>JAVLUX010000027.1:30415165-31827665 GCA_032164185.1 Moxostoma hubbsi | reverse complement strand
ATTTCACTCAGGATGGCAAGGAGCACTGTTGGCTGTCACCTTGGTAACTGCCTAGCAACCAGATGGGGTTACCCTAGCAACCAAGTAACAAATCACATATCTTTGCACCAGAAAATCGTAGAGACTTCCTGTTTCACTTATTTCACTCAGGATGGAAAGGAGGCTTGATATGTATCACTCTGGTAACTGCCTAGCAACCAGATGTGGTTACCCTAGCAACCAAGTAACAAATCACATATCTTTGAACCAGAACATCGTAGAGACTTAGGAGTTGACATATTTCACACAGGATGGAAAGTAGCCTTGATATGCATCACCCTGGTAACTGCATAGCAACCAGACAGGGTTACCCTAGCAACCAAATAACAAATCACATATCTCTGCACCAGAAATTCATACAGACTTCCGGGTTGACTTATTTCACTCAGGATGGAAAGTAGCCTTGATATGTATCACTCTGGTAACTGCATAGCAACCAGACAGGGTTACCTTAGCAACGAAGTAACAAATCACATATCTTTGAACTAGAACATCGTAGAGACTTAGGGGTTGACATATTTCACACAGGATTGCAAGGAGCCTTATGAGTATCACTTTGGTAACTCCCTAGCAACCAGATGTGTTTACCCTAGCAACCAAGTAACAAATCACATATCTCTGCACCAGAATATCATACAGACTTCCTGTTTCACTTATTTCACTCAGGATGGAAAGTAGCCTTGATATGTATCCCTCTGGTAACTGCCTAGCAACCAGATGCGGTTACCCTAGCAACCAAGTAACAAATCACATATCTTTGAACCAGAACATCGTAGAGACTTAGGGGTTGACATATTTCACACAGGATTGCAAGGAGCCTTATGAGTATCACCTTGGTAACTGCCTAGCAACCAGATGGGGTTACCCTAGCAACCAACTAACAAATCACATATCTCTGCACCAGAAAATCGTAGAGACTTCCTGTTTCACTTATTTCACTCAGGATGGAAAGGAGGCTTGATAAGTATCACCCTGGTAACTGCATAGCAACCAGACAGGGATACCCTAGCAACCAAGTAACAAATCACATATCTCTGCAACAGAAAATCGTAGAGACTTCCGGGTTGACATAATTCACTCAGGATGGAAAGGAGGCTTGATAAGTATCACCCTGGTAACTGCATAGCAACCAGATGGGGTTACCCTAGCAACCAAGTAACAAATAATATATCTCTTCACCAGAAAATCGTAGAGACTTCCTGTTTGACTTATTTCACTCAGGATAGCAAGGAGTCTTGAAAAGTATCACTCTGGTAACTGCCTAGCAACGACAAGGGCTTACCCTAGCAACCAAGTAACAAATCACATAACTCTGCACCAGAAAATCGTAGAGACTTCCTGTTTCACTTATTTTACTCAAGATGGAAAGTAGCCTTGATATATATCACTCTGGTAACTGCCTATCAACCAGATATGGTTACCCTAGCAACCAAGTAACAAATCACATATCTATGCAACAGAAAATCATAGAGACTTCCGGGTTGACTTTTTCACTCAGAAAGAAAAGGAGGCTTGATAAGGATCACCCTGGAAACTGCCTAGCAACCAGATTGGGTTACCCTAGCAACCAAGTAAAAAATGATATATCTATCTATCTATCTATCTATCTATCTATCTATCTATCTATCTTTCTGAGGGTCAATATCTATCTATCTATCTATCTATCTATCTATCTATCTATCTATCTATCTGAGGGTCAATTTCTATCTATCTAACTATCTGCGGGTCAATAACTATCTATCTATCTATCTGTGGGTCATACTCTATCTATCTATATCTCAGGGTCAATGACTACCTATCTATCTATCTATATATCTGACGGTCAATATCTATCTATCTAAGGGTCAATGACTATCTATCTATCTATCTATCTATCTATCTATCTATCTGAGGGTCAATATCTATCTATCTATCTGAGGATCAATATCTATCTATCTATCTATCTATCTATCTATCTGATGGTCAATAACTATCTATCTATCTATCTATCGATCTATCTATCTGATGGTCAATATCTATCTATCTATCTATCTATCTATCTATCTATCTATCTATCTATCTATCTATCTATCTATCTATCTATCTATCTATCTATCTGTGGGTTAGACTCTATCTATCTATCTATCTGAGGGTCAATATCTATCTATCTATCTATCTATCTATCTATCTATCTGATGGTCATACTCTATCTATCTATCTATCTATCTATCTGTGGGTTAGACTCTATCTATCTATCTATCTATCTATCTGAGGGTCAATATCTATCTATCTATCTATCTATCTATCTATCTATCTATCTATCTATCTATCTATCTATCTATCTATCTATCTAATCTATTTGATAGACAGAATGGTTTTATAATCTCTAAACTTTGAACTTTGAAAACTACTACTTATAATTACATCAAACTAGAAACCGTAAATCTTCAAACTTTTACAACTACTTCAAACTTTATGCTAGGCTTTCTCAAGCCAACCTAAAGTTTGTACTCAAACTTTTTAATCTAGTTATTATTATTATTCTGAGACTAAATTTCTAAATGTAACTCCTCCTAGAGCTTTTAAGCTACATGCACCAAACTCGGCACAGACCTTCAGACTAATCCCGAATAGTGTGCTATATCTTTTCTAACTGATCGGACTTACGGTTTTCCTAAAAATGACGATCAAAACTCGGAAAAACTCCCATTGACTTAACATTGCGGAATGTTCAGAAATTTAAATCCCAACTGACGTTTTCACACACACAGACAAAAAAGGGCCTGTCAGCCCTGCGTCTCTCCCTCTCTCTCTCCCTCAGAGGATTTCTTTTATCAAGCAGCCAATAAGTAATGACCTAAAATCTTCATAGCCACAATATAGTAGCTTCCAGGTTGACTTGATTCACTCAGTATGGAAAGGAGGCTTGATAAGTATCACCCTGGTAACTGCCTATCAACCAGATGGGGTTACCCTAGCAACCAAATAACAAATCACATATCTCTGCACCAGAAATTCATAGAGACTTCCTGTTTCACTTATTTCACTCAGGATGGAAAGTAGCCTTGATATGTATCACTCTGGTAACTGCCTAGCAACCAGATGTGATTACCCTAGCAACCAAGTAACAAATCACATATATCTGCAACAGAAAATCAAAGAGACTTCCGGGTTGACTTATTTCACTCAGGATGGAAAGCAGCCTTGATATGTATCACTCTGGTAACTGCCTAGCAACCAGATGTGATTACCCTAGCAACCAAGTAACAAATCACATATCTCTGCAACAGAAAATCATAGAGACTTCCAGGTTGACTTTATTCACTCAGGATGGAAAGTAGCCTTGATATGTATCACTCTGGTAACTGCCTAGCAACCAGACGGGGTTACCCTAGCAACCAAGTAACAAATCACATATCTCTGCACCAGAAAATCGTAGAGACTACCTGTTTCACTTATTTCACTCAGGATGGAAAGTAGCCTTGATATGTATCACTCTGGTAACTGCATAGCAACCAGACAGGGTTACCTTAGCAACCAAGTAACAAATCACATATCTTTGAACCAGAACATCGTAGAGACTTAGGGGTTGACATATTTCACACAGGATTGCAAGGAGCCTTATGAGTATCACTTTGGTAACTGCCTAGCAACCAGATGTGTTTACCCTAGCAACCAAGTAACAAATCACATATCTCTGCACCAGAAAATCATAGAGACTTCCTGTTTCACTTATTTCACTCAGGATGGAAAGTAGCCTTGATATGTATCCCTCTGGTAACTGCCTAGCAACCAGATGCGGTTACCCTAGCAACCAAGTAACAAATCGCATATCTTTGAACCAGAACATCGTAGAGACTTAGGGGTTAACATATTTCACACAGGATTGCAAGGTGCCTTATGAGTATCACCTTGGTAACTGCCTAGCAACCAGATGGGGTTACCCTAGGAACCAACTAACAAATCACATATCTCTGCACCAGAAAATCGTGGAGACTTCCTGTTTCACTTATTTCACTCAGGATGGAAAGTAGCCTTGATATGTATCACTCTGGTAACTGCCTAGCAACCTGATGTGATTACCCTAGCAACCAAGTAACAAATCACATATCTCTGCAACAGAAAATCAGAGAGACTTCCGGGTTGACTTATTTCACTCAGGATGGAAAGTAGCCTTGATATGTATCACTCTGGTAACTGCCTAGCAACCAGATGTGATTACCCTAGCAACCAAGTAACAAATCACATATCTCTGCAACAGAAAATCATAGAAACTTCCGGGTTGACTTTATTCACTCAGGATGGAAAGTAGCCTTGATATGTATCACTCTGGTAACTGCCTAGTAACCAGACGGGGTTACCCTAGCAACCTAGCAACCAAGTAACAAATCACATATATCTGCACCAGTATATCGTAGAGACTACCTGTTTCACTTATTTCACTCAGGATGGAAATTAGCCTTGATATGTATCATTCTGGTAACTGCATAGCAACCAGACAGGGTTACCTTAGCAACCAAGTAACAAATCACATATCTTTGAACCAGAACATCGTAGAGACTTAGGGGTTGACATATTTCACACAGGATTGCAAGGAGCCTTATGAGTATCACTTTGGTAACTGCCTAGCAACCAGATGTGTTTACCCTAGCAACCAAGTAACAAGTCACATATCTCTGCACCAGGAAATCATAGAGACTTCCTGTTTCACTTATTTCACTCAGGATGGAAAGTAGCCTTGATATGTATCCCTCTGGTAACTGCCTAGCAACCAGATGCGGTTACCCTAGCAACCAAGTAACAAATAACATATCTTTGAACCAGAACATCGTAGAGACTTAGGGGTTGACATATTTCACACAGGATTGCAAGGAGCCTTATGAGTATCACCTTAGTAACTGCCTAGCAACCAGATGGGGTTACCCTAGCAACCAACTAACAAATCACATATCTCTGCACCAGAAAATCGTAGAGAATTCCGGGTTGACATAATTTATTCAGGATGGAAAGGAGGCTTGATAAGTATCACTCTGGTAACTGCCTAGCAATGACAAGGGCTTACCCTAGCAACCAAGTAACAAATCACATAACTCTGCACCAGAAAATCGTAGAGACTTCCTGTTTCACTTATTTTACTCAAGATGGAAAGTAGACTTGATATATATCACTCTGGTAACTGCCTATCAACCAGATACTGTTACCCTAGCAACCAAGTAACAAATCACATATCTATGCAACAGAAAATCATAGAGACTTCCGGGTTGACTTTATTCACTCAGAATGAAAAGGAGGCTTGATAAGGATCACCCTGGAAACTGCCTAGCAACCAGATTGGGTTACCCTAGCAACCAAGTAAAAAATGATATATCTATCTGTCTATCTGTCTATCTATCTATCTATCTATCTATCTTTCTGATGGTCAATATCTATCTATCTATCTATCTATCTATCTGAGGGTCAAAATCTATCTATCTATCTATCTAACTATCTGCGGGTCAATAACTATCTATCTATCTATCTGTGGGTCATACTCTATCTATCTATATCTCAGGGTCAATGACTATCTATCTATCTATATATCTGACGTTCAATATCTATCTATCTATCTATCTAAGGGTCAATGACTATCAATCTATCTTTCTATCTTTCTATCTATCTATCTATCTATCTGAGGGTCAATATCTATCTATCTATCTGAGGATCAATATCTATCTATCTATCTATCTATCTATCTATCTAATGGTCAATATCTATCTATCTATCTATCTATCTATCTATCTATCTATCTATCTATCTATCTATCTATCTGATGGTCAATAACTATCTATCTATCTATCTAGACTGAATGGTTTTATAATCTCTAAACTTTGAACTTTGAAAACTACTACTTATAATTACATCAAATTAGAAACCGTAAATCTTCAAACTTTTACAACTACTTCAAACTTTATGCTAGGCTTTCTCAAGCCAACCTAAAGTTTGTACTCAAACTTTTTAATCTAGTTGTAAAGTGTTCCACATTTTCTGAATAAAAAGTGTTATAATCCATGCTCTGCCCTGTTTGATGTTCACTTCTATAAATAGGAGGTAGATACAAAGTTTTATACTCGAGTGAAGACAGTTTAAGCTTTTGGCTTGCCAAATTGAGACAGACAAAATGTCAAGTAATATGCTTTACACAACATTATGCTACAGCAATGCTAATGCTTATGAATCAATATTTGCATATGAGCCTCTAGGGGGGGATGTTACCTCTTTTCAGCTGACCGTTGCACAAATGAAATGACAGACTATGCAACAAGAGCTCATGTTTCTTGCTACATCCCTTTGAAGTCATAAAGGCCATCTAGATATTTTCAATTATCAGAGAGCAAACAGATATCCCAGATCTTTAATATCCTTCTGACCAACACTGAATCTCCAGATAATCATACTTTAAATAATGGAGGTCCGGGAGACGCCCCCGTCTATTCAAATGCAAACAAATCTCTCTTTTGAAACTGTCCTTTCACCCTTCAGATACAGAATACAGACAGGTATGAACAAGAAATATGCATTAAATTTGCATCAATCTCCTGGAATATGACACTTTAAGCCACATCAATGCAGATTAAAAATCCATTCTATGCAGAGTTAATGTGATTTTTTTGTGAGACGTTACTGCTTTAATAATAATAATAAAAATAATATAAAAAAATCCATTTATAATCTGTTTATCTACTGCCGCAAAGAATGGGTGATATTTAGAATTTTCATAACATATTGATTTGATTTTGCGGGTGATATAAAATTAAACAATATTGTGAATATCGTTTTGATCAATTTTAACATAATTGTTAACCAATACAAAATATTAAAATGACAAGTCATAAAAGCAATCTGTTCCGTGAAAATCAACCAGACGTGACAAGAAACAGAACCTTTTGTTAATCAAATAATTCTTTAAATTATTATTATTCTTAAAAGAATATTCTGGGTTCAATAAAAGTTAAGCTCAAGCGACAGTATTTGTGGCATAATGTTGATATCCACAAAAATGACTTTCGACTTGTCCCTCATTTTCTTTACAGTGAGGCACTTACAATGGAAGTGAATGGTGGCCAATTGTTGAACATTCAAATACTCACTTTTTCAAAAGTATAGCCACAAGACATAAACAACATGTAAACATGATTTTAGTGTAATGAAATCACTTACTAATCTTTTCTGTGTACAGTTATAGCCAATTTTACAACTTTGTTGCCATGATGATGTCAACAAATGCTAAAACCCTAAAACGACTGTACAAATTAATATCAAAACAACTTTACAGCTCAAATAATACAAGAGTTTTAACAGTTGAATTAACATAAGTGCTTTTATACAACTATAAGCTTCACATTTCTGCATTTAAACCTTCCAAAAAATGTCCCCATTCACCTCCTGTCACATCTTCTGCTGTTTCTTCTCCCATCCAGTTCACACGTTCCTCATCCCCTGCATACTGATCCCTCTTTGGACTACAACCCCCATCATGCATTGCCTCCCGCCATTTTCCCTCACACCTGTTCTATGTTTGCTCGTTACCTGTCTATTTAAGCCCTGAGGTTCTTCCATTCAGTGCGAAGTATTGCCAGTACACTTTCTGTCTGGAATTCCAAGCGGTCTTATCTGTTAGCCTGTTTCGATCTTTGACCCTAGCCTGTTTCCTGTGGATTTTGCCTCTTTGATACTCCTTTCGGATTTGTTTGTTCTCTACTCAGCCTTCTGGATTTTGTGACCCTAGCCTGTCTGACCATTCCATTAAAACTGCACATGGATCCTACTTCTGCCTCTCCATCTGCTTTGTTACACCTCCCATTGTAAGTGCCTCATTGTAACCTTGATTTTAGCTTTGTTTAAAGAAAAGGAGCAACGAGTCAAAATGTATTTAAATGCTGTCAATTGAGTTCAACTTGTAGTGAACATGGAATATTTCTTTAATGCACTTTTTATTTGGTTAAACCGCATGACATTACGCTAGGGTACTAATGGGACTCCAAAAAAACTCTTTTACAAATTTTTCGAAAAGGACAAACTGTAGGACATTTAAAGGAATGTAAAGAAACATTTCCAGGATTTTAAAACTTCAGTAGCTCCAAGTAGAATTTATTTTGCTGCCCAGCTGTCCAGATATCTGTTATGAATTACATATATTTACAGGTACATTACAATGAATGCTATAGTATGGGAGTAAAAAGTTTTGTGAAAGGCATTTTATTTTGACTTTATATAAACGATTCTCAATTTTCTAATATTTTTTTCACATAGCTAACACTTCCCTAACACACCCACACTCAATTTACTCTCAATCTACCAGTCCACACAAGTAAGAACGAGAATTAAGAGAGTTTGTGGATTCAGTGCTGTAATTGATGAGGAGTTTGTCTCAGCTCAGATGTGCCATGAATTTCATTCTCTTTAAATAGAATTCTCGTGTGCCCTTACTGACACATTAGTATTCAGATGACAGCTCTATTGCTAGGGCTGAGGAGAGGACCTTGATAAGATAGAAATGGCATTAAGAGTTTTCATCAGTGCCAGAATTACACAAGGCGCCTTTAGCCCTGTCTCCTCGCTCCCCGCAGACCTCGGTCTTGGAATTCTAGAGCGTTGGGGCATCTGCAAACTTTTTTAATCATGACATTTCCTCATGGTCAGATTTATAGGTCATTAGTTTAGTTTCCTGTCTAGCACCCTTCCAGAAAAGTGCATTTAATCGTATGTGTGAAGAGGCTAAAAAGAGAAATTAAACCCTCACTGGTGACATAGCAAAAACAACGGAATGGGAAAATGAAAAATGTCCCGATGTCAACACGGAGTCCTCAATGGAAGCTCAGAGCAACAAGATGTAAGGGATGGGTGATGTTTTAAAGGACACAAAGATAAATATTCAAGGTGAAGCCAAATCAAACATATGCCAAGGAGGCCTATTATACCTGGAGAAAGGTATCCGTCAGCTTTCCAATTCATCTCATTGGCAGTTGCTTGGCTGTGGTAATGGAGAAAAATGCTTTTTTGGGACAAGATTAGAGGTTTGCACAGGCTTTATAGGAATATTCCGGATTCAATACAAGTTCAGCTCAATCGAGAGCATTTAAGGCATAATACTGATTACCACAAAAATGAATTTCGACTCATCTTTTCTTTTCTTAAAAACAAAAATCAATTACAGGTAGGCACTTACTGTGGAAGCGAATGGGGCCAATTTTTGGAGGTTTTAAAGGCAGAAACATGAAGCTTATAATTTTATAAATGTACTTGCATCAATTTATCTGTTAAAACACATGTAATTATTTGACCTGTAAAGTTGTTTAAGTTGTCATGGCAATGAAGTTGTAAAATTAGCTATAACTAAAATGTTGGTTTATGATTTTACACTACAATCATGTTTATATGCATATTGTTTATGTCTTGTGGTTATACTTTTGAAACAGTGAGTATTTTAAAAAGTTTATGAATTGGCCCCAATTCACTTCCATTTTAAGTGCCTCAACTGTGGTGGAACCTGGGTCTGGTTTCCAAATAACGATATATACGTCCACTTGAAAGGCCGAGACACATCTGATCTTTGATAAAAGGCTAATGGGAATTGGCGAGTGGTATTTGCATGTCCCTCCCCCGGATATACTGGCAATAAAAGGAGGGGACGTTCCCTGGTTGACTTCCTCCTAGCCCTGTGGCTGGCGAGTTTGCAGAGAAACTCGTCGCCAGCTCAGTACTTGCAGTCTCCACGGTGTCTCCCCCTTGGGAGTGACACCCCTGACATAGACACTGGTGTCAATGTTGGTTAAAAGAGAGAAGAGGCAAGACTAGGCTTGAATAGCCTGTCCCTAACCTTTAGGTAGTCGACTCATCCCCAAAGGGCTGTTCGACACTCATACTAGCTTCAGGGTAGGCTACGTGCTGGCCTGGCACCGATTAAGTGCAGTTAAAACCTCTTAATTAAACTGCACTTAATCCAGCCCATTTGAGCAATGTTATACTTTGCCGTTGTCTAGAAAATGCGACGGGTGTGAGTGATATGCTGAAAAGCAGCCAGATGTGGCACAATTGTCAAAGATGTACATCCAATGCTTGTTTGCTTCTGTTCGCATGTGTCATTTTTGATTACTTATAAAGCCCAATTGAACCACAAGTTATACTTGAGAAACTGACCCAAACTCGACCCAAAATCTGACGGGTAGCGGACCTCTAGCCCAGATTGTGTTGCGCAGTCTACTAGCAGGGGCTAACTGAACCATGCTAACCTGCTCAATCTTGAACCCTTGACATATGCTCGGAAAACATTCTGTCATGTGCTAAAGACACATGTTCATATTCTTGGTTTCAATGCATATTTCAAGGTTGTGTATAAGAACCATAGATGGGGAACATTTTTTGTATTACAAGAATTCAACCCTACATGAAACACTGTTAAAGTACTCTTGAATATTTGAGTGTATTGAAAAGCTGCTTCTCTCTTGTAGGGATGTAGCTGTGACGTTTGTCTTATTATTCAGTTGGAGCAGTATGTGTTGAAACAGAAACACAATGTTTGAGTGAAGTCACAGCTAGCTTAAGCAAGTCTTGTAGACTGGAATGTATTTTATCCCTCCGGCTGTTCTAAAGAATACAGTTACACCCCTCAACCGATATCCTGACATATGGAGCCTTTGTTAGCCTTATATATTTTCAGATACTCTGACAGAGAATTGCAGATGACCTCTCTTTCAGCATGCTGGACATGAAAATGCCAGTGATTCTGAAATAAAAGCAAAAAATACACTTATCATATGAAAACGTGTTACTCCACCCTTCAAAAAAATTGCGGTAAATTTGCCATGAATTCTCGAATTTTGTAAGGGCAGGCACAAAAGTGCTGCAAAAGTGCTAATGCTTAGGATGTCAAATGTACCAGTACCAATAAGTACCAGAGCTAATAATAATAAAAATATATGTCTTTCCACAATTTAGACTCAAAATCAGTATCCGAGGACTCTCTGATTGACAAGGGGCTACTTTCGAATGCAAATGTATTTAAATCTACATATTTACACAGACCATCCCACAATGGTAAAATTCACTTTAAAATGTGGTCAAAATGCCCATCTTACTGAGGTCACCTTTAAAAAGCAGCAGTGATCATGAAAACGATGATTGATAAATGACAAAATATTATGCATTATATTTTGATTATGCAATCTTTTGTACATTTTGTAACAGATTGTTTTATAACATTCTATAATAATGAATAGACGATACACTGGAACAACAAAATGCAATGCAGCAGCCAAAGACGTTTATCAGACATGTTAAAATATATACACACAGTTATGTACATGTCATTGCCCCATTAGTCCGTGTAATCGAGTAGACAAAATGACCAAGTCGGTATGTCCTCTGGGATGTTGTAAAGACCTCAATAGAGGGTTCACCACATGACAAGTGGTTTGAAGTAGTTATTGGACACTTGAGTTTGCAGACTGCATATGGTTTTTATCTGACAAAAAGCTTTTAAAGCAGGGGCAAACCAGATTGATTATGGTGTTAGTAACTAAACTACAGAAAGGTCCACGTAATATTTTTTACATCAATCAAGTGACGCCGCAGTAAACTTGTCTCAACCTGCTTTCAATGTTCTACAGAGATATATTATTGCCGGCACTTGTTTATATTTACAGCATTTACCAGAAGGGGCTAACTGCTAATGCTAATGCTAGCTAGCTGCACCTTGATCCCCTGATCAAACCATTATTTCTGTTTTCTTTCTATTATCTCTCTCTCCTTTCTTCTACATGGACCTGAGCACCAACTGGATGTATACAACCTGAGAAAATTTGACAATAAATCTGTATCTCAAGGGCATGACATTAAACATAGGGACAAAAGGCTTAGCTAAGGACTTTAGCCAAGCTTTACATCAGAAGCTAATCAAAGGCAGTGACTGACAGAGGTCGATTAAAGATTTATGTAAATGCTTAGTTACTGTCACTCATTCCTAACCTTTTGTTCCATGCATGACTTAAATAAATTATATGCAAAATGAAAATTCCATTGTCATGCATTCATCCTCATGTCATTCCAAACCGGCTTGTTCGTTCTTCTGGACTAAAGGAGAAATTCTTAAGAATGTTCACACTGCTATTTTTGTGCCTCCTGATTAGCTATAAGACACACCAGGAAACAAACAAACAAACAATGTTTGGCATAATTGCAACCTGGTCTTGTAGAATCATGTTACTGTAATAAATAGAAATGGTGACACTTTTCAATAAGGTTATATTCGTTAACATTAGTAAATGCATTAGGAATCATGAACAAACAATGAACAGTATATTTTTTTTACTGCTTGTATTAATGTTAGTGAATAAAAATAAAATTGTTCATTATTAGTTCGTGTTAGTTCATAGTGCATTAACTTGTGGTAACAAATAGAACTTCTGATGTAATTTTTTTTTTTTTTATGATGTTGCAATTAACATGAACTAAGATTCATAAATGCTTAAGTACTGTTTATTGTTCATAGTTCATGTTAACTAATGGACCCTTATTGTAAAGTGTCACCATTACAGTGATATCGCACCGCAGGCAACCGCTTCTCTGTATTCTTTTAAACAGCAAATTTCAATGGTGGATCTTGGCAGCTCTACACTTTTTTTAATAATCTTTTAAGCATTATATAAAGTAATAATGTTTGTCTATGTTAATAAAAGCTATTATAAATGGATACCAAGGGTTTACAGTGAATAAATATATGTAGGTGTTTTTCTGACCTACTGGCACAACAAGTTTTATATTGCCTCAATAGGATTATATGATTATTTCAGACATGTAACAGGGAACACACTATACAATAAGGTTACATTCATTAACATTAATTAATGCATAAGAACTCTTGAACTAACGATGAACAAAAATATATATATGTGTATTTGTTTTACTGCAATTAAAATGTTTTTAATGTACAATAATAAACATAAAATTGGCCATTCTTAGTTCTTATAGTGCATTAACTAATGTTAACATATACCATTTTTTTTATGGTACGTGTTGAAATTAACATGAATTAAGTCACTGCAATGTGGAATATCTCCCAGTAATGATCACACACAGGCTATGTCGAGATAAGCTTAAACCACGAGATCCATCCGCACATAAAAGCAGAGCCGATACAGCTCACATAGTTTTTTTGTTTTGTTTTTTGCAAATAGTTGTGAATGTAAGCATCAACCACAGATGTTGCTAGAGAGTAGGGTTGTCACGATCCCATAATCATATCTTCTAATACTATACCAGCTAAAGTATCACGATACCACACGACAGTGTGTTAATTCTTAACACAGTTTGTCATAGCAAAGGTGGTTCTTAGAAACTAACCATTCCACTTGTTGCTCCGGAAGTGGTGAAAATAACTGATGGATGAACTGGGAGAAGGTTCGAATGGACTAACTTACCCAATACATTCGTAGTTTGACGTTAAAAGAAATTGCAGTGTCAAAACAGCCAGTTCAAACGGCAAATGCTTAAAACTTTTAGTCCATTATTTTATTATTTGAATGTTGGTAACATAAAAATACAAATATTGCAATATGTTGAAAAGACAGCTTTGTCATTATTGGAACCATTTCAGCCCCTCTCTCCTGGTAAACAACAGAGCAAATGAAGATTACACACCGGTTTGATCGCACGGCTCAGGGACATGATCAAACCATTCTGGGCTGCATTTCCCAAAAGCATCACAAACATAAGTTGATCGAAGAGATCATTGGGGCCAATGGTTTCTGTGATCTACTTAGGCTTATGATGCTTTTGGGAAATGCAGTTCATCATAAGTGCAAAGTTTCTGCCACCATGCATTTGTAATTGAAAAATAAAATGTATTAACAAGTGCAACGTTTGATTTTTCAGAGAAATGTTAATGTTAAGATAAAGCATTTATGTTAAATGAAGTGGCACTAACGTGTGTGTATTCTGCAGAAGCAGTGGGATGTGCCGAAGGTGTTTAATAAGGTTGCTGGTGTTTCCCCGGTGCCTTGAAATCTCTGTAGGCATTCACGGCAGATGGGTTTTCTTGGTCTCATCAGGCAAAACCCAAATATTTCCAAATCTCGCTATGTGAATTGTGTTTTTAAAAAGCTTCTGAGTGTCCAAAGTTTTATTTAAGTCCATATTATTCATTAGGAGGCATGACTGCAAAATTAACACGCGTGTGTGTTTGAAGCGTGGGAAAAACACACATTGAAATATAAACAAAACTGTAATGCCACTCAGCTTTTGAGGTTCAATAAATCTCCTTTATTGATGTTACCAAGCCAAAATACAGACAATCATGATAAATACACATGACCTTAAGGGTCTGTAACCTAACACAGATCAAATCAAGCACACACAGCTCAAAAGAGCAACTAACAAAAAGCACTAAACATCTACTGGATGGTGAGAGAAAAATAGCAAGTACCCATAATCCTTTGTAATGTGAACAGCCAATCAGAACTAAGAACAAAGTTATGCATACAATACCATATAAGGGAAAAATTCTAAACAGGATTTTGCGCTTTTAAAGGGCAGTTTGAAGTGGGTACTCCACTTCTGATTCAATTGAAGGTTTTTGGGAAAAATAATATTCACTACCGCACATACAACATAACTTACGGTACTACCGTATTAACAGTACTACCGAAATACTGTGGCTCAGCAGTATTTTGAAGCTTTAGTATCGCGATTCTACCATTGCACCGGTATATTGTGCAACCCTATTAGAGAGCAAATAGATCTGTAGTGCAGCTTTATAAACCAGTTTAGATTAAACAAGTCAATTACTGCAGTCAAAATAAATGCTAAAACATAGTTTAATGAGTATTACATGATTTTTATTTGCATATCCTTTCACAAACAGAAGCCTATGTGCTGCAGTGGTGGATATGGGGTCGGGTTCGTCCCGTTAGATCTCCCATAGAGGTATAAGATCATCATTAGGTGAATTAGAATAGTGACAATTAGAATGTAAAGTAAAACACTCCTGTCAAACTAACTTTTTTCTTTACATACCATCACAGGGTACTTTAACTAGTCATGTATTACATTTTACTGATCAAATAGGGCCTACTTAAATTGGTTCAGTGTTGGACGAGATATTCAGAAATGTAGCAAAGGTACCAACAACTCTAAAGAAAGAAATTAATACCTCAGTACTAAATTATTATTATACTCACATGCTATGTTTTCACTCTGTGACAGGGCGGAGGGTGGGGTCGGGTCATGATTTTACACACCTGGTCCCTTAACAGGCTAATCAAGCCTCCGAGAGGGATAAAGGCCGACTGTGGACGGTGGTGCGAGAGAGCGTTTACGGGCAGCTGTCCGTCCTATGTGTGTGTTTGTGTATTTTGGTTTTAGTTCTTTATTAAATATCATTTATATTGTCAAGCCGGTTCTCGCCTCCTCCTTTCCGTTGAACTGCTTTACGCTGGTGCCGAAGACCCGGAAAGGAGGAGGGATACGCCGTAGTGGGGTTCTCACCACTACCATACACCCCAACGGAGCAGCTGTGGCCATCTTCTGGGGGACGGAGGAGCCTGGCTGCCTGGAAGCGGAGGAATGGCTGCCAACTGCGAGGGGAGAAGGGACTCCTAACCAACCACCTGGAGCGGTCAGGGCCACTGCCAGGGGTGGAGACCCCTACCAGCCTCTGAAACGCGGCATGGTCTGAGACTACCGACCGCGAGTGGGAAGGGGCTCACTGCTGACCGCCTGGAGCAGGAGAACCACTGCCAGGGTCGGGGGAGACCCCTTGTGTTCTCCGAGAACGTGGCAGGGCATTCAGTCCGCCAGCAGCTGGAGGACTGCTTCTGATCTGCCAGGGCAGGTGCGGCTGTCGTCCATTAGAGGGTGGAGGAGTGGCCGAGGTCCAAGCTACGGTGTATCGGAGAAACGGCAAGTGTTTCTCTCCTCTCTCTCTCTCTCCCACTGCCTCTCCTCGTTGGCATTTTCCTTCTCTTTTAAATTTTACTGTTTTTTGTTGGGGTACTGCACTGTTACAGGGAGCCCTAGTGAAAAAAAAGTATCCTTTATCGTATTTTAAATATATAATTTTTTTTCAATTGTATATTGCAAATATACTAACCAAAATTGTACTATCTTTAAAGTATATAAGCATCATGCTTTTACCAATTTCCACAATACAACTTTTAACACACTTTAAAATAATTATTTTAAATATAATTGAAGTGAATTCTGTTTATTTTTGAAAAGTGTATTTATTTGCACTTTACTTAAATATATTTTAGGCGTGTGGCCATCAGGCGCAAGTGTAACAAAGAGCATTTCGGCAAGAAAAAATAACAATGTGTAGTTCGTGTGTGTGGCCGCTGTTCCAAAAATTTTTTTTTTTTGTTTCTTTCAGTGTTCTTTTTATTTAAAAGCATGGTTGGTGTAACTGCCTCCCATCGGCAGTTTAATTTATAGCTGTTTATCCTGCTATCTTTTGGTACCTATAGTGATAGTAGTTTTGAGGCGGAACTAATTGCGGCGCTAGTGTTCCGCCCTTAACTAATTAAGAAACACCTTTTGAGCGAAGAAAGAAGACAAGGAGAAAAATAAAGGAAGATTTAGCCCCTCATAAGAGACAGGCAGCCTATGAGGGCTTTTAACCATGACCCCTTGCGTCATGTCTGTCATTGGAAGGAGCTACAGTTGATACATTTTGTTATGTTTTACAATTGTAAAACCATGTGAGATTTAGATAAACACTCTGTTATTGAAAGTTTTTATATGTTATTTATTGTAATGGCCTGTAAGTGCATTCAGCATTGGGTAAAAAAGTCCACCAAGAAATTCATCCTTCAGTACAATGTAAAGTGTAATAGTGTTCCTTACTTAAAAATATTAGTATGTTTACTTGAATTTAACTAAAATGTTGAGTTGAAAATTGAAAATTAACTGTTGCTGACATTTTTGAACACAGCTCCCATAACTAACTAACTAACTACTCAAAATGTTCAAGACGTGCTGTTAGACATGCGCATTTCCCCTCCCACACACAGCGCAGAAGCACATGGACCGAGAAATCGACGTTCTTCTTCGGTAAATGCAAGGAAATATATTTTGATTTCAACTTCATTTTCTGCTTTATTTGTTTAATACTCTTAATAATTGTTAAAGTTTTTTGTACTTTGTTGTTTTCATGCTGTTTTGTGTGACGTATTAGCTCATGTTAAGAACTTGCACAAACACATTATTCACTACGCGTTATTTGAAGGCATTTCTGTTAAAACAAGTCTTTGCACGCTTCATATCTGTAAAATTAGCTGACTGGTAGCAAAATAAATAATTTAGAAATGTATAGGTTTTTGATGGGCACGGGTATGGGAGTACTGGAGTAGTTTGAACTGAAGACTGGTCATTAGAACGAGGCAGCGTTCTAGCAGTAAACTAGAAAACAAAGTTTAAAGGAATTATAATTCACCCTTATGCTGAGTGATTTAATCCATGTCTTCTGAAACAATATGTTCTGTTTTGTAACTCTGTAAATCTTGTCATCTCTCTCATGATTTAAAGCTTGATTACATTTCCTTGTGCTTTGATGTTTGCATTGATCACTGTACACCTGCTGTGGTTATCAAAAATGAATGAAGTTTTAATCGTTTTGGTTAATGAAGAGCCCCTGGTCACTAGAATATATCCAGCACTGAACAGAAATCACACACTTTTCATTCTCTAACAGGATTCAGATGTAGATGCATGCTTCAGTGAATTAGATGTTGGACTGCTCACAGTTTTACCTGAAGGCATGCCTGCCACACGTCCACATGCCCTCAACATGGATGCAATGGAGGGAAGAATTGTCATGGATGATGTCCCAAATTTGCCACATTCTGTATGTCTCCATTTGCTTTGATCTATGCTCTAAATTTAGACCATCCAAAGACGACGAGGAACACATTTGATTTTATTCAGCGGGTATTTCTGTCTTTGGAAGTAAAGAATCTCAAACCCAAACTCCAAACCCTTAAAAATCGTCTTTTAAGATGAACTTGTTTCTGGCATATTTTGCTGTAATTGCAGTTGAGTTTAAGAATCTTTCCAAAGACACATGCATGTTTTTTCAAATTTTAAAGGCTCTTTTTCTTTTCTTTTTTTTAAAAAAATAAATACTTCTTTTTGTGAGTTTGCACAGTGTCTGTTCTGCAAGTGCTCTATACCTTGTTTTTGGTCCAGATATTCTGTTGTCATGCAGCAGATGGCTGCAAGAGGTCTAAGTCTTGAGAACAGATTGTTTTAAAGGCATAGGTTTTTTTATTGTGTTCTTAGAGTTTCAGCTGTGCATTATTTGAACTTAGAAAAATGATGTTCAGTTTACTTAAAGAGAACGTGGAAACGATTGCATGTAGTATTTTAAGTGTACACAACTTAAAGTGATACAGTAAACTCATGTTGAGATTAGTGGTATTTCAAATGTAAAGTGAACGAGTTGTATTCATTTTAAGTTAATTGACTTAATACAGTAATCTTACTAATAAATAATTTGTAAGTTTATTAATTAATTAAAAAAAATTAAGTTAACTAGAAATGTACTATTAAGTTTAATAACAAGTTGACATTACTTGCATAGGAACATTAATATAACTTCATTTTAGCAAGTAAGTTTGCTTTGCAAAAATAAGGCAATCGGTTTCGTTAATTTTTAAGTAAACTGAACATGTCACATTTTGCAGTGTATGCAGGTATTGCATTTAAAATACTGTCTTGTACAAAGTATGGCTAAGTAATAACAGTTTGTTATTGAAGGCAAAGTGTGCAATTTGTAATATTTTTAATAAGCCAAAGGTGTTACTGAGCATATACTTTTTATTCAAATATAATACACTTATGGTATATTGCTTGTATGTTTCGAAGACACTTGCAATTAATTTGTAATGTACATGTAACACAAATAAAGTACACTTTAATATCAAGTATGCTCTAATCAAGCATGTAATTACCCTACACTGGCATATACTTAAAGTATACTAAGTATACTTTAAGTGTATTTAGTGTACTAAATTGGATCAACTTCAAGTTATGCTTTACTACAATTTAATTACAACTAAAATATACTTAGTACAAAATTAGTTGTTCCAAAATAGCACACTTCAAGTCACTTAACTAATCATTAACACACTTGAAGCATACTTATTAGTCTGGCTTCAAGTATACTTGGCATGTTTTTTTTCAGCAGGGAGTACCCCACAATTTTTCATTATTGTTTCCCTCCCCCTGTCCCCTCCCAGATTCAGAAAGGCGGGGATGACCTGCCGGCATACGGGGCATAAAGGCACGCCCTCTCCCAGGGAAAGAAGGGTGGGGGGTGTACGTCATGTCGGGGGCTCCCCGGCCTGAGAGAACGAGGAAGGAATGTGACAGGGTGGAGGGCGATTCCAGGATGTGATTCTACACACCCGGTCCCTTATCAGGCTAATCAAGCCTCCGAGAGGGATAAAGGCCGACTGCGGACGGTGGTGCGTCAGAGAGCGAACATTTACAGGCAGCTGTCCGTCATATGTGTGTGTTTGTGTCTTTTGGTTTTAGTTCTTTATCATTTATATTGTCAAGCCGGTTCTCGCCTCCTCCTTTCCATTGAACTGCTATACACACTCCTAGCTTCAAGGTACATGTAATACCATAGTACTACCACAGTACATGTAAAGTCAAGCCAGGGCATTATCATGCTACTTTTTCAAATACTGTTTTCATGCTCTTCATTTGGTATTAATGTATTTACTTGCAGAACATGAAAACATGGTATATGAAAATATGAGATGATGGTTGTTGTTGTTTGAAGGTAAACATTCCTCTTCATTCAGCACTTTTTTGATCTCTAAAGTAGCATATCATGAAACCACTCTAAAAGATTCAACCTGTGAATCAACTGTCAAACAGTTCAAACACAACCGTGAACGAACCAATTCAGGCCATTTTGCAAACCTGTTCAAATAATATATTGGAAGGAACTGAGTCAAACTAGTGATTAAAATAAATCATGCATCTTCTGATTCTGAACAGCTGACAGAGACTACATAGACTATGTACTGGATATTTACTGATTTGCAAGTTGCCAGAAGTAATTACAAAGACAATTTTTTTTTTCTGTATTTTCCATTGGTGACATGTTTCTCCTTCCAATTTTTATTGTCATATTGACTTTATAGGTTTGTTTACTGATAAAAAAAAAAAATGAAAAAAAGAAAGTTTTTCAGGTTAATAATTGAACCCATGTCTCTGACACACTGAACAAAAACACTGCTACTAGACCACTAAACCAGTGTTTCCCAACCTTTTTTCTGCCACGGCACACTTTTTACAACTAATAACATTCTACGGCACACCACTATCCCACATAGGCTAACCATTGTCAATATTTTTCCTTTTCAAGATCTTGTGTCTGTCTTAGTAGCATGTTTACTTGTAATGTTTGAAATAAAACATTTAAAAAAAAAAAAAAAAAAACAAGTCACATACAGTGCGCTTGCGTTAGACTTTCTTATCGTCCGTCATTTTGATGGACAGGGTCGTAAAAATTCCGTCACAATCTATTATTACACGTCATTTTCATTTTCACATTTTCATTTTTAATCATGAATTTACAGGACGAGCATATGGCAGATTATACATTTATTTATTTATGAAGAGAACAGATGAACAACAGACACCACACAAAACAGATGTTTTCTCCCCCCCGCAGTGACCGTGGAGGCCACTAAAACACGACATATGAACAACGCAATATTAAAAAAACAAATACGATTAAAATATGAACAAAACACGTACGCTTCGACTTAAAACTAGGTGCTCCTCTGTGCGTACTCAAACGCATCAAGGGAGACTGATGCTGAGGCATTGTCATTAGATTTAGCATCTTTGCCTCGGACAGACAACTTCAGAGGCAGTTTTAATTTGATTCTGGAGGCTGAAACCCACGTCAAGCACCACATTGCCCTCCACTTGACAAGAGATGCAGAAAGCATCACAGAGGGGCGATTTTACCAGTTTGCCACGTAAATATGTGGGATGTGTGCACAATAAACTTTGAAAACATGTATTTGGAAGAGAGAAAAAAGGCTTGCAGTTGCTTTGAATTTTGATTGAAAATAATAAAAGGACTCGTTTATGTTTAAGTCTAAGCGTTTTCTTGGTGAAATTAGTTCAATAACTGGGGTCTCTGATATACGTTAAAAGAAATGATGAGATATTCAATATCTCCACAAATTTGGACAGATTTTAAATGGTGTGACGTCACTTCATAGACTTCAATGTGCAGTTCTGACGCAAGTCATGTGAAAAACCCTTTGTGGCACGGTGGAGGGCGGGACCGGGGCGTGATTACGCACGCCCGGTCCCGTATTAGGCTGATCAAGCAGTCAAGAGGGATAAAGGCCACTCGGGAGGCGATGTGGGAGAGAGAGATCGTTCACGGACATGTCCGTTGTCTTATGTGTTTGTATTTTGAGTTTTCCATTAAACCTATTATTTTATATGTCAAGCCGGTTTCTCGCCTCTTCCTTGCCCGTGAGTGTGAACTGTGTTACACCCTTAATGCGTATAAATATCACTCACTTTTACACATGAATCATTGCTCTTCATAATCACAAAAGTGACCGATTATGCTTTAAAAATGGCAAATTTCTCAGAACGGTGTGGTGTTTGGATCCCTGAAATTATAATTTTTTTCATGCATTTATATATTTTGTGGCATTTTATAATTTTCCACAGCACGCCTAACCACTCTGCCACAGAACAGTGGTTGGGAAACACTGCACTAAAGAGTCATAGTGAAGGTTTGAGGTAACTGTCTTAGTAATCTTAGTAAATTGTGGTTCAGAATCACACAAGAAAATATGTGAGAAAAAAACAAACCAAAAAACAAAACAAAAGAGCCGATGTCATTTGTTCACTTCGGCAATGCCATTCAACAAGAAAAGTACCCGGATGAAATATGAATAAAAGTGATTCATGACTACACGTTACAATGACATACGAATGTGTTTGAAACTCATAATTATTTTTTAGGCTAGTGTTGTTGTCTTTTTTGCATAGCTTGATAAAAATTCTTGCTCAGCAGGTCACAGTATGATAAATATGCTTTGTTCTCATTTGAGGGGAAACGCTTCTGACTATTAAGCACTCTGCAGTTCTGAAGTCCCTTAGTAGAATTTTAATAAAGGATAATTAGACTAGTTCTGGTTTTAAAGGTCTCCTTTCGGGAGATGCAATTACATAAAAGTAATTTGGCACCGTGCAAGGGTGCAACTTGCAGATGTGGTCAACGAACAAATCATTGAAAGAATCTGACAGCAGTGATGGTGATACGTGAAATGTCATCAACAGTGGTGGAAAGATCATAGATTCTTTTTTAAAACTTAAGTAAAAGTAATGCTACTGAAGAAATAATTCACTTCAGTACAAGTAGAAGTACTGAGAAATATGACTCAAGTAAGAGTAAATAAGTAGTGCCAAAAAAACTACAAGTAATTATCTTACAAGTTACTTTATGAAATTTATATATGCTTACATTTTTAGGACTCAAACATATTTTTGTTCTTGAAAGAAATAGTTGCTTCCTTTAACCAATTGATAAAACAAATTATTGTTTTATTGTCAAATTATTATTATGGTTTGAAATAATTGATTTAAGTGGCATTTATTCAAAAAACAAATATTTTTCTTTACCCGAGATGGCAAACATATAATGTGTCACGTATTCCTTACAAAATGCACAATAAAAAGACAAGTAAACCACAGTCTCTAGTTTGAGAAACAGGTCCTAAACTGCAGTCGAACTCGAATACACCTATTGTCACCACTGTCATGTGATTTTTATTACATCAGGCTGCATAACTGGCATTAAAACTGGCAACAGTCATTGAATATGTAAGTGATAAAGAGAAAGGAGAGCTAAAGAGAGGGCAAGATTTTCAGTGAATAACTTAAATATTATTTTATATAATTCTGTTATATGACAAATTTTATTGTGCTTTTTTTGTCACATTTGGAGCTTGACAGGTTTGTTTGGAGCACCACATCAATCCTAGGTGTTTATTCAGTACTGTGTTTAAATTGGTTAGGAATAAAGCATCGACTGAACCAGATATTCAGTTGCAGCACAATAGTAATGACTTCATGAATTTATTTACTGATAAAATAGAAATCATCAGAAATAAAATTGGAATTATGCAATCCTCTGTCACAGTAAAACAGAAAACAGTGTCATGTGTCATGAAGTGCTTACAAAACGTATACATTTTTTTTTTTAGATCCAATACCAACTAAGCGCTTAAAAGAGGTATTTCCTGTAATCTCAGAACCTCTTCTTTATATTATTGCTGTCCTTAGGACATGTCCCAAGAAACTTTAAAATGGCAGTTATCAAACCGTTTATTAAGAAGCCACAGCTTGATCCTGGAGAACTGGCTAATTATAGACTGATTTTTAAATCTCCCATTTATGTAAAAAAATACTAGAAAAGGTCATGTCCTCTCAACTATGTTAATTTCAACAGAGAAATGGTATATCTGAACAATTTCAGGCAGGATTTAGGCCTCATCACAGTACAGACACTGCACTTATCAGAGTTACAAATGATTTGCTCTTATCATCTGCATTTCACTTCTAGTGCTTTTAGATCTTAGTGCTGCATTCGACACCATAGATCACACCATTCTTTTGAATAGGCTTGAGAATTATGTTGGCATTAGTGGGCTTGCAATAGCATGGTTTAGGTCATATTTATCAGACCGTTACCACTTTGTATGTGTAAACTAGGAATTGTGAAATAAAACAAATGTTGGCCTGTTAATAGTTCCCAGAATTTCAAAATCCACAATCACAATCGTTTTCCTATTTGGCTCCAAAACTATGGAATAGTCTCCCTAACACTGTTCGCGACGCAGACACACTTACTCAGTTTAAGTCTAGACTAAAGTCTCATCTTTTTAGCAAGGCATACATCTAATTTATCCTCAAATCATAATTAGGCTTCTTTAGTTAGGTCTGCCGGAACCAGAAATATTTCTCAGAAACATTTCTCATAATCAAACTCTGCAATAAATGTAATGGCATCTACACTAATATTATTCTATTTGTTTTCCAGTATCAACCTCGGGATTCATATCCAGCTCCATTCCTGCTTGATGTCATACTCCACTGTTATGTGTTGCTGAGCGATGATGACAAACAACAGCCAGTGCTAGCCAGACATCACTTCAGTCTTTTACAATGGACTTCAGAGGATGAACTGATGCCAAAACAAACTGTAAGACATCGAATACTTAATGTGCCACTGCCTGAACCTGGGACTTCGGAAGGACCCCACCGAGCCTCACCAAAATGACTTGCCGGTTGAACAGCAATGCACCTCATTGATCTCGGTCTGCATCACCTTTGTCTATTGATGGACTACACTCTTGAAATGTAATACATAGACTATCAATCAATGATATGCCAACAAAATACTTAAACAGCCAACTAATAGAGGACAATGCATCTATGTGAACATCTGCAGTTAATCCAGGATGAACTTCAAAGAGATTATTCATTAATCTTACAGTTCATACAAAATCTTTGTTTAAACAATTACTTAGTTTACTCATTTTAATCCTGCACATATATAACACTGCACATATATAACTAATATTGGCATTATAGTCATGCCGTTAGCCAGAGGGGAACTGGCTCCCACAGTGATCCTGGTTTCTCCCAAATTTATTTTTCTCAATTAACCAATATTTTATGGAGATTTGTGTTCTTTTGCACAGTCGCCTTCGGTTTGCTCACTGGGGTTCTAAATACAATTATTATTTAACTTTTTAATTATTTATTTTTATACACAATTTACAGTACACAATGCTGACTCCAAGACTTTATAGATATTACAGTTTCATTTTCTGTTAATGCATGATTTTCTGTAAAGCTGCTTTGAAATTATGTGTGTTGTGAAAAGTGCTATAAAAATTAAATTTACTTGACAGGTTTTCATTCCATGGAAAAGAGCGAATTTTCCTCCCTTTTGTGTTCCATGGAAGAAAACAAATAAGTCAAAAATCATTCAGAACAACATGAAGGATACTTCAAAATGTATATATGTACTATTCCCTTATGCTGCAAACCCACAGAAAAGGACAACATTAAATAACGTCATTACATTTTTGGCCTGATATTTTCGGGGAAAATAAAAACAAACTTTGAATCCTAAGCTTTTAATCCACATTCTAAGCAGATCGTATTTGTATGTCAAGTGAACAATTGTGAATGGCACACTGGAAGAGTCTGCATGTTGTACATGTTTGATAATCTAAATCATGCTAATGACTGCTACTTATCACTGATGATAATGTGCTTGATCTTTGCCAAGACTTGTAAAACTGATTGGCTGCTGTTATTGAATTACCTGAGAAAGCAACGCAAATATAGCCACCCTTTTTTTACAATATATTTTCTCCTTTATCTCTCCTGACAGCTGGACACTCACAATTACGTCATACGTGTTTTGTGACCTTTATATACTGCAGCTACAGAAAATCAAGTTGCTCTATCACACAGAAACCTCAAAAGTTTCTTTTAGAATAACTAAGCATTCCCCAGAGATGTGGCTAGCCACGTACACTGAACAATTCAACTCATAAGCTTTACAAATTTCAAAGTTCCATTCTCAGAGATGTGCAGTGTTGTTTTTTGCTAGAGATGAATGTTCGGCTTGCTTTTTGCTGATACCACATCCTATTTATGCATGCATTTATTAAAGTATTTAATTAAAACTTTGTATATTTGGGCTTTAATAAAAATAATAATAAAATAAAATGGAAGCCAGCTGGTGGAACAAAGCATTTGTTCTCTTTCTAGGTCTTGTTTTTTGTTTTGTTTTGGTCTGTGCAAACATTGTGCCTGCAATATCAGCACAGTCACTTGTGATTTTCGCATTTACAGTTATTACAGTATAAATAACGAAAAATGTCCAGGTCACATTTCACCCCAAAATTGTGTGTGTGTGTGTGTGTGTGTGTGTGTAGATGGATGGATGGATGAATGAATGAACATACTGACGGATCGATTGAAAAACGGATGTATGGACAGACAGACAGACAGATATGGATAGATGGATGGATGATGGATGAATGGAAGAATGAATGTACTGTATGGTTGGACGGACGTATGGACGGACAGATATGGATGATGGATGGATGCGTGGACGAACGGACAGATGGACAAATATGGATGATGGATAGATGAATGGAGTAATGGATGGACAGATGGACAGATAGGATGATGGATAATGAATGGATGGATGGATAGACAGATATGGATGGATAGATGAACGGACTGATGGATGGATGGATGTATGGATGGATGAATGATGGATGGACAGATATGGATGGATGGATGGACAGACATATGGATGAACAGACAGACAGACAGATAGATAGATAGATACTGTAGATAGGTAGATAGATAGACAGATAGATAGATAGATAGACAGACAGACAGACAACAGCCATTAGTTTTCATCACAGCCGTGAGAATGATGTGCTACTATCTATTGCTAATCAAAGGTAGGTGGTTTTAGGGGAAGGGACATTCTCTTTCCAGAGAGCATTTGATTGGGCAAAATCACAACCACGGTGGGATGGGAAAACTTCCATTTCATCCACCCCACGATCCTTCCTCTTCCTCAACTGACCTCCGATTCAGTCATCACTTTGAGCTCCCCGCTAAGCTGTAGAGACACAGAGACAGACAGAGTCCACTCCCACAAAAGTCCCATACTGTGAGGAAAGCCTGCAAGTGAAAGCCAGCTAAGCTCGCGCTTTCAGAACTGCTGGTGAGGAGTGCTGACGCACTGCTGCTCATTAATTGAGTTTGCTCTGTGATATATAAGGTATGGCAGTGTGCTTCGGCAGAGGCTTAACTCAGAACATATGAAGCTTATGAAGTGAGTTGGTTAAGGATGGGGAGACGGAGGCTGTAAACGGCAATTTGCAGTCTGTAGTTTTCTTTCAGTTCATTAGGTTTGTTCGCATCTTCAAAGAAGGCTGATGCTAACTGGGCAGGCATTGATTTGACATAAGCTCTCTGAGTGCAAGTTTTCAAGGGTTTTTGAGTTGCAAATATCAATGTAATGCCTTAAAAAAAAAAAAGATATGAAAAGGTCCCCATTCTTTGTAAACAAGAACATTACATTGTTAAAGATTTCTCCTTTTGTTTTCCACAGACGGGAAAGTAATATGCATTATGAAACAATAAGATGATGATGCTGAAAATGAACTATTCCTTTACGTATGGTGATTGTCAAACTATTTAATTTTATTTCCAAATCAACTGCCATAGAGTTAATGCATTAAACAGTGGAAATTGGTAATTAGTGAGACTAAATGCATTAATTTCTCATTGATTTCTAAGAAATAATTGTGTCTTTATTTAATTGAAAGTTATTAGTTCTGGCATATTACGTCTAATAATGTTTTGTTTAGCAGTTAAGAATGATTGTATCCAAACTAGGCAAAACAATCATTTTCATGCTACGTTTAAATATTATAACCCTAGAATTTTATCAACAACCTGAGAAGCATGTGCTTTCAGACCCAATTTTCCCAATCATCTCTTGAGTGGCTTAACCTAATTAAATTATTTTTGGAATGTTACTTAGAGTAATCATCTAATATAGCTTAGTTCTTGCTTAATTAACTCAAATTAAATCAGGCTTATTTGAAAATGGGGAGCTGAAACTAACTTTCTTTGTTAATTGCCTTGTGATTGTCTTTATCAAAGGCAAATAAAACTGTGATGATCATTTAACAATTATCTGGTTTGTTGTACCATTTAAAGCACCACAGTGGTTTGTAGAAGGTCAGCTTAAAATGCCAAGACTTTAAGCAACACTTATAACACAATAAATTCAGAACATGGCGAATATTACCTCAGCAGAACATTTGAAAAGGTAACAGGTCAATAGCATTAGCACTGAAAAACATTTTATTACACTAAAATCAAACTGAACTGAAATGCTGGCTCCAGTTGCTATTGTGCAATTGAAAATCATTCTCTCCAACGACATATGCAGTGCTGTATTTCTAAACATACTGTACATAGCTAAGTAGCGTTATTTAGTAGTAGCAAAAAGAAAGCCCACTGATATGTTCCTTTATGCAAATAATCCCTGCCTAAAAGTCAACCCTCTAATTAAACTGACACAATTTAAATATAATACATGTATCTGGTCTTATTGTCATGGTATTTACTCCTGAAACCGCTGCATGATCCATTACTGGAACAAACAGTTAGTCTCACCCCAAATTCAAACTATTGGTTAAGCCAATGTTGGGCTGGTTGGGGTGCTCAAGCAAACAGAGAACTGTTTTGAAAGCGCCACAGAGCCAATTTTCAGGCACATAAACCAACAAATGGCTTACTTAAAATTGTCGGTGCATATGAAGCTATGATATTAGAAAGTATTTTAACATTTAACATAATTACACACCTTTCAAGATGATCACACTGGAAACCGACATGCTAGATTAGAATGTTTTGCCTCACATATTTGGACCCAATGTTCTGAACTCTGGACAAAAGCCAACAAGAGTTGAATTGCCTGTGCTGTGCCCTAAATGATAAAACATTTGCAAACAAGAAAGTAAACCAAATACTCTTTTGGTCTGAGTACTGCTATAGTTAGGGTTAAGTGTAGGGTATTGTTACAGTTAGGGTTTGTGTTTTGATTAGAAGAAAATGTCATTACTGTTCAAATGTTTCTGAAAATATGAGGCACTTTTCCTATCACATCATATCCAAAGTGGTAAGTGAAAGAAAGCTGTTTTGGTTTCAGTACTGTTACAAAGGAGTAAGTTCTTGGGCTTGTGCTCAAGTAGCAGACTTTTCTCAATGCGAATACAGGACACTTGAGCATTTTGAGAGCTCATATGGGATAGGACCATCCGCTAGGGTCCCCCTTAAGTGTTAAATGCTGAAATACAGAGCAAGATGTAATTTTTTCCAAAATGTGGGATGTCCCTGCTGATAAGGGACAGTTGCCATCCCTAGCTTGCGCAATGAGTTGCAACTGTAGTTCCAGCTTCGGCCACAGGGAGGGGCATACGGAAATCTTACACTGAATTTTGCAAACAAAACGTTCAAACTCCTGTCACTGATATTTGATCAGATCAGTCCAATTAAGTTGTAATAGCTTGCCTTATTTCTGAAATGTCTTTCCTTTTCAGCTGCCTCATCAAGCTCTATTATCATACTGGATCAAATGTAACCAATAGTCCTCCACAATCAACCGCACGCTCACGTTCATGTCATGAAATGCACAACATGATCACATGGAAAGTCGAAACTGGAGCTCACACTTGCCCAACAACACTTCCAGCTTCGGCCACTGGGGGCAGTGCGTCAAAGTTCGGTGAGCGCAGACCGAGTTCATCTCAAGAAAAGCCAGTCTATTGTTTCTGAATTCACTGTGAGATCTGAGAGTCTGGAATGCCAACGCAACATTTCACAGCTCAGTCAAATCCTGATGTACAAAATCAATACTTACCCTACTTTATTCACATTGAATATCCTGTTTCACTCTGAAATATATCACTTTAGAGAAGTAATGTGTGATATGAATGCTGTCTCATGCTGACTTTAACGTACAGATTGATATTGTCAGATGTACTTATGTAAAGAAAAACCTGTCTGCTTTACCTCTTTCTTAAATAATGAGAGTTGTTGAATTGTTTTTAACATCAGTGGAAAGACAGAATACCTAGCAATGAAGCAATGGAAGCAATGGAAGAGCACTGGAAGAGCACAGTTCTTGTAGCTGTGTCAAAAGTTTCATTCAAGTGTGTCTGGAGTTTTTTCGGCATCCGCAGATGAGGTCATTTTTAGGGTAATTTACCATCGGACAAAACAAGAGAACTGCTGTATCCGATGATTACAGCTTCAACCATGTAAACAAGTCATTTAGGAGATGGTCAGTGGAGTACTACCACTGAGAGTACTTAGTCCATTCTTTGAACCGTAAAACACTGGGCCAGGAGCAGAAAGCCAGAGCAGATGAACCCAGAGAAGGGCTGTGACTGGAGGCTTGTAAAACATGTTTCGGCCTGAATATCTAAAGACTGCCTTTTGTTTGTACAAAACCCAGATTAGAGGCTAAAATCGGCTAGCCTCCAAGTTAGCCTCTCAAGAAACTCTCAGAATTTATCTCTTAGGCTGAGAAGAGCTTGCTCTGAACCAGATGTGGTTTTTGGATGAGCAGTTTTGAGATACAGATATTTTAACTCGGTTTCTTTATAACAAGCATAAGATGAAAATATTCTCAGATAAATCTATGATCAAACAGACTGCTGTGCATGCTGTGAAGACAGAGAAACATTGGACACCAGCAAAGGATGGACTTTCAGAGTTAGTCTTCATCATTTTCATCCCAGTATTCCACCTGCTCTCTTACTGAAAGATTTTGTGATTAACAGTAGTTTTTGTAATGTGTGATCTATCTCAATGAAGTGTCAGGATAAAACCAAACAACCATTGTCTCTTTCCATTAAAGTCAAATTTTACTGGTGTGAAAATTAAAGGAATAGTTTACCTGAAAATGAGTGATGGGTAAGTTACTCAAAAAAGTAATCCACAAAAAATACTATTTACTTCTTTAAAAATGTTAAACAGATATCTGAACTAATTACTGAGTAAGTGGTTAAGTGCTCTTGTGGCTATAGGTGGCACTTCAGCACAGGAACATAATATACACAAGACATCACAGTTTAAGTCATCTTGTATCGCCTTGCTGGACATAAGACACATTTATTTTGTGCTAATTTCAGTCTCTCACCCCCCCGTGCAAAACAAGCTGAATTCCATTATAGTATTTGTTACGTTTGGGTAGCAGTCAAGGCAAGGATGAAGGCGAAGTGTAGGACCCAAGTGCAGATTTATTAACAAAACGGTGGTGAAACAGGAACAGGAAATGATAACTAGACCAGGAACTAGGAACTGGAACAGACTATGGCTCAGATAAAACTAATTAACATTAAACTACTGGTAGGCAAACATCGGGGTAACAACAGGCAGAGGTCAGGATCACAACAATACTCGACAAAGGAACAAGGGAAACATGAGGACTTAAATACAAAAACAAGGGAACACGTAAGCCAATGGAAAACTGAAACTCAAAACAAGATGATAAGGCAATAAACTGAAACCAATGACAAACTAAAACTGATAACGAGGTAATTAAACAATGAACCAATGAAAATCAGACACATAGACGTGGAGGGAAAACAGGACATGAGACAAAGACCAGGAAACAGGAACTTAACAATAATTTCAAAATAAAAGTACATAAACAAAAGACAATATGGAGTTTAAAAGGTGCCAGAAACTTACAAATAAAAGTACATAAACAAGACAATAGTATTCTGTAATGTTATGTTGCTATGGTTACACATATGCATATCGAATGGTGATTAAAATGTACATGATCTACCTGTGCATTCAACGGTTTGAACTACATGTATCCCAGCCAATCAGAATTGAGTATTCGAACAGACTATGGTTTAACTCTTTTTATTATATACTGTATATTAAGCACGTTTTAATAAAGTGACAAAAGCAATGTCTTCTTATTAACACCCATTAGATATTTTTACATGTTATATGATATAACAAGACATTACATATGTTTCATCCCTGTAGCTTTACAAGTGATTGTCTGAATGTCCCAAAATGTACATTTTGAATGTGTCTTGTTTTGTATTATTTGCATTTTTCTATACATTCCTTTACTGTTTACAAGCTGGACTTTGAAGATATTGACTATATTGTATTATGTTATGGATATTTTAAATACTGTATATTACTTTACAACTTCTGAGGATAAAATTGAATGTTTATTCTTACAATGCATTGTACTCTTTTAGGTATAACAATGAATCGGTTAAGTATTATAATGTTATACTATAACTGAAATTAATTGTTTTTATGAGAACATATAACAAATTATAAGATAATGCATGAGACATTTTGAATGCATTATAATGCATTTATAATGCCTTTACAATTCATTATAAATATGGGCCTCAAAGGAAGTGTTTCCACACTTATCACAGAAAAGTTTGTGTTTTTCCACTCAATTAATTCAAACTAATGTCAATATTTCCTTCAAGTACATTGTGACACACAAGTCATACAGTCAGCACCATGTGTTTCTCCCTTACAATGACTCGCTAGAAGGGTGCATGCCCTTCATCTGTCACAGAAATGCAAACAGATGTACATATGAACATTATTCATGTTTTAATTAAAAATTGAAATACTGTATGTGGAAGGCAAGTGCTTAAAAGCAATTTCTTAAACGTAAAACACGTTATACTACTTTATTGTCTGAAAAGCAATTCAATTGCATTAACTAATCACATTACATCCAACATTCTCATTTACTTACTAGAATGACATATTAGGAATTCTTGGTAAATTAATGCTTTAATAGAACTGTCTACTAAAATGACAACTTGCATAATAAAATAGAAAGTAATATAAATGTTTTACTACTTTCTCATCCAACCTAAAAATGTGGCCTTTGTGCTCCTATATCTTTATAATAACTACTTCATTGAACAGAATAAACAGACACTAAAAACACATCTCAGTGTCCTTTATTATGTGCTAAGACGATGCCAAAGTCTTGATTTGTATCTATGGAAACCTTCTGCCATCTTTTCAGTAACTGACACTATATTCCATCTCACTGAATAAAACCAGAACATCATATCACATTAGTGCATTCTCTCCAAACCCAGAGCAACTCTCGCCTGCCAAATGATAAATCATTTTCAGAAATTGTCACTTGAGTGATAACCTTTAAATAAATTACATGTTAGAAGACCATGGGAAATCAAATGACTTTTAAAATCTCCCAAAGTGTGTCTTCAAGACCCCAGGAATTAAAAATTGGAGCTTTGTGGCTTTTAAGAAAATACAGTGAGCCTCATATGCAAGATCTGTATGGTGCAGAATATAATTCTGTATCTTTTCACAATCCAACATTTCATCAGAGATTACAAAACTTTGAAATATTCTGCATGAAGCAGCTCTGTCTAATAGTATTGGAATCATAAAAATCACAGTCAGCTATCTTGATCTGTGAACATTAGTATCTGATACTGACCTCATATGTATAATATTAGAGCGGCTTCATGTTATTAATGAACTTATTTTATACTCTCTTTGATACATTTTTTATAAGCAAAGAAATTTTTAAATAGATAAGACATTAAAAATATTATTCAATGTTAATGATCCCAGAAGGGCAGTTCAGTAAAATGATTATCCTTTCTGGCCCATTTTTTGGCCTTACAAATGTAAAGCTAAGAGAGGAACATCTTTTGAGGGCAATTTAAATTCCTTTTTGTTGTCAAATGTTTTGATGTCAAAATACTTCCACCAATCCCAGCTTAATATGCAGAATCAACTATAAACAAGCCATTTGTAGGTTGACCTATATGTGTAGCACTGTGTCTTTGTGGTGTTTCAAAACATAAGATCGTTGTGGGGAATGGGAAATTCTCAGACTGATCTCATAATGAAGTCGGAAACTGTAGATTGTCTTTTCTTTTGTTAAAATCGGTCTGTGCTTACTGAAATGTGAAAAACTGCCCCCAGTGGCCAAAGTGGTAAGTGTTGTTGGGCGTATGGGCACATGCGAGCTCCATTTTCCGGGTGTAATATCCAGCATTAAGGAGCATTAAAAGCAAGTTGAGTATAGGGCTGTCCCCCGATATTCGACCAAAAATTAGTCGATGAGAAGAGTCTTGGTCGACCAAGTTTTGATTGGTCGGTTGGTTGCAGAAAAAACTCCACAGAAAAAATGACAAACATTGGTATTAGTGCTGGTTGGACGCTAGGTGGTACTATGGGGTAATTTTCATTAAGCAGGGTTCGGGTTAAGCCTACACAATAATATTATTATTATTATATATTTTTTTATTTATTTTAACTAAAAATTCCAAATGAAACTGGAAAAAAATTAAATAAGTGCACTCAATATGTGTGTTCAACTTTTTGAAAGACGGCTTTACAACAGTTGTGAACATCTCTCTGGCAAAGAACCTCATCCGTGCATTCTCTACCCATCGGGTATTTCGTTATCCGCGAAAATACATTGTGTGTGAATAAATTAGTTTTGTTCCCTCCTTCACCATGTGTGTGTATATATATATATATATATATATAGCAATATTCAATACATCGGCAACCCCTGGACTGAGGAATCGGTGACTATTCTTGCTTCAGAGATTTTGCATTGAAAATGATAAAAAACAAAAAACAAAAAAAAACTTAATCAAATACTTTTCTAAATTCAAATTGAACTCCAAATGAAATGAAAAAGTGATAAAAGAATAATAAATATAACCACCTTTCCATTTACCATCAGGCAAGAATCTGTCTTTATGGCAATGACAAACATGAGGGCTTAAATACAAGACAACTGTGGCGATACAGAAAAAAATCCATACCGTCTCTTTCACTTTTACAAATGGGCGGAAACCAATGAGGAAGTAAGAAGGAAATTATATAAAAGAGAGAGAGAGAAGCGTAAGAGCAAAGAAAATTAAAACTAGTAGGTTATCTAAGCGGGACACATGCTACCTGAAGGTCGGGTGCTGCCATTTGTTCCTGGATTCTCTGTGTTCACTGACCGGGTGCGATCGCCATGTGACAGAGGAATGGAGATCTGAACTGTTCGCCTACTTGGTGCAACATAACTCCAGCCTGTCTCATCTGCCACAAGTATTAGCATTGTTGTCCATCATCTTTTAACCCACGCAAAGACTCCAAACTTATTTTCCAGGCTCTGAATGTTCAGTGGTGGGTCCGCTGCATAGCCTGCTTCATGCAGTCAACACACACATACACACGACACACACACTCATTTTGAGGAAAAAGAGGGGAAAAAAATACCTTCTGTTTTCTTAAATAACGTGTTTTCTTTGTTTTTTGACCCGAAAACCTTCAATTTGTGAGTGTACATTTAACATCACAATATTTATGCTGAGTTTTTCTTGTGTGATGCAGGAGTTCTGCACCGCGACTGGACAGGGCGTTTATTTGGAGAGCGAGATGATGCACCTCCATTTTTCCTGCATCTGTTTTGAAAGCATCGTAGCATCAAAAGCATAGCCTAATACAATTTGCGGTTACTTTTCAAAACTTGATCTGACACTGAATGCTCCCAGCAGCCTAATTAACACTTAGAAAACTTCTGATGTTGCTATAACAATACAAAATGCACTTACCAAATTACTTGAAGTCAAAATCAGTCCTCCTTTCCTGATTAATCAAATCGCATGATCATGCAGAACATGCAATTTTTTTGCTATTCATTTGTATATTAATTAGGAGTGGAAAGCGATTAAAAATACAAAATACAAGAAAAATATTTATTTATTAGGCATGTTATGCCAGCAGAGAAGGCTTTGCTGGCACTGAGAAATCACCACTGTCATTAACAAAGTGATTTAGGATACCTTAATTTCAAATCCCCCAACAACCCAGGGTCAAATGCCTTTCTCAACCGCACAATGCTGAACTCTACAATGTGTTGCCCCATCTAGGATAGACTTAAATTTCTGTTTGTTCCCACTACTGTACAGCTTCAGAAGACTTGGGATATGCATGAGTTAACTGCACCAAAACTGTTCCTTTTACCTCGTGCAACCCTGTGTCCTCATGAGCATATTGAGTTTTGTCTACGCTATACACTACTCATAATTTAATTTCATTTAAACCTCTGATCACAGTTCAGGACACTCTGGGATGTTATTATATGGTTCAAATTTCTACACAGAGTCATGTGACAAAACAACATGGCACTTATCTCAGTGAAGTTTGTCTTTGGGAGAAACGACAACAAAACTGCATCTGGTAAGAAACTTCATTAAGTTTTACATTGAAAGCTGTTTGTATCAAAAGAGTGACATCTTTAATTTCATCTGATATACCTTTTTGAAAATGTAATAGATTTATTGTGAAACAACACATTGTTAAACATGATGACCTCCTGCGAGGACAGTGAGCCTTACTTACCTCAAAAATCCTATATCCACTGTGTGTTTCACCATTGACAATCAATGGGTGCATCCAAAAGCTGGAAAATGCTTTAAGAGGCTTTATATGGAGTTAGGATGAACTGTTCTGAGACCAGTGCAGACAGGAAACACAATGGAGATTAAGTCATTCATTAATTAAGCTTTCCTTTGAAACCAAGTGCTTTCACTCCTAAACTCCTAATAAAGTTCAGTTTCAGGCTGCAGACGACATTTGGACCACTCAACATGTTTGGCAGACATGAGGCAATGAAAATTAGTACATGGATTAAAAATGTATAACGCTAAATTTTATTTGAACATGGTTGTCAGTGATTGGGCAATGGTTAATACTTGAATTAGAATTAATTATGCAAATTTTTTATGCTTAAGCACTTGCTACAATTTGTTTGTTTGAAAGTGCAAAGAGAGGACACTGAGATTCTGTTGCGAAAGAAGAAAAAAACACTGAAACAGAAATCGAATCAAGTCAAATAATCGTTTAAGTCAATACACCATGTTACAAAGCAGCTTTACAGAAAATGAGCTGTGATGTTTGTTACATCTTAAAAACTTTAAAACCAACACTCCTGGAAACATTAGAAACAATTTGATAAAAAAGATGACTTTCTATAGCTTGGTATTATATAACATTTCACAACTTAGACCTGCTCTCTTCAAATAAGGACATCAAAATATTTGCTCTTCAATTTTATTATTTATTATTATAATTATTATTGCATGTTTATTAGGTGATACTAGTTAACAATCAAAAAGGGATATGAAATTAACAGCAGTCATGCTCGGGTCTATGGAGGTTAATTCTGAGAAGACAGATTAGGCTGCAAATCACATACAGACACAATTCCTCTGAAAAAAAAAAAGGCTTAACTTCTGAACAGAGAGGAACGTTTCCATTTATCAGCCAGGTTTTAGCAAGTAGGAAGTAACCATGCTCCTTGCAAGCCCACACCTCATTAAATCTGAATTGGATTTCCTTTAGATTGCCTTTGGAGCGGATTCAAATCCACACTGGGTGATAAACCTCTACATCCCCACATTTAAATGACTACTTTAGCTAACCACACACACTCGTATTGAAGTAACAGGTTACATGCATGCCAGGTAACTTTCACCAGAGTGGAACTTCTCATAGTAAATGTACAGAGCTGTGGAATCCTTATCCCTTACGTTCTGTTGAGTGTTGATATAATATGTGTGTGTGTGTGTGTGTGTGTGTGTGTGTGTATATATATATAATATATGCCAAATATTGTGTAGGTCCCCCTCATTCTGCCAAAACGGTGCCAACCATTATCTCAGAATAGCTTTCTGACATGCTATTCTTCTCACCACAATTGTGCAGAGCGATAATCTGAGTTACCACAGACTTTATCAGTTCAAACCAGTCTGGCCATTATCTGTTGACATCTCTCATCAACAAGGCGTTGCCGTCCACAGAACTGCCACTCACTGGATGTTTTTTGTTTTTGGCATCATTCGGAGTAAATTCTAGAGACTGTTGTGTGTGAAAATCCCAGGAGATCAGCAGTTACAGAAATACTCAAACAAGCCCGTCTTGCACCAACAATCATTCATGCAATTATCTAATCAGCCAATTGTGTGGCAGCAGTGCAGTGTATAAAATTATGCAGATACGGGTCAGGAGCTTCAGTTAATGTTTACATCAACCATCAGAATGGGGACAAATGTGATCTCAGTGATTTGGACTGTGGCATGATTGTTGGTGCCAGGTGGGGTGGATTGAGTATTTGAGTATATATATATATATATATATATATATATATATATATATATATATATATATATATATACATACTGTACATACAGTAGGCCTATACTTCATCTGAGTCAACTTGTTCTTTGTGACTTCTTTCTCTTTTTACCATCTAAATGCTCATAAACAAGATGTTTATGTAGTTTTACCAAAAAAATAGAAATGGAAAAAAGTAACACATACTTTTCCCAAACAAATTAGTCCGACCAACGTGGTAAGATCAAAGCACAGACCTGTAATATTGCCACAGTGCAGAAAACACACACACACACACACACACACACACACATACACACCTACAGAACTACACATCTGATCCCACAGTGGGAAGAGTTTACCCTTCCAGACAAATGTATAACTTGTGATTACATCTAAAAATTAAGTTACAGTTTTGGATTGCAGATTCAACAATATGTGGGAACACTATGGCCACCTATAGGCTATACTTGACATTGCTCTTAAAATGAAAAAAACTTTTGTCATGTTTTTCTCAGCAGAAGGCAGCAGACAGTCCTGATGCATGATACATAGCAACCTTTTTTTAAATGTTAAACCTTGCTTTTAACTGAACTGAAGGTAACGCCATGGTTACTGTTGTAACCTCCATTCCCCGAGGGAAGGAACGAGAGCGTGCAGAGAGAGAGAACACCAGCTGGAAACGCGCCATAGATCCAAGCGCAGTGCTTATTGCCAGTAGAGGTGAGTGGAACAGTGGTGAACTCAGCTTGCTGTTGCACAACCGTTGGACTCCGAAGAAAAATTCTGACTGGCACTCGCTGCCCCGCTTCCCTTTATACCATCATGTCTGGGGCGGGGCATGCAAATTCTGTCAGCCAACTTGACATTGGCCTTCGTTGGTTCAAAGGCCATCAGACTCCTCAATACTCAGAGACTGGTATGACACACACACACACGTGCCCTGACGTATCTTCACCCACTGTCACTCACTCGACATTGTGTCCCATATAAAAACGCCATGAACTGACTGTGTTACGTGAACTGCCAAGACAGGTGCGAGCAGGCTACTGCGTGCTAGAGGCAACTGTGTCGGCTGCACGTAGCCCTCCCAAACGCCCCCAAAGAGGTGTCACATACAGACCTTAGGTTCCCCGCACCACTGACGGGGGAACAGGTGATACATGACTAGCATGGGAGCAAGCCCGGCAGTCGCACCTTGTCTCTCACTATGTCTCTCACATAGGATGTGAAGCGGCTGGGGCTATCTTAACACTATGAAATGCGTCGGGGAAGGCGGTCTTTCCCGGTCCTATTCTCTCAGGGGGAAAAGACCCTGTGGAGGCCACATCCTGGCCAGTCTAGGGGGAAGTAACTTGCAAATACACCACGAGGGTTGTGAAGCCGTACGTGGGAAATTGCGCGGTGGTAGGTCCAGCCTAATGAGGGGGGGACTCTACAAGCATGGTGACCGTGGCACCAGGGCTGCCCAAGGGAAATGCGGGTCTGCCGACAGGGGGACCGTACCGCGGGAAATAGATCACGGGGAGTTTGCCTGAAAAGGGAACTAAGCCCGTGGAGCCCGACCCCAGTACAGAGCACCTGTGACTCGTAGTGGGTCTGGCTGCGAATTGCTCTGCTGAATTCTCCAGCCAGAAGGCTAGGGAGGAGAACATCCAGGGAGTGATGCTTAGTGGCTAACCTGGGATAGAAGGCGCACTGGATCAACTTGGTGAAGGGCACTGTGTTCAAGCGGAACACCCGGTTGGTTGTGCCAGGTTACCGAGTTCTACCGGCTCGGACCTGACAAAACATGGGTTGAGACGACTCAATGCTGAGATTGTAAAATCTGGCAAAGGTATTGGGTGTTGCCCAGCCCACTGCTCTGCAGATGTCTGCTAAGGAGGTGCCATGGGCCAATGCCCACGGGGATCACACACTTCTCGTAGAGTGTGCTCGAACCCTCAAGGGGGTGTGATAAACTAAGAAAATAGCATCAACGACCCAGTGAACTAACCTCTGTTTGGAGACGGCGTTCCCTTTCTGCCATCTACCGAAGCAGACAAAGAGCTGCTCAGAACATTTAGAGCTCTGTGTGCGGTCCAAATAGATACGCAAATCACGTACTGGACATAGCAACGAGAAGGATAGCGTACTGGACATAGCAACGAGAAGGATAGGTCTGCCTCCTCCCGGGGCAGCTTGCTTGCAGGCTCACGACCTGGTCCCTGAAGGGGGTCGTAGGAACCTTGGGCACGTAGCCCGGTCGCGGCCTCAGGATAACGTGAGAAAGCGCTGGACCGAACTCCAGGCAGGTGTCGCTGACAGAGAACGCATGCAGGTCCCCAACCCTCTTGATGGAGGGTAACGCGATCAGGAGGGCCTTCTTCAGGGAGAGGGCCTTGAGCTCAACTGAATCAAACAGCTCGAAGGGGGGTCTCTGAAGGCCCGAGTGGACCACAGAGAGATCCTGGGAGGGGAACAGGCTAGGTCAGGGAGGGTTCAGTCTCCGGGCGCCTTTCAGGAACCTGATAATCAAGTCGTGCTTACCTAGGGACATGCCATAGCAGCTACATACACCTTCAAGGTGGAAGGGGACAGCCTCCCCTCCAGCCTCTCCTGCAGGAATGAAAGCACTGAAACCTGCCATGACAGCGCACCCTCCGTCGTGTTGCGGATGCCAGGGATATGAGTGGCTCGCAGCGACCTGAGTCACGGCTGACTCCAAAGGAGGAGATGGCGGGCGAGTTGTGACATATGATGAGAGCGCATGCCGCCTCCATAGGGCAAGACAACTCTAGGCAATTCATATGCCAACGCTGCCGGGGTCCTGTCCAGAGGCCAGCGGCAGCATGCCCGTTGCACACGCACCCCAACCCTGTCAAGAGGTTCCTGTGGTCACTATGACACATCTGGACACATGCTGCAAGGGGACTCCGGTCCGCAGAAAGCAGAGGTCTGTCCAAGGGTTGAAGGTTGACGGCAAGAAGGGGTGATTGTCATATGCATCAATCTGAGTGCTGCGGCCGTGACTGAGGATGCCATATGCCCCAGGAGCCTCTGGAATTGTTTTAGAGGAACCGCTGTGCCGGGCTCGAATAGGACGAAGCACCTGAACAGTGACTGAGCGCGCTCGTTGGTGAGATGTGCTGTCATTGAGACTGAGTCTATCTCCATGCTGAGAAAAGAGATGCTCTGAACCGGTACGAGCTTGCTTTTTTCCCAATTGACCTGAAGCCCTAGACGGCTGAGGTGCCTGAGCACCTGGTCCCTGTGAGCGCACAGTAACTCTCGAGAGTGAGCCAGGATGAGTCGGTCTATCCTGGAGTCGGAGTTGGTCTAATTACCTACGGCATTCGACCTGCGGCCGAATCACAGCAGTGCTGATGTATGGCCATATAGCATGATTGCGAGTGTGATATTGCTTACATACAACACTTCAATGAACAAGTACATTTAAAAAAAAATGTATGGTCATAAAAACGCATTTGTGCAAGGAACTACTTTCTTACACGATTGATCAGAATCTGCCATTGCTGGTTCAAAACAAATGATGCATCCAAGACTTCGTTAGTAATTCAAAAAGTTTACTTCAGAAATAGTATCATGGCTTGTGCTGTGTTTCTAACAAGTTATTGGATAAAAAAGGATAGACGGCTGGATATGTGTGTGTGTGTGAGTGTGTGTGTGTGAGAGAGAGAGAGAGAGAGAGAGAGAGAGAGAGAGAGAGAGAGAGAGAGAGAGAGAGAGCATGTGCAATCACCTGTTGCCACACCCAATCAGAGATGCTGTCAGCTTTAACAGTGGAAAATAGACATCCAAGAGGGGATATCCCTCCCTATTTCGTGGTAGCCGGTCCGCAAGTGTAATTCACTATAGAAACAGTTATGTCCTCCCCCATTTTAAACAGTATGTATCCAATGTGGAAATTCCAATAAAAGGTAAGCACTTGAGTTCTGTAGTAAATCAGTATGTTGTGTCTCTCAGCATGAGCCTTAATCCTGAAGTTGTCCGTTTAAAGCCTTTTAAAGCTATTTCCTAGTTTTGGCAGCGATCACGGAGCACTGTTCTATGTAACGGATTCACTTTATGTCACCAACTGGCTCATATTACACACAAAAATGATCTTTGCCACCACCTGCTGGCTAATAAAAATAAAGCCAGTAACTCCTAACAGATACAATTTAGTTTAGAACAGCATGAACGCGGAGTGATATACACACACACACAGTGAAGCGTCGGAGTGCTGATGCAGTCACACCATCAGTGCTCATGGAACGTCTCTCGTCCAACAGATTCGAGGACCGGAACTAACTGTGGTGTATGTATGTACACACACATTTATGATTCATTTTCATTAGGAGCGAATTCTCAAAAGAGATATAGGCCTTGTGACAAACTCCTCCTGTAGCAACTAGCTCCAGTCTCTCCTATTTGTTCAAGTAAATCAATAAAGAAATGTAAAAAATACATTCCACAATGATTAATCAGTAAGTACACTTAAAACACACACATTAACACAATGACCACCTCTCAAGCACAGGCAAACAGAGCAACTGGACCAACAATGCCAGGGCTCATGGCCCCAATGCAATTCTTTTAATAGATTTTTTTTTTTTAAATGGCCAGTTGAGCAGATAAAGTCATTCATCACATCCTGATAAAGACAAGCTTCACCTTGAAGGCACTGGGAGATAGAAGGACTAGGTTTGACAGCACAAAATCATTTCCAGGTCCTTTTTCAGGTTCACTCTAGTGTGAAACTAGCACTAGCCGTGTGACCTGACCCAGAGCAAAAAAATAGCAGAGATTGTCAATTCTAGCCTCCTATAGATTTGTTTCAAATGCAATTTGATTTATTTCACACAGTCTTGCCAAGTGACTTTAGGACTCTAATGAAGACACCATAGCTCTGTACCAAAATTTAGCTACAGTAGCTGCCTACGTAGACAAAATTTGATGGCATCATAAGCCTAGTTTCCATCCACTTTTCGTTGAACATTTTGTTATTGACAAAGTGAAAATGTGTAAAGGGTCAATGACAAATAAAATATTTTTTTTTTCATCTTGAAAATCTTAAGCAAAACAGTTTTAAAATGCATTTTTATGTCCAAAAAAAATGTATGGTGTTGATTCATATTGGTTTTACAGCATTTTAGGCAGCATTAATTCATTATTAAACAAGATTTCTGATTTTACCACCCAGAAAATGTCAGGTGGTGCGACCATATATTAATTTAAAATAATATACATTTAATGTACTTAGCACTACTGAGACTTGTAAACATGAATCATTGTAGTGTCTAAAATGCATATCACATGGTAAATTCCCTTTCTATTTCTTTATTTATTGTCCTTTTATTCCAAATCATATAAACGGCTGCTTTTCTGTGTGTTCAAACACCCATTTTTCCATAAGGACTTTTTATGTTGTGTTTTTAACTGTAAAATTATTTGTATACGTTATATAAAGGTTTACAGTTATATTTCTTACTTCATTTTGCAACTGCAGTGGGAATTGATACATTTAAATGAAAATTTGCTGGTTGCACCACCTGACCATGACCGGTCGCACCACCTGACGTTTTGATCAATAATTATTGATATTCACAAAATAAAAAGAAAGATATGTCAATAAATTGTATTCAGGTTTCAATTGGCTTTTTTTTTTAATCCTCTGACCAATTTATACTGTATCTCAATCATAAAATTAAATTTAATTAACAAGAAAGTGCAAAACAATACTGCATGTTATGATAACATTTGATCATCGCTTCTTTAAAAATATTACTTTGAAACCTCAAGGAACACGTTTAATAAATGAGAACATCTTTTATATGGAACAGTGAATTAGTGCAAATATTGAGCCCAGAAACATGCAGAATTCAATCTACTGCTCATGCAATTAGATTCAGTAGTAACAGTAAGTCAAGAAAAAAAAAAAATTTGATCATCGCTTCTATAAATCTAGAAATTTAAAATATCTCCAGGAACACATTTAAAAAACGAGAACATCTTTTAAAATGTCATATCATGAATCAGTAAATCAGTGCAAATATTGGGTCCAGAAACATTAAGGGCAGAATTCAATCTACTGTTCAATAGATTCAGTAGTAACAGTAAGTCAAGAAAAAAAACCATTTGAAAATTAGAGTATCGTGCAAAAGTTCATTTATTTCAGTAATTCAAATTAAAAGGTGAAAGTAATATATTATATAGACTCATTACATGCAAAGTGAGATATTTCAAGCTATGAAAACCTTTTCACAATATTCTAATTTTGAATTTGGGGTTTTCTTAAGCTGTAAGCCATAATTATCAAAATTATAACAAATAAAGGCTTGAAATATCTAACTTTGCATGTAATGAGTCTATATAATATATTAGATTCACCTTGTAACTTGAATTACTGAAATAAATCCAAATTTTTTGAGGTTCACCTGTACTATATCATTTGTAAAATACATTATTTTAGTTTAAATTTTAATAGAATGGGTAATGGTTTGTTAATCATTCGAATTCATGACTAATAACTATGCTTTTCTGTAATGCTGTATGACACTGCCATCAAGAATGTATTATTAACATGTAATAACTGTAATTACCACAAACAAATACCAGAACACCATATTAACTTAAGTTGTAATGTATCTAGATATACATAATGAACACAATAACTTGCTTTTCTTTTGGCAAGGTACTCTGCCCTTGCAACTGGATCACTTTTTAAACGAGCTCTATGTCGTGCCGTTTTCTCCTTGCTTGATAATGGCATTTACAAAAACAAATTAAAATAGATTAATTTAAAGATGCAATTGTTTTAGTATCAATAATTATACAGTCCTATATTCTTGAAGAATAGGACTTTAAGATGGACAATGTGCTCTTTAAATTGTCACTCATACCATAATAAAATAAAAATATATATACACATATGTAGATTGCACCTTTAAACAACTTAAAAGCTTTATATATTTATTCAAATGTATTTAATATATTCAAAAACATGAATTAACATGACTTTTTTTAGTTGGTTTAACTGTAACTCTGGTCGCACCACCTGGCATTTCAAACTCAATTCGAATCTAATAGGCATTAACTTGGACGCCTATACAAATGTTTGACCATGTGCTCAAGGTTATACATAAATTTTTTAAATCAAATACACATTTTTATAATAACAACACATTTTCAAAGTTTTCCAGGGGTCATACCACCTGACATGATAATTTGAATCAACCTCATCATTACTCAAAAATGTCAAATTATCTAATATTTATGGGAGGGTGACTAACCTTGTTACTGCATCAAAGGGGTCCTCTGGAGTCTTTTGTGTGATGTCATATGCTGTCACATGGTTTTCTTAATGGAACATTGCATAAAATTGGATTTTTATGTCGGTCGCCCTCCCTGACATTAGTAGAAGTAAATTTTTCGGACAAAAGTTTTTTAAGTAATAGAATAGTTTTGAAATAGGACCGATACACTATTTCCCCTCATTTATAAGGAATTTAACATAAAATAAATACCAAAATATTTGATTAAGAATTTTATTGAGAAAATGAACATTTATATATCAGTTTTGTTCTCTGCTTGTACATTCGGACGGTCGCACTACCTGACATTTTTGGTCTTTCAAACACCAAAACTCAAAAAATCTATTGAATTTCAATAAAATGAAAAGTGTTTCTTATAAAGGAGATATTGTAGATCCATTTGATATATGACATGTATTTATTCAAATTCTTTTTAGGAAAATAATGAATTTGGACACAAAAAATACATGTCATGTCATTGACCCTAAAAAAATTTTGCGAAATTTGCAGTCTACTGCCTGTTTCCATTCAAATCGCCTTTTATCGATAAAAAGGGTGTTTGTGATGATGTCGTGCCTAAAGGAACAGTTTGTCGCATACGTTTTGATTTAAATCTAAACTGTTGCCATCATAACTGCATTATGTCCCACATATCTAGCAACTTTTAATGACCAACTGAACTTGATTGACATCTAAAATTAATTTTAGTGTCATAATGCAATTTACATTTTCGGAAGAAGCTCAGCAAATGCAATCCGAAGTAAAGAGGATTAGATTTAACATATTGTGGCAGCGGGGGTGTGGTCAAGTGCCCGTCCGGAGAGAGGGAAGCGGTAAGGGCACTTACACCTGAGCTAAACTATGTCTTACACCTGTCTCTAATTTCAGTGAGCACGGGGAGAGCAGATAAAACACCCATGCCACCAGCAGTTGAGAGAGAGAGTCTGGGGCCTGAACTGATTATTGTGACACTGTTGTAGTAGTAGACTGTGATATTATTGTGAAGCTGTGAGCACTGCAGCGTGCCCATTAAAATCCTTACCTGAGAGGAGCAACTCGCCTTCGTGTCCTCCTTATTATTAATATCCCTTTACGCATATTTAAACATTTTAAAATGTTCAAAAGCTAGTTTTCTGAAAGTGAAGTCAGCATTGGACAAATAGTTACGATAGTTTATTGTATTGAAAAAAGTGCAGAAAATTCTGTGAATGTCATTCAGCCGACTTTTTCTTTTGTCTACAGAACAGGGTACGGCTAATTTAAGTTTGTGTAAAGAACATTTGGTAATTCATTTTCTTAATTTAATGCTTTTTATTGTAATTTATTTAATTTAATACAGGGAACACCGGCATATTTTCATAAGTAAACTAAACAATAATTTGATAGAATTGGGCTATATGTTAGTGTTCCAAAAAAGCACACTGTTGTTTTTCTCCTAGTATTGTGTATTTATTTTAATTTAAAACATCTTTGTGCACAGAAATTATATATTTTTTGTATTATGGTCTAATTCAGTGACTGCCATCTATTATTTTGAATGGTGTGTTAAAGCAATTTTAATTAATAAACAGATGGCTACCACGATTAAATTAATGTGCATGATACAAGATATTTGTGTTGGCACTCCTGGAAATCAAATTTTTCAGCAACGGATCTATATGCCGTCAAGAGCAATCCATAATGCTTTCAGGGATGTTTACTGTCGTCATGATTAACACTGGCTAACGACTGGGGTAATCTCTGTCATGTGACACTGCATTTCAGCGTTAGTATAGTAACAAAGCAGTTTTTCACAACATTTGAAGTATCGACAGAGTATATGCGCTAGAATATTATGTCGACACTAGTGAAATTTTAGCAATAATTTGTGCAGTCTGAGGCGGATGCACAGATGGCCGACATGCTTGCCCGGGCTGCCGTGAGCGTGGGCTTGGACTGGATCCCTCCGTCCTCCCCACTGCCTTCGCGGCTTGATGACTGGTACCTCGGCGCCGGGCGCCGCTCACAGCACCTCCTCCCCCGGTACCGTTCTTCCCGGAAGTGCATGACGAGCTGACGCGGTCGTGGAGGGCACCTTTTACTGCCCGTAACTGACCCCTCCGCTCGTCCGCTCGAGTGACTAACTTGGATGGCGGCGCAGTCCACGGGTACACAGAGGTCCCCCAGGCAGTTACGATCCACCTGTGTCCTGAGAATGCCGCCATCTGGCGGGAACGCCCGGTACTCCCCTCCAGAGTCTGTAGGATGACGTCATCATTAACTTCCAAAGCCTACAGCGCCACCGGACAGGCCGCCTTCGCCCTGCATGCTATGGCTCTTCTGCAGGTCCATCAAGTCAAGGCACTTAAAGATCTACACCTGGGTAGTCCCGACGCTGACATGCTGCAGGAACTGCGCTTTGCCACTGACATCACTCTTAAAGCCACGAAGGTCACAGCGCAGGCACTCGGGCGGGCGATAGCCACCCTCGTGGTCCAGGAGCATCACCCTCTGGCTGAACATGGTCATGCGCAACGTTGACAAGTCACGATTTCTCAACACCCCAGTCTCCCAGCTTGGCCTCTTCGGCGACACCATCGACAAATTTGGCCAGCAGTTCTTGGCGGTGAAGAAGCAGATGGAGGCGATTTCTCACATCATGCTGCGGCGCCGCCCAACCAGCATGCCCCGTCTGCTCGCCGAGGGCGTCCCCCTGCGACCAAACAACAGGCAGCTCAGCCTCAACCGGGGCCCAGCTCTCAGCCCCAGGATCGAGCACCTCGCAGGCACCTCTCTAATTTGAATTCTTACTAGTAAAAATGTAATTTATTGAAATGAATGGGAGTCAATGGAAACATATGACAAGTAAACATTAATTTGTAGAGCTGTGTAATTGAAAATTAATGTGAGTAAATGGAAACATATGACAAGTAAAAATTCAATTGTAGAAGTCTGTAATGCGATTTTCTACTAATAAAAATTCAATTATGATGAGTAACGCTGGGAACATTAAAAGATAATTTGGCCTTCCATAGTCACCGTTATCACTATTGTAGCATGTTAATCCCTCATTTGTATTTTAAATACAATGTAGTTGTAGACACTATGAAATTTTCATCTCTATTTTTTTTAATATTTATTTATTTACATTCCACTCAGTCACCAATGAACACGTCCCAAATCATTGCACCCAAACTGCGAGGATATAACAATGATTAAATCAGTTGTTTCCTCTAATCAAACTCTGGGCTAAAAATGTTTCTTCATTTGAACATGAAAACAAACGTGTTCATTATCATTGCTCATACTCTGTTCAATCTTTACTCATAATGTAAGCTTTTTTTGTGACGTACTGTAGGCCACTGTCTTTTTTTTTAATGCTCTTTAATGTGTATATGTACTCTAGTTTGCACCATATACTTGCATTCCTCTAATAATAAAAAAAACATACTTATCCTTTGTGAAGTGCTGCCTACTCATGCATATTCTCCTTTAAAATCATAGAATGCATGACAGCATTTTATTTTGATTCATCATCATGGAGTAATGATTTAAAAGTGACGTAGGTCTATTAAGATGAAGTATTTTAGATGAATTGTACATCAAATAGACCATAATACTTCTGCACATTGGACACTGCCATTGAGACAGACTGCAGCGGACACAAACACGGAAGTGCGTTAAAGCCCTATACTTAAAAGATTGACTATTTTTTCTATAACTAAATGTTTTACCTACCAGTTGGGGATAACCAAGCTAAGCGTCCAAACATTGTGGCAGTAGACAGCAAGGCACCTCAAAGGGTTTTTGGGATGACACTGATTGCTATATAGGCAGAAATGAATATGGACTGTACTGGTCAAGGGAGAGGCTTTATAGAACAGAACAAAATCAAGTATGTTTCTTTTTTAGCGAAGTCAAGGCATCTTTGCACAGTACAGATTGCAAAGATTTCATCTTTCAAATTTCATCTCTGCAGTCTCATTAGTAGCAACCTGCTGGACAAACTCCAGTCAAAGTCTGTTTAGATCCAAGCAGTATCACCACTGTAATCCATCCAATTTGTTCTAGACTGTAACAGGAGAAAGAATATGAAGAGCTTTTGGGGCTCCCACACTATTTTTATGACTAGCTTTCATATTGTCACGTTGCTGATAAAGAGCTTACACTGTCTCCATCGCAACCCCAGTGGATCACTCAAATCAGACAACACAACAGGAACATGAAGGTCTGACACTGTCTGACTTTGCTTTAGAGGATAAACAATGGGCTTGGACTGGATCCCTCCGTCCTCCCCACTGCCTTCGCGGCTTGATGACTGGTACCTCGGCGCCGGGCGCCGCTCACAGCACCTCCTCCCCCGGTACCGTTCTTCCCGGAAGTGCATGACGAGCTGACGCGGTCGTGGAGGGCACCTTTTACTGCCCGTAACTGACCCCTCCACTCGTCCGCTCGAGTGACTAACTTGGATGGCGGCGCAGTCCACGGGTACACGGAGGTCCCCCAGGCAGTTACGATCCACCTGTGTCCTGAGAATGCCGCCATCTGGCGGGAACGCCCGGTACTCCCCTCCAGAGTCTGTAGGATGACGTCATCATTAACTTCCAAAGCCTACAGCGCCACCGGACAGGCCGCCTTCGCCCTGCATGCTATGGCTCTTCTGCAGGTCCATCAAGTCAAGGCACTTAAAGATCTACACCTGGGTAGTCCCGACCCTGACATGCTGCAGGAACTGCGCTTTGCCACCGACATCACTCTTAAAGCCACGAAGGTCACAGCGCAGGCACTCGGGCGGGCGATAGCCACCCTCGTGGTCCAGGAGCATCACCCTCTGGCTGAACATGGTCATGCGCAACGTTGACAAGTCACGATTTCTCAACACCCCAGTCTCCCAGCTTGGCCTCTTCGGCGACACCGTCGACAAATTTGGCCAGCAGTTCTTGGCGGTGAAGAAGCAGATGGAGGCGATTTCTCACATCATGCCGCGGCGCCGCCCAACCAGCATGCCCCGTCTGCTCGCCGAGGGCGTCCCCCTGCGACCAAACAACAGGCAGCTCAGCCTCAACCGGGGCCCAGCTCTCAGCCCCAGGATCGAGCACCTCGCAGGCACCTCTCTAATTAGAATTCTTACTAGTAAAAATTTAATTTATTTTAATGAATGGGAGTCAATGGAAACATATGACAAGTAAATATTAATTTGTAGAGCTGTGTAATTGAAAATTAATGTGAGTAAATGGAAACATATGACAAGTAAAAATTCAATTGTAGAGGTCTGTAATGCGATTTTCTACTAATAAAAATTCAATTATGATGAGTAACGCTGGGAACATTAAAAGATAATTTGGCCTTCCATAGTCACCGTTATCACTATTGTAGCATGTTAATCCCTCATTTGTATTTTAAATACAATGTAGTTGTAGACACTATGAAATTTTCATCTCTATTTTTTTAAATATTTATTTATTTACATTCCACTCAGTCACCAGTGAACACAAAATCATTGCACCCAAACTGCGAGGATATAACTCCAACGTTAACAATGATTAAATCAGTTGTTTCCTCTAATCAAACTCTGGGATAAAAATGTTTCTTCATTTGAACATGAAAACAACGTGTTCATTATCATTGCTCATACTCTGTTCAATCTTTACTCATAATGTAAGCTTTTTTTGTGACGTACTGTAGGCCACTGTCTTTTTTTTTTTAATGCTCTTTAATGTGTATATGTACTGTGAAGTGCTGCCTACTCATGCATATTCTCCTTTAAAATCATAGAATGCATGACAGCATTTTATTTTGATTCATCATCATGGTGTAATGATTTAAAAGTGACGTAGGTCTATTAAGATGAAGTATTTTAGATTTGTACATCAAATAGACCATAATACTTCTGCGCATTGGACACTGCCATTGAGACAGACTGCAGCGGACACAAACACGGAAGTGCGTTAAAGCCCTATACTTAAAAGATTGACTATTTTTTCTATAACTAAATGTTTTACCTACCAGTTGGGGATAACTAAGCTAAGCGTCCAAACATTGTGGCAGTAGACAGCAAGGCACCTCAAAGGGTTTTTGGGATGACACTGATTGCTATATAGGCAGAAATGAATATGGACTGTACTGGTCAAGGGAGAGGCTTTATAGAACAGAACAAAATCAAGTATGTTTCTTTTTTAGCGAAGTGAAGGCATCTTTGCACAGTACAGATTGCAAAGATTTCATCTTTCAAATTTCATCTCTGCAGTCTCATTAGTAGCAACCTGCTGGACAAACTCCAGTCAAAGTCTGTTTAGATCCAAGCAGTATCACCACTGTAATCCATCCAATTTGTTCTAGACTGTAACAGGAGAAAGAATATGAGGAGCTTTTGGGGCTCCCACACTATTTTTATGACTAGCTTTCATATTGTCACGTTGCTGATAAAGAGCTTACACTGTCTCCATCGCAACCCCAGTGGATCACTCAAATCAGACAACACAACAGGAACATGAAGGTCTGACACTGTCTGACTTTGCTTTAGAGGATAAACAATGAAGACCGAAAAGGCACATTTATGTACTGAATGTACGGTCTGATGTCAGATGGAGATAAGTCCTGCTGTTAACTTTCCCTTCATCAACTAAAAAAGAAGACAATGCGGCAGGTTTTTAAAAACGGAATGTATATATTTATTTTTTAAATAAGGGAGGGTAAAAACTCAATCCCACAAAAGCTGAGGCTGAATTAATGAAGCTTGTCTTCTTGGGGGATAAAAAAAATAAACAATAATTTATGTATTTGTCTTACCACAATAGAGTGATGATTCAGCTGCCGTGCAATGCAAGCTATTGCAAATGCATGAAATTGAAGTGTAATATGCTTTAAAAGTGAAGTGTGTAATTTATGTTCAAATACTTTCTTCTATCCCAGTGTGATGTGCAGAGACATCTAAGCCAATTGTTGTACATAAGTAAGCCATTTGTTTGTTTCAGACACAGATGGCACACCCACAGAAATACCTGAATGCACTTTCAAACTCACTGTTAAACCACAATAGTATGGTGCATCCTTGGGGAATTTAACTAGCTAGTCATGACTGATTTTTCAGAACAAGAATATGTAGTTTCCTTAAATGCATGTAAACATGGTCAAAATGTTAACAGAATTTAGAATTATAAATGGAATGAAAGATATAGAAGCCTCAGCAAAGTCAAATGGTATCCACAAAGCAAACTAACAAGGAACTATGTATGCTTCAAACCACAGGTAAAGAGCTGTAGTTCCATTCCACACACAACTTTATGATACTGTTTGTGATTGTTCCTTGGAGTTACAGTTTCAGGAAACAACAAAACGTTGAACTATGTTAATTAACAATGGAACTTGCGGGGGCCTGTGGTTAAGACGCTGGTTACCGCCACTGGAGTTTGCGAGTTCGAATCCCAGGGTGCGCTGAGTGACTCCAGCCAGGTCTCCTAAGCAACCAAATTAGCCCGGTTGCTTGGGAGGGTAGAGTCACAAGGGGTAACCTCCTCATGATCGCTATAATGTGGTACGCTCTTGGTGGGGTGCATGGTGAATTGTGCGTAGATACCGCGGTGGATGGCGTGGGCCTCCACACACACTGTGTCTATGGTAACGTGCTCAACTGGTCTGGTGGTCTCAGACGCAAAAGCAGCTGGCTTGAGGCAAGTCATTATGCCACCACGAAGACTTAAAGCAAGATAGCAAACTGAAATGTAAAGCATTTTTAGCCATTTAGTCCCTGGCTCAAAGTGCTTCACATATCAGAAATTCAAATTCAAAGAAAGTGACTGCATTAAAATGAATAAAATTACTTCAAAATATTAAATTAATATATATATATATATATATATATATATATATATATATATATATATAAACAAATCTAAGTTAAACTTAATTTATATTAAAGTAAAATAAAATATATAAATTAATAAATAAATATAGAGAATTAATCACTGTATTTGCTAAAAATGGTCAGGTTAGCAGCATCACATGTTTGAATGGTACTCAAAGTTTTAAAACACCAAAAAGTAGATTAACTACACACAGAATAACTAGATAGACTGTGTCTATGTCTGTGATTGAGGTCTACTGTGGTATATCTGTTTAATGTAAACCCGCTCCTAAATGGCATTTAACAACAAAACAAACTGTATTTGTTCACTTTACATGACTGTCAGATGGTCTCTTCCCGTTTTAATGGGTCGTTCTTGGCCACAATAATCTGCAATTTGGACCAGACTTTATGCAGATAGTCTGGCCATGCATGACTTGCCATTCTGTTTGAATGGTCTGACTTGGCAACTTTTCGCTCTGAACAACCTGTTCACCCAAACAATGCAAGACGGCATGTGACATTAGAAGTGTTTGGGAAACCCGTTGGAAAACAGTTTGGTACAATTAGTGACTCAGGAATCACACATTCACCTTTAAAACCATTTAACCCACCTTCAAAATCACTGTATCTGTCAAAACTCTGTTGAAAGCCACGTTCTATTTTTTTATATTTTCATATTTATATCAGCACATTGATCTGAATGAGAGCACAGGCATTTTGTCTTGCTCAGTAGCATTTGTCTTTGTAGGTTGTATGAGGAAATAATTCAACTAAACACAAAAACAGAAACACATTAGAATGCTAATGTCCTCCCATTTACCAAGGATGTTGAAACAGTCCTCCATAAGCTCCTGAACACTCTCCGTCTGGGCTGCATTAAGCAGACTTCATCAAACAACCCTACAAAGCCTAAAGGAGATAATTTGACCCTTTACGAGTGTCACACGAAGAATGCCGAAACAGAACTTTTGCACTAGGCAGATGGGCTCGTGTTATTTTGCGACTGAAGGCGCTCCCAAATCCCAGCAGAGATTAACTACATGTTTCTTCCACATTTATTTACACATGCAATGCTGACTTCCCTGCTGATAGTAATGAATATGTTTTAGAACCAAGTAAGCAGACCCACATGAATCTTATACAGAGATCATCCTAAATTGTATGGAAACTCTTAAATTATTGATTTGACTGTACAAGGCCTTCATGTACAGCTTTATCAACCAAGGGATAGTATGCAATCCTACCTTAAATTTAGTCCAAAAAGAGGTATCATAGAAGGTACATTGAAGGATCATTGGCTACCTACAATGTGAGATAACGTTTTCCCTACACGCTACCTAGGTAGGTGGCTCCCCACGATATAAGACAGAGCTCATTTGTCACATGTTTGAGCATCAGTAGCGAGTCATTCAGCATCTCCTCACCTTTGTGAAGTTTAGAGGCCTTTGGCCTCCTGCTGGCCTGCCTTATGACTGGATAATTAGATTACTTTGCATCAGTACCTCGGTTCTCCTGTATAACACATCAGTTTCATCCATACCCCATGCTGGCCATGCACTGGAGTAGAGCGGATGCCCCTTTTCAAAGCCGCTCATGGAAAGAGATCACAAATAAAAAAGTTTTATCTCACAAAGTCGCACTCTGTAGTTGTCTAGAAAACAAAAGAAAACTTGATTGCAATATCCTGATTTAATTTGCTTATGCAAATGTGATTTGCGCCATGATTAATTCATAGTACAAGCACCCTACCATCTCAAATTGTTATTGCTCAAATTCACTATTTTGATTTTCAGACACCTCATTAGAAGAGAGACATTCATATGTAGTATTTTGGAACTTGTTTGGGTTGCTTACTGTCAACTTGAAATCAAAATGTAACCTGTTGGCTTTCTCAATACACAATAAATTAGTGCACATTAGTCTAAAAAAAACAAAACAAAAAAAAAAAACAATTATTTTTGTTTGCATGATCCTTCAGCAAAATCTAAATGCTTGCTTAGCCTCTAAAACAACATTCCTATTCCATTAAGGTCAATTAGGCAATGTGGACTATTGGATAATATTAGCCAAATAGAAATTGAGACATTGTTTTAAGCAAACTCACATTCACATTTGACTCCTGTCTCGTATGGAACACACATTTTTCACAATCTGATCAATTCCTGATGGGAAAAATCATGTTCTGCCCTATTTTTCTTGTTCAATATCTTGTTTCATCATTTCATTAACATTTGTTGCATTGAAATGTTGAAAAGTTCACATGAATTTCAGAATTTTGTTATATTTGGTGTGCCCCCCTTTGCTTAAATGACATTGCGCACTAGAGCTGATGATTCATGATATCCAGCATAATTCGAGAATGTTGCAAAGAGCTTCTTGTGTGCGTCAATGGAAGCATGGAGATATTGCCCGATTGTTCTATACATTACTTTAAAGGGGACCTATTATGCAAAATTCACTTTTACATGGTGTTTGTACATAAGTCAGCAGTGTGTGTACACAACCACCCTACAGTGTTATAAGTCCACCCACTCCTCTTTCTTATATTTCTATAAATAAAAAAATAGTGTCAAAATTAATGATTTTCGTTTCTTCTCTAAAGTGACGTCACATTAGGGCAAGTCTCGCACACGACTGGTGACGGACTCCACCCTATTATCATAGATCCTCCCCTGAGTGATCTACAAACAGTCCGCCATTGTTTTCCGTGCTGGAGCAGATACAATGAGAAGAATAATTTCTCATCTTTGTAAGTGTCATAAGTGTTCTGTTGTTGGCTGTAAAAGTGAACATGAGAGTCTCCATGTACTCCCGGATTCAGAACCACTGATTTGACCATATTTGGCTCCTAAACTATGGAATAGTCTCCCTAACACTGTTTGAGATGTAGACACACTCCCTCAGTTTAAGTCTAGACTAAAGACTCATCTATTTATCCAGGCATACACCTAATTTATCCTCCAACCCACAATTAGGCTGCTTTAGATGGGTCTGCCGGAACAAGAAACAAGAAACATTGATCATGATTTATAACTCTGCAATAAATTGAGTGGCATCTATGCTTATATTGTTTTATTTGTTTCCCTGTCTCAACCTCAGGACCCCTATTCTGAGGTTAACAGAACCGGCTGGATCCAGCACCAATTCTGCTTCGTGTTGGACTCCACTGCAACGTGTCGCCGTGTTATGATGACTAAATGCAGCTGGTGCCAGCCAAACATCACTTCAGTCTGCCTGCATCACCTCAGTCTATTGATGGACTACGATCTTGAAGTGGAATGCATAGACTAACAATTGCCAACAAAAGCCTTCATCAGCCAATTAACAAGGACATTTGCATCTATGTGAACTTCTGCAGTTAATCCAGGATGGACTTCAAAGACATTGGTCATTAATCTTACAGTTCAAACAAAATCGATGTTTAAACACTGACTCTTAAAACTTACTTAGTTTAATAAATTTAAACCATGACTTTAACTATACATAAGTAATATATACATTATATTCATGATGTTAGCCATAGGGGAGCTGGCCAGCACAGTGAGTCTGGTTTCTCATAAGGTTATTTTTCTCCACATCTTGCCACAGTCGCCTTCAGCTTGCTCACTGGGGTTATGAATACAATTATTAATTAATTACTTGTTTTTTAAACAAGATTAACAATCATATTTTATCTAATTACACAATGATGATTCATCAACATTATAGACATTACAGTTTTATCATCTGTTAATGCCTGATCTTCTGTAAAGCTGCTTTGAAATGATGTGTGTTGTGAAAGGCGCTATACAAATTAAATTTACTTGACTTGACCTTTAGAGGGGACACATGATGAAACTACGCCTCCAGTCCAGCAGTGCAGTTCTTAGCTGCACTGTATTATTGTGCTCCGGGAAGTTTTATGGAGGTGGTTGGTGAAGGCCTGTGATTCAGCAAGTCTTAGGTCAGCAAGGCTGTGAAAGCAGTAACACCTTTGCAGTTATAGATTATGAACACCACACTGACTTTCCCCAAAACTCCTCAAAGTATCCAGTCACAACATTGCAGTCACGGATATTTGTTCCACTTCCTGAGGAGGAAGAGGGTGTCATGCTGGTGCTGATGATGATGAAGTTGTTGCTGCAACTGATGATGATGATCCACTGAACACACATCAAGTCAGAGAACATTTAGTTCAGAAAATGTTTGGTTAATTTATACATTTTTAAATACAGTTTGGTTATTGTATTTTCTATTATTTCATCTGACTGACATAACTTGTGTTAATAAACATTTTGTGTAATTTCCTACCGGAGACATCACCCAATTTTAGGGTTTCCCCATCTCCAAAATCCCAATTTAACCCATTATTATATGTATTTTATTTTCAGTACATAGTAGTTAAAGACATCTAATATGACGTGGGACCATTTTCTTTTGAAAATATAGATGTTTAAAACCAACTGAACACCACGGCGCCCACCCTGACACCATGCAAATAACCACCTACTTGTCTCAAAACTCCCCCATTGTTAAAGAGCTCTCAGAAAGCATTAGTCCTGTTCATGTAACATCTGTTTCACATACCCAGCTCTGATGAGTGGCTGAAGAGCATTAGTCCACACCTTAACTCTCACTTTCCCATCATTTCCAGACTCCCCATGCTTCACAGGCCTGCTGGGAGAGTGTGTTCTAATTGCTGACACCACATCTCTAAGCTCTCGGAAGCATGAAGCCCTCTTTGCAGGGTAGATAATCCATTACCATAAATCAGATGCACTGACACAGACAGGTGTTGCATGAATAATTAAAGGTTGCCACATTAGTGGCCATGTAGAGGCACCCCAGTGTTGTTTGGCAATGAGAGAAAAACGGTGCAAAAATTCTCCACTCACAAACATGGATAAATCATATTAATGCATAGAAACATCCAACTTTCCAGCTAATGCATGCATAATTGTCAATGTTCTGTCTTTTGATTGCACTGTGTGCATCGCAGTGTTATGTGCTTTTTACATTTAAGGTGGTGGTGCTGTTTTGCATCTAAATTGGGGTGAAATTTCTAAAGTCAATCATGTCTGCAACATGGGTATGTGCACTTGTGGAGTGTCCTGTAGGCTTCTAGAAGAACAATCTGTGGTTCAGACTTTGACCACATCTCTACAAGCCTTAAAAGCTTCTTTTTTTGGTTATTTAAATCTGACATGTGTGATTTCTGTGCCTCTAGCATCACCAAATGGGATTTGTTTTCAAACAGGTTCCCCGAAATCTCCGTCCAACTGCCACTGGTCGACAAATTGACTGGTCCAGCCCAAACTCACACCATTGGTTGAGCTAATGATGCATTGCCACAAAAGTATTGGTAACACTCTGTAATAATGCTTAAGGGTTTATAAAGGGTTTCATTAATGTCTAATAAATAACATTTATTACAAATGTATTATAAATCATTGATATACAATTTTAACATGAATCAAATTGGTGACATGCAATACTTGCCAAATAGTGAGCATTTTAACTTGCATGTTATAAATGGTTAATATATTAACTCAAATCAAAAACATAAACTGTCCTGATTATGTAATTTTGCTCCTAGTTACCTAAAGTCATCCGCAAAATAATATCATATTATAAAGACTGATGACCATTAAAGCATAATGAACTTTGTGTGCAGGTTTCTAATGTTAACAACTCCTTAATAAATGCTTCATATGTGTCCATTTACATTAATATACAGTATATTTTCAAAGGTTATTAATGATGAATAGGTGTTATTAAGCATGTGTAACACGTTAGGTAAAATGGCAGGTATTGCTTGAAAGTCACCCTTTTTATGCATGTTGCTATAAACACATCAATCAGGCCAGAGCTGAAGATAGTCTTCATTGAAGCTGTTGCAACAACAACCTTTGTTGAACTCTGAGCCACATGACTGGAATCCAATGAGAAGCATTGTATTGAGGAAATGCTCAGGACCACCTAGTAGAAATATTATCATGCATCAAGTGCTCTGCAATGCTGAGGATCCGTGAATAATCAGGTTTAAAATCAATATTTTTAGAATGAAACAGTTTGGGATTAAGTAATTTGAGAGCATAATAAAATAGAAGCACAACCAATTTTGGAATCAGGGATGGCTTATGCTTTCAGTTCCCCTGTTTATATTCTTGTGCAAATGATGAGGATAAGAGAGAAACCTATGAGTGTGATTCACTGGTCCCCTACACAAAGCTGGGGATATATGTAGTTCTTAACTTGACAAAATTTGTTCATTTGGAATGACCTGCCACATAATCAGAGACAATTCTGGAGTATGATGATATAATACAAAATTGAATATAGCAACATCATTGGAGAGCAAGGCCAATAGAGGAAGAAAGGTAAGGATTGACACCTGTCGGAAATTATCTCTAACAGTTGTTCTATGTTACAGTGAGAGCTAGAGAGGGATAAGAGGAAGTCCAGACTGCTGGAGGGCAGAGAGACACACACACTCAGCGGAGTGTTCTGTGTGTTCATTTATGTTGTGCTGAAAAGAAAATTGTTGTGTGACATTGAAAAGTGTAAAAAATAAAGACTCGCATGGATTGTTCACCCGGCTCCCGCTTCCTCCTTCAGAGAAAACTAAGGGTCTGTCACACATACTTAATATTAGGGTGATTCTTCAACAGAACGCAACAGTCAGGTTCAGGAAGTAAAAATCCATTTACATTTCTCTATAGGCGAATTCATTTGAAACAATAACTATATATAGTATACTATAGAATTACAATATAGGATCCTGAAGAGAAAAGATACACCACCACTAGATGTTAGTTAGAATGTGAGTCTCAGTCAACGTTCACTGGAATTGCATGTTTTTCCATACAGTGTTCCAGAGAAGAAGGAAAGTCGTGTGGGATTCACTGCAAAAAAACAACTAAAAAATAAATAAATGTTCCTAAATGTTGTTATATATCTCTGAAACTCAGACAAAATATTTAGTCATTTTGCTTCTCAAGCAAATTTACCTTGTTTTCCAATTTTACAGATATTTTGATGATTTTACCAGAAAATGTATTTTTGTTTTTTTTGCAGAGAAACTATTCCTTTAATGCAGTCACCCTAATTCTCCTTTTTCTGATTGCAGAATTAAAAGTTTCAAAGTATATTTCCCAACACGTCTAGACACTTACCATTGGACTGAGGGAACTTTCAGCTTCTGAAGTAAGTAAAGAATGGTTTTTGGCCAAAATAACTTGAACTCAATTCTGTTCACAACAAACTCTGTTGATTGAATGGATCAATAGCAATCAGATCAGAAGAATGTCCCCAACCCTCCTAACCATGAAAACACACACCAGAGCCCTTTAAAAATATACATCACATTTATTTCAATCATCAGAGATCAGCCTTGCTCTTTGTCTACTAAAGTGTTTGGGCATGACAAGTTGAGTCCAAATCCTCTCTCTTGGTTCTTCCGCCAGATCTTCTGTTGCCCAGCAACCTTGCTAGTTCTCAAAAACCAATAAACGAAGTAAAAAGAAAAACAGAAGTTCAAAAACTTTGACACAGCCAACCGAAACATACGTACCACTGTTCCACATAATACTCTTTTTTTTGTTGTTTCTCTAAAGGTAACACAATGTACAAAAAGCAAGTCTGGAAATAGTAAGATTTTCAGCACTATAAAAAAGTTTTTCTTCTGTGTTGCCTCAGTCCATGAGTGAATAAGAAATCAATGCACTTATTTCTACTGAGCTTACTCTGCGTCACTTGTAGGGCAGCCACAGGATAAAACGGATGCAAATAAGTTATAAGGGACAATCTCAGCAGCTTTAGGAGCCCCACTGGAGGCTGTCTTGGTTGATGTACATGATTTGAAACAACTGTCTCTGCACTTTGTACAGCACAAATACTACAATGACATCCCAAACAGAGACATGGAAACAATGAGCCCAGAAATTAAAAATATAAGTGAGTTGTCTGGAGTTGGATCGTTTCAACTTTATCCTTGTCTTGAAAAGAAGCACTTCCCTTTGGCTGGCCCCTCGGTCCTGTAGATATTACAGGCCAAAGCAGGCAGTCTGTAGTGAGGAAGGAGACCCCATTCCCTTTATATAGGACTGGGTTTGAGTGGTCGTTGAAGGGTAGGCCATGGGAAGATTTCAGGGTAGGTGACTCAGCAGCCTCACAAGGGAAAAGAAGGCACCATTAATGACAGGAAGAGAGCAGTCCAAGCCAAGCCATGAGGCAGATTATGGACAGAGAGCTGCCCACTTTTCGCACGCACTCCTGAAAATAAAGTAAAAAAACATGGGATATGAGAAATGTATTAGGGCTGCATGATTTATTTTGACCAACATTAAAGGGTTAGTTCACCCAAAAATGAAAATGATCCCATAACTGACTCACCCTCAACCATCCTAGGTGTATATGACAGCCAAACACAATCAAGCTTTATAATGGGAGTGAATGGTACCTTAAATTTTGAAGCCCAAAAAAGCACATCCATCCATCTAAAAAGTAATCCATATGGATCCAGAGGGTTAATAAAGGCCTTCTGAAGCAAAGCGAAAAATATCCATATTTCTAACTTTAGAAACTATAATCACTGGCTTACGGTAACGGCCGTCTGCACGTTCACAAGAGTCTCGAGTTCCAGTATTTGAAGTAGGCATAGCGTAAGCTCCGGTGAGAAGTGACGAATGCGGAAGCGCAGAGGATAGAGGAAAACAAAACACCGGTCACAAATTAGAAGATACCAATGAGGATTTTTAAAGAAAAATGTCAGAGGATTTCGATATAAGAGAAGAGGAGATTGAGTTTATTGCCCAGTCCTATTTGTTTGAACCAAAGTACACCAACCAGGAACTCTGGGAAATGGAGGAGGCTGCAGCAGCGGCACAAACAAAAGATTCTGGTAGATGGAGAGTTCGGGAGACGTGGTAGTGCTCATGCAGGAAATGCGAGGTAATGCCAAAAGAGGCTGAGAGTGTTTGCTGCCATGAATGGACGATTGGAATTACTGGATAGATGCACAAACGCACCATTTTAAGACTAATACAAATCTACAGTATAGCTAAAACAATTATTTTTTGCCATTTTCCTTTGCTGTAAACAACATCGTCAATTCTCACCAGAGCTTATGCTATGCCTATGTCATATGCCGGAACTCGACTCTCTTGTGAACGCACAGACGGCCGTTACCGGAAGCCAGTGATTATAGTTTATGAAGTTATAAATATGGATATTTTTCTAACAAAAAGTCATTACTTTGCTTCAGAAGGCCTTTATTAACACCCTGAAGCCGTATGGATTACTTTTTTGATGGATGGATGTGCTTTTTTGGTATTCAAAATCTAAGGTACCATTCACTCCCATTATAAAGCTTGGAAGAGCCAGGATACTATTTAATATAACTCTGATTGTGTTATACTGAAAGAAGAAAGACATATACACCTAGAATGGCTTGAGGTGTAGTAAATTATGGGCTAATTTTAATTCCCCGTCTGTCGCTCACTTCGACGTTGTGTCGAAGAAGCGACACAAGGGGTCTCTATTGAGCGCTGAATATGCCTCTGATCTATGAAAAAGGCCAATGAGAAGTTGGCAGACAGTATTTGCAAACCCCGCCCCTGGACATACGAGTATAAAAGCGGGGAAATGCGTTGAGTTCATTCAGAAATTATCTTCGGAGCCGATGGTCGTGTATGCAGTCATCTGCGAGTCACACACTTGTTCCTGTTCCTCTGACGCTTCTCTGCTGTTGGATTGCACTTCAGTGGTTTTCTCCTGAGTGCCTTGACAGCGCAGAAAAATCAAGAGTTATTAAAAGCGTGATTTTCTAGTAAAAGAGTATTTTTCCTCTAAAAGAGCAATACATAGTGGCGTTGAACGTCCTTTTCAGGTCACGTCTTTTTAAAGATGCCTTTCCGCCCCTGTGTAGTTCCAAGATGCGGTAGAGTGCTCTCCACTTCAGATGGCCACAGGCGTTGTCTCGTGTGTCTGGGCAGCGATAACACCGATCACTGTGAGAGCATGTCCATGGCAACGTTGCGGTCGTGACTCGCTTTCAATAGAAAGCACGCAACTCCTCCACATTGCTCCTTCTTCCTACAGGATTGAGGACTATCCGGGTACACCACCTCGGACCACCTGCCCCCCAGCATGCTCATTGACTCCCATCCGTGCTCAAGGCAACAGTGGCTCGCCACACAGCCAGCCTTCCTATCCTCTGGAGCTCGAGGTGAATGAGCTCGCTGCTGCATCAGAGAGCGCAGCGTCTGATGCTGATGACTCCCCTGGGCTGCCGCCTTCGGGCCAGCAAGCCCAGGCTGAGGCTGACACGCAGATGTCCGACATGCTTGCCTGGGCCGCCGCCAATATGGGGCTGGACTGGAACCCTCCGTCCTCCCCACAGCCATCGCGGTTGGATGACTGGATCCTGGGGCCTGCACGCCGCTCACAGCTGGTCCCATTTTTCCCGGAAGTGCAAGATGAGCTGACATCTTCGTGGAGGGCACCGCTCTTCACTCATCACCAAGCCACCCGCTCATCCGGTCTCGCTACACTCGACGGCAGAGTGGCCCACGGGTACACGGTGATTCCCCAGGTGGACAGGGCTGTTGCGCTCCACCTGTGCCCCTTACCACCTGACGGGGTTGCCCTGTACCCCCCTCCAAGGCCTGTAGGACAACATCTTCACTCACCGCTAAAGCCTACAGTGCCACCAGAAATTCCGCTTCTGCCCTGCATACCATGGCCCTCCTGCAAGTCCACCAGGCCAAGGCACTGAAAGATCTGCACGAGGGTAGCCCTGATCCCGATGTGCTGCAGGAACTGCGCTCAGCGACCTACCCCGCCCTCAGAGCCATGAAGGTCACAGCGCAGTCACTCTGGCAGGCGATGGCCACACTCATGGTCCAGGAACGTCATCTGTGGTTGAACTTGGTCGAGATGCATGAGTTCGACAATGTGCGCTTCCTCAACGCCCCTTTCTCCCAGTTCGGCGCAACACCGTCGGGGACTTTGCCCAGCAGTTCTTCATGGTAAAGGAACAGACAGAGGCCATCTCACACCTCCTGCCCCGCTGCAAACCTGCTGCCATGGGCCATGCCCCGTCTGCTGGCCGAGGGCGGCGTCCTGCGGCGAAGAAACGCCCAGCTCTCAGCCCGTGCGTCGAGCACCCCTCAGGACGCAGACACCGTACCCACATTCTCAATAAAAGAGCTATTTCCTTTGTCTCTGGGTCACCTGGCACGCAAATGCCGTTCTCCACAGTCCCGGCATGCTGGACGCGTACCCCCCACTTTCAGCCCCACGACTGTTCCCCGGCCGGCCGGTTCTGACGAGTCTATTGGACGCCTCCATCAGACCTCCTCCTCGGAGCAAGATAAGTGCTTCAAGTCTTTTCTCAGCACCAGAGCCTCGGGACGCATCCTCGCCTCCCGACGCCATAATACCTGCTCCGTCCCGCCGGGTACGTCAAAAATAATCGTCCCCATGGTGCCCCTAGCACAGAGCTTGGATGCATGGCTTTCACTTCCCAACCCATCACGCTGGCTGGCCCGGACAATCCGACACAGTTACGCAATTCAGTTTGCCAGGTCCCCACCCCCCCTTCGCGGGCGTCCGCTTTACCACAGTACGCGGCGAGCATGCCAAATCCCTGTGTGCGTAAATTGCTACTGTCTTACTCAAAGACGTGATAGAGCCTGTCCCTCCAACCGAGATGAAGAAGGGTTTCTACAGCCCTTACTTCATCGTACCTGTAACGTACACGTAAGAAAGGCGGCAGCTTACGACCGATCTTGGACTTGCGAGTTTTCAACTGGGCTTTGCACAAACTCCTGTTCAAAATGCTTACGCAAAAACACATCTTAACTTGTGTCCAGCATCTAGATTGGTTCGCAGCAGTAGATTTGAAGGACGCGTACTTCCACATCTCAATTCTGCCTCGACACCGACCCTTCCTACAGTTTGCGTTCAATGGCCAGGCATATCAGTACAAGGTCCACCCCTTCGGCATGTCTCTGTCCCATCGCGTCTTCATGAAAGTCGCAGAACCAACCCTTGCCCCGGTCCGAGAAGTCGACATTCACATACTCAACTACCTCGACGACTGGCTTATTCTGGCCCACTCCCGAGAGTAACTATGTGCCCACAGCCGTTTGGGGCTTCAGGTCAACTGGGAAAAGAGCAAGCTCACACCTGTTCAGAGCATCTCTTTTCTCGGCATAGAGTTAGACTCAGTCTCAATGTCAGCACGTCTCACCAACGAGCGTGCACAGTCAGTGCTGAAATACCTCACAGCCTTCTTAAAGTTTTAAGTGGTCCCCTTAAAACTTTTCCAGAGGCTCCTGGGGCATATGGCGTCCTCCGCGGTGGTCGTGCTGCTGGGGTTGATGCATATGAGACCGCTTCAGCACTGGCTTCAGACTCGAGTCCCGAGATGAGCATGGTGCCGTGGCACGCACCGTGTGATGGTCATCCCCACCTGCCGCCAAACATTCAAACCCTGGACAGACCTCTGCTTTCTGCGGGCAGGAATACCCTTGCAGCAGGTGTCCTGACGCGTCCTGGTCATGATGACGCCTCCAGATTGGGTTGGGGCACTGTGTGCCACGGACATGCAGCCATGGGCCATTGTAAAGCGGCCCGGCTGCGGTGGCACATCGAGTTGCTGACTGTTTTCTTTGCCCTGCAGAAGTTTCTCCCGTTAGTTAGAGACAAACATGTCCTAATCAGGTCAGACAGCACCACCGCGGTAGCATACATAAATCACCAAGGCGGCGTATGCTCCCGCCACATGTCACGACTCGCCCGTCGTCTCCTCCTTTGTCAAGTTGCTGCGCGCCACTCACATCCCTGGCAACCTCAGTGTGGTAGTGGATGTGTTGTCATGACAATGCTTCCCCAGTGGAGAGTGGAGGCTTCACCCCCAGTTGGTCCAGCTGATTTGGAAACGATTCAGCAAGGCCCAGGTAGACCTGTTTGCCTCCCGAGAGACCTCCCACTGCCCGCACTGGTATGCCCGAACAGAGGCTCCCCTCGGGGCAGATGCACTGGCACACAGCTGGCCCTCGGTGCTGCGCAAGTACGCATTTCGCCCAGTGAGCCTTCTTATACAGGTGCTGTGCAAGGTCAGGGAAGACGAGGAACAAGTCACCCTAGTTGCTCCCTACTGGCCCACCCGGGCCTGGTTCTTTGATCTTGTACTCCTTGCGACAGCCCCTTCCTGGCGAATTCCCCTGAGGAAAGCCCCCCTCTACCAGGCAACTTTATGCACTGAAGTGGCACTTGTTCATGAATTGGTGCTCTTCCCGGGCTGAAGACCCACAGAGGTGCGTAGTCAGTTCAGTGCTCCTATTTCTGCAGGAGAAGCTGGAGGAGAGGCTGTCCCTTCCACCTTGAAGGTGTATGTTGCTGCTATCGTGGCCCACCATGATGCAGTAGACGGCAAGTTTTTGGGAAAGCACGACTTGATCATCAGGTTCCTAAGAGGCGCCTGGAGGTTAAATCCTTCCCGGCCAGGCCTATTCCCCTCCTGGGATCTCTTGGTGGTCCTCCAGAAACACCCCTTCGAGCCACTAGAATCAGTTGGACTCAGGGCCCTCTCTCTAAAGACGGCCCTGCTAATCGCGCTCGCCTCCATCAAGAGGGTTGGGGACCTGCAAGAGTTCTCTGTTAGCGACACATGCCTGGAGTTCGGTCCGGCAGACACATATATGATCCTAAGACTGCGACCAGGCTACGTGCCCAAGGTTCCTACCATGCCCTTTAGAGACCAGGTAGTGATCCTGCAAGCGCTGCCCCGGGAGGAGGAAGACCCAGCCCCTTCGTTGCTGTGTCCGGTACGTGCTTTGCATACCTACTTGGAACGCACGCAGAGCTTTAGATGTTCTGAGCAGCTCTTTGTCTGCTTTGGCGGATAGTGGAAAGGGAACGCTGTCTCCAAACAGAGGCTTTCCCACTGGGTGGTGGATGGCATATCGTTGGCCTATCACACCCAGGTCATGCCCCCCCCTTGCGGGTCTGAGCACACTCAACAAGGAGTGTTGCGTCCTCGTGGGCACTGGCCAGAGGCAGTATTGGGTTGAGTCAGTATCGTCTCAGGGTTGAGTCAGTATCGTCCCGTGTTTTCTCAGGTCCGAGCCAGTAGAACTCGGTACACGCTGAAGGAGTGGATCGCTTGCACCTAGCACCCTTTCCCTCTGCCGAGGTAAAACTATGCGCTTTCTCTCCCAGGAGATCCCACTCATTCAGATCCCTGGAGGACTCCTCCCTAGCCCTTTGTGTCCACAGTTCAGTGGAGGAACTCGCCGACCCGATCCACTGCGGGTACTTAATCTACCCTGTACTGGAATAGGTGCTCCACAGGTCAGGACTCCTGCTTGGACTCCCCCTGTGTGTTTTTTCCGCGGTACGGTCCCCTTGCGAGTGGACCTGCGTCTCCCTTAGGCAGTCCCAGCTGCCCTCCGGTTGCTGTGTTGTAGCTACTCCCCCCTCCTTGAGGCTGGATCTACCACCGCACCACCTTCCACATGTCGCCTAAAAACCCATGTGATGTATTCACTACTCTTGCCTCCCCCTTCCTGGGCAGGTGTGGTCTCCTCAGGGTCTTTTCCCCCTAAAAGAATAGGAAACTGGGTAAGACCCCCTTCTATCAATGCATGTAAGGGCCCCAGCCGTTTCTTGCGCTATGCGGAGAAACATAGAGAGAAAAGAGGCCCGGCTAGGCTCGGCCCGTTCCCGGGTTGGCAAGCGTTGCCTTGTTCCCCTGTTTAGGGTAACCAGAAGGATTCCACCTACTTTTATGGGGCATTGGGGAAGGGTACATGCAGTCTGACAGAGCTGGCCACCTTTGCACGTGAAATACCTGCCCGCTCCTGTGTCAGCAGACCACGTATATGGCTCAGTGCATGGCGTGATTTAAATTGGACCCCTAGTGTCGCTTCTTCGACTCTTTAACTATAGTTCTATATCTAATCTATATCTACTAGCTAGTAACATTGAATTTAAGCACTACAGAGTGCAGCTTGGTGACAATGCTATGGTTTGAACAGCAACTGCTCAATCATCTACCTCATGTACCTGTTCTCATCCTAAACTCAAGCTTGTGATGTTAACCCCCACAACACCAACATAACAGAAACTCTTCTAAATCTCAACATATCAAAACATTAAACAACTCCGTTAAATTAGGTTTAATTGGTATTGTGCGTTTGAGTAATATGAACAAGGGATGATTCTGCAAACCTAACAATTGTTGTTTTTTTATATTGCTTCAAATTGATGAAAGAAAGAAGACCAATCACAATTAAGCATGCAAGTAAATGGAAGAAAGTAAATCAATCACAATTCAGCATGTACATTTTACAAACATTATCAATTTCATTTGAATGCTGAACATTGTATCAAAATGACTTTCAAATTTTAATCTTAAATATCTTAAAAAGTGTAACATTTACAAATAATAAATAGACAACACACTTTAGGCTGAATTTATAGAATGTTTTTTTTTATTGTTGCAATGTTAAAGTGGTTCGAGTTGAATTAATTGCAGAGAATTGTGGAGAAGTAGTAGTTAGGCAAATTGTAATACAGCATGGCCTTGGAAGCACTATTATTATATCTGACACTGCAGAAAGAATATAATGTTCCTGTGAATAAGAAACCAAAAATAAATGTAACAGTATTTGCTCTAAAATATCTTGTTAGGCCCAGTGGTATAATGATGGTACACTTTAAATTAGTCTTTTCCTTTGAGAGTGCAGGAAAGCTTAATTGGCTGAGCTGCCGTGGAGGTGTGCATAGGGAAGGTAATTAAAGAGGAATTAAGCGAAAGCCATCAAGCATCCTGCCATATGTAATCCAAGAAGGATAGAATTGAACAGGAATCAGTGCTTACCTGAAGAGGTGAGCACTCTGACCTGAGTGCTGGCGGCTCCTTCTCCTCCATCACTGACAGCTCGCACCTCGATTATGTACGTTCCACCCTCAGGTAGAGTCAAGATGACCGCTGAGTTTGGAGTGCGCATGACTTGGCTGTGGCCCCGCCCCTCTTGACGCAATAACACCTGCAATGGAAAAAAAAAAGTATATTAGACACATGTTCGGAACAGCAAATTAACATATTACAATCACATGGGCGCCTAATTCCATCAAATGATGCATGCACTCTTGTGTGCAGTCTGTGTATGTGCACACTGAATTTCTGACTCTGCTCACCCACATAGGGATGTGCTACTTTCCAAATATGGATTCTAACACTCTCTAGACATTCAATGGTGACGGTCTAACACATCTATGATGTGAAGGATCAAGTTTTAGACAATCAGTCCAAGAGAAACCTTCAGTATAGAGAGAGATGCCATTAGCGATAGCCACAATAGATGTCATGAGGAATATTTCAGGATCTTCAAATCAAATTTAGTTAAGTGAGGGCTTGTTTAACTTTTTTTCACAAGTAATAAACCAACATGAAATTCTGTTAATCTATTTATTATATTCTGTATATGAATTTCAAATGCTAATATTAACTGTAGTTTGGTCTCCGAGTGAAACAAATTAGCTTGATGTTTTCTACAACCTTATTTTTCAATAACCCAAATGACAGAGCATTATATCTGACAATACAGTGCATTTGACTTTTAAAATCTCTTTTTTGACACATTATTTGACCAGACAGTCGTTCCCCCACCACAAAATTTGATTACAATGAAAAATAACCTTGCAATGTAATGAGGTCATGTGGGTCATAATACAAAGGTATTAAAGTCATGTGACAACATATTATCTAAAAAAATATTGTTTATTATTAGTTCATGACACATAATGCATTATCTAACGAATAGAACCTTATTGTAAAGTGTAACCAAATATTTATTTTATTATTTCATCTGTGCAAATGTGCAAGATCAAAGTGATCCATGCATAATACAAAAAGAAGACACATGTGATTCCCTTTTTTGTTGCATTTTTTTTTTATCTCAGTGATTTGGACCGTGGCATGATTGTTGGTGCCAGACGGGCTGGTTTGAGTATTTCTGAAACTGCTGATCTCCTGGGATTTTCACACACAACAGTCTAAAATTTACTCTGAATGGTGCCAAAAACAAAAAAAATATCCAGTGAGTGTCAGTTCTACGGACAGAAATGCCTTGTTGATGAGAGAGGTCAACAGAGAATGGCAAGACAGATTCGAACTGAAAAAGTCTACAGTATCTCAGATAACTGCTCTGTACAACTGTGGAGAGAAGAATAGCATCTTGTGGGTTGGTGGCAAGAGGGGGACCTACACAATATTAGAAAGTGGTTTTAATGTTGTGGCTGATTGGTGTGTGTGTATATATATATATATATATATATATATATATATATATATATATATATATATATATATATATTATTAGGGCTGTCAATCGAATTAAATACATGGTGTTCCAATTGATTAATCACGATTAATCGCATTTACTCGCATATACAAATATTTGCTGAGAAAGCCCCTCATATAAATATAATTCAATATATAATTATAAAATAATGATACATAGTTATCTTTAAATATAAAAAAAAAAAAAATAAAATAAATATATATATATATATATAAATATAAAATAACAAATATTCAGATAATTAAAATGCATTACATTCTTGTAGCAGAAGAGTTAATAATTCATAAGACAATACAAAAAATGGCTTTAGAATACAATGTATATATTACTAACATATTATTGATCATAAGTCAATCATTGGCATACCGTTCACAGCAATCCATTTCACAAGATAATTTGTCAATCAGTTGAAGATTTATTATGAGGGCTTGTTTAAGTACCCATCAATGAACACCTGCGTCAGACATGTTCGTGTAGCATCTTCGATGCGTCGCATTATATATATATATATATATATATATATATATATATATATATAATTTTTTATATTTAAAGATAACTATGTATAATTATTTCATAATTATATATTGAATTAGTGTTATATGAGGGGCTTTCTCAGCATTAATCTTTATTAATCTTATTAATCGGGACACCATGTAATGAATTCTATTAAATATTTTAATCGATTGACAGCCCTAATATATATATATATATATATATATATATATATATATATATATATATATATATATATATATATATATATATATATATATATATATATATATATTATTATTTATTTGACAACAATATAGAATTCTACTGTTTGAAGTTAATATATCTGTTTGAAGTTGATAATATCAGCTGTTTCATACACCATTTTTAGGCAGTAGGCAGCATGCGGTGTATATTGCACAGTATTTCGGAAGTAGTAAGCTAGTATTTTATTCTGAACATAGCCAGACACACATGCAGTTGTGTTGGGTTAACATGTAACACCGACCTTGTACCCAATGACTTCTGATTCATTGTCCCTCGCTTTCACTGGATCCCAAGATAAAGAAACATTGTTCCCTTCCTGAATCCACATCATGTTGCCTGGGGATATACTTGGGGCTGAAGAGAGAGAGAGAGAGAGAGAGAGAGAGAGAGAGAGAGAGAGAGAGATCACAAAAGAGAGAGATAAATAGCTCATTTGAATAATGGAGGTCAGAAATGTGCAATGATCGTACATTGATTGGAATATTTAATTACATTATCTTACACCTTTCAAGTTCATTTTCTATCCATTCATAGGTCTTGTTTCTCTATGCTGTATCACTAGACTACTGTATGTTCATTTAAATAGTCACTTTAATGCAACTAACTACTATTGGGATAATTTATTATTCATTCATTCATCTTCAACCGCTTATCCTGTACAGGGTCACGGGGGGCTGGAGCCTATCCCAGCTAACATTGGGCGAAAGGCGGGGTACACCCTGGACAGGTCGCCAGTCCATCGCAGGGCCACACATATACAGACACACACTCATACTCACATCCACACCTAGGGCAATTTTTGGAGACACCAATTAACCTAGCCTGCATGTCTTTGGATGGTGGGAGGAAGCCGGAGCACCCGGAGAGAACCCACGCAGACACGGGGAGAACATGCAAACTCCACACAGAAAGGCCGGGGCAACCGGGGTTTGAACCCATGACCTTCTTGCTGTGAGGCGACAGTGCTAACCACTGCACCACCGTGCCGGATAATTTATTAATTTCTCAATTATTTCTTCAAGTGAAATGTGAAAATTATTGGGAGTCAATTTTTTTGTATTTTTATATTCTCTACAGGGCCGTAACCATAATATACATTGAGGGGGACAAGTCCCCTCCAATAATCAGATATGGCCAGATTGCCATTGCCAATTTTGAGCCTTTATTGCATTTAACGCTTTTAGTCAGGAACAAAGAGTACCATTGTTTTTATAACACCTGCAACCCGTAATCATACATATGAGATTGCAAGACATCGTAATATGATATTTAGACCAACCAATCAACAAAAGGATTTTCCAATGGATACAATACAAGCATTAAATTTTATTTAGCCTCATATCCAACACTTTATTTTAATGAAGGAAACGTCTGTGAAATAGATTTTAATACTCATTCCATTTTTATTTACGCAATAAAAATTACTGATGGTAACCCAAACCTAACACTAACCTGTAACACATTTCCATCATCTCATATCAAAACTCCATGTTTGTTTCAATGGTCCACAAAAATGATATTACTATTAAATTTATGGTTAGGTTTAGGTTTGGGGTTAAACTTAAAAAATGCATAAACATTGTGCTCTGGTTCGTTTTTTCATCTTCTTGTTCTTCGTCTTTTCTTTTTCTATGAGAGTAAAAGCTGTAAATTCTTTGTAATAGCAAACTTTTACTATTTTTACAATTATTTCTAACTATTTTTGCCATTTCGTACAATTATTATTACTTGTCATGTGACACATTTGGTGTTGCTATGCCGTTGTTAAGATTTTTATAGTAGCTTTAAGCCCAAGTTGCCAAGGGGCTGCTCAGACAGAAACACGTTCTTGTGCTTCAAAAAGCTAGATGCTGTGCAAGGAATTGAATAGAACACTGAGGTCCTCAAGATGTGTATTCAAAAGTTGAAGTATAAACTTTCTTTGGTGTCTAAAAAATGCATAAGTTTGCAAAAACAGCGAAACTGACTTTGAGGCGCGACTCAACAATCAAAGATGTCCGCCTAGCACGTTTACATAGAAAAAGGACATAAACAGTCTCTAAGGTGTCCCGAGAACACACTCCTATTTCTAAGTGTTATGCATTTCAATTCAACATACTTGAACTAACACTTGAAGTCGGCATGATGTTTCCGATAGTTTCAGTACCCTAGGATCAGCGACTGTATTCTTATGCATTCTTATCAGACATGTTTGCAGTGGTTTCAATGTATTTACCTTTCCACCTGGCACGATTGGCAGAGCATTGCATCATCTGCGAGAGAGACTGGGGTTCAAAGCCAGACAGTAACCACGTTTGAATAATCAATGACGAGCATGATTCGGAGGTTTCACTTTTCCCTCTAACATTACTTTTTTACTCCACTAATGGATAAGGTAAGGTTTGGGTTTTGAGGAACAGAATCTATAAATATATTATTTTCTCTTCATTGTATAACGTCCTGTAAATCTGAAAACAAATTGCTTCACTACTAGCTTTGGTGACCTCTCCTGGACATGAATGGTGCTCATACATGCCCACATGCCCTACAAAATTTAGTGCTTTGGCCACTGGGGGCAGTGTTTCAAAATTTCGGTCAACGTATACTAATTTCGACAAAAGAAAAGTCTGTCTACTCTTTCCGATTTCACTGTGAGAACAGGATGTTCAATTCCATAACAAAATTCCATCAAATTGAACTGTGTAATGCTAACAAAATTTAAGTAATAAAACTTAAAATGTTTAGTTTAATTTTTATATTTTCATATTAAAGATTACTTCATTAAATTTGATAACATTTGTTATTAAATTAAATGTAAATTTTTGATTGCACTCAGTTCTTGGTGTTTTCGTAGATTAGCTAGGTGGTTGCTTGTCCAAGTCAAAAGAGTCTTCACTATTTAGTTTTAATTACATTTTCTATAGCTTGGGTTCCTCCTTTAGTGTCTAAGGATTTTTTTTCCCATTAAGTCTAAGTAATAGCACAGCATTCATGTCTGTAGTATAATTCAGGTTTGATCAAATCTTTAACCAAAGTACAGTACACAAGAGTTGTGGCATAACTCACCATTTTTCTTAGTGCTGATTTTGACGGCTGAGCTGGGCGGTCCTTGCCCGACGCTGTTAAAACCCTTCACAGAGACCTGATACATCGTGTTTCCATCCAATCCAGACAGCAGCATGGCTGTCTCATTCCCCGTCGTTCTCTGTTTCATCCCTATCTCCTCCTGCTCTACTTCTTTCCAATAGCTCACCTGTTCCCAACAAGAAGAAAAAAAACTTCTCACTTCCTGTCTTTCATTCATTCAGGCTTTTCAAAGCGGTACAGTAAATGAGATGGAGATGCCTAAATAACAGACAAAGCGTGAGTCCGTCAATTTGATCTAATATTGTATCATTTGGTTTAAATAACTGTCATTCATTTCACATGAAGCTCATAATAGCAGAGCATGTAATATCTCCCGGCGATGAAACACGATCATCTTTCTCTCTGGAGGAGAAAACTGCATTGCCCCCATTTAAACTGTAATTTCCTCCATTCAGAAAGATAACTGTTGACTACTGAGAAGACATTGATGAGGGAAAGTGAAGGATTCATGACCATGAATGTGCCCTCACAAGCACACATACTATAGGCTCGCTTCTAAAACTTAGTGAGCAGCCTTGCTGTCTGCTGCCTGCAAAGACAGCTACCTTCTAAGGGGCCGCTCACTCAAGAAATGTTCTTGTTTTCAAAAACAGCATGAAACAGCTTGAAGGTGTGCATCTCAAGATGTGCTTTTAAGAGTCGAACTTCTTTTGACTTGACTCACTTATTTAACAACATGAGGTCTCAGATTTTTGACCCCACAGTATCTAAAAGACATCATAGTCAGAAATGCATCTATGATGCCTAAAAAATCAGCTCACTACTGTAGGTTTTGGAACAGTGCCATGTATCCATTCATCTCTGTCTGTGTCTCTCTCTTCTCTCCCTCTCACCTCATAGCCTTGCGGTCTTCCAGGACCAGGATTGGGCGGCTTCCACATCACCTTGATTTCAGAAGAGGAGACAGCAAAGGCCTCAACTTCAGAAGGGGGCTCCCTGGGTTCTGCATTGAAAAGTGTAAAGTATATTTAGATGTCTTACTCCCCCCCCCCCCACCCTTTGTATCTACAGACAAAAAAGGGGGTTGTATGCAGAGATACACAAAATATTCGGTAACACTTAACAATGACATTTATTTAACATTAGTTAAGTATGATAGTTAACATGAACAACAATGAACAACATTAATTTTACAGCATTTATTAATCTTCGTTAATGTTAATTTCAACATACACTAATGCATTTTCTAAATCAATTAAATTATATTAAAAGTTTTGTATGTTAACAATGTTTCTCATGATCTTAAAAATTATTTGAATATGTTTGCTTAAATGTTTGAAATTAGTTTTGTAGACAAAAATATAATTGTGCCACCATATTAATTTATTTCATTATAAAACAAATTCAATAAAAAAGAAAGAAATTTATGACTTGCCCAACATAGATGGGAACTCCTTCAATACTGTTTAAAAAGCATCCCAGCATGATACCTCGAGAAGTTGGTTGTGTATATATATATATATATATTATTATTTTTTTTTTAGCATTTTAGAATAATAGTAAAGTCATCACAACTATGGAATAACGAATGGAAATATGGGAATTATGTTGTGAATCAAAACTGTGTTATATTTTAGCATCTTCAAAGTTGTCACACTTTGCCTAGAATTTGCAGACATGTACTCTTGACATTTTCTCAACCAACTTCTCGAGGTATCATCCTGGTTTGGAATAATGTACAGATTTTGCTGTTTCAGAAGGAAATTGGTACGTTAACTCACCAAAGTGGCATTCGACTGATCACAAAGTATAGTCAGGACATTACTGATGTAAAAAAACAGAACCATCACTATTTGAAAAAAGTCATTTTGTTTTCAAATCTAGACAGGCTTCATTAAATGAAGCTTAATATTGTCTTTGTGTTTTTTTGTCAAAGAAAAAAAGAAACAGCTTTCTCTCGAATCTCATCAGTCAATCATTGCTTTGAGGAATGAAGGCTATTCAATGCTTGAAATTGCCAAAAAAACTGAAGATTTTATACAAAGGTGTACACAAAAGTCTTCAAAGACAAAGGACAACTGTCTCTAACAAGGACAGAAAGAGATGTGGAATACCAGATGTACAACTAAACAAGAGGATAAGTACATCAGAGTCTCTAGTTTGAGAAATAGACACCTCACATATCCTCAGCTGACAGCTTCATTGAATTCTACCCGCTAAACACCAGTTTCATGTACGACAGTAAAGAGAGACTCAGGGGTGCAGCCTTATGGGAAGAATTGCAAAAAAATAGCCACTTTTTAAACTTTTTTTCTTTGGATATTAGTAACAAATAGCACAGGTCATTGTGTCACTCAAAATATACAAGCCAGTCTCTTGATAAAAGCATCACTATACTGTTAAAACAACATAAAGAACACATTTCATACTTTTTCCCCATTATATTTGTTATTGGTGGCTTAATTCAAGCAATATTCCACATAAGTGTCACTGTTCAGTTCTGGAGAAAAAAAGACGGGTGGGTCTTGACTGATGTTCTTTAGTAGCTTTTTTAATCTTCGATTTGATCTTGCATGAAAGTTACAACAGCGAGGGTCAAACATCATTTTTATAATTCAACTCTCTCCAATGAGCATTCATGAGAGGACAGAGTACACGCAGCACGATTGTAATGCGCCAGTTCTCATGTGAACATGCCAATATGCTTACATCACGCAAGAGGATTTATGAACTGGGTCTCATCGTGGATGTGCATTGGAGAGGAATTAAAGTACTTGAAAAGGACTTAAATATTGATCTGTTTGTCACCTAAATCAATCGTATCGCTTTAGAAGACATTAATTTAACCACTGAGTCATATGGATTACTTTTACTATGACTGTCTGTGGTTTTTGCAGCTTTACAGGTCTGATCACCATTCTTTTGCATTGTATGGATCTACAGAGCTGAGAATTCTTCTAAAAATCCTAATTTGTGTTCGGAAGAAAAAAGAAAATCACACATTACATCTGTCCAAAGCCCTGGATAATACAGCATGTTATTTGATTTACTTCAAAGTTTGAGAAACTCTTTCTGCATTTTTGAGATGTTATTGAAATTACATAAGATGGCAATAAACTCTATCAGTCAAACAGAGACCTGTGCACACTTGACCCTCACCTCCCTCTGCAGAGAACACAGTGACCACACCGCTGAATGGGCCATCTCCTTTATTGTTATACACACCCACCCGCACCTCAAATGGGGTGAGAGGGGGGAAGGTCTCGTCCCTGTACTTATAGGTGGTGGAGTCCGCTGATATCACCATCTTCTCTTTCCATCCACGCGTGCCATTGGCCCGGAATGCCACAATGTAGCCGAAACCTTCCCCGTTTTGGAATTCTTCTGAGACGGGCTGAGGGCAGAAAGAAACTTATTCATATGAGCCCTGGATTGATTTCAGGGTGATTATATTTAAATAAAAATTTACATGTGGGTAGTTGACGCATTCGATTTGAAAACATATCCTTAATACAGTTCAAATTAGATTTCAATCAAAACACGAACTCAGAACCCTAACAATAAGTATTCAAAAGTATTCAGATTAGATTACCTAAAAGTGTCATCTAAAATATTATGTTACTGATTGCACTTTTAGTTGTGTAATGTTTTGCAATAAGAACCAGATTACATTTCAGAAGTAATCCACCAAACACACGTGATACTATGAGACCATGTTGCGAAAAGCTGTAAGCATAAATTCCGTTTTCTGAGCTCAGAGAAAGGCATGTCTTCTTCCGCAGTACTCCACGTTTTACCACAATTATAATTACATCTAATTATGAGCATTATGACATTAACATATTGACAATATTCTGTTAACATGATCATCAACCAGGAACGGACTGGCTATAGAGAGCACCGGGTATTTTCCCGGTGGGCCGCTGGGTAATTTGGGCAAGCCCACTGCTGCGCAAGTACCAGCCCGTCCAACAGGTAATGTAGGCGTCCTCCCTGGGCTCCAACATGCCCGCACGGCCCTCGTAACAAAGCGAATATTTAACAAACTCTGCAAGACAAGCCAGTACAATGGCTTTTATTTTCAAATAATATAATGGCTTTTATTTTGAATTTACTTTCACATCAGAGCAAATCTCCACACGTGTGTATTAACTCTGTACCTCATTATTTGTCATAAAAATCACAATGATGGTGACAACCTGTTAAGTATAAGATGAGCTCTGAATAATCACTAAATGGCAAATAACTGCAAGTTACAAAAATAAAATACAATAAGAGAAGCATAAATAAAATCAGAAAACAGTAAAGCTATGAACAGTACATAGTCATTTTCATAATTTATTTGTACCACAAAGCACTTGTTGGAGCTGAAGTGTGGCTTGTTGAATAATGCTCACGCGTGATAAACAAGCAGACAACAAGTCACCAAAAATATTTATTTGTACCTATTTGAATCCAGGGCCTTTTTATTCCCAGTAAGCCCCTGGTTCCCACTAAATTGCAGCACTGTCTTAATCACATTATTGGGTGCATATAAATGTAGCCTAGCCACTGTTTACTCATTCTGATAATATTACTGGAAATAGCTCAGTTTTCTGAGGGGAAATTAAAATGTTTCTGCAAAGAGAGTCTGCAATTGGAAAATGATCTAAATAATATGCAGCCATCTGAGCATGGTGAAAAAGGGAAAGGCAAAAGACCATGCAGCAGGTTATTTATAAAGTCTCTTGCCTGGAAATGATCAGCCCTGAAAATGTTATTTGGCCTATTGTATATTTCTACTTATTTGACTTGTGCAAAATCACTTCCAGCACAGCTTCATGCAGGTCATCTTAAATGTTTTGCCCATGACATGAATTGTGTAGGTTTCAGATGGTTTTAGATTGACTTCTTTGCCTTCAATGAGATTCATTCATTTATACAAGCAGACTTTGTGTAAATCATTCATAAAACCATTCTTAAATTGTCACATCCAATTCAGTCTGACAGTTTATGTAAGAATCATTCCATGAACAATTTACACAGAAATGTGCTATGCTTGTGTTTAATGAATGGAGGCCAAGTGTTTTCAGGGTTGATTGTACTTTTATATTGTATTCTGTAAACGCTCTACGATAAACTGTAAAAAAAACAAAAAAAACAAAACAAAAAAAAAAGTGCATAGTTTTAATGGTAAAAGTATGTAAAAATGCTTCAGGTAAAAAAATAAATAAATAAAACAATAAAAACGGTTACCTTAGCATATAAACACTTTTAGTAGCATATTTGCACCCATTAATTTCTGACACTAGTCAGCACATGATGCAACATTTTCTGTCCGGACATGTGTGTTTTTTACAGACATGACCGATAATGGTTTTAGCTGTCCTAAATAAGCAGTTCCCTAATAACACAATGCATTTTATATGACGGTTTACAGTGCATGCTAATTTGACAACCAGACCACCCTTGACAGAGTCATAAAGCTCCTTTTTTTTACCCACGGCTTCAAAAACACACAAATGCTTTAAACATGTAACCAATAAATAATTTTAATCTCCATATTTTTCCAGTTAAATGAAATCCTTTGTGATGTCGATTCCAAGAAAGAAGCAACACTAAATGGCAAAGAATTACATCGAAATGTCAGAGAGTCCCAAATGAATCCCGAAGATTTTCAGTAGCAATGAAACAAATCACTAGTGAATGTCAAGTGCTTTAATGGATAGCCAGAACACATCAATTAAATATGTGCTAATACAACACATCCAAGATTCGGCATGAAGCGAGAGCTTGCCAATGTTCTGTGAACCATATCAATTGGTTTTTCAAGGGGTTTGGTTCAGGCCCTTGAATAAATGAAATATTTGGGTGATGACATTTTGTCAAATATCGATTACTCTACAGTGATGTCCGATAGAAGTAATTCTGTAAATCTGCTGGTGATACTGAACGGTAAATCTCCAGTCTTCCCAAGTGACGGGACATTTAATCTGCCTTATGGTTTACATTCCTGAAATGTAGACCCATCTACTGCAAAACCTCATAGGCCTAACATCCCACAGCACTGTATTTTAGATATCAAACACTTTTAGTTCTGATTAGCTCATCGTGCAGCCTTTTCTCTTTCAGTAAGGACAGTCAAATTACTTTGCCAGAAGCTAGAAACTGGATAGGACACTGTGTTAAATCTAATGAGAAATTCATTGGCTCCACACACCCTTTTACAAGATTGCACTTAAGCACAGTATTTCTAATATGTCAGAATACAGACTTCTGAAAGCACTTTCCCTGAAATGTCTTTTATTATCTTGGAGACCTTTCTCTTATTGCTGATGTAGGATTCAATTTTGAGAGTAGGCATTTTCCTACACTAAAACACTCAAATTACTCTTGTTTTAGAAGCTTGTGTACAGTCTGCTGGACAAATGAGTTGATTTCAGCTTTCTAGATGTTGACAATTTCCTCCGTTCTCTTTGAAAATTGTGTGATGCTTGCTTGATGTTTTTCTGAAGAGGACATTTCAGAGGCTGCCTGCAACAACTGCTAGGCGTTTAATAGAATGGAATGCAATCTATTAAGGGAGGTAGAAATGTAATTAAAATGTGAGTAGGCAGAATTAAATGTTAAGTGACAAACACCTGTACTCCACTCTTTTTTTGGGCAGTAAATCACTCTGTGATGCTGTAATCTGACTGAATTTTATTCGCTTTGAAATTAGCACATCCCTTGATGGAGACACCCAAAATAAGATGCCAGGGTGTACATCCCTAAACTGTTTTGGCAAATATTTTTAGAAACATGGCTGACTAATTAAAGGTAAAGCATGTAATGTTCAAATTCGTTCTCCTAACCCAGCTTAATATGTAAATAAATATAAGCCACTGCTAGGTTGATTTCTGCATGAAGTGCAAACACTAAAAACATTGCTGTTTGTTTGAGTAACAGATCAGCCAGTCATAAACTATTGTACATGGGAAAAAGTATGTAGACACAACCTCCTAATTAATGGCTTTTGTTATTTCAGCTACATTCATTAATAATAGATGCAATAAATCAAGCATACAACCATTCAAAGGGTGAGTCTCACAAATCCTGCCAAGAAAATGTCCCAGTGGAAACAGCAGGGAGATTTAATTTTTTTAATTTATATTTTTTATATAATTTAGCTAATAAAACAAATCTAAAACCCTGTCCCAAGTGGCCAAAGAGATGAGTGTTGTTGGCCATATGGGCACATATGAGCTTCATTTTCCGGTTGAAATGTCCAAGGAGGGGTGCCAAAAGTGAGTTGTGTAGTGAGATGTTTTCAGCTGTACAGGCTGTAATACATTAAAGAGGAATGCATATTTTATAAACTGAGCACCCCAATCCAAATCCCAAACCTAAACCTAAACCTAAACATTGGATGGAGAAAAAAAAAATGTTAGATGTATAAATGCAACATCTGAATAACACTTGTTAATGATTGTGTGAATGTAATTACTTCTTGGTTTCAACGTGGGATCTGAACCCATATTTCACACTTTGATGACGAAACATGCTTCCAGTCATGCCACAGGGGAAGATAAACTCATTGGAGCTGATGCAAAAATGTCTTATGGGAGATGCTGCTTGTCGATTAGTCTGCATAACATAGCATAATCGTATGGGTACTGGAACCAGTTCGAACCAGTCTGGCAATTCTTCGTTGACATCTCTCATCAACAAGGCATTTCCATCCACAGAACTTCCACTCACTGGATGTTTTTTGTTTTGGGCACCATTCTGAGTAAATTCGAGAGAATTCACAGAATCACTGAAATACTCAAACCAGACCATCTGGCACCAACACTCATCCATGCAATTAACTAATCAGCCAATCATGTGGCAGCAGTGTACTACATAAAACCATTCAGATACGGGTCAGGAGCTTCAGTTAATGTTCACATCAACCATCAGAATGGGGAAAAATGTGTTTTAGAGTGTGGCATGATTGTTGGTGCCAGTTGGGCTGTTTGAGTATTTCTGTATCTGCTGATCTTCTGGGATTTTCAAACACAACAGTCTCTAGAATTTACTCAGAATGATGCCAAAAATAAAATCATCCAGTGAGGGGCAGTTCTGTGGACAGAAATGCCTTGTTGATGAGAGAGGTCAACAGATAATGGGCAGACTGGTTCAAATTGACAAAGTCTGCGGTAACTCAGATAACCGCTCTGTACAATTGAGGTGAGAAGAATATCATGTCAGAATGCTATTCTGAAATGCGGGTTTTAGTGGCTATCTAAGCTATTTTTATGGTAAAAATAAACATACTAAACGACGTTTAAACAAGATTATTCAGAATCAGAATCCGCTTAATTGCCAAGTATGCTTACACATACAAGGAATTTGTCTTGGTGACAGGAGCTTCCAGTGCACAACAAAACAAAAAAACAATACAAAAACAGCAGCAAGCAGATAATAATAAAAAAACAATTATACACATACGTACATAAACACAGACACACACCTTCATACATGCAGAGATACTGTACACATACGTAGTGCAAATCTATCTATTATATAATGTACAAAAATACAGTATGTTATGTACAGTGCAATGTAGATGGATGGTAGAAGAGGATATGTGGGATAATATAAATAGACTAAACTGTGTATTGCACATAATTATTTCTCAATGGGGCGGCTTTAACTGTTCATGAGATGGATGGCCTGAGGGAAAAAACTGTTCCTGTGTCTGACGGTTCTGGTGCTCAGAGCTCTGAAGTGTCAGCAAGAAGGCAACAGTCCTAAAACCTAGTGGGCTGGGTGAGTGGGATCCAGAGTGATTTTTACAGCCTTTTTCCTCACTCTGGAAGTGTATGGTTCTTGATGGAGGGGCAGGGGTCAACCAATAATCCTCTCAGCAGTCCAAACTGGACTGATTTCTGATTTTGTAGCTGCACCAAACCAAACAGTTATTGAAGTGCAGAGGACAGACTCAGTGACTGCTGAGTAGAACTGTATCAGCAGCAGCTATGGCAGGTTGAACTTCCTCAGCTGGCGAAGGAAGTATAACATCTGCTGGGCCTTTTTCACAATGGAGTCAATGTGTGTCACCCACATGGGGGGGGGGGGGGGGGGGGTGGGATTGCAGTCATTGGTGTAGAGGGAGAAGAGCAGTGGGGAGAGCACACATCATTGGGGGGCATCAATGTTGATTGTACAGGTGCTGGAAGTGAATTTGCCTTGTCTCACAAGCTGCTGATTGTCCGTCAGTAAGCTGGTAATCAACTGACAGAAAGACATGGGAACAGGGAGTTGATTTAACTTAGTCCAGAGAATAGCTGGGATGAGGGTGTTGAAAGCCGAACTGAAGTCCACAAAAAGGATCCTTGCGTATGTCCCCGGTCTGTCCAGATGTTGCAGGATATGATGCAATCCTCCACAGACCTGTTTGCATGTTAAGCAAATTGATTTGGATCTAGAAATGGTCCAGTCATGTCCTTCAGGTGGGCCAACACCAGTCTCTCAAATCACTTCATGACCACAGACGTCAGGGCTGTAGTCATTAACCCTCTGGGGTCTGAGTGTATTTTGGGCCCTGGGGAAGTTTTGACATGCCTTGACATTTGTGCTTTTTTCATTTGCTTAAAAACATATTAATGGCTAAAGTATGATAACACTGTATTCAGCACAAACTGGGCTACAATAATATGTGAGCAACATGTGTGTACAGGTTTGTATTTTTGAGAAAATAACGTTTATGCGTGGTTTTTGAAAAAACTAAAATTTTAAGTCACTGAAATAAGGTCATATAACACATACTAAACATTTGTTCACAAGACTTTTGAGAACTGGATCTTGTAGCCTAGAGTTTTTGCTACAAAATGATGTGAAAACCATCCTGGTCACTCATTCATACAAAACAATATAGTAATTTAACTTTTGTAAGACAATTTTAGTGTTGAAAGTTAATATGCGAGGAGGCCTGAACAATCATGAATATTGATGTGATTCACACCTGAGAGACAATGACCCCACCCCTGAGCCTATCAATGAGCAATGTGACAGAAAGAGAATTAATGTGAGGAGACTCAATGATCCAAATCAAGTTTTAAGTTAAAAGAAGTAATCTGACTGTATATTTTCTTTACATAAAGACTTTACTTAATTTTAGACCTGCACTACCATTAAAATAAGTCTCTACTGCTCACCAAGACTGGATTTATTTGATCCAAAATACAGAAACAACATTGAGATTCTGAACTCTTTTTACAATTTAAAAGAACAGTTTTCTCTCTAAATATATTGTAAAATGCAATTTGTGATCAAAACATAATTTTCAGTCTTCACATGATCATTCAGAAATCATTATAATATGGTGATTTTCTAATATGGGCATATTTAAAGTGCATTTTACTCATTTAACCTAAACACATATTTGCAAGCACAAGCTTTGTTGTTGATAATGAGGCAGCATAAACACTAGATAAAATATAATCTAAACATTCATATTATTTTTTATATCATATTACATATCATATTTATATTATACAGCATACAATTTAAATACCTGCTTTAGCCGAAATAGCATTTAAATTTAAATGTAACTAAAACTTGCTTATTAGGACATACAGTATTTCACATTTCAATGCTCTGAATCCTGTCTGGCAAGTCTAGAAACACTCCCAATAGTAAAATATGTTCAAGTTTATATAAAATAGCATGTCAGCTAATGAAAATGAATTGACTTACTCGTCTGAAATTGTATCCTCGGCTGGATCAAATCTCTCTTCAAAATCTCTTCCGCTCTTCTTCTGAGGAAAATGTTAACTCTTCCATACATTCCTGGAGCTTTCTCGCCTGTGTATCGTTGCAAACGCGTTGCAAAAAACTGAACATCGCTTTGTTTCAAACAGATTACATTGCAAAACATATTTGTTTTAAATTTGAATCGGTTTATTAAAAGGTAGACATTTAAAGCTTTCTTTAGACATATGTTTCATGTTTGTGTGATAAGTATTTGCGGAGTTTCAGTTCATTTTTGTGACGTGTTTCAGAAATATGCTTGTGAACACGGAGACTGCTGACAGCTCACCCTTTTTATTTATTTTACAAAAGCGCAAGATTTTGTTGTTATTGTGAGTGTACACAAATAAAAGTAGACCCTTTATAGTCTCTAATCATGTCTTACACTTATCTGTATACCCAAAAATGATGGAGTATTTTAAGTTGTTTCTGCTGTAATGATGAAAATATCCAGCAGGACACGCCAGCGCGTCCATCGACCCCAGAGGGATAAGTCCTATGATTTTTGGTGTCTTAGGGACAGGGATAAAAATGGATTGTTTGAAGCGGCATGGGACTTCACACTGCTCCAGTGATCTATTGAATATCTGTGTGAAGATGGGGGCCAGTTTGTTAGCACAGGATCGAAGGCACGCTGGTGAGATGCCATCTGGGCCTGAAGCCTCCCTCGCCTTTAGCTTCCGAAAGACTTAGCTTACGGCACACATCATCTTCACAAATCTTGAGTGCAGGTTGAGTAGCAAAAGGGGGGAGGAGGGGAGTTACAGGAGGTGTTGGTATTTGTGTATAGTGAAGGTCAGAGTGGGTTGTGGGGTGTGAGATTGGGCCTTTCGAATCTGCAGTAGAACACGCTCAGTTCGTCAGCCAGTTGTTGGTCCACCACAGGGTTGGGGGTAGGAGTCCTGTAATTAGTAAGTTGTTTTAGGCCACTCCACAATGATGCAGGGTCTTTAGCTGAAAACTTGTTTTCTAGCTTCTCAGAGTAACTTCTTTTAGCCACTCTGATTTCCTTATTCAGTGTGTTCCTGGCCTGATCGTAAAAGACTTTATTAATTTACCCGAAACATTATTTTATATGATATAAAAACTTTTTTTTTCTGGGAGAAACTCCATTCTTATTTATTTTTTAACCTGTTGATATGCAATTCCCCCGCACGTGGTGGCGACAAATTATAAATATTTTCAAAGGTCTAAGGGTTCAATGTTGATATCCGATCTCTGCTTCATGATATCAGTGCTCCAGAAACAGTATCAAAACAGGACTTCATACATTTGTTATGAAAATGCAATCGCCAGATGAATCCAGTTCGCCACACTTGGGTCAATTGTCCATGTCAAGCTTTAATTGAAAAACATCCAATAGCACATTTTGTCCATAAAAGTGATCAATCTAAGAAATATTAATTATTCTCCATGGTTTACATGAGATCTCTTCTGAAAGAATTAGCCTTCATCGTCGTTCTTCAACAAACTATGCAATCTGAGCAGCATTCATGTTGCAAAACTGTATATTAACTTATATATTAGAGTCTCGTAAACAAAGTCTTTTTAAAAATAGGGTGTAGTTTCATTCATAATAGCCTAGCAGTGCAGTCAGATATTTTGTTGTTTTGAAAGGCGGAGCCTTAATTTTACTCTGTACACCGGCAGCAATTTTCAGAGAAAAAAGCTTGCAGGAACTTCAGATCATCTTCAAATTTGAAACATAACTTCTTTAGACTTTGTGGCTTTGAGAACATTGTATTTCTGGGTTGTCTTGACACATTTATTATTGTTTTTTTTATTATAAAAACATGTTCAGCACAAAATACCATTACTATAAACTTCAGCTTCTCTAACTTCAAAAAATAAAAACATTAGGAAATAAAGCCCAAAGTGTCTTCTTTCAAAATATATTACAACTGTGTCCATACTCCAAAGGGTCCAGTAAATACAACCATTTAAGTTCATGTATGTCATTTTCATGGTTTGTGCTCAAAAAGGGGGTGCGTATCAACAGGTTAAATATGGATTAAATGAAAAAGAGAGTTTGGAATCAGTCATTTTAGATGTAATTGGGCATTTGGAGTCACAAATTTACATTTATTAGTAAAAGAGTGTGTATGCATGGTCAAGGGTGTGTGAACAGTGCACACATGCTTACGGAAAGTAGATTTTATTTATAAATCCCATTGTGTACATTGAAAATGGCATATATATACACGTTTCAATGCCCATTTTGTGCGAATGCAACATTTCTACATCAGGTCCCAGGACATTTTCTTATCAGGATTTGTGAGAATCACCCTAAAGTAAAATGGGGTGTGCCAAAGCCCTTTTAAGCATAATGCTCCTGTGCACAAAGTAAGGTCAGTAAAGAAATTGTTTACTGAGTCTGGTGTGAGGAAAAAAAAAAATAATAATAAAAAAAGCCCAGGCCCAAACCCCACTGAAAACCTTCGGGGTGAATTGAAATGCTGACTGCAAGCCAATCCATCGTCCAATATTGCCCATCCACACTGATGCTCTTGGATCTGAATGGTAGCAAATCCATGCAGCCATGTTCTAAAATCTAGTGGAAAGCTTAACTAGACGAGTGGAAGCTCTAACAGGAGCAAAGGGTAGACCAATTCCCATGGTTTCCCACATACTTTTGGCATTTAGTGTAGCAACACTGGCTCAACCAATGGTGCGAGTTTGGCTTGGGACCAAAACTTTTCCGTTTGGTATGTCTAATGGTACAGAAATTACACACATCACCTTTAGCTTACCGTAGAATATCGAAGAAAAAATTAACAGCCATCAAATCTTTTTTGCTGGCTGAGCTTTTCTGGATGGGCAACCAATAAATAGCCCTTTTAAAAAAGAGAAATCAGCTTTGCTACAAAATGGAGTGGAGCATGTACTGTATCTGAAAAGGCTACGAGGGGAAGGAGAGGCACCCATGGTGCAAATGAAGTCTGCCGGCGGTCTGATGTCGGCACACACGGCAGCCATCGAATAGGAAGTATGGAAACTGTAATAGTCCAGTCCATTGCTCCCGGTGCTCGTAATACTCTCTATCCGCAGACGTAAATGAGCAGATGGGACCAAGCCACGCAAGCTGTTTAGTCATTCATCCTGTTTAATAAGCGGAGCTCTGCCCAACAGCCCTGGTCTCCAACAAGCACCCTGAGATGATTGAAGAGGCCGCGTAGCAGTCAGCTCACGTGCCCTGACTGCCAAAGCAGCGCTACCTCTGTTCTGTATCATCCCATATTCATCAACATTGATTAGAGATGCAGAGCCAATCCAATGGCCCTAAAGTGGTTAACCAGTACACAGATAAATGGGGTGGAGCTTGAACAATTAGTCCTATACAAGAGGACATTGATCTTGCTGGTAGATATTTATCGAAGGTTGAGCTTATTGTCATTTGAAAGGTCTTTATCTCAAAATGTACACTTTTCTTCTAAGCTATATGATAGATTTGTGTTCAGATCAGACTGAAATGCTGATGTCAATAGACCGCAACATTATGGATCTGAAAGCCAGAGGTCTATAAATTTTTTCCATAGGGGAGTTGATTTTTAGCAATAACTTTAATTTTACTATTCACGTTTAAAGACTTGCTTTGAAATCTGAGGTTGTTAATCGATGATATATGCTTTTGTTGACCCCATCAGTCCATGGTATTTAATTTTTTTTTTCAATTCAAGTAAAGTCAAGTGGTTTTTATTGTATTATTGTTTTAATAACGCATTTAAAAGTTAAATTTCTGGTGAAGAACTAAACTAACCATGATGCTGCCAAGAAAGCTCAACCAGAGTATCGCAGCAAAGAAAGCACACCAAAAGAGCTCTGCAGCGACCGCTCTCTGACGCACTGTGAATGATGCAATCGAGTCGGTCTCCCACCACTGCTAAACTACTAACAACTGAATATTTTGCAATAAACTAAAAAAAAATAAAAAATTATGAACATGTTACTGCACACAATGTAAAAAGTTAAACATAATACATTTTCATATAATGCTATAAAATTGTGAGCGCATAATTTAATTATTATTTAATTACATTTTTGCTAAATGTAATTTAATTACATTATTTACAGTTATTACATTATGCTTTGTTATTACGTCATGAGTTACTTCAGTTCTCGAGAAGAGGTCATGAATATACTGCTAAATATTGCAGATTAATCGAAGATGGGCTTATTGTTATTTAAAAGCTCATTATCTCAAAATGCCACTCTGGTGTAGAGTAAGGTGTTTGGTGAAAAATAACGAGGGGTGGGGGGTGGTTGGGGGCATGACCTAATGATTCGCCAGCTGCAGTAACAAATATAGATCATACAGACTGACATTCGTAAAATGAGTCCTTGGTGACCTCAACCAAAGCAAATAATAATGTAAGGTAGCGAAAATGGAAAATTACCAGGGTGTTGCTTTGCAGATGTTAAGTTGTTCAGAGTGGTTGCTAGGTGCCAGTGTACTGGCCCAAAAGAACCCAACCGAAGTCTCTGTGAAATTATGATCCCGGCATATGGCTCAGGTTTCTCCATCGATTGGGATTTTCTTACGATTTATTGTCCACAAGGTGAAAATCACAAGTTAGATTGCTTAGTATTTTTTTTTACTAAAAGTATTACCCCACCTCTTTTAAAAAAGCCACAAAAATTGAAGTATCATACATGTATATGGCACAAACATTTCAGGACAAGTCACACGCCCAAGTTTAATACCCTTTAAGGGTTGAGGTTTTTTGAAATCCCTTATCATGAGTAAGGGCAATAGTAATTGTAATGCTTGCTTTGTTGTTCACAAGTAATGCTGTATGCAAGTATAGTGGTACACTGAGTCAATGTTAAGGATCTGAGATACAAAGTATGCAGATTAAATTCCAGGAACTGAAAAAATGGGAACTAAAGAATTACTAAATTTTAAAACCTGCTCAGTCACCATTATGTCCTTGAGCAAAGCACTTAGGCTCCAAAGGGATATTCCAATGAATGGACCGCAAATGGTTTTGGTTTAAAAGTGCATGCTAAATGATATGTGATTTAATATGATGTACTATATTTCTCTAAATAGCACCTGAAGGACCTTTCAAGATATGTACTAGTATGTCTCTTAATGTGATACAGCAGTAAAGAATTAATGCAAATTCTCCCATTCATTTAAAATACTCCCACTAATAGGCAAACACTAGATGCAAAGCGTGTTAACAGCTCTAAGCAAAAAGGTTTTTCTAGTGCACGGATGTGCATGTTCTGAATGTGTTATGGGGCTTAAAATTAAACTGTCATTGGAAAAGCTAAATTAAAACTACACTTATTCTGTAGTTACAGTAATAACTTCCTCAAGGGGTTATCAACTCAGGAAGTCATCATAGAAAAAATATACCACTGCATCTGGAATGAGCCAAATCTTCTTCAATTTCTTACTAAGGAAGAATTCTCCTCGTATGAACGTTTTTTGGTTGGTGACAGCTGGGGTCTGAGTATTTAATAACTGCAAGACTAACCATTACTTACAGCTTACATCTGTTCCATGCTCCCCAGTTAATCGCACCTTTTACTGTCCTCATTTGGATACAACCTTTTTTTTTTTTTTTTTATAAAATGTGTTTGTCTGCACAAAGCTGTTCCTGACAACACTGCACAAAGCCAAAAGTGATCCATCCATTAACAAACATTTCATGCTACTCTTTACAAGGTGAGAAAAAACTGATTAGATTTTGCATCAGTGTTGTAAAGTCTCAGATTACAAACAGATGTTCCAAAAACATTAATGGCAGGGGAAGCGTTTTGAAGATTGAAATTTAATTAAAGTTTACATCCCTCCTGTGTGACCAAACTTATAATTTATTTAACAACACACCGAAGTCTCACTTCAGTCTCAAAGACATCCCAGACATGAGGACAGTAAATTGCCTCAACCAACAAGTATAAAACAAATCCCTTGTTTTTGAGGTAGAAATGATCAGTTCAGTCATGAAACTCTTTATGATACAATCAGATATGTCTTTTGAACATGCAATCTGTTAGCCAATTGACTTGCAGACTCTATGGCCCTAGCTGATAGATATTTTGACATATGTTGTTGCTCTGAAACTCTACTGCACCACTGTCTAAATCTGCTTTGAGTGGATTGTATGTCTAATTGTGAGTAGCATGTCCTACATGCTTGATGCTGCATATCTTATTGTGGTAGCGGGGGCGTGGTCAAGCGCCCATCCGGAGAGGGAAAGCGGTATGGGCGCTTGCACCCTAGCTAAATTATGTCTAACACCTGTCTCTAATTACAGTGAGCACGGGGAGAGCGGCATAAAAGAGCCACAGCACCGCCAGTCAAGATTGTACCACGCCAGTCCAGTGTTGGCAACCGAAGTCTGTCCATTAGAGAATTTACGTTACCTCTGTTTTAGTTTATTTTGTGTAGAAATCAGCAACTGGCGAAATTAAAGAAACCCCTTACCTGTGTGTAGAAACCTGTCCTCGTGTCCTTCTTTTCCCCGCCCTGTCAAGAGTCGTGTTACACTTATGTATGTCTAATTATGTAGCAGGATATCTGTGTGTGTTCCAGCAGTAGCAAGTCTTTGTACTTGCTCTGCAACAGCAGCGTAAGCAGGTCTGGTCCACCAAAACCAAAACCACCAATTTGTCAAATCCATTATAACACATTAAATATATTCTGAGTTGTCATGACTGAGCTTTTTCTAAAGTAAAGTAGGATAGTTTTTGTCATCATTTACTCTCCCATATGTTGTTTTAAACTATGACTTTCTTTCTTCCGTGGATCACAAAAGAGTCATTTTGCTCCAAGGTGCATTTTCTATACACTTAGATAAATAAGAAATTACTGAACTAGTCTAAATTAATTATTTTCCAAGTATTTTGAAGACATATGTGTGGCAGGGCAGAGGGCAGGGCCGGGCCATGATTCTGCACACCCGGCCCCTAATCAGACTAATCAAGCCTCAGAGAGGGATAAAGGTTGACTGGAAGCTGCAATGCGAGAGAGATTTACGGATATCTGTCCGTCACCTTTGTTTGTTTGTCTTTTTTTATCAGTTTTATATTAAATTATTATTTATATTGTCAAGCAGGTTCACACCTCCTCCTTTCCATTAATCCCTTAACACTGGTGCCGAAATCCAGGAAGGAGGAGGGATGCGCCATAATAGAGTTCTTGCCACTACCATCCATCCCAACAGAGAAGCCGCGGCCATCTGCCAGAGGACGGAGGTGCCCGGCCGCCTGGAAGTGGAGGAACGGCCACCGACCACAAGGGGAGCAGAGAGAGAGAATTACGGACAGCTCCCGACACCTTGTGTGTTTGTCTTTTTGTTTCAGTCTAATTAAACTATTATTTATATTGACAAGCCGGGTCTCGCCTCCTCCTTTCCATTAATCCCTTTACAATATGATAGCTTTGTTTGAGGACCGAAATTTAAAAGAATGTTTCGGGTTCAATACAAGTTTAGCTCAATCGGCAGCATTTGTGGCATAATGTTGATTACCACAAAAATATATTTCATAAAAAAAGAAACACAATACACTGAGGCACTTACAATGTAAGTGAATGGAGACAATTTTTGGAGGGTATAAAGGCAGAAATGTGAAGCTTCTAATTTTATTAAAGCTCTTATGTTAATTCAGCTGTTAAAACTCATGTATTATTTGAGCTGTAAAGTTGTTTAAATGGTCATTTTTGTGTCATTTTAGGGTTTGTTGACATTTCATCATCACGGTAACAAAGTTGTCAAATTGGCTATAACTTTATACAGGAAAGGTTAGAAAGTGATTGTATACCACTAAAATCATGTTAACATGCATTTTGTTTATGTCTTGTAGCTATATTTTTGAAAAAGTGAGTATTTTATTGTATAAAATTGGCCCCCATTCACTTCCATTGTAAGTGCCTCTAACCCAGATTTTAGCTTTTTTTAAAGAAATGGTGAAAGTCAAAATAAAGTTTTGTTGTAATCAATATTATGCCACAAATGCTGTTGATTGAACTTTTATTGAACCCGGAATATTCATTTAACTTATACTGAACACGGAATATTCCTTTAACTTGTACTGAACCCAGAATGTTCCTTTAACTTGTACTAAACCTGGAATATTCCTTTAACTTTTACTGCACCCGGAATATTCCTTTAACTTTTACTGCACCCGGAATATTGCTTTAACTTGTACTGAATCTGGAATATTCCTTTAACTTGTACTGAACCTGGAATATTGCTTTAACTTGTGCTGAACCCAGACTATTCCTTTAACTTGTACTGAACCTGGAATATTCCTTTAACTTGTACCTGGAATATTCCTTTAATTTGTACCTGGAATATTCCTTTAATTTGTACTGAACATGGAATATTCCTATAAATTGTACTGAACCCGGAATATTCCTTTAATTTGTACTGAACCGGGAATATTCCTTTAACTTGTACTGAACCTGGAATATTCCTTTACTTGTACTGAACCCGGAATATTGCTTTAATTTGTACTGAACCCAGAATATTCCTTTAATTTGTACTGAACCCAGAATATTCCCTTTAACTTGTACTGAATATAGGATATTCTTTTAACTTGTACTGGACCCAGAATATTCCCTTTAACTTGTACTGAATCCAGAATATTCCTTTAAGATGTTATTCACTCTATCTTATACATTCAAACTTGTCGCTTGTCAAAATTGCTTTCTGGAACTCGACAGTGCTCGTCTCCATTCAATTTTACAGTATTGTATTAAAAGCATTTTTGCATTTTGCTTGGGTTTTATACATAAAAATGGGCTATAGCTTACATCCTCAATGTTCAATGTCAGTGAGAGAATGTAGATACATACAGTAGAATAGAGTAAAAACTGAGGTCAATTACATGTAAAGAGCTACGCAAAGCATTCTGTATGTACAGCAGCTCTGGAATAGACCTTTACCACTGCTTCATACTGCATCCAATAGATACAAAGCAATCCAAAACATAAAACTCTATTCAGAATATAACTGTTCATTTGTTCTTATAGGTTTGGGAACTCTAACTGTTGCAATCCCTCAATGGGCAAATTGCAATGGTGGCAATTATACCCGAATACAATTACGAACGCTAAAGTCAATAAGCAGTATGAATCCATTTGGATAGGAACTGCGAGTCTTTTATGCCATATTCATTAGCATAGCATGAGTTCACAGCAGGGAGTCCTCAGTGCATGCTGAGTGCAAACTTACCTCCCAGGATATGACCAGCTCGTGTCTGCGACCGTTTCCCCCTCTCACATTGGCAGGGGCCACCGTCGGAACTGCAGATAAAGAAACACGACTAATTTAATGACACATCATATTATTATTTTAAAACACTTGTGAACTTTTCTTTCTTTCTTAGCTAAAATCTGCATGCAAAAATACAAACGGTGCATTTATATGACAAAGCCATTGCATACTAATGAAAACAAATGATTAATTAATACTCTACTGTAAAGACACATAAGGAAAATTCATTATATAAATGTACAATCATTAATGTCTATAAGCATCTATAAGAATTATTATATATTATTATATATATAAATAGTTTTTAAGATCACAAAAACATTCATTTAGTGTTGTGTGTCCAAACTTTTGACTGGTTGTGCACTTAGTAGAGAAAAAGTGCTGCAACAATACAGCATTAACTAAATCACATCTGACAGCTTGATTCACACAAGAAAGAACAAAGAATACTTGCAAAAACAAGAAAGAAACTGAATTTAAGACAACAAATTGGTGTATGATTGTGCCATGACAACTGCAATAATTCAACCAGCCTAAAATGAAGATAAAAGTGTAGCTGTCATCATATTCATATATTAGGCCATTTTTCCACTGCGTACAGGGATGAATCGAGTTGGCCCACTGAATGTTTTTGAACCAAAGAGTGTTGAAGCGAGCTTTTTGATCTCCATAAATAGTATTCTGCAGCCTCTTTGCCTGAGGGTGGAAGTGCCTTTCTGTCTCAGCTCAAACACAAAACTTGTTGAAATTCATGTAAGCGGCTTATTTCCCAATTCTCCTCCAATTAAAATTGTCACCCTGGTGGCGACTTGTGGCGGCAGTCGTAAAAAAGTGTCAAAACACACAGCTAACCGATCCCTCGAGTGGAAGATTAATGTAGTTTGATTGAAAACTGTTGAGTTTTTGTGTTCTGATGGAGGGCGTTTAGAGCAATGATATTCACAGGCGAATTAACAAACCGCAGATACCTGCTTCTTTAGTGCGAACCGCTCTAGAGGGGGCACTCGGGTCACCTGTGCCTATAGCGTTTGTGGCCACCACCCGAAACTCATACTCCACCCAAGGGTTGAGCTCCACAGCCATGGCCGACTCCATGTTTCCAGTCGCCGGGTCTGGATCTGAGGGTTACGAAGAGCAAAGATGTGAAGTATCGGAAATGAGAGAAATCAGTACAGCCTTAAACACAAACAAATTAATTTGACATATATTAAGATTACATATGTGTAGATTGGAGGCTTAAATAAAATGCGCTTTGACACACATTCATTTGAGCTCATGTGTGAATAGGACCTATTGACAGACAGACTGATCACACTGTGAATTCGGTGACAGTTGGTCAAAATTTCTGCTGCTGAAATAGGTCTGTGCTTACTGAAATTCGAATCACTGCCCCCAGTGGTGGAAACTGGAATCATTGTTGAACATACGGGCATGTGTGCGCTCTGGTTTCCAGGTGAAATGTCCACAGAGTGGCACCAAAAGTGAGTTGTATTTTTAGTTGTAAATGATGCAATACAGTCCACCGGAATTCATATTTTATTAACCAGACACCCTTACACAAACCTCATACCCAAACCTAAAGTTCAGTGGAGTAAAAGTGTCAATTTAGAGTAAAAATGCAACGTCTGAATCGCGATCACCATTATTTTGGTGAACATGATTACTTACTGGTTCCTACGGCACTAGAACCTGCATCTATGAGGTTGAAGAAATTTATACAAAAAAAGTCTGATGGGGCTGGCGCTTGTCTGTAATCTAGCAGAATGGGATTGATTTTGCAATACATTACCTTTTAGAAGCATGTTGATTTCCTGTGTGAACATATTGTGTTGAATTTCCAGCAAATCAGCTCTGGCATTTTGCAATAGGAGATTACTATAATGGCATTAATAATGAAAAAAATATATATTTTCTTCAATGCTGTCAATATAGTCGCATAGACAGCAAAACAACACAAATATACTTAATGCACCTTTAATATTCATGTCTGCATTTCAGGATGTTGAAGCAACTTAATATTACATTTATTCATGCACAGTTTCATCTTTCTTTTATCACTCTTCTTCATGTTGGGGTCCTGATAGTGTTGCCAACTGTCCAGTATTAGCTGGGATGTCCTGCATTTTGTCTCTCAAAATGCTCTAAAATGTCCCATATTGAAGCCATCATGTCCCATATTGAAGTGCTACATTTCACATGCTAAATATTGAATGAAGCTTTCCAGTACAAAGAGGAATACAAAATTGTTTAGATCTAATAGACGATTTCAACAGCAAATATATATTTAATAAAAATGTGTCATAGATGCATAAATATGTGTCTCTAGAACACATGCTCACCAAATTTAAGGTTGATGGCCATGTACCTAGTGCTTCAGATTTTCCATTTGTCTGAGTAATTGAGCTTTGAATAACTGATTGAAAAATGCTTTCATTGGTCTAGTAAAGTGAATTTGCAATTCTAGTTTCACTCATGGTTTGTCAATACATAAGAGACAGCATATACAAGATTGTGTTTGCCCAGAGGACTAGCTCTTCATTCTACACATCTAATTTCAGTCCAGATACAGATCTGGCTGAGGTCCAGACCTCTCGGCTAACTTCTGTCTACAGTTAACGGCTGTATATAACCCGTGGGACTGGCGTTCTGCTGCAGGCATAAGATTGTGAGAAGATAAACTCTCAGATGCTTTCCGCATGATTTTTCTCTCTTCCCCGCCCTCTGGCTTGCCTTGTCTTATCTCACTGTTTCTCTTCTTCATCCTCTCTAAACATGCTTCCTTTATTTTTTTGGTTTCTTTCATCTGCTTTCCATTGGCAACCACACATCCCTCGTTTTCTCTCCTTTGCGTTCTTCTCCACTGTCTCTTTCTCACTCTTAAAGGGATTGTTCATCCAGTAATGTATATACTGTCATTATTTACTCATTGTTATGTAGTTTCAAACACATATGACTTACTTTCCATGCAATACAAAAGGAGATGTTAGGCGTAATCTACTTGAAGACAGAGGTATTCTATATAGCTAATATTGTTTCTCTTTGATCAATGTGAAATGATAAAAAGCAATTTTTAAAAAACAAAACTTTGCTTGTCTGAACCACGTTCGACCTGATCAAAAAAAGCTGTTGTCTTTTGATAATAATGCATGATTACTAGTGTATTACAATCAAGGTACCCAAATAAAATATCTAGGTTACTGTTGTAACCTCCATTCCCTGATGGAGGGAATGAGACCTTGTGTCGAAGAAGCAACACTAGGGGTCTCTCTTGAGAGCCTTATGAATCTCTGAATTTTGCGTCTTCGCCTTGCACTGCGGTAAAGCCGACGCCCCCAAAGGGGGGAGGAGTCCGGTCAAACTGAATAGCTTAACCGAGTTGGATGGTCCTGGCCAGCCAGCATGACAGATTGGGAAGTGAAAGCCATGTGTCCAAGCTCCGTGCTATTTTTGATGCACCCGGCGGGGTTTCGCAGCGGGGCGGAGCAGGTAATACCGCGTCAGGAGGAAAAAACACATCCCGAGGCTCTGGTGCTGAGAGAAGAGTCGAGAACTTACCTTGCTCTGCACACCCGGCAGGGGGCGGGTTCGAGACTGAGGAGGTAGTCCCACGGAGACATCCCCTAGACTCATCAGAACCAGCCGGCCGGGGGACAACAGTCGTGGGGCTGGAGGCGAAGGTTCTGCGTCCAATGTGCTGGGACTGTTGAGATGTGGCACCTGCGTGCCATGAGATGGCATTTGCGGGCCAGGTGACCCAGAGACAGAGGAAATTGCTCTTTTATTGAGAATGTGGGTACCGGAAAAGTAAATAAACTTAACTGAAGACTCTTCTCCCGGCCCTCCACCGGGGGACGGAGTGGTCTGCTTACCAGCTCCGGAGCAAATGTCTCGGTTTCTGGGTCGTTTGTCTAAGGAACACTTGGGAGCCTTCCGGGTCCTAGAGGGGGTTCGTGAGACAGGGGCTTGCACTTCCTGCAGGGCGCTTGACGCTTGGGCTGAGAGCTGGGCCAAAGCTGAGGCGGAGCTGCACATTTCAAGGAAGCTGCAGGGGGACGCCTTTGGTGGGCAGACAGGTCACGGCCCATGCTGGAAGTGCGACGGGGCATGATGTGAGTGATGGCCTCCATCTGCTTCTTCACCGCTGAGAACTGCTGGGCGATGTCCTCAACGGTGTCGCCGAAAATGGCGAACTGGGAGACAGGCGAGTTGAGAAAGTGTGCTTTGTCCACTTCATTCATCTCGACCAGGTTCAGCCACAGATGTCGTTCCTGAATCATGAGGGTGGCCATCGCCTGCCCGAGTGACCGCACTGTGACCTTTGTGGCCCTGAGGGTGAGGTCGGTCGCTGAGTGCAGTTCATTCAGCACGTCGGGGCCTTGGCCTGGTGGACTGGCAGGAGGGCCATGGCATGCAAGGAGGAAGTGGTCTGTCCGGTGGTGCTGTAGGCTTTGGAGTTCAGTGAGGTCTTCATCCTACAGGCACTGGGGGGGAGCACCGTGTGATCCGGCCAGGTGGTGGCGTTTTCGGAACACAGGTGGATCGCAACCGCTCTCTCCACCTGGGGGACTGCTGTGTACCCGTTGACCACTCCGCCGACGAGTGTAGTGAAAGCAGATGAGTGAGAGGATTGATTACGGGCAGTGAAAGGTGCCCGCCACGACCTCATCAGCTCATCATGCACTTCTGGGAAGAAAGGAACCGGGGGGGGGGCATGTCGGCCATCTGGGCGTCAGTTTCTGACTGGGCGTGCCGACCCGAAGTTGGCAGCCCAATTGAGTCATCCATGTCAGATGCCGGAACACTGTCCGATGCAGCGGCAAGCTCATCATCCAGGTCAGGTGGCTCAAGAGAATAGACAGACTGGCGAGCTGCTGTCACCCCGAGCCTGGGAGGAAGTCAACGAGCGTGTTGGGGGGGTGGGTGGTTTGTGGGGACGTACCCGGCGAAACCGCCGTCCCCAAATCGCCTCCATCGCCAGCCGGGTTGTCTGTGTCGGTTGTCAGTCCCGTGGGAAGAAGGAGCAACGCGGTGGGCAGCTGGAGTGTTCCTTTTTAGGAAGGAAAGCCGCGACCACAACGTTATCATGGTAAGGTTCTCGCAGTGAGAACACAAACCATCCACAAATGCTGCCTCAGTGTGATCGTGGCCCAGACACACGAGGCAGCACCTGTGACTGTCAGGAGCGGAGAGAACTCGACCGCATCCAGGAACTACACAGGGGAGGAAAGGCATCTTTATAAAGACGTGTCCTGAAAAGTACGTTCAATGCCACTGTGTATTGCTCTTTTAGAGAAAAACACTCTTTTTATGTCCGGGGGCCGGGACATGCAAATTCTGTCTGCCAATTTCTCATTGGCCTTTTCTCAAAGTGAGACCCCTAGTGTCGCTTCTTCGACACAACGTCGAAGTGAGCGACAGACGGGAACTCCTGGTAATGTGGGGGTAAATATAGTGAGTGACTCATTATCTGGAAAATTACTAAAAGCATTACATAACTTTGTGAATCACAAAAGAAATGTCTCATTATTTCTCACCACAGAACCAAAAAAAGGAAAGAAAGAAAGAAAGAAAAGTTAAATTATATGACTATATTTTTAGGACTTAAATTTTAATTTTAGGATATATATTTAATATATACAGGTGTATCCAGCATGGGATACGGGCACGCTAACAAGGAGGCTAAAAGCTACAGCCTCTAGCGTTAGTCGCATTTGCACCTCTTGAGGTCAGGAGAGAAATTTACACACTACACAGCTATCTACCAGCTGGCTACCATTACACTCACCCCCCTAAACCTCACTCCCATCCGGGTCGCGGCACCATTGTAACCAGTCCTGGTCAACATGCTCTAAACGGGATTCAAACTGACGCCTCCGGTGTGGGAGGCGGGCACGCTAACAAGGAGGCTAAAGGCTACGGCCTCTAGCGTCAGTCGCTAGTGCACCTCTTGAGGTCAGGAGAGTGAGGTTTACACACTGCACAACTATCTACCAGCTGGCTCCCGTTACATATATACATTTATATATTACATATTAATGATAATTGGGGAAAATGTGCTATCTGCAAATCATGTCACAAAGCAAAAATGTTAATGGTCTATCAATAGGCTTAATTTCCTGATACAATTATTTATAAATTATATAATATTTGAATTGTAAATTATGTATACAGCATGGTAGTATTTCATGTATTAATTTCATGTATATAATTTAAAGTTAATTTCCATTCATTTTAATAAAATAAAAAAATGGTAACACTTTACAATAAGGTTATATTTGTTAAAATTAGTAGACACATTGGGTATCATGAACTAACAAATGAATAATATTTTTTTTACAGCATTTATCAATCCTGGCTCCAATGTTAATTTATGGCAATGCTATTTTCTTCATTCAAAATATAATTAACTTAATATACATTTTTAATGTTATTTATTTCATTGTATTTATTTATTAATTATTTTTAAGAATTTATATATTAAATTAATGGTGGTGGTGTGGGGGCAGGGGGTGGTTATGACTTGGACGTTTTCTTGACAGGTTTTGTGAGAGGAAGGTTAACTTAATGACCTTTAAATTAATTTGTCATCTGATTGCAATCGGTGACATTTAAAACAGCACACCAGACATTTAATAGAGGTCCACTAGGCTATCGCCACACATCCTTACAAACAGATGGGGCGGAAAGGCAATTCCCAGAGCTTGAGTCTGCAATTAGAGAGACTGAAGGCCTCTATGTGCCAAGTTGTTTAAAGCATTTAAAGAGTCAGAGTTCATTATGACTCGTATAGAATAACCCTTTTGTCAGGTCATTGCAGAATCTGCTTTTTGACAGTGACCTTAGCCAATGGTGGGTAAATTAAGAACATTTGCCAGCCCTAAATATTTACGAGCCATGAACCTGTTGCATGTTGCCTTGCGATGACTTGCAATGAGCCATGGCCTGAATGACCTTGTTGCTTCAGGGAGAGCTGTATTTGCAGTATTGGAGCAATTGTACATCGTTTTATTAAATGCTGCCAGGAGATGCAGCAGAATAAGTGACATCTCTAATATATATTGAGGGCTGAAATGGCTGCTTTGCCCAAAGGCTACCAGCCTCTGTATACCTGGAAGTACACATGCTCAGAACTGTTGAGGATCCACTTTAACTACTGGCTGTGGGTTAAACACTTCTGAAAGTCAAGGGCTATGTCCCTCTGTTGCCATCTTCACTGTGAGGAGGAGTGGAAACACATGCACAAATGGTCAAAACATGTCATCGTTTTGCAAATAAGCTTTTTCCTCAATGCACACTTTGATTAATGTGAAACTCAAGACAATCCACCTCGTCCTAACGAATATTTTAAGAGCATTTTTAAAGATGGCGTTCATAATGAATCAAGCATTACCATTTAGGTTTTCTTTAGACCAAATTTGCATACTCCAACTCCTAAAAATATGGTAAAATGCAAATAAAATTGACTTTTTATTTCTATAATGAAAGCACTACAACAAAACATTATTTGATGTTTTATCTTGTGAATTTAATTTAATTGTATTTTTTTTTTTTAATATAGACTAATTTCAAATCAGATGATTTGAACATGCTCCCCCCAAAAAATACAAATAAAATGGTTGATAGAATAGGTGAGCCAATCATGTGACAGTCTATTAGGAGCCTCCAAATAAGCCTAGAACTTTATGAGCAAGGATGTGTCGAGCCTCGCAAATCTGCCAACAGATGCTTCAGCAAATAATCCAGCACTTTGAGAGCAATGTTCCCCAAAGACAAATTGGAAGGATTTGGGGTATTTTTTCCTCTACAGTGCACAATATAGGTAAAAGATTCATGGAATCTGGTCAAATCTCGGTGTGTACAAGTCAAGACAAAAACCACTTCTGAATGTGCATGATCTCTGATACCTCAGACGTCACTGACTTAAAAGGACGCCATTCCAAAGTAATACTTTGGAAAACCAATAAACACTGTCCAGAAGTAGAGCCAACTTCTCTAGGCTCGGTCATCTGAGATGGAAAGCAAAAAGAGTGAAATCATGTTTTGTGGTCCGAGTCCACATTTCAAATAGTAAAAAAAAAAAAAAAACAGCCGTCGTGTTCTCCGGAACAAAGAGGAAAAGGACCATTCAAGCTGTTATCAGCCTCAGGTCCAAAAGCCAGTGTCCATCACGGTATGGGGGTGTGTCAGTACTCATGGCATGGGTAACTCGCACATCTCTGAGTGCACCATTAATGCAGAAATACGTATATGCACACATTTTGGAACAACATGCTGCCATCCAGATGCCATCTTTTCCAGGGACGTCCAGGACAACTTCAAACTGCATACTGCATGGATTATAGGTGCATGGCATTTCTTTATATAGTTACCAGCTGAATGGCAAGTATAAAACTTTATTTTTTTTAATAAAATACTTTTTTAACTTGCATTTGGTGCTTGCTGAGCTGACTGTTAATTGTAGACCTTTTAAGGGTGCTCATGCTCTGTGATATTAAAAAATTTAACACACACACACACACAAACACATCAATCTAGCTAAGGTGTATGGAAGTGATTACCGGTTTTCACTGTCTGCCAGCCCAGAGAGAATGGGCTTCGTGCCTGAATGTTGTAGGTGGTAATTGGACTGTGGTTGTCAACGCCGTGGCTCCATGACAACGTTGCCGTGGTATCCGTGATCTCCTCTACAATAACCACTCCAGGAGGTCCAGGAGGACCTGAAAAAAATGGCATAACTATGTTTCAATCTAAACAAAAAGATTTTCAAAAACTAAGCTTTAGTAAGTAAAGTAAAAAAAATAATAAAAAAATTTAAAAAAAAATCAAAAACCCAAAGCTGGTTTGCTGGTCCCAACCTGGTCAGGCTGATATGTTGGCTAGATTTAGAGGGGTTTGGGGCACATTTAGCTGGTCAGGTTGGGCGATCAGAACTAAACCAGTTGAGCACCTGCTTGGCCAGACTGGAAATCATATTAAACTGAGCTATAGTCAGCAAACCAGTTTCAGCAGGAAGGTGCTAGACAAGGCCAGGAACAACATCAGGTTTAACAGTCTTTCTCTCATTTCACTCAAATCAATAGTTTTTTAAATGTTTAGTAATACTAGAATCTATCCTGCTTTCTCCTCACTACATCACTACAAATAGGCAGGTCAAGTTTCTAAACACTGGAGAGGCACTGTTGTTATGTAAGTTTGGGTGTTCATGTGTTATTTTATTAATCTAGCTGTTATGAGAAAGTTCTAAAGATAATATTTAGGCATTCCAATTTCATAACACATTTCCATCTAATTGAAGTTGATAAAACTTATTATTAAAAATTAAAATTATTATTTAAATTCATTGTCTTAAAGAATACACAATTCAGTTTGATGCCTATATCTGATTTTTTTTTTTATCAACATCAGTCTTTACATTTTTAAGATTTACACATTCTATGACAAATTTATATATATATATATATATATATATATATATATATAACAATAAGATAATCTTTAATTATTGTACTGTACATTTTATGACTTAAGCATTATGTGACTCTGCGGACTCTTTTTTTTCTCAGACGATAAATTAATTGTTTAATGTCCATGTATTAATTTGTACAGTCAGATGTCTTTATCTCAAAGTGAACCTCAGCAGTTTGATCTCACAAAAATATCTAAATACACAAAATCAGTATATGTTGACCTAATTTGAAAACACTTCCTCCAGAGGCTAAAGCGGTAAGTGTTTCAGATCATATAAACAAGTGTGACACCCATTAATATCCAGGAGAGTTTGCTAGAAGCCAGTTGTGAAAATAATTGTTTTCAGCTGAATGGTGTTAAACAGTGAAGAGAAATGCTTATTTCATTTAATCTCAACCCCACAACCAGACAAAATGCAATGTTAGAGATAAAAAGGCAACCTCCTTATCACGCTCGTGATTTTTTTATAAAAACGTGATTACTTCCTCGTATGAATGGGGATTTAACTGTGGTCTCCCATGCAACTGACGCAACGCGCTAACAGTCGTGCCACGAGGGAAAGTAATTATCGTTGAGCCGTTCCAAATATGTCAGATGTGAGATAGGATGTGTCAGCAAGTCGGCATACCGTTGCCAATCCTAGGGTACTAGAACTTTCAGAAAAAGCATGCAGAATTCCCGTGTGATCATGTTGACCTGACTTTGCTTAATGTTGGTGTAGGATATTAGGTGCAGAAGAGCAATTGATTGCTGGCACTATGAATTGAATCTAGAGAACCCATCCTTTTAATCCTGGAATTCCTGGAACGTCAATAATTAAAAGATTCAGCTTCCTAGGCACCAAGAATCCTAGCTGAAGCTCACATCTGGCCAATAAAATTATCAAAAGAGGCCATTGGCCAGAGGCCCCTCAACCCATGGGATGGTGACATGGAGCAGACTCAGCATGACCTTCTGAACTTCCACACAGAGCTAAAGCAGGCTTTCTTTGAAAGGTTTCCTTGTTAAACCCCCTCATGTTTGCACGATCCTAATATGAAGACATCTCATCTTAATCCATGAACATATCACACAAAGTCTCTTACTTCACTGAGTTAACACTCTAAAATGTACAGAATGCATTTGGAACCAAAATGTACACAATTCCTAGCCTTGCTAGATAATTCTAAGACTTTAACGTGTGATTATTTTTATAACTGACCAATTAATGATTATAGCCTGATGTACCTTTTAAAATATGTGTAGTGATTTGTTATCCTTATAACTGACAAATCAATGATTATAATCTTTAATCTTGTATTATTCATCTCATTCTACTACAAATGGTAACAGTTCAAGCCTTAACTTGATAGTATACCCTGACAATCAGGTTTCTCATAATGTGTAATGTTTTATCCATGTTGTAAAACCAATTAATTAACCAGTATGATTTGTAATCAGGGATTTTCATGTTTTGTTTCTTACACGTATAATATTCATGGAAGTATGTCATATTTAGTATGTAATTGCTTGCTTCTTTCGAAGAGAATGTCGATGACAACGAATGTCAAGTCTCTTGCAGCGTTTTCAAGATATAAAAGTTCAAGGGTGCAGTCAATTTCAGCTCAAAAGTTTTCTACCAAGGAAGAACCTACTCTCTGTCTCCTGCACTCTCTCTGTCTTCTCACTTCTTTGGATCTCTTGCTCTTCACTTCCTCTGCAGCTCCTCATTCGACCTCCATGTAATATAGAGTTCAAGGAAACTCAGGACCCGAAGTCCAGGGGAAGCCTCTCCCTCTCTGATCTATGGTTCACACACACGTAGCAGGAGTCGCGAGTCCTCCTTGTGGAAGGCCTTGCTTTGAAGCCCACTTCATCATCCATCGACACAACAGATATCCCGATCTAACAGAGGTCCAAGACATCGACGGAACAAACTTTCTACAAAGAGCCAAAGAACCAAGCCATAGCAAGGAAACGCAAGGAAACACAACAACACGCAAGTACATCTCCAGACTTTTGCTCAAAGTGCTGGTGTATTAGTTAAATATTTTGGTGAATCCGATTGCAAATCGATTTAGACTCAAAGAAGGATAAATGGTTCTTAAGGCTTTGTCAACAGACTCCATAAAGTTAATTTTCTCTGTACTGATCATTTATTTCACATTCTGTCACTTTACTCACCAACCTGTTTCATGTTGTAGTTTATGTTTACTGTAGTAATAAAGTTAGACTGTATTCAAAGGCCTAGTCCACACTAATACGTTTTCATTTGAAAACGCATCTTTTTCTCTCTGTTTTGGCCTTCCATCCACACTGAGATGGCATTTTTGCGTTGTAGTGTGGACTGTGAAAACGGATGCTTTTGATGACGCATTTTTAGTCATGTGATCTATCTGACCAAAACAATCAAGATGCCGGCCTGTGTTATAGTGGCACTGTTGTGCCTGATACTCACTTTGATAGTGTTGTTAAATAATAAACGTCACTTTGTACAACCTTCACATTGCATTCCTTCAAAGGCGAAGGGAAGTTTACTCGGAATTGGTGTCAGGCGACGGAACACGAGGATAATTGCGTTTCAGACCGTACATGCAGTGGGGATTTTCTGCATGCACAGTGACACGATTTAAGCATTTTCATACGTTTCAGTGTGGATGAGTAACTTTTGGAAAACGCTTGAAACATTAGTGTGGATGGAGAGCGTTTTGAAACGAAAACCCCATTTTCAAATGTTTCCAGATTAATTTAGACATAGCCAAAGATAATTTGACTGTGATATATTTTGATAAATAATCTCATCCCTGTTTTTAAAAGATTTCACTTCAAAGCTGTACCTAAACATGTGTGATGTTATTTTCAATAAGCCATGAGAATAATATTACTACAATAAGTGAATTAATCATAATTCCCTTATTAAAGCTAATTCCTTACAATAGAAATTGTATTACGATTTTAATGGTGGAGAATTTTATTCAGAAAAATAATCTAGTTATTTGTCATTTATCTAATTTATAATGGTTGTCGAACATGACTAATTCCATTATACATTTCCTTACATAATAAAGATAGATGTAAGATATAGAATTATTAGTTCACTTACTGTTCCTATATTGGGAATATCCCTTCCTTAGTTATCAAAAGAGCAAATCAAATAGTAATTGATCTGTGTCTAGTAATGTTACCAGCTTTTATTTATTTATAGAAATTTCATGTGCGTGCATGTAGATTTAAATTTTCTTTATGTCTGTTATTGTTGGTGTGCTAGTTCTCCTAAACATGGTTGAATTGAAAAATAAATAAATACATGTTTTTTTGTGTGTGAGTGTTTGATCTTAATCCTTCAAAAGTAAATGTAATTTGTGTATGCAGACAGTGATTGGCTCAAGAGGACACAGTTGTGAAGGAGAAGCTGGCAGCTGCTTCGGCCAATGAAACTCAATGTTCTTTGTGGCTTGAAAAATTAAAGAATTAAATGGTCGCACTGAAAGGCGCCTTTGCATTGGAGCATATTAATATGCATGGCATGTCACCATGGAATCAGCACTACGGGCTTGTGTTTTAGGTCTGGATGTAGACCACAAAAAATATTTTGTTGTCTGATTCGAGAATGAGCACAAGTTACTACTCTGGCGAGCATCATGATCACATGGCTGGTACTCCAAATAGGCAGTTTTGGTGTTTTGGATATTAAATGTAGCAGCAATGATTTTCCTAGTATATAAAATAAAGCCACATTTTTATTATTACAATGATATAAAGTGCTTTTAAATTTCCAAAAGACCGTGCCATTTGAGTAGTTTCATGACCCCCTTCTTATCTCGCCACTCACAAGTATGGCAACTCTGACTGAAATTAAAACACCATTTCATGCAGTTTCCGAAAACACAGTACATCAATAAACAGTAGTTAAACAAAAAGTTCAAGAAATTATGTAGATCGTCCAACCCTGGATAGAACACATAATGCTTGAGCATTTTTTTTAAATGTTTGAAAAGTGTGTTTGTTTACAGGGGAATTTTGTGGAAGCACATGTCATGCAGAGGCAGGGAGACATATAAATGACGTATTGCACATGTATGTGACTTTTTTGTAAATGGAGGTGTTTTGAAGGTGCATTATCAAATAACATGTAAACTGGTTGGCACTGTAATAACAGGAGCAAACAAGCATCAAATGTTTATTCACATTTTCAAAAAACACTGTGAACATGTTTTGTGAGGTAACTTAAAGTGTTTCACGTGGTAACATCTAAATTAACTGGTTTATTATTACTTTTTTATTATTTAATCTAATTAAATTTACCTGACAAATTAGGTTAAACCAATTTTTTTTTTCAAGTAACTAAAAATTATGTGTTGGATTTACTTGAAATATACAGTATATACGTATAATTTTTGCTTCACACTTTTTAAGTGAATTCAACTTATGGTAATTTTATGTCAGCAAAACTAGAAAAAAATTAATTAGATATACACAAATATATCAGTTAATTCAACTTTAATTACATAAAAATGTATGTCACTCAAATAAGATTTAGCAGCCAATAGATATAGTTTATTACACTGAGGTCAGTTATATTCCTTGATTCAAAGAAGTGCACATACTGTAACGCTGCTTTTCAGATTGGCATATTCAAGGAAATATGACATGGATTGAACAGGATCCAAGTTGACCACTAATGGAACACTAATGACTCTAATAGTGACAACATGAAACATCTATTTAAAGCAACGTCATTAACATTAAAAATAGTTTAAATCTCTATCAATTCTTAATAATAACTAATTAAATACCCACATAAGTTTAATTTGACCAAACAAACATGTTTTATTTTTTTCCAAGCACAAGGGCTTGTGGGTATTCCCCACAACCTCAGTTATGTACTTGACTGTTTGAGATAGTAATTCTTACAATTTAAATTTTATGGTTTTGTATAAATATACGATTATTCATTTGCTTTATGTAACTCTCGAAATTCACTTTAAAATAGACATTTGGAACACATTATTGAAAATGAACCCCTTACACCCTAAAGGCCCCCCTTTTTTCGCATACCCAAATGTAAGAGCTTTAAAAACCTACAAAACACACAAAATATTATATTTTCAGTTTGGCATTATACCTTTTAGACAGGAAGTATGTGTGGTCAAAAATGTACTTTATTGGTGTTCTCCAACATGTCAACTATACCAGGAAAAAAAATGTTGATAGGAGAAAGCAATCTGAGGTTATTGCGTACGGAACAACGGTTCGCATGGACTTTTATTTATCAAAGTGTCCATATAACATCTCCAAACCATAATTCATGTGTTTTATTGAAAATAAAAACAGAATAACTGAAAACTATGAATGCAAAAATAAAAAAAATAAAAAATCTAGAAATACATCAAATTAAATCAACTATGTCCCGTATGACCCACTTTGCCAACTTATTCCACCACTCCAAAAATGTATGTTAAGCGCCCTCTTTTGCGTACTCTATGTATGTGCTCTTTGGTTAATTTTTTGACCCCCCACTGAACATGTGACACGTGGGTTGCCCAAATATGGAATCTGACACTCTCTAGAGATCCAGTGAGAATGATCTGACACATCTATGACATGAATGATCATGTTTCAGCTAGTCGCTCCCAGAGAACACCATTGCTAGAGTGCTAGAGCTAGCCAAAATAGCGTGTCATGACACTCTTTGAGACATTTATCTGGATTTTCAAGTTGTATGACGTCGAGCGAGGGCTTGTTTGATTCAGATTCGCCTGTTGTAAGTTGTGATATCTCATTTTCCTTTCCATGTGAAGTTTTCATGAAGAAATATACTAAAATGTGACGGAAATGCGATTTATCTTTGATTTTAAAAATATATGTGGATTTTTAACACCCAAATACTCTGAATGAAACAAATTAGATTGCTATATTATACCAATCAAGATCTTTCCAAAGATAACACATGGCTGTGTGATCTTATTCTTAGTTTTTACAGGGTTTTTAATATGATTGTTGTGATTGCAAATTTGTGATTTGTGCTTAGCACTTTCCTTGTCCACACCATCTTTATATCAGCAAAAAAGGAAAATAATTTCAGAGTTGTAGAAAGTTATTACATTTAAATGAAAGATTAGTGAAACAAACATTTATTTATGTAACGATTACTTAAGAACCAATTAAGAACTTCATATGAAAGTTTAAGGTGACATTATGGTGAGATAATGATGATGGGAATTTCACAATATCATAACTATTCTTTCACAGAAAGAAACCCAACAGGGTCCATTTTGACTTCATGTTGTTTTCAAAGGTGTTATTAACTGTAATCTGTAATAATCAATTTTGTCTTGAGACTCGCCACTACCGCACTCACCCCTTACGAGCAACTCGGCTTCTGCAAGCACGCTGTCTGCACTCGTTTGTGCCCGGCAGCCATACTTCCCAGCATGCTTCAGGAGGATGCTTCTGATCATCAGGTCTGCTGTGGAAGACTGCTAAAAGGAGAATAAACAGAATGTAAAGCAGAGATGTCAGAAAAAGAGAGAAATAGACCTCCACACGTTGCTTGACACCTGAGCAATGGGCTGCTGTTACAGCTTCTAGTGGATAGTGTGGATTAAGAGATTGCCATTCGGTTTAGTGGTTCGCCTGCCATTACTTTGCTCAATCTGCTCCTCTCTGGAAATGAGAAACGCCCCAGGCGAGACTGGAAATAATTTAAGGTCTTCAGGCAGCTGTTTAGTACAGGGGCTGATTAAAATTACAACACATGAATCAGACAGCTGGGTGCTGCAACACTATCTGCCGTGTACTGCCACAATGAAAGTATGCGAAAAACAAGTCACCACGAAATCAAGAGAAAGAAAGAAAAAAATATATTTTGCATGCATCTATATTTAGGAGTCTATATATATATATATATATATATATATATATATATATATATATATATATATATATATATACTGATTAGCTACAACATTAAAATCACCTGCCAAATATTGTATAGGCAATCACCCTCTTGCCGCAATACAGCGCCAACCAGAATCTCAGAATAGCATTCTGACATGATATTCTTCTCACCACAATTGTACAGATCAGTTATCCGAGTTACCATAGACTTTACCAGTTCAAACCAGTCTGGCCATTCTCTGTTGACTTCTCTCATCAACAAGACATTTCCATCCACAGAACTGCCACTCGCTGGATGTTTTTTTGTTTTTGGCATCATTCGGAGTAAATTCTAGAGACTGTTGTGTGTGAAAATCCCAGGAGATCAGCAGTTACAGAAATACTCAAACCAGCCCGTCTGGCACCAGCAATCTTTCATGCGATTATCTAATCAGCCAATCATGTGGCAGCAGTGCTGTGTATAAAATCATGCAGATGCAGGTCAGGAGCTTCAGTTAATGTTCACATCAACCATCAGAATGGGGAACAAATTCTCCAAGAAGCTTGGAACATTCAATCTGCCAACAACCAAGAAAAACTGTGTCCAGGTGTAATTAAGACAATTGGTGCTGATTTAAATGCAAAGGTGGTCACACCAAATATTGATTTAGCTTTTTTATGTTTACTGGACTTTGTATGACATTAAGTGATAAATGAAAACTATTTGTCATTATTTTTGAAGACATCCTCACTATGCAACATTTTTCACACGTGCCTAAAACATTTGCACAGTACTGAATATATACTGTTTATAGAGAATTATTATTATTATTGTATAGAGTAAAAACGACTTCTCTCTTTCATTTTTCTCTCCTGCTCTTACTTATGGTTTTGAAAGACAAAAAGTACTTAAAAATACAGACAATTGTTTGGAAAATGCAGAAACTCTTTTCAAACATTATTTTTTGTTTCAAGGAAGCGGAAATGTGTTATGAATATTTTAGTAACCTGTGCCTACTCCGCATCTTTCTGCTGAGCAGACACTTTCTAAGATTCAGCACTGAGACGATCTGATGGTACAGTATCTTATAATGTATTCATTAACACTGGGAAGTTAACAACTACATGAGACCATTATGTAGACATAAATTATTTAGCTTGCACGACTGTAATGCCAGTAGAGACACTTATATGGTGGAATAAACTCCAACCGAACAGCCAAGTGTCTTTCTATCTTCAAGAAATGCATAAAGACACTGTTTACACACTTTTGTTACTAACTTAGATGGCAGCTGGCTATCACTAGGTTTTGGAACAGAGATATTGTGTTTTAAAACATACCACAGCAGAAACTATATCTACTCTAAAACAATATTTCAAAATGTTTGCTTATGCAAAAGATCAGAATATAATTTTCACCATATACATTGTGTGTGTATATATATAAAAAAAATTTTTTTTTTTTTTACTTGCTCCCCTCACAGTATTTATGCGTTCTGGCACAAAACAATCAGTAGCTTTGGAAAAATAAATCAAAGCAATATCCAAAAGCAAAACAACTGTCTAGGTGTGTGAAATCACTTCATTGGAGTGTTTTGTGGTGGCAGAATGCCTTCTGATGCTGTCTAATCAGGGAATGTTCTGAAACCTGCTTGAAAGGTGGAGGGTGTGCAGGACTGCTGCTCTTCTGAGACTCTGATAAACATAATGGTGTGATTCACAGCGGGTCTTTCATCATGATGACATACGGTCCTGGCTGACCTTTCACTGGATTGATTCTTACTCGAGTTAAAGCAGGATTTGGTGAAATGTGGCATGCTTAAAATAAGTTACTGTGACTCCGTCTGTTCAGAAGCAAAAGATTGAAGATAGAGATTTGGTACTGTTTTCACTGCAGTGAGACAGTACATTGGTGGGAAAAGGAGAGCAGTATCATGCAAAAAGCAAAGATTTAAGATGCTCCAATATAAATATTTCAGCTTATACAGTAGTCATTTTTCTATGGTTGATAACTAATATGATCAATATTCCAGTATAAATCTCATAAGGTTGATGCCAGTAATTTATAAAATTCTAATACTGACCGATACAGATATATACTCTGATAAATCTGTGATCTATGTGAAAGAGTTAACTGTCTGAATTGGGTATAAATCTGATATTTTCAGCTTCCAATATCAGCCTAATTAGGTTAATGCCAATAATTCACAATATTGACCAATACCGATTTATTCACTGTCATATCTGTGATTTACAATATAGAGTTAACCTGTTTGTATTGGGAAAATAAAAAAATAAAAAAACTCCAATATACTACTGCTATTTGTGGAAAAAAAATGTAACTGTCTGAATTGAAAAAAAAAAAAACACTGATATTATCTGCTTCGACTATACGTCTAATAAGTTTGATGCCAGTAATTTACAAAACACCAATATTGACCGATACTGATATGCCACCGATATATCTGTGATTTATGAAAAAGAGTTAGCTGTCTAAATTGGGGGAAACAGCTCTGATATTATCTCCTTGCAATATCAACCTAATTAATTTAATACCAATACTTTACAAAATGCAAATAATGACCAATTCTGACATAACTGTGCCATACCACTGACAAATCTGTGATTTATGAAAAAGAGTTAACTGTCTGAACTAAGAAAAAAGTTCTGATATTATCTGCTTCCAATATCAGCCTAACTACTGTAGGTTAGTGCCAGTTATTTTTAAAATGCTAATATTGACCAATATGATTATAACACATCTAGAACTGTGTAAAAAAACAACTGATATTATCAAGTTATTCATGGGGATATCAATGATTTAAGTTCTGCACTTATTATTCAAAGCGCTTTACACTGCATCTCATTCACCCATTCACTCACACACATTCATACACCAATGACAGAAGAGCTGCCATACAAAGCACTAGCCTGCCATTGGGAACAACTTGGGGTTCAGTGTCTTGCCCAAGGACACTTCGGCATGTTGAGTCATGTGGGCAGGGAATCGAACCACCAACCCTGCGATTAGTGGACAACCCGCTCTACCAACTGAGCCACAGCCATTTACATAAAACTAATATTGACTGATACAATATACCACTTATTTATCAATGGTCATTGATGTGATATGCATCCCTTCAAACAAGAAGGTGGTGATAAAGTGATATTACTGTACCATCCACAAAACACCATAAAAACCAATAAGATAACCCCGAAACAGATGCACAGCCAGTTGATTTAACTGAATTTCTCCCACAACCTCATCAGACGGACAAAGTGTGTAGTGAAGAGACATCTGTAGTGAAGAGAGTCCTTACTGTTTGAATGTACTCAAAGTGACCGCCCTCCTGCTGTGTGTTGAGAGGCTGGTTGTTGAGCAGCCAAAGGAAAGACACGTCCAGAGAAGGGTCGTGGGTGACTTTACAGCTAAGCACCACACTCTCTCCCACCGTCACCTCAACACGCATGGGGCTCAACTCCAACCGCATGGCCTCTGCAATCACAACAACATCATCCTGTCATCATAATATAAGTGAAAAGGTGAAGAACATCTGCAGCTGAACACCAAAACATACAGAAAAAAAACATAATTTGTATTAATAATTGAGATGAGTATAATTCACTTAATGTTGAAAGGGAAGACACATTGGGGAAAATAACTAAGAATGTATTGCACCCGCTGAAATAATAACCTCCTCAACAATTCCAGGAGACAGTGGATGCTTCTGTAAGGAGATTCTTGAATCAGCATAAAAACCTACTTCACGCCTGGTCAGATCAATTAAGTTTTCTTACACACATCTCAGCTCAACCAGGCATGGCTCTGTTTGGTCATGTGTGTGGTTAACCATAGGTTATGTTAATGGGTTGAGTCTCTCACCTTTCACTAGCAGCACGGTCGTCAACTCCGCTGATCCAAACTGGTTCTCGGCCCGGCACACGTAGCTTCCCTCATCACTGCGGCTGGAGTTAATTATGCGGAGGGTGTTGTTTCGAAGCAACATGATCCTGTAAAAAAAAGAAGAAGTTGTAATTCATCAGCTAGAGAAAATATTTACACTCTGTAAACAGATTGCCTAAAATAAACAATAGCTCAGTTCACACATGCAACCAGGTCAATACAGGAAACCCGTTGCTGTTCACACATAACATCAGTATGGAAATATATAGGTAATGATACAACTTCTTATTAAGGGAAATTGCCAGTGCAAAATTTAACAGTATTTTCAAAAAGATTGTGTTCACACATGACCTCTAACCTAAACTTGCTGGTAATTTTCTGCAAAAGGCTGTACGTGTGAAAGGGGTTAATGACTACAAAAACTTTAATCTACCTGTAAGACATTTTTTTTTTAAAATTAAAACAGTATTCATGGTACAAATACACAAAGTATATATATATATATATATATATATATATATATATATATATATATATATATATATATATATATACACTGTTAAAATTACATATGATTGAACACAATATATAAAATAATGTATGGTACATGAGCCATTATAGTACCATGGTTTTCTTTGAAAAACTTTGGCTTGGAATACCATTTAAATACCATGGTACATAATTATGATAATCATTCAATACCACATCTCAATTTACAATGGTTTAACATCTGACACCAACACAAGGCTATGGTACCACTACAATACTTTTTATGACTGTTATATAATGTGTGATCTGACCATAAAGAATGCTTTATTAAATTGTATTTAAATGTTTTTTTAATGATTTAAAATGTCCACAAGATCCCACTATTATCACAAAATGTATTTACTTTAATATATATTTATTATATGATACTCTTTTACAGATACAGAAATGTATCATGCACACCAGCACAAACGCATAACTATTAAAATATGAATCAATGAATCAAATAATAAAATAATAATAATAATAACAATAATAACAATTATTCTTATTATTATTTTATTATTATTTGACACTACTGCTACTACTAATAATAATAACAAGAATACTTGTATTATTTTTATTACATTATGATTATTATTATTATTATTATTATTATATTTATAAAGTGCTTTAAAACTCTTTATTTATAATCAGAAATATATTATGAGCACAAACACATAACTATTTAAATAATATTATTATTATTATAAAAAACATCTTTTAAAAGCTCAAGGATGCTTTAGAATATCCTAAATTAAAGCAGAATTTAAAAAATAAGAGCAAAAAAGATTCAGTAAATGAGCAAAAACAGACACCAATTGTCAAAAAGTAGGCCCAAATACACTCTATGAACAAGTGTTGCCCTTTATTTTCATTTAACATTTAGATTTAAAGATAATAATGTCAATGAAGTCATTTACAATGTTAATTGGCTGATAGTAATCTGTTGGTGTGGATTGGTACATTGATGGCTATCAACAGAAATTAGCCAATTAACTGTTCAAACAATGCAAGGTCTTTTAACAGTGGTATATTGAACTATGAAAGAGATCCAAGTATATGGAAATTTCTATAGAAAGATTAAAATATAATTTATCTCATGCTTAAAAGAATCAAACACACATAGGGGCCTTAAAAAGAAAAAAGTAGATGCTGATACGGACAGAAATTCTCAGATGATTAATATACAGGCCCGAGTATACAGCACGTCAAACAGCCTTAATCAGAAGAATGTTAATTTGAGAGTGAGTCAAGATGAGATATACTCCTAATGACATTTCATCCTTTAAAAACCAAGAGAGAGCAGCAAGGCAAATTGAATATTACACAGATAACTCCAGCTTTTCTTATGTCTTATCGCTCAGTATATTCACTGAACTGAGAGCAGTTTCACAGATCACCTTTATAATGAATTAACTTCAAACTAAAACTCATCTTATTTCTTGTCTGAGGTCCAGAGGAACACAATGCTGGATTTTAAATAAATGAATGTGTCTGAGAAACCACCTGAGATCTCCAATATATGAGCAGCAGGGTCTCAGTTATAATATAGCTTTTAAAGCCATCACCGTAAGTGGTACCAAAGTACATGTGCTGAAATATTATTGTATATTCCAGTATGTTATCGAAGTCGACCAAATCTAAAGGCGTCTCTTTAAAGCGTAAAATATGACAGTAACGTGACTCGTGTGTCGAATTCCAAGCCATTTGAAGGTTGATAGTTTTGCTGTGAGGTTACTGCTGTGACTTTGCCTTGGTATTTTAGTCAACCAATCATATCAATTATTCAGCAATGCAATTTAATAAATATTATAAGCGAAGAAACAAACCAAGTGTGAAAACACAACTGGTCAATCACTAGACTCTGGCAACCTTCAGATCCCACAATGATTCGGAGAGGAATGTTCACCCCCATCTATGTTCATATTCATATTCCTCTTGAGTATTTCCTTACCTGTGCTTTGATTGGCAGAGGTGTGGGGGATGAATATTTACAAAGCAATAGTTTTAAATAAATTCAAATTCGGCCTAAAACGAACAGTCTCAACAAAAGGGAGCCGTCAGTCTAATGTCTTCCATATTAATTTGTCTCATGATATTTGGCTTCCATATTTACAGTGTTTAAGCTCCCTCATCAAGCAGAGGCTGATGAGAATTGGCAGACAAGAAAACTCACAAAAGCAAAGTGTAAACCATACATGGGAAATTCACAAGGAGACATCAGCCAGGAGACGTTCTCTCAAGAAACAGAGAGCAAAAACCAACATTCGACAAGGACACAGAGACAGAGAGCACACACGGTGGAGACTGGTGGGTCTCATAAGCAAAATCTAAACATATTTCAGGCCATTCAATGCAAAGACCTCGCTCTAATAATCAACACCTCTGAAACATCTACAAGAAACCCAGACCAGTATGCAGTACAAGAACGACCAGATAGTCATAAAGGAAAACAGGAAGGGGAATTCACTAAACTGTTGCACCACTTGTTTGGTATTTCAGCGCCAAAACTTGCATCCTATTCACTAACCACTAGCAATCTAGTTTAAGTTTAAGCAATCAGTTTTAAAATCCAGCTGCATCTTGGGTATTGTTAGTAAGTCATTGTCATTCCTTTCCATACAAACGTGCCTTTTTTCTATTCAGATTAGGCTCATTATAGATTGTGCTTTATTCACAAAACTCTGTGCCATTTGAACGGTGCAATTTACAGTTGGCATAAACTGTATCTCATTTAAAACACATATTTGTGTACATATTCTAGCAAACATGGCAGCAGTAATATATCAAAGGGTGATAAATCTTTGCATATTTCCAGATGCGTGGCGTAGTCAAGCATACTTTCAGCATGTTCAACCGATGTTTCGGGTGTTCGGATCACAGTAGATGAGTGGTGCTGTAAAGTCCATATCCATAATTGGCCCTTAGATCAGAATTGCGCATGCAGATATTGTGGACGCATTTGCGCCGTTGCCAGATCAGATAATTCCTTGAACCAGGCACTAAACCAGCGCAGACGCCTAGTGCAATTTTGCGTCTCAAGTAAGCGTATCTTGTTTCAAGAATATTTAGATAGTTTTACTCCAAAACGAGACAAAACTATTGATCAAGAAAATGACTTTTAGTTTTCATTTCCCCAACTATGCTGATGTTTCTGAGATACTGGCCCTAGCATTTTTGAGAGTGGCTGGCCATACTTTTAAACTAATGGAATTAATACTTTGCATTTAGAACACAAAACCCTTGAACATTAAAGGAAATCCATGTTAATCACAGACCTTCATTAACTCCGCACAGCTGTCAATGTCAGATAAATGCAGGGCAGCTTCGATCGCACCCCTGCTCCTCTCGCAATTGAACTTCTCTTCATCTAGAGATGCCTTTCTTGGATGCAGCTAATGTCCAAAAATCCTTCTGCTGCAGACACAAACATCTACGCAAATGGGTAGGACTGCAAATTGTATTTCGCTCATTTCAACATACATTTGACCAAAAATCCATTTTAAACTATTCTGTTGAAGTGGGAAAATAATGAATCCATTATAACTCAAGTGACCCAGCCCATAAATTCAAAAGGTCGAAACATTTTATATAAATCAATGTATATTCTTTCACTGCCCTGTTCTGAAGTGACTAAACAATCACTCAATGAAAACAGGTGGAAAAATACTAATTAAAACTAGATCATAAAAACATTTGTAAATATAAACATACTAATATTACTAAATACAATTAAATCAAGCATGACACAAATCTCATACATTTTTGTTTCATAAAACAGCTACATTATATCAGGTACATAATTTAATGTTCCACTATATTTTCAGAGATTGGGCATTAATTTTATTTTAACCTGCTGGTGGAATCTCCAAACTGCAAATGAAGGAACAGAGTTTACACTCGTAATTTTGAAACACAATGACCTATTCTCAGGAAAATAGCAAATTGTGCTTTGCACCCACAGTGCATACACTCCCACACACGCCCACCTGCGTATTGTGCTGGCATGAAAATTGCGCTTAGAAATAGTGCTCTTACGAAAATTGGATAAGATGCAGTTCACCATGTTCGCGTGTAGAGCAATGCTTAGCACGGCCACGGAAATAGAGCCCATGAGGTTTTGGAATTGTTTTTTTTAAATGGGCCAGTAAGCGTCTACCTAGCAACCACATAATAAAAAAAGCCCTAGCTACCACCCAGAACACCTTAGTAACATTTTGAAAACCACCCAGGATATTGTGGAGGGGAGTTTGCACAGGTAAATACCCTTCAACAAATCAACTCTATATGTTCTTTGAAAACATAAAGTTAATCGTATAAGTGCTGTATAGTGTAAACAGTCAAAAGTCTTTATGACACGATCATATTATAAGTGATCTTTGCCTGCTTTAAGTAAAGTTACAAAATCAATATCTTATTATAAACAGGCATGAACTTGTAACATACAATATATTACATGTCAAACTTCTACAATGAAAGTTATTTATAAAATAATTCTCCATATAAGATTTTTATAGAATAGAGTCTGTATAGAATCTTTTTTTCCCGGGGGGTGTGCAACAAGATTAGCTGCATGTGTGATCAATATACATTTTTTTTCTTTTTTCCGAGAACAATTATGATATATTTGAACCTTTATTTAATCTGATATACGTGTTTTTCGTAATATCTTGTTATTTTGTGCATGTGCAATGTTCAGAATATAATTTCCAGCATGAGTAATGTCTTATAAACACTTAAAAATATCTTAGGGATGTTTATAAGACATTGATTTTGTCACTTTACTTAAATTACAAATACATATAATATATTGTAACTTCTGCAGATAAAATTGGATATTGTTGGTATTATAATGCATTATACTGAATATACATTATATGAATATATTATGAGACATTACTGATGCATTATAGTGACTTTATAATGCATTATAAATATGGGCTTCATAGAAAGTGTAACCCAAATTTGTTTGTGGTGTAATAGTATTAATAATAATCAGATTAATTACATACTGTAGATTCACAGTCTCTCTCTCTCACATATACACAGTAAAATGCCAAACCATTCATAGACAAAGTGGCAGAGAGAGCTATATATGCCCTTGCCATGTCACAAAAGAAGAAAATACAATAAATTGCTTGGCTCTGGCAAATTTTCAGCACAACATATCAGATCACGCAAGCTCACAGTCCATCCATCACCTTGTTACCCAAAGAACGGCACATTGTTGGGCTGTTCAATTCCACCATCTATCAGTAGTCATTGTCTAGAAACAAACATCTATCACACAGCAGACAACATCATTTCAAATGTGAAACAAACCACAACTCTGACCTCAAGAACACTTTGTTCTGAGTAAACTATATATTTTACTGAGGGTATGTCACCGTTGGAAGGGCAAAAAGCATATGAATGCTAGTTACGCCATTACTTGTGAATTATTGATTTGAGAGAATGGAACTACGGCTTGATAAGCAGCAGCAAGTAAGGCGGGGTGTCAAGGTGAGAGTCAGCTTTGTGCTGTGTGTGGACATTTTTAGCGTCGCTCTGCGGTACGATCCCAGGCCCACGTGCAGTTGTGCGTTATGGCTGGTCTGGAGCTGGCAAAGCCATTTCGCAGGACAATTTAAAAAGAGCGCAAATCCCAGTGGTTATTTCTCAGAATAAATTGCCTGCTTTGCAGCAGCACCACTGTCAGCAGAAAAGCCAGTAAATAATTTTGCAGCATCCACTTGTGACCTCGCATGGCCTGTGATAAATATGTGGTGAATTGGGGACTCAGGGTCTGTAGTACTTGTAAGTTAAGGTGTGTGCGTGTGCAAGTTTATGTGTCTGTTTATGTATGAGTGTAGGGCATGGGTTCTCAAAATTTTTTGATGTGCAACCCATTTTAAAGCTTCCAAAATTCTTGCCTCACCCACATAACAGAATAAAGCTACAGTACAAACTTTGTATAGAATAGCTTATTTTTAGTTTTCTTGTAAAAATGTGTATTCATAACTATATATTTAGGATTTATATGAATATATTCAGATTTATTACTATATATTCAGAGTCACACACACACACACACACACACACATATATAACATTTATTTTTATTTATATACAGTGTTCAGGAACTAAATATTCAGACTTCCAACAATATATTTAGAATTCATAACTATACTGTATATTCAGACTTACAAATATAAATTGCAGGATTTATAGCTATAAATTTGTATTTTCAAATATAATTTTGAATCCATACCTATATTTTCTGATTTCTAAATATTTAATCAAATTTACAATTATATAATTAGATGAATTACTATATTTTCAGATTTATGACCATATTCTGATATACAAATATATGTTCAGGATTTATAACTATATATTCAGTATTTATATAATTATTTATTTTTTGTGCACATGGTGTCAGACGCTGAAGAAAACAGAAAGACGTGTCTTATGCATGTGTAAACCATTAAAGATTGTGCAGACGGAATGCAAGGACACATCGTGTGTGAAGAGCCCTCAATACAATACTTTGACAAGTTGCAGCAGTAAATCTCTCACGTTGGGTTGCGACCCCAAAGTTGAGAACTTCTAGCATCAGGCACACTTTTTCATAATAAGTGAGGCAGTATATTAATGTTTCATGACGATTGAATGGAGAGAAACAGAGTTAGGTCTTGGTGACCTTGTTTTTATCTGAGCATGACTGAAATGCTTAATAAAAAGCACTAAAATGGCTTAAGATCTTTCATGAATTTGCATCTGGTTGTAGAAATCAGAATGACCATGTAAAGGGTAAGATTTTGTGCATAATTATGCAGTGCAAATGTCACTCATGACCTTTAACACGCATACTGATTACAGTTTTAATAGAACTTGTAAGTACAATACATTTAACAATAAATGTTAAAACAAAGATGAAACAATCACTTTGAAGACAAACGCTTCAAATCTGTTTTGGGTTTCATTATAGTCTTTGCAAGAATACATTAGTACACGTTTGGTGCCAGTTGCACACAGCGGTGAGAATTCACAGGATGATGACAGTGAGAAGAGTGTAAAGAGGGGTTGAGTGTGAGATTTAAATATATGAATACATGCACAGTATAATACATAGAAGAAATGTTTCAGCGTATACAGTACTGCACATTGCACAGTATTCAGAGAAGTACGCTAATATTCCATTCTAAACATACACCATCTGGTCATCCTAATATCCTCTATGAAAATGTGGCCCCATCCAGTCAAACAACACCAACATTTCATTGGCACCTTAAAACAATATTTGCCATTATCATTTTTTTTTACATTTTATGCATTTGGCAGATGCTTTTATCCAAAGCGACTTACAGTGCCCTTATTACAGGGACAATACCCTCAGAGCAACCTGGAGTTAAGTGCCTTGCTCAAGGACACAATGGTGGTGGCTGTGGGGGTCGAACCAGCAACCTTCTGATTACCAGTTATGTGTATTAGACCACTACACACCACCACCACTGCCAATATCAACACCTGGCTTGTGATTAGTCAGATGTTTAAGAAACCACTTCTGATAACATTAGTTCGTTCAAATAATGGCTCTTGCCATTCCTAACACATCTAGGCATATATTTGGCTGTGAATCTCAGTTAATAAACAGCAGCTCTTTCATTCATGGCAGACAGCACTGGACCGGGGGGAGATAATTTCAGATCTGTCACTCATGATGATTGACACATCTTCTCCATCAAGTGCACCATTTGTGCACCAGCTAGCACTCATATTCCTTGTGCTCATTTAAAATGATACATGAATGAAACATAAAAAACTCACTTTAGAGCAGTCGTGTTTAAGCCTGCTGTCTACTCTAATGTCTACATTTCAATGCATTTTCCTTTTAAATCCTATCTGAAACCAACAAGTATAAAAAGGACAAAACGGCAATCTTCAGGATGAATGAGATGAAAACAATAAAAGGCACATTGAAATTCAGCAAACAAGTGCACATCATGTGAAGTGCAAGTGAAGGTTGGCTTAGCAAAGACAGAAAGCAACAGAAATGATTGGTTTGCATGCTCATAAGCAAATGTATACCTTATTGCATCAACCACTTTATTAACAGTATGTCACAAACAGTTGAATTCTACATAAAAGATTACTGTTTAATGATCACACCCACCAAGAACAAATATATCAACCTGATTGGCTGATGCATCTGACAATCTGACTTCAGTTTCTCATTCATTTGCACTGTTGAGAGATTCTGTGGAAATTCTGAAGGCCTGAGGGGTTGGAGCTCAGACTCACATGCTCCCAGCAAGTTGTCACACTTTGCTTGTAAGCATCAAGAAATAAATTCTGACTGGATAAACTTTTCATTTTTTCTACTTGTTTGTAGATTAATTAAGAGTGGAAAGCAAATGAAAATGCATAGGCAAAAAGGTGATTGAGAATGAAAGGATGGAAAATATTTATTTATTTGCACGTTAGGCCCTGAGAATTCGCCACTGGCATTTTTCCTTCATTCAGCCCTCCTCATTACTACAAATTATAGCAAGAAAATACAGTGCATGAATGAACATCAGATGGTATGTTGAAACACAATGCAACTGGCTGAAATGCTCATCTCTGATGTAATCTCTGTGTTTAAAATGGGCAAGGAGGAGGCAGGAACCAGCTGAACAGTCAAAGTAATATTTTAATGAGAATAAAAAGACAAACATAAACACACACACAGCAGCTGCGTGTAGCTCTCTCTCTCCCTCCCGAACTGCCGCATCCGGCTGCATTTATCCCTCTCCTCAGCTGATTAGCCCCGATTGGGGGCCAGGCGTGCTTAGTCACTCATCTCAATGTTTCAAGCACGGAAAGACATGGATTATATCAACACCTAACGGTAGACTACATTTACCACAGCAGAGTTACCCAATATCCATAGTTAGGTAGCTTGAAAAAAATAAACTTAAATAAACTGCTAGGCGCAGCACTACGTCTTAAGGGACGGTCACACTAGGCTTTAAGATGGCAAACTTTTTTCAAAAAACACAACAGACCAGTACATGATGTCATGCGGGAGGGCTTCTGGTGCAAATAAAACATGACATATAACAAAGACATTTTCTATTCTAAATGTTAAAATATATCGTCTACTTTCCTGCAACAATAAAACACGCAGCTTTGAAATAAGTATTCTTTGTACTGAGACAAGAGGTCAGCATGTGATGTTTCTATAATCTTTTGGTCATGTGTAGTCATACGGAGAGTTGAGAGTTCAACAAACTTGAAGCAGATGATATCAAAAAGCAATTGATCAATTTTAATAATAGCCATGATTTGTATGTCAGTAGATCAATATGATTAATAACAATAATTATAATATGTTTATGTATAGAGCATTTCCAAAGCTCAAAGATGCTATTCAAAAATTAAACACAGCCATTGACCAGGAAAATAAAAAATGGCACCCCATGTCAAAAAGGTTGCCGACCCATGGGATAGTGCAAAAAAACTCAAAATGTGATTCTTAGTCAGTGCAACTCAAAATGATGGAACAGGTCACATATTAGTGAGTTAGCCACATTATACTATCATCTCCATATTTTAGGTCAACTAACCCAGCCCCACCCCTAAACCTAACCACTTATCAACAATTTTGTTACATTTCACTATATTGTATAGATATTTGTCCACCTCCAACATGAGTTAAAAACTAAAGGAGCCCTCTAGGGGACAGAGTGGAATTTTTTTTCGGAAATAGTTTTAGCGTGCCCTCGCAATAGATTTAATTCCCTCGCAATATGTTTTGCATGCCCTCACAATAGTTTGCATTCCATCACAATCATTTTGCATTCCCTTGCAATACATTTATAGTGGTTTTACTACTATCACGAATGCTGGTGGAGATTCCTCAATTGGCCACCGGAGATCGCACTCACCTGAATATTAACTCTGGACTACATTCCCTAGACCGCTCACCTGGTTGATTACCCCTCAGCTGTTCCCCATTCATCCGACTATTTAAGCTCTGTCTGTTTGTTTCTTCATTGCGAAGTCTTGTTTGCCCCGGCTACATTTCTGAGCGTTATTATATCTTTTGCATTGCCTACCCTGTGTTTTGACCCTGCCTTGTTTGAACAAGTTACGATTGTTTGCTGCCTGTCTTTTTATTACTCTGCCTGGAATTCGATTACTGCTGTTCTGCTGCCTGCCCCGAACCTCTGCCTGCTTACCCTGCTTCTGCCCTGCCTTTGTCATTGTTTGGTTGCCCTGTGTATACGACCATTGCCTGCCTGTACTCTGAATTTGCCTGTTTAATAAACCGTATATGGATCCAACTCAACCTGAGTCTTCGTTACAGAAGACTTCGCCAACTACCGATCCAGCGGTCTTTATGTGTGTGTCCGAAGAACTCTCTGCTCAAGCAAACTAACTGGCATCACATCAACATCAGCTGTGTCGACTCATGTCATCTCATACCCCTGGCTAAGCTTCCAACAGTCTTTGAGACCGCAGAACACCTCTTCCACTATGTGTTCCGCTACTATGGTCTTCATGAAGACATCGTCTCTGACCGGGGTCCTCAGATTGCTTCTAGGGTTTGTACAGCGTTCTTTAAACTAATGAATGTCAACACAAGTTTCACGTCAGGTTACCACCCACAGTCCAATGGTCAGACGGAACGGTTGAATCAAGAGATCACTACATTTCTACGAATGTACTGTCAACTGTCAAGCTGACTGGAGTCGTTTTCTTCCTTGGGCTGAATACGCCCAGAACTCGATCCTCAAACCCTCCACCAAATTAACACCCTTTCAGTGCATTATGGGGTATCAACCTCCTTTGTTCCCATGGTCTGGGGAGTCGTCCGAGGTATCTGCTGTAAACAGCTGGTTTCAGCGCAGTGAGGCTGTGTGGGATCTGGCCCATGTCCATCTACAATGGGCCATAAACAGGACAAAAGAACAAGTGGACCGTCGTCAACGTCCCAGTCCCAACTACACTCCAGGACAGTGGGTGTGGCTCTCTACCAGAGACCTCCGTCTTCGCTTACCCTGCAAGAAACTCAGTCCCATGTATGGGACTGGGTCCAATCAAAATTCTCAGACAGATTAACCCAGTGTCATATCGCCTCCAGTTGCCTGCTAATTATCGTATTTCTCCCACTTTCCATGTCTCATTGTTGAAACCTGGTCCGAGAGAGGAGGAGAAAGGTGATAACTCTGGGCCCCCTCCCATGATCGTGGACGGTGAAGAGGCGTTTCTTGTGCGAGATCTACTAGATTCCAGACGTCAGGGAAGCCCGATCCAATATCTGGCAGAATGGGAGGGGTACGGTCTGGAGGAGAGGTCCTGGGTCAAAGCGGATGATATCCTCGACCCAATCTCATTACTGAATTTCATAGGACCAACCCGGAGAAACCGGCCCCTCGACCCCGTGGAAGACCCCGACGTTGGATATTCTCTTGCATCAGGAGCCGCTCATGGGGGGGGGGGGCTCTGTCACGAACGCTGGTGGAGATTCCTCAATCGGCCACCGGAGGTCGCACTCACCCGAATATTAACTCTGGATATTAACTATATCTTTTGCATTGCCTACCCTGTGTTTTGACCCTGCCTTGTTTGACCAAGTTACGATTGTTTGCTGCCTGTCTTTTTATTACTCTGCCTGGAATTCGATTACTGCTGTTCTGCTGCCTGCCCCGAACCTCTGCCTGCTTACGCTGCTTCTGCCCTGCCTTTGTCATTTTTTGGTTGCCCTGTGTATACAACCCTTGCCTGCCAGTACTCTGAATTTGCCTGTTTAATAAACCGCATATGGATCCATATGAGTCTTCGTTACAACTACAGTAGCCATATTTTAAATTGATAGTTCACCCATAAATTAAAATTCTCACCCTCATGATATCCCAGGTGTGTATGACTTTCTTTCTTCACCAGAACACATTTGAAGAAAAACAGAAAAATATCTCAGCTCAGTAGGTCCTTAAAATACATGTGAATGGAGATTTCTCCTTTGAAGCTCCAAAAATCACAGACAGTCATCAGACATAAACGTCATTCAAAGACTCCAAAGGTTAAATTAATGTCTTCTAAATCGATACAATTGCTTTTGGTGCGAAAATGATATGAATGTAAGTACTTTTTAACTCTAAATCTTCGTTTCTGGTAAGCTTCATGAGAGGATGGATTCCAAGTGGTATCTCGTGTGACGTATTACCATTGCAATGATACAGATGTAATCTCACGTTCTCCACTCGGTTGAGACATCCAGGATAAGCACACAATCACACCATTGTGAGTAAAGAAACAGATAATTACAGATCTATACCAAATCCAACAAAGCATCTGTACAGCATTCCTCCTTGTAAACAGCACTGCTCTTCTGGCTGTGACGCACGTGCATCAGTTCTTGCGTTTCCAATGCCAATGCGATTATGTCACATGCGCTTACCGCTGCAGAATGGAAGCATGATTTAGAGTTTAAAAAAGGACTTAAATATTGATCTTTTTTAGCACCAGAAGCGATTGTATTGCTTTAGATGACTAAAAAGCTGGTATTGTATTGATGACGTTAATGTTGAATGTCTGTAATTTTTGGAGCTTCGAAAGAGAAACCTCCATCTACTTCCATTTTAAGGACCTACTGGGCTAAGATATTTTTCCATTTTTCTTCAAATGTTTTCTGGTGAAGAAATAAAGTCCAACACATTCTTACACCCAACTCATCACGTATTGACGCTTTTGACAGGACCCCTTGGCGTCACATTTTAACGCCCTGGGTATACCTTTGGGCGTCATTTTTCGACGCGTTGGGTAGTCCGATAGATTTCTATAGAGGATTTAAAAAAAAAAAAAAAAAAAAAAAACTTTGATTAATTTAACAAAATTATAAAAATAAAAATAGAAAAACTTTGATTAATTGAACACAATCGTAGCATATTATATATATTTATTAACATCAACAAACCTCCGATAAAAATGCTCTAGTTACCAGTACTTAAGAAAACGCTTAAAGTGCTTACTTGCACACGCCGTGGAGCGTTGTTAAACTCACCTTTCAATGCGGTTTTGGTTAAGACTACCCAACGCGTCGAAAAATGACGCCAAAGGTATACCCAGGGCGTTAAAATGTGACGCCAAGGGGTCCTGTCAAAAGCGTCAATATGTGACGAGTTGGGTGTGAGAATGTGTTGCAAAGTCATACACACCTGGGATATCATGAGGGTGAGAAAATAATTTCATTTTCATTTTTTGGTGAACTTCCCTTTAACCATGATAATCATGGTAAACATACAGTAGTAACATGAAAACCCCGTAACAATATGGGAAAATAAAATCAATGGTAAGAAAATCATAATTTTGTGTTTCTAATGGTTTTACTAAAAATACCATAATTTAAACTGGGCATGGACATTCAAAATATGTACCAACAGTGACGTTTTGGTGGTGCAGGCAAAAAGTCGCAATAAGGATATATTGTTAATAGAGTTTGTTGAATGAATTGCTCTAACTCTAAATACCACAGGGTTTTTAAGGGGTCATTAATGCAGTTGCTGTATTGCTTTGAAATTTTAAACAGCCTTCAGTCTAATGACCTAAATTATATGGAGGATAAATTGTTTATTTGATTATTATTAGAAATTTGACTTGGGTCAGTAAGTAACTTCCTAGCAACTACTTAAACCACATAGCAACCACCTTACAATGCCCTAGCAACCACCTAGGACATCCAATCAACCTCACAGCTATGCTAAAACCTTTGCCACACATAAAAGAAATGAACAGGGCATAAATCTCAACACAACCTTGCAGAGCAAACATGCTGATAGCTCTGAGAGTGCAAACAAACCTGTCATCACATAGCATCACAGCAAAGCTGAACCCAGCATGAGACCGGTAACATTGGACAAGAACATTGATTAAGGCCCCCGTGCACACAGATTCATGTAAATGTATGCATGTTTATGAGCATATTTAATTAGAATCAATTAAAAACATGGACCCTTAGGAGTGTGCTGCCACGGCACCATCCAGAATACTGATAATGATCTCACTTTCAGGCATAACATGTAAGGTCAAGGAGTGAAAATCACCTTCGGCTGGGTGGGACTCTCCGCTCGTTTTTCCTCCATGAGATCCTGGGTTTGGGTGACGCACGCGGCCGGCACTCCAGGGAGATGTCTTTACCCACAGTGGCGATGAGACGGACAGTGTTGCTGCTGAACATGGGAGCTGAAGCTGTTAATAAAACACAAACATTTTGCCATTTTTAGAGAGCAGAATATATGCTGACAAACTGCACTGCATGTAGGGGAGGCCAGGGGTTGTTGTCACACTTTTTACACCTGTGAATATTTCTTGGCATTAATGTTGCTTATAAATCACAAACATAGTGCCACCATATAAGACCATAACACAAGAATATAAAAAGCAAGTCGGGGTAGGTTTCATAGTTTACTTTTGAAAGTAAATTGACACACACCTTAAAGTCTTGGCTAAAAAAAGCTATTGACATTTTCAATGCTATTGCCCAGGGTAAAATATACAATTCATTTAACACACACTGACCTTTAGTGACAATATGGGGTAAATTGTCAAATCATATTCTGAAACAATTAAACAGTGCAACAATTATGAAACACAAAACAATTAATGAAACATTTTAAATATAAAAATACAACATACACACATTTTAAACCATTGTTTTAGGCAACAAATATTGGTCGCACTTTACATTAATGTTCACTAATGAATTATAAAGGGGTTCATTTATTGGTAACATATAATTTACACATTTATTATAAATGATTGCTATCCATTTATCAAAACATGCATATAAAGGGGGACATTCAGGCAATATCTTCCAAATAGTGAACCATTTACCTTATGTTATAAAAGGTTAATAACATGCATTCAAAATTAGCAACCTTAAAAATGTACCTTAAATGTAAATTAGACCCATGTGAAGCATTTATTAAGGAGTTGCCAACATTAGAAACCTGTATATATTGTTCAGTATAGTTTAATGGTCATCAGGCTTTATTATATGATATTTGCTGTGAATGAGCATGTAGACCTTAAAAGTGTTTTTGCAGAGGACATTATGTTAACTAGGACTCGGAAAGTTGAGACAGCACTCTGAGTAGCGCCATTCTTTTGACATCAACGCAACAAGGAAAGTTACAACACAAGTTACAAGTTGAAATATTACAATAATTAATAGGAACACAAGGGGACTGAAATAAAATGGAAAAAAGGCTCCTTTTAATCTCTCTGAAATAGTCTATTTTGCAACATTTTGACTGATCATGAATAAGGGCATATTATGTTTTTAGTTTATAACAATTATAGTGAATAAGAGAATTAATTAAGCATTTATAACATGTAAGTTCAAATAGCTAACTAGCTAAATATGTATTGGATGAAAGTTGCTCTTTTTATGCATGTTGCTTTAACTGAATATAACTAATTTATAAAGCATTTGCAATTGTCTTATTTGTCATTAATGAAGTCCTTAAATTCTTAAAGACAACATTAACATAAAGTGTTAACCAAATATTGTAATGAAGCTATTAATAAAACATTTAATACATTAATAAAATGAATAATTATGAATATATTTAATTAGGACATCTTGCCCTAATAATAATGTGCCCGAATACCTTGTCCTGAGAACACTGGGTAAGATCTACCTTCATTTGCATGTCAGTGTGGTTTTATTGTGTTCACTTTTTTTGCCCATCAGATAATGCAAAAATATAATGATATTAATATTCAGCAAAAAAAGATCCTAATTTAAGTAGATTCTGAAACTAGGTGATGTGTTACTGACAGCAACTAGCCCTGAAATATCTGAAATAAAAAACAAATTTGTTTCATGCAAATGCAAAATTCACTCGCTCGCTCAACAGATGTAATTAAGACAGCATTATTTAATTGCTTATTGATGCCATGTGAACACTGTTGTAAATCTTCACATGTGACACCATTTATCTTGCCTAATTGTACAATTTGTTGAACTACAGAACCAACAACTGCATTATAAGAGGATTAAATGTGAGCTTTTAATGAATTAACGGGTCTGTTTTCAGAGACAAGCAATGTGTGATGCTCTACGGAGAGATACAGGTTTCTGAGATGAATGTAATGATGGCAATGGTGTCATTGTAAGCGCTGAGTTCATCATTAGTATCTTATTGTTATGCATGATTGTCCACCAGAAGTAACACATTCCCAGACTAAACAATAAAAATAAATTAGATCTTGACAAGTGCATTTAAAGGTAATTACTGTTAAATGTCTTCGGGAAGGATTTCAAAAGGCATTTGCAAACATTTTTGTGTGTGTTTAAATCTGGGGGCCGATTTCAACTGACCTTCATTTAACGTGTGTCAAATACATCTTAGAGTCAAACTAGAATGGCTCATTATCTAACACCAATGTTACAGTGAAAGCCACCTAAGGTACTGACCCAGGCTTTTGCGTTGCATTTTCTGCATTGAGTTTTTTTTTTGGGGGGGGGGTCTGTAGAATTGATGTACACGTGATACAATCTGTTAAACGGAGCTGAGAGTACTACGATCTCACCAATATCTGAAAGCAAAATCAAACGAGCCGCAATATTTAATAATACGCAGTGGGGAGAAGATGTGTAGCACTTCGTGAATATGAGAAGTTAAAGATTGCTGATTTCTACATAGATACCATGTGATGTCATAAGTAGAGAATAATCTGACTATTTCAAACCTTACGTGAACACTCGATAAAGTTTAATACTTAAGAGTTAGGGATTATGTGTTTGTTTAAATCTCTACACATGCAAATGATAAACAGCAATAATGTTACTTGCATTAGCAAACACCATTAATACTGTGCAGGTCCTGTTACAACATTAATTCCATTTTGAAATATGTCATATTTTGAAAGTTACAGTAAATGCATTGTGAATACCCCTTTGTTGTATTTTACGCAAGCCCAAATGAATAGACAGTGAATACTGTATATCGATGTTCAATCTGTGGAAGAACCGCACAAGAGTACTGGGCTTTTCTCGGACAAGTGCTCCAGTGGCTGGGGAGGTCATCGTGTGATGGTATTCTAGCGAGCAGAGCTAAACACATATAGGGTAAAAGTGATGATGTCTGCAGAGCTGCAGGAGTCTTCTGGGGCCTGAAGCTACACGCTGGCAGGCCACATCAGGAATGGTTAGTCAAAGGTTGAACCATGTTTTTACGGGTGACATTGACGAAGATGGCATTTTAATCTCAGCAATTGCCAAAGGGCCTGTATGCCTGAAACCCATCATCTTTTGGTACATGCAGAAGGAACCTGGACCATTGAGCAACTTTCTTAAGCCTAAGAGTGGGGGCATGCATGTGAAAGCATCTCTTTGTGGTTGTGAACATATGTGTGTGGCGTAAAATATTTATGGGCATCTGAGTGTGTGTTGCTGACTGGGAGTTCTGACTGTGTCTCTCTTTTTAAACACTAAAAGTTATATTCCATGTATACGGTACACTTCGGCTCCATGATGCTTATTAAAGCATCAGAGCCACACTTCTCTTGTTTTTGTGAACGAATATTTAATAAAAATGTCAATTGAAATGAAAATAATGGCAAGTTGTAGTAGCTCTACTTAAAACAAAAACAATAATAATAATAATTTTGACAATTTTTTTAATAGTTTTGACATATTATATTGAATTAATATTCAATAAAATTGAGTAAAAATAAAAGTAATTTTAATTATGATTACATTTACATTTTAAAATGTAATAATCAGCTGTGTACAACATTTTGCAAGCAATCTTGTTACCGCATGATGTTCCCTCTATTACAAAATAATTAATAAATCTTGAAATTGTGACTCTCTGGAATTAAAATTTGAATAATTTCTACAGCTTACTTAAAAATAAGTAAAACAAACAAAAAATTTACTAAATATTTACACAAATAGTGTTGAATTCAATTATAAGAAAACAATGGCTAAATAAATATTTATTGAAAATCTAAGTTTATCAAAAATATTTAATAAAAATATATAAAAATACAAATATTATTACTACTACTTCAACTACTACTACTACTACTAACAATAATAATAATAACAATAATAAATTATTATTATTATTATTAGGAGTAATAGTAGTAATAGTAATAATAATAATAATAATAAAACATGTTTTTTAATAAATAATCATATTTGTGTTATGTTTATTTAATTTTGTTATTTATTGATAATAAATAAGAACATGACACAAATCAGTGTTTTTTACATATTTAGACTTGTCTTCACTTTTGGTAACCAGGTGAACAACCTAATAGAAAATGTATTAAATGTAACCTCCTCAGACCCGAGCGCGACTGTGGTGTGTAATTTTAATTTGCAATGTCTGTTTGCTCCCTGTTGTAAAAAACATCTGCCACACAGTGCAGCTATCTGCACCCCAATAATCTGGTGTAACCACAGAAATATACGACAAACCAAACAATGGGAGTTGCTGCAGTGGTGTTGGGTGTAAAGACAGTTTGTGAATGTATACTGTTGTCCTAGCGACCGCGGTTTAAATCTGCGTGTTGTTCCGATTTTCTGTTTTCACCCTTAATATTTTCTTTAATACTTCTTTAAATAATAGATACAAATTAATATAAATGTTGATTTCATCTCATTGATATGGTCACGGGGAATGTGCAGAGAAGGCTTTGATCCAGAGGTCTGGTCTGTCGATCGCACTCGTTCCCTCGGCTCGGCATCACTTGTGTGTAGATTGCATCACTGTATTACTAATATAGTATTAAGCTTTTTGGCAGAAACACAGTTTTAACTGGGACTAAGTTTTAGATAATACCAATAGAAAGTCCAATTTTTTTTACATCAGTTTATTCATTATGTTTCCAGGAATGTTGGTTATTCATATTTTTGAGGTGTTACAGACTGATTTTCTGTAGAGTTGCTTTTCTACGTCCAATCACTGACAACCATATTAAAATAAAATTTTGCATTATAAATTCTGAATCTAAGTACTGATTATCATTGTCCCATGTCTGCCAACCATGTTGAGTCTGCAGCCTGAAACTGAACTTTTGACCTTTTGTTAGGAGTGAATGCACTTATCTGCATAGAAAGCTATAGGATGTTCCATGCTCCCTAATTAGTGAATGATTTAACCTCCAGTATGCTGTCTGTCTGCACTGGTCTCAGAACATTTTGAAATGTACCTTTCAGCTTTTGGATGTACCAATTGATTCTCAATGTGATAATACACAGTAAATATAGAATCTCAAAGTAAAAATACCCCTATAGACCACATCAGAGGTCATTGTGTTTAACAGCGTGACATTTCACGATAAATCTATGAAATAAAAAATAAATCAAAATAAATAATAATAATAATAATAATAAAAAACATATTGAATGAAAGTAGACACTCTTTTCTTTTGACTCGTACAGGTTTCAATATAAAATTTTTAAATGGTTTCTTACCCGATGTAGTTTTGTTGGAGTTTCTCTCAAAGACAAACTCCACTGTGATCAGCACCATGTTGTTTTGACACATCACTCGGTGCGTCAAAAGTTTAACCTTTTAATGACAGCCCAAGAGTCCTGAACTGAGGTCAGTCAGTTTAAAGTTAAACTATGCATAGCATAAAGCAAATACAAAACATAATGTACGTGCATAAGGACACGGGGTCGCACAAAGATAAAACAACTTATATAGAGTAATATTTAGTTTAACCTACTTATTTTTAATTTCGCAAGAGTTTCAGGCCCTATTTTGTACCCTATTCATTAATTCTTGACAACCCTCTTCTGCTTCATTGGGGGATACCCATTCTGCTGGCCTGAAGGGTAAGAACAGCTCAGCAGCAACATGAATTGTGGCCCATGCCGGGACCTTATTCAGCCTGCAGCTTGGACTCATCTGAATAAGGTCTGCTGTTAGCTATGTAATATGTCACTGCAATATGTGCTCGCCTTTACAACACAGAATGGACTAAGTCATGGACGACAGCTCTCCCCATAGGCGCTGAGTAACTAGGGGATTTGTCACAAATACAAGCAAAAAAGCATTCTCTCTTACTGTCACTCCCAAGAACTAAACAAGCACTTTGCAGCCAAAGGGAAATGGACCAGTGAGGGGGAATATTCAGTGACACACAGCTCGTGGGAAATGTTATGAAGGAAGCATTTAATGATGTTCAGATTCTGTTTAGAAGGGCACCCGTGTGCCACCGGGATGTGAGAGACATCTGTGACACACACACACACACACACACACACACACACACACACACACAAATATATGCAAATACAAATGACGGGAATTTTATGTTACAATGTTAAGTTTTTCCTGTCAAAAAAGGTAGGACTGAGCAATTCAATTGTTGTCCAGGTGTTTACGGATATATAGTCATGTTTAATATTCAAGTTAAGCTATATTAACAGATTTTGACATTCTGAATAATTTTAGTAATAATATAAAATTTTAATAATTTTGATGTTTACATGTCACCGACGTAAAAGACGTTTACGTCTTGGTGCAATAACACAGACATTTTAAAACCAATGCAAACTATTTATTTATTTGTATTTTATATATATTTATTTATTTATTTATTTATTTATTTTTATTATTATTATGCTATTATTGGTGATTTATATTTCGTGATATTTTACAAAGGGTTTAATTTCGATTCCATATTCAATGAAGGACTTTTTAAAGTTTAATCCACAAGAAAAATATAATTTGCACAAACACCCTCACCCACTCCACAAACAGTGCTCCAACACCGTTCACCGGCGGTGATTGACCCTTTACCACTTATTACTTATAAATTGAGTATGCAGTTACTGCATGCCGATTTAACAAAAAATAAGGAATATATTTGCTCTAGCCTTTGTTAAAATAATGATCAATATGAGTACTGTTGCCTGTGTAAATAACAATAAACAATAATAAATCTTTTTTTTTAACAAATTAAAAAGTTATATTGTGGCTGATTAGGATCTTGTAGAAGAACCCGGAACTCTAGATTTACTAGAGGTGAAAACTTTACAAAAAGACCAATCGGTCTTTCTGACTAATACATACTCAGTGTATCCACCGATTAACAAAATCCCTGTACTGACAGTGTTAAATATACGGGACAAGTAATCAAATTAATTATGCAAAATATATTTGGAGTGCTTGAATTGGTCATCAAGAATGACTATTTATCAAAACAGTAAATTATTATTTGACATTATCTGCACATAACCTAATTATTATTCTTATTCACGAGTTTTGCCACTTCCGCCCCCAAAAAACTGACCCTGCCACTTTGTGAAACAAAGTGAAACCCATTATATATATTAGAAGATTTATATCAGCCCTCTATTTCGTGCTGTACGACTAAATTAAGTATTTTATTAGCCACTGGCAAACAGTCAGTCAGTCACATTTGTTTATAAAGCACATTTAAAAACAACAACTGTTGACCAAAGTGCTGTACAATAAGCCAGATAAAACACATACACAAGACAATGACATTACTAACATTCACAACAATTTAAAAGCTAAAACAAACAGGTACGTTTTAAGATGATATTTAAAATCATCAAGAGTAGGAGAAGACCTGATATGAAAAGGCAACTTTTTCCAAATCCTGGGTGCTGTGACTGAAAAGGCTCTGTCACTCTTTAATTTCATACGTGACCTAGGGACAGTTAACTGTAAGCAGTTAGATGAATGTAAAGCTCTAGAGGACTGTTGTAGAGAAATAAGATCAGAGATATAAGAAGGTGCCAGATCATGCAAGGCCTTGTAAAGAAACAGTAATACATTGAACATGATCCTGTATAAACCAGGAAGACAGTGGAGTGAGGCTAACACAGGATAAATAGAATCACATTTTCTGGTACCAGTCAGAAGCCTAGCAGCAGTGTTTTGCACCAGCTGAAGGCATGAAAGAGAAGATATAACACAGAAATAAAGTGCATTATAATAGTCCAGTCTTGATGAAATAAAAGCATGTATCAGGGTTTCCAAATCATTAAAAGTTAACAAAGTAACAAAAGAAGCTTCCTTTGACCACAGAATTTATTTGTCTGTCAAATTTTAGATCAGAATCCAACAAGGCACCCAGATTTCTAGTTTTAAATGTAAGTTGGTGGATATTGGTCCCAGTTTACTGGTTAACATAGCAGTAGGTCAGGAGGTCCAAAAACTTAGACTTCTGTCTTAGATTCGTTAAACTGAAGAAAGTTAGCTGCCATCCAACATTTAATGTCCTCAAGACAGTCAAATAAAGATTGAAGGGCACATGCATCATTTGATTTTAGCGGTAGGTAAAACGGAGTGTCATCTGCATAAAAGTGATATGAGATTCTATGCTTCTGGAAGATAGCACCCAAAGGGAGCATATATAAAGAAAACAAAACAGGGCCTAAAATGGAGCCTTGCGGTACACCACTGCTAAAAGGTGCAGAAGAAGAGGAGAAATTCCCAATCTCAACTGAGAATGTACTATCCCTCAGATAAAAGCAAACCAATCAATTGCACTGCCCTGAATTCCAACCCACTGATGTAAAAGCTTCAGAAGAATAGTTTTTTCGATTGTGTCAAAGGCTGCACTGAGATCTAGCAAAACTAGAAAACACCATAGCTATCAATAATTAATGTGTCACTTTCAGGAATGCAGACTCTCAGTGCTATGTCTTGTTCTGAAACCAGACTGATATTTGTCCAAAACATAATTTTTACTTAAAAATAGAAGAAAGCTGATGGAGAACAACCTTCTCCAAAACTTTGGAGAGAAAAGATCATTTTGAGATGGGCCAATTATTATATAAAACATAAGGATCAAGGTTTGCCTTTTTAAGCAAGGGCTTGATCACAGCATATTTAAAACTGGATGGGAAAGTACCATTATTTAGGCAGCTGTAAACTATAGACAGTATGCTGGGGCCAATAGTGTCCAGAGCTTACAAAAGAAAATGAGGAATAAGGTCCATAGAACAGGAAGCAGGCTTCATATGACGGACAATACCTACCAAATGAGAGAGTGATACCAGCTCAAATTTTGTTAAATGAGATGAAGATGATGTCTCCAAAGAAATAATCAGATGCAGGGGGTGAGAAGCCAGAAGATCTTAAGACATCCATATTATTAATATTTTTTTCCATTTACTGGCAAGTAAATATTCAGATTTAATTCACAAGAACTTGAGTTGTCTAGTGACGAAGAAGAACTTGAGTGCCATAATCCTTTTACTGAATAAGAAGCTAGTGATTAAGAAGCTGAATTCAGCCTTGTCTTTTTCGGTGTGTTGCGTCCTTATATGTGCTGCTCACTCAACCGTAATCTCTTCTCTTAAAGAGACAGTACCAATTTAGCACATATTATTTATATCAATGTAAATCGAACAAGTGATTATAAACAAACATGTTACAATATGTAGTAATGTACTGTAATAAATGTGTTAATGCATATGTGTTAATGCACAATAATACATTGGGAAATATTTTAACTTCAGAAAACACTGTTAATGTTAAATAATGTAACAAATAGGCTTGTGCTGCATCTATACAATGTTTTGGTGATTATTTATTTATTTTTGAATAGTAATTTTGATATAGTATAAATTATACTTTTTGTATTAAAATTATATATATGTGTGTGTTTGTGTGTGTGTGTGTGTGTGTGTGTGTGTGTGTGCGTGCGTGTGTGTGTGTGAAATTTGTACATTTGTATACAAGCTGAAATGTGATAAAAATATCAAAAGCGAAATATGAAAATAAATGTACAAACTCGAATAATATATTGCATGAAAACTAATAATATAAAAAAAAAATTAAATTAAAAAAAAAAAAAATATATATATATATATTTTTTTATATGATGCCACTGTCAATCTCTTGTCAAAAAAATAAATGCACATGAATATTGATTTGAGTTTACATTATTTCATAATCTATTTTATTCACGTTGCTCTTGGTTCACTCGGATATATATATCACACCAGAGCAGTTAAATATATTGCAAATGTGGTATCACGTTGCTTTAAAAGCAATGTTCGAATTGCCTTGAGTTAAAATAATTTTATTATGTGAAAGGCAAGAGACTGTGGAGTGATACAAGACACATAAAAACTAGCACATCTATGTCAAATACAATGGACAATTATACAGCGTAGCATTCAGTAAACAAAATATTTGTCAAGTATTCTATAGAGAATATCTTAAATTGAGTCATGAGGCTTTCAATCCAACATAAATCCTGTCAAAAGTAAGAGACATTTGTATGTGTTTATCTTGTCTTTGAACCATTGTCACCCCATGGACAAATAAGAGTGCATAATGAGGAATGTAAATGAAAATGGCCCACATTAAAGCATCGAGAGGTTGATCATATGAATCTTTGAATGTGTGGGAGAATCAAAGCTGACAGGAAAAAAATGAGGGTGTCTCCAGTTACCACGCAATCCTAGTTTGCATTTCTTCTTTGTTTTGTCCTGAGATGCAGAGTGCCGGCACTTTGGTAAAGAACTCTCAAACATGTCTGAGACTGAGAAACAAGCAGTGCCAACATAACTTATTTGTCCCCCAGTACCTTTCTCTTTTTATCTTGCTTGCTTTTTTTCTGTGGCAAAGTGGGGCAATTTGTGACAGCTTTCTCTGTGAAAACTTCTCAATACCTTACTCAATATCACAAAGGTTTCCTTCCTCAAATGTGCTGCCAGCAGACTTTTCAGTCCGGTTAAGTGAGGAATGAAAGGAAACAAATTGATTGCTACTTGGCCTTGTTTTGCCTTTGTTGATATTCTACAATGACTGTTTGAGGCCGTTTTAATTATTCATTTGTGTGAAGGAAAGCCACCTGTCAATAGCTGGCCTGCTCATCACTCACAAAGATAAAGAGTGATGAAACTTTACCTGTGGGGTTAAATGGCCTTTTGAACATTATCCACCGAGACCTCTTTCTCTTTTACACAGTCTCAGAAAAAAAGTAAGAAAGTACTGTCTAAGGTACAAAGCCATCATCACTGGGGTTGCTACCCTACAATAAATCCTTAGGGTACAATTATACACCCACAACAAGTTATACATATTAACTAGAGGTACAAAAAAGGTCCCCTTGAGGGTAACACCCTAGTGACGGCCATTTAGCTGTCTGGGCATATCATTTTTCATGATTAGGAAACAAGTAAATATATGTTAAGTTATGTAAAAATAGTTCCCGTCCACTTAGTTTTAACTAAAATTAGCGACACTACAAGCTATTACAAGCTCAGCTATTTTCACAATAGTGCAGTTTTCCCAGTAATTAGCTTGATTTTTCAATGAGTAGCGCTGTAGGGTCACAAAACATTATCACTTTGTATTGAGAATGCAGCTGGGGTGGCATGAGGGTTAGTAAATTATAAGATAATGTTCATTTTTGAGTGAACTATCCCTTTATATTAAATACATTAAGTTACGAGTAGCTATGTATAATACCACTAATATAATACACACACACACACACACACACAAACACACACACACACACACACACATTAATGCTTAATAATGAAGACATTTCATCTTGTGAAAATGATTCTATTTAGCATTATTCAAATTTAAACGCTTATTTTTCAAGACAAATTATATTAAACAGTTTGAGTGAAAATTTTGATTATGGATTATGATATAATCATGATCCTTGCATGTGAATTTTCACAGAGCATTTAAAGTGCTTTAATGAAAGAAATCCTGTCCTTTTGTGTTATGAGTCAACAGTTAATGTGACAAATTTGATTATTTGATTACTGATCACGAAATTGTGTGGAATCTTAAATACTTCTTATATTATGTCATTGTAATCATGTAATCACTAGCACGCAAGCAACAGCAAGAGAGGAGCAGGCTATTTTATCTATAAATTGACATTTTTCGTACCTGCATTTCAATCTACATCTTGATGAAATCCTTCCTCGTGATCATGCAGCAAGTTTTTATCAGACGAATGGGAGGCTAAACAGTATTAAAATGTGACGAGACTCGCGCAAGAAATTTCCGCATCACAAACGTCTAGGTTACTAGTGTAACCCCCGTTCCCTGATGGAGGGAATGAGACATTGTGTTGATTGTAGTGACACAAGGGACTTCTTTTGGGAGCCTCAGATACCTCTGAATATGAAAAAGGCCAGGTTCTGCATTGAGGAGCCGAGAATAAGGTTCAGACATTACAGCGGCTTGGTACAGTGTTGTGGCAAGAGGGACACAACATCTCATTCCCTCCATCAGCTGAAACCTGCCTGGTAGAGGGAGCTCTGGCTTGGTTGATCGTGTCTACGACAGCTGGTGGTAGACCACTTAGATCTTCCGCATCCCGTCCAGGGGTCAGATGTGGATATTCTAGAGGTCTGGGCGCGGATGCCAGAGGGTGCCCCGTCCCTGAGAAAGAAGGTCTTTCCTCAGGGGGATTTGCCAGGGAGGTGCTGTTGTGAGTTGTGACATATGACGAGAGCGCACGCCGTGATTTATGTATGCTACTGTCGCAGTGTGTACATAACTGAACGGATCAAGATGTGCTTGCTTTGGTTCAATGGGAGAAACCTCCACAGGGCAAGAAATACAGCCAACAACTTTAGGCAGTTGATGTGCCAACATAGCCACGGGCCCGAACAGGAACCGGTGGCAGCGTGCCCATTGCACACGCCGCCCCATCCCTGTTTGTAGGCAACTGTGGTGACCATGATGAGTCTGGACACCTGCTGCAGGGGGAATCCTGTCCACAGAAAACAGAGGTCTGTACAGGGTTTGAATAACTGAAGGCAGAGGGGGGTCAAAAATCACACGATACGTGCTGTGGTGCCATGCCCATCTCGCGACTCGAGTCTGAAGCCAGTGCTGGAGTGGTCACATATGCATCAACCCTAGCAGCGTGAACGTGGCTGAGGATGCCCCAGGAGTCTCTGGAACTGTTTTAGAGAGACCGCGGTGCCAATTTTGAACAACGAGAGGCAATTCAGCACTGACAGCGCATGCTCGTTTGTGAGGCGCGCTCTCGTTGAGACTGAATCTAACTCCATGCCGAGAAAAGAGATGCACTGAACCGGGGAGAGCTGGCTCTTTTCCCAGATGACCTGAAGCCGTAGATGACTGAAGTGCCTGAGCACCTGGTCCCTGTGAGCGCATAGTGCCTCTCGAGAGTGAGCTAAGATCAGCCAGTCTTCGAGGTAGTTGAGTATGCAGATGCCCACTTCCCTTAGTGGGGCAAGGGAGGCCTCTGCGAACTTTGTGAAGATGCGAGGGGACAGGAACAGGCCGAAGGGGAGGACCTTGTACTGGTACGCCCAGCCCTCGAACACGAACCATAGAAATGGTCAGTGTTGGGGCAAAATTGAAATGTGAAAATACGCGTCCTTCAGGTCTACCACTGCGAAGCAATCTTGATGCCGGACGCAAGTTAGAATGTGTTTTTTCGTGAGCATCTTGAACGGGAGATTGTGCAGAGCCTGTTTGAGAACTCGCAGGTCCAAGATTGGTCTCAACCCACCTCCTTTTTTGGGTATGATGAAGTAAGTTCTGTAGAAACCCTTCTCCATCTCAGCTGCAGGGACAAGCTCTTTCGCATCCTTTTGCAAAATGGTAGCAATTTCCACAAGCAGGGTGCTGGCTTTTCCGCTGTGCACCAAAGTGGGGCAGATGCCGCTGAAACGGTGCGGACATCTGGCAAACTGAGTCGGATGGTCCTGGCCAGGCTCCGCTTTTGACATAAGTGCTTTTGATTGCCCCGCAGCATGCCAATGCTGGCACGCGTGCCATAGGTTGCCGACACCTGACACAGACAGACATGCTTCTGCAAGCATGTACTACATGCTGCACCGGCAGAAACAAAAACATAAAATATACATAGGTAAAATATTTGACAAATTGGTGTATACAAGTTGATTGGCCACTGGGACTGCATAGGTAGAACCTATCAGCTTGTACCGTAGAGTTTTTGACTGAACAAAGAGACATTTGCACCCTACATTACTTGCCAATGAAATTTTTTTTATTTCTGCCCAAACAACGGAAGATGAAGGGAGTGTTTGAAACTAGTTTAAAAACTGTTATTTTTGCAATTCTGTTGTATGCTGCATGCAATTGCAGAAATGACACACTTCACCTTTAAGTTAAAAACAAATATAAATGTAAATGCAGTTACCTAGTATTTTGAGCTCTGCGCTGGAGTAAATCGCTCCATACTTGTTCTCAGCGATGCACTGGTACATTCCAGAATCAGCCTGTTGTAGCCTGTGAATGATCAACTCTCCATTCACCATTTCCACTCTGCTCTGTAAGGAGGACAAGAATAGCTTCAGAAGCACCTGTCAGACTGCTGCTCAATTCACACTCCTTATTGTCAATTATACAGTGTAACTCCAGCATTTTATAGGTCATAAGTGAAGTAACCTGTCAGACTTCCATTATAGTAACTCTCAATATGTAATGCAATATACTGACATGTTAACTATGAACAACAGTCAGTATTATATGTGTGCATGACAGTGTTCATTAGAAAACCTAATGTATAGATTTGAGTAACAGCTTTGAGATTGGTGTGTGATTGTTTGTGAAACAGCTCTGCCAGAGGAAAATTGTATTGTTCAGATGTTGCTTGTTTTTGAGACTTAACGGAGTTCTCAGTTACGTTGCATTTAAGTATCAACTTTGTATATGATGTTTCTCCTCAAATTCCACAGGAGAATAAAATTCAAGGGAATGAGACAATTGATGACATACAGTAAGAGTATAGGGTTATAAAATGGTGACACAAATCATCATACAAATAACAATCCTCATACAAAGTGCATGTGAAACTGTCACTAAACTTTTTTTGTTTTTTGGTTGTGACGTCATATTCAAATAAGCATAAAAATGCACAGGGTCATTCCTACAATTTGATGACATTTATGTCCCCAGTATAAGTTGTTGTATTTATATTGTTTAGATTCAGCTGATTACAATTTTAATAGGCTGGGTAAAAAGAATGAAAAAGACAATTTTTATTGTTACACACTGTTGTGGGCATAAAAGTTCAGTTTTAAATAATTGAAATAATTTTCAACTATTGTATGCCCCCATACAATTAAGAGTTACATTAGACATTACTGTCTCTTAATAACATGTATTCATTTGTGTCATTTTAACCCAGATAGTGGAGGTTACCCTTCTGTCACTCACTCGACATTGTGTCAAATGAAGTGACACAAAGGGTCTTCCTAGGACGCCAAACATACCTCTGAACCCTGTCAAGTTGGCAGACAGAATTTGCATGCTCCGCCCTGGACATACAGGTATAAAAGGAAGCGGGGCAGCGAGTGCCACGACGCAACGTCTCGTTCCTTCCCTCGGGGAACAGAGGTTACAACAGTAACCATGACGTTTTTTGTGAGTCCCTTGGTTTATTGCCCACCCTGTTTTGTCACGATACTATGACCCATTTTAACAAGATTATTTTTTTATTAGAATGATTTTTATCAAGGTTTTTTGGCACTGAATAAAATATATTCAGGGATTAGAAATAGAAGGTTCAAAGAATGAAAGCAAAAACTAAATAATCTGCTTGCAAGAACATAAGTGAAAAAGTCCCTTTCAATTTTTCCGGCATGAATACATATTGCCATCCAGACACGCGATCCAACCGCATTTAATGATATGGGAAATTATAGAAAATATACTATACACACTGAAGTGTACCTGTTGCATATAATTAGACTTGCTTTTCATAAAAAAATGTCTCAAGCCAATAAATACTTGCTGTCATAAAATGTTTGTTTGCTTCGTATTATGCCATGTGAGAGTCTTCCAAAAGCAGCACATTCATTACCAATCTTTCCTTTCCTTTTCCTATACAGCTTATATTATAATGATTTTTCAATTAGTTACATATTCATATATCCTAATATAAGCTGCATCCAGTTACTTCTGATTTGAGTACTTAACTTCATAGTTATTTGTTCTAATTATGGGTTATTACCCTCCCCTCCAAATCCGATCAAACGTGATCACAGGAGACACACTTAAGTGACCAGGTGTACTTTAAGTAGTTTTAAAATGGGATACTTTTACTTTTTCTTGAGTACATTTTAAGGGCTGTAACTGCACTTTTACTGTTTTTCTACTTTTATAATTTTCCCACCGTCTGTGTTTGCTACTTCCCTGTCCTGATTTTATTTTTATACATCAGTGTAACTGGCTAGGGAGAGTCTCGTGAGTCCTGTCAAATCAAATCATGCAAAGAAAAGTTTAAGTGCAGCTGACCGGTTGAGTGGCACCAAACTGCTATTAATCATGGATGTGGCTGATGCCTAAAGCAGCATTTAAACACCTGAATATCCAAGTCCGAACCTGAAATAGCTTTTCACAGTGAAGAAGGCCAGTTTAAACCTGTAATGTGAGTTTAGCTTCGAGATATCAGCATCAATTCCAAGCATTAATTTTAAGAAACATATCGAGGTAAATTTCACATGTCTGTTTACTGTCATGTTCTCTGTTGTCTTTTGTTTTTGTGCTTTTATGTTGAAGTTTAGTTTAGTTCCTGTTTGTTTCTTGTAGTCCTTTGTAGTTTTATTTTATGATTGGTTTTCCCCTGATTAGTTCTCATTCCTTGATTGTTTACCCAGGTGTTCCTCTTTCCCTTGTTAGTTCCTTTATGTATTTAAGTCCTTGGTTTCCCTGTGTCCAGTGTTAGTTATTTCATGTTTTGTTTTGCGCCTACTTCTCCGTGGTTTTTGTTGTCTCAAGTTTGCTTGTTTTTGAATTTAATAAAAAGCTGCACATAGATCCTCTCCCGTTGACTGTCGTTACATTTACTAGATTTTCTGTACATATAACACCTGTAAATTAGCTATTATCTATAACTGGGATTATTGGGCTACTGTCAGAGATTTTTACAATGTTAGCTAGGTTATAGTGCTGGGGAATAAAACAATCTCAATATTTACTGGGAAAAAATAAATCCTCGATATTGATAATTTTGAGTAATTTCCTTTACTTAGCCTAGTTGAACATCTAGACCAGGGGTGCTCATTACATTGATTGCAATAGCAAGACAACCACTGGTTGATCTCAATCAAATCTAAAAGATGGACTTTTTATTTCCTCGTTTCTGTAGCAGTGCGCTGTTTGACTGACATGTGGCTAATTTTTTTGCACTGCGCTTAACATGTGCATGTGTTCCAAGAGTGCTAATGTGGGTGCACACCTAAAACTGTCAAATGAACGTCATAATTCTGCTACAATGCCTGTTTTAGCAGCAGCAGTGGTGTTTCTTGTTGTGTAACTGTTCCAATTCTTAATATTTTCACAATGATCTCTTGATCTTCAGCAGAAATGTAAATCAAACTGTACTGCTCATAAGAAGGACTAACTTTCTCCAAGCTTCACCCATTTGCTGTTCATGTGTACGAGCGTCAGGTTTAACCAAAAACGTAGGATATGAGTTGACAGACAACGTATGTACCGAGTGTCTTGAGATCGCTGAATCCGGTTTTGTCAGCATGAAACTTACTTTGAAACTCTGAGTTTATTCAACGTGCAACAGGTCACTGGTCTCTTGTTTATCTCACGATTTCTGGCAACATTGCAATATTGGCTCACCCTTAGCACAGGGCAATGTCATTATTAAAAGAACATTATTAACCATTCATTTCTGATCAGAATGAGACACCCCCCCACCCCACCCCAACACACAAACACACACACACACACACACACACACACACACACACACACTCACTTTATATTAGGTGGCCTTAACAACTATGTACTTAACCATTTGATACAATGTCCTTATTATGTACATGTTGTTGTATCGTAGTTACATTTAAAGCACTTGCATTTAATTACATTTGTAACAAAATGCAAAAAAAACTCTAACCCCTAATCCTAACCCTAACCCTACTCTTACTCCTAACCCTACCTTTAACTCTGTTGCAGCAAAAGTGGGAATTTTGCAGAACAATATGTAGTTACACAGTAAATACATAGCCTTATATGTATTTAATGTTAGTACATAGGAGTTAAGGCCATCTAATATAAAGTGTTACTTTTTTTTTATCTCACTTCATTCGCCAACTTCAAGCTTTTCCAATGCATTTCAAAGAAACGCTCAGAAAGGCATTCTTGCAATAAAAATAAAACAGCTTGACACAACAAATATAACGTTGGTCTCTGTTAAGGCGTGCTGTTAAAGTGACTACATGAGATGGTCTATAAATGCTGCACTCCAGCACAAGACACTGAAAAAACAATGCAAAAGTCAAAGACGTCAGTCTAGTACAATTGAAAAACACATTTGATATGAACTGGCTTCATTAATGTCTTCTCCCCAAAGAATCCATGCAATGCTGCTTTAGAATTGGGCCATAATTAGGTATCTTAGGCCCGTCTAACATCTGTTTTTACTTTCCTAACATTATCCTTTACCAATGTATTCAGTAATAGAGAGCGTTTCCATTTCCAGTGGTGGAAAACGCCTTTTGGAACAGCCTTCACATTTGGAGCGTTGACTTAAAATGCTGGCTAAGTAGAATTTTAAATAGACTTATTTTGTGATTTCTTCCTTCTTATCGGTCAGCTGTTTAAATATGTGCATACCTGTGGGCTAAGGGGCTCTCCATTACGCAGCCAGCGGTAGGTGGGCCTGGGCTTTCCTGTGGCTCTGCACTCCCAATGAAGCTGCTCACCGCTGTCCAGTTGAGTGTCATTTATCATGTTGATCCACTGTGGCAGGGCTGTGGCGGGAACACAGACCAGAGACTGAACACATGTAAGAATACTGTCTCTCACATACAGTCACTCTAAAAGACACTTAAGAAAGTCATTGTTTGAGATAACAAAATATCAAAACAAGTGGCATCTGCAAACAAAGCATGATAGATTTTTTTCGCAGTCATTTTTCAATGACTTTTAACCAGCCAGTGCCAAGGTTCAGTGGATATTAAGTGGTGGGTCACAGCCAAAAAAAATGGGTCACAGTTCTGTTCTGATATGATTGTGAACAGCAGGGTAAAAAATGCAACCAACTATATATTAGTGCATAGTCAGGATAGCAAATGACTGTACATGACTAAATTCGGTCATGAAAGCTACAAGAGTTTTCGCTCTGAACCCCTCCTCCTCACCAGCACCAATTTTCTATTTCTGCTTTATAGGGATTGCATGCACGTCTAATCATGCAGCAGCAGCATGTCCTACATACTTTATGCAGTATTTCATTGTGTATTCAAGCAGTAGCAAGTCTTCATACTTGCTCTGTACCAGTAGCGTAAGCAGATCTAGTCTGCCAAGAACATAACTTCTCATAATTTATCATATCCGTTGTAATACTTTTATTCCCTGTGTATCAACTTATCAACTTTTAAAGGGAGGAAAAACTTTCCATCTTTTGTTGTTGAATTGTGAGTATGTGTGTTTGTGCTACCTTTCTTCAAAATGAATGCCCTTTTGGTTTGATATTTTGTTATCTTAACCCTCTGGGGTCAACGGATGCGCTGGCGTATCCTGCTGGATTTTTTTTGTCATTACAGCGGAAACAACATAAAAATACTCTGTCATTTTGGGGCATACAGATAAGTGTAAGACATCATTAGAGACTATAAACGGTCTACTTTTATTTGTGTACACTCACAATAACAACAAAACCTTGTGCTTTTGTAAAATAAAGAAAATAAAAAGGGTGTGCTAACAGCAGTCTGTTACAGCATATCTGAAACATGTCACAAAAATGAACTGAAACTCTGCGAATACTTATCACACAAATATGAAACATATGTCTAAAGAAAGCTTAAAATGTCTACTTTTATATAAAGCAATTCAAATTTAAAACAAATATTCTCCTGCAATGTAATCTGTATGAAACAAAGTGATGTACAGTTTTTACCGGTCCATCTAATTATCTCTAATGTAATCACACCCATGGACAGAGGATGCTATTCATACGATAATGTGCTGAGGCAATCAATGCAAATGAAAAACGCCCCTGACTGTGCCTTAAAAACAAAGTTCATTCACTTTTCTGTGTGTTTGAAAGACAGCACAATACACAAGTGAGAACTCCTAGATAGTGACGAAGAGTTAAAATTTTCCTCAGAAGAAGAGCGGGACTCCGATAAACATTTTGTATTTTGAAGAGAGACTTGATCCAGCAGAGGATACAATTTCGGACGAGTAAGTAATTTAGTTTTAATTAGTTGACATGCTATTTTATATAAACTTGAACATATTTTACTAGTGGGACTGTTTCCAGACTTGCCAACCAGGATTCAGAGTATTGAAATTTGAAATATGTCCTAATAAGCAAGTTTTAGTTACATTTAAATGCTGTTTCAGCTAAAGCAGTTATTTCAGTTGTAAGCTGTATGATATAAATATGATGTGTATTATGATATAAAAATAATATGAATGTTTAGATTATATTTTATCTAGTGTTTATGCTGCCTCATTATCATCAACAAAGCTTGTGCTTGCAAATATGTGTTCAGGTTAAATGAGTAAAATGCACTTTAAATATGCTAATATTAGAAAATCACAATCTTATAATGATTTCTGAAGGATCATGTGACACTGAAGACTGCAGTAATGATGCTGAAAATTCAGCTTTGATCACAAATTGCATTTAACTGTAATTTTAAATTGTAAAAAGAGTTTTAAATTGTAAAAAGAGTGTTTTTACTGTATTTTGGATCAAATAAATGCAGTCTTGGTGAGCAGAAGAGACTTCTTTTAAATGGTAGTGTAGGTCTAAAATTAAGTAAAGTCATTATGTAAAGAAAATATATAGTCAGATTACTTCTTTTAACTTAAAACTTGATTTTGATCATTAAGTCTCCTCAGCTGTGTATTACAATCAATATTCATGATCATTTATGCCCCCTCACATATGGCATTTCTAAAAGTGTCTTACAAAAGTTAAATTACTATATTGTTTTGTATGAATGAGTGACCAGGATGGTTTTCACATCATTTTGTAGCAAAAACTCTAGGCTAAAAGATCCAGTTCTCAAAAGTCTTGTGAACAAATGTTTAGTATGTGTTATATGGCCTTATTTCAATGACTTTTTGTTTTTTTATAAACCATGTCTAAACGCTATTTTCTCAAAAATACAAATATGTACACACATGTTGCTCACATAATATTGTAGCCCAGTTTGTGCTGAATACAGTGTTATCATACTTTAGTCATTAATGTGTTTTAAGCAACTGAAAAAAAACACAAATTCCAAGCCATGACAAAACTTCTACAGGGCCCAAAACACCCTCAGACCCCAGAGGGTTAATGCAATGAAAATCATAAATTTTTATACACAGTATATATGTACAGTATACTGTATATTCATGATTTTACATGGACTCTTCACCAATAACATAATTACATACAATGACAGAGGGTAAACAGTACATATGATGTAATTATGTATGTCATGTTAGTGTTAGCATTAGCGCAATGAATTCAGAATTTAAACATGACAAATGACACATTATCTAATGCATACATATATATATATATATATATATATATATATATATATATATATATATATATATATATATATATATACACACACACATATTTTTTAACTTTGCTGAAATAACTTTACAAATTATGCATTAACATTATTAATTATCTTTAACAAAAATGTTATCATATTATCATATTTTATCAACTTTGTACACAAAAATTTCAACACGACTGAATGCAACTTGCAGAAAATCACACATTCATTCAGCCCCTCCTAGTAATTCAGTAAGTTCATTCACTGAAGGATTCATCAAACTGATTAAAAATGAGAACTTGTGAGCTGGACGAATCACTGTTTTAAAAGTACCGGCTCATAAGAGTAATTTAGTCATGAACCAGACACTGTGTTTGTTGTTAAGAACAGCCAGCGAATGCAATAGTTAGGCACACTGTTTTGATACTATTTCACATGCATGCTTTTTTATGTCACCACATCCAATTCAGACTGATATCTCATAATTTGGGTAAAATATAATTTCTTTGGTGGTGCTGGTAGATCAGTGGTGGAGCAAAGGAAAATTGGAGCAGGAAAATAGAAATATCTTCGCTAACACTGTAGTAGAAGTATAGTGATTTGTTTTGCCCAATTTCACCAGCCACTTAGATTTTTTTACCAGCTTCTTTAGTTATTCATAAATAAATACACCACTTCTGAATTGATAGTGAATTATGATGACACACGTGACAATTAATTAATGTCGCTGCATTATATGGTTAAGTATTCAGCCACAAATGTTTGGAATTAAGCAATGTTGCATTCACAATGCTTGTAAATGTTAACTTCAAGCGAACTAAACTTAGAGCACCTCCTGAGAATTTCTGAGATCATTTGCAGCGTTCTCATGGATGACACTCTTCTTGCAGTTGCAGACTTCTGTATTTTCAGATGACTGAAACAGCAGAAACAATGAGCACCATGAGAAGCGCTGCACTTATGGGCAGCAGAGCGAATCAGATACAAGCATCAACGTGTGAATGTTTTCAAACATTAATTATTTATTCTTTTCCGCAAATCATCCCACAGGCCGGAGACGACTCCTTGGCAGGCCGGACACCCTGACCTAAAGCTCTCTTTTTTTTTTTGGTCCAGCATGTCATTATTTGTAGCACAAATTGATTAGCCGACCCACAGCATCAGGTCACCTCTCTGGTTTAATATCACCCCATGTAAGTTTTCTGGCTGCTTTGTATAATTTACTGAGCATCTACCATCCATTTAAAGTGAGTGAAAGATAAAAAAGGGAGAAAATGAAAAAGAAAAGGTGGAGGTAACCTCTAGCCAAGGTATGGGCTCCTTGAGTTACCGCTCTTGGACATGGTAATAAAACTTATCGCCTCCCTCCATCCACACCGCCATCCCTCACTCCACACCCACAGTCAGAATAACAACCGCAGGCCACAGTCTTTAGGAGGATGCGCTGCACAACACATTGTTCACCCAGGACACGTATGCCCCTCCACAGCGTCTGCATGTGACGTATAATTCACAATGTTTGAGACGGACTGCTAACACGAATGGGGAGGTAACCTGGCTGAAGGCAAACCTTTCGAGTTAATTGGATGTATGCAGATTGTACAAGCAGAAATGTGCCTGGAATACTGTTTGCAGGTGAAGATTTCTGAACGTCTGACTCTCAGGGCATTTTCAAGTTCAGTTTGGCAGTGGTTTACATGTCGGGCCAGAGTAACAGCAAGACAAGCACATTTTCAATAGAGCACACTGAACATGAATGTCTGTGAACCCTTAAATGTAAACCTTAGGTTTTTAGTGACTCTGGACCTCTTTGTCCTTTTGGGGGCTTAACAGCCCCTTTTCTCTATATGCTTTCAAAGGATAGGACAAAATGTAAAGTTTTGGGGTGAACTATATTTTTAAGACCCCTATGTGTAAATTACCTCGATTATAATTGGATTACCTTTCCGCAAGTGCAATGAGTAACAATGCATTTGATTCTAATGTTAATATTATTTGATTGAATGCAGAAAATATGAAAGTGAATGGTGACTGTTTGATTTCAGTCCTCAACATTTTGCCTAATTTAAAGTCATACTGGTTTGGAACAAATTGAGGGTGTGTAAATGACAATAGAAATGTCATTTTTAGGATCTCATTTTAACTTATTTTAATGTCACACAAAACAAAGCCTTTAACAGAAAAATCACACATTAAATCACACATAAGTGCCAGAGCAACTGATGGAGAGAACATAATATAAACAAAAAAGGGCACTTATATGTGGACATTGTGTCAGATAAGAAAAATAGCTGTTGTTTTGTCAGGATCTGTTTTGCCAGACTGTGTGATGAATCGTAGATCCCAGTGACAGTCATAAACCTCTTAAAACCAGGTTTTCATAAAATCACCAGGACACTACATTAATCTTGTACTCCGCTGATACACTTACTTTTATGACTTAACACACTTCGTCTAAGTCAGACCCTCTATTGAAAAAATAAGAAGAGAGTAGTCTGGAAAAGATGGATGAAGATCCCAGATGCCCACATCAGACCTGAATCGAAGCCAAGTTGGGTCAGAGAAAATATAAGGGTAAAAAAAAAAATACACGTTTTTTATGAAAAACCTAATCAGTTATGGACCCAACAGATTCTGTTTCCACAATACTGTGACCCAGTACTGTCAAGTATTTTATACCAATATATCGTGAAAGTAGACTTTCACTTTTCTGTAGAAAAAGTGAGTGCTGCTAGCCCGTGGTTAACACCTACCACCTACTACCAGTGGTTGCCATGTAATGCTCTGGGGTAGCTCTGAGCTGCAAGGGTGTTCTAAGTGGTTGATAGGGTGTTAAAAAAGAGCCCATCACTAAGTACAATATTTTGGTCCCTAGATATGGCGGATAGGTCCTTTCTTCTAGGTCTATGTGATCAGTATTATCCCTTTCATATTGTTCATTTCCATAGCACAAATGTTATTAGATGAGTTATGCACTGAAGTTTAATACTTAAAGGTGCACTCAGTAAAATATGTGTTAATGTTGCACAAACACATAGTGCCATATATATATATATATATATATATATATATATATATATATATATATATATATATATATATATATAGATTCAGCAACATGCATAAACAGAAGTTCTCAGTTATTGTAAAAATGTGCTATTCGCAATCAGCCATTTCAAAACACTAGCTAAGAGACATAGATATTTTAGGTCAAAAGTATACATACACTTGGTTATTTTTTTGTGGCAATGCATTTAATTGGTTAACTTTGAATCAAATGCTTTGTGTAGCCTTCCACAAGCTTTTCACAATACTTTACTGGAATTAAAGGAAAAACTAAACACGTATGTAAACTTTTGACCCTTCTGTAAATTTGATAAAGTAAATAAAAGCTGAAATAAATCTGATTATTTCAAAGTTCTTATGGAAATAAAGTAGATCCCTTATTGACATACAATAATTTGGATTTAATGTACAGTATTTAGCCTATGTCTATTTAAAGTTATGTAAAGCATGTGTTTAAAAAAATACTATTATACTACTGCTATTTATTTCCATCCAAAATGTTCGAAATTAGCAACAAAACAATTATTAACAAAAATTATGAATTCAAATATTTGTCTTGTTTTCCAGTAAATAAATAAATAAAACACCTAAACATCCTTAAAGCAAGATAAGGTCACACAAGATGCAAAATTACACACACTTTAGTGAAGTCTATGCTTAAAGAATAATAATAATAAATTAAAATATAAAATATATTTTTTTTTCCCTTATATTGAACATTCCAAATTATCTTCGATATAAATGCATATATGCATATATATATATATTCCAAATTATTAAAATATTATATTATATTATAAATAATTCTTTTTTTAACCTTAGAATGCATATGCAACCTTACCCCACTAAAATGCATATGTGAGTTTAAAAAAGAACCACTGTAAATTCTAGAAGCCTACTTTATAAAAAATAAATAAAAATAAATAAATAAATATATATATATATTCACTCGCTAAGCACTTTATTAGGAACTATACTAGCAGCTGTTGACCCAGATACTGTATGCACTCTTGTGCTTCAGTAGTTAATTTCTTTTTTTGAGAAGAAGACTCATCCTTACTGTAGACCTGGAGGTGTCCTCTGAAGGCCGTTCCTCCTCTGCTGTTCTCAGCTTTACACTCATAACTCCCAGAATCCTCCAGCTGGATGTTTGGGATCTCAAGCACAGCTTGGGATTTGCGCAGACGGGCTTTTTTGGGGATGTTGCCACTCATCTTCCTCCAGGTGATAGTTGGGACAGGACTGAGAATATACAAAAACACGAGAAATACATTTTTAAAGCAGATGTTTTTATTTAATTTTATTTATTTAGCATGTGTTAAAATACACTCTCCTATGCAAAGACAACTATCAGTAAGCCATTTGTAGGTTGAATACCCCAAAATGTGAATACCGACCAGCCCGGCCTATGATGTATTCAAGTTCTCCTGGAAACTTCTTGATAACAAGTTCACAAGTCATAATTAAGATATAAAGTGTGTTCTTTTGGTTATTTTGTTACTTAGTTTGGAATAAAATTGACTCACTGAACAATTTATTGTTTTCACTTTTCAGCAAACACAGGATGCATATTAGTGCCAGCACATTTAAATTAAAAGCAAATGGTGTGCAGCAGGTGTATAATTCATGTTTTTTTTTTTTTTTTTTGGTGTATTTTATGTTTATGTTTATTTTACTGTCACTGATAATGATAAGTCATTTTGCAGCAAAACTAGATGCATTTTCAGGCAGGTTTCGCTGTTCTTCATTTATAGCACACACAATCCATACTAAATAATTGTAACATCAATATTCACAATTACAACTTATTATAATTAATTCCAATATGCTTCCACCATACTTCTTTATTTGTAATGTCCCCAACTCTAAAAGTCTGGGCTTAATGAAAACTCAGAGTTTTCCAATTATGACTTTACGAAGCCATTCATGTGCGGTGTTGTCTTAAAGGTAATGAAGGCCCTAAATACAATAAAGTTAGGTCCTATATTTAATTAAAACCCTAAATGTAATAACTATTGGTCATGAAAGTAATAAAGACCCTTCATGTAATAACATTTTTCATTAAATGTGATAAAGGCCTAAATGAACTGTAAGTAAAGTAAGAAGACATCAAAACAATAATTATTTTAACTATCTTTAGCTGTGTGAATGAGTGACAATGTTATTACATTTATAAACAAAAGTTATTACATTTAATAGCAAAAGTTATTTAATTAAGGGCCTTAAAGGGTTAGTTCACCAAAAAAAGTAAAATGATCCCATAATTTACTCACCCTCAAATCATCCTAGGTGTATATGACTTTTTTCTTTCAGCCAAACACAATAAGAGTTATATTAAAAAATATCCTGGCTCTTCCTAGCTTTATAATGGGAGTGAATGGTACCTTAGATTTTGAAGCCCAAAATAGCACATCCATCCATCAAAAAAGTAATCCATACGGCTCCAGGGGGTTAATAAAGTCCTTCTGAAGTGAAGCGATGCTTCTTGCGTTTTTCTAAGAAAAATATCCATATTTATAACTTTATAAACTATAAACAATGGCTTCCGGTAACGTCCGTTCGCGCATTCACAAGAGAGTCGAGTTCTGGCATATGATGTAGGTGTAGTGTAAGGATAGAGGAAGCCAGCGAATGCATGGAAGGCCGTTACCAGAAGCCAGTGATTTATAGTTTAAGTTATAAATATGGATATTTTTCTAAAAAAAAACACATCGCTGGCCTTTATTACTTAAGGACAAACTTTTACTACATTTTGGACCAAAAGTTACTACATATAATACCAGAAGTTATTTCACTGAGAGCCTTTAGTACATTCAGGAACAAATGTAATTATATTACTAGCCTTTATTACATTTAAGAACACAAGTTATTACATTTAGGGCCTTTATTTCATTTAGGACCAGATATTCCATTTGTGACCTCTACAGCAGTCATCTCATATATGCAATCATTCTGTCATTACTTGAATGAAGCATTAGCAATGTTGGCTTAACCATTGGGTTTGTCCAACCAATCGCAGACATGGGAGTGTTCGGGAAACCTATTTGAAAACATTCATTATTTTTACAATTCCCTTTGTTCACACTAGCAGCACAAAAATTACACACTTCACCTTTAAAAAAACACTTTCTTACAGCAATTCCTTTTATCTCACTTCCCAAAATGGTGTAGATATTCTGCGACACTAATTTGTAGAAATGATACCGTAGTCATTTTGAAAGTACACACAGGACAATCTGATACAGCACACCCTCTGAAAGTGGCTGTGTACTGTGTAACAAAATAAACATCCAGATAGCTGTGCAGATAAGCAGTATTTGTACACCGCCATCCATCCCTATTTGTGGCTGCAGCGGGCGTGTGATATGACCTCCTTGGTGCACCGCCCGCGCATAGATAACCCGCTCTATCAGACAAGATCAGTAGTGCTTCAGAGTGACAGCTCCATTTCACAGCTCTCCAACAATGGAAATGTGATGCCGAGGAAAACCCCAGTGCCAACATCAATCATACGCCCTCCCTCCGATAAAAACTTCACATTTCTGAGGTCTTCTCCCCCTCTATGCCTGCTTTAAACTTACAAGGACATTTACAAACACAGGATGAAGTTTCTCTGACCTGTCAGTTTAAATCATGATGAGTCTGCGATAAAGCTCATGGGGTCACTTAAGCTTGAGAACATACATTCAGTGTGCTTGAGCCAGCAGGAAGAGAACTAGAGATGGCTGTGGTGCTTTAAACCAATGTAAACATCACTTCAGAGGTTAGGCACTGTGGCGGATGAGGATCATATTTGAATATATTATGTGATTACTTATCAGACGGATACTGTAGTTCAGGTCCTGGGTGCTGATTGTCTATAAAGCATTCTAGTCGTGCTTAAATTCATGATATAGTAACAGCTAACTCATGATCAAGTAGTTACTGTGTATATCACTATACAGTACCCAAAAAGGTCAACTGTTAACCACAGTTTACATATAGGGACTATAACTTCAAGCCGAATAATAGCACTTTATGAGTTCACAAACAGGGTCATTCCTACTAAGACTGTCAAATTACAATTCAAAATAGGAATATTCTTTGAAATTAAAGATAAAACTTTATACAGAGCCTAAATAAAATATGGTGAAAAATCAACAACATCAAACCTCATTGGCTCCTTCATGTTGCATGACTTTGTTGGTAACATTTTCATTAGAAGAAAGGAGTTCAGATATATGCTGTTAAAATACAGAAACCGTATGATCTTCATGACTTGCGTATGGAACACGGTAATAAAATACACTGTGTTTCCAGCAGCAGATTTTCAGACTCTGATGAGCCAGTGACTTTTAGTGGATTAAAACCACTTAGGCTACAGTATACGTCAACAGGAACAGCTACTGAATTAATCTTATACTGACACGTAAGTTATGAATGACTTAAAGTTAAATAAGAACTGTTGAAGTCTCACAAGCCTGAAATACAAAATTAGAATACATAACACAGTCTAAACTGCCTCTGGTACTGTCACTGTTATGTAATGTTACATCAGACCAAAGAGACTTTTATTTAGCAGTGAAGTTACTGACTGGCTATTCATATGACAAAGTGTGGAAAAATATACAAGTTATAGAGTTGTAAGTGGAATTTTATAAAAGAATAAATGATGCAATGAAATATGCTATCCAATTTCGTGTTTGTTTCGTTTTTCACTAGTTAAACAAAGTCTACAAACATGCCTTTTTTCAAGATTTGCATTACATTTTATTTCTGATTTGTGGATGAATCAGGGGTGTCAAACTCATATTAGGTGAGGGACCGTATATACGCAGGACAGTTTTAATATCATGGTAAAACAAAGGAAGCATGTGGAATATAGTATACAAATTATTTTTAATATACTTAGAAACTAGCTATAATACAAAGGCATTTAGATTGCATGCAGGGCCAACATACAAAACTGGTCATTAGAGAAAATGAACCAAACTACAATACTGAAAATGAGAAAGAAACACTCACTGCTCTTCACTGGATAACTATTTATTTATTTATTTATTTATTTTTATATCGCGCATCTTATCACGTGGTTTGTTGAGCGCGTTACCGCAGAGACATAGCACGTTTGGAGACCAACGCTATTTTTCGTGGCATTCATGCCCAACTCACCATAAACACCACCGAGAGCGAGAACCACATTATAGCGACCACAAGGAGGTTACCCCATGTGACTCTAACCTCCCTGGCAACCGGGCCAATTTGGATGCTTAGGAGACCTGGCTGGAGTCACTCAGCACACCCTGGGTTCAAACTTGCATCAATACTTGCTAAGCTCCCAGGCCCCGCCAATGGATAACTATACATTTTTGTAAGCACTTTTGTAATCAGATTTAATCAGATTAAAGGCAGATTTGTATTTACAGATGTAAAGTCCAGTAGCATCAAATTGTTATTAATGTATACTATCTCATAATGAAGTCTCAGTGGAGGCATTTGAAAAACAATTATAAATTATGAACTATTACCTGTACTATTTTTCCTTGTACCTGTCCGTTTTGTCATTATTTCTGTAAGGGGCTCACAAAAACTTCAAAGTGGGAAATGACCTGTGTTGCTCTTTGACAGGTGTCCATTTCAGTTTCAGTTCAAAAGCGTGAATTAGTAGGCTACATATGCGCGAGAATGGGCCACCATCCATAATGTTCTTTTGTTTAAAGAGGCTTGCAAATCGATTTCATGGAAAATCTTATATAACTTTCAAGTTGGATTTTTCATATGATCTTGCACGATGTTGTTCGCATAAACACGAATGACTTCTTCATGATCAGTAGAGTGTGTGAACATGATAGGAAGGTGGTGTGTGTGACAGAAGCAAGTATTTGTCACGTATTAGATGGAAACGATGTCCAGCGATGTCATTGGCTGTAGTGAAATTCATAGGAATTCTAATGCGTGCAGTCGCACTATATAAAAATAATTAACCAAATTTAGAAATGTCGTACAAATCCTGACGATTTCGCCGTGAGAGTGTGTCGGAAGCTTGATGTTGTTTGATAGCTTGTTTGAGATCATTTGCTTTGACATTGTTGGCATAAGTGCAAACAGAGAAATGTTTATGAAGAAATGACTGTTTATTGCCTGTATGGTAATGAAGGTCTGCACACTCGATTAACAAACATAGCCGTTTTAACACAATACAAAATAAAGAGCAACATTTTACATTAACCAGCACATCTTAAATGTTTCTTATGTGATTGCTTTGTGGCAATTAAGTCACATTAAAAATGTTTAATAAATGAATAGATGTCAATTTACTTCAGAAAAGGAGCAGAGTCTTGCAGTGATAAACTTTATTGGACTTTAAAACGAATAACACAAACCAACACGTTTCAGCACATATGCCCTCACCCAGAGGGGCACCTCAGTTCCTTGTGGGCAAAGAGGGAGAGGCAAAATAATCACAGGAATCATTACTGGAACCATTAAGAAACCGCAATTGAGGGGGCCTGGGTAGCTTAGCGACTTTGACGCTGACCACCACCCCTGGAGTCATGAGTTTGAATCCAGGTTGTGCTGAGTGACTCCAGCCAGGTCTCCTAAGCAACCAAATTGGGCCAGTTGCTAGGGTGGGTAGAGTCATGTTGGGCTAACCTTCTCGTGGTCACTATAATGTGGTTCTCATTCTTGGCGGGGCACGTGGTAAGTTGTGCGTGGATGCCGCTGAGAATAGCATGAAGCTTCCACAAGTGCTATGTCTCAAGCCACATGATAAGATGTGCAGATTGATGTCTCAGATGCGGAGGCAACTGAGATTCGTCCTCTGTCACTCAGATTGAGGCGAGTCACTACGCCACCATGAAGACTTAGAGCACTTTGGGAATAGGGCATTTTTAAGTGAAAAATTCCAATTTAGTTTCTCATCCCTGTTGACAGCTTTCGAAAATGCAAAACTGGCTAAATGTATTAATAAATAAATAAATAAATAAGAAAGGTGTTTCCTGGATTTTTTTCTATTCTTCTATTCAAAATGTTTTAACAAACCTCACTGAACGTGCAATAAACAAATGAGGATAAATGTTAATAATGCGTTAATAATAATGAGTAAATAATGACAGAATATTCATTTTTGGGTGAACTTTCCTTTAATAGTTGGCCTTTAAGGGTGCTGTGCAGTGATATACACAGAATCAAGGTGAACAGGTTTTTAATATTTTTTTCAATCATAGCTGTTATATATTCATTATAAACAATTATATATAAACAATATATTGTTTATTTTAGCATCTGTGTAATGCTGTATTGACCAATCAGCATCCAGGACTGGAACTATCCGTTATATAAAAGCTATGTTGTGAATCTTTTAATTTATTTATTTATTGCAAAACTTCAAATAATACAACAAACAAGGCACTTTTGTAAACCAAAGTTAGGTCATTCCAAGGCTTTCTACTAAATTAAATAATATAATCCCATTCTTCCTTTTCATACATCTCAATAAACTGAAAAAAACATTTAAAAAAATAAAAAAAATAAAGTAATTTTTTTTTTAAAACCGGTTAGGTCTAATATATATATAGCTAGCACAATTACACAATTTCAAATATACACTCCATCTTTGTTATCTATGATAATCCCAAACAGTATATATATTTATATTCTAGTACAAGCATCTCCATATAAGTCTTGATCCACTCCAAAACATTCTTCATAAAAGCATAAACATTTATATTGTGAATCTAGTCAGAGCTGAAGGGGTTCTTCAAACACACTTAACATAATAAGTGCATATTATGTCATTTTATACTGAATTTAACAATTTTGTAACAAAATGAGATCATTAATCCTTAGTAGTGTGAGAACCTTCCAGAAAGGTTATACCGTCAACAAAATTTCAGCATGCATGAAAGGAGCCTCTATTCGTAGCCCAGGTAACATTTTTGGCATCAGACACATTCACTATTATGAGCTGGCAGTTTGCCTTTGACAGTGTCCAGTACAATGCAGCCACTGAAAAGCATCCCTGCAGTCATTTCAGGCACACTGCCCGCACTATTGACAATAAACGCTCTAGCCATTTCCCTGCACACAAAGACAAGCCTTTAGTCTCTCCGACTGCATGGTTGTCATACATACTGAGTGACGGCGTGGGACTAAAAGCAATTCTTAGTCCAATTTAGTTCATTATAAAGAGTGGCATTTTCTAATGCACTGATAAATCATTTATTTACGGGTGACTGGGGTGAGGCCTAAAGTTTACTGGAGGACTCAATGGCAGACAACAAGCCATCAGACCAAACTGAGAGTGGAGGGAAAGGCCATTGGCAAGATTTTGGATATCTCTGCATGCACTGAGAAGCTAAGTAAAAGTCTGTTAAGTTTATTTGAACAGAAAGAGAGAGAGAGAGAGAAAGAGAGAGAGAGAGAGAGAGAGAGAGAGAGAGAGAGAGAGAGAGAGAGAGGCTGACAAGAATACAAAGATCAATGTCTAGGTTTAAATAATGACTTATTATTCTAATGGGGATAATTAATTGTAAACTACACTTCCTCACAAAGAGGTTCTTGGAGGCACTGTAAACAATTACTGGGTCCTTAAAATAGTTTGACTGAGATTGAGTTTGCATTTGATAGGCTTTGCATTTGAATTATTCATTCCAAATAACAAACGCAAATAGAATTACAGCACAAAGATGCTGGATTATGTATAAAGAATGCAGAATTGCATTTCCTTCATGCAGAATGTCAATTCTGTTTGGTTAAGCTACACAAGTGACCCAAAGAAAGTTCTATAGAAAGTAACTTATAATGATAAATAAAATTAAGCAAAACTAACAAATAACATTTGGGGTTGAGTGGATACATTGACACCCAGGACGGAGAGGTGCGGCAACCTTGGTGTTCACACATGTTATGTTTGTACAATTGTACAGAGAGGATTTCACCTCTACAAATCTAAATTGTGCCAAAAAATGACCAAAAAAGCAATTGTGAGTGGGGTGGCCAGGCTTCGGTCCATGGTGGCCCTCCACCACTGCAAAGGTTCCATAACCAACTAAAAGTTACACCCCCAAAGCAACAACAAAATTGCAAAAATGTATTCCTAATGCAATGTTGCTTTTTGTTTCCATTTGGCATGCAAACCTTTTTAGCCTGCTAAGTCACCATTCCATCCTGCTGCATCCTCAAAGCAGATGCAAAAATGGATTCCCAAAGCAACAAATGTTCAAATTAAATGTTTCTCACAGTTTTTCCAGTAAGGATTATAACCTGATAAGCTAGATTTCCATAGCAACAATGTTGCAACAATGCATTCTAGGAACATTTTTATTTGTGTCTCCAGTTAGCATGCTAAACAGTTATCCTGCTAAGCTACAATGTAAAAAAAAAAATCCATAATTTTAACGGTAATAGACTGCAGAAATGCTAAAGTGAAAATAGTATTTTTTTTTACAGTGTAACATTAAAGCATGACCTCCATAGGGTTCTCAAACAACTGAAAGCTGCATACTCAAAGCAACAACAATGTTGCAAATATGCATTCCCAAAGCAACAAATGCTAAAATTAAACATTTCTCTTTGTGTTTCCACTTAGCATGCTAACTGATTAGCCAGCTAAGCTAACATTTCATCACATATTCTCTCCCTTACAAGAATCAAATTCTGGCAAATTTGCCGCAAATTCACCACTCCTTACTTTCACATACAAATGAGATTTGTGGCAAACTCTACATTGTTGCCAAAGGGTTTGCTGCAGGTTCAACACTACCGGTGAAAAGCTGCAAACTACTGGCAAACATTTGCTGTGAATCGCAAGCTCATTGGCATGTGAAAATAATGAGTGGGAAATTTACAACAACTTTGCATCAAATTTACAGCAAGTTTGTCAGAACTTTAGACTATTTGTAAGGGCTATGGTTCCCAAACAGCTGAGAGTTGCATTCCCAAATTCTACCAATGTTTTTCTTTGTGTTTACAGTCAGCATGCTAACCAATTAGCCTGATAAGCTAACATTACAGTATGTACTCCTTAGGGTTCCCAAACAACTGAAAGTCAACAAACAAAGCAACAGCAAATTTTAAATAATGCATTACCACAGCAACAAATTTTTAAATTGAACGTTTCTCTTTGTGTTTCCAGTTAGCTTGCTAATTGATTATCCTGCTAAGCTAAATTTTCATCATGCATTCCCTACGGTTCAATTATGCAACTAAGCTAACAAATTCAGTGTTAGTACACATTTCATGAAACTATATAAAAACATTACTTTTTGTGCTATATGGTAAATGGATTTGGCAATACTGTCCACAAACATTTGATTTTCAATCTTGTTCAATCTTGGTTATGTAATCAAATGTTAAAATGTATGTAAAGTGTTTATGAACTGATAATCTGTCTTTTTACTCATGATGTGTGTGAAAGGTCATTGTTATTGGAAACTGTGTACAATAATATGTACAACGAGGCACGTAAAAAATTATTTTGCAGAAATGTAGGTACAAGTGTAGTAACATGATTCTATGAAACCAGATTGTATATTTGTGATTCAAAGTATAGATTTCATGTCTTCAAATATTCTGGAGTGAAAATTAAATATTGTGTAAAATAAAAATGCATCAGTGCTGTGAACATATTATATTTGAACATAATATACCTATACATATATTCATGTATATTACGTGCAGTTCATCTTTGTTTATTATACATCATATACAGACAATGCAGAGTATTAGCAGCCACTGTGCACTTTAGATATCAATATCTGCTATTGAAAAACCCATATTATATTATATCATAGCCCAACAATGATACTGTATCCAAGCGATGTTTATCTCAGGAGAAACAGCTTGGAGTAAAAAAATAATAATACATACAATAATAAAAAAAATAAATAAATAATATATATATATATATATATATATATATATATATATATATATATATATATATATATATATATATATATATATATCCCTCAAATAATTTATTTTAACTAAAAACCCCAAGTTATGGCACATAATGCTGTTCAGAGGGGGAGGGAAAAAGAGAGAGCAAGAGATTTTTCACATTATCTTTTATGAGTATATGGAAGCAGCAGGCCATGGCAAGGTACATCTTAAGCACATATGGAATAAAGCCTCCACTGAACATCATTTGAAGGCATTGTGCTGCCCTGACTGAATGTTTGAGTGCTTTTCTGCCTCCCGGCTCTGGGGCTGTACTGGCCACTTTCATTTTTCACCATGCTATCCTTGGCTAAATGTGAACATAACAGATATTAAAAGCATCCTGCAAACAATGACGTCCACAGACTCTCATTCCCCCAACTCTCTCGTTCAACCCATGGCCCTCGCCCTCTGCCTCCCCATACAGCTATTACAAGAATATACAGCTCCCAAGGGCCAAATCCCAGCGCTGTTTCTACACCAATCAGAGCAGAATTGCCACTAAATCAGATATAGAGTTCAATACTTACAGAGAGCTCATTTAACAGCAGGCAAGAGATATGAATAAAATTAGCTATCCTTCTGGAGCCATCTCATCTCTAGAGGATGTGTTCTGCTCTTTGCTCTGGCAAGAAGTTTGGCTTGTTAAATCGGTCATAATTATGATTATTAATGTTTCTAACCTTAAAAGAGGTGTTTCAAGGTGTGACTGAGAATGTTCTGCCTTTTTGTGAAAGAAAGTTACTTTGGGGTGCCACGATGTGGGGAAAAGGTTTGGGTAATCATACACATGGAGTGATGGTACAAGAGGTGCATCACAATGGTTAACTACTAGTTAATATTTTTCACGTTAGTGCTTTAATTAGCATCCCCAAAGAGTGCAGTGCTTTAGCCGTTAGACGGTTTGCGCATATAACTGTTTTGGAGATCTTACGTCTTTAAATGTATCATTTAAAAGCATCACTTGGCAGCAGTACTCATGCACACTTTGGCTGTTGCATAGCGATTTAAAAAAAAAATTAAAAAAATGTTATTATTATTTTAATATGTAGCTTTGCACTTACTGTAGGCAACCCACCGACTACTTTTTTTAAGATACATACTTTTGTGCATCCTTAGATGGCATGTTGGGTGGGGTAATATTCCAGCTTACTTACTTTCCAAGGGCGAAGCACTCCAGCCGCACTGTAACTCCTTTGGCTGCCAGTACAGTCTGGGGAAAATGTGCTTCAATTTTGGGCTCATACTCCCCCATCACACCTAAACAACAAACACAAATATAAAAGACACACAGAAATTAGTGTACATATAGCACACTCTTTATACTTCCACAAGACAATAAATGAAAGTTCAGAGCTAAAAATTTGCCTTTAGCAAGCCTGAGGATAGAACTTGGTGTACAGAAGCAGTTAAATGAAGTATAGATTACAGACAGACATATAAGACTCAAAACTTAGGCTGCATCCCATTCTTCAAAATACACTAAAAGTATATGTTTACACCAGGACGAGGAAAACATTTACTGTACAGCATCTTGGATTCAAACAATCTTGATAACATAGAACCCTTTGTAATATACGTATATGATTGCATGATTCACAGGTTGTTTTTACACAGAGAAAATAGGTTGTATTTGACCAGAATTACATTATCTTCAGCAAGCTGACTAACACAACACTACTGTTTGGTACTGTTTGGTGACAAATGAAGGTAATCAAACAAGCTCACTTGCTCTCTCTCTCTCTCTCTCTCACACACACACACACACACACACACACACACACACACTCGTTTCTTCAATGACTTTCCATCAGTAACTAGTTCTGAAGTGACATTTTCGAATTAGTAACAGAGGCTTGTGCACATCATTTGAACCAGCAACAGCAGATCCTGATCCGCGGTGTAAGAAAGTAGTTCCATGAGCAAATGCATTTATTTATTTATTTTTTGTGACTGTCCTTAGTTTTTCCTAATTTTTGTATTTACTTGTTCCTCAAACTGTTGTATAAAAGCAATATCACACTTGCAATAGGGCTGTGCGATATGTAAAATGATTTTATTCATAATCGCCTTAAAAATATTGTGATATACGTTTATATCGTCAATCCCCCTGCCGAGGGTCAGTGAATAGCTTTGCTTTATTGATTTTGCTTTAAAAATTAAATTAATTTATTGAAACGTGAAAAATATAAGCAAAAGAAATGTCTAAATTGCACTTTAAACTAAACTAAAAAAGCAATTAAAATAACAAAGTGATAAAAAAATCTCATTTAACCACCTCCCCAAATCCAAATATTTATCATCTCCAATGGCTCCATTTGCCATCACACAAGTATCCGTCAATGACAGTGACTACAGATTAAGAACTGAAGACAATTATAAATGTAAAGACAACAATAATAAAAAATAAATAAGCCTAATCAATTCCCTTGTGTTCCCAAAATAATGCTGCCAAATGTGTGTTCTTATTGAATTTGTGTTTGTATTGCATTTTGGTAATACATTTAATGCTGCCTAAAGAAAAGAAAATAAAACAAAATTTTAGGTTCAAGGTGAACATGTCTTGTATTATTTTATGATCTTTCTTTAATACAGTGATATATATTACTGAACCTGCAGAGTTGTTCACAATGTATGGCAACCGAATGGAAATAAAAGTGAACTAAACTCACAGCACCTCATGAGATGATCGGCAATCATTTGCAGCATTCTCATAGATGGCATTATTCTTGCAAACAGTTTTCAGTTGAATGAAACAAAGAAAAGGGAGTGATAACTCTTCACATGGGCTTGTTCCACATGAAAGGCTTGTGCTGTACACCTCTGAACAAACAGCGAATCAGACACAAGCATTGATGGCTTAACTTTTGTCAGTTCTTAAAAATATAATAAAGTGTGTTTCGTCAAGCATGTGTCTTTGTGACTAACAACATTTCTTGTCATGTGTGATATATATACGAGACATCTTATCTCTCAGTGAAATCGGAAAGAGTAGACCGAAATTCCGAAACACTGCCCCAGTGGCCAAAGCGGTAAGTGTTGTAGGGCATTCATGTCCAGGGGAGGTCACCAAAAGCTAGAAGTGAAGCAAGTTGTTTTCAGCTTTACAGGATGTTATAATTTACTATGAAGAGAAAAGCATATATTTATAGATTCTATTCCTCGACCAAACCCAAAGCTTACCTTAACCATTAGTGGAGTAAAAAAGTAATGTTAGAGGGAAAAGTGAAACCTCCGAATCATGCTCGTCATTGATTATTCAAATGTGGTTACTGTCTGACTTTGAACCCCAGTCTCTCTCGCAGCTGATGCAATGCTCTGCCAATCGTGCCAGGTGAAAATGTAAATACATTTAAACCACTGCAAACATGTCTGATAAGAATGCTGCCTGTCAGCACGTCGACATACAGTCACCGATCCTAGGGTACTGAAACTATCAGAAACATCATGCCGACTTCATGTGTGACCATGTTGATTAAAATACAATTTAATTACATTAAAAGAGGTATTTAATTACAATTTGTTAAGGTCTGTCTGTAAATTCCTTCTTCAGATCAGTCTGAAGAACAAACACGATCTCACACCCTCTACTAACAAACAGGTTTTGATCAACTTTTCTTTGAAAATAAATAAAAAAAAAACATACGATGTAGGGTCATGTTTTATGAAAAATTAGGAAGTATATTTAGAGCTACTGAAGTCTGTGTCTTTGACAATATCCACCCACATAAGAGAACAATGGCAGTGTAATGTTTAAATAATGTAAAGTCTTTTTACACAAAATAAATGTAGCCTAAAACTGAAAATAGAGCAGTATGTCTGTCTTCTTTTTTAATTTTCCTCTCATTCAATGAGGAGAATATGTTCCTTCCTTGCCCTGCACATATAATTTTCGAGGAGCCATATACTTGTGCAGATAATAATCATTAGGATTGGTGAACAAACTGATTTGATGATATTCAGGATTGTGAACGCTAACATACATCTGTATATTGAACCAAACACAATAAGGATATATGCTTGCCGGTTCAGCTTTACATAATCTTCTTACAAGCACTACAGAAAAGAATGGAGAATAAAAAAGTTAATTTTCAGTGTATTTTATTTGAATTTTCGTTTTTTATTATCAATTTACTTTTTGTGAAAAAAGGTTGTGCATACTGTGTGAGCTGACATCACTTCTGTTACAGCTTTGACATTTTTTTATGTCTGTAGTTTTGACCCAGCAACTAGCAATTTTCATAAATACATTTGATAGAATAAGACATGATAAAATGTGCTCAACTAAAAGTTTCTGGTTCATGTTTTCGAGAAGAGTAACTGAACTATGCCCAGACATGCTTAAACATGCGTGTTCTGGTCCAGAATTGGACCACAGATTGCTTGATGACCACAAATGCTGTTGCATGTGCTGAGTGTTGTTAAACTCACCACTGCGCAGAGAGCGCTCAGATGTTAACTGCAATTTTATCAAAATCATTTGGAGTTTCAGATAAACGTGATTGACGGCCACATCAAATCACTGACTTGCATTAAATAAAGAGATTGTATTTTCCTGGGAGACTTTAAGAGGTTGTGGTACATAAGAAAAACTACAGAAGTGCCGGTGAGTCACTGCCCACTTAATACAGTATACAGTATATACACTTAAGCACTGTATATACTGTGTGTGTATATATATATATATATATATATATATATATATATATATATATATATATATATATATATATATATATATATACACACACAGTATATAATACACTTTGTCAATTCACCTGCTTTTAGCTGGTATAGGACAAAATAATTGTGGACCCTGATGGCATCAATAGCATGTGATTTGGAATGTAACTCCATGTGCATTTAACTTTAACCCCCACTCTCAGTGTTCATAGTTACAGATTTAGTTACCCTTCTGAAAAGACCAGCTTAACCAGCATGCAATTCCCATGCTGGTCTATGCTGGTTAGTGCAGGTTTGGTACTGGTTTAGCTGGTGGACCAGTATAGCCATGTAGTTCACCAGAATAAATCAAGCTTTTTTTTTTTTTGGTAATGCTGGTTAACCAAGAAAGTTTTTATGGTAAAGCTACTCAAAAGCAGACAGAACACAGTATGGATTTTGCTACACTAGGTCAAAAGTTTTGAAATCAGTATCTGCTTACCAAAATTCGAAACACTGTCCCCAGTGGCTGAAGTGGGAAATGTTTTTAAACCCATGACGACGTGTGCTCCAGATTTCTGGTCAAATGTCTACAGTGTAGCTCCAAAAGAGAGTTTTATATATAGTTGTAAATTATGTAATACAGTAAACAGGAATTAATATTTGATTAACTTTACCCCCTAACCCAAACCCTAAACCTAAACATCAGTGGAGTCAAAATTTAATTTAAGAGTGAAAATGTAACCTCAGAATCACCATAGTTTAATTGAAAACAATTTATTTTTGGTTGTCATCTCAGTTGTGCCATAGGGAAAGATGAGCACAGTTGAAATGATGCAACAATTACTGATGGGAGATCAAGTAAGTCACTTGTCAGTAATTTGGCAGTATGGGGTTGATTTTAGGGTGCATAAACTTTGAAAATCTACATGTCTATTTCCCTTGTGATCATGTTGTCAATAAGCCTGGTGGAATACCATCTCACCAGCATCCTGTGTTGTGGTCCAGCATTCAAAACGTCCTCGTTACGTCCATAACCTCCGTTCCGTAATGGATGGAACGAGACGTTGTTTCGATGTAGTGACACTAGGGGTCGCTCTTGAGAGCCAGAGAGGCCTCTGATCTTTGATAAAAGCCCAATGGGAATTGGAGAGTGGTATTTGCATGCCACTCCCCCAGACATACGGGTATAAAGGAGGGGACTTGCATACCACTCATTCAGATTTTGTGCTGAGGAGCCGAGAATAAGGTCCTGGCCATTTCAGCGGTTAGTTCAGCGTTGTGGCAGGAGGGTCACAATGTCTCGTTCCCTCCCCCAGGGAACAGATGTTACAGAAGTAATCAGGACATTCCCTATCTGTCACTCACTCGATGTTGTGTCGATGTAGTGACACTAGGGGTCCCCTACAAAAACGCCACAACTAGCTGAACTGTATTACTTAGATCGGTGGTGCGAGATGCACACCAGGCTGGCTCGTAACCTCATCACACCTAGTATGAGTGCCGAACAGCCCTTTGTGGATGAGTCGACTACCCAAAGGATAGGGACATGCTAGCCCAGTTGTGCCTCATCTCTCTTTTTTTCATTTACTCCCAGAAAATTAGAGAAATCATTAACTGACCAGGACACACATGTTTACGTCGGGGGGTGTACCTCCCAAGGGGAAGACACCGTGGAGACCACACCCTGCCCAAAGACAGAGGGGGGGGGGGGGATTTCAACTGTAGATACTTCATAAGGTCTTGCCAAGTCTAATCGGAAGTAAGTCATGTGGAGAAGTCCCATGGTAGGCCCTACCCAATGGGGGAGGAAGCTCTATGAGCATATTGACAGGGGAAGAGGGGCCTCTACCCAAGGAAGACAGAGTTTGCCAGCAGGGAAACTTTTTTCAGCGGAAATTACATAGCAATGGGTCACCTATGGGGAACCAGCGCATGTGGAACACCTGTCCCAGTACAGGGCTTAGTTAGCACAAGAACTGAGCTGGCAGTGAGCTTCTCCGCAAACTCACCTGCCACAGGGCTAGAAGGAAGTAATCCAGGGAAAACATTTGTGAATGCTACTGGGAATTAAGAATGCACTTATACAAGCAATGTGCCAACGCAGCCGTGGACCTGTCCAGGGATATTTCATCAAGATAAGTTCTTGCTACGTGCCTGTTGCATACGGTGCCCCAGCCTGTGCTGGAGGCATCAGTCATAACCACGACACGCCTGAAGACCTGTACTAGTGGAACCCCTGCCCGTAGAAATACAAGGTAATTTCAAGGGCCGAAAAGGCAGCGACAGATCGGCGTGATGGCCACGCGATGTGTCCCCATCTTGGGACTAAAGTCCAGAGCCAGTGCTGAAGCTGTCTCTTATGCATCAACCCAAGCGGTGTGGCCACCGCCGAGGAAGCCATATGACCCAGGATCCAATCATCGAGCCGCGAGGGTTCGGGGGGAAAGCGGAGGGTTCCACTCCAGCCCGACGAATGTGGTGGCCTGGGAAAGCAAGTCCGTCATTTCGGTGAAAGCGAGCCACGAGTGCAATGTTCCCATGGTCATGCCCTCGCAGTCTCTGCGTGTGAAGCACCCAGGCACGAAAGACAACAATCATGGCCGTCTGAAGGCGAGAGATATCGACCGCATCCAGGAATAACACACAATCGGAAGGGTATCTTTAAAAAGACGCTTCATTAAAAAAACGTTCCGATGTGTGCCGCTCTTTTTTAATATACTCTTAGAGGGAAAATACTCTTTTATAATACACTCTAATGATCTGCCGAAGAGAGGGGGAAAGCCGCTGTAATGTGCCGTAAGGATCCAGCAGATGTAAAGATAGAAGGTGTGGGATATTCAGCTCGCTGAACCATCCACCGCTCGGCTCCGAAGAGAAAATCTGAATGAGCGGTATGCACGTCCCCTCCTTTATACCCGTATGTCTGGGGGAGTGGCATGAAAATACCACTCGCCAATTCCCATTGGCCTTTTATCAAAGATCAGAAGTGTGACAGATAGGGAACACATCAAGTGCTAGTGACAAGCTATTAATTTTTTTTCAACAAGATAAGCTCTTGTGAAGTCTCTTAGAATAATATTTTACTGTTAGCAGTTAGTTCCGCTACGCCTGACTCATTGTGGCAGCAACAAAACTATTAATATCTTGGTTTGCAGGTGTTGGATCAGCATATTATACACACCTTCTGCCCCTCTCACACAAAATACCAACTTGGCGTCTTCCCAGTTGCTTTTTGGAAGACCAAACTCATTAATTAAAGCTTGTGACAGGAAACTTGTGCTTTCTGTACACTGGGTTCATGTTCTCTCTCTCTCTCTCTCTCTCTCTCTCTCATTCTCTCTTGCAGTTTATGTAGGTGCTTTGTAGATTTAGGCCTTAGGTGCTCTTCTATGATGAATTACAAAACTCACATCGACTGTATCGCTTGCAATATCCAGAGCAGCGGCTCTAGAACATTGACCTCACAATCAATAGTGCAACAAACAAGACATTTGATAAATGTGACAACTGTATATACAGGGGCCCCCAAAGTACTTGTACACTTAAGCCACACTTAAAAAGTATTGTATTCTCATTGTATACACTCATTGTATTCCATTATTTATTGTATTATATAAAAAAATATGAAAACAAGTTGCATTTATTTGAAAGAAAATTAGTGCAAGCACATTTTTTAAGCAAAACATGATATAAATAAAATCCATAACTATAAAGATTAGATTATATTCATAACTTTACAAAATGTATAACTATCAAGATATAAGGGCTATGATCAAACTGAAATTCTTAAAAAAGTATATGGTCCGTAATGCATTTATACTTTCTATCTACTGTACAAGAATGAGCAATCCTCCTGAATTTACAATTCCACACAACAGACCTCGAGGGATCTTATAAAACAGGTGTCGCGGCAATTCCAGACACAGAGAGTAAATTCTCCACAGTACCATGCATGGCAAACTGCTAAACTAAATTATTTTGAATGTACACTATAGAGGCCGCAGGGGAACAGGGTGAAATAATTTGTCCTTGAAACGGAGCACCATGCTGGAGTCTATTGATGTGCAAAATTCAGCGGAATGCAGGGGAATCTTGAATGGCTGTATTCCTCTCCTGCGTTCATAGCCGGAGGGTACAATCCCTTTGTTTATTCATGTGGATGTTGCAAGGGCCCATCTATATCCATTTGCTGTGATATGTCAGCTGGCATTGAGTAAATCTGCAATTACGAAGGAAAACACTCCCATTCAGGGGCTTAATTATCATTATCAGTCTTATTAAATGGGAAACTGTTGCATAAATTTTACATGAGGAATTAGTTCTGTCGTTTTTGCACACTGAAGTGGATAACAAATCTAACATTTGTAACATTAGTCTAGAGCAGTGTTTCCCAACCCTGTTCCTGGAGGCCCCCCAAAACTGCATATTTTGTATTCCTCCATTTTCTGACACACCCAATTCAGGGGCATGTTCAGCCACAACAAAATGTAGCAAAACATTTATTTAAACAGAAACGGTGGTGTGATGAACACCCTGTTGTGTTATGCAATCGTTGCAAATATGGCAACTGAGAAAGCAATTCTTTGCATTCTTTTCGAATAATTTTGGGGTCTGGTGAATTTGGTTTAAATACGTGTTTACTACTACAAAATACACTCGATGTTACAGTCACTGCCCTTGCTGTCCAGAATAGCAGAGAACATCCCAATCGAGTGAAGGGACATGTTGACACTGTGGTTCCTAATTATGGTTATCCAACATTTGCCTCGCATTTCAGGATGACAAGACAAACATTTCTTCTAATGTCTTCAATTGTTGCATACAACAAGCTACAGAGGACACATTTGTAAAATGGCGGGGTTTATATACACGTCGCTGCTGATTGGGTAACACCTCTGACACACCCACCAAACAAGAGAAAACTTACCTCAAAAGCCCGTTTAACATTGTTTCGAGGAAACATGACCCTGAGAAATTCAATCCGGAAACCGTGGCAAAAGGGTGCACCCCGTTTTGAGATTGAATGTTCCCCTGGTCTTGGAGTCTCCACTAATGAGCTGATGAGTTTAATCAGGTGTGTTTGATTAGGGAGATATTCAAAATGTGTAGTGTTGGGGGCCTCCAGGAACAGGGTTGGGAAGCACTATTCTAGAACATGCCTCGGCCACCCTCAGTGAACACCGAAAGTTTCCATATCAGTTCGAAAAACTTCTGATATTTGTGCATTTTTGTATGGTACTTATTGGTGTTAGTTTGATGACACACTGATTCTTGAATACTAAGACAAACCAAAGAAGTCTAAAATGCCTGGAGAGAACTAGCCATTAGCATTCATCTCAGTGACAGTTGCTTGACTGGTGCATGCAGCCCCAGAAGTATGCAATTTTAAATCTGCCATATATGCTCATGGGCACACAGGTTTTTTGAGCCAAACAGCCAAGCTGTAAACACCATGTGACTTCTTACTCAAGAGCCAAAGGAAAATGGAGTTATGACAACACTGACTGGTAGCTTAAGGCACATTCACAAGAATGTGCACAGTCCTAAACTCTTGCTAAACATGGCTACTTTTAAATGGCTTTTAATGGAGATGCTTTTGGTCTATATGGTGTAGTTACGGCCAGGGCTAAATGGACCATATTGACCAGGAAAACCTTGAATCACTTGGACAAAACAGACTACATAACTGCAAAATGAATTATGAAACAAGGAATTGTTTACTATTCACCCATGTTTTGTTCCTATTAATCAAGGATCAAAACTGTCTGATAAAATATGTTATTTTACTGACATGAATTATTTATTACAAAAGCAAGCACTCAACTTTGATTAAGAATGAATTGAGAATATAGCGTGGTTTCAAACTGACTGATCTATTGAAGCAAATCTGACTGGGTTGACAGATTAAGTGTTGACAAAAAATTTGATAAATGTGACAAAAAAGTTTGATTGTTGGAAAATCATAGTAATAATAATGTATAATAATGTATTTATATAATTTTTATATATATATATATATCTCTGTCTGTCTTTATCTATATAATACATATATACAGTACGTCTCAAAAAAAAGCCTGTGTAAACTTGATTAACACATAACAGGTGAAATATTAAGGTAAGAGTAAAAGTATATACTATAATGTATATTCTACAGTACTTAGGGGTGTAGAGATGCATGGATGCATCGATCTGACAAATACATTTTTATGCATCGATTATGGAAATTACAAATCGGTTATCATCAGTACCCAGTGTGATACAGAAGCAGTCACAGATTACACATACCTTCCTGCCACAGGCCTGAAGCATGCAATATTCAAGGGAAAAATTGCACTTTGAAAGTAAAAAAGTTCATGCAGCCAAGTTCACTCTCTGTGAACCATAAGACAAACGGGTAAATGGATGAATGCTGCTGAGTTCGGCTTTCTGTGTCATTATTCATAAATGTTTGCGCCCACTTTACCAAAGTGAGTTCATTGTTGTTGCTTACTTCCCTGATTATGATAAGATATTATTTTATATTTCCATAAAATTTGTTATTTCTCCATAAAACAGTTTAGCCAAAAATAGAACTCAGTTTAAATAAATATGGTTGACATGTGGCTGTGAACAAAAACACTCACTTGTTCATTCATTCTCTTCATAGTGAATATTCCTCATTATCCTCTTCATATTCCAAAATGAATAGAGATTTCATGGATACTACATCCCCTTTACACGCCACTAAAGGATAGTTAACAAATCTATGACCCTGCTCCATTTAAACCTGGATGTTATCTGCTTGCACATAACATATTTCATTCACAATTATTGGTGCAATAAATGTTAACATTACATATTAAAATCTATTCTGCTTATTGCATGGTTTACAAACCATCTGTTTGTGTGTGTTTGTCATTATGTTGCATCAGACATTGTTACCTTTTATTAATATCAGATATCTATAATGGATGTAACACACTGTATCTACAGTATATGTACCATATAATGTCTATAAGTAACATATCATTCATATCTATAATGCATGTAACACTACTTTTCTGTTTATATATGCAGCCACACATTTAAGCCAAACCATCTGACTCTAGAGCTCAAGTCTGGTGCATGTCTGTGCTCTTTAAATTAACAATGTTCAGTAAAAAATCTTCTTTTGGCATTTTTGTTTTAATATAATTCTGAATTGTTACAATATAATCAAATCTCTTTTGTAAGTTGCTTTGGATAAAAGCATCTGCCAAATGAATACATTTAAATGTAAATGAATCGGATCGAATCGAATTGTGACCAAATTTCATATTTCATCATATTGATCATATATGCATCATATTGACATAAGTCAGAGCAAGTATTTACAGCCCCTTTTTAATATATACTACTTGTTGCATAAATCAGAGTACAGGAAATTAGGCAGTGCGAGGTAGAAATGGACGGCCTGCAATCTGGATTATGTAATCAGTTTTCAAAAACCAAGTTCTTGTAATTTAACATACATTGCATGTTAAAATGTGTGCAATCAGATTAGTTTCTTTTTTTCTTTTTTGAGTACATGTATACATGAGCCTATCTATCAGTCATAAAAGGAGTGCAAACTGATATCTAATATACAGAAAAATATATTTTCTTTGGTGATCTAAAAAAAAAAAAAACAAACAAAAAAATTAAAAATCAGAGTGGAAATGTTGCTATTTTAAAACATAATGGCAACTAATGGAATCAGTGTGAATTTACATATCTAATCCAGTGCTGTCTTTTAACCTCCCCCCAAAGAGACATAAAAAGATGAGGGTGTAGATGTAATCTACAGGGCATTTATAACCCATTTCATGAAAGCATTTCTTTTTCTCACCAAACAACTTTCAATTTCAGTCTCAATCCCCTCACTTGTTACACATTTATGATTCCAAAGCAATCCTGTGTGTGTAATGAAATTACAATATTTCATCGGTTTATGCTGTACGCATCCAATTTAGCATCTAGAAGGGTTGAAATTGATGGGACAGAGTTCTAGACTGGCAGTGGCAAACCAAATAGACGAGCCCTTTTTGTGTTGCAATGAGTATTTTCAAATCACAATTTAATCCATTTATTAACATGAGAGGGTGTAGTTTTATGCACTGCAATTTTCCGTTTCTTTTGTTGTACAATGCAGAACAATCACCTGATGAAAGTCTGGGCATCCATCAGTCATTTAAAGCTTTTACATCCGACTGCTAATGAAAAAAATCCATTATCACAATGCTGGCTTTCACATCTACTTTCTAATGACTCAACCAAACCAAAAGTGCAAATTGGAATCACACTGGGAGAGATTCCAACACCTCTCTGAAAACATGAACACATTGGTGTGACAACAGTTAAAGGAATAGTTCAATCCAAAATGGAAATTCTATCATCATTTGTCCAGACTCATGTTGCTTCAAACCTCTCTGGCCATATGGACAAATTTTAAGGTGCTTTAGGCCAATTTTAGAGCTTGACAGCCCTTCTAGACCATTCACTTTCATTGTATGCAGCATCGAGATATTGCTGAACATTCCTTTTTGGGATCAAATAATGACATCATTTTCAATTCTCGGTAAGCTATCCCTTTAATAGAAAAAAATAAATAAATGGATGGAGTCTTTAAAACAAATAACTGTCTGGGCTCCTGTCATCCATAACTAAAGAAAGCCTACCGTTCAATTGACATAATGTTTAATGTGTGGTCACGTGAGGTTGTGTATGAGCACGTCACTATTTCACTTCACATTAAAATCACAATTATGGGATGTGGACGCCGTCATCTCACAATTCATTCTGTAGGCCAAGATGCACCTATTGAAGCATTTGCATGCATACTTAGCACATGTCCACCCCACTATCTGAATATATAACTGAGGCATACCTCGCAAAAAAAGCATTTCTGAAGGCCCAATGCACTTATACCGTGACATGATGTGAATTAAAATGGCAGTTGGAGAGAAAGGCTGATTATAAAAGGTCATTGTCTCTCGTTGCTTGCTTAGTGTTGCACTTCTAGAATAGCTTATTGTTCTGAAAAACGATCTAACAGACGGTTGGGCTTTAATGGCAAACTCTGAATCATTCAAAGTGGGCATTCTGTTGAGGTCTGTTCAAAAATAGTACACAAAGTAAGATATGATGCATACTGCACACAAAACTGGAAAGCTCTTCTGAAAATCACAAGCTCTAATCAGATTGTTTCAATGAAACACAACTTCCGGGAGTGGGGGTGCCCAGGCTTTTATTAGTCAGCCAGGAAACACAATTATTAATTTAGCCAAATGTCTAGCTATATATTTGGCATTTTTTTTATTATTATAATTATTAGAAAAGCATGTACACAGTGATATCACTAGTGTTTGCGACGTCAATGGTATTGTCAACCCTATCTGTTTAGGCCGTCTCAATTGCTTCTGTCTCTATATGTAATCTCAGAATAACACAATGTTCATTGGAGGGATTTGTGGGGGCCATGACATCTGTTGCAGGGCTCCCTGTTCTTCTGTTCTAATCTTTTCTATTTGCAAAAGTCATGTTTGGGAGTCTAACATTTATATTTCCTATTGACACACTAAAGCTGAAGATATAAATAACCATTTTAAGACAAATGATTTTGTGAAACATCTTATGTGCCTAAGACTATTGTACAGTACTATCTATATATATATATATATATATATATATATATATATATATATATATATAAACAGTTAGTCCTCGAATCTGATTGGACAAGAGACGTTCCATGAGCACTGATGGTCACAATCAGCACTCCGACGCTTCACTGTGTATCACTCTGCTTGTTTTCATGCCATTCTAAACTAAAGTATAAGAGCAGTGCATATCTGTTAAGAGCCATGGTTTGTCTTTTTTTTTACATTACACATGTTAGCCAGCAGGTGGTGGAAAAACATAATTTTTGTGTGTAATATGAGCCAGTTAGGTGACATGAAGTTAATCCACGTCAGCTGTTTACATACAACAGCTCTTCATCTTCAGAAAGCTGACAGCATCTCTGCTTGGGTGTGGCAACAGGTGATTTCACAACAGCAGATTCTGATCCATTATATATATTACTAGTGTATGTGACTTTAATAGTATCAGTATACATTTTTTCTGCCCATTAGTGTCATATGAAACAGCACAAATTTGTTTTAGTTTTAGTTATTGATAAACAGTATGGGCCAATCATACATTTAAAATTTTTTAAATCCACCATTAAACATGAAAATGTCACTAGACTGAAGATATTATAATGCATTAAATTTGGCAGTCCTAACAAAACTAAATATACTGTAAAACTAAACTAAAACTTAAAAATACAGAAAAGCAAATTGAAAAAAAAAATACAGAAATAAAAAAGATCTGTAGATTTAACACATTAATTCAGTAAGATTATACATATATATTAGGGCTGTCAATCACTTAAAATTTGTAATAGAATTAATTACATGGTGTCCCGATTAATTAATCACGATTAATCACATATACAAATATTTGCTGAGAAAGCCCATCATATAACAATAATTCAATATATAATGATTATACATATTTATATAAATATATAATTATACATAGTTATCTTGAAATATGTAAAATTTATAGCCTGCAGAGAGTAGTAAGCGCAACTCCAGCTGTACAGGTAACACGCAGTTGAACAGGCAACAAATCACACTTCCTGAGAGCAGATAGCACAAGATAAAATGTTTTACTGCATTATAGCAGCTGAATGAAGTGCAACTCTGAATGCAGGGGTCTTGAGATGTGCTTTACCAGGTTTCAAACAATGTTCAAGTTGATAGTGTCCTAAAAATGCTGTACTTATTATGTGACAACAAAAGTGAGACGATCAAAACAAACTGAAAATTGTGTACATTGACGAGTCCCCTGGAAAGCCCTAATAATCCCATATTTAAAAGTTTTCCACTGACAGACTGACAATTTCAATAGCAAAATGGATTGCAGTGGACTTTATTATAGGCTTATGTTTAATGATCTGGAAATAAATAATATATTGCTGTCTAAAGCAACATTTTTATTGCCTGATAAAAGCTTTACTCGTGTACCAAAATAATGTAATGTACATAATATATATAATGATTCAAATTCAAAAACATAATAGCCCTGATCTTCATTTGAAATATTGGCTTTTCATTACAGTTCAATAATTGAAGCTATTGCACCTTCGCTCTTTGAATCAAGTACACTGGGATGTCATCTGTTAAAATTGGCCACATGGTCACTTTAAAGTGCTGTCCCTTCAATGTCCAAGGCCAAGTGGGAAGGGCAAGTAATCCCAGCACCACAGAGTGTTTTGTGATCACTCCAACTTAGCTGATGAGACTGTAAGAGTTATTGTTCCATCCAAGACAGATCTATTAAGGTGTGATTCATCACAGAATAACAGAGGGCCTGCACTACCTTTGCTGTTTGTCCAAGAGGGAACTGGATGGGGAAGATGCACGACTTACCATCGAAATGCTACCAAGCACAGATGCAGTCAGGCAGCTTTGATTAAGAGCAACTTAGCCAAGGAAAGGACATAGGTGAAGCGCTTCACCTGCGCAATTCAGCACGGACCCCCTTGTGGAGGTCAATTTCATTCTATCTCACCAGAGGGCACAAATCGCAGGCCGTGGATTGGTGAGGTTTTAGAGGACTGGAAGAAAGGTTGAAAGCGTGGCACCTCAAGCTAAACTGGGAGTGTCAAAGTAATTTTCAGGCTTTTAAATGGCAGCCCAACGAGCCGTTTAGCTGGCGAATGCGCGAGGCTTCCCACACAGCAGTTGCCAAGAGAAAGATGGGTACATCAGGAGCGGAATGAATAAAGATTCCATCAGCCGTGCTTGCGTTACGGGTGACTAACCTCTGGGTGAACTTGCTCTCATTTCATGCGGCCTTCTGCGAGACCCTGACAGCATGGTTATTTGCAAATACAGCTGCCACAAAGCAATTCATCCCAGTTCTACCACCTGTGACTCCAAGACATCCCTTTAGGATTTCATTTTTGCCTTGTAGCTTATCCTCTCCTGCCTTTAGCTACCTGTCTCTTTTTTATCTTAAGAGTGGTCTGAAATAATTAAACACTTCCAAAACTTTTGCATTTATGCGATTGTCGATAGAGTGGGGAATTAAATAAGAATTCATTGCAGCCTGTAAAAGTGATGGTTATTTGCAACCACTGTCTTCAGGTGATTTAGCACCCAACTCACTGAGGGAATTATGCAGATCAGGCAAGAGCAGAAAGCCACCCACAAAATCACTGCTGAATGCCGTTGACTGTTGTCCAGTTTGTTTTCGGAAAGCCAATTAGTTGTATTCCCGCTTGATTTCAATGTGACGCAGCTTTTTCAAACCCATAAAATGCCACTTACACATTCCTATCTGTCAAAGTATTTTTCTATTGCGTAGATTCCCTTACAGTGCAGTAAATGTATACATTAATCGCTTTGACTTTTCCTTGGAATTGAAATAGTCAAACTCTACAAGTTGAGCTACAGGAACTACAAAATATGACACAACTTGCATGAGCCATGCTAATGAGAGGTACACATCCAATTTAGCAAGCTAATTTGCTTAGATTCATTTTTGTCTCTAAAGAGCATTTCTCACAAAAAGGTTATGCGTATGCTGAAAATGGGGGGGGGGGGATTGGGGGACGTTTTTTCCTGACAAAGGACGTGCAATTTAAAGCTACGTCAGCAAAACAAGCTTTTAGGGCACTGTAGTCTTTTTAGATGGGCTGTTCTGGGATTGAATACCACAGACACTGACATTGACGTGTATGGGTGGCAGGTGATGCATGCGTTTCTTTGAAGTATGGAAAAATGCCTGGAGTGAAGCCGGGTGTTTGGTTCCCCCCTTGGCTCCTGGGAATCAGCTATAAAAGGAGCTAAGACCCATTCTGGAAGAGGACCATTGATTCGGTTAATTTTATGCTGGAAAATGATTTCCCTGATGGCCAGTTTCATCAGAGCGCATTGTCTGCGGAAAATGTGCTCTAAAACAAATGATAAAGAACCTCATGCTCTCTGTTTAATACGGATGTTTGGAATTCATGACACTTTCACTTTGGCCCTAAAGGCCCCTCACTCATCGAGATAGAAGAAGAGAGAGAAAGAGGCACATAAACTAGATGTCTAAGTCAGATGTCTCATTAAAATGGCTTCGCATGGCATGAAAAATACTAACTCAGACAACTGACCAGCTTGTCAACACACTGTGTGAAAAAAGGTAGCATTTCATTTCAAGCTTAATTTGCAAAAACATACATAATTAGTAGCCTTCTGAGATATCGATGGACTTTTTCTGCATGCTAATTTCGAGCTTCAAAATGCACTGTGAATTTCAGAAATCCAGCTGTAATGCATCTAAATACATTTTGCATCTTTACCAAGATATTTGCGTACTTTTTGTACAGTTCCAAGTAGGGGTGTTGTGATATACTGGTTGAAATGAAAAACTGATAGAAATCAGGTATGATGGGTATACTTTTTCAAGAATCATTTATGTCATATAAACACTGACTCATGGTATGGAATGGGCATTCCCTTTAGTTTCTGTTGCTTTCCCCGTCACGCTTAACTACTAGTGCTTGTACTCTCATACTATCAAACATGGATTTAAACATGATCAGAGTTAATTACCTCAGATATTATTAAGTAACATTTCTTTTAGTTACATATAGTGTGTAGGAAGATTTCTAGTTTGTCATGGCAACATCCAAATAAAGAAATTGGGCACAGAATTTTATGGAGAGGGTTGTCTCAGAAAATAGAGCACAGTTACCTAAAAAAGCTAAAGTCAAAAACAATGATGAAGAGTACATTTTTAAAAGTGATTTGAGAGATTGAGTTTAAAAGTGACATAGTAACATTCGCTCAACCAATGTCAAGAGTTCGGGGGTGGATCTATCTGTTTACACAACCAATGGTGATAGGAGTGTTCAAGACAATTGTCTGATTTTTTTTTTCTTTTGTTTTAAAATTCAATTTAAGTTTCCCTCACAATAGTTTTCATTTCCTTGCAATACATTTTTTGTTCCCTCACAATAGTTTTGTGTTTTCTTGCAATAAATGTTGCATTCCCTCGGAATAGCTTTAACCATTTCTTATGAAAATTAACCATGGTTTTACTGCAGTAACCATATTTTATCCACAATATTCATAGTAAAACCATAGTAATAATAAAAGGAAAACCAAAATAAAATAATAATTCTGCAAATAAATAATGGTTTGTAAATCATGGCCAAAATAAATAAATAAATAAATAAATAAATAAAATAAAAAAATAATAATATTTTTCAATTAACTGTAAAATAAATAAATAAATAAATAAATGAATGAATAAAAATAGAATAATGATTACAAATTATTTGAGATTCACAAGCTTCACATTAGCTGCTACTGAGGTTGAGGTACAGGTAGGTTTAGGAGAGGAGGTGGGCAGTAACGCGCTACATTTACTCCGTTACATTTACTTGGTTAACTTTTTTGGAAAAAATACTTTTAAGAGTAGGTTTAAAAGTGGGTACTTAAGTACTTAAGTAAATATATATCCTGTCGTTACATTACTGGGTTTAATATTAATGAATGTGTAAATTATTGTGAGATTATTGAATGGAAGTTTTAGGACAGCGGAAGTTCACAGCTGTGTGCGCTGAGCTGCTGTCACAGAATGTCACTCAAGTCATCAGTGCAGCAACATAAAAAAAGTGAAACACTTTCTTTGCTCCACAAAGTGAAAAATATAATAGTTTCGTCACACAATGCCTTCATTTAACACCAAGACAAGCTGATATTTTAAGATTTTAATCAATTTAAGGCAGCACTCTGGAGGTAAGTTTGGCTCTAATTCTAACGCGGGCTTTCTGTGTAATGAGATGGTCATTTTCAGGGTGAAAATGTAACTGGGCTCTTATGACATCAGTTTTTAAGTGTACACAAATCAGCGCAGCAATATATCAGTTCGCTTTGTCCCGTGTATCGAATGTCATGAGCAGTATTTACGCATTTACAGCGTGCCATCGCGGGGGGTACTGAAAACTATTGCAGCTACTTCACGCGAATGAACTATAAATCCATATGAACATCCAAGTTAAGTGTAAATAAATGCCTTTGCACTGCTGTATGCATGATTGACAACCAGAGCGACAGACAGAATTTGTGCGTGTGCAAAGCGAGGGGTATGGTGAAGAGAGTTGCTGTGTCCGAAATCGTTCACTATTTCCTATATATTGAATGGCAGTTAGTGCACAATATCTCAGCAGTGAGTGAACATACTGAGTGAGTAAATTAGGATGCTGACGTATACACAAGTGTCGGATCTCTGGGGCTGTCTCAGAAACAACTTCACATATGAAATCTTAAAATTCTTGGACCTTATTTGTTATTCTTATTATATAATATATTATTACAATAAATCTTCATTCTCTTTGCAATTTTTTATGTATATTTTTTGGTAATATAAAGCGAAAACATATATGATCAAATGTATCTATATGTTTTGCATCTCTATATATTATTTTAATTAAGTAATGATTTGTCAAGAAGTAATTTACTACATTCAGCATGAAAGAAAACATTGCAGGAGTGAAGGAAGCAGTAAACTCCCAGCTCGTACATCTTTCCCATGGTGGATTGTGGGCAATTAACCGTCATCAAGTGTACATCAAATGTACACTCGAAATTAGAGTGCATTGTGGGTAATAATGAGTGAACAAAAGTAAGGAATGAGTGGCTCACTCAGAATTCAGACAATCCTACAAAATGGCGGACACTCTATATAGTGCAGTATATAGTGGCTGGGGGTAGTTTCAGACACAGCAAGTGTTCCGCGATCAGGGTTGGTACCCTACGCACTAAGCTGCATACTCTGCATTTAGAGAGCGACAGTACTGCTGTACAGAACTAATGGTCTAAATTCTTTTGACACTGAAAACTGTAAATACGCTGAAATAAGAATCCACACAGGATTAATTAAATAAGTCAAAAAGTTATGAAATAGTGAAAGTAGGCATTAATAAAGCATGATCTTGCTTTGGTTTATATTTCAGCATTATATATAATGTCCTTGTGGGACATTTTCAGGTTTTCACTGTAATAATTTCTAAAAAAAAGTTTCCAAACCGCTCTTCTTATTGACAGATTCATCCGGATCTGACAAGAGCCCTAAAATGGATAGTTCACCCAAAAATTTTAATTCTCATTATTTACTCACCCATATGCCACCCCAGATGTGTATGACTTTCTTTCATCTGCTGAATTTAAATAAAGATTTTTAGAAGAATTTCTCAGCTCTGTAGGTCCATACAATGCAAGTGAATGGGTGGCAACATTTTAAAGCTAAACAAAATCACATGTCAGCATAAAAGTAAACTAGTGGTTAAATCAGCATCTTCAGAAGTGATGTGATATGAGAATGTGTGGATGAGAAACAGAGAAACAGATCACCTTCACATTCTTCGTCTTTTGTTTTTGGTGATTCACACATCTCTGCATAATGCCCCCTGTTGGGCAGGGGGAAGAATGTCTAACAAAACATGACTTAAATATTGATCTGTTTCTATTGACCTATCATATCACTTCTGAAGATATGGATTTAACTACTGGAGTCTTATGGATTACTTTTATGCTGCCTTTATGTGCTTTTTGGAGCATCACAATTTTGGCCTACAGACCTAAAATATTCTTCCACATCTGGGATGGCATGAGGGTGAGTAAATGATGAGAGGATTTTCAATTTTGGGGTGAACTATCCCTTTTAATTGATAGCTCAGCCATAATTTAATATTCTGTTGTTATTTGTTATGATGTTCCAAACCAGTGTGAGGCTTTGTATTATGTGGAACACAAAATATGTTAGACAGAATGTTAGGGACTGACAGTCTCGGTCACCATTCACTTTCAAAATATGGAGAAAAAAAACACATTTACATTTAGGCATTTGGCAGACGTTTTTATCCAAAGCGACTTACAGTGCACTTATTACAGGGACAATCCCCCCGGAGCAACATGGAGTTAAGTGCCTTGCTCAAGGACACAATAGTGGTGGCCATGGGGATCGAACCAGCAACCTTCTGATTAACAGTTATATGCTTTAGCCCACTACGCCATCACCACTCCATTCCAAAACACCAAAACACATTCACAGAAAGTAAATAGTGACTCAGGCAAACATTCTGTCTAATATCTACTTATTATTTTGCATGGAAGAAAAAGTAATACGGGTTTGGAACAACATGATGGTTAATGATGACAATTTCCAATAATAATAATACTAATTCTGTAATACATGTTAAATGTGTATTATGTAATGGAATATAGGGCAGTAAACGTCTATTATATCATTTGTAAACGTCTATTATATCATTTGTAAAAATTACTCACAACTTGAGTACTCTTTTAATTGGATACTTTCTTACTCATACTCAAGTAATTATTTATGTTATTACTTTTACTTCTACTATAGTCATTTTATTTTAAGTAATTTTACGTTTTCTTGAGTACAGTTTTTGACTACTCTACCCACCTCTGTTTAGGAGAAGGGTTAGGGTTAGATTTTAGGGGTTAGCATTAGGTTTTAGGGTCACAGTTTGGTTATGCTTAGGGTGAGAGGTAAGGTTAACAGTGTAACTACAAATGTAATTAAATGCAGGTACTTTAAATCTAAGTACAATGCAAGTGAATGCAATTTTGAAGCTCCAAAAATCCAAAATATCAGCATAAAATCCACAAGACTCTAGTGGTTCAATCAATACATTCAGCAGCAATATGACAGGAGAGTAACAGATCTCTCTCTCTCTCTCTCTCTCTCTCTCTCTCTCTCTCTCTCTCTATATATTTATTTATTTATTTTTTACTATTAATTCTCCTCCCTGGCCAGTCAATCTCCACTTTCACTTCCACATTCTTCTTCTTGTGTTTTTGGTGATTCACATTTTTTATGCATATCTCCACCAACTGGACACGGAGAAGAATTTCTAGCAAAAAAATATTGATCTGTTTCTCACCTACACCTATCATATCTCTTCTGAAGACATGGATTAAAACACTGTAATCGTATGGATTAATTTTAGGCTGCCTTTATTTGCTTTTTTTGAAGAACACAATTTTGGCACCCATTCACTTGCACTGTAAGGACATACCGAGCTGAAAAAATGTGTTCTGCAGAAGAAAGTCAAACACATCTCGGATGTCATGAGGGTGAGTAAATGAGGAGAGAATTTTTATTTTTGATGAAGTATCCTCAAACAGGAAAAAGGTTCCCACCTCTGGTTTAAACACAAATATCACAATTAAAATATGGCTACTGTAGAAGAACCATGGATGATTTTAGTGGTGGGTAAAGCTATTGAGAGGGGACACAAAATATGGCTCGAATTTTGAGTGAATGCAAAACTATTTCAAATAATAAATTCCCTCCCTGTCCTCTAAGGTGCTGCATAGTGATGTTATGCAGAAATATAAAACTTCACCTTTAATAAGTTTAATTCTCCAACACACTGAAAATATTGTGAGATTTTTACGGAATTCGGCCATCTCTAATTCCAGACTCACATGCATTCCTTTTTGAAATTCCAAGGCACTGACTAAAATGGTAAAATCATGTCTCAATTTAATCTATTAGCAGAGAAACTTCATATTATGGTATTGACTCAACAATTGAGTTCACTTAAAGACATCCAGCCTAGTTCTGCTGTGCAGGTGAACAGGGTTTCCGGAGTAGAGAGGCACGCACGTGTGTGTGTGTGTGTGTGTGTGTGTGTATGCAAGTGTGTGTGAAAGTGTGTGTAATATCTCACCATCTGTTTTCAGAGTCAGGGGCGTTGGTGGGCTCAGGACTCTGGTGTTGGTCACAGTGTTCTTCACTTGGCACACGTAGCTGCCCACATCCGAGGGCTGCACCTTGGAGATATACAGATTTCCCGTCTCCTGCGAGATGAAACGGCGGCTGTCCTCTGCCACGAACGAGGGGAGCTCGTTGAACACCCAGCTGTAGAAAATTTCTGCTGGGGCAGAAGGAGAGCATGCAGATGAGCTACAAGAACAAGGTGCAGAGGTCCCTAAGGAGCTCCTGTCTAAATCTGCATTGTAGCAGCCTGCCCTTGCCAGAGCAAGGGCTCTGGGAGAGGGAGTTTGGGAGCTTATGTTTAGGTGATAGGTATTAATTCTGTGCTCTACTAGACAGGGTTCAGGGCAAGCAGACCTGCATGTTATAAATATATAGAGATAGATGTACAGTTTTTTTTTACATTGCTCATTCCAATTCAGTTTAGTACAAAGTAACAATGTGCCCTAAATAGGCAGCAAGAGATAACATATTAATTATTGTAATTTTTATTATTATATATTTTTTTTTGCAGTCTCTCACACTGTCTGAGTTGTGTTTGTAAGAGTCAATGTAAAGTAAAAGGTATACTCAATAATATTCTTGTTGAAATCAAAACATAGTATCTGATGGGCAACAATTCTTAGTGTTCATTTATACATGACAGAACTATGCATTTTTCTTCAACGAAATTACAATACAAAACTTAATAGCATATTATATGCACATTGTATACAAAAATAAATAATAATAATAATAAAAGGAAAAATGGGGCCTGGTAGCTCAGTGAGTAAAGAAGCTGACTACCACCCATGGAGTGCATCCACAAGTGCTATGTCTCCACGGTAATGCGCTCAACAAGCCATGTGATAAGATGCGAGGATTGACGGTCTCAGATGCGGAGGCAGCTGAGATTTGTCCTCAGCCACCTGGATTGAGGCGAGTCAATATGTCACCACGAGGACTTAGAACGCATTGGGAATTGGGCATTCCAAATTGGGGAGAAAAGGGGAGAAAAAAAATATAATAAAAGGGAAAAAAGTGCAATTATAATAATTGAAAAACAAATAAGACATTAGCAGTGGAGATGTCTGTCTTTTACCTTTCAACTCACCGCTTGTACTCACTCACTCAATTTTCATGTTTTTTTTTTTTTCCATCTTCTCAGGAAAATCTGAATTTCCACTTCATCAGAGGAGAGGAAAATTTGTGGACAATTACAGCATGTGCTTGATTAGAGCGGACACTACAGAATTGCTGAAATGCGTTCTTGTAGGAACTTTAGAATGGGGCTAAAGCACGTTAAGCAGATGCTTAAATTCTGCGTTCTTGACGACTGAGTATGATCGCACATCTGCAGCAATAAATACTCCTATTGTGTTCGTTATTGCTTTAGCTCTGTCTGAGCTTGCAGCAGGAGGCTGCTTAAATGCTGTGGTGAGACTAACTTGCACAGGCTGTTTATGATTGTCTCCTGTATGCTCAAAAGACATGTGAATGATGTCACCGCAAATGAGTCATCATGTTAGATGTGCTTCGTGAGACACACTCAACTTTAGTGAAACAGAGCCAACACACAGCCTTCGTCCTGTCTATTACTCATGCCCAGTATTACTGTAGTTTCCCGCAGAACCCTAATGCTCCCGAACAACAGATTTTTTCAATCTCTGGCTTATTTAAGTCTGACATATTTATATATGTTTTAGTTCCATCACAGTTCGTAAAAATAGCAAGCTAGCTAGTATAAACTTCATATGCATTTATCTGATTTGCAGTTTCTAGTGTAAAATCTGGTGCTTTGTTCTGTAAAGATGTGATTCCATGTGGTTCCATGTTGCTCTGCAATCTTTAATTTTAGATCTACGGGGTTTGTGTGGTTCATTACATATTGTTTTAATATTGGTTTCACAAAGGCTAAGATATGTAGGCATTCGTGTGCCTGCGTGTAACGTACCGAAGGCCCTGTATCCATTCGGTTCATTGCGGCGAGAGAAAGATATATATATATATATATATATATATATATATATATATATATATATATATATATATATATATATATATATATTCTGGTTTCAACATTTATTTCAGTTTAAATACTATTAGCATAAAAATTTATACAAAAATATTTACAATAAAAATAATTAAATTCACAGTATTACAAATGTGAAAAAAATAAATACAATTCTGATCAATAACTGCTGTCACTTCCAAGTTCTGGGGTAATCGTGCCCATCCCTAATATATGCAGACAAATTAAGTCTTCTTTATCATGCCAGATTGAGCTTGACGAATGACAAAAACCAGAACAAAGAACAGAACAAAATAATGTGAGTTTTTGAAGTCTGAGGTATATGCCATAGAAATCCAGGAGATACAGTATGATAAAGCAGATTACTGCTCTGATCTCACTCTGTTTACCTTATGTCAACTATACTGTCATCGCACAGACTTACAACAGAAAAGGAGAAAAAAGAAAGAGCGAGAATGAAACTTCTGTGTGGACCAAATGAATTTCCCCAAGACCCAATCTATTCACCACATAATTAAAGTGTGAAGCAGGTGCCGCACTTCTGTTGATTATTCACTGAAGGATTGCCGCTCTTTAAAGAGATTCCAGTTCAATTTTTCATCCACATGGGCTAATGTCACCTGAGTAAGCAATACATATTTATCTCATAACTAAGATTCAAAAGGACTTTCCAATGAAAGGCAAACATTAGAAACCACACTAGTTCAAGCTTATGGTCTTCTGTTAGGATATCTGAGTCTGTCTATATAAGAAGTTGAGGCTGTCAGCAAACCAGTGAGACATAAATCTGTTGTACAAGACTTACTGTCTCATGATGGAGTTTTCAAACTGGCAACACTCTTTAACTTCAGAATGAAAGCCCATGACGACAGAATAGAGGCTGGGTACATGTTCGAAAGAATGCAGTATGTAATATTGTGCACATAATATGAATGTTCTGTATGCATGGAACACATGAATGACCTAATACATAAGCAATAGTGTCCAGTGTACAAGCAGATCATATTAAATTCATACTGGATCCAAAAAGGAAATGCGGTTGACTGAATGAGCCTGAAGTTATATCAGCCTTTGCTATTTTTGATCTCTTTCTTGTCTCATTATATGAACGGATTGACTGAAGATGAGCCTTTTCACATACTGTAAAATCGGATTAAAAATGCTAATTTTATTTCAAATATGCCTAATTAGACAAGCAGTATAATAGGTTATATAACAACAACATAGTACACTAGTGTTTGAAACACTTATCATTGCTTATAATTTCATTTTCTTTAAATTCTCAGTACATAGAAACATGCACAGCTATGTTTGGGATGTAATACTGAATACATTGCATGTACTGTGTATACTGCCTAATATATTTGTTATTATTATAATTTTTAATATTAAGTGAAACCGTAATGCATTATACAACAATAAACATTTCAAACAGTAGTGTTCAGAGGTGTCATGAATTTTTAAACAGAGGGGCATGTAAGGGAGTGGATTTTTTGATGTTTATTTATTTATTTTATTTTTTAACATTGTTTCATTGATCATTCTTTCTTTTATAATTAAATAGATTTTTTTTTCCATGTTTTTTTGTTGTTGTTGTTTTTGTCTAAAACCCTGTGGCAGAAATGTTTATTTACATGTTTAAATCTAGTAAGTCCGTCAGATCGAGCACCTCAGGGAAAGTGTGGATTATGTTAATAAAAGCTAATTAATTACACTAACTTGAAGGTTATGATGATTCTAAGGGCTCTGGACAAGCAGGAAGCATAGCAGAACTCTTGAGTCTTTTCCTGCATGATTCTGTGATAAACTGTCACTTCGCACTGGTTAGCTAAAATGAAGACTGCACTTACTTGAAAATATATGATGATCTAGTGTGTGAGATCCCCCTTCGTTCAGTGGTTTATCCCAAAAGCCTTTTTCAGTGCTAAATGCGCCTACCACCTGTACAGCATGGCGCATCCTTGCGTTGACGCTTAATATGCATGGCTAAACAGTGCGCCGCAGATCTTAAAATCTGAATTAAAGCGTGAATTTTCTATTTTGAAACACTATGGAGATTGACAAACATCTCATAAGGATAGACAGGCCCAAAATTTTGAACATTGCTGACGAAAATTGTTTTTAAAATAGTGAGTGCCATTTCTGTAGTATCACCAACTGTAGTAGCAGACTTGATTTGAAAGAAATGGTATGGATTCAAATCAAAACTATAAAAGGGGAATTAAAAAGTAAAATCAAGGGCTCTCATCATTTAATCACCCCACAAGATTTTAGAAGATTATCTCAGCTCTGTAGGTCCATACAATACAAGTGAGTGGTGGTCAGAACTATGAAGCTACAAAAAACACAAATGCAGCATGAAAGTAATCCATACGACTCCAGAGGTCTTCTGAAGAGATATGATAGATGTCTGTGAGAAAATATCAATATCTAAATCCTTTTATACTGTAAATATTTACCTTTGACCAACCTCGACCAGTAGGTGGTGATATTCATGAAGAAAAACTAAAAAAAGTGGAAATGAAAGTGGAGTTTTGTTGAAAAATGGACCAAAAGTGCTGAGATATTTTTAAAAAATCTTAATTTGTGTTCTGCAAATGAAAAAGTCATACACACCTGGGATATCATGAGGGTAAATGATGAGAGAATTTTCATTTTTGGGTGAACTATTCCTTTCTTAATGATGAAGAATTTTTTCATGAAGAAAAAACAATCTTTGTATTGGTTGCGATAAGATACAGCAGGCCCAGATTGCAAAGTTGTCATGGGCCCAAAAATCCAAACGACACCCCTGTCTGAGTATGATTTGAGTCAGCTGCCAATGAGTAATATAAGAGTTGAGAGTCATTTTCATTTTTAATGTAACTCCAGCACCCCACACATTCATCAAGGTCAAAAACCAACAACGCCTCCTCTACACTTTGAGCGGCGGTGATAAAATTGAGAGTAATATCCTGTTTACATCCCAGTGATCCCAAATTATTTGCAATTACTTTCAGTTTTAAAGTCATTTACTTGTATTAATGTGGATGAAACCTCCTACAAGCAATTCAGGCAAATGAAAGACAAATTAACCTCAAAGTCGTCCTACAACTACGAGTTCTAAAATAAATTCTGCTCTGTTCTTCCCATTCCACACATATCAAATTCAAATAACTGTTAATCCTCCGAGCAAACATTTAATAGTTCTTGCTCATAACCATAAGGTGTTCCCATAACTCTGAGTCTAGATCTGTGCAAATATTTTTGGTCAGGACCTCAGCAACGATTATAAAATGTTAACAACTAATTGCTTGAGTAACGTACTGTATATTATGCAATGATTTCATCTGATTTGAAGAGTCTAGATGGTCTACATGCTTCAGTAAACATGGATAAAACCTTTTGAGTAGTATATATTTCTTTTAAGATGCCATTCGGTCATTTTAGGAGTTTAAAATTTTTGGTCGTCATTGATAATTTACAGTATGGACAAAAAAACCCCCTCATATATCCTTTAAAATATCTTTGTGCTCTGCAGAAGAAAAAAAAAGTCATGAGTCTAGGATGGCATGAGGTTCAGTAAATGATGAGGGAATTTCAATGGCACATTCTTAAATGTTTTTTTTTTTTTTTACAGTTGGTTACATCCTTGAAAAAAAATCCATGGATATGAGTAGGAAACAGCTCAGACATCCTCTGTCCCATTTTAGGATGACTTAGTGGAGATATGAGACAGGCCACAAAAGTGCTTCCCTCATACTGCCTGTGTCTGCGTGAGATAATTGTTTCAGTACGATTTCAGTAAATTTGAGCCCCGATGCTTATGCTCTGCTGGAAATGAAGTACATAGACCAGTTGGAAAGGGATAGGTAAATACTCAAAGCTGGTAAATTCCCAATATGGAACAGGAAGTCTAGTAACCAGTTGATGCAAGATGCAAATTATTCTGGAAAAGTCACTTGATGTCATTCAACAGGATTGTGCTGGAGGGAACTAATAGCACTGGGTTTAGATGACAGAATAGAGGGCTATGCCATACCGTAAGTCATATGCACAAGTCAATGGGCATGGCCATGAAGTTTTGATATTTTCGGTCTAGCATGTGCGAAGTATAAGCGTAAGTGAGATTGGCTAAATCGCCTGTGCAACACGCAAATGGGCAGGATTCAGTGCAATTTAATTCTGAGGTTCTTCTCTGTTATTGGTCTGTCTGCATCCTATAATATAGTCTATTCCCTCAAGCACAAGCAATGTAAACAAAGACAGCACATTTTTAAGAAGTTGTTAGTATAAATGGACTGTATGCAATGAATTAGAAGAGTCTTTTGTGCATTAACAGCGTCCTTTTTGAATGCCAGGCATATTTATATGACAGTGACAAGCTCCTTTTATACACATGGAAAATGTGGTTCAGGATATGCTGTTAAATTACAGCATATGTAAATATTATTAGTAATTTGCATCTACTGACAAATCATGTCTATTATTATTGGCACACATTTCACTTCTACTGGTCAAATTTGATTTAGAAAAATGTAAATAATTTATTGAAACAGAAAAACATAAAACCAAAAATTCGGGATTTCTAAATTCAAATTACACTTCAAACAGAATGAAAATATAATCTAAACAATTAAGTGAAAAAAATCATACCAAATCAAAATATTTTACCTTTTCAAATGTCTTTCACCATCTTCTTTTGCAGTACTTAACTTAGATCATAAATACACTTGTGAATCTAAACATAATAATCCATCCATCCATCCATCGTCAACCGCTTATCCTGTACAGGGTCGCGGGGGGCTGGAGCCTATCCCAGCTAACATTGGAGGAAAGGCGGGGTACACCCTGGACAGGTCGCCAGTTCATCGCAGGGCCACACATAGACAGACACACACTCACACTCATATCCACACCTAGGGCAATTTTTGGAGACACCAATTAACCTAGCCTGCATGTCTTTGGATGGTGGGAGGAAGCCGGAGCACCCGGAGAGTAAACATAATAATAATAATAATAATAATAATAATAATAATAATTCAAAAATAGCTGTCAGGGACATAATTTGATGTTCCACTATATTTCTTTTTGATAGAGTTTTGACATGAACTTTATTACCACCAAACTGCAAATGTAGGAACTGATTTTAGACTTTGTGCTGTAAACAGATATGCTTTGAAACGTCTTCATTAAATGACCTGTTTCTCAGGAAAATAGCAAATTGCTATTAAAAAAAAATAAATAAATAAATAAAAAAAATCAACTCATCTCTCCTATTCTAATAAAGTGAATGGTGCCATTTTTTGAAGGCAGAAATATTAAGCTTATAATTTTATATAAGCACTTAAAATCTTCTGTTAAAACTTGTGTATTATTTAGGCAGTAAAGTTGTTGAAATCATTGTTTTTATGGTCATTTTAGGTTCCCTATCAAGGAAATATCAATGTTGCGTAATGACGCAATTGTGACTATATCAGTGAGTCACATGGTCTGAAGCCTGTATATAATCATGGCAATCATGGAAACCTATATATGTGGCTGATTTGTTGCCATCTCATATTTTCTTTCTTCAGTGCATGATTTGTGTTAATGCCCGTGTTTGTTACTAATTCGTGCACAGGCATTTGTGTCCCATTCCCGAGGCCCGTGCTGTGGACAAAGACATAATTTCATTGGCAACGGTATTGGCTTTGTACATGCAAGCAGTCTTGCAAGTCTACCAGGCTCTTTTTATGAGGGATTTGGATGAGGGAGCTTGGCTGGATGCCGAAGCTGTAATGGAACTGCAGAGAGCCTCAGACTTGGCACTAAGAGCTACAAAGCACATCACACATGCTGTTGGTCGGAATATGGTGGGCATTGTGGTGGCGGAATGTCATTTGCAGCTCTTGCTCACTGATATTCACGACAAGGACAGGGCCTTTTTTTAATGCTCCTATGTTGCAGTCTGGTCTGTTTGGTGACACAGTCCAAACGGTCACAGAGAAGTTCTGGTGAAACAGCAAACCACCGCATTCCAGCAGATGCTTCCATATTGTGAAAGAGAAGACTGCTATGCCTCCGGTGCATACATTCATGTTCAGCATCATCTCAACTTCTCACCAGGGAGCCACAAAAGGCGAGTTTTGCACCCCCTGTGAAGGATTGGGTCCTTGTACTTTTGTATTCCCGCCATCACGGGCATGCCTATGAAGGCAATGCCGTTTGCCCTTCAGTCAATCTTGGGCTGATTTCGCAGTTGCACACGCTTTGAACACCCGACAAATCATATTTTGTCTACCACTGCAATGTGCACTGGGGAACAATCCCTGAAATTCCCATCACTGAATTTATCCTCTGTCTCCGTGGCCACGATCCACCAGACATGTTCTGATGTCTGGAGTATGGACATTACAGCTGCAGATTGTGGAACAAATCTTGATGAGGTTTGGCAGAGCGAAAGTCGACCTGTTTGCATCAAGTGAAAAGTCGCAAAGTCCACTCTGGTTTTCTCTCTCGCCCCAGACACCACTGGGCATCGATGCACTGGCGCATCATCGGCCAACTGCACACATTTACGCATTTCCAACGATCATACTGCTGCACTCGATACTACAGAGGGTTCAGGAGGATCATGTTCGGCTTCTGTGTTAGTGGTGCCGTATTGGCCATCTCCAGTATGGTTTTCGACTCTGGACTCTCTCCTGAAGAGAATGCCTTGGGAGATTCCAGTCAAAAGGGACATGTTGTCTCAGTCACAGTGCAGCATTTGGCACCCTCTGCCTGAGTTACGTAAATTGTGGGTTTGGCCCCTCATCGTGGTCCCTTTTTGAAAGATGGTTTATTGTTGGTCAGTTGTGGTTGATACCATCTTAAATGCTTGAGGTCCATCAATAAGAAGGTAAAATATGTGTAAATGGCATATTTTCACTTCTTGTGCAGTGCGGAGTGAGGATCCAGTCCACTGCCAGGTTGGTTCAGTGCTGGATTTTTTGCAAGAGTGTTTTGGGGCCGGGGTTACCCCAGCAATGCTTAAAGTGTATGTGGCCACTATATCAGCTGAACATGTGCTGATGAATGGAGTTTTTGTTGGAAGACATTCTCTTGTCTCTCGTTTTATGCACAGAGCACACAGGTTTAGACCTTTTCGTCCTGTCCGTGTCCCTTTATGGGATATATTTGTGGTGGTATAGTCGCTCTCGGCTGCTCTGTTTGAGACTTTAAAATCAGTAACTGATATATTTCTGACTCTTAATATGGCCCTGTTATTAGCATCAGCATTGTTTAAGAGGGTTGGTGATTTGCATGCCCTGTTGATCAATCCTTTGTGTATGGAATTTGCACCAAGGTTATCTAAGGTTGTACTGAGACCTCATTTGGACTATTTGCCTTAAGTCATATCTACGTGTTTTTGTTCAAAGATTGCTAATTTTCATTCCTTTTATCCTCCTCCATTTGAGTCGGATGAACATAAAAGGCTTCATATGTTATGCCCAGTGTGGGTTTATGTTGAACATACTAGCCAATTGGAATAGGTTAGAATAGTTGTTTGTTTGCTTTGGAGGCCGCAACAGTGGTGTTTCGGTGTCCAAGCAGAGACTGTCTCATTGGATTGTGGATGCAATCTCGAGTGCTTACGAGGCGCGTGGTTTTCCTCCACCTCTGGGTATTCAAGCCCATTTTATGAGAAACATGGCATCCTCATGGGCCTTGGCTAGAGGTGCATCCTTGGAAGACATTTGTATGGTGGCAGGATGGTCGCCGCATACTTTTGTTAGATTTTATAATTTGGAAGAGAGTTTGTCTCCTGCTTCCTAAGTTCTCTCTGTTGAATCAGGAGTACATTTTGAGATTTCTGTTTCTTTAGCTCGCTTGTGCACTGTTGTAAACTTTCCACAAAGGCTTCGAGGGTTAGCGGCTACTGTTCGCATGGCGTGATGGTATCTCGTCCCAATTGTGTCATTACGCGACATTGATGTTTCCTTGAAAGGGAATGTCTCGGTTATGAACATGACCTAACCTAAGTTCCCTGAAAGGGAGCAAGACATTGCATAGCTGACCATACTCTCTAGTTGCAGCATAGGCTCAAGCCTGTTGCAGAAAATCTGTCTAGATGGCACCAAAGCAGCCACCTATATAGGTTCCTTAACAAGGAAGCAACATCAGCCAATAAATTGGCATGACTGTATGCAGGCTTCAGACCACGTGACTCACTGACATAGTCACAATTGAGTCATTACACAACATCTCATTCCCTTTCAGGGAACCAAGGTTATGTTCGTAACAGCATTGTGTCATAATGCAACAAAGTTTTAAGACTGGATATAACTTAATACAGTAAAAGGTCAGGAGGCGATTTTATCTCTCTAAAATGCATGTTAATATGCATAATGTTTAAGTATTAAAGTATAATGTTTAGTAGCTCAGCAAGCATTGACGCTGACTAACACCCCTGGAGTCTCGAGTTCGAATCCAGGCATGCTGAGTGATTCCAGCCAGTTCTCCTAAGCAACCAAATTGGCCTGGTTGCTAGGGAGTATAGAGTCACATGGGAGAGTAACATTTTTGTGGTCGCTATAATGTGGTTCTAGCTCTTGGTTGATCACAAGGTGAGTTGTGTGTGGATGCCACGGAGAATAGCACAGGCCTCCACATGCGCTACATATCCATGCATCTTATCACGTCGCACTCAATAAGCGACGTGATAAGATGCATGGCTTGACGGTCTCAGATGCGGAGGCAACTGAGATTCATCCTCTGCCACCCGGATTGAGGCAAGTTACTACGCCAAGGGAGAAAAAAAAATAAATAAAAATAATAATAATAATAATAATAATAGTGACAGACAGACAGACAGGAAATCAATCACACTTTACTGTTTAAGTCACAAAGTAATAAAATAATGGCTTATGATTGTCAGATAATGTGCTGAAAAGAACCGGACTGAACTCAGCACAAAATAATTGCCAATGCTATCCACCAAACTTAAATATGTCAGCTGAGGGAAGGGGTGGAAAGAGATAAGGACTGAGCCGAAATGGTGTCAGGCCAGGATTTATTTTGCGCACAGTCAAGCAGTTGGTGCTGACGCTCTCTCTCTGCTATCATGGTGTAAACAGCAATGGTCACACTCACATCTGTATAGTGCAAAAATAACCTCTGCATGTTCATAATCACACATCTCAAGATGGTCCAACATGTTTTAGGAAGATATAACAGTGAAGTTGCCAAACACAGTGGAATTTACATCAGACCAGTTTATTTTGGATAAAGCTTAATAGTGTTTCTTCAACTCTGGGCACTCTTGGCCCTATGAACTATTTTAAATGGATAGTTAAACAAAAATTAAAAATACCTTTACTCACCCTAATGTCATCCAAAATCGACTTTCTTTCTAGCATGGAAAACAAAAAAGTTGAAGTTTAACATGATCTTTTTGTCATAATGAAAGTACTGTAAAGATGAACAAGGTAATGTCAAGCTCCAAAAAAAAATAAAAAAAAATAAATAAATATATGTATATGTGTATATATATATATATATATATATATATATATAGGTACCTCATTCATCTGGTTCGCCTACTGAACTCATGGCATAATGGAACAGTCAACAAAGAGACCTGTTTGAATGGAACACTGAAAACAAATACGTTTACTTCACCTAACTGACTGATCCTTCCCTCAATTGAATTGAGTAATGGCATCTCCAAAAACTATGTACTTAAGTTGACTTAATGTAACGTTGCTGGCAATGACAGGCTGACGAAGACGATGATGAAGTTAGAATCCAGGTGCAGTTTATTTTCATAAGTGAAATCCAACAACCGTAAATCCAAATGTGAAACAAAACATAAACTTGACTAAAATAGACTTAACCAATCCAACATTGTTACACTTACAATACTCGACAATGGAAAACATGAGGGTTAAATACTAGGACTTGGTTCACAGAACCTAGAACACATGAAAGTGATAACCAATGAACACTTAGGACTCTAAATTAGATAACAAGACTGCTAATAACCTAATGAAACAATGAACCAATGGGGACAAGACTGCATGACAAGGAAACCGGAACAAATATAGCATGGAACTCATTTAAAATAAAAAAAACATGAACAAAAACATATAGAATCGTGACATACCCACCCCTAAAGGGGCGGCTCCCGATGCCCAAAACAAAAATCCATAGTTCAAGAGGGAGCTGTGGCGACATGACGTGGTTATGTGGCAGGACATGGAAAAAAGGTTTGGGATGTGGTCTGGTGAAACTTGGCATGGAGCATGAGACCAGGGCAGAGCACATGGGGGTTGGAGCCGTGAGAGGATTGAGGGGCGAAACCAGGGAGAAAGGGATACCCGGAACATAGCTGAAGACTCAATGGGCCAGGGTGAAGCCGGAGGCAGGGAGGACCAAGGTGACGCCGAAGGTTCGGAGGAGAAAGGCAGAGCTGGGGGAATCTGATGACTGAGGCAGAGCCGGTGGGGCTGAGGAGCAAGGCGGAGCCATAGGGATGGAGGTCCCCAGTGGAGCTGAAGGATTGGAGAGACGAGGCATAGTCAGAAGATCAGCGAGCCAAGGCGGTGCCAGGTGACCGTGGAGGGATGGCGGACCCCGGTTAAGCTGATAAGCTGAAGGTCCATTGTGGAGTCAAGGGAATGTAGAGCCAAGGTGATGTCGAGGGATCGAGATGCCAAGGCGAAGTCCAGGGCTCGTAGGGTCTAGGCGGAGTCAGAGGTTCGAAAGTTCTCCATGTCTGGAATATCTCAGAGGGTAATGATCAGGATGAACCGGCTGATCAGGAGAACTCAGGGTGGGCACAAAGACGGGAACCAATTCCAACTCAAATAGCTCCGTGAGAGATTGCTCTTGAATGGAAGAGGTTTGTAATGCTGGCTCAGGGATAGATGAGGCTTGCTGGCTGGTTTGTTGGCCGTGGCAGACGCGGGCATTAACTCATTGAACGTGGCAGGCTTGGGCGTTGGCTCGCTGACCAGAGGTGATCCTGAGACATCCTGAGACATTGCATGGAGCAGACTGAAGCTTGGCTGTGACTTGGCATGGAGTAGACCGAGGCATGGCTGTGACTTGGCATTGAGCACACAGAGAATTCGGGGTAGAATGTGGAGCAAGCTCGGCAGCCATTACGTGGGACTCTGGCTCGGCGGCCATTACGTGGGACTCTGGCTCGGCGGCCACCTCCCCCACAGTGAACGATGAACCGCATATTAGTATGGCAACATCGATATACTGAGCCAGGCTGTGGGTACTCTGACCACCTGGCATAAGGGAAGAGATTGGCTCATCCAGTCCAAAGCAAAAACATTCCTTTAGGGAAATCTCATTAAAATCGATCCTTCATGCCAGAATACAAAATTTCTCAACATATTCCTCAATGGAAACTTTTTCTTGGCATAGGCAAAGTCACTGAACCGCTGGGTTCATCTTGGTGGGTCAGGTATTCTGTAATGTTGCTGGGAAATACAGGCTGATGAAGACAATGATGAAGTTAGAACCCAGGTGCAGTTTACTTACATAAATGAAATTCAACAACCATTAATCCAAAAGTGAAACATAACAAACTTGACTTGCCCAATCCAACAATGTTACGCTTTGTTACAATGGCAAACATGAGAGTTAAATACTAGGACTTGGGAGAACACATGACAATGATAACCAATGAACACTTTGGACTCTAAAAAAGATAATAAGACTGCTAAAATCCTAATGAAACAATGAACCAATGGGGACAAGACACAAGAACATTTGAAACACATGAAAAAATCACATGATAAGGAAACAGGAACAAACATGGCATGGAACTAATTTAAAGTAAAAGACACAAACAAAAACACATACAATCCTGACACTTAACTTTGTATTCATATAGAATGAATTAACTATTTAAGTTAAGGTAACAAGATGCAAGGAGAGAGAACTCAAGATTTGTTATTGAAATATCAAACCATAAAACAGCTCAAATATGGAAGATATTAACTGATTCTGGGTCAATCATTAAATAAATGTAATTCTCCACCGAAATGGATATAAACACTGCAATTGATGCAATGTGTGTCCGGTCATGCCACAAGAAGGTATTACCATGTTGGATCAAATGCAAAAATGTCTGATAGGAGATGCCGCTTGTCGATGACTTGGCATAATTTGGCCAATCCTAGTGTACTGGAACTCTCTGAAACATCAAAACGACTTCCCGTGTGACCATGCTGGTTTTTGGTTATAGTGTTTTATGGCCCTTTTAGTTGTTATTGGAGCTTAACAACCTCAGTCCCTATTCACTTCCATTGTATGGAAAAGTGCAACACAGACATTCTACTAAACTTCTCTTGTTGTGTTACATAAAAAAGTAGGCCATTGGATTTGGAACAATAAGTGTGAATACATGACATAATTTTTGGATGAAGTATGCATTTAAGTGGGACAAGTTCTCTGACGCTATTGTGTCTTTTTTTTTTTTTTGTAACAGTCATTGTTGTTGAGGCAGCAAAAGAGAGAGAGAGAGCTGGATGAGGTTACTCTGGGTCTCTATGAGCACTAAAGTGTTCTAAAAATGTCCACCCCACAATAAGCCTTTCATCTGATAGCACTAGTTCAGCTGCACTGTCTGCTGCCTTCTCTTCCCATTCTCTTTGTCTCCTGCATCGACTTAATTTAACCTGCAATTTCTGCTGTAGAAAGACACACAGACTGATAAGCAATTGCAGAAACAAAAGTGGAACTTTTATACTGAGAAAAAAAGCTTAGATAAGAAAGAATTTCCAAGCTAGTCCAGGGTGGTTTATGCTTGTTAGTGCTGGTATAGTGTTAGTTTATCTGAAGTCACAAAGTTCACGAGCAACATCTGGCTGGTAGAGCTCTGGTTGACCAGCGTTGTATTTCTTGTGAAGCTGGCTGACAAATTTTAGAAGTGCCACTGAAGTGTCCAAATACATTTTGGGACGACTGTTGTTTTTTTCAAAAGAGTAAAGAAAGCTTGACAGAGAACAGAGAGAGAGAGAGAGAGAGAGAGAGAGAGAGAGTACATACCTGGTGAATGAGGAGGGGGGGCACACATTAGCACCACTCCCTGGCCTTCCCTTACTGAAACAGCTCCTCTCATTCGACCACTGAATACTCCGAGATCTGCACACACATACAGGCCTGGTGTTAGCAGTGACAGTGACATACCGCGGCAAAGAGGCAGCTGTTAACCTGTAGATTAAGGGTCATAGATTGCATCCGAGCGTCTGAAAGTTAGATAAGCACTCGCAGGTCGGACTGATTTAGTATCCGTCATCTGAGCTGTGACCCCCGCATGAGAGTTAACTTGTACCCACACTACACCCAAACTCTGGCGCTTAAATCTCACTTCATGTCTTCCTGCAGACATGATGGCCTAGTGGTAATTAAAACAGGTAACCTTGCTGGAAGCCTTCAATCTTATGAGTACATCTAAAATACCAAAGAGAGGTACAAAATCATTTTATGTCACTAAGAGCCAAGAATCATGGATGGTCGTTAGAGTTTCAAGCCATGTCTGAGGAGGACAGACTGGATGATATATTTAAAATAAAATGTCATTTTAATTGGAATGCAAAAGTGAAGGCTTCTCATGTACCGCTACTCTTGAAATCACACTTCGATCACAAGTTCAGGTGGTGGGATTCGACAGGTGGAGCTACTGCAGTTAATCTATTGAAGCAAATTATATTTTCATATATCAGCACAATTAACCAAGTCAAACTCTGAGAACACCATTTAATTGGCAAACTGCCCTTGCAGTGAGAATATTTGAGGGATGTTGTGTTAACATAGCATCACAGATGCAATTATTCATTTAGCCATTCAACAACATCATCACCCAAATGAAAATGTTGACTCTTAGAGATTTCCCTCACATGAGATCTCAGATATGTTTCATTAAATGATCAACTTTGTGATATAAAATGATCCCCTTTCACTTTCTAAATTTTTGATACAGTTTTTCTCAATCGCTTTGGCTAATTGTTTGAAACAGTCTTAACATTCTCTAAACTGCAAGTGCAAGTGTCACAACTGTTTTATTGCATGTCTGGTAAAGGTTTACTGGGAAAAGTCAATGATGTACTATACTGTAGTACACAGAAAAAAGGATATGCACATTTTTATGTATACAGTAAAAATAAAATATGTAGCAATGTGTTACATGTAAACATAAAATTCACATTTGCATTTCCATTTTTACACATTTCTTACATGTAAAGTCATATATAGTGAACAGAAAGTTGCCACAAAATGACATCAATGCGAAAAACCCGCAACAATGAAAAAAAACATTCCATGTCATAGATATTTATGGAATATACTGTAAATGCATGTCTGACAGATATTGATAATTGAATGGATCGTTTTGTGATGGCTCACATGATGAAATAATGCTTAGAATTTGTGAAGAGTATGACAATTTCACTGAGAATCAACTAATCTGTTTTGATTTGCACGCCATGTGCATTTAATTATTGTGCAAATTGTAGACAATTGTACTCACGCTTTTGCACACATGTGCAGTTTGCTTAAAATAAAACAAAATTCAAATCTGTAAACAGTAAAAAAGTAATTGTTCAGAGATGTGAACTTGATGTTTAAAAAAATTAAATCGAATTCGAGAATTGAGCCAAAGCGATTGAGAAAAACTATAATATATGGAGAACAAACAAAGGAAGGAGATGCAAAATCGTATGAAACAAAAGCTTGCTAGATAGTCGGACAGACTGTTACATAGACAGATATACCATTAGAGGATGGACGGATGGACTGTCACATACACAGAAAAATGATTGGATGGATGGATGGGCGTATGGATGGACGAACTGTCACATACACAGATCAATTATTGGATGATGGACGGACGAACTGTCACATACACAGATAATTTATTGGATGGATGGATGGATGGATGGTCACATAGACAGACACAGTAAACCATTAAATGGATGGGTGAATGAATGAACAAATAAATTAATGAACGAACGAACGAAAAGCGGGGCAAATGGAAAATGAACATTAGATCCATTTACGAAGGTCAGCAAATCAATAAGACTGGAAATAACACTTAATTTGCTTTTGCGGCTACATGCCTGTAAGGAATTAAATAATAATGAAAATTTGAGGCTCTTGAGAATAAAACCAAGTGATAAACAGATTTTGCTAATTGAAAGCAGTCAGATGCCATCAAGGGAAATAACCTTCAGTGGCAAATTTAACACATCGACAGGATAAGAATAATTTATTTGTGGTTCAAAGGCACCTTTGCAAAGTCAACTTTTGAACAAACCCCTAACCCCAAGTGTTAAACTTCAGCGCTAAACTTAACCAGTGGCCCTTGTTCTGTGACAAGACTGATACCTCACCATACAGCTTGTTAAGGAGAGGTGTGCTACTTTTGTTAATTTTGTGAGTGGACTTAAGGTATGCACCTGGCGGATGAAATGGGTGAAATATCACTTACTATAGCCTTACTGGAGAAACATGAGCCATATATAGGGACCAGAGTATCATAGAGAATTGGGTGCTAGCTCTTTTCAATTGTGCAAGTAAACAACCACCTACAACACAATATAAATAATCACCTAGCAACCCACCTAGAACACCCCAACAACCACTTGGAACACTTTGCAACATTATGGCATTTTTTAAAAAATAGATTTACAAGTTTGTTTATTGTAGTTTATTTATATATGTTTACTTTTAATTGTATGCATCATGTGAAAAAGTTCCAGCAGGCTGAGGCATGCAAGTTAATTAATTTGTATACCTTTTCTTATTGTGGCTTAAGACAGAAAATAGGGGCATGTGGGACAAGATTGGTTGTGGGTAGTGTTGATTAGCCCCTTTCAGACTGAAGAGAGGCATACAGCATCAATGTCGAAATAGGGGGATGACATTCTACTCACCGGGCACTGGTTTCAGCATACCAAACAATTGTAGATATACAAACACACTTTAAAGTCAACATGAACTGGTTTTCAAAAATCCATTCTACCTCCATAATGATGCACATTTCTGATTAAGGTGGTATTGCATCTGAAATATGGTAAATGGTCTGCACTTATATAGTGCCTTTTTAAACTTAGCAGTATTCAAAGTGCTCATTCACACACTCACTCACACACACACACACACACACACACACACAAATGACGGCAAAGCTGCCATGCAAGGCGCTAGCCTGCCATTGGGAGAAACTTGGGGTTCAGTGTCCAAGGACACTTCGGCATGTGGAGTCGTGTGGGCCAGGAATTGAACCACCAACCCTGCTATTAGTGGCCAAACCGCTCTACCACCTGAGCCACAGCCGTACTAAATATAGTACAGGTAACAGGAAATGGAGAGGTGCCAAACACAGTAAGCACCTAGTTTTTCCTTATTGAAGGGTTTTAAACATCTGGGCTGAAAAAAATGACAGTTTTTGACACAACAGTGCAGCACAAATCCCTTCCACTAAACAATGGCTGATCTTTGCCCCTGTCTGTTATAACATTTGACAGCTGAAAGATCGCAGTGCATTACATTCCCTGGTGGAACATATGATTTGAAAAGCACAGCCTTGACATCCACCTTGACGTAATATATAGATGTATAGATGCGTGTAGCATTACAGAGCACAGCTCACAATACATCAGGTCAACTAGAGATCCAGACAGCACTAAACAATGCAAATGAGAAAATGCAATAGCAGGAAAAATAATAACAACAACAACAACAATAATACTAATACTATATGTGTATATGACAGACAGACAGACAGACAGATTACATACTAGTGCTTGACATGGCATAAACCCAGAAATGTGGATAGTGTGTCAAATTATCCTGGTTGTTATTTAAAAATAAAAGACCTTAAAATGATCTGGTTTATCTACCAATAATTTTCCTTTGGGTAGATAGTAAACAGACAAATAACTAAAATAACTTATATACCTTAAACTTTTCAGATGGAAAGCAAATTCATAGTGAGGAGCATCAAGGTCTCACACAAACTAATATATTGTGAAATCATTAGAAAGCAATTTTAAAGCCCCATGTTTTCAAGATGAAAGGTCACTACACATTCAAAAGGTCGCTCAAGATAAATATTAGCAAATGCATGGAAAAGTACTGCAAAATTGCTGTTAATTTAAATGACTGAACCCAAGGAAGTGAAACGCAAAAATAAAAATAAATAACTTAAAGCCATTATTACATTTATATTTAATAAATATTTGAAAAATTATCACTAGAGATTTGACACAGTTTCTGGGGAATTTGAAAGTTTTTTCTTTAAAGTTAACATGTAAACAAAATGTACCTCATTTACATTTTCACTGCACGTACCTGGTCTTATTGTGCATGATTCATCATAAATCACTAATCTACATAAAATTCAAAATAAAAAAAAAACCCCCATGGGTGAGTAGGCCTCAAAAATCCACATCAACAATCCAGTTGAAAAATTTAAGCCCACACTACATATATAGAAGAAAAACACACATCACTACATGCAAGAGAAGCATAATTTTACTGAAAGTGAGCAAACATTTTGGTCACCTGTGACCGGAATTTTTGTGTTCAGTGAAATTCTACTTATCTTGCATGTAATGATGCATGTCTTCAGCAATCTGACATAATAATCAGTTATATTCCAGATTCTTGTTATATGTATCACAATTGAAATAAACATTTGAAAATTAGATATACTGTAGTTGAATTTAATAATATTTTTACTGTTTAAATATTTTATTTTAGACCAGCTTAATATGGAGAAATAACTAGTAAAACTTTTGTACAATAGGTTGATTTCTCCTCAAAAGTATAAACACTGAGGCTCTGTGGTGCAATCAAAACATTACTCTGTTTAAGCATCCCGACCTGAGCCTGACATCAACCACTGGCGTGAGATTAGTTCGGGACTATCTGTTTGCCCATCAAATCATTATTGGGGGCGGTGTCATTACTTTTTTCATTTTGTCTGCTGACGCTAGTGGCACATAAATTACACACTTCACATTTAATAACGGCAATAACGCATGAAGGCTGTGAAATTATATGTCTTTGTATGTTTGTAATTTGTATTCATTTTTACAATGTGCAAACATGAAAATTGACATCAACAGGCATGCACAGATTTGCATGAATAATCACTTAAATTCAACATGTAAAACTTCTGACTTCATACTTGAATACACTATATGTCGTCAAGATGTTGTCATTCAAACTAAAAAGCTTGTGTTTATTCTCTTAGCCACATGACACCTTTAGACACTATCTCAAAGCCTGCCATACTTTTGATTTCCAAAATAGTACATATTTGATTCCTGTCCTCTGTTCTGTTCAGTAAGACATTCTGTGATGAATATACTTGCTCTACAGAAGATAAACTGCCACCCTTTCAATTATAACAAGTTAACACTTCCCCCTACAGAAATGCTGTTAATCTGTCGCATTTTATGTTCTGCATGAATTCGAGAACGCTCTGAAGAGCCAGTGGGCAATTTACATGTTCTTTTCAGGTTAAAATGTTAATTTGAAACTAGAGTAGATGCATTTTTGATCATCTGAGATTTGATGCATTGCTCCAATGCAGCAGAAGCACAAAGAGGCATCAACAGGCATAGCACCTGTGTTGAATGCTCAAATCTACAGTGGGCTGCTCACAGTGAAATAGGGAAGGATAAAAGTCTCTTTAACAAAAAAGGAAAAAAACATCCAACGTGAGAAGACACCTTTGGGATCACAGAGAGGCAAAAATACAACTGAAGAGAGAGCAATTCAATAGTGTATATTGTCTTGGGTTACTTAAGTGTAACCCTTTTTCCCCGAAAAAAGCAGAACGTGATGCTGCACTGAGAAAAGCGCTTTGGGAACATCTATAGGTGTGACCAGCTGTGAATATGTGTGCAACACGTCAATGAACATTGACCAGAATTTATAGCCTCTGCCAGTGTAATCATTCCACGCACCTGGGGCAGGGCTATAAATAGATGTGTCACAGGAGTATCGTCAGGTATTTTGTCTGAAGAGCAGTCCTGGGGCATCCCAGTGTGGCAGTGAAGCGCAGCTTTTTTCAGGGAACAAGGGTTACACTTAAGAAACCCAATATGTTCCCTTTACAAAAAGCTTCACTTATGATGCTGCGCTGAGAAAATCACTTTGGGAACAAGAATACCCACGCCGCCGCACTGTGGCTGTCCGGGGGACATAAGAGCCTGGAGTGGCATGAACATCCAAACTGTAGAATCTAATGAATGTGTACGGAGAGGACCAGCCTGCCGCATCACAAACATGCTGCAGAGGGACCCTCTGGCCAAGGCTTCAGATGTGGCAACCCCTCTGGTAGAGTGAGCCCTGATGCATACTGGCGAATCTTGACCGCGCACCTTGCAGGCCAGGGCAATAGTGTCCCTCACCCAATGCGACTTAGTCTGATGGTGGTGGCCGCCCCCCTGTTGCGCCCCCCATGGCAAACAAATAGTTGCCCTGACTTACGCCACTGGCTAGTGCGGTGGACATAAGTCTGAAGGGCACAGACTGGACAAAGTCTGTGAAGTCTTTCCTGCTCCGGCGTAGTGAACAGCGGGGAGCAGAAGGCTTCAAGAGTGACCAGGTGTAAGGTCGAGAAAGGCACCTTAGGCAGGTAGTCAGGATGAGGGTGCAAAATTGCTTTGGTCATTCCTGGGGCAAACTCTAAGCAGGCTGGAAAGACAGACGGAGCCTATAGGTCCCCAATTCTCTTTAGAGAGTTAATTTCCATAAGAAAATCCATCTTGAGAGTCAGAAGTCTGTCAGACGCTGACTTCAGAAGTTCAAAGGGGGTCTCAACCAGACCCTCAAGGACTACTGCTAAGTCCCATAAAGGGGTCCTGGTCCAAGCAGGAGGCCTCAGTTGCCTAGCTCCACGAATGAAACGAGCAAGTAGAGGATGTCTCCCCAACGGCACCCCATCCATCAAGGTGTGGCAAGCCGAAATGGTGGCCACATAAAACCTGAGAGTGGTGGGGCATATGCCTGCTGACAGTTTTTCCTGCAGAAAGTACAGAATTGAAGCAATATGGCAGTTAACTGGATCTGCATTATGTGTACTGCACAAATTTTCAAAGAATCCTTCTGGTAGAGGGAGCCCTAGCACTTAAAATGGTCTCGATAACCTCAGGTGAAACCCCTGTGTCCCTCAGTTGGTACCCTTCAGGGGCCAAACATGAAGGTTCCACAGCTTGGGCCGGGGATGAAATATTGCCCCCTGTGCCTGAGACAGAAAGTCTCTCCTGTTCGGAATTGCCCAAGGCGAGCCATCGGGGAGAGACATTATCTCCGACAACCATACTCTGTTCGGCCAGCACTGCGCTATCAGTAAGAGGCAAGACCCTTGCTGGCGAACTCTGGCCAAGACTCCTGGGAGCAGAGAAACCGGGGAAACGCATACAGACGCATTCTGGGCCATGTATGCACCATCGCGTCCAGACCCAGGGGGGGCTGGGTGACTCAGAGAAGTAGAGGGGACATTGCGCTGTCTGAGAAGAGGCAAAGAGATCCACTTTTGCCCTGTAAAATATCACCCAGATTTTTTCTACTACCTCGGGGTGGAGTTTCCACTCCCCTGTCAGTATTTTCTGTTTGGACAGTAAATCTGCTCCCACATTCAGGCATACAGGGATATAAACTACCCTGAGTGACAGGAACTTGCCCTGGGCCCAGAGTAGAATCCGATGTGCCAGGGAAATCAGCTGATGTGAACGTAGACCTCCTTGATGATTTATGTAGGAGACTGCTGTTGTGTTGTCCACCCGCACCAGGACATGGCAGCCTCTCAGATGCTGGAAGAAGTATTTCAGGGCCAGAAATACCACCATCAACTCAAGGCAGTTGATGTGCCAATCGAGCTGATGAACCTCCCATTCCCCTTAGGCTGGATGACCACTTAAGACTGCTCCTCAGCCCCTCAGGGAGGCATCTGTCGTTAGCAGTCTGCGACGACAAGATGCACCTAGAGTGGGACCCAAGGTAAGCGGAGAATCCGACGTGCCAGGTCTGAACCACATAGAAAGGGAATGAAGCCCGCGGAGCATAACCCTTATTTGCCTTAGGGGACTGGCCCTTGGATGAAATCCCCTGGCTTTAGCCACAGCTGAAATGGTCTCATGTGCAGAAGGCCCAAAGGAATCACCATGGACGCAGACGCCATGAGACCTATTATGTGTTGATACTGACGAACAGTGCAACCTAGACCTAGCCTGACTTTGCTCAGGGTGTTCTGAATGGAAATTATTCGAGCGGGAGACAATTGTGGCCACATCGTGATCGAATTCCATATAACTCCCAGATAGGTAATTTCCTGGGTGGGAGAGAGAGAACACTCTTTTTAACATTGAGCCTCAGACCCAGAGAAACCACATGAGCTAAGACAATATCCCTGTGCTGAACTGCCAGTTCTTGAGACTGTGCTAGTATCAGCCAGTCGTCTATGTAAATCAGAATGCGGATGCCCCGGAGTCACAAAGGATCCAGTGCTGCAACCATGCATTTTGTGAATGTGCAGGTTGATGGGGCTAGGCCGAATGGAAGAACCCAAAACTGGAAGGCTTCGACCCCGAAAGCGAACCTCAGGAACTTCCTGTGCTGTGGCAGAATTTCTATATGAAAATATGCGTCCATAAGTTCGATCGTGACCAGCCAAACGTGATGTTGGATTTGTGACACAACCATCTTGATAGTTAGCATATTGAACTTGAACATCCTGACTGAGCGGTTCAAGCCTCAAAGATCTAAGATCAGACGCAACCCCCCCACCCTTCTTGGGGACCAGGAAGTATTTGCTGTAATAGCCTGACTCTTTCTCTGGAAGGGGAACACGTCCTATGGCCCCTTTGACCAAGAGATTTTGCAGTTCTTTCCACAGTAGACATGCTTGCTCTGGTTTCACGATAGTGGATAGGGGTAGCTAATTTAATTCTGTAGCCTTTTTTTACTGTACTTAGGACCCACATAGAAATACCTGGGAGAAGTTTCCACACTGCCAGGTTCTCTGAGATGGGTATTCATTTCGACACTTCCTGTTGAGGGGATGTCAAGTGTTCCGTATCCTGGACTAAGGCAGGAAGCAGCGGGAATGGAGAGGATTTGTGGGGGTACCGGGAGGGGTGATACACGTGCCCCATCCCAAGGAGAGCTACCCCCACAGGTCTGGGCGCAAGACTGTCAAGTTTTTTTTTCTTAGAAATTACTCCCCTGAGGTCTTGCTTTGGGGGCTGTCGAGGGCGACGAGCCGGTCCCCAGTCTTTACGAGGGGGAGCACGACTCGCCACGCTTTGCTTCTGAGCCTCCATTCTAGAAGGACCGGGGCGGGTCTGGGTGGCCCCCTGAGTGCGGCGAGGAAAAAAACTGCCCAAAAGCTTCCTCGTGGGTCTTCGCCTCCTGGAACCTGGAGATAACTGTATTCATAGCGTCCCTGAATAGGCCAGAAGGCGAAACCGAGGCATCAAGGAGGAAAGCTTTATCTTTGTCCTTCATGCCCGATAGGTTGAGCCATAGGTGTCTCCCCGTGCTGACCAAATCAGACAGACTGGCCAATGGCACAGGCTGTCTGCTTGGTCGCATGGAGAGATAGGTCTGTGGCTCAACGAAGTTCAGAGAAAGCTTCCTCGTCGAGCGTGGTACCTGCACTCAGTTCCTTCAGCAGATCAGCCTGGTATGCCTGCAACACTGTCATAGTGTGCAGAGCAGCACCAGCCTGACCCGCTGCTTGATAAGCCCTCCCCACTAGCATGGAGGTAGTCCTGCATGGCTTTGTGGGGAGAGAGGGTCTTTTCAGTGATGATGCCGAACCCGGTGAGAGATAACCGCAAGTGTCTTCTCAACCGGCGGCATCATCGAATACCCCCGTATCTCAGCACCCACGATAGTCGAATATATCAACGTCGAGGGCATGTGGACACAGGAAGTATAAGGTTTCCTCCATGAACGAGAGAGCTCGTCATGGAGGTCATGAAAGAAGGGAAGGGACTGATGAGGCGCTCCCTTCCCCCAGCCACCAGACTATCCTCCAACAAGATTTTGGGGGTCTCTTGTTGGCGTGGCCAGTCTATCTGAAGCTTGGCCACCGCACAAGTAACCACGTCGAGTAATTCCTCCGCTGATTTACTATCATGCCCTGAATGCTCGGAGGTGGGTCACTCAAATCTCCAGACTCAAGAGATTCAAGGTCCCCCTCATGAACCGAAGAGGCGCCGGAGTGCGCTGCAAGATCACAGGAAGGACCAGCTGGGTCTGGGTAAAGAGCGAGCGAAAGGGATGAACCCGTCTCTCGCTCCTCAGCCAGATCCATACAAGAGCCCCAAGAATGAAGTGTGGGCGCTGACTCCCGGAAGCAAGCAAGGCGAGCGTGAAGCATTTTGCTTGGAAGGATATCGCAATGCTTGCACCCGCCACAATGTGAGAGTAGCATGCTCTTCCCCCAAACAAACAAAGCAGAACTGATGCGTGTCCCTCTCCGCCATAGAGCGGAGACAAGGGAACATCGTTTGCCCTGATTTTCAGTCATTTTTCTTTTTTTTCCCTTTCTTTCCCCCCTTTTTTTTGAAAGAAGAGAAAAAGAGAAAGGTCTTCTGCGCACTGCCTAACAAATTCTAACTCCTAGCAGAATTAAGTGATCTGAAGACAAAAGATCTGACGATGCTCCTGTGACGCATCTATTTATAGCCCTGCCCCAGGTGCGTCCAATGATTAAACCGGCTGAGGCTACAAATTCTGGTCAAAGTTCATTGATGTGTTGCACACATGTTCACAGCTGGTCACACCTATAGATGTTCCCAAAGTGCTTTTCTCAGCACAGCATCATAAGTGAAGCTTTTTGTAAAGGGAACTTATTTATGTGGACCAGGTGATTTGCAGGCCAGGGCCATGGAATGCGGCAAATGTCTGATGCAGTATTGGGATGAAGCTAACGTAAAGAAACCAGGCTACTAACATTTTTCAGTCACATGACAGTAACTCCGTAGCTTTTAAAATAACAAACTACTTTTTCTAACAAGTAGCAGTATAGTGCGACAAAACGTTTGTTGTGTGCACAGCTTAAGTTTCCTTCCCACTAACTGATTAGGCAGGAAGGCAGCTGCTTTAGCTTTCAGATGCCGACATGAGCTTACTATTTGCTAGTCAGTTCCAGATAGTATTAGAGGGAAGGACATTCTCATGCAAGAGAACATTTGATCAGAAAAAAAATACAATCTGTGTAGTTCAACATGAGTCATCAATATTTTTAATTCATTTTCCCAGAATGATATAAAGTGAATTTTAAATGTGTTTATTTGCTAATTTTGGTTTCATGGGGTCTTTAAAAAGATATAAACATCTTTACATAGCATTAATGTAGTCAGCTACCTTTTGCTAGTACTGTATCTTGTAGTGTAGCTAACTAAATGTTTAAATGGGTAACTTGATTGTAGTTGAACTATAGTTGAATTCTGAATATATTGTAGCTTGGCAAGCTACAATTTCAAAGTAGCTTCCTCAACACTGGACTTCTGAAGTACCCTGGCTCTACATCAGCCTGGACCAATGGAATAATGGGGATGAGGTGTGTAATATATGGCCTTGGGAAGTTGAACTCTTCTAACAAACTGTCATGAGACATTCAGAATGAGAGAGAGGCTCAGAATCCCATCGCAACAGCCAAGATTATTGATTTATCAGTATGTCACTACTAACTGCTTGCTCTCCATATCAGCGCCTTATCCCCGGACCTCGTCAATTCACTTTAGACATATGAATTATAACTAATCAATGTTCTCTGCTGTAGTCTAAATGGGGAAAATAGATTTTCTTTTGTTGTTCCTACATGGGCAAGGGAAAATATGTGATAAATGACAGATCTTTGGACAGCTAGGGTCATGACACATGAGAGTCGGGCGACATGTATCAAGATTTTTTTTTTTTTATATACATTTTTTTATTCTCTTGCTAATGTAGCTGAGGCAGTAACTTGTAAGGACAGACAGTAAAACTGCCATAATTTACAAGCCTGTCAAAACTACGCAGTAGGTTTTCATGAAAAAAAGGAACAAAGAAAATGGAACCCATCGATAGAATTTACGATACAAAAGATAAAAATCTGTTGACTTGGTTTCTTTCTTCTTTTCCAAGTGCCCATCTCATATTTCCCTGACCTCTCATCTTAGCTGTAATGTGAAACCTTTGTAAGGTAAATCGATATTCATCTGTTCTCAACAAAAAGGAGGATGGAGATAAGATAAAGATCTGCTAGAACTCATGCTCTCTGATTTCGATAAACGTGCACCAGCCTAAACCAATGCATATCCCTTTTGAGTGGAGTTATATTTTGATACCATAATCACATTCGGTGAACATGAGCAACCTCAGAGACACGAGTTCTTGTCGCATGGAAACCAAGAAGTAATCGTGTTTACATAAACAATTGTGAACATGATTCAGAGGTTGCATTTTCACTCTAAATTAAAAAATTTCCTCCACGATGGTTAGGTTTAGAGTTCGGTTTAGAGTCTCTGCATTCCTATTGATAGTGTTACATAATTTACAGTACAACTAAAAATACAGCTTGTATTTTTTAGCTTGTGTCCACTCTATGCACACCAATTGGTTTCCATGGCAAGGGTTTTGAGCAGACTCCGAGCAAGGGGGGGTCTGTGACATCTATGGCTGGGTTCAAAGACTAGGCCCCTCTCAAATGACCAAATTAACCATTTCTGGGAAACTCAGGCCTGGCTTGTTCAATCAAAGAAGGCAAACAATGAGATCCAGGCTAAAAGTTCCCCTGTAGACCTGCCTGGTCAGAAGAGCTGTTTGCATTTCATGATCTGAGAGTTTTGGGTTTTCAGTGATTTCAGATACTTCTATTTTTCTATGACCAACTAGAAAAAGTCAAGATATTTAAGAGAGTAAATCTTGATAATTTCAATACTACTTTTTGGTGGTATTGCTGAAATATGATTAAAATACAAATCAATATATGAAACTCAACACTAGCGCTGGCATGGATACCACAGCTTTGTAAAAAACCTGTTAATCCATGTTATCCCAGCATAATCTGAGAATGTTCCAAAAAGCATCTTGTGTGCTTCAGTGGAAACAAAAAAAATCTGATCTTAAAGGAGGCACGTCCAATGAAGTCCACTGATATATTGAATTTACCGATTAATAGGGGCCAATAGTTGCTAAAAGTTTTTAAACTATCGGCTATCAGAAAAAATTCCAATAGTTTCTGATAGTGGCAGGCACTAGAGGGTTATACAGTCTGAACTCCTTGTTTCTACAGTATAACAACGCCCTCTAGAGGTTAAATAAAAAACAATCACTGACTCCATGTGGAGTTTGTTGTGCAACATGACTAGGCTATTTATAGAGATGGACGAGGGTTTAAAACATCCATAAAAGCCAAGGTATCTATACAATACACCTTATTGTTATGGAACAACAAATCAGTCATTCAAGACAAACAAAGGTGGTTTGATAATAAATTTGTTTATAACTAATCGCTGCACTGGAGAATTGCATTGCCGACAAGTTGGAGAGAATGGAAAAATGGACATTAGCTGTTCAAATGGTTAGAACAATGGTAAGTCAAAAATGTTAACTGCTTACCTTTGCTCTTAATACACTGTTTGAATAAAAGTCATATGAGAATTTGTGCAGATCTGAGTTTTTTTTTTGTTTTTTTCCCAAGGGTTAAGGGGTGTCCAACTTGATACAAACTAGAGCGCTCCAAAGAGGTTTTGTTTCTAATTGACCCATACATTAAATATAAGTAGAAAATCCATAATTTATTCCAACCTTATATGAATATACTTCCTGAGTTTTTGCCTGAGTCTGCTTCAGAAGTCCAAGTGCAAGCACACCTTGTGTGAATACACGCACACAGGAACAGTTTTATAGTTTTCTGTTTGATCGTTTATTTTCTATAAAGTTTCCCAAATATTTCTCCCTTCTGACAAAATGGACTTCAGTCCAAAATTGCTAATTTTATGACGTAGTTATGTACAAAAAACTGAAGAGCATGGTAAAGTTTATCCATCTGAAATACTTGCTATGTAATCCAATGTGTCCATGTGAGGGCACATATACTATAGACAATGTCATTATAAAATTACCTTTAAAAAGACAAGACTTGAGTTGATTTTATTCCTATTCCCTTTTTTGTACATAATTTATGTACAAAATTATTAAATGATTAAATATGACAATATATAACATAATAAATATTGTCAGTAGTGATTATGCGTACAGTCAATATTTGACTTTGTAAGGCAGTGTTTAATGTTACTGCTGAACTATAAATTTGACCTGTAATATTTAATTAATATTTTCATTAATTTCAGATGGCAAAGGGTTTGAAAAAGCTACCAGTTTGGAAAAAATGTCTTAAAGTATCACTATGGAAAGTACTGTAATACTAAAGTTCAGAACTATTTTCCTTTTAAGTGGAAAGTTTTCACTCATATTATAATTTTTTTAATTATCGGCCATCTTATCAGTTTTCCCACCTTATGTTTTGGTATCGACAAAACCCACTATCGATCAACCACTAATGGTCAATGTCACAAATTTGCTTACATATAATTAGTGACCTAGAAATGGTGCAGACTATTCTTCAAAATTCTTGAAGCTAACTTCCTCAATCAAAGATAGCAAACAAAGAGATCCATGCTAAATGTTCTTCTAGAATGTTGGCCGAAAAGAGCTGTTTGCATTTCATGAGCCAAGACTGCGACCAAACACTCCATGCAGGAAATCAACTCCTTTAATCATTTTGAAATTGTGCAGCAGTAGCTGCCATCAGAAATGAGTTCTTGCTGTTTTTAAGTGAATTTCAGACACATCTATTCCTGCATGACCAACTATATTTGTGAAATATTCAAGAGTGAATCCTGATAATTTCAATATTGGTTTCTAGTGGTATTGATGAATTCAGATAACCATAATAGATCCAAATGGAGTTCCTATATCTAAATAACTAAAAATGTTTCCTACTCAACACAGAGTAGGTGTACTGGCTTTGTTTAAAAGTCTACATGAAATAAAAATGTACCATTTACTTTGTCAATACGTGTTTCTAGTCTTATTTTACACAATTCATCCAACATGATCTCACAGAAAATCGGAATGTTGCATCCGAAAGTTCATGCACCCTGAAACCAACCCCATTCAGCCAATTAATGAAAGGCGCCATCCCCCATTAGACATTTTTTAAAATAAATTCAAACATGAGCACACTTCCCTGTAGTGCTACTTATAGCAAATTGCAAAAGCAATCTCCGAGACACAGGATCTGGTGCCATAGAAACCACAAAGTAATCACATTCACATAATTCAAATAAATTTTTGCTCTAAAACTAAATTTTTCTACACTGATGGCTGATTTTGAGCTGGGATTTGGGTTAGGGCATATGGATAATAAAGTATGCATTTCTGTTGACTGTATTACACCCATACATATATATATATATATATATATATATATTTATTTATTTATTTATTTATTTATTTATATTTAATATATATTTAATATATAATTTTTTTTTTTTTGCATTTTTCAGGCTCTTCCAGCTAATATGGATGCATGTTCTAAAGTAAAAAAATAGATAATTCCTTTATCAAAACAGATTATTTGTTCTTTTAACTTTTAATAGTTGGGGCTTCAATTACTACAGTTAACAATTCTATAATGAGCACTGCGTTCCCCTTCTGTCACTCACTCGATGTTGTGTCGATGGTTGGGAGTATCGGGTTGGACTAGAACCCTCCAGCATCTCGAGCGCTCATGGCTCAATGATTGGTTCCTGGGTTCAGGTGCTGCTCACGGCCATGCCCCCACCCCCCCACCCCCACATATCCCTCAGGTGGATAAGGCAGTTGCGATGCACCTGTGCCAGCAGAATTCTGCCACCTGGCGGGATCGTCCGGCGCTTCCTTCCAGGGCCTGTAGGACTATGTCGTCTCTGGAGACCAATATTTACCTCCCGGTGGTAATTGCACAATTAATTGCAAAAAAAATCTTTTTTGTTTGCTGCACCCCAAATGGGCTGCGGTACCCAAACTGTCAAAAAAAAAAAGCATTTTCCTCATTCCTTGGGTCACATAATCGGTAATTTGCCAGGCGCATGCCACAGTTCAGCGCCGAACGCTTCGGCACACAGCCGCCGGTTCCTGGTCAGGACTTCTACTGGGTTGACTTATCAACTGCCTAGAGTTGTTGGCTGTACTACTGGCTATTGCCATTTATCCAGGGAAGAATGCGTTGGTCCGATCCGACAACACAGCGACAGTAGCATATATATAGGCAGCGTACGCTCTCGTTGCATGTCCTAACTCGCATGCCATCTCCTCCTCTGGAGTCAGCAGCAGCTGAGGTCCACTCATGTCCCGGGCAGCCTCAATGCCACAGCGGATGCTCAGTGGAGAGTGGAGACTTCACCCCAGCAGTCAATTCAGCAAAGCAAAGGTAAACCGGTTTGCTTCCCGGGAATCCTCCCACTGCTCGCTCTGGTATTCCCTGACGGGAGTCCCACTCGGGACAGATGTGCTGGCACACAGCTGGCCACGGGGGCTGCGCAAATACGCATTTCCCCAGTGAGCCTTCTTGCACAGACCCTGGGAGAATGAGGAACAAGTCACCCTCATGGCCCCATACTGGCCCAGATTTGGTTCTCGGACCTCACGCTTCTCGTGACAGAACCCCCCTGGAAGATTCCTCTGAGGAAGGACCTTCTTTCTCAGGGATGGGGCACAATCTGGCACCTGCGCCCAGACCTCTGGAACCTCCATGTCTGGCCCTTGGATGGGACAAGGAAGACCTAAGTGGTGTAGACCCCCCCCCCCCCCTCTTTTGTGGTGGGACCTACCACCGCGCCTCTGCCATGTGTGGCTGCTGAGCCCATGTGTCGTATTGCCACATGTTGACCTACACTTTTGGGCAGGATGTGGTCTCTGCAGGATCTTGTCCCCCTGAAAGAATAGGAAAGGAAAAGAACACCTCCCCCGATGCATATGATAGCATTAGATGGCCCCAGCCGAATCTTATACTCTGTGGAGAGAAAACATTGAGAGAAAAGGCTGCGCCTTGCGTGGCCTGCTTCCATGCTAGTTACGTTGCTTCCCCCCCTCAGGGATGTGGGGAACTACATGACGTATTTTGGGCCGTTGGGGGAGGTTACATGCAGTCTGATGCACCTGCTATTAAACACGCAGCAGCATGCTTGCACCTGCATCAGCGGTTCACATAACATGGTTCAGCTGTTGTGGCGTTTTTCCATAGAGACCCCTAGTGTCACTACATCCACACAACTTCGAGTGAGTGACAGAAGGGGAAAGCTTTGGTTACTGTTGTAACCTCCGTTCCCTGATCGGAGGTTACGACAGTAACCCTGTGAACAAGACATTGTTTCCCTCTTGCCACAATGCTGTACTAGCCTCCGGAATGGCAGGGACCGTGTCTCAGCTCCTCAGCACAAAACCTGAATGAATCCTGCATTCCAGCTCCCTTTTATACCCGTATGTTTGGTGGAGTGGCATGCAAATTAATCTCACCATAATTTCATTGGCCTTTTCTCAAAGATCCGAGGTGATCGGTGCTCTCAAGATCGACCCCTAGTGTCACTACATTGACACAACATCTTGTTCCCTTAATCAAGAAACAGAGGTTAAGATATTAACCAAGATCATTTCTCCCCTTCATTTTTTAAAATTTTTTTTTTTAAGAGTGGACTATTTGCATGCCATTCTGTTACATAATATATACACCAATTCTATACACATTATCTTTGTGAACATATTTAATTTGAGAAAATCAGGTTCCACCCGAACTGTTTTCTCATTGAATACCTTGTTTCATACACAGGGTTGCACAAATAATTTCAAGTCAACTTTGAGGGGTAAGGTATTGAAATAATGGTTAATTCATTTTAATGTAATCTCTTTCTGTGAATGAATGGAGCGCTATGTCAGGCTCATGAGATTGCCCTATGCCAATAGAAGTGAAAGATCCTTGGGTTTCCAACAGGGTGATAAATGGAGGCCATCTGTTATGCAGAGGCCTGGGGAAAGCTCTGCATCCCAATGTCTGCGGCTGGGAGCTTTCCTTTGTTTCTCCGACAGGCCTTCAGGATGGGCCACAATGAGCGGAGCAAGGTTATAACCAGTTGACAGACAAGGTCATAAGGAAGAAAAAAAAAAAAAAAAAAACAAGAGCTGTGTATTTATACAAGTTGGAAATCTTAAGAAGGCTATTCAGTATGATTAAATAGATACAAAAATAATCAACACAATAACTCATTCCACCAGATCATAATGAGGAATTTTCCTAACATCTGAGCAATTCAAGCTTACCACATGCGACACTGCATCCTTCTGCCTGGACTGTTTATTTTGTCTTTGCCATACACTAAGCATAATTCCATTTCATTAAAACCGAATGATCTCAGTTCATGAGATTCTGGGCTGTTAGTAAGGATTAAACTGTTGATGCACCGAGTCATGTGACAAAACAATATGGGGCCGAGTTTATCTTTGGGAGAAACATCAACATACCTAAACCTGGTAAGAAACCTAATTAAGTTTTTACATTGAAACCTGTTTGAGTCAAAATAGTTAAGTCTCTAACCATTTTAAAAATGTGAGCAATTTATTGCGAGACACCACACTGTTAAACACATTGACCTCTGACGTGGACTATAGGGCTGTTTTTCCTTAGAAATTCTATATTTTCTGTGTATTATCGCATTGAGAATCAGTGCGTTCAACCAAAAGCTGAACATTTTTGCTTTCAGAGGCTTTATATGGAGTTCGGATGAAAATAAGATGCATTTCAAACTGTTATGGACCAGTGCAGACAGAAAGCACACTGGAGGTTAAGTCATTTTTAAATAGAGAACAAGGGAGCATCCTATTGTTTTCCTATGCAGCCAAATGCATTCACTCCTAACAAACAGTCATAGTTCAGTTTCAGGCTGCAGATAATGTTTGGACCACTCAACATGGTTGGCAGACATGGGACAGTCAGTAATTAGATTCAGAATTTATAATGTATAATTTTATTTTAACATAACTGGCAGTGATTGGACGATGCTGGCCATTACTTGTATCAGAATTAATTATGCAAATTTCTTATTGGTAAAATGCTTCAGCACTTCTAGGCTATCCCTTGTTGTTTAACAGTGCAATGAGAGAACATTGAAATTTTGTTGCAAAAGTACATATAGAAATATATACAGAATGTGTATATATATATATGTGTATGTGTGTTTTATATACATATATACACACACACACACACACACACACATACACATACACTGTATATGTAATATGTATAATTATAATACAGTATAATATGTATAATGTGGACAGTAGGCCAATGATAGGATTATGTTAAATAATATGTAACATAATAAAGCCACTTTTTGCAATGTCTAATCAATGCTTTACTCATCTGCCACAATTTAATTTTTTTTATCTATATGAATTATTTGTATTATATGTATATATATATATATATATATATATATATATATATATATATATATATTATATTTGTACTTATTCAAACATACTTTATAATCGTTTAATCATTGAATTATTTTTACATGGGGTCTTTCTGTACAATTATTGGTATTTGCAATTAATTAAATTCATCTGCATAGCATCTAATCTGTTCAATTACAAACTGTATCTATTGAGAATATAAATACGTAGATCAGTTTGCTAGAGGGAAATTTTTTTCATGTTTGAATTGATGCAAAAATGTCTGATGGGGATTGGCACATAAGTAATTTGGCTGAATGGGGTCTAATTTCAGGGTACATGAAGTTTCTGAAGCAACGTGTTGATTTCCTGTGTGATCATGTTGTGTGAAACTAGTCTAATGACATGGTCTTTATGCAAATAAAAGGTGAAATGATTATCAAGACATTTGATTATGCTTAATTGTATTTCACCAGCAAAACCACTGTAAATATTCAACATATTGCGAAGGCCTAGTTCACAGGAACCTTTTCTGCAGAGAGCACCCAAAATGCAAGGCAGAATCTATTCTTCACTTGTGTAGGCGAGGAAACATGAACTGTACATGGGTGAACACCTCTTCATTTCAATATTACTGTCTGTGAGGCAAAGAACAGGCTTGTGGTCCTTTGGTTCTTAAGCACAGCTATAACAGATTTACTTCCTGCAAGAATGTTACATCACTTGGATACTAAGTCTTCTTTTTCCTACAGAAAACACCACTGGCAGTGAAAAGTGAAGTACACAATCCCTTTGGGCATGCCAATAAGGCTATTATTGGCATTGCTCCTGGGAAAACAGTAAGCAAAACTAACAATGCATTTTCAACCAATAAACTGTGCATCTAGTCCAGTACTGTGTACTTCCTTGGCTTGTGATGTTTTGGAATGGAGCCAAGGGATTACTGAGGAAAGAAATGCACTTTTGTCTTATTTTGTGACTGAGCCAAAGCATTAAGGGCACTTTCTTGACTAATGCAGAAAATCCACAGGGCTTTTAAGGAAATTTTTAAGGAAAGCAGCAAAACCACCTTTTATTGGACCACCTTAAATTTCATTTACCTCTTATGCCAAATCTGACCAACACTACAACAAATGAAGGATATGTAAAACTATATATTTTGCAAAATCAGCCGGTCAAACAATTTTCTTTTTTGATAAATCGGCTAGTTAAGGAAGCCTGGTATAATTCCGTTATTTAAAGCTCATGTCTGCCAGACACTAATCATGCATGTTTCTTAAAAGATTATACTGGATAAAATTCAAGTTAAGCTCAATCAACAGCATTTGTGGGATAATGTTGTTTACCACAAAAAACTATTTAGACTCATCAAAAATCAAAAATCGATGTTACGGTAAGGCACTTACAATGGAAGTGAATGGGGCCAATTTTTGGAGGGCAGAAATGTGAAGCTCATAATTGTATAAACGCACTTTAATTATTCTGTTAAAATACATGTATTATTTGACCTGTAAAGTTGTTTAAATGGTAACTTTTACAGTCATTTTAGTGTTTTAGACATTACATCATCATGACAACAAAGCTGTAAAATTGACTTTACACAGTAAAAGTAAGTGATTTTTCCATACTAAAAACATGATTACATGAATGTTGTTTATGCCTTTTGGCTGTACATTTGAAAAAGAGAGTATTTTAATTTTAAAAAATTGGCCCACATTCACTTCCATTGTAAGTCTCTTTTTTATTCATTGGAAGTGATTTTTGCTATTTTTTAAAGAAAAGGAGGGGCAAGTCATTTTTGTGGTTATCAATATTATACCACAAATGCTGTAGATTGAGCTAAACTTGTATTGAACCCAGAATATTCCTTTAAGAGGCATTCACATAGGATGCAGCCTTGTGTTTAAAACAGATAGATGTTGCGCAACAGAATGGAACAGAAAGGGTCTGAAGACATGTAAAAAAAAATTATAAAACTAAAAGACACATCTCCAAAACTAAAAAAAAAATGTATTCTTTAATATGTGAAACAAAAGCTAAAGATATCTAGCTGCACCAGCAATTAAAAAATATATGTAGTCTTAAATGTTTCGTTGAAAGTGGTAATGGCCGTAGTGTTTTAAAAAGAATTTACAGACAAAACTTTTCCGAAAGGGTTTTAGCATGCATACAATCCAGTTGTCAGAATGATAAAACTCTCTGAGAAACTGAGTCTCTAATTTCATCCCTTTAAAACCACAGCTGCTAAAAAAAATAAAATAAAAATAGACGACTAGGCAATCATTCTGACCCATGCGTACATCAAACAAATGGAAAGTGGTGTCTGGCAGCTAAACGTTCACATCAATCCAGATATTGTTAGCATCCAAAAATTGTCAGATGGCAAAATCTTCCAATTACTCACAAGCAAACTGGAGGAGGGTATCTCGACTCAGGACGATGCCCATGCTGTTCTCAGCTCTGCACTGGTATCTCCCGTAATCGGTGGCATCACTTGCATTGTGTATTATCAAGTTCCCGTCAATCAGTCTGTAGCGTAAATCAGCTTCTACATCCACATTTGTTCCATTGATCAGCCAGCTGTAAATACAATAATATGATTAGAAAAAGAAAAAAAGCTGCTGCTGTTTGATTATGAGAGGGTTAACCAATAAAGTCTTTAATTTATGTACAGTGTTGTCCAAAAGCCTAAGACCACTAGTCTAAATGCTTCAATTTATAATTTTTTAACAATAATTTTTAACAAATATTATCAGCATAACAATGTGAGAGATTTGAATTTGTTAGTATCTGCTGTGCTCCCCTTTTTGCCTGTAATCTCCTGTAAAGTGCGCACCAACATGTGGCACAAGTTCGTTCTTTGAATTGTAACCGTTAGTCAATCGCCTCACTCACATTTGACATGTTTAGCCAAATGGCTTACCTGGTGTAATCTGATTGGTCATTTGACTTACAATCAGGTAGCTAATCAACTTGCATATCTGTCTTTGTGCAACATTTAAATGACTCAGTTTGCAGATAAGCTGGTTTCACTGCAGCACTCTGCAAGTTATAAAAAATGCAATAAAAAAAAAAAAAAACACTTCCACCCCAGCTTCACTTGTCTAGATTTGCTACATGGCAATTGTTTTAATTTCTATTGTGCATGCTCAATGCAGCATGTTTTCTGCTTTGTCTAATTGTGCAGCAGTAGTCCACATGTTAACTTATTATGTCTGAGCAGGGCCGGACTGTGACATTATTTCAGGCCGGGAGTCTCATTCTCATCCAGGCCACCCAATAAACACACAACAAATTTTAAAACCACAGCTGATGTTGGGATAATGATTTAACAACACACGTTACAATTAGTTGTATATGTTAACACATAAACGTAACCTTCCAAATTAGGTTTCAAGACATAACAACTAATTTTTTTAATGATTTGTTAATCTTAGTTAATGTTCATTTATACTTATAATATTGTTAATTGTTAGTTCATGTTATTTCTTAATGAAGTTACATTAAACTCTATTAGTCTGAGTAGAGATGAACATAAACAAAGATTACAAATGCTGTAAAAGTATTATTGTTCATTTTTCATGGTAATTCATTGTGTAATGTTAATGGATACACAACCTTATTTCAACATGTTACAAATACATTTAATGAAAAGCAATCAGTCAATGATGGATTGCCCTAGATATAGATATTTTCATGCACTTTCTCAATGTCTCCCAACTATCTTTTGTTCACTGAATAGTAAATATATCTCCTCTGTGTTCACTTTCTCTGACACATCTTGTCTTCATTGGTGATTGAAATCTCAGTACAAAGGGAAAGATATATTTATTTGTTGTAAATATCACTCCATGTGATCATTTGTGATCATTTGCTATCATTACATGGTCTAATTTAACTTTATATGGATCAAACATAGTGTTTCTTTGAGTAAGTTTTATTTATTTATTTATCTATTTATTTATTTTTTACGCTACTGTAAAAAAAGTGGTTTCCAAACATCCATCCATCCATCCATCCATCCATCCATCCATCGACAACCGCTTATCCTGTGTACAGGGTCACGGGGGGGCTGGAGCCTATCCCAGCTAACATTGGGCGAAAGGCGGGGTACACCCTGGACAGGTCGCCAGTCCATCGCAGGGCCAAACATATTAAAAATAAATACATAAATAAAAAATGTTTAACCACATATAAGGCTTTACAGGATGTATGTTGATGCCTGTATATTTTACGGTGAATTACTGTTTATTTTATTAAATGATAATCTTGATATATTAACCTTCTAAAACTGTAAAAATCTTCTTTTCACTTAATAATGTATTGTTAATCACAGTAGTAATTACTGAAGGACACATGATGACATGAAGTTCATCAATAGAGGCCATTTCCTGGAGCAATGACCAATAAACCCAAACATTAAACACCATCAGGGTAACACATGTGAAATTAAAATTAGGCAATAAACATTAACTAAACTACAACCCCAATTCCGTAAAAGTTGGGACAGTATGAATAATGTGCATAAAAACTAAAATGAGTCATTGGTAAATTGTAAATTATAATCACCCTTTGGTATATCGAAAGCTCTACAACAAAAAAAATTATATGTTTTATCCTGTGAATTTCATATTTTTTATTTTATTTTTAATGTACATTAATTTCAAATCAGATGATTGCAACATGCTCCAAACAAGTTGGGAAAATGGAGTGTTTTCCACTGTGAAACATCACCTCTAATGACACCTCTAATGCCATCACTTCTAATAACACTTATTAAGCATTTAGGCATTGAAGACACAATTTTGTTAAGTTTAAAAAGTGGAAATTTCTCCCATTCCCCCATTATTTAGGTCTTTACAGCACAATTGTACAGGCTCTTCATTGCCATCTAATACGCTTCATAATGCATTCACATTCTCAGTTGGAGACAGGTCAGAACTGCAGGCAGGCCAATCTAGCACCCGCACTCTCTGATTACACAGCCATGCACTTGAAATCCAGCCAGTATATGGTTTGAAGTTGCCCTGCTGGAAAATGCAGGGACATCCCTGGAATAGAAAGTGCTGGATGGCAGGATATGTTGCTTCAAAATTTTGACATATATTTCTGCATTAATGGTGCCCTCACAGATGTGCGAGTTACCCATGCCATGAGCACTGACACACCCCTGGCCCATACAGACACTGGCTTTTGGACCTGATGCTGATAACAGCTTGGATGGTACTTTTCCTCTTTGGCTCGGAGAACACGACAGCTGTGCTTTTCAAAAACATTTTGAAATGTGAATTTAAAAACACAGTTCCACCATTCTTCTTTCCATCTAAGATGAGACCGAGCCCAGAGATGTTGGCGGTGCTTCTGGACAGTGTTGATGTACGGCTTCTGCTTTGCACAGTAAAGTCTTAACTTGCATCTGTGGATGCAGCGGCGAGTGGTGTTGTCTAACAAAGGTTTTCTAAAGTAATTCCAAGTCCATGTTCATGATATCCATTACAGATGAATGATGTTTTTTAAGACAGTGACGTCTGAGGGATCAGAGATCACACACATTCAGAAATGGTTTTCGTTTTGTCCTGTACACACTGGGATTTGACCAGAATCCTTGAATCTTTTAACTATATTGTGCACTGTAGAGGGTGAAATGCCCCAAATCCTACCAATTTGTCTTTGGGGAATATTGTTCTCAAAGTGCTGGATTATTTGCTGAAGTCTCGAATGATCCTTGCTCTTGAAGGTCTTGTCTGTTTTTGGAGGCTCCTAATATACTATGACATGATTGCCTCACCTGTTTAACATCTGTTTCACATCGCCTTTTTTAACTCATAAAATTGTTATTAGTCTTAAATTGTCCCTGTCTCAACTTTTTTTGAGCGTGTTGTAATCATCTGATTTGAAATTACTGTAAATATTTTTTTTTAAATAAATAAATAAGGTAAAACATATTATGTAAAGTTCTGGTGCTTTCAATATATATATATTTTTTTTATTTTTTATTTTATTTTATTTTTTTTATTTTACGTATATTTTAAGGTAACTACACATAAACCAAATAAAGTTTTTACTGTAGCATTTTTACAGTCTTTTACCGTTAAAATTACCGAAAATATTTACATTTATTTGATTTTAATTACAGATAAAACACTACAGTTTTTTTTCTTTCTTTTTCTTTCTACCATCAATGATGATTCTGAGAGAAAACAAACCTATTGTTGCTACGTGTCTGACTCTCTCATTTCATTTAGTGGTTATTTTTCATTATTTCAGTAGACAGCAATGCTTCATACATTCGGATCAACAGCATTAAGTTAAAGAAAGCAAACTTTATCATTCAACTGATCTGTGCACAAGCATTTAGACGCTTACGTTAGCTGCCCTCTGTCCATACACTGAATGAATGTGTGTCCTTGAATGAGAGGGTTTAACCACGCATTTACTTGAACCGTTCATTTAATGTAAATGGTATGACCCATTTTAGGGGTGCCCAGATTAGTCAAGACTGGAATATTTCATGATTTATTAACGATTTATTATCGAATGCCAAATTCAGAAATCACTTGGGTGGCAATAATATAAAATAATAATGAAAAAGTAAGTAAATAAATAAATAAAAACAAGTGGGGCAGTGGTCCGAGCCTGTGTCTTAGCTTTTTTAGCAGTAGCAATTGTCCATACTGCAGCAACACTGTTAGCAGATCTAGTCTGCCAAAACAAGACCCACATTAACATGCTAAATCTTTCCGAGAATTGTCATGATTGAACTATCTTTAACAGGTCATTCCAGGTTTAAATGAAAATGTGTTCACATATTTTCAATGTGGTATTAGACAGTAGTATCGATCTAAATGACGAACCAGAACTCAAACCACATGAGTGTTTAAGAGTTCAGTCACACTGAATGGAACATTTAACCTCAGTAACAACCTAATTTATGTATACTTCTAGACACTGAGTGATTCCTCCATGGGGATCAAATCCATCTATCACTTGCTGTCAGTTTCCTGAAGGTTATAACTTCTCAGCACATACATTTATTCGCACAGTACAGTTTGACGAGTAAAATTATTATTCTAGCACATCATATTAATTCCAATTAGGAATCCACAGAGGAAAAAGTCCAACATCTGTGTCAATTTAGCATTACTCAAATAGAAATGCCACCCAGACATGGCAATAAGGATTCATAGCAAAGCTCCTGAGAAATTAAATGCCATTTCTTATCCATTTCATAAAACCTCATCCATGTTAATTAAATGAGTAAACCGCACCTGTAGGTTGGAGCAGGATTTCCTCTGGCCTCACAATTCATTATCACTTTCTTATCGTCTTTATCCAGGGCAAAGATGACATCATCAGGCTCTTGAATGAATACTGGACCAAACTCTTCGCTTTCTGGGGTAAGAAGGAAGAAGACGGGCATAAAGGTGGTTTACATTGCAAGGACTTTGAAATCTGCCACTTTTTATTATATACAGTGAAAGTAAAGATTAATGTATAGCTGTATCCTGTTTGTAAAATGATTCAATGTTTATGTTTACAACTCAACAGCTGTTGTTTTCAACAGGTTTGGCTTTAGGACCCACATTCTACATTGGACATCAAGTGCATGATGGCCCAACACAACACCAAAATTGTTAACAAAAATGTCCTTACAACTATAACAAACATTGCATGAATTGATTTAATAATGACCTGCACAGACCCAACAATGTGCAAAATTATCAATATTAAATTTGAAATTGAAATAGTTCTGAACCCTATCAGAAGATACATCTGAACCATTATTGGGTCACTCGTTTGCTCTATAAACAATTTTCACATGACTTATTTTTAACAAAATTACCAACTTGATTAAAAAATATTTGATTTGGCAATGTGAGAAATGCAACAAACCAATAAAACGTTAAATGTAAAATGCTGTAAGGGGTGATCCATGAGCCAATGTATCATTTAGCAAGACACTTAAATGGTTTAAAGTAAAAGCATATAACTACTTGCATAACATCTATGCAGGCAGATGAGTTTAGATACCCAGTATGATGCAAATAGGTGTTTTAACAAGTCAAAGCACCATTTCACCTCATTCTAACATCTCCAGTGCTAGATCAAGACCAGGAATCAGGAAATTAAATCAAGAAAACAGTCCACATTAGGAATTCTGTTAACTGTCTCACATTTTCAGTCCCCAGGGAAATCTTGACTACATTTTTCGGCAGAGGAACTTAGAGTCCATCCAATTACAAATACTCAGGAGATTTGATGCATTGGTGCTCAGAGAGTTTATGCTGAATGTTGGAACCAGTTTCAATTCCCAAATTGTTCAATACACACATGACAATGAGGCATCCAATTAAGATCCCATTAACATACTGCTACGAAATCACATTGTTTAAAGGTGATGTAATTATTTCATGTTTAAAACTTTCCCAACCAGCCCAACACAGCAACATTGGCGCAACCAATGGCCTGAGCTTGGGGCAGGACTATCTTTTTGTCTCACAGGGAAGTGTTCAGGAAACCTGTTTGAAAACGTCTCGGATACATATGTAACCTCTGTTCCCTGATGGAGGGAACGAGACGTTGTGTCGAAGAAGCGACACTAGGGGTCTCTCTTGCTCTGATCTATGTAAAAATGCCAATGAGAGTTGGCGAACAGTATTTGCATACCCCGCCCCCGGATACGGATATAAAGGTGAGGGAAATACGCTCGTTCATTCAGGATTTTTCTGAGGAGCCGGGAGTGTTCCGGGCACCTCAGCGGCTCGGCTCAGCGACGTGGCCAGGAAGACACGACGTCTCGTTCCCTCCATCAGGGAACGGAGGTTACATACGTAACCGAGATGTTCCCCGTCTGACACTAGGGGTCCACTTCAAATCAATGTATGTGTACGTGTACTGCTAACACAGAAGCGGGCAGGTATTCTACGTGCACTGGCGACCAACTGTGTTCAGACTGCATGTACTCTTCCCCAATGCCCCAAAAAAGTTGTCAGAATCCTTTTAGTTACCCTAGGGGGGAACAAGGTGATGCTCCCAACTAGGGAACGGGCCAAGCCTGGCTGGGCCTCTTTTCTCTCTATGTTTTCTCTGTTCACTGTTTTACCTCGGCAGAGGGAAAAGGCGCTGGAAACAAGCGATTCACCCGGTTAGACCGTCGACGTGTACCGAGTTCTACGGGCTCGGACCTGAGAGAACACGGGACGAGATTGACTCAACCCTGAGATTGTAAAATCTCGCAAAGGTGTTAGGTGCTGCCCAGCCCGCAGCTCTTCAAATGTCTGCTAAGGAGGTGCCCCTAGCCAGTGCCCATGAGGATGCCACGCTCCTAGTAGAGTGAGCCCGAAACCGCAGAGGGGGTTGCACGGCCTGGGTGTGATAGGCCAACAGAATGGCGTCCACCACCCAGTGGGACAATCTTTGTTTGTAGACAGCATTCCCTTTCTGCTGTTCTCCAAAGCAGACAAAGAGCTGCTCAGAGCGCCTGAAACTCTGGGTGCGTTCCAGGTAGGCACGCAAGGCACGTACCAGACACAGCAGTGAGGGGGCTGGGTTTGCCTCCTCCCGGGGCAGCGCTTGCAGGTTCACTACCTGATCTCTGAAGGGCGTGGTAGGAACCTTGGGCACATAGCCCGGTCGAGGTCTTAGGATCACATGTGTGTCTGCCGGACCGAACTCCAGGCAAGTGCCATTAGTAGAGAAAGCTTGCAGGTCCCCGACCCTCTTGATGGAGGCGAGCGGGATCAGCAGGGCCGTCTTTAGAGAAAGGGCCCTGAGTCCAGCTGATTCTAGTGGCTCAAAAGGGGATCTCTGAAGACCGGCGAGGACCACCGAGAGATACCAGGAGGGGAACAGGTTTAGCCAGGAGGGATTTAACCTCAGGGCACCTCTTAGGAACTTGACGATTAAGTCGTGCTTGCCCAGAGACTTGCCGTCTACTGGGTCGTGGTGAGCTGATATAGCGGCAACATACATCATCAAGGTGGAAGGGGACAGCCTCCCCTCCAACCTCTCCTGTAGGAATGGGAGCACCAAACTAACGGCGCACCTCTGTGGGTCTTCTGCCCAGGAAGAACACCAATTCACGAACAGATGCCATTTCAGGGTGTAGAGTTGCCTGGTAGAAGGGGCTCTGGCTTGGTTGATCGTGACCATGGGTGGTAGACCAGCTAGATCTTCCGCATCCCGTCCAGGGGACAGTCGTGGAAGTTCCAAAGGTCTGGGTGCGGATGCCAGAGCGTGCCCTGTCCCTGAGAAATAAGGTCCTTCCTCAGGGGAATTCGCCAGGGAGGGGCTGTCGCGAGGAGTTCGAGGTCCGAGAACCAGGCCCGGGTGGGCCAGTAAGGAGCCACGAGAGCACTTGTGCAAGAAGGCTCACTGGGGGGAAGCGTACTTGTGCAGCCCCACCGGCCAGCTGTGTGCCAGTGCATCTGTCCCGAGGGGAGCCTCTGAATGGGCATACCAGAGCAGGCAGTGGGAGGTCTCTCGGGAGGCAAACAGGTCTACCTGGGCTGAACCGTTCCCAAATCAGCTGAACCGAGTGGGGGTGAAGCCTCCACTCTCTGCCAGGCAAGCGTTGTCGTGACAGCGCGTCCACTATCACATTGAGGTTGCCGTGGATGTGAGTGGCTCCAGAGGAGGAGACGACGGGCGAGTTTTGACATGTGGCGGGAGCGTACTCCGCCTTGGCGATTTATGTACGCGACCGCAGTGGTGCTGTCCAACCTGACCAGGATATGTTTGTCTCGAACTAACGGGAGAAACTTCCGCAGGGCCAAAAGAACGGTCAACAACTCAAGGCAGTTGATGTGCCAACAAAGCTGGGCCCCTTTCCAGTGGCCTGCGGCTGCATGCCCATTGCAAACAGTGCCCCAACCCGATCTGGAGGCGTCGGCCATGACAGAGGTCTGTCCAGGGTTTGAATGTTTGGCGGCAGGCAGGGGTGATTGTGCGTGTCATGGCGCCATGCTCGTCTCGGACTCGTGTCTGAAGCCAGTGTTGGAGCGGTCTCATATGCATCAACCCCAGTGGCGCAACCGCTGCGGAGGACGCCATATGCCCCAGGAGCCTCTGGAAAAGTTTTAAGGGGACCGCTGCGCCGAACTGAAGGCAGCGAGGCACTTCAACACTAACTGGGCACGCTCGTTGGTGAGCCGTGCTGACATTGAGACCAAGTCTAACTCCATACCAAGAAAAGAGATGCTCTGGACTGGAGTAAGCTCTTATCCCAGTTGACCTGAAACCCCAAATGGCTGAGGTGCCTGAGCACCTGGTCTCTGTGGGTGCATAGTAACTCTTGCGAGTGGGCCAGAATAAGCCAGTCGTCGAGGTAATTGAGTATGCGGATACCAGCTTCTCGGAGTGGGGCAAGGGCTGCCTCTGTGACTTTCGTGAAGACGCGAGGGGACAGAGACAGGCCGAAGGGGAGGACTTTGTACTGATACGCCTGGCCATCGAAGGCAAACCGCAGGAAGGGGTGGTGTCGAGGCAGAATGGAGATGTGGAAGTACGCGTCCTTCAGGTCTACCGCTGCGAACCAATCTAGATGCTGGACGCAGGTTAAGATGTGTCTCTGCGTGAGCATTTTGAACGGGAGTTTGTGCAACGCTTGAGAACTCGCAGGACCAAGGTTGGTCGTAAGCCGCCACCCTTCTTGGGTACGATGAAGTAAGGGCTGTAGATACCCTTCTTCATCTCGGATGAAGCTTCGCAGCGGGGCGGAGCAGGTAGGGCAGCGTTGGGCGGCGACAGGGCGACCCGCGGGGTGCTGAGAAAAGACTCAAAGCACTTACCTTGCTCCGCACACCCGGCAGGGGGCGGGTTTGCGACTGAGGAGGAGGTCCAGGGTAGACGTCCTCTAGACTTGTCAGAACCGGCCGGCAGGGGGGACAGTCGTGGGGTTGGAGATGGGTGGTCCGTGTCCAGGAAGCTGGGACTGTTGAGATCTGGTGGCAGAGTGCTGTGAGAACGGCATTTGTGGGCCAGGTGACCCAGAGACATAGGAAATAGCTCTTTCATTAAGAATGTGGGTACCGCAACCCCATCTAAGGGGGGCGGCAAATGAAAATTGTTTAAAAACAAAAGATTCTCCTCCCGGCCCTCCACCGGGGGACAGAGCAGTCAATCCATCTCCGGAGCTAACGTCTGTGTCGCTGGGTCGTCCGTCTCAGGAGCGCCTGGGAGCCTTAAGGGTTATCGAGGGTGTCCGAGAGACGGGGGACATCTGCTTCCTGCGGTGTGCTCGACGCTGGGGCTGAGAGTTGGGCCCGGGTTAAGGCGGAGCAGATTTCTTGGCCGCAGGGGGACGCCCTCGGTGAGCAGACGGGGCAGTGGCCGTGGCGGCAGGTTTGCGGCGAGGCAGTATGTGAGAGATGGCCTCTGTCTGCTTTTTCACCGTAGAGAACTGCTGGGCGAAGTCCTCGACAGTGTCGCCAAAGAGGCCAAGCTGGGAGACAGGGGTGTCGAGGAAGCGAACTTTGTCTGCCTCACGCATCTCGACCAGGTTGAGCCAGAGATGACATTCCTGGACCACAAGGGTGGCCATCGCCTGGCTCTGAGGGCGAGGTCGGTCGCTGAGTGCAGTTCCTGCAGCATATCGGGGTCAGGGCTACCCTCGTGCAGATCCCTGAGCGCCTTGGCCTGGTGGACTTGCAGGATGGCCATGGCGTGCAAGGCGGAGGTGGCGCTGTAGGCTCTGGAGTTTAACGAGGATGTCGTCCTACAGGCCTTGGAAGGGGGTATAGGGTGCCCGTGCCAGGTGGTAGGGTTAGCGGGACAAAGATGGAGTGCAACCGCCCTATCCACCTGGGGAATCGGCGTATACCCGTGTGCCGCCCTGCCATCGAGGGTAGTGAGAGCGGACGAGCAGGGCTTTTGACGAATGGAGAGCGGGGCTCTCCATGAAGACATCAGCTCGTCATGCACCTCCATGAAAAATGGGACCGGGGGGGGTGGGGTATTGCTGTGAGCGGCGCCCAGACCCCAGGAGTCATCCAACCGTGACGGGTGTGGGGAGGATGGAGGGTTCCAATCCAGCCACAAACTGATGGCGGCCCGGGCAAGCATGTCGCATCTGCGTGTCAGCCTCAGCCTGGGCGTGCTGGCCCGAAGGCGGCAGCCCAGGGGAGGAGTCAGCGTCGACTCCATCTCCGACGGAGCAGCGAGCTCATCCACCTCAAGCTCCAGAGGATAGGCAGACCGGCCCAGAGGCGAGTCGCCATTGCCTCGAGGCTGGACGGAGGTCAATGAGCGTGTCGGGGGGCGGGTGGTCCGAGGGGGTGTACCTGGCGGAACTGCACCCGCTGCCCTCCCCAAATCGCCTCCATCGCCAGCCGCTTCGTCCTCAATCCCGTGGGAAGAAGGAGCGACACGGGGGGCGGCTGGAGTGGCGTGCTTTCTATTGAAAGCAGGCCATGACCGCAACGTTGCCATGGTCATGTTCTCGCAGTGAGAACATGAACCATCCATAAACGCTGCCTCGGTGTGATCGGTGCCCAGACACACGAGACAGCGCCTGTGGCCGTCAGAAGCGGAGAGCACTCTACCGCATCCAGGAACTACACAGGGGTTGAATGGCATCTTTATAAAGACGCGTCCTGAAAAGGACGTTCAACACCGCTGTGTATTGCTCTTTTAGAGAAATAAACTCTTTCACAGAGAAAATTACTCTTTATAAGGAAACTCTTTTAACTCTGCGCTGTAGAAGCGCCCAGGTGCAAACTGCACGCCGTGCAGAGAAGAGAAAATCTGCTGAAGTGCACCGTAAATCCAACAGGAAAGCAGAGCGTCAGAGGATAGAAGCAGGATCAGTTGTGTCATTCGCAGCTGCCTGCTCACACGACCATCGGCTCCGAAGACAATTACTGAATGAACGAGCGTATTTCCTTCACCTTTATATCCATATCCGGGGGCAGGGTATGCAAATACTGTTCGCCAACTCTCATTGGCCTTTTTTCATAGATCAGAGGCATATTTCGGCGCTCGAGACCCCTAGTGTCACTTCTTCGACACAACTTTGAAGTGAGCGACAGACGGGGAACAATCATTTTTGCAATTCTGTTTTTCGATGCTAGCCCAGCGATATGGAAATTGGGTTAAATTACATAATATTTCACAAAGTACCATTATAAAAGCAGAGTTTATTTTTGACATACATCATTGTGATAACATGTTTTTATATATATATATATATATATATATATATATACATACACACACACACACACACACACACACACACACAGGTATACCACAGCAAAAGCATGTCAATTTAATTTCCATGCTGTTTTTTTATCGACAAAGTGAAAATACGTAAAAAAGAATTTGTTACATTTGCCATCTTCTTATTTAATGCTTTATTCATTTAGAAATGTATTTAATTTAATTTAACACAGGGAATTTTGCCAGAATTTTTTCCAATATATGGGCTATGTTAGTGTTACAAAAATGCAACTGAAGCTTTTCTCATAGTATTGTGTATACGTTATTAATTTCAAACATCTTTGTGCACAGAAATGATGTTTTTTGTATTGTGGGCTAATACCGTGACTGCCATCTATTATTCTGAGTGGTGTGGAAAAACAGTTTTAATAAATAAACAGATGACTACGGCGATTAAATTAATAGCGATGAGTGGCCATTAATTTGTTCTCTGTGTACTTGTCAATGGTGCATGTTACGAGATATTTGTGTTGGCACTCCTGGAAGTGTCATGACTATTTTCTCGACAAAAAAGTGTTTCCAAACCAGTTTTTCATGACATTTGATGTATCAACATAGAGTTTATGTGAAGTTAAACGGAAAAATATTATGTCGACACTTGTAAAATTTCAGCGATAATAGCGTTTCCATCAGCTATATCAGTAACATTTTTGATGCGCTACACTTTTTGTCACAAAAATACCCTTGGATGGAAACGTATTATTATTGTTGGAAGGTAATCATTCAGTGTCATGGTATATCATTATATTACCAGCTGATCCCTTTATTGTACCATGGTACTGCACTAGCACATGGACTTTGACACTCATGACATCATTAGCGCTGTATACTCAGTGCTCCACACTATGCTTTTTGACATCCGCCATGCAATAGCTTAATCTGGCCAATGTTTTTAAAGCAGAAACAGAATTAGAAAACAGAGAGGGAGAGAGATGAGATGAAGGACCTGTGGGAGCAGAGTTCACACATAACCTAGTCATTTGCAGCGAATTGGGAGCGAGCTATCTAAGCTCTGACTCTATTATTTATGCTCTGTGCTGCATGCATAATAACCCCCCCCCATGTGCACAGGCTGCAACATCGTCTCATGCTGCTCTCTGTCCAGGTGTCAGCACACCAGCCTCATATCTGCTGTATGAGTAATCAGACGCTTTAAAGAGTTAAGGAATGTCTCCAAAACAACCTGCATTATTATTTTATGACATTAATGAAAATGGCAATGAAAAATTACTTGACTAGCGAAGGGTAATTTCACAGCTAACACTGTATGTATCCTAATAACACAAAATTAAATAATAGTTTCACACTTTTTGCATATGGCAAACTTTTACCAACTTTAAAATAATAATAATAATAAATAAATATATATGTATGTATATATGTGTGTGTGTGTGTATGTGTGTGTGTATGTATGTTATGGGCAAAATTTTTTGGAGTAGTGGTGGGAATGACCAATTGTTGGACAGTTGTAAGTTAATAAATAAATAAATTAAATAAAAATAAAAATAAAAAAAGATAGAAATCATATTCCCTTAATTTATATTGAAACAGTCAATATTAATTTAATTCTTTGTTTAAATTATCATAGTTTTAAATAAGTATTTTTTTATTATTATTATTTTCATAATGGGCTTTCATTGTTTATTATTTACTGTATTGTCTGGGTCTATACATAAAAGGCATTTGAAAAGTACGAAAAAATAAAAGATGAAGGCCTAATAGGTAAAACGTTTCCAAGTCACTTTTATTGTGACATTCAAACAACAATAATAAATAAATAAATAAATAAATAAATAAATAAATAAATAACCCCTGGGACATGAAATTGCCCAAAGTTGAAGAAACATCCACATATAGATATTGATATGATTTGCTTTACTAGAAGCCTGCATATCCAATGCATTATAACATATTATTAAATCCTTATAATACACCTTGTGATCCACTGCATGCTATTGTTAGTAATTATAACCACAGTTGGTATAATTGATTCTTATGGTCAATCGTGGTATTTTGTGTTAAAATCTTTTTTTTTTTTTTTTTGTATAATGACTTAACTATATACATTATTTGACCATTGTCTCTGGCTACCAATCTCCCACATAGCTGTGCAAATTTATGTCTTGCGTATCACACTCTCGTTCTTCTCACATAAAATAATTCAAATGTCAAATTATTCATTTATTTGGTAATTGGCCATGTACAAATAAGTGGGACATAGTGCAGCTTCTGTACCTGGCCATTATTGCATAATAGATCCCTTAAGGATTATATATTCACCCTAATCAACTTAAATAAATAAACAAAATAAGAAATGTATACATACAGATTCCTATTGAATTTGTCAAACTACAGTATTTTCTCTTCTACAGTAGTAAAAATGTGAGGGACATTACATATAAAGAATTTGAATTTGCATCCACCCTCTAAATGAACTCTCAACATTGTGACAGGAGGCAATAGGCAAAGAGCCCCTCATTCGATTCATGCCATTAAGTGTGAAAGTGAATTCGACCAATTTGGTCATCAGCTGTGTTTTCAATTAATCTGTGCTGACAACAATGGAGTATCTTTATGTAAAGCAGCACTTGATTCCAAACACTCTGTTTCCCGACTGCCTTTTGGCTGACTGTGGACTTTTGAGATGAAAGATCTTCTCTCCTGCACAAACACTCCCACTCACCCCATATGCTCCATGGATTGCTGACGACTCCTCAACGCCTCTAGTCAACAGTCTGTTTTTTTTTTTTTTTTTTTTTTTTTTTTCAGATATGTGTAGCTTGGACATGCTTTGTGTGATTGGGTATTATTCTCTGACGTTACAATAGTAAGACATTTCAGTTTTGCGTGTCAAAAGTGTAACGTGTCTTTGCAACTATAAGGAATAAAATGGCATGCCTGACTGGAAGGCATCATTCACACATACACACACACACACACATACATGCACATGTTTATCTATATAAGGACACAGGATAGTTTTTTTATTTATATATATATATATATATAATACTATTTAGAATGACAACAGACTAACCCAGAGTTAAAAAATAATTATTGGCTCTGGTTAATAATAGCACTAAATGTGATCCATATGCCACAGATATTTAGAATGTTGATCTCGTAACTAACACTTGTTATAGTTAATACTATTCTCACAAAATTTTTATTTTAATATCTTATTGTGGTAGTGGGGACGTGGTTGAATGTCGGTTTGTGAATGGAGAGCGAGAATGGGAGATGAGAATGGTTAGGATCACCTGTCAATTATTGTCTCTAACAGCTGTCTGTCATTGCAGTGAGAGTGGAGACACAGTTAAGAGCGAGCCAGACACCAGTGGATGGGAGAGAGAGACCCGCACTAACACCCGCTAAGCCTGTGTGGCATGAGTGTGTTGCGAAGAGAGTGTTTTTTGTTTGAGTAATAAATAAATACCTTATTTATTTATTTTTTATTCTCTCCCCAATTTGGAGTGCAAAATTCCCAATGCGCTCTAAGTCTTCATGGTGGCGTATTGACACGCCTCAATCTGGGTGTCGGAGGACAAATCTCAGTTGCCTCCACATCTGAGAATGTCAACCTGTGCATCTTATCATGTGGCTTGTTGAACGTGTTACTGCGGAGACATCCAGTGCCATCACCCAACATCGCTAGATGATGCAATCCAGCTGGCAGAGGACCACTCGGTACCCTTTCTGTGGAGCAAAAGAAAGCGAGCCACTCTCTTCATCTCTCTCTCTCTCCTTCTGACCCCTCCTTCAACCCATTCTGTTTCCTCTCATCCAGTCCCTCCTCCCCGGAGATGGGGAGTTCCCCCTCTGAAACCGGCTCCCTGGCTGTGGAGTCTGTGGAGCCTACTGAATCCAATCTCAATCCCACGTCGACAGACCCACTGCTGCAGGTGTGGGCATGCAGTCTGGACCGGTTTTCTGGTGCTGTGGGGAGCCTGGGTATTTCCAGGACAAATGCCCACTGATGGAGGTGGGGACCATAGTTCGGCTCCTAAACATGCTACAAACTGCCCCTGATCGAGCTGGGATGTAACGCATACCAGTGCGTATTAAAGTGGGTACAAACCGGCCTTTGTGGATTAGGGTTGCAGCCAAACCTCCATCCATCAATGCCTGGTTCAAGTCGAGGCTTTGTGTGCTATTCGCAAGGTGAAGTTTAGGTGCGTGCATGGGGATATCCACGATTATCCTGTGGTGACTGTGACGATTCAATTCCAGGCACAAAACATAGTCTCAAAGCTGCAGTTAGAATAAGAGGGTAAGAATTGGCCAGCCTTTCCCACTTTAATAAGGTATATTTGTGCGGGTGGGTCCTGCAACAAAGCATCTCAGTGTGAGATTTGTGATGCGCTGGCTGGGGAGGCCATCTATGTCAGCTCTGCATCAGGATGACGTAAGGGAGGGGGAAATCTCGGCTTCCCCAGCCCTTAGAGTATTCCCCATTGGGGATATCCCTCTGGAGCAGACACGAGATGAGACCCTTAGGTATCCTTTCGGCCAAGTGAAAGTGATTGATGGTCAATGTCTTCAGCCAGACATCGCACTCACATATCCGTATTTTTCTATTATAAATGATCGGTTGTATTGAATGATGCAGGTCACTCAGACCTAATTGTTGATTCCGCAGAGCCGTTGGGAAATGTTATTCCAGATGGCTCATCATAATCCGATGGCTGGTCACTAAGGGCAAGAAAAAACACTAAACTGTCTAATGGCCTGTTTTTATTGGCCGGGCATTCACGGGGAGGATCGCAGGTGGTGTGCGGCATCCCATGAATGTCAGCTGGTGAATCCGCCGGCCACCCCAAGGTGAGCCTTTGCACACATTCCTATGATCGAGGTCCTCTTTAAAAGAATTGGTATTGACCTCGTCAGGCCTGTATAGTGGACAGCACTTTGGTGTTGGTGTTAACTGAGAGGGAGGAGCTCGGGCCGGAGGTGAACTTAAAAGCCAAACGAGACTTCCCAGACACTTGCAGAGTCCACCTCTCACTGTCGCAAGTCACGGACATGGCTGGTTGCAAAGAGAATCCTGAGGCGTGTTCTAGCCCCTTGCTGATCGTACAAACCTCATTAAACACCTTATCGAAACAACCCCAGGGGTAGTGGTATGCAGTCGTCCCTACCGACTTACCGAGCACACAAAAAAGTGGTCCGGGAACAATTAAAGTCCATGCTCAATATGGGGGTAATAGAAGAATCCCACAGTTACCAGGCAAGCCTGGTGGTGTAGGTTCCAAAGAGCGTCGGCTCGGTCCGGTTCTGTGTGGATTATAGAAAGGTCAATGTGGTGTCTAAATTTGATGCATATCCAATGCCTCGTATTGACAAACTGCTCGATCGGTTGAGGCGCGGTTAGTTTTTTTTCAACACTGGATTTGACAAAGGGATATTGGCAGATCCCCTTACCACCAATGTCCCAGGAGAAAATGACCTTCTTCACACTGTTTGTTTACACCAATTCGTGACCCTTCTGCTCGGTTTGTTTGGGGCCCTGGTAATGTTTCAGCACCTTATGGACCGAGTCCTCAGACTGCACTCCACGTAAGCTGCTGCCTATCTGGATGATATCATTATTTACAGTAATGTGCAGCATTTGAGGGCAGTTCTGAGGTCGCTGCGGCGGATGGGACTCACTGAAATCCCCAAGAAGTGCGCAATTGGACGGGTGGAGGTACGGTCTCTGGGGTTCCACTTGGGTCAAGGGAAGGTGCACCCTCAAATTGATAATACTGCAGCAATTGCGGCCTACCCGAGATTCAAGACCAAAAAGGAGGTGAGGCTGGTTAGCTCATAGCTGATTAGGCTTTGTGCCTAATTATTCGGACGTCACGCTCCAGTGGCTCCATCGTATGAAGGATACCAATGCGCAGATCACCCCTTGCTATCTGGCATACTTCACATTCCAGTGTCTTTTTCCCATTAATCAAAATTAAGGCTGTGGTTGGGGGGGAATATTTTACACTTACATTCCACAGAAAATAAATAAAAATCCAATTTTACACAGTTTCACAAGATACTTTAAACAATAACATACTACTACTATGATATGAATCTAAATAATCATGGTAGGCCCATGGTACTTTTCTGTTAACTCTAAAATAACTTAAAAACAAGTAAATTAAGAAATATTAAGTCATTTAAAGAGACATTAAATAAATAGAGACATTTTTCCTCTAATGGCACAGCTTTGAAGAAACAGTACTTCCCAGCCTGCTCGAGAAAGATAACCATAGAGTGGACTGACTTGCCTTGAAAGGGACTTTGGTTTCATATACACACATACTCACACATAAATATGTGATGTGGCTATGTATATAACCTTGTTGATAGGGCATGTAAGTGTTCTAGCATATCAATCTTTGCAACTCTGAAAACATAATTCACTGTTATATTACCCTTTTATAGTCTGCACACTGATATTTATCTTGCCCTTTCTGTGACAATACAAGACATTACACAGAACAAAGTATTCAGACTCTTTATATATGTGAGCCTTCAGGCACAAAGCATTCTGAATGTCTACAATTTCATTCCAAGCATTTAAGAGTATTATTTTGATGACAAATCATGGTGTAATTGCATATCATAACTGATTTAGCAATTGTACTGAATTTTAAATATATGCAAATTCCTAAGAATTCAAGAAGATATTTAGTGATAAATATACAATATAGCATTAGCATAACAGCATAAAAACCCCTTACAGAAGTCAACACCTTACACTGTACCATGGCATGTGCATGCTGTCAGATGGTAATACAATAATGCTTTTACATACACCATGGTACTGAATGATTTCCATTTTCATTTACCATTGTGTTTACATGATACAGGAGCATCGTAACAACATTACAACCAAACTAAAAATCCTGTTGCAATCACACTATCCGGTTTATAGTATAGCAATGTATCTATGGTTAAACCATAGTACTATATATATATATATATATATATATCATGGTACTGAATGATTGTCATATTCATATACCATGCCACTGACATAGTACTCCAATGTACTTCAGAAATAGTACTACCATAGTACATGTGCTAAAACAAACACACATGTTATGACTACGGTATCTTTGTACTGTGAGGGTACTTTTTGTAAGTGTTATCCTGCCATGTTAGGCTATTTTATGCAGAGGTGAAATTGGGCCGGAACGGTATTCCGACACCTTAGATTCCAAAAATAAAATAAAATATTTGTTTGTCAGTCCAATCCATTTCTTGTATACTTTGATGCAGTTTTCGTTTGATCTGTTTGACATATTCTGTCTATAATTAGTGAGTTTACTTTTAAAAATGATACAATTTTCATTATGCATTACTCTAGTCAGTTGTAGATGCTGGTAGAGGCAGCATATACAAGAGCGGCATGAGACTGCATGCCCCACATAAAGACCTCTTCTGAACTGCTCTGTGGTCTGATCTCTGATTCATTGGAGTTTCATTATATGGATACATCTGCTCACGCTTTTCTTATATCCACGGATATGCAGCAGCAATTGTGCTTAATTTATTAAAAAGCTGCAACTTATGAAAAAAGGGGTTTTGAATCTGGACACAATCTCATCTATAGCGACATCAACATTTATCAAAAGTCCATGTGGAGTGGAGTGGGGCGGGGCCGGGCTGGAATGTTGCACGCCCTTTCCCCAATCGGCCTGATGGGGCGTGCGAGGGATAAAGGCGGCCGGTGACGACGGTTCGAGAGAGAGAGATCAATCACGGACATGCCCGTTGTGTGTGTTTGTGCTTTTTGCTTCAGTTTTATATTAAAATATTATTTATGTTGACAAGCTGGTTCTCGCCTCCTCCTTGCCCATCCTAACCCTGCGTTACATTGGTGCTGACACCCGGGAAGGAGGAGGGATGCCCATCGCAGAGTCCTCGACACTGCCGTCCACCCCAGGAAGCGCAGCTGCCTTCTGCCGGGTGATGGAGTAGCCCGACCGCCCGGATGCGGGAAACGGCCACTGTCCGCGGGGCGAGTGGGGACTGGATTCCTTGACTGCCTGGAGCGAAGGAGCCGCTGCCGGGGGCGGAGGAGTGCCCTGCCGTCCCCAGAGATGCGGAGGGGTCGAGGGAAGACCGCCGTCCGCGAGGGGAGGAGGGAAGAAACTCCCCGACCACCCGGAGCAGTAGGGCCGCTGCCAGGGCCGGAGGAATGTCTCCACTCGTGAAAGCAGAGGGGCGTTCTGTCCGCTGGGGGTTGGAGGTTGACTCCGGTTCGCCCGGAGAGGAGCAGCTGTCATCCGCCGGAGAGTATGGAGGAGTGTTCGAGGACCACGCGATAGTTCATCAGAGAACCGGTGAGTGAGCCTTTTCTCTCTCTCCTTTCTCTCTCGCTCTTTTGCACCGTGTTGGCCTTTTCCCTTGCCTATTTTTTTTTTTTGTTGTTGTTTTCCCCTCCTGACTCCTCCCAGGTCGAAGAAGGCGGGGATAACCAGCCAGCAGACAGATCGTAAAGCACGCCCCTCCCCAGAGAAAGAGTGGGGGGCGGGTGTACGTCATGCCGGTGGCCCCCGGCCTGAGGTAACGCCGGGAGGAGTGTGGAGTGGAGGGGGTTGGGGCCGGGCTGGAATGTTGCATGCCCGGTCCCCAATCGGCCTGATGGGGCGTGCGAGGGATAAAGGCGGCCGGTGACGACGGTTCGAGAGAGAGAGAGATCAATCACGGACATGTCTGTTGTGTGTGTTTGTGATTTTTGCTTCAGTTTTATATTAAAATATTATTTATGTTGACAAGCCGGTTCTCGCCTCCTCCTTTCCCATCCTAACCCCGCGTTACAGTCCACTCGACCAACACACTGTAAAATGTTTTACTGTTATTTGTCTATTTTTGTACTCCATTTGTTTTGTTTCAGCATTTCATTTTTATTATGTGTGTGCTCTTTTTTTTTTTCTGGAAAATATACAGTGGGATTCACTAGTGAAAATGCCTTACTCCAAAGTGAAGAATTTATACTCTTATAAATTAATGCAATTGTTTTCATTACAAATACTATTATCAGAATAACAATTTGAGTAAAAGGTAGTTGTGTAGAAAGTGTTTGATTCCTCTGTTAAGAGCAATGTGCATTTACTTTTAAATTGGAACATAATTAGATACACGTAAGTTTAGCATGTTCTAAAAGATGAGAAGAGTTCATCCACCTCTGATATGCCAATTTAATACCAGATTTAAAAACACGGCATTGCCATGGCACATGTCCAAAATTGTCTCTATCATGGTAGGTTCATGACACTTTTTGGTATTTTTTGTTATTAACAAAATATCACCATTTGAAAAAATATAGACCAACACCCTAGTTGTGGAAGCTGAGGCAGCATGATATTTCTCACAATTTAGAAATTATCAAGTGGCTGTGAAAAGCCATGCTTTCTTTAAAAGAGAGAATACAGAGATGCTATCTCTCCTGAAACACACTGGGAAAAAAACAACAACTCTATGAAGTAGTGTGTTGTTGGGTAGGAGCATCAAACACCCCCTACTGTAGCTTCACCCTTGAAGTTTACAGATTTGTTCTTTATCATTCTTAAAATAAACATACACAGAAAACAGCACACTTAACAGTCCTGTGTCATTTTCCCAGGAATAAAAAATAAGGCTGTGGTTGGGAGGGAACAAGACAGTTAGGGCTGCTTTAGTGAATGTTTGGTCAGTATTTTCTGGTTCCATTTCTTTAGAATGTAATACAATCATAAAATATGTTCAGGATTCTAAGTCGTCTGCATTCTTTTGCCAATGCTGTCCAAATGATCCATTCCTTCTTCCTTAAAATAACCAAAAAATAATTGATTGAGGATCCATTAAAACATTTAATAATTAAGAGGAATCACAATCAGAACTAGTAATTTTCTGATTCTTACGATTTTCAATCGAAAAACTCTTTGTTTCTACATTCCAGGAAACAGATCTAGTTTAATATATATTTCATATTCTCATTCTTATGGTTTGTTGGTTGCGTGACACAGAGATGACCAACTATCAAAAGCATCCTTCTTTCAAAGTTTACAAAAGCCTCAATAACAAGGGCCATTCCTTTAAGCAAGAAAAACCTCGCCAGAGGCGTCCGTTTTGTAGCCTAGTAAATGCCTTTGAGAGTTCAATCAACCATTCCTTCCCTCACTATTAAACAGGGAGTGCTCGTGGCAGTACACAATTTTACAGATAGGCTATGACATGTTTGAGTGCACATTGTGGAGCCTTTGTATATGTCTAACAGTTGAAAAAGCAATTATAGTAGAGTGCTAAGGTTCACTTTTGTCTATTCAGCTCAGTTCGAGCAGGTACACCATGTTCAGGTATCACCTAAAGCAAGGTCTCTCCTCTGGCCCACTCTGTAATTATAATGAGCATGCTGTTGTTGTGATGCATTCGAGGACAGAAAGACAACTAGATCTTGACAGTTTATGTGAGGACAGTGACATGAGCTTGGCAACAAAAATACTCAGAGCACTTCAGAGACAGCTGTGCTCTTTGCAAAAAGCTTAATACAGATTCCTGGCTGAGGGCTGATGTCGTTTAAAGAACCCAATGGTCCCACTTAATTAAAGACACTTTTATGGAAAGGGGCTCAAGTAAAAGTTTAAAGTAAACAATAGTCAATATTTAGTGAATTGTAAATATGGGTTTTTCAACGGCAAATTCTTTAAAAAACTTTTACTTTTGGTTCCACATAATCTTGAAAATTTGGCCACATTCTTGTTTCAGAATTACTGATATTGGATGTACTTTAGGTGATCCGACCAATTCAATGAGTGAGTTGTTGACTCAAGAATAGCTTTGAAGAATTCTGTCAGTAAGGAACCGATTTGGTCCTTGATTCCCAAAAGCATCATAAGCCTAAGTAGATCGTAAAATCCATCTTATGATTCATAGTTTTTTGGCCCGTTTTCTAAAGGCATCATAACATGACTGTTGCAGAAAACTGTATACATTAAAATCAGAAAGAGAAGAAAAAAATCAATGACTCGCTGCCACGCATGAAAATACTGTCTCTTCCTCTCTGATACCCAAGGGCGCTCTCGTTCGCACCACATGTAATTTAATGTTACCATTCTCAGTTTTGGGAGTTACGAGAAGACCTCCCTTTAAATGGTGGATTAAAGCACAGCTCTCCTTATTTTGCTCTCCGCAGTAAACCATTTTACCTCATAATATTCAATAAACACTTGTCATTGACAGGATAATACACAGGGCCTCCACTGTCTTTACTGAAAATTTGTGAAAATAAAATACTACAAATGCACATCTGATGAAAAACGCTGTGATTCTGTAAAATAGGTTGATTAGTTTGAACATTTATTTAAATATTTCCAGCAAGGTAACTTGCAAACGTTTATAAAGTTACACACAAATATAATGAAGTTATGATGACGAGCATCACTACTGACCTGTTTCATGTTACATCACTGTAAACCCGCATCGCCATGTTTGTGACCAGAATTCCATAAAACTTCAGATGGATTTTTAAATGAATCGTTTGTAAATTGAATGATTTGCAAACAAGTTCAACCAGTTCATTAAAAAAGCAACTCAAAAGAATGATTTGTTAGTGAGTTGCCATCACTGAGACATTTATGCAGCTCACATATCATCTGGTGAAAAGCATTTTAATTGGACATACATAGTTTTCTTATCATGGGTTCCAATGGCGCATGTTCAGTTACAGACTCCAGTCTAACTGTTCATGTTCCCAGAACTCAGTTGGTAGGTTATCAATAGCCAGAGAATTTATTTTTGGATCAACTCTGAGCATGCACTTACCAATTTTTTAGATCAAAATCTGTTTTATGACTAGGGTTTCTAGTCTGGTTGTTGAGTGGACAGTTGGGTTTTGAGATGCGTTTATTACTTATTGATGCCCACACAATTTATGACTTTATACTCTTATAATATTCTTCTCTAAAACTCTTTTTATGAGCATGCTTTATTCTAAGATAAGCTGTGAAATCAAACTGTGCTGTTTTTTTTAGAACCTTTAGCAAATTTAGCCAGAGAACAAAATTTCTGTGTTTTACACAGTAACAGTCAGAGGTTGTACAGAAACACAGACATAGCTAAAGGGATGTTGTATCTATCTGTGTATGTACGTCTCCGGTGCTAAGCTGCTTGTCGGAGGCAGCTTGTAATCTTTGTATTGGGCGGTGAGGAGTGTTTTATGATTTAGCAGCTTGATAATGTCGGAAGAATCAGTCATGTGAGAGGCACGCTGTGATCCGTCAGTCTCACCGTGTGCATAGCAGTCTGCTGCACTTCCTATCAGTGGCACAATTCACTGACAACCTGAAGACTGCTGGTTACACGGAGAGCCCACAATACTCATGAACAATAACTGTGTCATTATGTTGTGGCTAAAGAACCTCTTTAATGTGATGGCTCTGTTCTGACTCTCCTGTCAATTTCTGCATGACCCCTAAACTGTTGGAGTGTGGTGATCTAGAGAAGTTGGTGGTACTGGCTGCATCATCTTGAAAGAGACAGTTCCTGTGACCCTGTTCTTACCCAATCAGACTTCATCTGTTGCTATTGAACCACAGACACAATGTTTAACACTCCACAGATCCAAAGCATCACATAAACTTTATAATCTCTCTGATTATAAGCTTTTCTTTGTTGAATCTGATATACTCTACAGGCTGTATGCACTGTTGAAGTTGTAATCATTCTGCTGGTAATAATACATCAGGTTGGTTGGGATTCTCAGAATTTTTGTAATTTTTTTTTTTTTTTGATGGTGCCACAGAGTCACAGTGTTTACATTTTTGGAGAAAATCAACCCACATATGGTGTACTTGTAGTTCCCTATCTTCATGCCACTCCCCCGCACATACGGGTATAAAGGAGCTGGCGTAAAAAACGCTCATTCAGATTTTCTCTTCATAGCAAAGCGGTCGCGATTTCATTGAGAAATAAGCAAGCTGAATTCTCATTCACCTCTGTTGGATTCTGACGGCGCATTACAGTGGCTTCTCCCCCTCTCTGCACTGGTGCACAGCAGAGATTGCCCCTGAGTGCTTCGGCAGAACAAACTAAAAGAGTATAATTCCTAAAAGAGTATATTCTAAAAGAGTGGCACACACGGACCCGTCTTTTTAAAGACGCGTCTTTTAAATGCCTTTCCATCTGTGTGTTATTCTGCCCCGGGGTCGAGCCCCCCGCAGGAAGTAGATGCCATCCGTCTCACGGCCAGTCACCAAGAAGAAGGCTTTGAAGCGCCTCAGAGATGAGCGAACCAGGGACTAGGAGACCCGCTGTTCCGGAGTTGGTGAACAGACCACTCCATCCCCCGGTAGGAGAATCTTTTGTTCCCTTTTCATTTAATTTTGCCACACTTTCAAGTAGCTGCGGTACCCAGAAGATTAACAAAATTGCGGTTTCCTTATTCCCTGGGTTACAGATCCGGTGTGCACATCTGTCATTACGACCACCATCCACCATTCCAATTTGGCAGATCCCAATCCCTGCGCCCAGCTTTGGCACAAACATGCCCACGCTAATCTTAGCACACTCTCGGGATGTGACCTGTTGCTCACGCACCTCAACCAGCAAGGGCTTCGGGTCAACAAGGAAAAGAGCAAGACCCTCCCGGTTCAGAGAATCTCCTTTCAAGGCTTGGAGTTGGACTCGATGACGGCACGCCTCATGAACGGGTGTACATAGTCGGTGCTGACCTGTTTGAAGGTGTTCAGACAGAAAACAGCGGTTCCACTGAAACTGTTTCAGAGTCTCCTGGGGCATATGGCGTCCTCAGCAGCGGCCACACCACTTGGGTTGATAAATATGACACCGGTTCAGCACTGGGTCTGGACTCGAGTCCCAAGATGGGCATGCCACCAGAGGACACATCGTGTGGCCATCATGCCGGACTGTAGCCGCCTCTTCAGCCCTTGGACCAACCTCACATTTCTACGGGCAGGTGTCCACATGAGTAGGTCTCCAGGTGCAATGTGGTTATGACGGAAACCTCCAAAACTGGCTGGGGTGCTGTATGCAATGGGAGTAAAAGATATCCAACAAATATAGGCTAAAATCTATTACCTGACATAGTCACAAACACAAACACAAAAACAACAAAGACCTATGGAATATGAATGATAATGGAAACATTCCTCAGAGATGGCAATTCAAAAGATTGAAATCTGAGTAATTTTCATCAAATATACTGTTGAATGCAGTACATTAAAGGGGTATGAATTTTAAGAGTTTTTTCTCTGAAATTCTTGGAGAGAGTTTATTATGCTTGCAGTCCAACAGCACACCAAAGCATAACACAATCTTTGTGTTGGACTCTTGTCTCTCAGTTAAAGTGACCTAGACATCTCACCATTTTATCATGCCTCTGTTTAGTTAGAGTTGACAGAGACGCTAGCCAGCCGGAAATTGATGAGGACTCATTGAAACATCTCAGCTCTACCCAAAGCCTTCTGTCAGCTAGACAACTGATAGATGCTGTTGTCAGGGAAGAAAAATAAACATTTTCACAAGAGAATACCACAGCTTTAAATAAATCATTTTTGGCTTACATGTCAATATTTCTGTAAGATATTCATATTTGAATCAATTTTTTAACTTTTGAAACAAATTAATCAGTGAGTGCAGATTGTTTAGGCTACTTGAAGAAATGTTTTGTAGCACTGTAGTCAAATGTTGTTGACATCGGTCGTGCTAACCAATCAGATTTGTGGTTATGCATAGTGTTTATTGTTCACCTTAATTCTACCAAAAACTGTTTTTTTTATTTTTTATTAACAGATATATTTTCCCTAATGGAAATCTAGCTAAAATCAGCTTAATGTGTTTGGTTGATTATCCTGGTTTGTAGCTAGTTGAAGCTGGCCATTTGCTGGTCAAAGCAGGTTTTTGCTGGTTGATCAGCTTGACAAACAGCTGTTCAGGCCAAGGTTGACCTTCTACCTGGAGATGCTTTCTCCATGGTGGAAATCTAGCTGAAACTAGTTGAAGGTCAAAAGCTGGTTTAGGTGGTTGACCAAGTGGTGGAAGGGGTGGAAAAAACATCACATGGTCTTTTCGACTCTTTTTCGTCGGAAGTGAGTCATGTGGAGAAGTCCCATGGTCCCAGCAGGGGAGAAGTTTCTACAAACATGGTGATTTGGGCAGAGGGCACTCTGCCAAAGGAAGATGCAGTTTACAAACAGGGAAACGATTTAGTGGAAGATCCACGTTGAATGGGGTTATACTAATGCATGCGGAGCACCTACCCCAGTACAGGACTAAGTTAGCACTTGTACTGAGCCGGCAGCTAGTTTCTCCACAAAATCATCTGCAACAGGGCTAGGAGGAAGCCATCCAGGGAACTCATCTTGTGTACACTACTGTGAGTCAACAGCTATGCGCAAGCGATACACCCAGCCAACTCTCCCGGACTTACCTGTTCATTCCTACTAAGACACGGGATGAAACCGGCTCAACCCAGAGATTGTAGAACCTTGCAAAGGTGTTGGGTGTTGCCCAGCCCGCTGCTCTGCAAATGTCTGTTAGAGAGTAGCCCAGACCGAACTGCAGGCATGTTTCGCTGACAGAGAATTCCTGCAGTTCACCTACCCTCTTGATGGAAGGTCTTCTCGTTCTTGATTAAAGAGAGTACCTTAAGCTCAGCTGAATCCAAGGGCTCAAAGGGGGCTCCCCATAGACCCCGAAGGACTACAGAGAGGTCCCATGAGGGAACGAGGCGCGGTCTGGAATGATTCAATCTCCTGGTGCATCTCAGGCACCCGATGATCAGGTCGTGATTCCCTAAGGACTTACCGTCTACTGTATTGTGGTGTGCTACTATAGCAGCTACATACACCTTCAAGGTGGAGGGTGACAGCTGTCCTTCCAACCTCTCCTGCAGGAAGGAAAGCACTGATCTGACTGCACATCTCTGGAGGTCTTCTCATCTGGAAGAACACCACTTAGCGAACAGATGCCACTTCATGGCATACAGGCGCACTGTAGAGGGGGTCATAGCCTGAGTGACTGTGTCTACCTAAGGCGGGTGGTAGGATACCTAGGTCTTCCGCATCCTTTACAGTGGCTAGACATAGAGATTCCAGAGGACTGGCCATGGGTGCCAGATGGTGCCCTGTCCCTGAGGAAGAAGGTCTCGCCAGAGGAATTCGCCAGAGGGGTGCAGACGTGAGGAGCGTGAGGTCTGAAAACCAAATCTGGGTGGGCCAGTAGGGTGCTACTAGGAAGGCCTGCTCCTCGTACTCCCTGACCTTGCACAGTGTCTGTGCAAGTCGGCTCACTGGGAAAAATGCATATTTGCGTAGCGCAGTGGGCCAGCTGTGTGCCAGCACGTCTATACCGAGGGATGCCACTCGGCAGTGGGAGGATTCAGGGAAAGTGAACAGGTCTACCTGCGCCTGCCCAAATCGACTCCAAATCAGCTGGACCACCTGAGGGTGGAGACTCAACTCTCCCCTGTGGGCAACCTATCGTGGCAACGTGTCCGCTGCAGTGTTGAGGTTGCCGAGGATGTGAGTGGCTTGCAGCAACTTGATGTGCTGCTGACTCCAGAGGAGCAGACGGCGGACGAGTTGTGACATGCAACGGGAGCGTAAGCTGTCTTGATGGTTGATATATGTCACCATTTCCGTATTGTCTGTCCAACACGAACCAACACATGCTTGCCTTGGATCAACGGCTGGAGCGTCCGCAGGGTGAGCAGTATTGTCAACAATTTGAGGCAGTTGATGTGCCAACGTGGCTGCGGGCCAGACAAGAAAAAACTCTCAAAATTCATCCCTTTTAATGTACAGCTTCTGCAGCCATAAAAAAACACTTTGGTAACTGAATTCACTGCATTCAACAGTATATTTGATGAAAATTACTCAGACTTCAAACGGCCATCTCTGAGGAATGTTTCCATTATCATTCATATTCCATAGGTCTTTGTTGTTTTTCATTTTGTAGCAAAAACTCTAGGCTACAAGATCCAGTTCTCAAAAGGCTTGTGGAGAAATGTTTAGTATGTGTTATATGGCCTTATTTCAATTACTTAAAATTTTAGGTTTTTTTTTTCAAAAACCATGCATAAACATAATTTTCTTTTAAAAATACAAACATGTATACACATGTTGCTCACATATTATTGTAGCCCAGTTTGTGCTGAATACAGTGTTATCAGACTTTAGCCATTAATTTTTTAAGCAACTGAAAAAAGCACAAATGTCAAGGAATGTAAAAACTTTTCTAGGGCCCAAAACACTCACAGACCTAGAGGGTTAAGACCAACTAGTCATTCAGATAACACACTGACTAATTGATTATGACAATATGGCTCACACAGCTACAGAATATGGTTAACAGTCCTGTTTTAGAGTGCTAAATAAAAAGTTCAAACAAATTTTGGTTAAAAAATTTGAGGGACGACCACATTCTTAAACAAAACTGATTCAAATTGTCAGGATGAACTTGTTGTGAAAAGACTTATTGGTGATAAATCGCCATCTTTTAGTTAATTTATTTTATGGTTTGAAGTTATTCACAGCAATTGCGAGAATAGAATAGGGCTTGACTTTGGTTGTGTTCTCATACACAGACAATATCCATTGTCAAGAATTACAGAGTTACACCAGTACTTAAATTTGGTTGTGAACATAACCAATACAGTTTTGCACATCCCTACCTAAAACTCAAAACAGGTGTTAAATAAGAGTTTGTTGAGTGCAAGGGCAGAGAGTTCATTGGTATTGCACATTTGGTAGTCAAGTTAAGTCTGAGCCTTTGGACTGAAATGCCACCCAAAGCACAGAATAGAGAAGGAACTTTAAAGTAAACGCTTAAGTCCCATTAGTATTTGGATCACTCACTATGGGGTCAAACTTCAGTAAGAAGTGAAAGCAACACTCATTCCTCTCAGTGTGACAGGAACAGAGAGAGAGAGTGAGTGAGTATGTAAGAGCTTCACATGATTGTCCACGAATTGGAAGTTTATTGTGTGACTGGGCCTCATTCTCACCTTCACTCCTGTAGTCCTCATGTGAGCTGAGGGCTGAGTATATGTGTCTAGAGAACAGAGGCCAGTCCTGGCTGGACGATCCGGCACCATTTTTGTTCCTTAACCTCATCCTGGAACCCAACGAGGAGGATGAGGAACTGTCTGCCTTCGTCCGCAGTACTGCTGCGTACGACACAGGTCTCCCAGCAACAGTTCTAGCAAAATCTGAAAAATAACACAAAGAGGATTGTGTATATATGTAAATATATATATAGCATCTATATGGAAAACGGAAAACTCTTATATATTAGTTATGCAAATGAGTCACACAATAAATTGTATTTCTACCACGTTATATCATTCAATGCTTTGTTTTCAAACTGCCAGGATCAGGGACTTATTCACCATTTTAATTAAAGAGCCATTATTACACCTAATGAAATCTCCCTTTTTTGTGCCGTTTGCCAGTTAAAATATTTACAAATAGTAACTAGAAATAAGTTAATCAAGCCATTTGACTAAAACCCCAGATATGATGATTTATAATGAGGAAAACCCAACAAAATGACAACATAAATGCTTCATTCTGTGCATGGCAGGGAATTGTCTGAGCTCTTTGCTCAGAGAAATGACAACCTCTTGCACAATGTGGATGTGTATTTGCGTAGATGGACAAACAATTCTGGAAAAGTGAGTTGACATTTATGAGTCCCTAATTAAAGGCATACTTTTTAATACTTGCAAAATATGACTGTAATGCGGGGTTAGGATGGGCAAGGAGGAGGCGAGAACCGGCTTGTCAACATAAATAATATTTTAATGAAAACTTAAACAAAAGCACAAACAAACACACAACGGTCATGTCCGCACTCTCTCTCTCTCGAACCTTCGTCACCGGCCGCCTTTATCCCTCGCGCGCCTCATCAGGCCGATTGGGGACCGGGAGTGCGACAGTCCAGCCCGGCCCCGCCCCCCTCCACTCCACAATGTCCTTATTTCTGCCTTGAACCTTCAGCTTATGGCCTCAAAACGCATTAGTGATTAATGAAACCAGATTTTTGATAACTTTGCAAATTTATTTAAAAGAAAAACTGAAATATCACATTGACACAGGTATTCAGACCCTTAACCCAGTACTTAGTTGAAGTACCTTTGGCAGCGATTACAGCCTCAAGACTTTTTGGGTATAATGCAACAAGCATTGCACAACAGAATTTGGAGATATTCTGACAGAAGTCTCTGCAGATCTACTCAAGTCAGGTTGGATGGATACCGTTGGTGGATAGACATTTTCAGGTCTCTCCAGAGATGTTTGATTGGGTTCAAATCAGGGCTCTGGCTGGGCCACTTAAGGACATTCACAAAGTTGTCCCTAAGCCACACTTGCATTGTTGTTTTTCTGTTGGAAAGTGAACCTTCAGCCCAGTCTGAGATCCTGAGTGCTCTGGACCAGGTTTTCATTTCTTCAACCCTTACCAGTCCCCCAGTCCATGCCACTGAAAAAAAAGCCTACAGCATGATGCTACCACCACCATGCTTTCCCTTCAATCCATCTTTAACTCACCAAAAAAAAAAACCTCTCGTATTAATAAAGCTGCGTATTGCCAATTTTCTTCATGATAAAAAATGCAGTGACATATATTATGATTCAATAAGTTGCAAGTCAATACATTATAATCTAGCTGCAGAATCACGTGTGCTCGAGGAAGTGTCCCCGCAACAGAATGTGCATCAGCCGGGTGCAGTTTCAATCTCCCCCCCTTAGATCTAGACATTCGCACAACTCATAGAAGAGGCACTGACCGCACAAAAAAATGCAAGCTTCGGAGTTTGTAGTTATATTCGTTATCTGCATCCATATTATTTGAACTTTAATAAAGCCATAACACATTAAATATAACTGCATTTAAGATGTATAACTGCGATTAAGGTGTTTTCTTTAAAGATGCTCGACAAGCAAGTTTTGTTTCAGCGGCGTGGCAGCTCAACTTATTCCACAACGAGTGTGCTTCTGTATTTACTTTGTATTTTTGTATTATAATTCCCTCATACTTTGCGATCTACATTACCTGAAGCTGTTTGGAAAGTTTAGAGTGTGTCTGGACTGTGAGATGTGTAATTCTTCCTCTCTTAAGTCAGACACGAGCTGCAGTGCTGCTCTCATCATTAGAGTTTAAAATGATCTCATGTTACATTAAATTAGATCAAACGACTATTTGACAACGAACATTTTTGTTGACATTTTTTATTATTAACGTCGACTAATTTTTTCAGCCTTACTCCAGACATGCTGCTTGGAAGTGAGGCCAAACACGTCAATCTTCGTTTCTTCAGACCAGATAATCTTCTTTATCACAGTATGAGAGTCCTTTAGGTGCTTTTCTCAATGAGGAGTGCTCCCGTCTGGCCACTCTGCCATAAGGCACAAATCTGTGGAGTGCTGCAGTGATGGTTGTTCTTCTGCAATAAACAATCTGGTTTTTGCATTGTCATCATGGGATATGGAGTGTAGATTGATGTGGAGAAAAACAATTAAAGCATTTTATCATAAGGCTGCAACATAACAAAATGTGCAAAAAATGAAGGGGTCTGAGTACTTTCTGAATGCACTGTATATATTTTAAAAAAGTATTTTTTTATCAAATCAAGACAGGCCACATTTCCAGCAGCCATCACTCCAACACCATATCCTTCAGTGTTCATGCTAAATTGCTAATTAGGTACTAGGAAATCACTTGCCATTATATCAAACACAGTTGAAAGCTGTTTGGTTCATTAAATAAAGCTTAACATTGTCTTTGTGTTTGTTTTTGAGTTGGCATGTCTTCATATTTCTCTAGAAACTCATCAGTCAATCATTGTTTTGAGGAATGAAGGCTATATAATGCTTGAAATTGCCAAAACCTGAAGATTTCATACAAAGGTGTACATAAAGTCTTTAAAGACAAAAGACAACTGGCTCTAACAAGGACAGAAAGAGATGTGGAAGACCAGATGTACAACTAAACAAGAGGATAACTACATCATAGTCTCTAGTTTGAGAAATAGACGCCTCACATATCCTCAGCTGACAGCTTCATTGAATTCTACCCGCTCAACATGAGTTTCATGTACAACGGTAAAGAGAAGACTCAGGGGTGCAGCCTTATGGGAAGAGGAAAAGGAAGAGACTTATGGCCACTTTTGAAACAGAAAATCAAAAAGAAAAGGTTAGAGTGGGCAAAGAAACAGACATTGGACAACATATAATTGGAAACGAGTGTTATGATCTTAACCCCGTTGAGTTTTTGTGGGATCAGCTAGACTATAAGATACATGAGAAGTGCACAACAAGACGAAGTGCTACAGGAAGTGTGGAGTGAAATGTCACGTGAGTATCTGGACAATCTGACAGCTAGAATGCCATGGATCTGCAAAGCTGTCATTGCTGCACGTGGAGGATGTTTTGATGACAACACTTTGAAGTAGTTTAAGTTCTGAAAATTTGTTTCAAATCGTAAAAGTAATTTTTCACGTTATTAATGTCATGACTATACATTGTGATCAACTGAATGCCGCTTTGGTGAATAACAGTGCCAATTTCTTTCAATAAGAGCAAAATCTGCACATTATTCCAAACTTTTGGCTGCCAGTGTGTGTGTGTGTGTGTGTGTGTGTGTGTGTGTGTGTGTGTGTGTATATATATATATATATATATATATATATATATATATATATATATATTCAAGCATCATAAACAAATAAATATATAAGATCAATACCAAGGCATACAGTACATTTCAACCTCAAATAAGCTTGTGCTCCCATTCAGGTAGAAAGACTCCATAAAAATATATGAATATACAAAAAAAAAAACATCCTCTCAGATGCAGGTTGTACATTTCAGATGCACAACGAACAAATGGAACAAATCCAAAAAATGGAAGACAGGTGTCTATACAGCTGTCTACAGTGAAATCAACACAAAAGCATCCTTATAGAAAATAAATTTAGTCAGTTACGGGATTTGATGGATTGAAATATGAATGGATGGATACCCGGGTGAATGCTTGGTGGACAGATGAGTGGAAAGGAATAGATGCAAGTGGCAAGAACAAGCGCGTGAAAGAGAGGGGTGGGAGAGGGAGAAGTAGAAAAATCCAGACAGACAGGTACAGCTCTTTACATCCAAGTGAAAGATCTCATGGGCCTATTACTAAGTTTGGAGCGCTAAAGTTGAAGTATCTGAAATATATGTGGTTAAAAATGCATGAGATACTTTTGAAAGCTTTAACACAGACCCGCTTGTAGGATTGATGATTGTGTATGCCATTCCATTTTACTGTTTTTGAGGGCATTTGGTATGATGTTTTAATTTTTAATCTTTCAAGTCTTGCTTAATTTTGTGGAATTAATCTTTGAAGTCAAAGACATTTTTAATAATTGTGGAACTTTGCTTTTTCAGGTTTTGAGAAAAAATAAATGGCAGTTGCCTTGGCGTGACTGAGAATAAAAGAGTGAGTTTCATTGATTTTAGAAAAAAATAATTCAGGTTGAGGGATTTGACCGTGATAAGGATGTAAAGCAAGGTTACAACAGAGAAAGGTGGCATAGTTACACCTGATGTGAGTGTTGAGAGAATATGAAATGCTCTGGAAAAAGAAACTCCGTGCTCAGCATTGCGCTTCCTTGAAAGCACTGGAATGCATCACTCAAAATACACCAAACATCTAGAAGCCACTTTTATTGAAGTAAAAAATTACCAAGAACATCTTAAGTCAATGAAAACAAATTTTCTTATTATTTTCTGCAAACAAAGAACAACAGGTTTCAAAGTTCACTGTGCACAAATCCTGCTTTTTTGCCTAAAAGAAAGCTGTCTTTCTACGATGGTTATCTTGTGTAACACACAGTGGCACTTGACGCTAGCATTGATGCCCCAACATGAATCATGTGGAAGACGCTTTAGTCAAGGTTTTTGCATCATTACCATTTTCTATACTCATTCAGAACCATAGAATTAAACAGGATGTGTTTTTGCCTCTGTGCCTTTAAGACTATGGGCCCTATTTTAAGACCACTACATCTGAAGCACAGTGCATTACGATATGTCAAATGCATAACGTCAGTGGGCATGGCCATGGAGTTTAACCACATTAGTATTCACAAAGTCTAGTCGTTAGAGGGTTGGTGACATAGTGCACGCACAGAATGAATGGGTTTGGTCAAGTGCAATTTAATTCTGAGGTTATTTTCCGGTTAGTGTGCCATCTACATCCAATTTTAAATTCCATTTCCTGTCAAGCAATGTCAATATAAATGAAGACGGCCCATTTATTAGAATTTGACAGCTAGCGTGGTCACAAAAATAGCAGTCTATAAGTGAATTGATTAAAGTCCAAAGTATACATACAGTATGTGTGACGCACATTTTGGCATCGGCACAGTCTGCCTAGTCTGCCTATATGCAGCTTAGATTTTCTCGACATGTGGACAGTACTTGTCTGTGCGTATCGTTGAGTACATATTCGCTCGAAGCTAAAAGAGTATACTTTCAAAGGAAACACAATCGACTGTGCGCAATCTGATCCAGAATGCAGAAAATCAAAGTATGCCCGAGCCTTAAAGGGCCATTCGGTTGCGCTAAATATAAAAATACAAAATAGACACGGTACGATTTAAATGAAAAAACAGGTGTCTCCAGATGTGTTTTTTTTTTTGTATTTCTTTTTTCTTGATGCCTTTACACAGCATCTAAAAAACAAGGGTTCCAAGTGTGACATTGAAAAAAAAGTTAGATAGATTCAACGCAATGGTCAATAAAATGTTTACCACAAAATAAATATATAAATAAGTTAGATGCAGCGCAATGGTCCAAAACATGTTTACCACAATTTTTTTTTTTTATAAACATTGAACACTGAAAGCATCTTCTTGTGACTGGCACCAAACAATGCATTGAGTTTGCCATCAGATCCAACATAATTATGCTCTGTTATATTCTATAATAACAGTCTCTATGCAAAACTAGCATTACATTGTGACAGGTTTACAAACCATTTAAGCTGAAATGTGCCACACAAACTGTTATTACCAGACTGCACTAATCAGGGATATTGTTAAAAATATACTTTTGCCACTCATGTCTAACATTGGGATTCTTCAGAAGGATATGCAGAGTAGAAGGTGCTACACACATCCAGGAACAGCACAAGATTTGACAGACTATATGTTTTATTATTATCATTGTACTTCTGGGGCCTCATTTATTAAGATATTCACTTAAATGTGAATGTACTAAAATGTCCTAAATGTTCCTATGAACGATTTATAAAATATCTGTACACATGAAAATATTTTCCTTAATTCATCCCACTTTATAAATTGCAGTTCAATTTAACATCATGCACACGTGGTGGATTCCTGCGATTGCACAGGATGTGGACGTGTTCTTGCATTCAAGCTGGATGGAGACGTGTTCAAGCTATGTTTAATTTGAATTTTGCCGTGTTAGTGCACTGAAACAGCAATGTGATAGATTGTGAGCAGACTTATAAAGCAATGGCTTAACTGCGATTGGCTAGGAATTACCCAGCTAATAGTGTGATGATGTACAGCTGCTAGTCTTCCCGCTAGAACTACGCTGCGCTCACATTTCTGATGCATGTGAACATCGATGTGATATAAGACAAGCTCTTATAATAAATCTTTATCAGACAGATTGATGAATTCAATTGCAAAATGTATTACTGTTGACTGTGGGCCAATTATAGGCTTACGTTCAATAATACGGAAATAAACATAACTTAACTAGCTACTTATTGTATTGTCTTATAAACGCTTTACTTGTTTGGCATACAATAATGTAATGCATTTTAATCTAAATTCTTGTATTTATAATAAATATTAAAGGCTATTTATTATTATTTAAACATAAATATAATCATTGATTATATATTGAAGTATTGTTATTTGAAGTCCTTTCTCAGCAAATATGTATTTATGCAATTAATTGTGATGATCTCATGTAATTAATTTGATAAAAAATGTAATCCATTGACAGCTCTAATTGATGGACATGTAAATGACTGCGGAGGGAATTTTGAGTGTGAACACAACAAAATATTGTTATAGTACATATATTTTTTTTTATGTTAAAAGCTCAAATAAATTTTCATTTCTAATGATATGATCTCTTTAATCCTGAAAGTTGTACAATAGTTTCACAATGGAATTGAACTCAAATCCCAGGAAAAAAATTAAATAAAAAATCATGTGGTGTGGACTAAGATCTGAGGAGAGTGACAGAGAGCACTAAACAATCTACATCTCTCAATGACTTTGTAAAATTAAAGAGAATTCAAAAGACACAGTCTACCCGAATGACGAACAGCTGAAAGCTTCTCTAACATTGAAAACGGCAATCTGCACCATCATTGCTATAGAAATACATAACACACCAAACTGAGTTAAAATCTGTCATTGAAGCATGTATGCTGGCTGAGAGAAAAATACACAATCTAATCTGACACGAGATCCACTTTTTGAGTGTTTCTGTTTGCTTAAGGAACATCAATGGTACACAACTGGTGAAACCAATGGATTCTCTCTGGTTAATGACTGCTAAGGCTGTTCTTAAAGGATTTATTATTTGCATTTAACTTTATTTTTCCCCTGCTTACTGCGACCCAATCAGAACCTGAACCAGAGATCTACGACCCAATTTTTGGGTAGCAACCCACAAATTGTGAACCAATCTTGGGGAAAATCAGTATGCAAATGGTTTACTTACTGTCATCTCTGCACATTCAACTGGGATAAGAACATCCAAAACAAAACACTATTTCACTTGAAATAACACTACAGAAAGCAATCAGCATAAGGATGAAAAAGTGACAAAACACAACTGACATAACGGTGTTGACACAGGCAGACATCATTGACACCAATGATATCAAAGGGGTGTATATCAAGTGCACACCTGGGTACCAGACGTACTGGATTGAAAATAGTGTGAAAGAACATGATGACATTTTAATCAAATTTGTAAATAGCCATCAGGTTGTGGCAACAAATCTAGTTCAATAGCATTCACATCAATTGTATTCCTTCTGACATATAATTGCATAATATTAAGATATGTACAAATATATCTAGAGTGTAGGTAGACCTGATCGATTGCATCATTCATGGTGTGTCATAAAATAAATGGGATTTTTACCTCTGTAACTAGACTGGTGTGCTCTTTCATGGTCAATGGGAGATTTTCAAATTTTTCTCTTAAATTTTAGGTGGGGCAATATGTAGGTATAGGTGCTTACAACAACCCTTAGCAAGAAAGTTTTTTTGTTTTATTTATACATTTCTTCCTTTTTTTTCCCCCAATTTGAAATGCCCAATCACCAATCCCTAAGTTTTCATGGTGGCATGTGCCTTCCTCCGTGTCTGAGACCATCAATCCGCGCATCTTATCATGTGGCTATTTGATCGCGTTACCACAGAGACATGGCGTGTGTGGAGGCTTCACGCCACTCTCTGTGGCATCCATGCACAACTCACCACGCGCCCCACCGAGAGTGAACCACATTATAGTGACCACGAGGAGGTTACCCCATGTGACTCTAGCCTCCCTAGCAACTGGGCCAATTCGGTTGCTTAGGACACTTGGCTGGAGGCAAGATGGTTTGAGGAATATCAATATAGTGCTGCCTTGCAAACACTGTCAAATGTCTGGTGATTTGATTTGATGTGGGACTCTGGAAAGACTGCCACTTCCTCAGACACTTGCACCTCCTTTTCAACATTTACTGGTGAATTACATTTCACTCCTGAGGTGCCAAGAGTACATGACATTCCTAGTGATTGTTGACAAGTTTTCTAGATGAGTAAAAGCTGTTCTTGTCAGAAGCACAACAACCACTCACTCAGCCCAAACTCTCTTCAAAGATTACATCAACACAGTCAATTCCACTCAGGTCGGGCCTCACAAAACTTTGTGGGATAATTACCATTTGACATAATCATATCCAATCTTCAGACATTGTTGAATGAATGGAATCAATAGCCACAAATGAATCGAATCATTAAACATAAAAAAGATACTATAGCCTCTTTTCCACCATCAGGTCGAACAGTTCTGTGCCCGGTGAGGAATGGTTCCAGTAGCATTTCCACTTGAGTACAGTTCAGCAAGGCACGATTACAAACTGTTCTCAGCCCGGATATCTTGGCATGGTAATATAACCGTGTTTAACAGTGCTGGTGGAATGGCTTAAGTACAAGGCGACTTACCAATGTAACACATTTGTTAATGTGTAAACACACAAAATTAATCAAAAATTGTGCATGTTTGGTGTATCTTTATGATTTTATGATGATGATAAACTACTAAAGTACATTATTAATCTACACGCCTTTTTCTTCAGAGAGGTAGATTATGCTAGCTAGCTCATTAAAACACTCATATAATATTACACATATAATATTTTGTCAATAAATATAATTTTCACTAGCCTGGGAACAGTTTATCAATGTATTTGCAACATACATTCAAGCAGCACAGTAGGAAAAGAAACAGTAAGCATGCCAACTAGCCCGGAATAGCATGGAAAACTGGCTTATGATGAGGGCACTCTTTATTTCTGTTTCCTGCCCACAGTTCTATATACTTTGTGTCTATTTACATCATCACTAGCATGCTGTCTGTAACCACAGACACTCATTTTGACTTGTAAAAATTTACAGAAAATATATATTAAAAAAATGGGTTTACAATGGAAGCTTAAATTAGAAATGGCAGTATCCAGTATATTGTTGCCAAGGACATAAATTGATTTGAAGAAGTAATTGATTGAATAATATATAACAGATGTTCTGTTTTCGTTTCAATTAAGAATTCATTATTTGTGAACATCCAAATTAATTTGATAATTTTTATTGGCTAGACATGGATTTTTCTCTTTAGAGCACATTTTTGAATTACTATGACAATAGTAATACTATATAACTATGATAATGTTTGAATTCATTGATTAATGTTTTCTCTGAACTCTTCAGTTTTGAAACAAGTATAATTTAGTATTCCATAATTCACTTGTGTGCTTATCTTGTTTTACCAAAATTAAACATGTATAGTAGAGACCAGAGCTAGTTGTCACATTGTTAAGTTGTCTCAAGGGATATATCTAAGTATTGATAAGATTTGTAGTCAAAATGTTGGTTTCACATACTTTAAAGCCCTTTTAAAAATGTTATTATTATTTCTACCCTCAAAAGTCTAATTAACTATCGTCATATATGTTTTATAATTATTTTTCATTATTTTTATTTATTTATATATGTAGTAATTTATTCATTCATAATATATATATATATATATATATATATATATATATATATATATATATATATATATATATATATATATATTTTATGTTTCCTATGGAAGATACATTGTTCAAGGATTGAATGATCATGAAATGCAGTTTGTTAAATTGTACATGTTGACCTTGGGCTTACAGAGAAAGACTGCACCTCCATAGTTAGAATAGATGACATTCTGTTGATGAATATGCAATTGGAGGATTCAAATTCAACTGGAGTATTCTACTCTCCTCTACTCTCCTCTCCTCTATTCTACTCTAGTCTTTGATAGTAATGGATTACAAACCATCTGGATTACACAACCAGATTTTAAAAATCAAGTACTTAATTTGATTAAATTACATTTTAAAATACTTGTAATCAGATTACTGTTTCTTTTTTATGGATTACATGATTACACATTCATGAGGCAAAGGTAGTAAATTGTTCATCATTTATTGATCCCTCTTTTAAATAACATTTTCCATTCTAAATTGCACACACAGACCTTACTACCATACTAGCTACCAGGCATAATTACATTGAAGATGGATTAGATTTAGTTTAATTAATTTTGCTTTTGTACTCAGCTTTAAAAATGTACATGCTTCTGCTTTTGTGACAACGTTTTAGTTTTTTTTTTGTGACACAAAAATAAGTGGTCTCATTTGTTATAATACACAGATGTAATTTGAATTGCCAAAATTGCCAGAGCAAGAACATTTTAAGAGCCTTTTTTATTTAAATCAGAAACAGACAAATGGCGAGTAAAAAAGGCACACAAATTAAGTACATTTTCTTTAATGCATGTAAGCAATATTGTCTAAATAGTACAAATTCCTTATTCAATTTAGGTGCACGTGACATCAAACAAACAAGAATTAGATCAGAAGTAGTCCAAAAGCAATCCAAAATAATCAGATTAGATTACTTAAATTGCAGTCCAAGTGATTACATTATATTCTGAGCAGCTGTGGCTCAGGTGGTAGAGTGGGTCAGCTGCCAATCGCAGGGTTGGTGGTTCAATTCCTGGCTCACATGACTCCACATGCTGAAGTGTCCTTGGGCAAGACACTGAACCCCAAGTTGCTCCCAATGGCAGGATAGTACCTTTTGTGTGTGTGTGTGTGTGTGTGAGAATGGTACACAGTGTAAAGTGTTTTTGTAACCTCTAAGGTAAAAAAAAATTGCTCTATAATTGCAGACATTTACATTATGAACTACATTTGTAATCAGTAACAGATTAGAATTCAGAAGTAATCAATGCAGCATTGTCTACATATCCTTGAGATTAAAAGTAATGTAGTTTCAAAACATCTTTGTCAGCTTCACTTTAACTGTCTGACCCTTTTTGCATGACAAATGACACTTGGAGTGTTTATAATTATCATGTATAATGTTTTATGGCCATTTTAATTAAGTACTTTTGAAAATGTATTTGTTTCACAGACAGCATAATTTAAGATCTATATGTGAACATGTGTCATTAATTCATGACTTCTCTAACCTTCCTGTGTTGAGGTGTCGAAAAGGATTTATTGCGTATGATTCACTTTTATAGACACCCATACACTCACCCACACTTGCTTTCACTCAGCATACAAGTAAATGCCATCTGTAAAACAAAGTGTGCATGTTTCTAAACTGGTAGATCATGGTGCTACTGTAGCAATGCCAAGGTTATTTGTTTGATTCCCAGTCAAAACATGGAGTGATATAATGTAAACCTTGAATGCATTGCAAGTTGCTTTGGATAAAAGTATCTGCCAAATTTGAAAGTAAAGGCAAATATACATGACTGTAAAAGTAACAGTATAAGAAAACATTCTTTAAAGCAGAACCATTAAAATGGTCCACATTGTCAAAGTAGATTGCATCAGCGTCTCCTGAACTGTAAACATAAACAACGGGAATAACAATAACGGACAACTTAACGTCTAATAGTGTGGCCCTTTACACAACTTAATGTTGAAGATGCACTGGAAAGAAACAAGAGCATTGTTTGTGTTTAAAGTTTAAGACATACATTGTCTAACTCTTAATTAGCTGTTGCAAAGCTAGCAGCCAATTATGTGAGAGATGCTTTCTTTACTTAAAAGTTTGATATTCTGCAAAGAACAAAAAACATTTTATATTGGTTTATACGTTATATTTTAACTTGATAGGGTAAAACATGCAAAATGTTCAAGACTTTCCTGAGCTATGCTAAAATGGAGTGAAACGGCAAGGTATTGTGTCTGTCTGAATACACAATGTCCACCTGTTGGTGGTGACTGTATCAGATTGTAGGAAACAAATAAAGAGTATAATACAACGCTGTAGACTGCCAACCTTTCATTGTGTTGGTGGCACTAGTGGAACAGAAATAATTTTAGCTTTAACTGTTTTGAGTCTTTCATTTTTAACTCAGGTTTTACACAATTTTAAGCTGTTTTTGAGGTGACGCTAAACTATTCATTTACTTTGAATAATTTTATCTTTTGGTTTGGGTCCATCAAGGTCCAAATACACAGAGAAAATAATCAAATGAGATGAAATACATTTTATATGTAAATTATTTAAAGGCATAGTTCACTGCAAAATGAAGATTCTCTCATCATTACTCACCCACATGCCATCTCAAACTTGTATAACTTTATTTCTTTGCAGAACACACACACAAAAAGATATGTTGAGGATGTACCTATTTTGAGGCAGGGGCTTAAAACTAAATTAGTTTTTTTTTTTTTTTTTTTTTTTGGTTCTTTCTGATCAGAAACTAAAATATTTCGTTCAGGCATTTCACAGCCTCCTTTTCAATTAACCACAATAACAATCTTTTTAATATGACAGTACTCTGCGCTAAGGGTGGGTGAAATACATTTGCAGTGTTACCAGATCTCAGGAGAGAAACAAGGAATATGGTCAAGAAAAACAAGCTCAAAATAAGGAGGTTGCTTTACCCAAAATAAGTGAAAATAAGCCTGTCGGGATTATTAAATAATTGTGGTTATTCAAACTAATCGTGGTTGTTTAATTTTACCATGACAATTGTGCACTTCAAATTCCAGTCACATTTGAATGGCCAAATAATGGCCTTAAAATAATTTTAAGCGAATATATAAATGCCATGAATTGCGTGTTTGTCTGTCACTCATCTGAACTCCGAGCTTCACTAAGTCGCACCGTGGATCTCATCCAGAGCAACTCCTGTCCAGAAGACTGGAAAGTGCTTCTCAGTGCTCTGATGTGCATGACGTCAACAGAAGCTCACGCCAAAATCCCGCAAAAATATAAAGTAACATATATAAACTTTGATAGTGAACAAAAACGCTCCAGTTTCACTTTAATTTAATGATAATTTAACCTAAAGAAATACGACAATTTATATATGAAAATTAATCATGATACTCCTAAGAGAGACAACTAATGGGCATAGTCCTACAACAGACAATTAATCATCATAATCGCAATTAATTGTTTGACAGTTAATCATCTGCCAAATTTCAGAATCGTGACAGCCATAAGTGAAAATAAGTTATTTATTTATTTTTCCCATGTGTGAGAATTATCAGTATAGAAATATTAACAAGTGTCTTATACACTCACCTAAAGGATTATTAGGAACACCATACTAATACTGTGTTTGACCCCCTTTCGCCTTCAGAACTGCCTTAATTCTACGTGGCATTGATTCAACAAGGTGCTGAAAGCATTCTTTAGAAATGTTGGCCCATATTGATAGGATAGCATCTTGCAGTTGATGAAGATTTGTGGGATGCACATCCAGGGCACGAAGCTCCCGTTCCACCACATCCCAAAGATGCTCTATTGGGTTGAGATCTGGTGACTGTGGGGGCCATTTTAGTACAGTGAACTCATTGTCATGTTCAAGAAGCCAATTTGAAATGATTCGAGCTTTGTGACATGGTGCATTATCCTGCTGGAAGTAGCCATCAGAGGATGGGTACATGGTGGCCATAAAGGGATGGACATGGTCAGAAACAATGCTCAGGTAGGCCGTGGCATTTAAATGATGCCCAATTGGCACTAAGGGGCCTAAAGTGTGCCAAGAAAACATCCCCCACACCATTACACCACCACCACCAGCCTGCACAGTGGTAACAAGGCATGATGGATCCATGTTCTCATTCTGTTTACGCCAAATTCTGACTCTACCATCTGAATGTCTCAACAGAAATCGAGACTCATCAGACCAGGCAACATTTTTCCAGTCTTCAACTGTCCAATTTTGGTGAGCTCTTGCAAATTGTAGCCTCTTTTTCCTATTTGTAGTGGAGATGAGTGGTACCCGGTGGGGTCTTCTGCTGTTGTAGCCCATCCGCCTCAAGGTTGTGCGTGTTGTGGCTTCACAAATGCTTTGCTGCATACCTCGGTTGTAACGAGTGGTTATTTCAGTCAAAGTTGCTCTTCTATCAGCTTGAATCAGTCGGCCCATTCTCCTCTGACCTCTAGCATCAACAAGGCATTTTCGCCCACAGGACTGCCACATACTGGATGTTTTTCCCTTTTCACACCATTCTTTGTAAACCCTAGGAATGGTTGTGCGTGAAAATCCCAGTAACTGAGCAGATTGTGAAATACTCAGACCGGCTCGTCTGGCACCAACAACAATGCCACGCTCAAAATTGCTTAAATCACCTTTCTTTCCCATTCTGACATTCAGTTTGGAGTTCAGGAGATTGTCTTGACCAGGACCACACCCCTAAATGCATTGAAGCAACTGCCATATGATTGGTTGATTAGATAATTGCATTAATGAGAAATTGAACAGGTGTTCCTAATAATCCTTTAGGTGAGTGTATAATAGCCTATGTAATAGAATGCATTTTCAATAAATCAATTAATAAACTTCCCTCCTATTTAGCATACAGTACAAACTATGTTTTGTTAACTAAACTATATCATCATACTGTATACGGTACATTGCCAGTGTGATAAAAAAATAAAAAGACTCCATGATGTAAGATTTTGTTCACACATCCCACTCACCTCTCAGAATTAGAGCAAAATGCTAATTGTTGAAAATGGTAATTTTAGTCTACTGAAATGAGGATCACTCTGTTTTAATAATTGTGTTATTTCCCATTTAAGCTGTTAACTTCCCATTTCAGTAAGATTTTCATTTATGCACACAACAGTTACACAACTACACCTTCAAAGGCTGTTCAGCCCTTTGCAATATCCATCCTGTGCTGGCCTTGAATATACCGAGTGCTTATCTTTTCAGCCTTCTCATTTCACATCATGTATTCAAATCTATAAATTTCACACACCAAATATATTAACTTAAATGTGTGCTCGCTGCATGGAATTGAATAATGCAAATGTGTTTATGGGACTTGAACAGACAGGATGCATTACTCAATGTCACAATAGTGAAAAAGATTCTCTTCGGTGCTATTTAATTATGACTTTTCAGTCCCGTTTATGGAGGAGATGGAGGCACAGCTGTTGAGAGAATAAATGACAGTTTAGAGCAGGACTCATGAAAAAATACAGTCCATTATGAAGCCGGCCATCTTTCGTCTATTCTGCTGCTGCAGCTAGCATCTTCAAACACTTGTTAAGATTCGATGTCATCTGATAAAGGCAGTAAACCCTGAAAACCCTTGAAAAGCACTTGACTTTTTTTTAGTACTGAAACAAACCGAAATTGAAGCCACCCTGATAATCAAACCTGCTTAAACCAGCCTAAGCTTATTTTTCTTTCAGCAGGTAAGCAGAAAGATTTTACAAAGTTCTGCAAATATATCTGTGCCACTATGCAGCAAGACTATGCAGCAAGCCGTAAAAAATTAGCAAGCACAATTTGCAAACACAAGATTTTATGACTAATTACTTTCACAAACATATTTCTATATGACATAAAGGCAATTAGATGAGAACAGAACTGTCAATTTTATTCAAATGGCTAATTAAAAATAATTACTGCAACATTTCTCTATTATGTTACTTGTTGTAGCCTGTTCTCATGATACAGGAAGTAATCCAGATCAGAAGAGCTAACAATTAATTAAATTAATCAGCTCAAATAAGTCTGCATTCTGTTCAAAACAAACTCAAAGAGGGTTTGTTAAAGTGTATCTCTGGAAAAAAAAAAAAAGGCAAACACAATGTAATGAACATGTCTGTACCTATTGAAATGTCTCCATGAATTAAGATTTCTTAGCACGACTTTAGTGCAAGTGCAATGCACAAGTGGGCGTGGCTGGGAGTGTTTGCACTACTGTGGGTGCATGCATGCATACTGTGTGTGTATTGTGTGTAAATGAAGTGGCACAAATCACAATTTGCGATTTACATAAGAAATACAGTAACATTTGTCAAACTCTCATGAACCTAGATTTAGCGATTGCTTGCACGGAAATACCAAAACGTCACGGCCATGCCCTTTGAATTTGCGCATATGACTTAAAACATAACACTGTGCTAAGTGCTAGTGCTCTTAAAATAGGACACAATGCAACAAAATTTAGAAAATTATATTTTGATTTCTTTTGGATTTTTGACACAGTGATAATATTTTTGTGACAGTTAATCACTTTTGACCCAAATTGCCATTATTGCAATGCAATCATAAATCATTATTTAAATATTTATTATTAAAATAATTGAAATGTATTATTCTAATTAATTAGCACTGCAATTATTATACAAAAATAATAACAATATATTTTTTCTAATTTTATATATAGGCTATATATATATAATTAGAAAAAATATATTGTTATTTTTTTTGTATATGTATATTTATAGTAGTAATGTCTCTATGCTGTAAGAAAATACTGTATAATTATAAGTATCTAATGAGGATCTCCGTGGAGAAAAATGGGAATAAAACAAATACAAATTTAAATAAATTAAACAACAATTGGTCCTTAATTGTCTTTTGTTTTCTCTTTTTTTTTTTTTTTTTCAAATTTAGGACATGGTTTTGTTAGAATCACCCTTGAAGAGGGCAGACAGACTCCATTCTGTTTCTGCTCAGCCAGTCGCTGATGGGCTGCAGTGTGCCAAATTAATTAGAATAACATAAGCAGGTGAGGTATTGGTAGGGGCTCAAGTACAGAGACATGATTAGCCATAGTAGGCGAGACTAATGAAGACCCTCAGAGAGAGAGATTATATTGACTCAGTCTGATTATACTGGAGACCATTTATTCAATGGCATATCATTATGAATGGAAGAATCCATGCTAACTTCCCTCACAGGTCTGATATCTCACTAAACCTTCCCTTTGTCCTGAGCTTCAAAGCATGTTGATGAATTCATAATTCATTTGGTACCCTGTCTCACCAAATGCAAATGTATCATATGTGGTGTGTCTGTCCAAAGGGCAGATCAGGTATCTTAATTACACACTGAATTAATGTAAGATGTCACCCTTTCAAATACTGAAAATAATTTAGTTCATCTTAATATGAATAGTTCAACCCAAAATTTTTTCATTCTGAACTTGTATTTTCCATTTAATGAAAGTGGACAGTGATTGTTACTGTTAAGCTAAAAATTACCAAAAAGCACAATAAAAAGTATAATAAAAGTAGTACATATGACTTGTGTGCTATATACTAAGTTTTTTTGTGTACAAATTTTCTTGAAAATGTAAGTTTTGAGAGTTCGATTCAGGGAAAATTAGATTTTCCGCCAAAGCACTCAAATATCACGGTTATTGCATTTATTGAACATGGTGCCTCAAGATATTTCACTAGTTCATATGTTAATGTAATCTTGTATAGAAGATGTAAACTTATTTATTTATTTATTTGGCTTGATGCCCGTATACTGGAGGGCTCGGAGCTCGAGACTCGACTCGAGTCCTGATTACCCCCAAAAAGGCATTAAGGTGGAAAATCGGTACCATAAAAATGGCAGGAAATATTTATTCTAGCAAGCTAGCAACAATTGTATATGGTAAATTAGCTTAGAGGATACTTATGAAAATGTTGTTCATTTGGCATGGGCAGGGCACTGCTGCAGCAGTGTCAGGTGGGACACTGTTGCTGTGGTTTCAAGTAGGGTACAAATGACTTTATACATTTCTCAACAATTGTAAGGGAAGTAAAATTTTGTTTGTACTTATATGTGGGGGGAGCAAATGGTTAGTTAGGAATACGTAAATGCATTACCTTTATATATGTCTGTAAGGGAAGCAAAAGTTTAGTTATGGGAAACATGTCAATGATGTTTATATGTGGTTTTATGGAAAGCAAAAGGTTAGTTAAGAAAACAACTTTATTATGTTTGTCATGGTGGGGTACTGGGATGCTGCTGTGGCATTATTGAATGTATGCAGGTAAGGCTGCGGCAGTATCAAGCATGCAAAGCAGCGTTGCAGTATATTGTCAGGTGGGGCAAATGGGTCACACATGGTTTTATTACATTAATCCATACATTATTGTGTGTTGGGCTCGTTTCAACCTTGAGCAAAGGAAATCCCAATGTGACGGTTAACAGGAAAAATTAAAAGTCTATTAAGATTACTGCACCACCACTGCACTCGAATGAGAGCACACATACTGCATTTGAACGGGAGAACCCCTGCCCTAAATTGCGTAGGTTTATTGAATATTTAATGAATAATCCAACATATGTTTCAAGACCGTAACAAGCAAAGGTCCAAGTAGACCCAAGCAGACTATGAGATGTCTGCTCTCCCACTGATCATTATCAGCTTTTACTCTCTCTTTGCTTACACTGGTCCAGCAACTAGTGGATCACAGAGACATTCCAGGTGGGGGAGGGTAGCCACATGCAAAGCCAAGGAATGTGGGGAGAATAATTCACTCCATTCTCAAATAGGAAAGACACATAAAGCCCATAAAACAGACTTTTCTTCATTAATTTATAGACAAAGTGTTCTAGAAATGAACATGCATATCTCTAGGACATTGTGTGTATGATTATTACTGTCTCATATAGTGTCTCTTGTACTATATACTGTTTTATGAATGCTGTATGACAGAACCACTAGATAATGTAAAATTATTGGAATCATGCTTCCTATCAAATTAATCCTTGTGTGACTTCCTGCACATTGGTGTATAACACCTCCTTATAGCATGCATTATACAGTATGCCTGTTATATTAATCAGAGCATCAAGGGGCACAAACTGCCAGCTTACTCCAATCATGCAAATGAGTCAGCTTCCAAACACAGGAACTTTTCTCACTGAAAAATTGCACCTTTCTTATTGGTCAAGTCAAACTCAAGAGAAGTGACCTCCCCCAGGAGTTAAAGGGCACTGTCAGAGTGACCTCTTCATTCTTCTCTCTCTTCTATTGGTTGCTGTTCGTGTGGGACCAGAAACACCAGCAGGCCACAACACATCAAGCCAGGTGTAACTTCCTCGACCATAACAGAGTCAAACTAACACTGCAAGTTCATCATCATTTCTTCATTCGTGGAAGAAGTTGATTGTAACTTCAACACCATCGACTCAAGGAACCATCAAGACTTTCTCCTGAGACTACATCCGGGCGTTCTCTCAACAGCCAAGGCATTGCAAGTATCGTACAATTAACTAACTAAACAGAGGTTTAGAATAAGCTGTGAACTCCTTTGTTAACAAAGGTGCTTTGAAGTAAGAAACTAATGGTTCTTTCAGATGGTTAAATTACTCTTGTCATAGTTTCATTTCCCTGTGCTTTTCCAGTTTCATTCACTTTCACTTTTCCATTTCCCATGTATGCGTGATTTGTGTGTCTGTGTTTGTTTAGATTATTTATGTGTTTGTGATTTAGTTAAATAAAGCTTTTGTGTACATTCTTGCGAGTTGATTCTGGTCTGCTTGTAAATCAATGTTAATAATAATGATTTGATCACAGCTACATGCTAAGAAAGAGTTATTTTTCTGTTGCCATGAAAAATATCCTTTCCGAGAGATGATAGACAATCAATACTGAGTGTTCGCTGGACGAACAGATTAATTGATTGTGATATTAATTCAGGTACATCAAGTTAATTCTATAGAATGATCCAAATATTTATAATTAATTATAACAAATTATGATTAATTATTTAATATTTCCCTTTTAAAGAATTTGACTGTGGTATATTTTGATAATCTCATTCATGTTTTTAAAAGATTTCACTTCAAAGCTATTCTTAAATATGTGTAATATTATTTCAATAAGCCATGAGAATAATATTACACCAATAATATAATTAATCATAATTCCCTTATTAAAGCTAATTCCTTACAATAGAAATTGTGACCAGATACAACGAAAAGATGTATTACAAATTTAATGGTGGAGAATTTTATTCAGACAAATAATCTAGTTTTTTGTCATTTATCTAATTTATAATGGTTGTCGAACTTGACTAATTCCATTATAAATTTCCTTACATAATAATGTAGTATAAGTTCCTAGCTCACACATACTGTTTCCCTACATATAACGGTGGAGGTACGTGGGTACTTTAACCCATCCCGTGTACTCTTCTGTTGAATAATGTGATTTTTTTGGATGAAAGAGCTGTTCTGATGAAGGCAAATGCTTTGCAGCGAAGTTGCATTCGAAAATCTGACTGCTTGGGTCTGTTAGTGGGCAAAAGGGTGGGGACAAATACCGGAAAGACTGTTATGTCATGAGAATTGTCACGGGAATCAGGATACTCTCACGGCCAACTCGCAGGCCATGATTTGTCAGATTAAAATGAACATGTTCCTCCCGAACCTCTGTTAATTAACTCCATATAGTGCCAGGTTGACAGCAAGAGTGTCAAGCATCTTTGGTTTTCACATGTCTAATGACCAAGCACAGATGATTTGTTGAATGTTTTAAATGGATTGCAACCACAAATGAGATTTCAGAGCTTTGATAGATTTTCAGTGTGATCGATGAGGGAAAATTTGCAAATAAATACTTTGTCAATTTATTTCAGTTACAGTGCTTTTTTGGTCATTTTTGTAGCACAGCACTGATTCCTGTTAACTTTTATTTTGTGAATCATTTACTATGATCCACTAGATCCCTATTTCATTTATAACCAAGAATACAAATTCCATACCGAAATGCAGGGTCAATTTTGACAGTTCATATTTTGACAAAGTAGTTTTGGGTGGCTTAAGCAGTTGGACGTGGCTGGCCAAATGTCCTTCCAATTTTCCAGCTTTCTCTACACTGCGTAGACAATATGAGAGTGAAATGATATGTGATTGGATGGGGGGGGGGGCACACAAATTGTATTACCCCCAAAAAGTTGAAAGCTACGAGCAGTGATTTTAAAAAAAACAATTTGGACACCAGGCAGCATTTCCTCAAGCAGCCATTCGTTAGCTAATTATGTTAATAAACATGGGCTAATGCAACACGATTCTTGAACATTTTGTTAAATGTCCGTCAATTTAGAACTTGTATCATGTCTTGGGATGTTTCTAGCATGTTATTGGAGAAACAAGGATGTGTGTGTGTGTGTGTGTGTGTATGTGTGAGAGAGAGAGAGACATAGAGAGAGAGAGATAGAGAGAAGAGAGAGAGAGAGAGATGGAGCTTGTGTGATCACCTGTTGACTCTCCCAAGCAGAGATGCTGTAGTGTGTTTGTCAGCTTTCTGAAGATAATGCCATTTTGGTCAAATTCATCCTATATTCTCTGTGGAAAAATAGCCGTGCAAGCAGGGGTATCCCTCCCTATTTCGCATTAGCTAATGTGCAAGAGTCATTCACTATAGAAACCGCAATCTCAAATTTGTATAATTAATCAGTCTGTTGTGTCTGTCAGCTGTGATGAGCCTTAAAGCTCAAGTTGTTAGTTTAAAGCCCTTTAAAGCAATTTCCTAGCTTTAGTAATGTAGTCATAATCCGAGCAATCACGCAGTGCTGATGAATGAAAACACTGACTGATGCTGACTCACTCCACATCACCTGTCTTATATTACACACAAAAATGGTCTTTTCCTGCCACCTGCTGGCTAAAATCTGTAATGTAACAAAAATAAAGAGACATCTATAGCTCTTAACACATATGCACTGCTCTTGATGTTGAGGATGAAGTGACAAACCCAAGTGCAGTTATATTTACAGACATGATATCCAAAAACCCCAGACTACAAAAGTTAATCAAAACATAAACATGAATTACTTTACTAGACTTGACTTGACATGAATTGACATAAACTTGACTTGATCTGCAAGGTGAGGTCGATATATTGAGCCAGACTGAGGGGACTGCAACCACCAGGCGTAAAAACTGAGATTGGCTCATTTATTCCAAAACGGAAAATGTCTTTGAGGTCAACCTCATTAAAGTTGAACTGGGAGGCCAGAGCGCACCTCTAAGTGATGACTCGCCTGACATAGGTGTAGGAGTAGAACCGCTGGGTTCATGGTTGCAGGTCAGGTATTCTGTAATGATGCTGGCACTGGCAATGATGATGACGATGAAGTGACGAACCCAAGTGCAGTTTTATTTACAGACGTGATATCCAAAAACCTCTGACTACTAAAGTGAATCAAAACGTATAACAAAAACAAAATAAGTAAAATAATAATATATATATATATATATATATATACACACACACACACACACACACACACACACACACACACTCACCTAAAGGATTATTAGGAACACCATACTAATACTGTGTTTGACCCCCTTTCGCCTTCAGAACTGCCTTTAATTCTACGTGGCATTGATTCAACAAGGTGCTGAAAGAAATGTTGGCCCATATTGATAGGATAGCATCTTGCAGTTGATGGAGATTTGTGGGATGCACATCCAGGGCACGAAGCTCCCGTTCCACCACATCCCAAAGATGCTCTATTGGGTTGAGATCTGGTGACTGTGGGGGCCATTTTAGTACAGTGAACTCATTGTCATGTTCAAGAAACCAATTTGAAATGATTCGAGCTTTGTGACATGGTGCATTATCCTGCTGGAAGTAGCCATTAGAGGATGGGTACATGGTGGCCATAAAGGGATGGACATGGTCAGAAACAATGCTCAGGTAGGCCGTGGCATTTAAACGATGCCCAATTGGCACTAAGGGGCCTAAAGTGTGCCAAGAAAACATCCCCCACACATTACACCACCACCACCAGCCTGCACAGTGGTAACAAGGCATGATGGATCCATGTTCTCATTCTGTTTACGCCAAATTCTGACTCTACCATCTGAATGTCTCAACAGAAATCGAGACTCATCAGATCAGGCAACATTTTTCCAGTCTTCAACTGTCCAATTTTGGTGAGCTCTTGCAAATTGTAGCCTCTTTTTCCTATTTGTAGTGGAGATGGGTGGTACCCGGTGGGGTCTTCTGCTGTTGTAGCCCATCCGCCTCAAGGTTGTGCGTGTTGTGGCTTCACAAATGCTTTGCTGCATACCTCGGTTGTAACGAGTGGTTATTTCAGTCAAAGTTGCTCTTCTATCAGCTTGAATTAGTCGGCCCATTCTCCTCTGACCTCTAGCATCAACAAGGCATTTTCGCCCACAGGACTGCCGCATACTGGATGTTTTTCTCTTTTCACACCATTCTTTGTAAACCCTAGAAATTGTTGTGCGTGAAAATCCCAGTGACTGAGCAGATTGTGAAATACTCAGACCGGCCCGTCTGGCACCAACAACCATGCCACGCTCAAAACTGCTTAAATCACCTTTCTTTCCCATTCTGACATTCAGTTTGGAGTTCAGGAGATTGTCTTGACCAGGACAACACTCCTAAATGCATTGAAGCAACTGCCATGTGATTGGTTGATTAGATAATTGCATTAATAAGAAATTGAACAGGTGTTCCTAATAATCCTTTAGGTGAGTGTATATATACACACACATGAGAGAGATAGAGTTTCAATGGCAGTTGGAAGCAAAAAATATCTTGCTGTAATTGTAAAAAATGTAGTTTTTATGACAAAACAATACTTAAATTATTGGAAACTAAACTAAGAGACAGAATAATTTTAAGGTAAGACCTCTTAGAAACTTAAAGATAACATAAAAATTAACATGTAACCTAAACATCAAGCTAACTGCTAGCCAGGTTAACATTCCATTGCAGTTAAAACAGTTAATCACAGCTTAGGCCCGCCTAAGACAGTAGCACTTTTCAAAACTGAAGAGAAGCTGGAGATAATAGCTGTGTCTCGTTTTGAAGGCTGCGCACTAGGTAGGACACATCCTTTGAATACCAAGTGTCCTCCTTTAAACAAGCCTTGTTTAAACGAGAAAGACTTCATAGGACAAACAGAAACGGAACATAACATGTTTGCAATGACAGCACACCACTCTTTAACAAGTGCGAGTGCTTATGAATGATACACCTCATGCATCCTCTGAATTCTCATGAAAGGTTGCATGCGAAGGCTGAATTCGGAGTGTCCTATTCGCTTTTCTAAACTTATGACTTATACTGCCGACAAATGCGACCTCCGGTGGACGCATCCTTCAAAACAAGACAGCCAATATATCCAGCAGAAGTTAAATCAAACAAAGATATGAAGAAGGTGAAAGAGATGATCCTGAGAGAGAACCCAGAGATGCTGCAGTTTGACTACAGTGGACGAGAATCCAACGGCGTATCCTGTTCTTCTTTACCGATCAGCCATCAGCCTGACACAGCCTCTCATATCTGCCATGAATTGCAGCAGAAAAGGTGGCATCATTAAAGGCTGACTGTAAACTTGTATCACAATGGTTCAGTCATGCTCCAGGGGTCAGAACCCAGCCTTGATGAATTTCAGAAGAATGTCATGAACTTTAAAATGGAGGTTCAGAAGTTCAAGAAACATCCTGAGGTGAAAAGCAGTGTAGAGTCCTACAACATAACAGCCACAAACAGCTCCCCTGTAACTCACAAACACCGTCTCTTCTGCATCTCCAAAGATCAAGGCCTTGAGACAATATTTCTGAGCTGTTGCAGGAGTACTTCCAGTTTAAAGAAGATCTACTCCAGTGCCAGAGTCATCATCTCTGCACTTCTGCCGCGCAGAAATGTTCCACAAAATATCATCAATACCATTAATGCAGGGATAACTGATGTGTGTGTGCACACCTGCCGAATGTACATATAGCAAATCATCAGCGCATCACTCATAAGCATCTATATGACCGTCTCCACATTCATCGAGAGGGCATGAGAATCTTTGCTAAACCAATCAAGGACGTCACACTGAAAAGCCGCCATTGCACACCCCCTGATCATGAGGAGAGGGTAAGACAGCATCCCGGCAGACAGACAGACAGCTATGCTGCTGTTGTGATAGGAAGAGGTATTGCAGATACACACAACTTCAGCCAGATTAAAAACATGCTGAAACATTTATGTGACAGTCTGTTAGGTTAATTAGCAGTTCTTAAGCATATTCATCTCAAGAATCATACATATTTCTTGTATGAAATGTGTCATCATTTAAAATCACATGGTATACCATCCAGGGTTTGTTCTCTACTGCATTTGGAGATAAATGCAAGAACCCTGATTTTGTAAATATTGCATGTAGTTCCAGATATCATAATATTACATGAGACATGGAGTTGATTGGAGTCTAAAACTTGCACTCCTTCAAACTACAGTGAATTTTATACTGTATATACATACATACAGGTGCTGGTCATATAATTAGAATATCATCAAAAAGTTGATTTATTTCAGTAATTCCATTCAAAAAGTGAAACTTGTATAATGTATACATTCATTCCACACAGACTGATATATTTCAAGTGTTCATTCCTTTTAATTTTGATGATTATAACTGACAACTAATGAAAACCCCAAAATCAGTATCTCAGAAAAATAGAATATTGTGAAAAGGTTCAATATTGAAGACACCTGGTGCCACACTCTAATCAGCTTATTAACTCAAAACGGCTACACAATCATGGGGAAGACTGCTGACATGACAGCTGTCCAAAAGACGACCATTGACATCTTGCACAAGGAGGGCAAGACACAAAAGGTCATTGCTAAAGAGGCTGGCTGTTCACAGAGCTCTGTGTCCAAGCACATTAATAGAGAGGCAAAGGGAAGAAAAAGATGTGGTAGAAAAAAGTGTACAAGCAATAGGGATAACCACACCCTGGAGAGGATTGTGAAACAAAACCCATTCAAAAATGTGGGGGAGATTCACAAAGAGTGGACTGCAGCTGGAGTCAGTGCTTCAAGAACCACCACACACAGATGTATGCAAGACATGGGTTTCAGCTGTCGCATTCCTTGTGTCAAGCCACTCTTGAACAAGACACAGCGTCAGAAGCGTCTCGCCTGGGCTAAAGACAAAAAGGACTGGACTGCTGCTGAGTGGTCCAAAGTTATGTTCTCTGATGAATATAAATTTTGCATTTCCTTTGGAAATCAAGGTCCCAGAGTCTGGAGGAAGAGAGGAGAGGCACAGAATCCACATTGCTTGAAGTCCAGTGTAAAGTTTCCACAGTCAGTGATGGTTTGGGGTGCCATGTCATCTGCTGGTGTTGGTCCACTGTGTTTTCAGAGGTCGAAGGTCAACTCAGCCGTCTACCAGGAAATTTTAGAGCACTTCATGCTTCCTGCTGCTGACCAATTTTATGGAGATGCAGATTTCATTTTCCAACAGGACTTGGCACCTGTACACAGTGTCAAAGCTACCAGTACCTGGTTTAAGGACCATGGTATCCATGTTCTTAATTGCCCAGCAAACTCGCCTGACCTTAACCCTATAGAAAATCTATGGATTATTGTGAAGAGGAAGATGCGATACGCCAGACCCAACAATGTAGAAGAGCTGAAGGCCACTATCAGAGCAACCTGGGCTCTCATAACACCTGTGCAGTGCCGCAGACTGATCGACTCCATCATCAATTAAACTCCATCTTAAAAATTGAAGCGATATATATATCATCAATTAAACTCCTCTTAAAAATGGAAGTGATTCAGGAGGAAATATAGTTTGGATTAAAGAACATCTTTTCCATTACATTCAGCCTGTTAAAATAGGGAGTGTCACGGTCCTGTCAGTCTGGGTGTTTGTCTGACAAGACCGTGGCATCATCGTCCCTCGTCTGTCTTGTGTTTTGTTGTCTGTTTGGTTGTATTCCCTGCTGTGCGTTCTTTGGTCCATCTTGTTTCATGTCGGGAGCACAGTGTCTGATTTTAGATCTTCGACCTCAGTCAAGGCGCTCAAGTTCAAGATGCTAACTGTCAAGATGATCGTGTCACAAATTCAACATTGCGATTGGTTAGTCATGATCGATCTCATGGACGCATACTTTCATATAGAAATACTGCCACAACCCAGGAAGTTCCTGTGATTTGCTTTCGGGGGCGAAGTTTACCAATATTGGGTTCTTCCATTCAGCCTAGCTTTATCACCTCGCACATATACAAAGTGAATGGATGCATCACTGACTCCATTGCGACTCCAGGGCATCCACATTTTGAATTATATAGACGACTGGCTGATATTAGCACAGTTGCAAGAACTGACAAGGCAAAAAAAGTGTTCTCTCTCTCTCCTGCCAAGAGGAGGACATATTTAGGGATTGTATGGAATTCGATCACAATGCGGGCACAGCTGTCTCCTGCTCGAATCGAGACCATTCAGAATACCCTGAGCAAAGTCAGGCTAGGCCAAGATCGTATTGTTCTTCAGTATCAATGGATGTTAGGTTTCATGGTATCTGCGTCCTCTGTGATGCCTACAGGCCTTTTGCAAATGAGACCGTTCTAGTTGTGGCTCAAAGCCAGGGGATTTCATTCAAGTGCCAATCCCCGAAGGCAGATAAGGGTTACGTGCCGCAGGCTACATACCCTCTCTCTGTGGGTCAGACTCCAGTTCCTCACCTTGGGTCCCACTCTAGGTGCATCTTGCCATTGCAGATTGTTAACGACAGATGCCTCCCTGATGGGCTGGGGAGCAGTTTTAAGAGGTTGTCCAGCTCAAGGGGAATGTGAGGGTCATCAGCTCGATTAAGACATCAGCTGTCTCGAGCTGATGGCTGTTTTTCTTGCCCTGAAGTACTTCCTCCAGCATCTGAGAGGGTGCCATGTCCTGGTGCGGGTGGACAACACAGCGGCAGTCTCTTACATAAATCACCAAGGAGGTCTGTGGTCACGCCAGCTAAACAGACTAGCGTGGCAGTTTTTCCCTTTGGGCCCAGGGCAAGCTCCTGTCACTCAAAGCAGTATATATCCCTGGATGCCTGAATGTGGGAGCGGATTTACTGTCCAAACAGAAAATACCGATGGGAGAATAGAAACTCCAACCTGAGGTAGTGAAACAAAGATTTTATGAAGCAGAGGTGGACCTCTTCGCTTCCCAACAGACAGCGCAATGTCCCCTCTACTTCACTCTTCGTAACCCAGCCCCCCTGGGTCTAGACTCAATGGCGCATACATGGCCCAAAATGCACCTGTATGCCTTTCCTCCGGTTTCTCTGCTCCCGGGAGATCTAGCCAGAGTTCGCCAACAAGGATCTTGCCTCTTACTGATAGCGGCGAGTTGGCTGAACAGAGCATGGTTCTCAGAGATAATATCTCTCCTCAACGGCTACCCTTGGGCGATACCGGAGAGGAGGGACCTTCTTTCTCAAGTGCAGGGGAGAATATTACATCCCCGGCCCAACTGAGGGACACTGGGTTTTCACCTGAAGTTATTTAGACAATTCTGAGTGCTCGGGCTCCTTGCATTAGAAAAAGTTATGCCAATAAATGGAGTGTCTGAAAGGTGGTGCACTGCACATAATGCAGATCCAGTTAACTGCCAGTTTGTTTCAATTTTGTACTTCCTGCAGGAGAAATTATCAGCAAGCACACACCCCACCACTCTCAGGGTTTTTGTGGCTGCTCTGTCGGCTTGCCATGCCTTGATTAATGGGGTGTCACTGGGGAAACATAATTTGCTTGCTCGCTTCGTTCTTGGGGGCATGTGACTGAGGCCTCCCGTCCTTCTCTTGGCAGCAACACAGTGGACTATGCCATCACAGATCTAGACCAAAACAATGCAAATTACTTCACAGTGCTGCCACAGCTTCCTTTCTCGGACCACTGTCATGTTGTCCTTAGTCTGAACAAGTTAGCCAGTTTTCTATCATCTTCAGATCAGATGTCTAAACTGTATCCCCTCCCAACCAGATTATTCTGGAGAAAAGACAGTCCAGCCCAGAATAATGCTGAACACCACAGCACTCAGGTTGAGAGCATGGTAGATGTGTTTCTCTTCACCACACATTTGGAGAAGAAGAGAAAAGCATCAATATGGCAAATAAAACAATTAAATAAAGTATTTTTACAATTGCCAGCAAATCATTGAATAAAAATTAACAGGATTAATTTTTTTTTTTTTTAAACTGACTGGGTTAACAAAGTCAATAAATGGCAAGAAAAGAACTACGATTGTTTTCAAATAATAAACACAGAGACACCGTAAATCAACAAACACGAGCCACCTATCAACAAACCCAAAAAAATTACAAGAGCTGAACATATGACAACAAAGCTGAACAAGATTGAGGAAGCAGTTGATCAAAATTTATTCTGGAAATTATGGAACAATTTAAATAAGTAGAAAAAGGAACAACAAATTCCCATTTGTGACCCACACACCTAGACAAAACATTTTGGAAACCTTTATACACAAAGTGAACTATATAAAAAATATGACATCCCAACTACATCAACTAGAATACACAATAAAGACATATAATTTCCAAGACTTTCACCAACTGTGTGTATGGTTGAGTGACAATAAAGTGATATGATTGATTAAAGGATAAATTAAATAATTTGTACACCCCCATGTCACTAAAGGAACTCAAATATAAAACATCTTGGGGCCTTAGATGATACATGGCAGTGACGCAAACTGATCAAGGCCATTCTCAAAATCATCAATTTGCTCTTAAATTCAGGACACTTTCCTGAGAATTGGAAAGAAAATCAAATCACCCCAATCTTCAAACAAGGTGTGGTAGCGGGGGTGTGGTCGAGCACACGTCTGGAGAGAAAGAAAGTGGTAAGGGTGCTTACACCTGAGCTAAATTATGTCTAACATCCTGTCTCTAATTCCAGTGAGAATGGGGAGAGCCATCACCAGATGAAAAAGGGAGCGACATGTCAGTCTAGTGTTGGCATGCTTCCTGAACATTAAAAAACGGCATGTCTTTAAGAAGTCTATGTTATGGAGAGGTTCTGTTATTTGTAAAGCTACCTGAGTGAGCTCAGAAAAAAAATAAGAAGAGTGAACAAACTGTGCAGATGGCAGAAAATAAAAGCCTTACCTTGATGGTGTCTGTACTTCCTGAGTCTGTAATCCTTCCCACATAGCCGTTACACTGGTGCCAAAACCGGGCGATAGGAGTATGCCCCATGGAGTCCTTCCAGTTGGCCGAGATCCTCCAGTCCCTCGCCAGCCTACATCAGAGACACTAACAATCTCTGCTTGATCTCCGCCAAGACCAGGATCGCCACTTCTTTGAGATCATGCAAGCTCAAGCAAAGGACCGGCATGCGATCCAGAGCCTTCAAGGCCAGGAGAGAAACCCACTGCGACCCCGGACAACCTTCTGCTCTTGTCCGGGGAAGCCCAGCTTGCTGCCCAATAAATGCTAGCAGCTAACCTCCTGGCCTATGATGGTGGGTCAAAGTCCGGAGCTGTACCGACAGCTCTTCTGGTCATTGAGGCCGGGGGAAGTCTGACCGCCCGTTTTCCTTTTCCAAATGGCTCTGAGATGCGTGCTGGAAATGGCTGCTGGCGGGGAACCGCGAGGTCATGGGAGTCATCGATCAGGTGGTACTGGAGCAGCTTATACTTCGTCTGCCAAAGGGAATGGCGGAGTGGGTCCAGTGCCACCACCCGGCGTCACTGGAGGAAGCTGTCCAACACAAGGAGGACCATATGGTGGCATACAAGAGGGCGGAAGAGCCCTCTTCTTCTCTCTCTCTCTCTCTCTTTCCCCTCACCCTGTGTGCTCTCCCCTCCCCTCTCAATCTGCTCTCTCTCCAGAGCCCGTTCCTGCCCCGTGGAGGCGAGGAGCACCGTCACCGTGGCCAATTCCCCATGCGAGGTGGTGGGTAGACCCCCCTGCCTCTACAGTTCCCCGCCACTCTACCCCACTGGTGGAAGTGTCCACAGATGCAGGTGCGGGCCTGGCATCTGGGCTGGCCAGATGGAGTTGCGGGGATCCGGGAAACTTCCGGGATCAATGCCCCGTGATGGAGATGGGGACGGTGGTCTGGATCCCCTACGCCCGCAGGCTGCCCCCGACCAAACCAGAGTGTACCAGATACCGGAAAGGGTTAAAGGGGGTACTCACCAAGCATTAGTGGACACAGGTTTTCATCAAACCACTCTCCACCAAGGCTTGGTTCAACCTGGGACATTGGGTACAGCTAAAATGTTGAGGATGAAGTGTGTGCATGGGGATATTCACAAATACCCTATAGTGACCCTTACAATTAAATTTCCAGGAACAAAACATAGAGTGGAGGCCGCGGTAAGTTCCCGCCTCACCCATCCATTGAATGGCCTGAATTCAGGAATGTGTTAAAGGGAATATGTGCGGATGGGTCCTGCATAAAAGTGATGAGGTGTGATATGTGCAATGCTCTGGCGGGGGAGGGGAAGGCAGCCCCGCCAATCCTCAGGGGATTTACCGAAGGGGATTTCCCTTTGGAGTAGTCGAGAGATGAAACCCTAAGGCACGCCCTCGACCAAGTGAGAGTGATTGATGGTCAAAAACTCCGGCCAGGTGTCGCACTTTCTTATCCCTATTTTACAATTATAAACGAGCGGTTGTATAGAGTGACACAGGACACTCAAACTAGAGAAGATACCACTCAGCTCTTAATACCGCGGAGCCACCAGGAAATGGGGTTCTAGGCAGCTCACTATAATCCGATGGCGGGTCACTTAGGGGAAAGGATGAGTCGGGAAGTACAGACACTGTCAAGGTAAGGCTTTTTGTCTCTGCCTTCTGCACAGTTTGTACACTCTTCTTAGTGTTTTCTGAGCTCACTCAGGTAGCTTTACAAATAACAGAAACTCTTCATAAACATAAACTTAAGACATGCAGTTCTTTAACGTTCAGGAAACACGCCAACACTGGACTTACATTTTGCTCTCTCTTTCATCTGGAGGTGGTGTGGATGTTTATATGCCGCACTCCCCATTCTCATTGGAATTAGAGACAGGTGTTAGACATAATTTACCTCAGGTGTAAGCGCTCTTACCGCTTTTTCTCTCTCCAGACGGGGCGCTTGACTATGCCCCTGCTGCCACACAATGTCACGCATTTAACCCAAACAAAACAACAGGGGCATTTCATAAAGCAGCAACCTTGACAAGCTATTATGTTGTATAATGAATGACAGATTAGTCCACTATTTCCAAGAACAAATGACTTTAAACAACTGTCAAATGGGATTCATGCCAAAACAGAGAACAACTGATCATATATACACATTGCACACACTTGCATGTCCACCAAAAAAAATAAGGAAACATATTTGGTCGCTGCATTAACTAAAACAAAAAGTTTTTGATTCAGTTTAGCATAACTGACTCTTCCTAAAACTGATTCAGAGTGGAATAGGAGGAAAGGTTTATGATTTAATAAAGGACATGTACAAAGACAACAAATGCTGCATAAAAAAAGTACTGAATATTTCAGCCAGAATAAGGGAGTTTGTCAAGGCTACAGCCTAAGCCCAACTTTATTTAATATTTATATAAATTAATTGGCCACAATGCTTCAAAACTCTTCTAGCACTGGACTCAATCTAGAGGACAGCTAAATTATGCAGACGACCTGCTGCTGCTCTCATCTAATGAAGAGGGATTACGTGAAAGCCTCTCATTTCAAGAAAATGACTGCAGTATCTGGGCCTTACCAGTAAACATGGTCAAGTCTAAAGTCACAACTTTTCAAAAGAAAAATTGTCTTAAAGACAATAAATATGTTTTTACATTTGGGGGAGAAATTCTTAGTCTTCGAACCAGTTACATTACATTACGTTTTACATTCTCTGCTTCTGAACTATTTTGCATGGCTGTAAAGGACCTAACAGACAAGGCTCATAGGGCATTTTACAGTGTAAGAAAAATATTATTCAAATGTAAACCCCTAATCAAACTGTGTCTGAAATTATTTGACAGTGTCATCATACCCATCCTTATATGGCAGTGAAATGTGGGGAAAAAAATATAAACAAAATTATGAATACTGGGACAAAATTCCAGTTGAAATCTTTGAATTTTCAAAGTTCAAAGAAGTGCTTCTAACCTGGGCTATCAGACAGAACTGGGCAGAATCCCTCTCTTGACTGACATTCAAAAGAGAGCAAGTAAATTCTGGTTCCACCTATCAGACTCTTCGCCAGAAAATCACCATCATTTTGCGTTTATACATAGATCAGCACACCCAGAGAGAGCGACCCTTTACAGTACTTAAATTCATCAAAATACAAAACATGACTCAAGAAGAATATATTAATCATTGGCAAAGAAATCTCAAAGAAATAACCAAATTAACCTATTTCCAAATAATAATAAAAAATTAAACTGGCATCACATCTGACCAAAATTAAAGACTACCATCAAAGGAAGTTTCTGACGAAGTTTCGTGTGAGTGAAGAAAAGTATCTCAGAAGGCTATTCTGAGATGCGGGCACGAGGGGGACCTATACAATATTATATATATATATAAGCAATATCACACAAGCAAGTTTGCGATATGGCCCTATATAAGCACAGCTGTAATTCAGCCACAGGTAATCACAGCAGTGCTGATTTAGGGCCATATAGCACGATTGTGAGTGTGATATTGCTTATATACAACAGTTCAATGAACAAGATCATTAAAAAAAATTGGAAAAACTGATTATGGTCACAAAAAATGCATTTGTGCATGGAATTACTTTCCTACGGGATGGATCAGAATCTGCTGTTGCTAGTTCAAACTGAATGATGCGTCCAAGCCTGTCAAAAATGTCACTTTAGAACTAGTTTCACAGCTTGGGGTGTTTCTAACAAGTTATTGGAGAAACAAGGATGGATGGATGTGTGTGTGTGTGTGAGTGTGTGTGTGTGTGAGTGTGTGTGTGTGAGTGTGTGTGTGAGAGTGTGTGTGTGAGAGAGAGAGAGAGAGAGAGAGAGAGAGAGAGATGGAGCGTGCGCAATCACCTGCAACTGTTGCCACTCCAAAGCAGAGATGCTGTAGTGTGTTAGTCAGCTAACACTGACTGAAGATAATGTCAATTTGTCAAATGGATCCTATTTCTCTGTGGAAAAATAGCTGTCCAAGAGGAGGTATTCCTCCCTATTTCATGGTAGCCATGTGCAAGAGACATTCACCATAGAAACCAAACCAAAATGTCCTCCACCATTTTGAACACTTTGTCCTCTCCAATATGGAGGTAAGTGCCTTGAGTTTGAGTCAGTCTGTTGTGTCTTTCAGCTGTGATGGGCCTTAATGCTGAAGTTGTTAGATTAAAGCTGCTTTTCCCAGCTTTAGTACTGTAGTAGTAATCTGAGAAATCACGTTCCGCTGAATGAAAATACTGAATGACTGGTGATGCACGTCACCTCAGCTGACTCATTTACACACAAAAATTGTATTTTGCTGCAACCTGTCACAAAAAGAAAAGTAAAGATACACATATAGCTTCTTACACATCTGCACTGCTCTTACACTTTAGTTTAGAATGGCACGAACACAAGCGGAGTGATACAAACAGTGAAGTGTCTGAGTGTTTATGTTCTATGGTATCAGTACTCATGGAACATCTCTCGTCCAATCAGATTCAAGGACTGGAACTAACTGTTGTATATACAACAGTATATCCTAAATCTGATTGGACGAGAGACATCCCATGAGTAATTTTTTTTTAACATGTTCTATAGTTGTGAAAAGACAGGGGTGGTCTGGTTTACCCCTGTCTCTTCAGTTGTGTCAAATTAATGTTCATTTGACACAACTGAAGAGACAGAGGTAAACCAGTCCACCCATGTCTCTTCATAACTACAGAATATATATATATTTTTTTATGTATTTTTTTCATTGAAAATGGTTAGTTTAATTAAAATAAAATTCATTTTCTCACCCTAATGTCATTTCAAACCAGTATTACTTGTTTTTTTATTTTATTCCGTGGAACACCAGTCACTTTCAGTATGTACAGAGCATTGCACAGTTTAAAAAAAAAAAAAAAAAACCTGCAATAAAAATGGAAGGTGACTGAGGTTGTCAGTCTCTAGCATTCTACCTAAAAAAGTGTTTTGGTGTTTCATGAAAGAAAGATAGTTGAATGGGCTTTGATGTGAATGTAAGTAAATGATGACAGAATTTTCCTTTTCTGGGTGAACTATCCATTTAAATTAATTAAATTTTTTGAGTGTGGTACATTTTAACCATGTTTTGCTGCCTCAATTTCACATGCAAAGAAAAATAGAAATAAGCATTATCTTGCGCACATCAGTGTGATAGCTAAAACCGATCACAAGCTATGTTCTTAAATGAGAACACAAGATTTGTTTGAATTTGCAATAACAGATGGCTGTCTCCATTTATGCCCTGATAATGAGCGATCAGCATGGTTCCCTTCATTTACACTAATTTCTCATAACAATTTAAGCTTTGATCACAAACAAAAGTCATTATCATCAGAAACATCCACACCCACATTTAACAATGCAAGCCAACCAGCAAAGGCAAAAGTATGCTTGTTTTCTGATTAAGGTGAACAAATATGCACTAGAACTCAGTGACTTTTTTTTTTGGGTGATCTCATTTTTATTTGTAGATAGTCATAAGTATTTATATGAACATTTTAGAAGTTTGAACAGAAAAAAAACAACACTTTAACGTATATTCAGTACAACTTTAGAGACATACAAATATTTTTGAATCCTCTGAAGCAGGGTTTATCACTGTAACAGTTTATGGCAGACGTGTATTATGTATATGTGTTGTTCAGCGAAATTCTCACGGAATTCGCATTTACTGCTAACGTGGAGTTACAGGCAGTGTTTGGTGTATTCTAATTATAAAATAATTATTGACTGTAATCTAATACATTTTTAGTCTTAAAAAGTAGTGTAACATAGCATTTTGAAATCTTGCAATCGCATTACAGTCACTGACTTTCAATCAAGTTAATTACTTTGAAGTATTTCTAAAATATGATTTATATGATTTATGCTGCCATTTCGTAGCCAATGGAAATGAATGACTAATTTATTGGAGCTTGACTTATGAACCCTGATAATGCATGAATAATCACATATTTTTCTTGCAGATAATGACTATTCAGACAAAAAAATAAAAAATTAAATTATTTGAAATGTACATGAAATGTACAATGTACCTATACACATATATTTTCAACCTGGTCTCATAGTGAAAACATTACTCTATATACATTTTTGCAAAATGTGATATATTTAGTTTGTTAAATTAAGCTTAACATTGTCTTTAATATGTAACAGACTGGTGTATCTTAAGGTCAATATTAGGTCAGAAATGGCAAAAAAAGAAACTGCTTTCTCTAGAATCTCATCAGTCAGTCATTGAGACATCAGAGTCTCTAGTTTGAGAAATAGACACCTCACATGTCCTCAGCTGACAGCTTCATTGAATTCTACCCGCTCAACACCAGTTTCATGTACAACAGTAAAGAGAAGACTCAGATGTGCAGGCCTTATGGGAAGAATTGCAAAGATAAAGCCACTTTTGAAACAGAAAAACAAAAAGAAAACGTTAGAGTGGGCAAAGAAACACAGAGACATTGGACAACAGATAATTGGAAAAGAGTGTTATGGATCTTAACCCCATTGAGATTTTGTGGAATCAGCTTGACTGTAAGGTGTGTGAGAAGTGCCCGACAAGACAGCCACATCTATGGCAAGTGCTACAGGAAGCTCGAGGGTGAAATGTCACCTGAGTGTCTGGACAAACTGACAGCTAGATTGCCAATGATCTGCAAGGATTTTTTGATGAGAAAGTAGTTTAAGAAGTTCTGAATTTTTTTCAAATTGTAATAGTAATTTTTCCACATTATTAATTTCCTGACTATAAATTGAGATCAGTTGAATGCCACTTTGGTGAATAAAAGTTCAATATCTTTTCAATATGAACAAAATCTGTACATTATTCCAAACCTTTGGCCACCAGTGTATATTATAAAACGTCTCGGGTTACTTGTGTAACCCTTGTTCCCTGAAAAAAGCGGAACGAGATGCTGCGCTGCTAAGCGCTATGGGGAAACAATCTTATTGTGAGCTGCCCTGAACATGTGTGTAACACGTCAATGAAATTGCCTGGAATTTATAGCCTCGGTCGGTGAGATCATTGGACGCACCTGTGGCCAGGCTATAAATAGGAGGCGTCACCAGAGTGTCGTCAGAATATTTTTCTGAAGAGCTGTCCTGGGACGTCCCAGTGCGGCAAAAGAAGCGCAGCATCTCGTTCCGCTTTTTTCAGGGAACAAGGGTTACACAAGTAACCCGAGACGTTCCCTTTACAAAAAGCTTCACTTTGATGCTGCGCTGCTAAGCGCTATGGGGAACGAAATGCCCACGCCGCCGCACTGGGGCTGTCCGGACCCCTGATCGTTGTGAAGTGTTTTCACAGAACGCGAGAGGTTCCAGACATGAGCTCGAGATGTCGACTCAAGGGCATAAGCCCGGAGTAGCAGAACATCTAACACCATAAAATCCGAAGAGTGTGTGCGGAAAGGACTAGCCTGCCGTATCACAAACCTGGTTTAGACATGAGCTTGAGATGTCGACTCAAAGACATAAGAGTCCGGAGTAGCGGAGCATCTAGCCACAAAGTCAAAAGATGAGTTTGAGAAGCTGACCCAAGGGTTCTAACTCAAAAGTTCGTACCATGAACTTGGATTTGGCATGAGCCTGGGATGTCGACCCAAGGACATAGTCCGGGGTAGCAAAAACATCCTAGCCCATGTAGAAAATTGTAGAACGTGCGTGGAGAGGACCAGCCCGCCACGTCACAAACTTGTTCCTGCATGAGTTTGAGATGTCGACTCAAGGGTATAAGAGCCCGGAGTAGCAAAACATCTAACACCATAAAATCCGAAGAATGTGTGCGGAAAGGACTAGCCTGCCGTATCACAAACCTGTTCAGACATGAGCTTGAGATGTCGACTCAAGGACATAAGAGTCCGGAGTAGCGAAGCATCTAGCCCACAAAGTCAGAAATGAGTTTGAGATGCCGACCCAAGGACATAAGAGTCCGGGGTAAAGCATCTAACTCAGAAAGTTCGTACCACGAACTTGATTTGGTATGAGCCTGAGATGTCGACCCAAGGACATAAGAGTCCGGGGTAGCAGAGCATCCAGCCCATGAAGAAAATTGTAGAATGTGCGTGGAGAGGACCAACCCGCCGCGTCACAAACTTGTTCCGGCATGAGTTTGAGATGTCGACTCAAGGACGTAAGAGCCCGGAGTAGCACGAACATCCAAACTATAGAACCTAATGAATGTGTGCGGAGAGGACCAGCCTGCCGCATCACAAACTTGCTTAGACATCAGCGTAGATGTCGACCCAAGGGCATAAGAGCCCGGGGTAGCAGGAACATCTAGCCAAACCATAGATCCTGAAGAATGTGTGCAGAGAGGACCAGCCTGCCGCATCACAAACTTGCTTAGACATGAGCATAGATGTTGACTCAGGGGCGTAAGAGCCCGGAGTAGCATGAACATCCAAACCATAGATCCTGAAGAATGTGTGCGGAGAGGACCAGCCTGCCGCATCACAAACTTGCTTAGACATGAGCGTTGATGTCGACCCAAGGGCATAAGAGCCCGGGGTAGCATGAACATCTAGAAACATGACCATGAAACCAGATGAAAGTGTGCGGAGAGGACCAGCCTGCCACATCACAAACTTGCTGCAGAGAGAGACCTCTAGCCAAGGCTTTAGAGGAGGACAGACCTCTGGTAGAGTGCGCCCTAAAACCTACTGGCGAAGCTTGACCGCGCGCCTCGTAGGCCGGGGCAAAAATGTACCTCACCCAAAGTGACATAGTCTGCCAGGAAGTGACCGCCCCCCGGTCATGGCTTCCAAGTGAAGAATTGCTGCCCTGACTTTACGCCACTAGCAAAAGCGGTGGACATAAGTCTGAAGGGTACAGACTGGACAAAGTCTGAGAAGTCTTAGCTGCTCCGGCGTTACAAACGGCAGGGAGCAGAAGGCTTAGAAAATAACCGGCCAAGGGACGCTAAAGACACCTTGGGCAGGTAGTTAGGGTGAGGGTGCAAAGAATGCTTTTGGTCATTCTGGGGCAAACTCTAAACAGGCCGGCAAAAGAGACAGAGCCTGTAGGTACCCAAGTCTCCTTAGAGACGTAATTGCCATAAGAAAAACCATCCTGAGAGTCAGAAGTCTACCAAACGCTGACTCTAGAGGTCTAAAAAGGGGTCTTACCCTGTGAAGAGGTCCTAGCAAGGACGCCTCTCAGGGGGCACCCCGCCCACCAAGGCATGGCAAACCGGAGTGGAAGCCACATAGAACCTGGCAGTGGCGAGGCAAGTGCCCGCTGACAGTTCTTTCTACAGAAAATCCAGAACTGAAGCAAACTGGCAGTTAGCTGGTTCTGTAATATGAACTTAGGGGGGGAAACTGGGCGACTCGGGGAGAAGTAGAGGAGACATTGCGCTATCAAGAGAGGCGAAGAGGTCCTCTTCTGCCCTGTAAAATCTACCCAGATCAGTTCCAAGTGGAGGGAGCCGTAGCACTTGAAATGTTCTCGGAAACTTCAATAGAAAGCCCTGTGAACCTCAGTTGGTACCCTTAGGGGCCAAGCATGAGAGTTATCACAATTCGGACCAGTGATGAGAAGGTCCTTCCTGTCCGGAATCGCTCAAGGCGAGCCGTCAAGGAGAGGAATTCGAGAAACATATCCTGTTCGGCCAGCGCAGCGCCATTAAAAGGAGGCAAGACCCTTGCTGGCGAACCTTACCAAGACTCCCGGGAGCAGAAGAACCGGGAGACACGTAAGTGCCTTTGAGCCCAGACCCAAGGGGGCTGGGTGACTTAGGGAGAAGTAGAGGAGACATTGCGCTATCATAGAGGCGAAGAGGTCCTCTTCTACCCTAGATTAGTAAATCTGCTCCCACACATACGGGCATCCAGGGACGAAACTGCCCTGAGCTGCCCTGAGCCCCAAGGAGGATCGAACGTGTCAGAAATTCAGCTGACGTGAACTTGGATCCCTGATGGTTTATGTAAGAGGCTACCACTGTATTGCCCACCCGCACCAAGACATGGCAGCCTCAGGAGGAAGTATTTCAGGGCCAGAAATACGGCCATCAGCTCGAGACAGTTACTGTGACAACCGAACTGACGACCCTCCTATCCCTTTAAGCCGGACGACCACTTAAGGCCGCTACCCAGCCCGTCAGGGAGGCGTCTGTCGTTAGCAGCCTGCGACGACAAGACGCACCTAGAGTGGGACCCAAGGTAAGAACCGGGGTCTGAACCACATAGAAAGGGAACGAAGCACTGGGCGCGTAACCCTTATTTGCCTGAGGGAAATGACCCTTGGATGAAAACCCCCTGGCTTTTAGCCACAGCTGAAATGGTCTCATATGGAGAAGGCCCAAAGGAATCACCGTGGACGCAGACGCCATGAGACCTAATATTCGTTGATACTGAGAACAGTGCAACCTTGACCTAGCCTGAGATTGCTCAGGGAGTTCTGAATGGAGATGACACGAGCGGGAGACAACTGTGCCTGCATCGTGATCAAATTCCATATGACCCCTAAATAGGAGATTTTCTGGGTCGGGGAAAGAACGCTCCTTTGGCGTTGAGTCTCAGACCCAGGGAACCTAGATGAGCCAAGACGATATCCCTGTGCTGAACTGCCAGTTTCTGAGACTGGGCTAGGATCAGCCAGTCGTCTAGATAATTCAGAATGCGGATGCCCTGGAGTCGCAAAGGAGCCAGTGCTGCATCCATGCATTTCGTGAATGTGCGGGGTGATAGGGCTAGGCCGGACCAGGAAGTATCTGCAGTTCTACCTGAAGTAGACATGCCTGTTCCGGGCTTACGGTAGTGGAAATCACGCCGTTGAAGCTCGGAGGGCGGCAAGCATTTTCTACTGTTTTAGAACCCACATAGAAATACCTGGCAGAAGTTTCCACGCTGCCAGGTTCTCGGAGATGGTATTATTTCTGACACTTCCTGTTGAGGGGATGTCGAGTGTTCCGCGTCATGGATCAAGGCAGGAAGCAACGGTACACCCAACTCTATGATGGAAGCCTCTATCACCCGAAACACCAAAGGCGGCGGGAGTGAAGAGGTTTCATAAGGGTATCGGGAGGGCCGAAGTGGATGATACAAGCGCCCCGTCCCGAAGGAGACTACCCCCACAAGGCTGGGTACAAGAATGTCAGGGTTTCTTTCTCTTAGAAATCACACCCCTGAGGTCTTGCATTGGGGGCTGCTGAGGGTGACGAACTGGACCCCAGTCTTTACGAGGGGGAGCACGATTCGCCATGTCTTAGAGTTTTAGAGCCTCCCGTCTGGAAGGGCCGGGGCGGGGCTGGGTGGCCGATGGCCCCTCCCCCTGAGTGAGATGCCCACGCTCAGGTCCTTCAACAAAAGCCTAGTGCGCTTGAAACACTGCCATAGTGTGCAGAGCAACACCAGCCTGACCTGCTGTCTGATAAGCTTTCCCCACAAGCGTGGAGGTGGTCCTGCACAGCTTTGTGGGGAGAGTAGGTCTCTTTAGTGATGATGCCAAGCCAGGCGAGAGAAAAACCCGCAGGTGTCTCTTCTACCGGCGGCATCACCAAATACCCCCGAGCTTCAGCACCCACGATAGTTGAATACACCAACGTCGAGGGCACGAAGATACGGGAAGTATACATTTTTATAAGGAACATAGAAGAAAGGAAGGGACTGATATATAGTTCCATTCCCTCTTTTATTTCTTTATTTTGGCCACCAGACAGAAATTTGTCTTATAGTTTGGAGCGTTTGGGGGAGGGTCTCTTGTTCGTGTGGCCAGTCTAGTTTTAGTCTGGCCACAGCCCGCATAATACCTCGTAATTTCTCAGCCGTTTTATTATGTGCGTGAAAAAGTACAGAGGTTCAGCGCTCCGCCCCCCTCGTGAACTGAAGAGGCGCCGAAGCGCGCTTCGAGATCACGGGAAGGACCAGATGGGTCTGGGGAGAGAGCCCTGAATGAAATATGGCGACTCCCGGAAGTAAGGGAGGCGAGCGCGAAACATTTTGCCCGAAAGCAGACAGCAATGCTCGCATTTGTCTCTTAATTCTGCAGCCGCTTTATTATCGCGGGATTTACAGAGATTCAGTGTCCTCGTGAACCGAAGAGGCGCCGAGGCGCGCTTCAGGCTTACGAGGATCAGCTGAGTCTGGGGAGAGAGCGAGTGAAAGGGACAAACCCGTCTCTCGCGTCTCAGCCAGATCAATATGAGAGCCCCACAAATTAAGTGAGAGTGCTGACTCCCGGTAGCAAGCGAGGCGAGCACGAAGCACTTTGCCTGAAAGCAAATAACAGTGCTCGCACCCCCACTGCTGCAACGCGAGAGCAGCGTGCTCTTCCCCCCTTCTTTTTTTATATATATATATAAAAGAGAGAGAGAGAGAGAGAGAGAGAGAGAGAGAGAGGAAAGGAAAGTTCTTTTTAAAAAGACTTAGATTTTAACAAATTTCTAACAAAGAGTTTCGTGAAAACACACAGAGAGAAAGCTCTGAAGAAAAATGTCTGAGGACACTCTGGTGACGCCTCCTATTTATAGCCTGGCCACAGGTGCGTCCAATGATCTCACCGACCGAGGCTATAAATTCCAGTCAATTTCATTGACGTGTTACACACATGTTCAGAGCAGCTCACAATAAGATTGTTTCCCCATAGCGCTTAGCAGCGCAGCATCAAAGTGAAGCTTTTTGTAAAGGGAACACTAATGGTTAGGTTTAGGCATTGATTTGGTAAAGATATCTTTTGTAAATATCTCACTTATATTTTAAAACATTATTGGTTAGGTTCAGGCAAAAGTTTAGGTTAAAAACATCCATTTAAAATTCACCTTAAAAACTCATCTGAATACGGCACCGTTTTACTCACTTTTGGTGCCCCCAGCTGGACATTTTCACTGGAAACCAACAGGCAAATATGTTATGCAGCACAGAACTTGACACAGAATGTTCCAGCATATTTTTGTTATGTTGACCAGTTATCATTTTCTGCAAATAAATACTCTAAATGACAATATTTTTATTTAGAATATGGAAAAAATAAATGTGCCCCCAGCTGGAAATTTCACTGGAAACCTGCAGCCAAACATGTTATGCAGCATGGAACTTTTGAATTGCAAAAATATTGTCATGTTCACGTAAATTCCATGATATCAGGCTGAATATTTTATATGTTAATGACCCCTGCTCTGCTCAATATTCTATGGACCTAAGAGGATTGTAAACATTCTAAAGTTGTAAATAAATTGGGGATTGACATTTTAGAAGCTGTGCATACATTGATATTGTACATTTCAGTGCCTATCCAAACACAGAATATCTGTGCTAGTAACACAGTTTAAACACAAATGCCTAGAAATACTAATGAGGCAATGGTGCATTGTATAGATGAGACCACTCATAGACTGACTTTCATGTGCATGCACAATTAAAATACAAACAATTCTAAGAAATTTCTCTGGAAATACATGAAAATGAAATTAAATAGCATCTCATCAAACACCGGGATCTTCTGGGGACAAGGCAAAATAAATGACAGTGTTGCTGGTGGATGGCACAGTCTGCGTGAACGCTCCTAATGCTGCAGCTCTGCGAATCATCAGCGCACCAGGTCATGCCATCCCCTTCTATCCATGATTGCATTTGCATTTCAATGGCCATTCATATTGTTGAGTAAATACTTTTTTTTATTGCTTGAAGGTCTATTCTGCAAGACTGAAAAAGGTATGAAGTGTGTTATCTTAGCTTTTTTTTCTTGTTGTATTTTATGAGGTCTTTGAAAAATTTGCCAAGACCCATGAAAGCTGTGATTGGACATCAGGGTTAATCAACCAAATATTGATTCTTTCCTAAATTAAAAAAATAGTATTTTGTTGTTTAAAGATTAATATGAACTTGATTTATTCGCATTAACAACATTTTGACCAGTTGTCATTTTCTGCAAATAAATACTCTAAATGACAATATTTTTATTTGGAATTTTGAAAATAAATTTGTCAGTACAAACACAGATTTATTATTAGCAAACTATAGTTTTGGCAAGTTGCTCTACTTTGTAAATCTACTTTGTGCATGACATGAGTAATTTTTCCAACAATTGTATACAGACAGATTGTTTCACTTTTAATTGACTATATCATAATTCCAGTAGGTTAGAAATGTACATACACTAAGTTAACTGTGCTTATAAGCAGCTTAGAAAATTCCAGAAAATTATGACAAGCCTTTAGACAATTAGCTTCTGATAGGAGGTGTACTGAATTAGAGGTGTACCTGAGGATGTATTTTAAGGCCTACATTCAAACTCAGTGCCTCTTTGCTTGACATCAATTCACAGGGATATAAATATGAGGTAACACACAGGCCAAATTCCCATAATCATCAATAACAGTGGGTTAAACTTGTCTTGAAATGTGGCTATATGAAAATGCCCATTTCCACCATCAGGGCAGTAATAAACAAGTTCCAATCAACTGGAGATCTTAATAATCAGCCTGGAAAAGGACGGGTGTATATTGTATCCATGCACAGTGAGGAGGATGGTTCAAGTGGCCAAATAATCTCCAAGGATCACAGCTGGAGAATTGCAGAAATTAGTTGGCTCTTGGGGTCAGAAAGTCCAAAAAAATAAAGAAATAATATCACAACACCTACATCACCACAAGTCGTTTGGGAGGGTTTCAAGAAAAAAGTATCTGCTCTCATCCAAGAACAAATTTCAAATGTGATCAGGTTCTATGATCAGATGAAACAAAAAAGTTTGAAACAAACTTTGAAACAAAATGGTTCACTGACCACAAATGGCCATGGCCATCCCTGAACCCCATAGAAAATTTGTGGGGTGAACTGAAGAGGAGAGTCCACAAACATGGACCTCTGAATTTGAAGGATCTGTAAAGATTCTGTATGGAGCAATGGTCTCAGATCCCTTGCCAGGTGTTCCCCAACCACATTAGGCATTATAAGAGAAGACTCAGAGCTGTTCTCTAGGCAAAGGGAGGTTGCAAATAGCATTGAATAAAAGGGTGCCAATAATTATGTCCAAGGCATAGAGGAAAAACAATTATAATAATGATATATTTCCTGTTTCAATTGTTTTACTTAAATTTAAAGTTAGATTTTTAAATTGAAGTAAAACAATATTTATGCCCACGGATACGGTTCTGTGCACTCATATTACGTACACACACCTGATTTTTATGTGCGCTATTATGGTACTAGGCAAATGCCAAAAAGTATATTTACCCATAATGTGCAACATCCAATAGCCATTCAGACCGACAAGTACACCCTCCAATCCAGGGAGAAGACGGCAGTCGAGTTCTTCAGACGAGATGATGTCAAATATGGGGAGGTGGATTGAACACTCTACAAGAACATCCGTTTAGCAGGAGCCACTAACAAATGCCAGCAGCAGCAGAGTCTGCTTGAAAAGAGACTCAATTGTGGCTGCAAAAGATCCAGTAGTGCTCAGGATCTCAAAAAGCAGCTGAAGTGGGCAAGGCTGAGGCATGCTACTAAACAGAGAAAAGACCCTTGTGAGTCTGGTTAAGGCGAATAAAATAAATAAAAAGACTCCTCTTACACTGTGTGTTTTGTGGAATGACTTGCCTCCACCCATTAAATTGGCCCCCATATTTTATATGTTTTATGTGTTATTATATTTTTTATTTATTCTTTGTACAGCACTTTGGTAATCTTGTTGTTTTTTAAAATGTGCTATATAAATAAAGTTGATTGGATTGGATTCTATTTTTTGCTGGCATATCCTTCAGTTACATTCTGGGACAGAGTGAAATTGTTCTTGCTCAGATTTATTCTGAAACCCTGAGATGCAAAGTGCAAGAACACCAGTTGTGTGTCTAGCACTACTTTCTCCTGTGATTTGATTTGAATGGCATAACCGTGAATTCATAACAAATGCTGTTAAAGGCAAAACTAAGACATTTTCTGTGTGGGGAATAAACGCTGATGTCTTTCAAATCGACTGATGTGAACCAATTGTTCTGATGTATTGAACAAGAGTGTTGTATATTAACATCTTGAAAATGTATTTTCTTAAATGTCTGTTCAATATAGGGCACAGTAAACCACCCTTGTTTGGAACTAGAAAATAACGGGAATAAATCCACTGTTGACATTGGTCCAAATGAGAGTTTGCTCCTTTTGGGAGTAAGGATGGGAAAATCCAAACCTGCATCCATTATGCTGGGATCCTGGACTCAAAGCATCCCAAACTTGTACATCAGGCAGGCCACTTTCTTTTGGAGTCAGGTAGGCTTGGGTTGGAGGGGATTCTTAGATGCAGCAGCAGTAAAGGACATTTTATCCAAGGGTTTGGTGGGGTGCGGGTTGGGCTGCTGACTAGTCTGTTTGTTGCGGGGTTCAGGTCGGGCAGCTTTTGGTAAAAATGCCTGGAAGTCAGGCATGGGCAGGCCATACAGTGGGAGTCTGGTGGGGCATTGACTTTCTAGGAAGGCACAATTTAAAAGCTTTTTGTCGTGACAGTGCTGCTGTATGAGGGTGGCAGCCGGACCAAATAGAACTTGTCCGTTTCCACTGGGGATCCCACAATTCACCTCTTCTCACTGTCAAGCAGACTGGTGAGATTCAGCCACAGTGTGTGTTCACCCATGACAGATAGAGTCATAGCACGGCCAGAGGCTTCGACAACCTGACAGGCATTACGAAAAATTAGGTCATTGACCATGATGATTTCCTTCTACAATGTGGATGAAGGAGAGACCTTCTCTAAATGTTTAACCATATCTTCCATGAGTTCAGCCTGGTAGGTTGAAAGAATGGAGGAAACATTCAGTGCTTGAACAGCAAAAGCTGAGGCTCTGTATAAGACTTGAAAAAGGGTGGTGGAGAAGCAGTCCATCTTGTTAGGGAGGTTGGGCTTAAAGGGGCAAACGAACCTCCTTGCGAGGTTTTAAGGCTATTGACGGTTCTATGGTGGGGTGTCACCCATACTGAGAGCGGCCATATCTTCACCTCCAAGCCAGAAAGACCATGCTTAAGGTCAAGCGGATCTCTCCAGTAGTGCTTCATATGCTTAGCACAAGCAGGAAGGACAGGCAGGAGCTGTTTTCTTGGGCCGGGCATTCATTCAATGTTGAGCTGAGTGGCTGCACACCTAGAGGAGGATGGCATGTGGTAACACTGCTGAATGGCTGACTGGCTGAGCTTGAGTCAACGGGATGGCCTCCTGGTCCTCTGAGCACTCCAGCACAGTATTTTCATCATTCCCAGAGCTGGGAGGCTCGTGCTCAAATGAAGAAACACTGGGTGGGAAGATTCCTCAAGTAAAGAAGCCTCAGTTTGGTTGGACCATATGAGGGAAGGCAATGTCTGGGGGGTCCCCAGAGTTGCAACACCATCGCCATATCACCCATCTGATTCATCATGCTTCAGTTTGCTGACTTGGGTAGCAGCAAGTTTGAGTCTATGGCACAGAAGCTTCCTTGGCAAGGACATACAACGGCTACAATTTTCAGGCAAGGAGAGAGCCTCCTCCATGTGTTTGAATCCAATGCACACAATGCAGAAAGGATGGAAATCTCTTGCTGTGATAAGATGCGGCAGGGCATGTTGGCGACTGCTGGTTACTCTTGAGTAACAATCCACTGAATAACAGGTGGTTAGCCCGAGATTCAGGTAAAATGGCAACAAGGAAAGGCGGGCAGCCTTAACATGAAGGCCAGTGAGCGTGGGTGTTTTGCAGGCTGAATAAAACCGCAAACTGACCAGAACTCCTTTGGCAGTCATGCCTGGCGGAGGCTGATCCAAGGATGTCTCCTTTTACAGACTGTTGAGTGAGAGCTCGCAATAAACTAATGTCAACTGAATAAAGTAGCACGTAGAGGTCATTTTATGCTCACAGGTAAGGGTGGGGGCTTACGGTGGCATTGGACAAGTGCACCTGTCTGTAAAGCCAGACTTGGTGCAGTTGGATGATTCTGCAGAGATCAGGTGCATTTGCACTTTTAGGTGGATCTCGGACACAAGATGATGAAAGAGAACGTATACTTACTGTGCATTTTCACATTTAAGAAAAAAAAGGCTTTCTACGGATTTAGGATAAAAATAAGGCACATTTCAAACTGTTCTGAGACAGTGCAGACAGACAGACAGAGGTTAAGTCATTCACTAAACAGGGAGCATCCTATAGCTTCCTTATGCAGCTATGGCCAAATGTTAGGAGAGAATGTACATTCTCTCCTAACATCTGTCCAAAAGTTCAGTTTCAGGATACAGATGATGTTTTGACCACACAATATGTTTGGCAGCCATTGGAAAATGGTAATCAGTACATAGATTCAGAATTGTAAAACGCATAATGTTATTTTAACATTATGGCAGTGATTGGAGGATGCTGGCAATTACTTTAAATCAAATTAATTATGCTAATTTCTGATTGGTAAAATGCTTCAGCACTGGTTTTCCCTTGTTTGTTTGACAGTGCAGAGAAAACATTTTGTTTTGAGGATTTGTTGCCGAAGTAGAAACATGCATTGTAATATAAAAGTGAATTATGTCAAATATATATATATTTTTTATTTGTATGTTTTTATTTACTTTCCCCAATACACACTTTTCCAAAGCAGTTTTACACATAATCAGCTGTTACATCTGTGAGGTCTTAAAACATGAACATCCATCACACCTGATGAAAAAAAAATATTTCTATAGCTATTTATTTTTTACATTTCACAACTTAGTCCTGCTTTTCCCATATGGGGACATACTTTTTATAGGACTATTTTCTCTAGAATGTTTGATTTATTTTTTTGCATGTTTATTAGGCTCTACCAGTTACTTATCAAAAGGGAGATGGAAAATGCACTTATATTATATATAATGTATATACACACCGATCAGCCATAACATTAAAACCACCTGCCTAATGTTGTGTAGGTCCACCTCATGCCGCCAAGACAGCACCAACCAGCACACAGCATTCTGAGATGCTATTCTTCTCACCACAATTGTTCAGAGTGGTTATCTGAGTTACCATTGACTTTATCAGTTCGAACCAGTCTGGCCATTCTTTGTTGACCTCTCTCATCAACAAGGCATTTCCATCCACTGAAATGCAGCTCACTGGATGTTTTATACATTCTAGAGACTGCTTGTGAAAATCCCAGGAGATCAGCAGCTAAAGAAATACTCAAACCAGCCCATCTGGTACAAACAATCATCCATGTGATTATCTAATCAGCCAATCATGTGGCAGCAGTGCAGTGCATAAATTCATGCTGACAAAGGTCAGGAGCTTCTGTTAATTTTCACCTGAAGCATCAGAATGGGGAAAAAATGTGATCTCAGTGATTTGGACCGTGGCATGAATGTTGGTGCCAGATGTACTGGTTTGAGTATTTCTGTAACTGCTGATCTAGCATTCTGTGATGCGGGTTGGTGCTGTTTTGGCAGCACGAAGGGGACCTACACATTATTAGGGAGGTGGTTTTAATGTTGTGGCTGATCGGTGTATATGATAATTCAGTAAGTACTAATATCTCAAGTAGTAAATGTCCATGGGGAACAATCAATAAAAATAAATAAATAAAAAAAAAACTACTAAACTGTATCTCCACAACAGCATTCAGGAGACGGATTCATAGATTTACATCCTGCAAGGGCTGGTTTTGAGTGTGTGTGTGTGTGTGTGTGTGTGTGTGTGTGTGTGTGTGTGTGTGAAATAATTTCCTATGGACACACACATTAGAATCTAATGCAAACACATGACCAGCTAGAAGCAGGATTTAACATTTAATTTGGACATTTCCATATTAATAATGTAGCATAAAATGTTTAATATTTGACTGATGGCAGGAAAATCGAAACCAATTCAGTGATCTGATAAAGCCAGCTGGTGAATACTTCCTTTCTAAAATTAACCACAAGGACCCAGGGGTGCTAAGCAATTACCCCAAACCAAGGCGATGATGAAGCAATGCGTGAAGAGGACCTGACAGTCTCTCATGTTTTCTCAACGAGCTGCTTAAGAGACTTCGGAAGGGAGAGCTTGACAGATGCAGTACGGCTTTATCGACTAATTTTGATGACACGTGACTGGAGATGCAAGCTCTTTGGATGCAACCTGGAAATACTGCAAAATATAGAAATCGTTATGGGAATCGGGAGGAATTTAACGATTCTGGTTCCGATTCTGATTACACTTCACGATTCCATTAAGATGCCTTTATGATGGATCTTTACTATATCTACAGGTATATATAACAAATAAACATAAAATGCAAAACTACTTTTTGGCCTTAACAGCAAAGTAACAAATGACACAAGCTCATCAATCCAATGAGACTGGACCAAATTGCTTTAAATGATTGCAGCAGTAATCCAGTTCCAATTTTGATTATAAGTGTAATTTTACATTCACATGGAGAATGCCGCCATGTACATATAGGGGTCCATATTAAACTAATCCAAAAATGAGTGATTGACAATCTAATTCATTTCAGCATTAGCATAGCCATGTAGAAATTAGCCTCCAATTACCACACTCAGTTAAATGCTGGAAACTGATGAATGTAAATGTTGGATATGGCATGTCATTCATACTTTTGTCCCGTGTCCCAAGCTCAGGAATGACAGGGGTGAAATCTGAATTATGATCTAATCAAGTTGTATTAGGATATTATTTTATGCGTAGCAGGCAGTAATGAATTGTAATTCTCCATGCAACCCAATGGTAGCAGTCCCCTTCAATAAGAATGATCATTTTGCCGAGGATGGAAATATGGCCAAATTCATTGACCTCAGCAGATGTCACAGACTCAACTTCAAATGAAGACCACAATAAAGCAATCTCTATTGTTTAAACCCAGATCAATGTGACTTTTGTCTAAATACCACTAATACCTAACACTAATACCACTGGAAAAAATCACAATTAATTAATATAAAATCCACTTCAAACTAGAGGCATTGAAATGATCTGAAAATTGTTTGTGGGGGAGACTCTCACCAGCCACTCTTCACAAGTACAACATGGTTTTAAATGCCTAGCTTCCACATGCTCACATGGAATACCATGTGAATGCTTTGTTTAATAGTAATGCTTGAAAGTGGCTACATATAATACTTTTTTTTTCTTTGCATTTTAGTCAAGCAAAATAAACCTTTATATGTACTGCATATAGAGAAAATATTAAAGCTGTCAAAATTAATATGTGAACGCATGAAATAAATGCAATTTTTTCTTAGACATGAGGAATCAAATTTTCCTTGATCTTTTGACTTTTGTCACTGTACTATAAAAAACTGTTTCAGAACTGAAAACTTCCTCCTTAATATAAAAAGAGCATTTATTTAAACCAGGATCCAGAGACAGTTTGTTTGGAATTTGTGGGACTTGTGATATCACATCTGCATATAACAGCCTCTACAGCAAGACATCCACTCCCATTTTTCATCATTGCACCCTTGGCCCCACCCACTGGTGCTCAGTCAGACACATAGGTGAAGAGGAGAGAGGGCCTGTCATGGGAGATTCTTCCAAAGGAGAATTACACACGACACATTTATGTACCTATCTGGATTTAAATATTTTTTTTACATAAACATGCACTAGATGAACGGTTTTGATTATCATTCATCTCGCGCCACTTTTAAAAGACAAAATGCCAAGTTAGAACTTTAAAATGGATGCAATGTATTGGGTGTACATTATGTGTGAAGGTTGGACATTTGACTTGGAAACTCCATACGTTCAACAATGTCCATACGTTCAACAACACTTTCAAATTCAGCCAATGGTGTCAGTAGGGCTGTCACGATTATGAAATTTGACTGAAGATTAACGGCCAAACAAATAATTGTGATTATGATCTAAAGGAGTATGTGATCTAAAGGAGTATGTGCTTTATACACTTTAAGAATTCAGTTTTACAAATTTAACTTCAAAATATATAAATCAAATAATAAAATGGAGATATATGATTTCCTTGTAAGGCTTTAAAAACATCTAGGTTACGTATGTAACCTCCGTTCCCTGATGGAGGGAACATGACGTTGTGTCGAAGAAGTGACACTAGGTGTCCAAATTAAATCACGCCATGCTCTGAGCCATGTACGTGTACTGCTGACACAGGAGCGGCAGGTATTTTACATGCAAAGGCGACCAGCTGTATCAGACTGCACTGAAAAGGGGAGGGAAACAGAAATAATTAAAATGTGTGGGGGGGGGGGTACTTCATGTAACAGTGTTGTACCCCCCCCACCCCACCCCACCCCAAAAAAAGGCTGTTCCTCCGCTTCCAGGCGGCTGGGCTCCTCGTCCCCCGGGAGATGGCCGTGGCTGCTCCGTTGGGGTGGACGGTAGTGGCGAGAACTCTACTAAGCTGTATCCCTCCTCCTTCCTGGATTTCGGCACCAGTGTAACGTAGTTCAAGGGAAAGGAGGAGGTGAGAACCGGCTTGTCAATATAAATTATATTTTAATGATAAACTTAAAAGACACAAACACACATATGACGGACATGTCCGTAAATGATCTCTCTCTTCCCGCACCACCGTCTGCCATCGGCCTTTATCCCTCTCGGAGGCTTGATTAGCCTGATACAGGACCGGGTGTGTATCGTTATGACCCGGCACCGCCCTCCGCCCTGCCACATAAATGTACATTCAAACATACATTTTTGTCCAAATACATATTCCATGAAATTCTGCAATTTATTGCTAATGCCGTTTTTTTTTTTTTTTTACTAGATTTCATGTTTTAAGCATACTACATGTTATACATACTGCGGAATAAGCTGACTCCGATTGTTGAATTACTGAAAATGTATTCACATTCCGAGATGTTATGGCCGAATCATCATGCTACGAATCAAGTGTGAATTATTTTTTTATTTTATTTTAATCATTGATCCGACTGTCATCATTGTCTAAAGTTTATAACTCACAGGGATGCATGAGGGTCCAAACGGTTGAGACAATCACTGATCCACGGACATAACCTTTCTGGAGTTACTTTTTCAAAGAATAAGCAAAAACTTAAGATATTTTAATGATTCAAGTATAGAAAATTATCTGCATAATTAGCCTTAAAAATAAAGGGTATTTTGGCATGGCTTGCTTCTGTTTCACAGATATGTTCAGATTCAATAACACTGTGGAACACTTTTTTTTTTTTTTTTGGTTCCTGGTTAGTAAGTGTTACTTTCCTAATTATGCCTCAAAAGTATAGAAAAGGCTCTTATTCTCCACAAACTTTGCTATTGTGAACAAGACAGTGATATTTTGAAATGTACCTATTTTCCAGCACATTCCAGATAGATTCAGTTCTGAGTAAACGTGGGCTAAATTCTAGAAATGTCTAGAACTTTCCTATATACTATATACTATAGTAGTATAAATACAGGGGCCTTAAGCCCACCAGTTCAGTTTAGATCCTGTAGCCTTTGTGGTTACATATTAAGACCTTGCTGGACGACTTGAAGTATGATGAGTGATGATGACTTCGAAATGGTGGCATTCCTGATGGGACTCCAAGGCGATTTTACCAAGTTTCCCTGCTATCAATGCATTTGGGACAGCAGGGACACCAAGGCACACTACCACAGTTGGGACTGGCCACAACGTACCGAGTTCTCTGTAGGGAGGAACAATGTCAAGTGGGAGCCACTGTTGGTCCCTGGAAGGTTTTGATGCCAGCACTGCACATGAAATTGGGCCATATGAAACATTTTTTCAGAGCTCTAGATAGCATTAAAGTACCTTCAATACTTCTTCCTTAAGCTGTCTGAGGCAAAGGTCAAAGCCGATGTCTTCATCAGACCACAGATAAAGAAGATCCTGGAGTGCATTGAATTCCCCTAGAAGCTCACTAGTAAGGAGAAAGTGGCTTGGAACAGCTTTGTCGCAGTAGTTAGGGTCTTCCTGGGCAATAACAAGGCCAAAAACTATGTGGAGCTGGATGAGACTCTGGTGAAGAACTACAACACAATGGGCTGTAGGACGTCCCTCAAAGTCCATATCCTTGATGCTCATTATTATAAATTCAAGGAGAACATGAGTGAGTACTCGGAGGAGCAAGGTGAGTGCTTCCATCAGGATATGTTGTTTTTTCTGACTTAATGTGAACGAAAAGACACATTCGGCCATTTTCTCATATTTATATTTATCTATATCCATTTTCTGGTAAATTCAAAAATAGCACAGTCCTGGTCAAAAAAGCAAAGTTTGTGGGGAATAATATATTCCTTAACTTCAGTGGAATGTTTAAGCATTATAAAAACAAAGCAGATGTACTGTATCATTTCCATACAGTATTTAAACTGCTGAGCAGTTATCAGAAAAGTCAACAATAATGGCACAATAACAATAATTTGGAGTTTCAATGATGTCCCTTTGTCATTGTAAAGTGCATTTCACATGAGTTGAGTCAAGGCCTCAAAGCTCCGCTAAACACCAGCGTCAAGCGATGCTTGGTTGTTGAACAGTTGCTGACCATTTAAATAAAAATAAAAAAAATACAAATAAATGCAAATAAAATAAACATCAGTATTACTGTTTAGTATCAGTCAAATGCTGACTATTTTAATACTGCCAGTCAATTATGGGCAGGTTGTAAAACAAGAAGCATTTACATCTGCCGAGTCAAGAGATAAACAGCGGCAGTGGTATTACACCATATTCTGCTATACAAGTTCAGGGGAAACTTTAAATATTAATTTTTTTTAAATGTAATGACTGAAATTGTTCATTTGAAGAGGGTACCAAACTGCAAATCCTGATCAAAACAGTTTGGTGAATACATGTTTACACTTTAGCTTCCATTCAGCTGACAAGCAATGAAGGTAGCTACATGGTTAGCAAGTAAGCTATGAGCTCATTGTCATGGAGAGTAAAAGATGGACATTGTTTATTTACTTTCCAGCATTGCATCTCCCCAATTAGGTAACAATGTATCATGAAATCAACACTCAACAGACACAATCCACCACCACACCATTGTCTGCTAAGCTGCAAAAAGATGCTCTGACAAACTATAGCTGGCTAACAGGAAACAGATGTGACAAACATGAGTGATATGGTTATCAGGAACAGGGTAAACGTTATATTAGTTATACTGAAAAGGGGAAATTATGGAGTCATTGTTTATTAACTTTACAGTATGTATTTCACAAACTAGTTAGCAACTATCTGTGAAAACACCTCTTAACTCCGCACTGTCTGCAGAACCACCGTCAGCTCAGTTCTGTAAACAGTGGAGTCGGAGCACGCTCTGCTGGACAAACTATGTTATAACGCCAATTCTAAAGCATTGTTTTCTGCATTATATGGTCTGAGAAAAGTTTTCATATCTGCACATATCGGTAAACATATACGCCGATACCGATATATCTGTGAAAGGTTAATATCGGCCAACTGATAAATTGGTCAGGCACCAGTTTGGATTAAAAAAATAAAAAATAAAAACAGGTATTGGACTCTGTATCAGTCAGTACTAAAACTGAAGTATCAGTACTCATATTCGTTCTCAAAATGCTATCAGGACATCCCTACCGAAATTACAAGTCACATTTGCATTACACAGTCAAATTAATGTGAAACCGGAACACTTTGTGTTCGCTATCAATGTTTATAATTCAAAAGTTTACCTCATTTATATTTTTGCAGGAGTGTAGCGTGAGCCTTCATAGACAGCGTGCGCATCAGAGAGCTCGAAAAGCAGTTTCTTCACGATCTGCTACGAATACGGTCCGCAAAGTGGGTCAATGATGCTGGGAGTTCAACTGAATGAGACACAAACACGCCACATTCAAGGCACTTATAAATTTGCTTAAAATTCCTTAACTGGACATTAAAATCTGATTGGAATTTTAACTGGCCAATAATCGTGGTTAATGACAATGGTTAGATCAAATAACCACTATCAAAGAATTATTTAATAATCACAACAGGCCTAGGGGGCAGTGACTGAAATTCGGAAAGCACAGAACGATTTTAGCATGAACGACTTCCTGTTGCCGAATGATTGGTCTGGTTTTAATATTTGCAACACCCCTGCTTCAAATAGTGTGAAAAGCTATTCAAATTTTTGTGGAAACAGCAGTGAAAAAAAGAGCAACATTAGTGAGTTTTTGGCATGTGTAGACAGCACTGGGCTATTACAGGGAAATGCTGACACAGGTCTGGTATGTGTGGAGACTTGTCTATCTGACTCTTAAGAGCACTATTCATTAGAGCGCTTGTCACTGACTAATGCTTCCAGAGCAGGAGAGCTCTCTGCAGGAAGATCAGTCAGCTTTGGTACCAAGGTGCTGATGTACCACACTTTAACACTGAGTTAGTGGCTGGATCTGAAACCAATAGAGATGCACTGAGAAGGCACAAATTTCCTAGCTCTAAAAGTGGTTGAGCAGACATGCTGCAGTGTCTTGCTCTCAGTACAATGTGACTTACAGAAGGTAAGCTTTCGGAACAACATCCTTGAACAATATTCCTATTATATTGAGGGTGCAATTGAAAATGTCTCAGTTACGTATGTAACATTGGCTCCCTGAGGGGAACGAGATGCTGCATATGAACGCTATGGGACACATCCGATTGTCACGTGGTTTGAAGCCCTAATACAATCATGGCAATTTATTGGCTGATGCCACTTAAGAGACGACCCCTGTGGAGCTACATCACGGGCTCCATAAAGGTGCTCGCTTTCGCACCATCGAGTCAGATTTTCTGCAAAAGGCACGAGCCTGTGTAGCTGCTACAAAGTTCCCTCATGGAACCAAGGCTACATATGTAATGAGACGTTCCCTTTCGTGGAATTCGAGCTGCGTATGATCGCTATGGGATGCAGCGCAAAAGTGAGCAAAAGCATCTGAATAAAAGGGATTATGATTTTACTCCTGTTCCAACAGAGAGAGCCTGGGTAGCAGGTCTTGAGTTCTCCAGATTATAAAATCGAATACATTTATGCAGAGAGGTTTACCCTGCCGCCATACAAATGTCCACCAAGGACGCACATCTAGCCAAAGCCTATGAGGATGTCGTGCTCCTCATAGAATGTGCTCGAATACCCAAAGGCGAAGGTAAACCACGTGCTTCGTAAGCACTCAACATTGCATCAAAACGCCAATAAGACAGTCTTTACTTGGACACCGAAAAACCTCTGTTGCGGCCATCAAAGCACACAAACAACTGCTCTGACTTATGCCACTGGCTAGTATGTTCAACATAAATTTTCTGAACTGCACAAAACATATATAACCTTTCATACACCTCGACTCAAATGGGGGAGGAGAGAAAGCCTGAAAAATAATGGTCTGCGAGTGCAAATAACATGGAAATAACCAAAAGCGGTCTTAACACAAGTTTTGAACAACCTGGTGCAAAATCCATATACAAGAGATTGACTGGCAGGGAATGCAAATCACAGACTCTCTTAATCTATACTAATGCCACTAGTAGTGCCGTTTTAAGAGTCGAAAACCAGAGGGGACAGTGCAATTAAAAATTTTAACAGTTGACCTTTGTGCCACATTATATTTAGGACCAAAACTATAAACCTCAAAAGAAAAAAAAACTCTTCAAAATTCATGAAGAGATATTTAAGGACACTAAACAAATTACACAACCTTATACATTCCAAAAAACAATGATAAAATGTTTCCCTCATTTTACAGAAAGGACACTCATTTGACACATTAGGATTAATAACACTCATGAAGGCATTAACAGCAACTGCACCATGTAAAACTGTCCAATGAATATCACCTGTATATTTCTCTATTGGTGCTTTATATAAAATTCTCCAAACAGGTTTTACATCATGATCCAATCCCAGTTTCTCTCTCCATACTGTATCAAAATGTTATTTTAAAACTGCTTTATTTAAAACTTTTACAAACTTACTCTGTACATCTTGTACATTTAACTCTTCGAAACCTTTCAAATCTAGAGGAGGTCCAGGCAGTCCTTTTAAGTTCAACAGTAAATACAATGTTTGGAAAAGGATCTACTCTCTTAGAAACTATTTTACCATTGTAATAATCATCCAGCTTAGTTTTCTCTTCCTCAGTTAATATTTTTTTTAAAGATCCATCACTTTTCCAACCTGTCATACAGACTGAATGCCTAAATGCAAAGCCCCTGCCTGAATATTTTTCATCTCGTGACCAGAGATGTAACTTCTGTATTTTAGTGGAACACAGAATATGAAACAGTCCTGGTGTTACTTTAATAGACAAGAGGTTCTCTAAAAGCCAGTACAATGAAAAAGTTGTTTCTAACCTTTGTTTCTTGAGTAAGTCCCAGGCACTGGGATTGCACTTCAGCTTGCTCAAATCCATTAAAAACAAGGCAGAGTCCAAATCCAACCCATCAGCTAGTTTAAAAATAATGTTAGCTACTTTTCTCCATACTAGATCCTCAGGCCCTGTAAGATACAGCTGAATGAATAGAAATCGATATGCCACTCCTCTACTAGCCAGATGTATACGTCACCTTCTGGTCTGAGACAGTGCAGTTGCCATACCACACTGTGATGCAGTTTGTTAGGATACTTTCAGTAATGCAGTGGTACAATTTCAGTAGGATGTGGGGGGACAGGTGAGCTTTCCTTAGCCTTCTAAGGAAGTAAAGGCACTGTTGCACCTTTTTGTTCAGAGTGGAGGTTTTGTAGGTCCAGGAAAGATCCTCAGAGATATGGGTACCCAGGAACTTGAAGCTAGTCACACGCTCTACTTCGCCCCCATCAATGTAGATGGGAGTGTATGTGTGGCCCTTCCTAGTCCACCGGTATTCCACAATCAGCTTCTTGGTCTTCTGAATGTTGAGTGTGAGATTGTGGTTATCACACCACACTGCCAGGTGCTGTACCTCTTCCCTGTAGACAGTCTCATCATTGCCGCTGATCAGGCCTACCACCGTGTGGCCATCTGCAAAATTGATTATGGAGTTGGAGCCATTCTCAGGTATGCAGTCGTGGGTGAAGAAGGAGTAGAGGATTGGACTCAGCACACAGCCCTGTGGTGGAGGAGTTGTGGTTGCTGATCCTAACAGACTGTGGTCTGTTATTGAGAAAGTCCAAGGTCCAGTTGCAGAGGGAGGGATTGATGACAAGATCAGTGAGGGTCACTTCAGCAGCATGTTTTGGTACTGGTACAATGGTGGCTGTTTTGAAGCAGGTGGGGACAATTACCTGGGCCAAGGAGAGTTTGAAAATGTTGATGAAGACGTCAGTCAGCTGTTCTGAGCACTTGGCCAGGGATGCCATCAGGGCCAGCAGCTTTATGTCCATTCACTCTGCTCAGGGTGGAGCACATGCCACTGGTGGAAAATGTGAGTGGCAGATCATCAGGTGGGAGCTCAGCTTTTATGGGTGGTTCTGTGTTTCCACGATCAAAGCGAGCATAAAAGGTGTTCAGTTCGTCTGGGGGGGTGGCATTACTGGTTGGGGGAATGCTGTTCGCTGGTTTGTAATCTGTGAGGGCATGAATGCCTGTCCACATATGTCAGGGGTCATTGTTCTTAAATTTGTCCTCAATCCACAATTTGTAATTGTGTTTGGCTGCTTTAATTCCCCTCTTCAGATTGGCTCTGGATAAATTGTAGGCTTCCCAGTCACCAGATCTGAAAGCAGCATCATGTGCCTTCAGCAGGAGTCGGACTTCCTTGTTCATCCAGGGTTTCTGATTGGGGTATGCTTTAATAGTTTTTGGGATGGTTACCTTGTCGACACACCTGTTGATGTGTTACAGAAAAGAATTTGTATAGGGATTAATGTCTGTGTGTGAGTCCAGGTTGGCCTGAGAAGCAAATGCATTCCTGTCTGTGTTCTGGAACTGATGCTGTAGTGAAGAGTCTGCTCCATCAGCCACACTTTTACAGTCCTCACTGTGGGTTTCACACGTTTGATGACTAGCTCTAATCTTAACCAACAATGTTTCAATGGCTAGAGAACATAACATTCCAGATAAAACACATCCTTGCCTAATAGCTCTATGAATTTTAAAAGGAGTGCTCAACCCACCATTAATTTTCAGTATGCTCTCAACATCCTTATACAAAACCCTGATCATAGCAATAAAACCATAGCTGAAACCAAACTCCTCTAACGCATGCCAGAGATAGTCGTGCTCAATCTGGTCAAATGCTTTTTCCTGATCTAAGGAAATAAGACCAGTGTCAAAATCCAGTAACCTAGAGATGTCCAAAATGTCCCGAATTAAATGGATATTATAAAAAATGGATCTGTTTGGTACACAAGGATCACAATTGATAACTTGCCCAATCACCTCCCTCAGCCTGATGGGATGAATTTTTGATCAGAGCACAGAAGGGAAGTAGGGCGGCAATTCTTTATTTCTTTTAAATCTCCTATTTTGGTAATAGAGTTATGACTGCCCTCCTGCAGCTCAAAGGTTGAAACCCTCCGGCCAAAATATCATTAAGCACAGAAAGCAAGTCTTCCCCCAAAACTGACCAAAAAGCCTTGTAAAACTCAATCTGTAAACCATCAATTCCGGGGGATTTACCACATTCCATGCTCTGTAGAGCAGCATGCAGTTAACTTACTGAAAGTAGCCTTTCAAGCTCAGAGTTAGCTTTATCAGATACTTTTGGCAGCCCCATATAAAAATTATTAGTCATCTCATCCACTTATGTATACTCACTGTTATAAAGCTCAGAATAAAAATGCACAGCTCTTTTTCTAATTTCTTTAGACCCTGTAATTTATAACCCTTTTGATGAGTTTAAAGAATGTATATACCGACTCTTGCCACTCTTTTTTCCTGCTACAAAATATTAAAATGCCAATAAGCACTCTTAGGCTTTACATTAGTTATAAATGCACTGTAAATAATTAAACTATTATCAGAAAAACCAACCGGTAAAATAACACATTTATTTACAACATTAAATTGGTGCTTGAAGCAATAAAACCACTCCAGCCTAGCCATAGAAATAAAATTATCCCTTTCTTGAGCCCATGTATACACATTTATAAAAGCCAAAACAAACTTTTCAAACGTTGCTTTAATTCTCATCAATTACCTCCCAACAATAAGGTTTATATAGGTTTATATAGGTTTAAAAAAAAAATCTGAAATAACACAGCTAAACCCCCGCTACAGTGATTCTTATGGCTTAAAACAATCACATTATTATCCATTCTGAATTTCAGAGCTAAATTGAGGTCTTCATTTTCACTCTTTAAGATCATGTATTATCTTTTTTGCCAGTTGCACTAAAGGCATTACAGGAGTGAATGAACTCTTTGTAAAGTTGATAAAACAAGTCAAATCCTTTGAGAAAACAGCAAACACACACATAAAGACACATTCAGCACCTCATGCCCAGTTATATGCACTCTTACACATTCACAAATAAAAAGATCTTCCACAGTTCTTCTATACTGCAAAAAAAAAACATCTTTACTGCATACTTGCACTATATTGCATTTACATTTATGCATTTGGCAGATGCTTTTATCTAAATGATTTACAGTGCACTTATTACAGGGAAAATACCCCTGGAGCAACCTGGAATTAAATGCCTTGCTCAAGGACACAGTGGTGGTGGCTATGGGGACCGAACCAGCAACCTTCTGGTAACCTACCGGTTATGTGCTTTAGCCCACTATGCCACCACCACTACACTCCAGGGTATTGGAATTCTTTTAAAGCCATACTATAATTTTGAGCAAAATTTAAACCATTATTTGCTGAAAATCAGAACTGATCATATTGTGCAAAGTTTTAGTAGGCGTAAGTGTAAATGAGATTTGAAAGCTACAGTGGAGGACAATATATTCAGGGGATAACAACCTAAATTTGGATTAATTCCTCATGCAAAGCTATTAAATGGCTTCAGAAGACTTTGAGTATAGCGAGCAAGTGGCATGGACTGTTTCTCGCACCTTGTGTTTTAGAATTCAAGACTGGGTCTTGTGTAAACGCCTCCTAAGTAGGCTATCCGATTGGGTCAGGTGAAACCCAAACAAGCCAAACTATGTGAACCTTCCTTAAAACTGATTAATAAGTCAGGCTTGTATAAGGATGCACATCCTTACTTTTTATGTTGATTTTTGATTCTTTTTGGAGCTTGACAGACTCTGATCACTGCACATGCTGTCACAATGGACATTCTGAAAACGTCTCCTTATGTGTTCTATGAAAGAAAGAAAGGCTTACGTGTTTGGAAAGAGAAGATTTTCCCTGTAGCTTTTAGGCAGTATGTAATGTAAGTGGCTAATTAAAGTACCTTTTTTCTGCAATGAGTAAGACAATTTAGCACCGTGCTTTATTTCAGAGGTGTTGTTTTGTTATTTTCTGTTTTAAAAATGTTTAATTTGTGTGCTTCCTTCTCTATTTAAGTTATTCATATGCCACCAGCTACTTCCCTGGCAGACATAAGGAGGCAGTAGAAAAAACAGAAAAAAATAAAACACTAGCTCCAAGTTTTACAAGCTGCATGGAAGAAAGCTGATAATATTGCTACTTCTGGAAAAACTAAACTAAACTAGAAGTCAATAGTGATACTTTCCATTCCAACTAAATTATTTAGAGGCAATTTAAACCCTCAGTTTGAAATTCCATTGTGCTTGTTGTGCAAAAGACGTTTATGGCCTGATGGTTTTGAATAATCAACATCAAGACATTTTACACAACATTATCTCTGCCTTAGCAGATCTCGCGCTGTGTTGTTTGTTCACTTTCACACTGCAATTTTAACAGCAAGAGTGAAGTGCATTTGTCAGGGTGCAGAAATGTTGCTATTTGATGAAATCATACCTTTGTGATATAGGCAGTTTATAACAGCCCCTGTGATGTAAGTTGTGTCTCATGGGACAAAGTTAAAAATAACTTTTTAAAGGCTGTCAAAATAAACATTTTAGCATATGTGATTAAATATGTCTAAAAATTAATAGAATAATAATATTAATACTATTGTGATTGGGGTGGGGGTGTAAATATCATACTGTATGTGATATATACAGAATATTATTATTATTATTATTTTAATGCATGAATTTGCCGAGTCATGAACACATTTTCCATGTGTCCACTGGCAGCCTACAGCATGCGTGAAAGAGCCATTTTGATGTTATTTATTTCTATATTTATTTTACAGCTTAGAAGACACAGTGGGATTGGCACATCACATTTCTTAGTTCTTATCTTTGCAGAGGGTTTGCAGGAGGCTTCTAGTATTTTCTACAACTGAGAACAAGAGAACATCCATTATTGATGTTAAAAACAACAACAACAACAACAACAACTTTGCTCAAATATCCTTATTAAAGCAACACTTTTCCAAATTTCCCACAACTAAAAAGTGTCAGAGAAAGAGAAGGAGAGAAAGTGTTAAAACAAAAGAAAAAAAAAAGAAAATGTGTCTCATTTAATTAAAAGGAGATATCTTGCAAATGAAAAATAATACATTTGTGTGCTGATAACTGATTATTATGAATAGGTAGTGTCTTAAATCTTGATAATTTTGCATTATGACTGAACCTTTTTTTATTTATTGCAACACTATCATACTGTATGAGATGTGCTGACAGATAGTAGATAACTCAATAGTTTTAAAGTTTTTTTTTTTTTTTTTTACTGAGCATTTAATTCTTCCCATTTCGAAACGTCACAAAAATTAGGTAAATGTGTAAACTGAGTTATTATGAATATGACAGCACGTATTTACGTCACTAGATTCTGAGAGTTTTACCACATTATTCCTGAGAAGGAAAGCATCCATCCAATCACAGAACTTCCTCATACATGAGCTGGCATTACAGCCACAGCGGAGAATTCAAACTCATAGACTGCTTGTGAGGGAGGACAGTTACGAGCGCTGATTCCATCGCTTCTTCTCTGTGTGTCGGATAAAGAACATGATAGGATTTAAATCACACATCAGAATGGACAGTCCACAGATCATGTTTGTTTGCCGATCGCATCTTCTTGCCGTGTGTCTTATCATAAACAGGATAACACGACGGCTTGTTCAAAAACAGAAGACGATAGCCCCTTTCACACATGCAACAGATAAATTACAGGAAAAGTGTTGGGTTGCCTTTACTGGTAAATGTACCTCATGTGCTGTTCATACATACCATCAATGTGGACATTTATGATACAACTTCTCATTTAGGAAAATCGCCAGAGCAGAATTTAACAGTATTTTCAAAAAGGTTGTGTTCACACACGACCTCTAATCTGAAAAATTCAGTACATTTTCTGGAAAAGGCTGTGTGTGTGTGAAAGGGGCTATTGATGAAAAAACCGAAAACTCAAAGTCCTGTCAGCTCTATTTTTGGTCTGCTTTACTTCAAGTTTCTAGGATTTATACCCATTGTTTACCGGAGTCGTCATGAGAATGGATTTGAAATACTCTATTACCAGGGTCGGGGAGTAACGGAATAAATGTAACAGGAGTACGTATTTAAAATACAAAATATAACCGTATTCCACTACAGCTACAATTGAAATAATTGGTATTCAGAATACAGTTACATTCAAACAGTATTTTGATTACTGAAGAGATTACTTTGCATTTTATTGTAATTTGTTCATTTAATATTTAGTCCTTTCAGATGGAAAACATTTATACATATAAATGATGTGATCCAAAGTGCATTTGAACAGCAGTGAAACACTTTCTCATGATGTGTTACATTCATACGAGCAGACAGAGAAGTAAGTTAGAAGTAAGTTTGGAGCAGAAGAAATAGAAATAAACCCTGTGTAAATTGTCAGATTTACGCTAAGCTAAAATGTTATTTCTAGCCATTTTACATGCACATGTTAGCAGACACAAACATATTTTTTAACAAGAAAATTCATGTTGGATCAAGACCTTTGATATTAGGGCAAAAATCCTATTCTTGATAATTTTTGTATTGTTTTCCTGTAAAAATACCTAAAAAGATCAATTTGATTAATCTTGTTTTAGAAACAACATTGCATAATATATTTAGTTTTTTCAGAGAATGTATTTTTAACATGTGTATTTTGTCTTACTGAACTGGCAGAGTTTTTATAGTCAAAACATGTGAAAATATCTACCAGTGCTGAAGAAGTAATCCAAAGTATTTAGAATATTTTACTGACTTTAAGTAATCTAATGAAATACATTATAAATGACATTTTACAGCATGTATTCTGTTATCAATAGTGGAATACATTTCAAAAGTAATTGTTCCAACCCTGTCTATAATTTTACAATCGATACAATCCCTTACTAACCTTGTCTGAGTAGAGTGATTTTAGAGTCATGTTAAAGCAAATTATGCTTTAGTATTGTGGCTATACATTTACACAGTGTGTGTAAATGCACTATTGCGCTATTAATTTTTTCATTTTGTGTCTCGAAACCATTTATTTTCATTGAATGTGTCTTACTACACACGATTTGTTTCTTTACAAAAAGAGGGATGAGTTGAAATACTTTTCTATGGCAATTAACATTATTTAACAAAATATCCAAATCTTTTAGCAGATTTTAAAATTATTCTATCGTTTTCACTCTTTTGTCCCATGATTAATATACAGTCCAAAACTCTTTTGTTTTCAGCATCTATCATAACGTGAGGATGAGGTTCAGCAATCTCTGTAATATGTGTGTTTTTTTAAGTAGCTCTTGACCCCCTTCCATTTTCCATCTTTCCACAAAGATATTTTCATTTTGCCCACCCATATCAAGAGTCGTTTCTCAGTCTGAGCTGTGAAAAATTGGGGTTCTACTTGGTGGGTTTTGTGACCCTTTTCACATCAGCAGGGGGCAGTCAGCAACTCAATAAACCTCTAAAAGCAGCACAGCCACAGAATAAGAGCAGTCATACAGTACACTTTCTTGACAGCTGGAAGAAACACAACAGAATGCGAGATCCTTTCGAGACAGGATTTTTTTTAAAAGTTTTTAATCGATTGACAGCCCTAATTATTATAAACATGGCTGTCAGCCAGACCCCCACAATTTTCACTCCAATGAAGTTCACTCCTATTGGGCAAGGCAAAGTTTAAATCCAATCTTTCAACTCTTGTAATGACCATGTTTGCAATGGTGGTGGTGGTGTAGTGGCTAGAGCACAGGGCTGCTAATCAGAAGGTTGCTGGTTCAAACCCCACGGCCACCACCATTGTGCCCTTGAGTAAGTCACTTAACTCCAGGTTGCTCCGGGGGGATTGTCCCTGTAATAAGGGCTCTGTAAGTTGCTTTGGATAAAAGCATCTCCCAAATGCGTAAATGTGTAATTAAGAGTTCATCCACATTGAACAATATGCCCACTGTTATAACATCATTTTAGACCCTGAATGCAGATAACACACATTTTTGAACTAAATAATATAAGTGTTTTAACAAATAATAAGCTGTGTATTTCTGCTTTAAACAGTCGAGACTTGCTTTCTCTTGAAACCGATGCCACACTGACACAATATTAGATCTTTATTGCATTTACTCTGAGATGTGACAATGTCCAAACTGACAAGCCATTAAAAATGGCCAATGACAGCACGCAGGCAATGTAGATAAATTTGAAAAAACAGAAAGCACTTTGTGAGAGGAGAGTCATCATTAGAACCCGAGATGCCAAACTTTTGGAGCTATTTGTGCCATCTTAACACTCCATTTGCTTCAATAGAGCTGCCAGGCACAATTTTCTGGGAGACATTAAGATTGTCAATGGACACTTTCTCTTTAGAAGACACATAGAGCCGCCTCAAGTGCCCTTCTTTAGTGGTACATGAGAAAATGCAGATACACACACACACACACACACACACACACACATTAATATGGCTGGACAATATAAAAATGTTCACAAAATATTTTAGATAGTCTTGCAGGCAATATAAAAGCTATTTTATAATTAAACTGTATGCAAATTACATTTTATTGTTCACCCAATAAAAAACAATCTAAATACAATTATTATTTACTTATGTATATAATTACTTATTTTAAGACACATTTACAATCACATTTTTTTATCAAACTGCACAATGATGACTCTTAAGACAATAGCAGATATTACAGCTTCATATTCTGAAAATGGCTTGACCCAAAAATTAATCTGTTATTATTTACTAACCTTAATGTTGCTTTAAACCCATAATCCATACTGCCATAGAACATAAAAGTAATAATTATACATTCTTAAAATATCAAAAATAGAAAAACTAATTTTGTAACTGCATTTTCACTGGTATTATTCACTCCTGCTCAAAACACAATTACATTATATATAATACATTCCTTACCAGTTGAAATTCCAATTCCACATATCAGCAATGTACGTACTTACTAGTGAAAATGATATATTTTGATATAAATAATTACATTGTTACCAGTGCAAATGTCCATTCCTGATATTAACAATTAACTAGTAAAGTATTCCAAATATCTGGAAATTGATTTAATCATAAAAACTTTAAAAACTGTATTTATTATTTAGTGTTTATTTATTTGCTAGTTATATTCTAGATATCTGAAAATGTAATTTCCATTTTTATCATGTTTTGTATACTACAGTAAATAATTAGTGAGCCAATATGTTGAATTAGTAGTGAAAATGTATCCAATATAGCAAAACCCAGAGTGTTTACACTTTTTGGGATAGTCAGTCTACCAATGGTTTACTTATAGTCTCTGCAAATTAGGCTGGAATACAAGAAATTATTTTAACACTGAAGAAATTACACACTTCACTTTTAAGATAAATAGTATAAATAAATAAATGAACAAATAAATAAACATAATAATAACAATAATATTAATCTACAGTAAATTGAGTTTCTATCACCCTGGACTGCATCTAGAAGTGTGAGATACAGCATTATAGATTTAAAATATTAGTCTGGTTTAACGCTGATTTGAATGAGTGTTTACAGATAAATACTCACGAGTAAGCTTTATAATCTTCTGCAATCATGGTGCATTTCATTTTTGTATTTTTTAACTTGATAATCTTTATATCTTCTTTATTCCACATATTAACTCACACACACTTACCAGCAAGGGTGAGGTGCAAAAACCTCAGCTGGCAATATGTGAACCTCAGTAGAGCAATTACTATATTTTCAGTTTGAGTGAGATGTAGGATTTAGCAATAATCCAAACATTGGCTCCTAACTGTAACACATGAGTTTTCCCAAAGTATTAGACTGTCTTAAAACAATGTGAGCTCAACAACTGCCTTCACCTTCCAGCCATAGAGTGATAACCAAAGGTGCTGGTAGTATAAGATCATTCTAAAATTATTTGACTGCTCTTTTCATTTCAAATACTAAGGGCAAGCGAAAACCACCACACCTCGTTCATTGGTTTCGGTGGTTGTTTGACTCTTGAAGGGATATAACATCCACAAATGAAAATTCTGTCCTCATTTACTCAAACTCAAAAAACAAATTCATTACCTTTACTTAATTTAATTTGTAAAAGTTTTTACATATTCAGTTTCATTAAACCAACATAATTTAGTTGTATTAAGTCAAATCAATGCAATATAGTTGGTTTAACTTTATCAGATTCATCAAACTTTTTTTAACCAATTTAATTGTGTTAATATACTAAGGTATATTTAATTCATTGACTTATGTTGCTCCAAATTAATTAGTTTTTTTATCATTAGTATATGCTAGGTGAGCAATTGTAAGGACACCAAGACTGTTGCACTGTCAGTTTAATAGCAACTGCTTAAATTCAAGTCAAACATCACTTGAAAGCTTAGTCCATCCTCAACCAAAGCACAGGCACCAATATTCACCACTATGGTAACCCCTCAAACTCCAGCCAAACAAATACTACTTTTAAAACAAAATAAGAAATATCCCCAAGTACTGGGAGGGTATAATGTTTTAAAATGGATTGCCGTTGTTACAATCATACTTGTGGTTTGTGATCAATATTTTGATTACTAATTACAGCTTGTAGAGTTAGCTAGTGTTTATACTTGATTTTGGCAAATTAGCAGCACAGTCATTTGTATAATGGAAAACAAATAACACTAATCCATTTCAAGATGCACTTTTGATTATAGCTTATATATATATATATATAATGTTATGAAGAGGGCAGACGAGGGAGTAAGGATCCAAACGCAGCTTTATTGGAATTTTCAAAAGTAAAGGCAAAACAAAGGCAGGAACAAATAAAGCATCCACGAGGGGAAAATAAAGGAATGAATACAAGAAAATAACACGGGGGTCTTGCAAGGAAGGCGTAGGCAGGAACACAGGCCAAGGCAGGATTCAGGGACAGCATGAACAGAACAACTTCATCAAACGTTGAACAACGACCAACAGAGGACAAGGTGAAACATCAGGGCTTAAATACAAAACAAGGGAAAACATAAACCAATGGACAAACAGAACTCATAACGAGGTAAAAGGGCAGTTAACTAAAACCAATGCCAAAACTAGGACAGATAATAAAGTAATCAAACAATAAACCAATGAGGACCGGACACATAGACAAGGAGGGAAAACAGGACATGACAAAACTTCAAAATAAGAGTGCACAAAACAAAAGGCAATACGGAACATACAAAGTGCCAAAACTTAGTGCATAAACAAACAATGTGGAACATAAAAGGTGACAAAAGCTTAAATAAAAAGGTAAACAAACCAAAGACGGTGAGGATCGTTACAATATATATATATATATATATATATATATATATATACACACAGATATGTAATGACATCAAACATAACTTGCTGATTTTACATCAAAACATCATTGTATTGACTACCCTTTAGTATGTAGTTATGGTGTGTTTGCTTCAGCAGTTGTTTTTCATGTCACATTTGCTTTTTATGACACAGTTGTTTAGCTTTAAATTTTAGGGAGACACATTTTGCTGTTTAAAACTAAATAAATAACAATTAATTAATTAATTAAATAATTAAAAAACGTAATCTGTTTAGGAGAAAATCAAACTCACTTTTTGTGCCACACGGTGGACATTTCACCTCGAAGTTGCCATGAAACATCCAATGAACATCACAATGCCATTTTTTTTGCAAAAAAATTTGCAGCAGTAACACAGTTTTCTAGAAATCAGCCTAATTAAACAACAACACCCTTTCATAACACATTTTTTTTTTTCCTCAACTTGACTGGTCTGGGACAAACACACTCTGTATTTGTGCATTCCACATTTCTTTGCTGTTTTCACATTTTTTTTGCATAAAAAAAAGAAATATGTAAAGCAGTCATGCCCTCTGATAGCTGTCCAAATATATCTACAGTGGTATAAACAGTACAACTAAATACCACCAAGCCCTATAGCATAGACTGCCCCAAAAAACCCATAGACTATTTCAAGCATGTAAACAATAACAAGGAATTAGAAGTTTTCCAACAGCACTTCCAGTATCATTAACAGATCCTTTAAATAGGCCTCTGGGTTAACATATTTTCCTCAAATAATGTCAAACATTTACCTGAAGTGACTTATCCAGACGTGTTGATGATACTGAGCATCTATGAGAGGAGATGAAATTGTATCGTAGATTAGACGCTCACAATTATTTCCTCAGTGGAGAGCTTTTATAGCTAATGCGCATGCGTGTTCTTGAGTTTATTGACAGATGATGTCTGTATCTAGGTGATTGACTCATTTACCTGTAAGGCGGGACTTGCTTTCTACACCGTTGGGCGTTCCAATTTCTTCCATTCATTTTAAAAGAAGTGACCTGTCTCTGCAACTGTAAATAGTCTCTGATTAAAATCATTGAAGCCATTCAATTAAGCTGTCTGTCCATGTTACCCGTGGACAAGTTAAGGATTTCTTTTTTAATAATTAAAATACTTTCTTGATCTCTTTCTTCTGGATAAAAGTGTCATCTAAATGACCAAATGTAAAAGTAAATGAATTGTGGAGTTTAGTAATCGTGTTAAAGTCACTATGAATGAAGCTGTTTTGAATGAGGGTGTGTTCTATTCAGAAGTAATCATCTCTATGCACTTTGTAGAGTTTACTATTCACTGTGAGAGGTTTGAAAGGCTAAAAGGTATGGGAATACAAATAACGGTCAATCAGAACATACTTTTAAGTCATTTTAAATTTTTTTTATTCAGTTTGAAGCGATCTTACAGCATGATTGTTCTCACTTCAAAGTGCCCTTCGGAGGGTGATTTATCCTGTTTGGAACACAGAACTGGCAGGAAATGTTCAAGGGCAAAAAAATGTCACTCCCGTAAACTGTCTTGAAATGGTCTATAGAATCATGAAATTAGAAACTCTACATAAGCTTTTCAGCAACCCAGACATACTAACAGCTCTTTTAATATGAGAACCGATAAAGAAAGTCAGCAAAGTAACAAAACCTGGAAAAAATCTATAGTGTTTTTGTGAAGTCATTCAAATTCTAAATGTGTGTTTATGGCAACACTTCAATACACTTTAAATCAGTTGCAGAGTGAATGTTTTTGCACATTATTTACTGCTACCTGCAGTAGAACTCCTGCACATGCATTTATTTTCCAGCGTGTAAGCACATAGCGGAGAGTAATGGCTGTTAAGTGTGGCTCTCTGGTGGACCATCAGTATGAAGTGCCGGTTCATTCAAAATGCAGGTGTCCGCACAGAGCCATTATGTATCGGTCCATGACTCGGCTTCAGTCCAACAGCAGTAGACAAGAAATGTCCCTTTTTCAGGACAGAGTTTTTTAATGATAATTTTGTAAAAATCCAAATAACTTTACAGATATTTATTGTAAAGGGTTTATACAATGTTTTTCATGCTTGTTCAATGAACCATAAACAATTAATGAACATGCACCTGTGGAACGGTCGATAAGACACTAACAGCTTACAGACGAAAAGCAATTAAGGTCACAGTTATAAAAGCTTAGGACAATAAAGAGACCTTTCTACTGACTCTGTAAAACACCAAAAGAAATATGCCCAGGGTTCCTGCTCATCTGCTTGAACATGCCTTATGCATGCTGCATGGAGGCATGAGGACTGCAGATGTGGACAGGGCAATAAAATACAATGTCCGTACTGTGAGACGTCTAAGACTATGCAATATAGAGACAGGAAGGACAGCTGATCATCCTCGCTGTAGCAGACCAAGTGTAACAACACCTGCACAGGATCGGTACATCCGAAAATATCACACCTGCGGGACAAGTACAGGATGGCAACAACAACTGTCTGAGTTACACCAGAAAAGCTCAATCCCTCCATCAGTGCTCAGACTGTCCCCAATAGGCTGAGAGAGGCTGGACCAAGGGCTTGGAGGCCTGTTGTAAGGCAGGTCCTTACCAGACATCACCGGCAACAACTTTGCTGGACCAGACAGGACTGGCAAAACATTTTCTTCACTGACGAGTCACAGTTTTGTCTCACCAGGGGTGATGGTTGGACTTGCGTTTATCTTTGAAGGAATGAGCGTTACACTGAGGCCTGTAGTCTGGAGTGGGATCGATTTGGAGGTGGAGGGTCCATCATGATCTGGGGCGGTGTGTCACAGCATCATCGGACTGAGCTTGTTGTCAATGCTTTGTCTCAAAGAAATAATTATTATTATTTTAATTATTTAAATATGTACATGTTAGATGTTTATTTATTTATTTAATATATTTTTGTAGATAGAGTTCAACAGACATATTCTTACAGGTATTAATCTCTTCTACGTAGATGCATACGTGCCATAAAATCAGTATACAAGCTGTAATTACAATTTGGTAAATGTTTTATATATATATATATATATATATCTGAAGTTTAAAATCTCTCAAAACTATTATTTTCAGTCTCTACAAATATACCTGGCTGCAGTTTGCTGAACGACCAGGTCCTTCTCAGGTGGTTTCACTTTTGACAGTGGCTCAGACGACAGTAGTTACACATTTACAGGAGATGCAAAGAGATACAGCAGCTTGCCCATATCTCTCGCATGCCTGGTTCACCAATTGCAGGTGAAGTTTCATTCTCAGTAAAGAAATTCCACTCCTATGTTTATTATGCCCGGGAAATGCATTGTGCGTATTGAAGTGTGCTCAACACAATCAGTTTCTGTGCGAGGATGTGCAGTCATGTCAAGCTTGTACCTCCTGAACATTGATATGTATGCCAATTTTAGCCACAGAAAGTGGGGAAAAACATTGGCGAATTTTGCCCATTGTACAAAGGTGCCTGTGTTTGTTCTTGGCAGGCAGCAGATACCCTAACACTGCCTGCCCCCCCACCCAAATCGGTGCCTACAAGTCTGGTAACTGTCTTACGTCAAGATTCTTGCATATGCGCATTCTGTTGATGCTTTCGCTGCTCTCACAGGGATGCGAAGTGGTGAAACTCATTAATATTAATTAGGTTATGCACAGTAAAAGATTATTTTAAATGGTCTGTTTTGAAAAATGGCAGTCCTTATGATGCAAGCGTATCAAATAAATATTTCACATAAGTCATTTGATAACTTTATGTAGAATGTAAAAAATTCATCAATTGGCTCTGCTGTTAGGAGCTTGGCTGGTTGGTATAGTGGTAATATTGTTGTCTTTAGTGGTTGCAGGTTCAAATCCACCCTTTTTTAAATGTTTACTTTAATAAACCAAGATCGTACCTGCACATCTGTGGATGTATATCTTGAGTGGGCACATATGTGTTGGCATGTTTCATTGAGATTCATCTGGATAGTAATGAGTAGAGTATGCGTCTGTGTTCACAAGAGAACATTACAGCTGTCACTCAACACCACTGAGAACAGCCAATGAGCAGCACTCATTATGCTATTCAAAATACAAGCATATATTACCCTAATTCACAGTTTGCTAAAATAAGTTTAACTTACCTTGCTAACCAAATAATCCTGTTTTGTGATATAAGGCACTGGCATACTTTTGTTGAGACTGCACAGCATCACCCCACCTCTGCAGTCCAGACCCCTGAATCAGCTCTTTAAAAAGGATCAAATGTACTCTACTACAGTGTACATCTGGATATATGCCCAGTTAAAACTCTTCTCCATCATTTGATCACCAAATGCTAAATTAATGCTGCCATGATCACTTGAAAATGTACACAAACATCTCTCAAAAAATTTGAAATAAATACATTTAATGCCTGCTTTCCATGACTGTTTGTGCTAAAAAGAATGTCAATTACTCAATTTAAATACTTTTAGTGCCTGAGTAAGCTGTATTGCATGTGGTTTGTCTGTGTAGTAAGCAGTAGTGTAGTCTAGGGCATATGCAGGAATACGCTGTATGCCCACCTATCTTTCAAAGGATTTTGTGTATGACCATCTAAAATGAGTGATGATACGAATGGCTGCCAGAACACGAGGAGGCTTTTGACTGTAACTTTTAATTATGCTGAGGCGATGCTGTAGCACTGTTGAGTGAATTGTGATTATTCTTATTTTTTAAAATAAGTGTACAGAGATTCTATATATCCACACACGGAGCAGCAGGACGTGGGAGGGTCGTGTCTAGAAGGGATCCCTTATTTCGTCAATCTCGCGAGATTCTACAATTCTACAGATTATACATGCTGTTTGAAGTTGCACAGAAACAATGAATGCTAGTAAAAGATTACTTTCAATTGTTTTAAATTTTCTGTTTTGATAAATAATAATTTTTGAAGATTATTTCAAGCTCTAAAATAAATATTTCACATTATAAAGATAATTTCATCTCTATGTGTGCTACTGTCGGTCATGATTCAGCGCCTGTAGTAGGAGTCTGACTGAGTGGTTTAGTGTTAACTATTTCACCCTGTGCATAAGAGGCTTGGGGTTCTAATCTTCTAATTTGTAACTTTACATTTTAATTAACAAAGATTGCATCCGCACCTCAGTGTAACTTGAGTGGGGACCCATTTGTTTTTATTTCTCTATGGGATTTGACTGGAAAAGATCGCGAGCTGCCCATTCTCGATTCCTCAAGTACATAACTGCGGCACATAGGTTTCTGTCTTCTTAATACTGATAATGCTTAAGTTGTTTAAAATTAAAAGCAATTCATGAGTATGCCGTTGTTATTTTTCTAACCATCTTGAACTGATCTTTAACTTTATATGTCTATCTTTTAATAAATATAGTTAACTGATGAACGTAGTTACACATACATAGACTATCCATAACAGACTACGCATGTGCGAGAAGTTGACCAAAGAGGGATCCCTTCTAGACATGACCACTCATGAGCGCTGAACTGAAGGCTGAGCTACCAATCAGAACATTCACATCAATTCACATGTTTACCCCTTAGCAAATCGCAGGCAGGGGAATCTACACCCCTGCCTGTTAGAAACTAGAATAGTCACAGAGACTGCCAGGCAACAATTCAGGTTATGGACAGACATGAAGAACAAATTACTTATTTGCCTTGCAGTAAACAAATTGTGAAGTATTGTCATGACCTTGTGTGCATACCGCAGATTGATAGAGCCAGAGTGGAAAAAAATGACCCGGCAAAAGAGTTATCAGTCCAATTTTATTCCACATTAATTCCTCAATTCAATACCCCTTAGCAAATCGCACCTATATTTTCAAGTCATGTGTGGATATACAGTAGGTATTACCTGTGGGAAGACCAAAATGTCATTCTAAATGACCAAGACAGGCAGAAAGGTCCACCAATCATTATTGTCTGCTTAAATATCCCACAGCAGGATTCTGACCATTGGAAACACATCCCAAACATCTTTCACCCTGAGGGTCTAAGGGTGACATACAAGGAGCACTACTTCTTTAAAGATATCATGCAGGTCACACATTTGACAGGCACCACCGACACAAAGAAAACTTTGAGCATATTGCAACATTCACAGGTTGGCATCTTTCATAGCACAGCCTTTTTCCTCTTTCACCCTGTCCCTCTCCAAACCTCAATTGACACTTTCATTTTGAAGCACTCCGGGAGTCTCAGATTTTGTATACAGTGTTCCTGTGCCTCGATCTGTGCCTCGCTCGCTGTTCCCACCAGCATTAGAGTGTTTATTCGCAGACAAACATGGCCCGCGGGAAGACGGTCACCCGCTGAACCTTTCACTGAGATTAAACGCTAAAGGGGTTTTGATACTGGGGTTAAAGAGACCTGCTAAACTGGTTAGAACACAGATGTCAAAGCTTCATAATATAAACAAATAAAGCTGAAGATTTGTATTACAGATAAAATAATGCAATGAAACAACATATTGGGTGCAGTCTTTCCTTTACAGCACCTACCTTGTCACACTATTACTGTGGCAGGTGCCATTTAATACTTCGTAAACATAGGTAGTTGACAACTTATATTAGTATGCTGAAAAATAAATCTGGTTTGCTGGTCTTAACTGGTCTGGTTTGGTGGTTTTAGAGAGGTTTTGAACACAGGCTTGGAGAATGGCTAAATTTGCTTAAACCAGCTAGGACCAACAAACCAGCTTTTTTTCAGCATGGATGGCCGAGACAGATGATAAATAGAGAGCATGGTGCCCAATGGTCAAAATAATGCTGATATATAATGTGATAAGAGTATAATATACATTAATCAAAGCAATTGAGATGTACACACATAAAGTGAAATTAAACAAGACCTCTTACATAAAAATATCCTAAAAAAAAATAAAAAATCTTTGATTCATTGCTACATGCTCAGTCAAAAACAAGTCACAAGGAATGCCGATTAGAAATCTATTGATAAAATATTGTTCTTTGTAAATAAATTTGACTATTATTTGACTATTTTACACAATAGATGTGCGCTATGTATATTTATGCCAATCAATGTCTCACATCATAAGCTTAGCAATATGCTAACATCAAACTTTTTGAATTAATTCAGAGCTGAATTTTGTGCACTTCAAATGGAGTTGCTGCCTATGTAGAATGTTCCAAATCAGTCATTTTTTAGGGTTCAAAAAATTATGTTTCTTAGAAGTGCGCTGCCTATGTAGAGAGACAGCGAGGCTAGCCAATGAGGCTTTGGAAAAGAGGAATACTCTTTGTAGGAGCATGAAAACACATCATTCTGGTTTGTTTCAAAAAAGCCACAAGTTTTAAAATACTTTCAATTCACACAGATGGAATGACATCAAGAAATGTGTAAGATTATGTGACCAGGCTCCACAAACATTTTGTGACATTCTGATTTAAATGAAGATGTCTTTATTATATCACATAAAATTGATGATGATTCCAGATTTACGTTCTGCTGTACTTTAAAATAAAAAGTGATAACTGAGGTCAAGACTTCATAACAAATTAATGTGTTTTCAATTATTAAATTCATAAAGCATTGTGTGAATTTCATTCATGAAATACGGTTTGAGTTGACTTAAATTTAAGGATGTAAACACTTGTTCAGGATTGGGGGGGGGAACAAATGTAATATTTTAAGATTAAAAGCATTAAAAACACATACTGGTTGACATATAATATGAATATTGGGGAGACAAATCCATTGTATGTCTGCCAGCCATAATGATTCAGTGACATATTTCTGTTCACTCTTGTTCGTTTGATATTCCTTTTATAAAAATATTATTTTATAAAAACTCATTTTATTTTTGCACTGTCCATGAAAATAGTTTGGTTACAGTGTGGCAAACAATAGAAATCAAATTCTACAAATAAATATCTGTATTAATAAAGCCTGTTTCCAAACAGGTTTCTCTATGTAGCCACGTGGAGCAATTTCAAATAATATAACTCTGGTCATAAATTTGACGTGGCCCAATTAAACGTTTTGCGACGCCCGCTGTGTTACATGCATGCTGGTTAGAACGTGAGAGCAAGAGAGCTCCCAGTTTTGTTCATCATGAAAATCCATCCATCCATCCATCTTCAACCTCTTGTCCGAAGTCAGGTTGTGGGGCAGCAGCTCCAGCAGGGGGCCCCAAACTTTCCTATCCTGAGCCACATTAACCAGCTCTGACTGGGGGACCCCGAGGCATTCCCAGGCCAGTGTGAAGATGTAATCTCTCCACCTAGTGGAGTCTCGTACCTTGGGGTCGCATGAACAAGACCCTGAGTTACTTGAACTCCTTCACTTGGGGCAATACCTTCTTCCCTACCCGGAGTATGTACTCCATCGGTGTCCTGCTGAGAACCATGGCCTCAGATTTAGAGGTGCTAATCCTCATCCCAGCCGCTTCACACTCGACTGCCAAGTGATCCAGTGAGAGCTGAAGGTCACAAACCGATGATGACATGAAGACCACATTATCTGCAAAAAGCAGCGATGAGATCTCCAGCCCATCGATCCGCACCCTTTCCCCACCCCTACTATGCCTCCATATCCTGTCCATGAATATCACAAACAGGATAGGTGACAAAGCGCAGCCCTGTCAGAGACCAACCCTGCTGAGGACCCGGACACATCTCTTGCTTTGGACGTACAGGGATTGGATTGCCCTAAGAATGGACCCCCCCCACCCTGTACTCCCGCAGCACCTCCCACAGTATCTCCCGGGGGACCTGGACATACGCCTTCACCAGATCCACAAAACACATGTAGACTGGATGGGCATACTCCCAGGCCCCCTCCAGGATCCAAGAGTAAAGATCTGATCCGTCGTTCCACAGCCAGGACGGACCCCGCATTGTTCCTCTTCAATCTGAGGTTTAACAATCGGCTGAACCCTCCTCTCCAGCACCTTGGAGTAAGCTTTACCAGGGAGGCTGAGAAGTGTGATACCCCTGTAGTTGGCACACACTCTCTGGTCCACCATTTTGAAGAGGGGAACCACTACCCCATTCTGCCACTCATTGGGCACTGTCCCGGACTTCCACGCAATGTTGAAGAGGCGTGTCATCCATGACACCCCCTCCACATACAGAGCTTTCAGCATTTCTGTATCTTGTATCTTTGAATACAGCTTAGATGGTTCCCCGTTTCCCCTCCTAAGGTGGCGGATGGTTTTCCAGAAGCACTTTGGTGCGGACCGAATGTCCTTCTCCATGGCTTCTCTGAATTTTTCCCACACCCACTGCTTTGCCTCCCTCACGTCAGAGGTTGCAGCTCTTTGGCCCTGTCGTGGACCCCCGGAAGGCCTCTTTCTTCAGTTGGATGGCTTCCCTGACCACCAGTGTCCACCACGGTGTTCGAGGGTTACCTCCCCTTGAGACACCTTAGACCTTGAGGCCGCAGCTCTCCACCGCAGCTTTGGCAAATGAAGCTTTGAACATTTCCCTGACTGGTTCAATGTCCCCAACCTCCGCAGGGATGCCTGAAAAACTCAGCCGGAGGTGTGAGTTGAAGATCTTGCGGACAGGGACCTCCTCCAAACATTCCCAGTTCAACTGCACTACTCGCTTGGGCTTCTTAGATCTGTCCAGAGTCTTTCCCCTACCCCTGACCCAACTCACCACCAGATGGTGATCGGTTGACAGCTCTGCCCCTCTCTTCACTTGAGTGTCCGAAACATATGGCCTCAGATCTGACGACACGATTACAAAATCAATCATCGACCTTCGGCCTAGGGTGTTCTGGTACCACGACCACTTATGAGCATCCTTATGTTCGAACATGTTGTTTGTTATAGATAATCCATGATTGGTACAGAAGTCTAACAACATCCACTCTGGTTCAGATCGGGAGGCTGTTCCTTCCATTCACACCTCTCCAGGTGTCCCTGTCATTTCCCACATGCACGTTGAAGTCTCCCAGCATCATTATAGAGTCCCCTACTGTGGCCCTATTCAGGACTCCATTCAGGGTCACAAGAAGGCCGAATACTCCGAACTGCTGTTCGGTGCATATGTACAGACAACAATCAGAGTTCCCCCCCACCACAAGCTGTAGGCATAGAGAGGGAACCCTCTCATCCACCGGGGTAAACTCCAACACAGTGGCGCTCAGCCGGGGTCTCGTGAGTATCCCCACACCCACCTGTTGCCTCACACACAGGGCAACTCCAGAGAAGTGTAGAGTCCATTCCCTATCCAGGAGTATGGATCCAGAGCCAAGACTGTGCATCGAAGTAAGACCCACCAGATCCAATTGGTAGCGCTCCACCTCCCTCAACTGTTCCGGCTCCTTCTCCCCCCGTGAGGTGACGTCCCACGTCCCCAGAGCTAGCCTTTGCCGCCTGGGTCTGAACCGTTGAGACCCCTTCACTGCCACCCATATAGCAGCGCACCCAACTCCTGCGGTTTCTCCCATGGGTGGTGGGCCTAAGGGATTTAGAGGGGAGTGTCACATCGCTTCTTCGGGTTGTGCCCGGCCGGGCTCCGTGGCAAACCCAGGCTGGCTCCAGACGGGGGCCCCGGGCTTCCTCCAGACAGGGTAACTCCTCCTCTTGTCATTTTTTCCATAGAGTCTTTCTGAACCATTCTTAGTCTGGCCCTTCACCTGAGACCACTTTGCCTTGGGAGACCCTACCAGGAGCACCTGGCTCCAGACAAATCAGCCCTCAGGATCATAAGGGCACACAAACCTCTCCACCATGATAAGGGGATGGTTCCTGGTGAGTTGAAAATTCTTTGGGTAAATATCTTTTTTAATATTTTACAGAAGATTTTGTTAAATTGCATTAAATATGTGTTCACAAGAGTCATATATTAAAATTGAGCATTTGTTATGGGTTATTTTTGAAAGATGCATTTGGATAGCATGAGTTTTGTCACACATGTAAGGACTGAGTATGTAAATATAGTATTAATCATATCTTATTTAATGATGTATAGCCCAGAGTGTTTTACAGTTTAATAAATAAGTGTAATAGGTGTTATATATGAAAATATGTGTAATGAGAATTCTATTGTTTTAAAATGCAATACATGTCCTTAAAGCTTGGTTAAAAATAAGTTAAATACTGTGAGTGATTTAAGCATGTGTTGTTAAGCAATTGTATCATCTGAGCGGCCTCCCGTCCACCAGAGGGAGTCCTCACCTGAATATTGAACTCTGTCACTTCCTTTTCCTGCCACATCAGTTCCTGCCATGTCACTTCCTGTTTGCTCTGTATTTAAGCCATGCACACTCACTCACACCTTGTTAAGTGTTGCTAGTTCACCTGCCTTACCAAGCGTTTATCTGTTGCTATCTCGTTCTGCTTCATGTTATGTTCTACTGCCTGTTTATTGGAATTACGTTCTTGGGTTACCCCTTTTGTATTGTTTGCCTGTTTGGATTGATTACCTGTTGCCAACCTCTGCCTGTATTACTTACTAGGTTTGTGATTTCTGATTTGGATGTGTTCATTAATCTCTTCTGCAAAATGAATTCTAACCCGACCTCCAGTCTGAGTTCATTACATAAATGCATAGAATGCTTTTGAGTGATTTAAACAAGTACTTCAATGTATAAAATACAGTGAACGACATAAGCATGTATTAAGTACGTATGTGTTGAAGCATTGGGGTAGGCTAATTCTCTGTTTGTGCTTTCTTTTTTCATTAGCCTCTACCGTATTTCATTTGTTGTATTTAATTATATTTCAGAGTTTTTTAGTGGTGGGATTTTCTATTCATCCCAGTGACTCGGTGAACTGTTCAAAAAACTCAAACCACGAGTCGTTCAGCAAAGGGGCAAACTGAAATAATAAATGGTGTTCAAGGACTTTTAAGATCTTGTCAAGCATTTTTATATTTGTTTTCAAGGACTTATGTTTGAAATGTCATTACAACTAATTCTTTGTTGATTTTTCAATAAAATCTTTTATTAATTCAGTTCATTTATTTTTATAAAACGCCACTTATTACAATTGCAACATATCTTAATGAGCATCTTTAACTACATATTCTCACAGTAACGATTCTTGGTTCATTCATGACAAAATTGATGTGCAATTGTAGTGTGCTCCCTTAAAATGCACTTTGCTTTCCAAAAAAAAGTGAATAACTGGGTCCGTAAACATTAGTTCCCCGTCTGTCGCTCACTTCGACGTCGTGTCGAAGAAGCGACACTAGGGGTCTCTCTTGAGCGCCGAAAGATACCTCTGATCTATGAAAAAAGGCCAATGAGAGTTGGCGAACAGTATTTGCATACTCCGCCTCCGGATACGGATATAAAGGCGAGAGAAATACGCTCGTTCATTCAGTAATTTTCTTCGGAGCCGATGGTCGTGTGTATGCAGTCAGCTGCGAGTAACACAACTGATCCTGCTTCTGATCCTCTGACGCTCTGCTTTGCTGTTGGATTTACGGCGCACTACAGCGGCTTTTCTCTTCACTGCCGGCGTGCAGTTTGCCCCTGGGCGCTTCGACAGCGCAGAGTTAAAAGAGTTGAAAGAGTGATTCTCTCCATAAAAGAGTTTATTTCTCTGAAAGAGCATTACACAGCGGCGTTGAACGTCCTTTTCAGGACGCGTCTTTATAAAGATGTAATTTCCGCCCCTGTGTAGTTTCTGGATGCGGTGTTTTCTCCCCACCTCTCTCGGTCATAAAACACTATCTTGCATGCCTGGGCTGCGATCACATGCAAGCAGTGTTTTATGAATGGTTTATGTTCTCAGTGCGAGAACATAGCCATGGCAACATTGCGGTCGTGTGGCTTTCTTTTGTAGTGAGAGAAAGCCGTTTCAGCCGCCCCCCGCGCCTCGCCTCCTTCCTACGGGATTGACGCAGGCGCCGCGGGCGATGAACACGATTTGGGGACAATGACGGGCTCTGTTCGCCGGGTAAATCCCCTCGAACTTCCCGCCTCCCCGGCACGCTTGTTTGCTAGCATTGCGGTCGTGTGGCTTTCTTTTGTAATGAGAGAAAGCCGTTTCAGCCGCCCCCCGCGCCTCGCCTCCTTCCTACGGGATTGACGCAGGCGCCGCGGGCGATGAACACGATTTGGGGACAATGACGGGCTCTGTTCGCCGGGTAAATCCCCTCGAACCGCCCGCCTCCCCGGCACGCTTGCTTGCTTGCTTCCGTCTGAGCTCGGGATGAGTATTCTCTCCAATGGTTCATCTTCTCAGTGTGAGAACATGGCCGTTATAGCATTGCGGTCGCACAGCTTTCTTTTGTAATGAGAGAAAGCCACTTCAACCGCCCCCCGCGCTCCGCCTTCTTCCTACGGGATCGGCGCAGGCGCTGCGGGCGATGAAGGCGATTTGGGGAATATGACGGGCTCTGTTCGCCGGGTAAACCCCCTCGAACCGCCCGCCTCCCCGGCACGCTTGCTTGCCTCAGAATTGGATGACATCACCGCTGCATCGGAGAGCGTTACAGCGGCATCGGATGCTGATCGTTCGCCTGGGCCGCCACCTTCGGGTCTGCCGCCCAGCCTGAGCCTGACGCACGGAGATCCGCTATGCTTTCCCGGGCTACTTGATCGGTTCCGCGGGCAGGTGCGCCGCTCACAGCCACGCCCCCCCCCCGTTCCCTTCTTCCCGGACGTGCACGACGAGTTGAGCTAAGCCAAGGCTTTTTCGCTCCTCCGCTCTCACTACCCTCGTGGTGGAACGGTCCCAGACCGCTTCCACTCTGCACGCCACGGCCCTTCCTGCAACCAATGCCAGGCCAAGGCACTTCAAAACCTGCACCTTGGGTAGTCCTGTTCTTGATGTGCTGCAGGAACTGCGCTGGATGACCAACCGCGCCCCCGGGCCACGGAGGTCAGAAGCGCTGGCACTCGAACAGGCGATGGCCACCCCTTGTGGTCCAGAAACACACCTGTGGACTGGACCTGGTCGAAATGCGGGAGGCAGACAAGGCACACCTTCTCTCACACCCCCGTCTCCCAGCTCCGTCCATTCGGCGCCACCGTTGACGACTCTGCCCAGCAGTCCTCAGCGGTGAGGCAGACGGAGGCCACTGCACATCCTGCCCCGCCGCAAGCTTGCCGCCATGGGCCATGCCCCGTCTGCTCGCCGAGGGCGTCCTCCTGCGGCTATGAAACACCCTGCTCCGCCTCAACCCGGGCCCAGCTCTCAGCCCCAGCGTCGAGCACGCTGCAGGGAACGGACGCCCCCGTCTCACGGACCCCCTCGAGGACCCGGAAGGCTCCCAGGCTGTCCGTAGACGTTCAACCCAGGGACCAAGATGTTAGCTCCGGAGGCTGGTAAGACCGCTCCGTCCCCGGTGGAGGGCCGGGAGGAGAATCTTTTCTTGTTGAATTAATTTTCACATTCTCATATTCTCTGTAATGAGCTATTTCCTTTTGTCTCTGGGTCACCTGGCCCGCAAATACCGTTCTCACGGCACTTTGCCCCCAGATATCAACAGTCCTGGCTTCCTGGACACGGACCACCCGTCTTCAGCCCCACGACTGTCCCCCGGCCGGCCGGTTCCGACGAGTCTAGAGGACGCCTACCCAGGACCTCCTCCTCAGTCGCTGACCCGCCCCCTGCCGGGTGTGCGGAGCAAGGTAAGTGCTTGAGTCTTTTCTCAGCACCTCAGCTGCGGGTCGCCCCGTCGCCGCCCAACGCTGCCCTACCTGCTCCGCCCCGCTGCGAAGCCCCGCCGGGTACGTCAAATTAATCGTCCCTTTGGTGCCCCTAGCGCAGAGGTTGGACGCGTGGCTTTCACTTCCCAACCCGTCTCGCTGGCTGGCCCGGACCATCCGACTCGGTTACGCAATTCAGTTTGCCAGGCCCCCGTCCCCCTTCATGGGCGTCCGCTTTTCCGCAGTACACGGCGAACACGCCCACTCCCTGCGCGCGGAAATCGCGACTCTTCTGGCCAAAGACGCGATAGAGCCTGTCCCTCCAACCGAGATGAAGATGGGTTTCTACAGCCCTTACTTCATCGTACCCAAGAAAAGCGGCGGCTTATGACCAATCTTGGACCTGCGAGTTCTCAACCGAGCGTTGCACAAACTCCCGTTCAAAATGCTCACGCTTAACCTGCGTCCGGCATCTAGATTGGTTCGCAGCGGTAGACCTGAAGGACACGTACTTCATGTCTCCACCCTGCCCCGACACCGCCCCTACCTGCGGTTTGCGTTCGGGGGCCAGGTGTATCAGTACAAGTCCTCCCCTTTGGCCTGTCTCTGTCCTCTCACGAGAGTTACTATGCAAAATCCACAGAGATCAGGTGCTCAGGCACCTCAGCCGTCTGGGGCTTCAGGTCAACTGGGAAAAGAGCCAGCTCACTCCAGTTCAGAGCATCTCTTTTCTCAGGATGGAGTTAGACTCGGTCTCAATGTCGGCATGTCTCACCAACGAGCGTGCCCAGTCAGTGTTGAACTGCCTCGCCGCCTTCAGGCCAGGCACAGCGGTCCCCTTAAAACTTTTCCAGATGCTCCTGGGGCATATGGCGTCCTCCGCGGCGGTCGCGCCGCTGGGGTTGATGCATATGAGACCGCTCCAACACTGGCTCCAGACCCGAGTCCCGAGACGAGCATGGCGCCACGGCGCCGTATGCAACGGGCACGCAGCCTCAGGCCGTTGGAAAGGGGCCCAGCTGCGTTGGCACATCAACTGCCTCGAGTTGTTGACCGTCCTTTTTGCCCTGCGGAAGTTTCTCCCGTTAATTCGGGATGAACATATCCTAGTCAGGTCGGACAGCACCACTGCGGTCGCGTACATAAATCGCCAAGGCGGCGTATGCTCCCGTCACATGTCACAACTCGCCCGTCGTCTCCTCCTTTGGAGCCAGCACCGACTCAAGTCGCTGCGTGCCACTCACATCCCCGGCAACCCCAATGTGATAGCGGACGCGCTGTCATGACAATGCTTGTCTGGCGGAGAGTGGAGGCTTCACCCCCACTCGGTGCAGCTGATTTGGGAACGGTTCGGCAAGGCCCAGGTAGACCCCTCTGCCTCCCGAGAGACCTCCCACTGCCCGCTCTGGTACGCCCGTTAAGAGGCTCCCCTCGGGGCAGATGCACTGGCACACAGCTGGCCGGTGGGGCTGCGCAAGTACGCATTCCCCCCAGTGAGCCTTCTTGCACAGGTGCTGTGCAAGGTCAGGGAGGACGAGGAGCAAGTCACTCTCGTGGCTCCTTACTGGCCCACCCGGGCCTGGTTCTCGGACCTCATACTCCTTGCGACAGCCCCTCCCTGGCGAATTCCCCTGAGGAAGGACCTTCTTTCTCAGGGACGGGGCACGCTCTGGCATCCGCACCCAGACCTCTGGAACCTCCACATCTGGTCCCTGATGCGGAAGATCTAGCTGGTCTACCACCCACGGTCGTAGCCACGTTCAACCAAGCCAGAGCCCCTTCTACCAGGCAACTCTACGCCCTGAAATGGCGTCTGTTCGTGAATTGGTGTTCTTCCCGGGCAGAAGACCCACAGAGGTGCGCAGTTAGGTCTGTGCTCCTGTCCCTACAGGAGAGGTTGGGGGGGAGGCTGTCCCCATCCACCTCGTAGGTGTATGTTGCCACTATTGCAGCTTACCACAACCCAGTAGACAGCAACTCTCTGGGTAAGCACGACTTAATCGTCAGGTTCCCAAGAAGTGCCCGGAGGTTAAAAACCCCTCCTGGCCAAACCTGTTCCCCTCCTGGGGATCTCTCGGTGGTCCTTGCCGGTCTTCAGAGATCCCCCCCGAGTCGCTAGAATCAGTTGGCTCAGGGCCCTCTCCTGAAAAGACGGCCCTGCTGATTGCGCTCACTTCCATCAAGAGGGTCGGGGACCTGCAAGCGTCCCCTACTAACGACACTTGCCTGGAGCTCGGTCCGGCAGATACTCATGTGATCCTAAGACCTCGACTGGGCTATGTGCCCATGGTTCCTACCATGCCCTCTGGAGATCAGGTAGTGAACCTACAAGCGCTGCCCCGGGAGGAGGCAGACCCAGCCCCTCTCACTGTCGTGTCCGGTACGTGCCTTGTGTGCCTACCTGGACCGCCCCCAGAGCTTCAGGCGCTCTCAGCAGCTCTTTGTCTGCTTTGGAGGACCAGCAGAAAGGGAACGCTGTCTCCAAACAGAGGTGTCTCACTGGGTGATGGATACCATTCAGTTGGCCTATCACACCCAGGCCATGCCCCCCACTTACGGGTTCGAACCCACTCCACTAGGAGCGTGACATCCTCATGGGCACTGGCGAGGGGCACCTCCCTAGCAGACATTCGCAGAGCTGCGGGCTGGGCAGCACCTAACACCCTTATGATCTCAGGGTTGAGTCAGTCTCGTCCCGTGTTCTCTCAGGTCCGAGCCCGTAGAACTCGGTACACGTCGACGATCTGACCGGGTGATCCGCTTGTACCAGCGCCGTTTCCCTCTGCCGAGGCAAAACAGTGCGCTTTTGTCCCAGAGGACCCAGGTCCCTGGTTGATTCCTCCCTAGCACTTCGGACCCGCAGCAGTTCATCGGAGGAACGTGCTGGTCCAGTCCACTACGGGTACCTCCGGCTACCCCTACTGGAATAAGTGCTCCACAGATCAGGCCTCCTATGGGACTCCTCCTGTGTGTATTTCCGCGGTACGGTCACCTTACGAGCTGACCCGCGTCTCCCTTAGGCAGCCCTTTGCTGCCCTCTGGTCGCCGTGTTGTAGCAACTCCCCCCTCCTTGAGGTTGGATCTACCACCGCGCCATTTCCTCCCACATGCCCCAAGTGGCCATGTGATGTATTTTTGCCACCTTTACCTCCCCTGTTGGGCGGGTGTGGCCTCCGCAGGGTCTTTTCCCCCTAAGAATAGGAATTCGGAATAAGACCCCCTTCCCTCGATGCGGTAAGGGCCCCGGCTGCTCTTGCTCTATGCCGAGAAAACATAGAGAGAAAAGAGGCCCAGCCAGGCTTGGCCCGTTCCCTAGTTGGGAGCGTCACCTTGTTCCCCCCTAGGGTAACCAAAAGGATGCTGACGCTTTTTCGGGGCATTGGGGAAGAGTACGTGCAGCCTGAACACAGTTGGTCGCTTGCGCACGTGCAAAATACCTGCCCGCTTCTGTGTCAGCAGTACACGTACACGGCTCAGCGCATGGCGAGTTTTGAAGTGGACCCCTAGTGTCGCTTCTTCGACACGACGTCGAAGTGAGCGACAGACGGGGAACGTCTCGGTTACGTATGTAACCTCCGTTCCCTGATGGAGGGAACGAGACGTCGTGTCTTCCCGGCCACGTCGCTGAGCCGAGCCGCTGAGATGCCCGGAACACTCCCGGCTCCTCAGAAAAATCCTGAATGAACGAGCGTATTTCTCTCGCCTTTATATCCGTATCCGGAGGCGGAGTATGCAAATACTGTTCGCCAACTCTCATTGGCCTTTTTTCATAGATCAGAGGTATCTTTCGGCGCTCAAGAGAGACCCCTAGTGTCGCTTCTTCGACACGACGTCTCGTTCCCTCCATCAGGGAACGGAGGTTACATACGTAACCGAGACGTTCATATTAGACTCATCGTGTGCTATGATCCATGTTTTCTAAAGATGTATGAGAGGAACTGACCCAAATTGCAAATGGGTCCTTTCTCAAAAACTTTTGACTTACCAACATACAAAATATTGAACTTTTCCATCCAGTTCAGTTTTTGCCTATTAACGCTGAGGGTAAACATTTTGTAACATGTTGACATACATTTTTATTCATAAAGGACAACTTGGCTGTTGTTCTTTCATTTATAATTTAATTTTGTTTCACAAATTAAGCCTAATGAGGGTTAACTGGTTCCAACACATTTTGTGGGTTCAGTTGGGTACAACACCAAATATTTCTGTGTGAAAATATAAGGTAAAATGTGAATTGATAACTTTTTAACATGCTGGGAAAATTCATTATTTGCATATTCAAGCAGCCTCTGAACATAGACCTTAAAAATTATTTTGCACAACTTTTGTATTTAAAGAAAATTGTAAAACATAAAAAAAAAAAGATTTTAACAATGATAACACCAATCCCATGAATTCAAGGGACACTTGATTGGCTTTGCACTAATGCTTGTATTAAAGATAAGTACAAAATAAATACATAAATAACTTTACATGTGATAGAAGTGGTGCACCAGAAGAAGGAGACAAGGATTTTTGTTCAAGTCAGGCAATTGACAATTTCAAATAAAATTTCTAAAACAAATAGCAAAACAGAGTCAAGCCATTTCATATTATTAAAGGTTAGGTTATAGAATGATACTTTAAATTTTTTTTTTAATAAATATATAAATAAATACATCTAATTTATTAAATGATTTAAGCAACATATTTTATAATTTTCTATAATTCAAGAACTTTTGAAGCACCTCTTGGAAAAAGTTACTATTTTCAAGGGTTTTCCAGGACTTAAATTTGAAAAAGCCAAATCCAAGTACTTCAAGCACATCAATATCTGAATGTCAGAACCCTGTTTGAAATCATCACAGAGCCTAAATGTTTACACTTTTCAGGGGAATCAACATACAAATGGTTTACTTCGTTGTCTCTACATAGTAAGAAAAAAAAGAATCCCTTTGACAACTAAATCAAGCTTGACATCACAGTGCTGCGAGGGTAGACATATAGCTTTTATTTAAAAATGTTTCTCTCTTTTCTGCTCCTCAGAAAATTCCTTTTATCAGTATTTCAGACTAGAAACTGGCTGTACAAAGTGGTCCTTCAAAGGTGCCATGTGAATCATGTGCATGCTAATAAGAAAAGTTCTCATCCAAACTTGTTTGCTGTGGCTTGGTTTGGTGCAAACATCTGTTCAATGGGCCTCATTCATGAAACTCGGGCAGAACTCATTTTTGAGTAAATCGTTCATAAAGCCATTCTGACGCAAATTCTCGGATTCATGCAAGTTTTCATATTTTCAAAATGTTAGTTGGTACGTGTAAATCGTGCATTAGACAACACGTGTTGTGTTCTTTCAGGCAAACTATCATAACTGCATTTTGATAGAAGTGAAATTAAATAAGTAATGCACAACATTTACTAATAATTAAATGTGTGAAATTAACCTTAAAAAATGTAAAAAGTAAAGTAAAGTAAAGTAAAAAAAAAAAAAGAAAATCTTTGTTTTCATTTTAACCATACGCTTACATATTTAGAAACAATTTTAAACAGATTTAAATAATTTTTTCGAAGTATAATTTTTTCCAAAATGTTTAATCCATAAATAAACACATCGCAGTCAGGTGCGTACACAATACAACAGTGAAAAAAATAGAAAAAGTTTGCACATTGTCGAATAGAGTACAAGTCTGTAATAACTTTCAGCGTTTCGGTCAAAGATCTTCTTTAGGCATTCTATTAATGTCTCTGAAGATTCTTCCAGTTGCAATGGAGGTAACCTATATCGCTGTTACCATCATGATTTACCTGAGAAGTTTCACAAATGATGCTGGTGACGCGCTGCAGACTGAACCAGAAAAGGTTAATGGTGTTTGACATCCTCCTCCCGGAGTGTACAATACTGAACATGAAATTAATTTTTATTGACTTCTTGAATGGTTTGATTCAGAAAAGATCATCATAAACAAAAAACCATGCGACGACAGTAAATTCTCACTTTCTATGAGAAGCCATTGTCCTTTCTTAATTAACATTTTAAGATGTGAATGCACTTCATTCATTAAAAAAACATTTTCATAACCATTCTGCATAGATGTTAACAGCATTTACTGGCGAGTCTGGTGCCTTCCTTATATGGTGTTTTCATGGGCATGGATCATGATAATTGTGAATAAAGGTGCACACATCCCCTGTTTACAAATGTTTGGAATTCACTATTATACACACGTTTTGCTAACAAATCTGGTGAGTACGAAGCGTTTGTGAATCCAAAGTTTTCGGAAAGGTCCATTTTATGCACAAATTACTCCAAATTTGCTCATATATTTATGAAAGTTTCATGAATGAGGCCCAATAATTGCATACCCAAGGCTCCTCTCTCTGCTAAAGATGCACATCATTACACCTTCAAGACTGCATTTTAGATGTCAGTTATGCTATCTGATGTTTACTAACCCAAGTCATTTCCATGCAAACAGTTCAAGACAATATACCTCTCAGACCAGCATTTAATGTGAATATCTGTCGAGTTGAGCAGAGAAGAAATCAAAGAAAGTGTTTCACAGCAGCCTTCTTTACATGCCTGTCCATATTTTGATTATGGGGAGAACTATTAACTGTAATATAGCACAAAATATGACATGTTCTTCTCAGTTTTTGTGACAAACACCCATAAAATATTTTGCCATGTAAAAAAAATTTGGAAATGTCTATATTAACTGGTTGAAATATTATGTAACGTGATTGAATCAACCTGACTGCAATTGTTTACATCATTGAAAGTAATTTTAAGAGTCAGATCATGTAGAAATGGCTCAGGGTAACAACTGCAAATTGTACATTCCCTATTTGTCACTCACTCAACGTTGTGTCTATATAGTGACACTGAGCAGCTCTTTGTTTGCTTTGGAGGACAGCAGAAATGGAGCGCTGTCTCCAAACAGAGGATTGGCCACTGTGTCATTGATGCCATCGCTTTGGCATTTCATGCCCAGTGTGTGCCGCCCCCCGTGGGGCTATGAGCACACTCTACCAGGAGTGTGGCGGCCTAATTGGCCCTGACAAATGCAGCCTCTTTAGCAGATATCTGCAGAGCAGCAGGCTGGGCAACACCCAACACCTTTGCAAGGTTCTACAATCTCTGGGTTGAACCGGCTTCGTCCCGTGTGTTGTCAGGTACGAACAGGTAAGATTGCGGGACAACTGCCTGGTGTACCGCTTCCGTATAGCGCCTTTCCCCTCCTGGAGGGGGTGACGTGCACTTTTTACCCCCCTGCCATTTTCACGAAGTCATGGACCCTGGATGTCTTTCCTCCTTAGCCCTGTGGCAGGCGAGTTTGCAGAGAAACTTGATGCTGGCCCAGTACGTGTGCTAAATAGGCCCTGTACTGGGGTAGGTGCTCCACATGTGCTGGTTGCCTGTATGTAACCCTGTATTCTGCAAGATGGTTTCCCTGCTAGTAAACCCGTGTCTTCCTTGGGCAGAGTCCTCTCTACACCGGTCGCCGTGTTTGTAGAGCACCTCCCCTCTGGGTAGGACCAACCACGGGGTCTTCCCCACATGCGACACTGCTGACAGATCTCGGTAAGACCACGTGACGTATTTCCACACAATGTGGTTTCCGTGGTGGCAGCCGGTTCCCATTTTTGGGCAGTCTACTTGTCCCCGAGGTAGGGGGAACCGTACAATGCTCGTAGGAGCGTTGGGGGAGGTTCCGTGATGGCCAGGTGCACTGGCTGCGAGGCACGCAATGGTTTGTCCATCTCGCACTGCCAGTCCATGTAACACAGTTCAGCTTGTTGTGGCGTTTCGTACAGGGACTCCTAGTGTCACTAAATCGACACAACGTCTCATTCCCTCCATCGGAGGTTAAGACAGTAACCAGAACGTTTTATGCCATGGTATTCTTTGAAGTGCCTTATCATTTACGAACTTTGAAGTAGTGATAGACGATATATATATTGGCAAGGCAGTTTAATATTTGGCTATTTTGAGATTATCATTTGGAGACTAAACTGACTGACTGCTTTGTCAATGGATAGTGACATATGTTTTAGTAAATTTTGAGTAAAGTATTATGAAAATAAGTGTAAGATCTTATGTTAGCTGCGGATACTGCAAATATCTGCCCAGTTGAGCACTAACAAACCAGGAAATAACAGGAAGTGTTTCATGGCAACCCTTTGTCAATGTTGCTGTGAGAAAGAGGGAGATATGTGAAGAGAGCGACACATAGAGACAGTAGGAGGCTGTTTTGAGAAAAGGCAGTTTCTTATCTTGATATAATCACACCACTGCTCTCATACCTGCCATGCCACTGATAACTGATAGCAGGAGAATTGGTTTCCATGGTGACCCCATACTTGTTCTGGAAGGTCCCTTCCACAAGATTGTTAGCAGGTCTGTTTCTTCATTAAAGCAGTGCCTATGAAAACAAGAATACAAAAGAGAGGGTAAGACTTCGGAATGCTTATGTTTCAATACCATATATATCATACATAAACAAACACATTATAGTGTCATTAATCCCAAGCAGCGCAACACAAGAGCCAAGTAGATTGTAGAGTTACAGCTTGTGGAATTTGCCAAACAACATCGTCATGCATTAGAGTACATCAAACGTAATTTTATTTACACCAACATCACAGCACAAATTGTTAGATTTTTGATGAAGAAACACAGCAGCAACAGAGTTGAACTTCTCCCAGATGACACCGAGCATGACACTGAGTACAGGACGCTCATAAGTAACATAAGTAGCTTATTAAAAAATCTCAACCTGCGATTACAGGTTGGTTTTGTCATCGAAATGTAAACAGATACGAGTTCAACACTTGCACACTAGGCATGTAACGATACAATACGATACAAAGCTTCACGATATGATTTTTTAAAAAAAGGGCCCACAAATGTTTCGCCAAGCTAATTCAGGGATTCAACATAAATGTCTTTTAAATCATCAATGGCACAAAAGTGTTTGGCATTGGTAACAAATGAGAAAAATTAGAAAAACTTATATGAACTCACAATTTTCATGTTTTTCTTGAGAAAAATGTGTTTCTACACAAGAGATTTACATTTGAATAGCACTTTTCATAATACACATTGTTTCAAAGCAGCTTTATAGAAAATCATGCCTTAAAGTATTAAAGCCCTCAGAGACCAAGCTAAAGTTACTGTGGCAAGGAAAAATAACTCCCTTCAATGTTATTTAGTGGTGAAAAAAAATCTCAAGAGGAACCTGATGTCTGATTTTGCGATATTTGTTGCCTACATAATCCAAAACTATTTAGCAGCTTGAGCAAAAAACTATTGGCACACATAAATCTTTTAATTCATTGTCCGGTTTCATATTGTCTGTAAACATATAAAAGCAAAATCAATATTTGGTGTGACCACCTTTTTATTTCAAAACAGCACTAATTCTTCTGTACACCTAGACACTGTTTTTCTTGGTTGTTGGCAGATAGGATGTTCCAAGCTTCTTGGAGAAATTGCCACAGTTCTTCTATCTATTTAGGCTGTTTCATTTGCTTCTGTCACTTGATGTAATCTCAGACTGACTCAATTATGTTGAGATCCGGGCTCAGTGGGGTCCATACCATCTGTTGCAGGGCTCCTTGTTTTTCTATGCAATTCTTTTTGCAAATAGAATGTTGGAACCTAAAATTTATATTTTCTACTGACACACTAAAAGCAGAAAAAAATAACCATCTTAAGACAAATATTTTTGTGAAAAATATAATACACCTCAGACTTTTGCACAGTACTATATATACAACGATCGTCCAAAACATTAAAACCACCTGTCTATTATTGTGTAGGTCCCCCTTGTGCTGCCAAAACAGCGCCAAAACTGCATCTCAGAATAACATACTGAGATTAACTCAGATAACCGCACTGAAAAATTTTGGTGAGAAGAATGTACTGTACACTTTGTCAGTTCAAACCAGTCTGGCCATTCTCTGTTGACCTCTCTCATCAACAAGACATTTCCATCCACAGAACTGCCACTCACTGGATGTTTTGGGCAACATTCTGAGTAAATTCTAGACACTGTTGTGTGTGAAAATCCCAGGAGATCAACAGCTACAGAAATACTGAAACCAGCCAATCTGGCACCAACAATCATGTTATGGTCCAAATCACTGAGATCATATTTTTTCCCCATTCTGATGGTTGATGTGATGTATGCACTGCACTACATTCTCTAGAAATGGTGCCAAAAACAAAAAACATCCAGTGAGTGGCAGTTCTGTGTACGGAAATGTCTTGTTGATGAGAGAGGTCAACAGAGAATGGTCAGACTGGTTAGAACTGACAAAGTCTACAGTAACTCAGATAACCACTCTGAACAATTGTGGTGAGAAGAATGTCATCTCAGAATGCTATGTGCGGGTTGGCGCTGTATTGGCAGCACAATGGGGACCTACAATATTACCACAATATTAGGAAGGTGGTTTTAATGATGTGGCTGATTGGTGTATAATGTATGTACCTGTATATGTATAGGTGTGGCAGAGAAGCCTCATGTTCATCAGAAAGGAGGAAGCAGGAAACGGGTTATTATCCAAACATACTTTTAATTAAACAAAACACAACATAAAAGTTCTTTTCAGCATAACAAAACATTGGCACACACACACAGTGGCTGTGTGCATCACTCTCTCTGGTGTTTCCGGCTCCTCCTTATCTCTCTCTCTCTCCCACCGAATGCAGCGCCAGGCGTGCATCTTCACGGCCTGGCAACATCCTCCTCCTCCTCACAATAGGCAAAATTTGATTTAATAAAGGATATTTTATTTTTTGTAATGTAACTTGCACATGCTCTCAGGGACTTTTCACACAAACATGTTTTTCAATAGTTTTTCTATGTAAAAATGCTTTAGATTGCTGTTTTTCCAACATCATGAGTGGAACCTCCACAATTTTAAATATTTATTCAGAATTCAAAATTTTTGGAAAACATATGATTACTCATTGACAAGGATTTTGGTAGATTTTGGAACCAACACAAAGGGGGAATGAGCTCTGTTAATGGTCCAAATAGATATGCTTATCGGCTAATGCAGATAATCTCAAAACGGCTACAAATAATTTTACTACTTCACTACTCATGTATTTTCCGTACAATGTCATAGCTCACTGCTTAAACACCATAGTACAATGATTTGTTGGAGAAACTAACAAGCTAGTCATAAATGCTTCCCGAAACCACTGTAACTATGTTGCAAATCAGCATATCCGTTGTTCAGATCACATTGGTTCAACAATGTTGTTAAACATATTACACAGGGGGTAGAGATATAACTTTGGGGGGAAATTGAACGGATTAAATCCTTTGTAATGGAATTAGGATCTAGAATGCACTGCATGGTACTGTAGGGTACAACTGCGCTAAAGGCACCCCTTAAGGAAAAGGTGCCCTATTCTGATCCCAAAATGTCCCAAAAAATAATATTTATTGAATACTAATTGAGCAACACAAATAAATTATATATATATATATATATATATACACATATATATACATACATACATACATACATACATACAGGTGCTGGTCATATAATTAGAATATCATCAAAAAGTTGATTTATTTCAGTAATTCCATTCAAAAAGTGAAACTTGTATAGTGTATACATTCATTCCACACAGACTGATATATTTAAAATGTTTATTTCATTTAATTGTGATGATTAAAACTGACAACTAATGAAAATCCCAAATTCAGTATCTCCGAAAATTAGAATATTGTGAAAAGTTTCTGAACTTTTTGATTATATTCTAATTATATGACCAGCACCTGTATATGTGTATATATATATAACCACAGAATTGTGTGATGGTGTTTGGGAATGTCTTTTGAAATTATGGTTTTGAGAAACACCAAATGGTTGAACTATGTTGGTAATGAAAATAAAAACAAGGTAGTACAATATAATACCATCATCGGGTCACAGTAAATTTTTACTTCTATTTAATCAACTCTCACATTTGTCCAGAGAGAGTTTGTCAGTTTGTAAGTGCGCTTTAATCTCCATGATCAAAGCAGAAATGAGTATGTTGCTTTAGGCACAATATTACAGATGCATGAAAAACAGACACACTGTCCGCTATCAACGCCACACCTCATAAACACACATGTGCACTCACGGTCAGGCATCTAATGGTCTTTACATCTGCTCATATCAACACACACACATGTGCACACACACTACAGCAGGTATATTTAATAACCTTTTTTTTATAAAACACAACAAATATTAATTTTTGAGACTGGATGCAAATAATAGAGTAGTGTGAATCGCCTGTGGACAGTCTCTCTCTCTCTCTCTCTCTCTCTCTCTCTCTCTCTCTCTGTGTGTGTCCTCTATTCATCCATTACTAATAGCACCTGCCTCTGCTTCACCTGAATGCACAGTGACTAGAACTGACTGGCAACCAACAATTCTCATTATTTGTATTCATGGCACCATGGCCTGCCTATCAACAACAATATCAATGTGAGTGTTCTGCAGGACTGCCTGTTAAAAATGTGTCCATATGTCAAACATTTTTGACGCCACCACTTGGTGTTGCTTTCGATTTCTTCTATTACCTTTATTTTTTTCATTGACAAGGTCATATTAAGAAAAAGGAAACTATTCAAGTTTTGAAATGACTTATTATAATATGCTTCATTCTTCATTTTAAAAGCATCAGTAACACAGGTGAATGCAAGTTCAGAGTTAGAGCAAAGGGGAGATTATCATTGAATAGTGAATAAAAACTTTTCACATTCAAAGCTTTTGTATGGCTTCAGGAGATTTTGAATATAGCACTCGAGTCGTATAGTGGTTCGACTAGTGGTCGACTGAAAATATTTTGTTTTTGTCTGATGCTGATATCTTTAATGACAGATGATATATTTTATAATGCAGATTTAATGATGTCAAATAAGTATGGGGAGTCAAATTACTAAAAGTGAAATCATTAAATAAATATTTGAATATTTAAATAAATAAACAATGACATCTTTGGAAAAATTAAACCATTAAATATATCAACAAATTGCCTGTGTATTTTATTTTAAGCGGACGTTTGCTTCCATTTTCATTTGGTTAATTTTTCTTTTAAGCATGAGCTTCATGTCTTACATTTTCCTTTTTCAGGGTTACTGCTATCGGCATGCCACTCAACAACAGTCAGAGTCACCATTCAATGTATTTATTTCCATAAAAAAAAATTAAATACTCAAGTAAAACTACTATTACTTCCCAAAACATTTTGTGTGAGTAGAGTAAAAGTACTTCAAACTACTCAAGTAAGTGTAAAAGAGTAGCTTATTTATAAGTATTCATGCGTAGTGAGTATTGAGTACCGAGTTATGAATGAGATGACCCCTTATAATAAGCACTGTATGCTGCAATTTCAAAATGTTGCACACACCGTAATTTACATCCCCCAGAAAGAATAAAAATATAGGTATTTTATGACTGCCAGCTTTTAAAATACATCCCTTATCTATGATAAACACTACATGAATCTGACAAAAATAAAAGCGTGATATGATATCAGAAATTAATTGTAATGTATGAAACAATTACATGAAAATCAATAGTTGTTTAGGGCCTAAAAATGCACTTGATGCCGACAGAGCTATTTGTTGCGCATAAATATATTCCAAAACTTTTTTTTACACTTGGCACGTCATGTCGCGCACAACAGAGTAGGTAGAGCTGGGGTGGAAAAAGTTGTTTGATAAAGGGGCCACCTTGGGATTTAAAGGAATACTTCACCCAAAAATTACAATTTACTCAATTTATGGCATCCTGGATGTGTATGACTTTCTTTCTTCAGCAGAACAAAAATTAAGATTTTTAGAAAAATGTCTAAGCACTTTTGGTCCATACAAGTGAATGGATGCCAACATTTTGAAGCTACAAAAATCACACAAGTCAGCATAAAAGACTCAATTGGTTAAATCAATGTCTCCAGAAGCGATATGATAGGTTGGGTAAGAAACAGAACAATATTTAAGTCAATTTTTACAATCAATTTTCCTCCCTGCTCAGTCAATCTCCAATTTAACCTTCACTTTCACATCCTTCTTGTGTATTTGGTGATTCACATTTGTGACAAGGAGGAGGGCAGGGCCAGGCCGTGACTACGCACAATCAGACCCGGCTAATCAGCCAAGGAGAGGTATAAGTGGAATGAGATGTGGCAGTTCAAGAGAGAGAGAGATACATGCAGCTGCCCTGTATGCGTTTTCATTTGTATGTCTTAGTGTTTAAGTTTATGAAAACATTACTTTAATGCTTCAACCAGTGCCAGGTGTGGAGGAGTTCCCTACCAGCTGCCAAAATGCAGCGGGGTCGGAAGAATGGCCGCCGTCCGCAAGGGGAGGAGGGGCTTGCTGCTGACCGCCTGGAGCTGTAGAGCCACTTTCAGGGGTGGAGGAGTTCCTACCATCTGCAGAAACGCGGAGGGCCGTTCCGTCCATCAGGGGATGCGGCAGTTCGGGAGAGAGAGAGCTACAGGCAGCTTGCCCTGTATGCATTTACGTTGGTGTGTCTTTATGTTTAAGTTTATTAAAAACATTACTTTGATGCTTCCTCCGGTTCCCGTCTCCTCCTTTCCATTGAACCCTGTTACAACATTATTTATGTAAATCTCCACCTACTGAGCTGGGAGTATTTTTTTTTATGAGAAAATTTTAATTTTTGGGTTAACTATTCCTTAAAGTAGCACTATTGTACTCCTTTTGAGATACAGTGTTGTGTATTGATTTGTTCTTGTATCTTTTAAGCCCATAAATTGTTCTGTTCTATTCTAATATATGATGCACATTTTTCTGAAGTTTGTGACTGGTGGAATATTCTGCCTGAAGTATTGCTCTATAAATGTTGATACTTTTCTATCAGGCACTAGAAATTTTTTTTGATAAAGGCTAGGCTTTCTACTTCCTGGTAATTTACTATACAAATTAACACACTATCTACATCAGGGGTCGGTTTTATTAAAAAAACTAACAATATTATTAAAAAATTATTTATTATTCAAAATGTCACCGTTTTATTATATTACATGAATACTTTTAAAGCTACTCAAGTTATTCAGCCAAAAGCAGTAAGTGGTAAGCAGTAAGTTTTTCTAATTTTCTTGTTGTTTGATTGATGTCCTTTTTATGTCATACTAGTCAGTGGTCTATTTGGTTACATGTACACTTGAAGTCTGACATTTTGATACAAATAAGATTTTTGTCCCACTGTTTATGTTAACTTTAGACATAACCGACTGTGTTTACATTAACCCTCTGGGTTATCTTTTCAGTTGCTTAACAACATATTAATGGCTAAAGTCTGATAACACTGTATTCAGAATAAACTGGACTACAATAATATGTGAGCAACATGTGTGTACATGTTTGTATTTTTGAGAAAATAACGTTTATGCATGGTTTTTGAAAAAAATACAATTTTAAGTCACTGAAATAAGGTCATATAACACATACTAAACATTTGTCCACAAGACTTTTGAGAACTGGATCTCGTAGCCTAGAGTTTTTGCTACAAAATGATGTGAAAACCATCCTGGTCACTCATTCATACAAAACAATATAGTAATTTAACTTTTGTAAGACAATTTTAGTGTTGAAAGGTGATATGTGAGGAGGCGTGAACTATCATGAATATTAAGGTGATTTACACCTGAGGAGACAAAAGACCCCTGCCCTGGGCCTATCAATGAGGAATGTGACAGAGAGAGAATGAATGTGAGGAGACTTAATGATCAAAATCAAGTTTTAAGTTAAAAGAAATAATCTGACTGTACATTTTCTTTAAATAAAGACTTTACTTAATTTTAGACCTACACTACCATTAAAAGAAGTCTCTTCTGCTCACCAAGACTCCATTTATTTGATACAAAATACAGTAAAAACAGTAATATTTTTACAATATAAAAGAACAGTTTTCTATTTAAATATATTGTAAAATGCAATTTGTGATCAAAGCTGAATTTTCAGCATCATTACTGCGGTCTTCAGTGTCACATGATCCTTCAGAAATCATTATAAGATGCTGATTTTCTAATAAGGGCATATTTAACGTGCATTTTTCTCATTTACACCTGAACAGATATTTGCAAGCACAAGCTTTGTTGATGATATTGAGGCAGCATAAACACTAGTTAAAATATAATCTAAACATTCATATAATTTGATATATTCCATATCATATTTATATTATACAGCATTCAATTTAAATAACTGCTTTAGCCAAAACAGCATTTAAATGTAACTAAATCTTGCTTATTAGGACATATTTCAAATGTCAATACTCTGAATCCTGGCTGGCAAGTCTGGAAATAGTCCCACTAGTAAAATATTTACATGTGTATATAAAATAGCATGTCAACTAATTAAAACTAATTGACATACTCGTCCGAAATTGTATCCTCGGCTGGATCAAGTCTCTCTTCAAAATACAAATGTTCATCGGATCCCGATCTTCTTCTGAGGAAAATGTTAACTCTTCCTTAATATCCAGGAGTTTCATCGCCTGTGTATCATTACAAACACGCAGCAAAGCGAATGAATTGTTTACATTAAACCTCTGAACACAGTCAGGGTGTACATTTGCACTGATTGCCTCAGCACATTAGCGTATGAATGGCACACTCTGCTGGTGGTTGGATCACATTACAGATAATTAGATAGACCAGTAAAAACTGTACATCGCTTTGTTTCATACAGATTACATAGCAGGAGAATATTTGTTTTAAAATGTAATAGTTTTATTTAAAAGTAGACATTTAAAGCTTTCTTTAGACATATGTTTCATGTTTGTGTGATAAGTATTCGCAGAGTTTCAGTTCATTTTAGTGACGTGTTTCTGAAATATGCTCGTGAACACAGGGACTGCTGAAAGCTCACCCTTTTTATTTTCTTTAACAAAAGCACAATATTTCATTATTATTATGAGTGTACACAAATAAAAGTAGACCCTTTATAGTCTCTAATGATGTCTTATACGTATCTGTATGCCCCAAAATGACGGAGTATTTTAAGTTGTTTCTGCTGTAATGACAAAAATATCCAGCAGGACGCACTGGCGCGTCCGTCGACCCCAGAGGGTTAATGCCTCACCAAGATGGGCATTGGAGGAATTATAAAGTGTGTATTAGATAATTTAGGTGCATACCCGCATTAGCGCTCTCAGAACAAGGAACACACGCACATGTAAAGTGCAGCGCACAAACATAACCCGCCTGTCAATCAAACAGCATGCAGCTACAGATGCCAGGAACTAAAAAAAGTCAATCTTTTATATTTTATCTAGATCACCTGTTACGTTCCAGAACGTATCTTGTGTTTATATATTGGGTGTAAATGTTTGTCTGTCTTTTCATTCTGATCCTGTAGGATGAGTAGAGGCACCTGTTCCAATTCAACTGGATTGACTCCTGATTGGCACCTGTGGCTGTGTTTTGTACAAAAGCTCTCCAGTTTGGAGTTACGAGAGAGAGACATTGCCCAATCTCTCTCTTGCGGAGCCCCTTTCTTCTCTCTCAGATGCTAGTTGTTTTTTTTTTGTTAGTTGTATTTCATGTTGTGTAAGGTATTGTACTGTGGTATAATTGGCTTACAAATAGAGAAGTGTTAACCTGAGTGCGGGCGGACATTTGTTAACCCCTGAGTGCAGGGCTGGTAGTGAAATCCCGATTCTATCTCTTGAGGTATTAGGAAGCTGTAGGGAGGCGGGTGCCTAATTTATTTTTACATACCTTTTTCTCCTGTTTATTATTTTAGAGAGGGAGTTTGGTTTAGAATTGTCTTTTATTTTCATCTTTGTTTTGTATATAGATTAGTCAGATGAACCAACATAGGAAGACCTTGTTTTGTTTGTTATTTTGGCATTACCCCCTCCTGAGGTTAATTTATTGCTTCCGTGTGAATATCTAAGTTTCAAAATAAACCTTTATGATTAACATAACTTGTCTTCATTGCTACTGGGACGGGAAAACAGGGGCTCAGCAACGTTAGTTTATTAGCGATACATTTATATTACTCAGTTTTTCCTTAATTTTTAATTTTAAACTGTTCCTCCTCTACCCTAGACAGGGGAGTTCGTAACAGAATTGGGGGCTCGTCCTAACAAGAGATCTCTTATCTTGGGAGGTTAAGAGAATTTGGACATCGCCTGGGTGGAATTTTGGTCCGTAAGTAACTCCGTCCGTTTACGATTGCAAACGCCAAAAGCGGGTAAGTTATTTACTTTTCTTTGTTTGGCTGCATTTGAATGCTTAAAAGGGGGGAGGAGATCTATATAATTGTGAAATATGGATTTTGACTTGGTTAGTTTTTCATTGTCTCCAACACTGGAGGAATTTAATCGGTGTAGGAAAGTAGATTTGTTATTAATAGCTGACTTCTATAATATGGCTGTTTCTAGAACACTGAGGAAGCAAGTCATCAAAGAGGAGTTATATAAACAGTTGGTGGAGGCAGCTATTTTTCCAGAACAAGTAAGTGAGAGGGGTGTTGAAATGGAGCCTGTCTCTGATGATACGAGGTCAGCTGGTACTATTAAAGAGGTATCTTATTCGGATCCTAGTGTCGCAATTCAATTAAAAGAACTTGATCTGGCCTTAAAAAAACAAGAACATGAAACTCAATTGCTGCGGATCAGAGCTCTCGAAATTGAAGCAGATCGCGATATAAAACTTCGTAAACTTGAACTTGAAATTAATTCATTACGCAGCCGCCCCAGCCCTTTACCTCGTTCTAGGCCTCCATCGTCTGATTTGGACACCTTGCATGCTGTTTTTGATGTGGGTAAGTATGTCAAATTGGTACCGCAGTTTCGTGAAGCTGAGGTTGATTCATATTTTACTGCATTTGAGCGTGTGGCAGTAAAATTGAACTGGCCAAAAGACATGTGGGTATTGCTTCTCCAATGTAATTTAGTAGGAAAAGCTCAAGAGGTTTGTTCTGCATTGCCTGTAGGCGGCCGTATTAAGAGCTTACGAGTTGGTACCAGAAGCCTATCGTCAGAGGTTCAGGGAACATTCAAAAGCAGCCAAACAAACATTTGTAGAATTTGCAAGAGAGAAAAGAGTTCTCTTTGATAAGTGGTGCTCTGCTAGTAAGATTGAGACTTTCGATCAGCTTCAAGAACTTGTCCTATTGGAGGACTTTAAAAATTGCTTAGTAGAGAATATTGTGATTCATCTAAATGAGCAAAAAGTAGCTACACTTGCAGAGGCAGCAGTGATTGCGGACGAATTTGTTCTTACACACAGAAATGTATTTTCTGTGCGTCAGACCAAAACTTCATCTTCAGTATCGAATGAATCGTCTAGAGAAACAGGTAGGGTATTTCGATTGTCAAAAACGGATGTCTCTCGTAATTCTGCCGCAAAACGCGCTGAAGAACGACGGGCTTGCTTTTACTGTTTAGATCCGACTCATTTGATCTCTGATTGCAAAGCTTGGAACCAGAAATCTTCACGGGTAAAACCCAAAAATGTGGCTTTTGCCCATTCAATGGCGTTATCAGACCGAGCTGATTCGCATTCAGAAATGGAAGTATATAAACCTTTTCTTATCAATGGTTTTGTTTCTCTTCCTGGATGTGATAAGAAAAAACCTGTTGTTATGCTTCGAGACACTGGTGCAGCTCAATCGTTTATTCTGGAGAATGTGTTGTCCTTCTCGGATCAAACTTACTCTGGTAGCGATGTACTGATTCGTGGTATGGAGTTAGGCTGCATTAATGTGCCGCTACATAAGGTTCACTTGTCTTCTGACTTGGTTTCAGGCTTGGTTAAACTGGGCGTTCGTGAACAGTTGCCAGTAGAGGGTGTAAGTCTCATTCTTGGCAATGACCTAGCAGGTGGCAAAGTTTTCCCTTTCCCGGTTGTGACGATTAATCCTGAGGTGGGTGATCAGTCTGTTTTAGCCATGAAATTTCCTTCTGTTTTTCCTGCATGTGTAGTGACTCGCGCACAGGCAAGGAAATATGAGGGTGTAGTGGATCTCTCTAATTTGTTTAAAACTCGTCTGATTCAGTGGAGTGTAAACTTTCAGTTGAACCTGAGAAGTTTGTGGGAGAGACCGAGGATTTTTCTGATCTAAAAGATATTCCTTTTTGTACAGGGAAACAACAATTAACTACTGCCCAGAGATCTGATCCATCTCTGAGTAGTTGCATAGAAGCTGCTGTCGATTTGAGTACCATTCCAACAACTGTTGTGTCTTATTTTTGGGATGGTGACGTGTTGATGCGTAGATGGAAACCTTCATTGGCAGGTGAGGCTGATTGGAATGCGGCGTATCAAATTGTTCTACCTACTAGTTACCGGTCGCAAGTTTTAAAACTGGCGCATGAGCACTACCTTTCTGGACACCTTGGTATAACCAAGACGTACAAACGGATTGCTAAACACTTTTTTTGGCCTGGATTAAAATCCAGTGTATCTCAGTTCTGCCACTCATGTCACGCTTGTCAGGTAGCTGGAAAACCTAATCAGGTAATACCTTCAGCCCCTTTGCGTCCTATTCCTGTTATTAGCGAACCTTTTGAGCGTCTGGTAATTGACTGTGTTGGACCTTTGCCTAGGTCTAAATCTGGACACCAGTACATTTTGACAATTATGTGTGTGGCTACTCGTTATGTTGATGCGATTCCACTGCGATCGCTGAAAGCTAAGGTAGTAGTAAAGGAATTGGTGAAGTTCTGCTCAATTTTTGGCCTGCCTAGGATTATTCAGACTGACCAGGGAACTAATTTTACCTCCCACTTGTTCAAGCAGGTAGTAAAGGAGTTAGGTGTTAGTCATCGGTTGTCTTCTGCTTATCATCCAGAGTCCCAGGGAGCTCTTGAGCGGTTTCATCAAACTCTAAAAACGATACTCCGAACATATTGTGTGGAAACCGAGAAAGATTGGGTAGAAGGTCTACCTCTCTTAATGTTTGCAGTGAGGGAGACTGTGCAGGAATCGACAGGTTTTAGTCCTGCAGAGTTGGTGTTTGGTCATACTGTTTGTGGGCCACTGAAACTGCTTAAAGAGCAATTACTCTTTAAAGATTCCTCGCCTATGTCTGTTCTGGACTATGTGAGTGCTTTTCGTGAAAGGCTTCATAGGGCTTGTGAAACAGCAAAGACTCATCTCGCTTCCGTGCAAACTAAAATGAAGGCACATTTTGATAAAAAGAGTGTAGCACGCAGTTTCCAAGTTGGTGAGAGTATTCTTGTCTTGTTACCTGTGCCGGGGTCAGCTTTACAAGCCAAATTTTCAGGTCCTTACACTATTGATAAAAAACTGAGTGAGACGGACTATGTAATTCGCACCCCTGATCGTAAGCGGAAAACTCGAGTCTGTCACGTAAATATGATAAAGCCCTATATTGTAAGGGGTGGCGGTAAGGTTACTGACTCAACTAAAATTTCACCTGTCATGTCTACTGTTCTTCCTAATGTGTATAGACTTGAAGATGATGGATTGACTAGGTGTGATGAAAAATTTTCATGTGGACGCTTGCAGAACTCTGTCATACTGTCTGACTTGGATTCTTACCTGTCTTATCTTCCTGAGCATCAACGTCGTGAAGTGGATACCCTGATCAGAGTACATCCTACCTTATTTTCTGATGTTCCGAACCAGACGAATGTTCTTGTTCATGATATTGATGTTGGTGAGAATCTGCCAATCAAACAGTTTCCGTATAGAGTGAACCCTGCTAAGCGTGAAGTCATGAGGGCCGAAGTTGAATATTTACTCCAAAATGGTTTTGCCATACCAAGTGAAAGTCCTTGGTGTTCGCCCTGTTTATTAGTCCCTAAACCGGATTCAACCTTTCGTTTTTGTACGGACTATCGCAAAGTGAATAGTATTACTAAGCCAGACTCTTTCCCCTTGCCCCGCTTAGAAGATTGTGTGGACCGAGTGGGTTCTGCTAAATTTGTAACCAAGCTTGACCTTTTAAAAGGCTACTGGCAAGTTCCTTTAACACCAAGAGCTTCAGAGATTTCTGCTTTTGTCACCCCTGATAACTTCCTGCAGTATTCAGTTCTCGCCTTTGGGATGAGAAACGCACCTGCAACGTTCCAGAGGTTAATGCATAAGGTACTCGCTAACCTTCCAAACTGTGCAGCATACCTGGATGATATAATTGTTTATTCCAGTGATTGGCAAGATCATCTGAATTCTCTCAAGTGTGTTTTTCAACGCTTGGCAAAAGCGTCATTAACCCTGAATTTAGCAAAATGTGAATTTGCAAAGGCGGTTGTGACTTATCTTGGAAAAAAGGTTGGTCAAGGACAGGTGAGTCCGGTTGAAGCAAAAATTTCTGCCATGTTAGAGTTCCCTACTCCCTCTAACAAACGTCAGTTACGCCGGTTCCTGGGAATGACAGGTTACTACAGAGGGTTTTGCAGAAATTTTGCTTGTGTTGTGTCTCCTCTGACTGACCTACTTAGTGTGTCCAAGAGTTTTGTTTGGACTCCAGAGTGTGAGCATGCGTTTGTGGCTGCTAAAGACATTCTTTGTAATGCCCCAGTTCTCGCCGCACCAAATTTTGATCAACCTTTTAAGTTACAGGTAGACGCGAGTGCTACAGGAGCAGGAGCAGTGTTGATGCAGGAGGATGCTAGAGGTGTGGAACATCCTGTATCCTACTACTCGAAAAAGTTTTCCAAGTGTCAGCTTCATTACAGTACCATCGAGAAGGAGGCTTTAGCTTTAATGCTTGCTCTACAACACTTTGAGGTTTACGTGGGTGGTAGCGGTACTCCTGTAGTTGTGTACACTGACCATAATCCTCTTATATTTTTGTCCAGGATGTATAACACCAACCAACGGTTAATGCGCTGGTCATTAATATTGCAAGAGTACAATCTAGATATTCGGCATCAAAAGGGCTCTGAAAATGTGGTGGCCGATGCCTTATCTAGAGTGTATAATTTTGGGGGATAAAGATTTGTTTACAAAAGTGGATTTGTAAACCTAAGTGTGGGGGTGTTACGTTCCAGAACGTATCTTGTGTTTATATATTGGGTGTAAATGTTTGTCTGTCTTTTCATTCTGATCCTGTAGGATGAGTAGAGGCACCTGTTCCAAATCAACTGGATTGACTCCTGATTGGCACCTGTGGCTGTGTTTTGTACAAAAGCTCTCCAGTTTGGAGTTACGAGAGAGAGACATTGCCCAATCTCTCTCTTGCGGAGCCCCTTTCTTCTCTCTCAGATGCTAGTTGTTTTTTTTTTGTTAGTTGTATTTCATGTTGTGTAAGGTATTGTACTGTGGTATAATTGGCTTACAAATAGAGAAGTGTTAACCTGAGTGCGGGCGGACATTTGTTAACCCCTGAGTGCAGGGCTGGTTGTGAAATCCCGATTCTATCTCTTAAGGTATTAGGAAGCTGTAGGGAGGCGGGTGCCTAATTTATTTTTACATACCTTTTTCTCCTGTTTATTATTTTAGAGAGGGAGTTTGGTTTAGAATTGTCTTTTATTTTCATCTTTGTTTTGTATATAGATTAGTCAGATGAACCAACATAGGAAGACCTTGTTTTGTTTGTTATTTTGGCATTACTCCCTCCTGAGGTTAATTTATTGCTTCCGTGTGAATATCTAAGTTTCAAAATAAACCTTTATGATTAACATAACTTGTCTTCATTGCTACTGGGACGGGAAAACAGGGGCTCAGCAACGTTAGTTTATTAGCGATACATTTATATTACTCAGTTTTTCCTTAATTTTTAATTTTAAACTGTTCCTCCTCTACCCTAGACAGGGGAGTTCGTAACATCACCCAACCTGTGTTGGTCTTGTTATCACGATCGATGTAATGAACAACCGTTCTCTACATATAAATCATAGGCTAAGTATAAAAAATTACTCAAAAATGTATCATCAATATCGAGGACATATCTCTTTTTTCCCGATAAATATCAAGATTGTTTTGTCACCCAGCCCTATTGATATCATTGCAATAATCTCTCACAGCAAACCAATATTCTCAGTGATAGATAGCTAAATTACAGGATACATTATAGACACAGAATTCAAATAAGAGGCAGAATTAATGCTGATATCTGGCTTGAGCAAGTTAAACTCACATGACACAATCAGCCAATTGGTCTTTTTCACTGAGAAAAGCCCTTTCAGGTGCGGCCGAGGATGTTCAAGTGTTGCACTTTGCTTTAGGCATACTCCACATCCATTATTAATAGCAGTTAACTTAGCGCCCTATCTTCAGCTGTAGTTCAAGTTTGTATGTGTGATTTGACTCTCCTTAGCCAATCATGTTTATGGATACAAATAGAATCAGGACAGGGAAGTAGCGAACACAGATGGAGGGAAAATAGCACAGTAAAAGTACAGTTTCGGCCCTAAAAATGTACGCAAGTAAAAGTATCCCATTTTAAAACTACTTAAATACAATTCCTGGGAAAAAAAAACAAAAAAAAAAACAGTTACTGTTTTTACAGTAACATGAGTATTTGTAATTCGTTACTTTACACCCGTTTATAGCAGATATTTCGGCCAACTGTCCTTACCTGTCCAATGTATTGTCCTTACATTTTTATATGGGTTCAAATTAAATAATTTTTTGAGTGGCAACTTCAACCTGCCATGGGACAGCAGATGAACAGATAATCGGCCTTGACCAATATATTGGCCTACTTTTATAGTATCTTTGTTCTTTATACTAAAATGCATCTATTTAATTGTTTATTGGAGTGAGTAGAAGGAGCTGTGTGTGTTTGTGTGTGTGTGGAACTCCTGAGGGAGTTGAACTCCTGTGTATACTTAGTAATGCAGACTTGCCGTCAGGCTGTATAAAGTTCATTGCACTTGGCTGCTCCACAAGAGGCAGTGTGCATTGAGCTCTGTCACTGAAAACTCTCTCTTTCTCTCTCCTCCCGCTCTGCCTCCCATTTTAACATGTGGAAACCAGTGGCGTAGCTAGATCCTGACTGATAGGTCTGAAGTCCTGGATCAATTGTTAATGGCCCTGAATGCTTTTTTTTGTGATGAGGAAAAAAAAGTAAAGCTTAAGGCTCATCACACAAGGGTACAAAAGCAACAAGACAGGCTTACATTCTGGCTTAAAATTTAAATTATTTCCGATCAGTGAGCCCAACTTGCATTAACTGACAGTTCGCACTTTGATATTTACCTGCTGTTCATGCTCAAGTTCATCAGACGAATCGTTACGAATGCCTCAAGTGGGAGCTTTCCATTTTCTCTCAGAGGGGTGCAACTTTTCTGTATTGGAGGCACTGAGGTTTTATTATGCAAGTCTTATTTATAAGAAAGTAATCTATAAGCCTCATTTCTAATCTTTTTTTTTTTTAACAATCCGCACAACAAATAAATTTATTTGTGTACCCTCACAATAACAACAAATCCTTGTGCTTTTGTAAAATAAAGAAAATAAAAAGGGTGAGCTTTCAGTAGTCTCTGTGTTCATAAGCATATTTCTGAAACACGTCACAAAAATGAACTGAAACTCTGTGAATACTTATCACACAAACATGAAACATATGTCTAAAGAAAGCTTAAAATATCTACTTTTAAATAAAATAATTCAAATTAAAAGAAAATTTTATGAAACAAAGCGATGTACAGTTTCTCCTGGCTCAGCTTATTATCCCTAATGTGATCACACCCATGGACAGAGGAAGCTATTCATACGGTAATGTGCTAAGGTGATCATTTGTATTTTGAAGAGAGACTTGATCCAGCCGAGGATAAAATTTTGGACAAGTAAGTCATTTAGTTTTCATTAGTTGACATGCTATTTTATATAAACATGTACATATTTTTCTAGTGGGACTTTTTCCAGACTTGCCAGCCAGGATTCAGAGTATTGAAATTTGAAATATGTCCTAATAAGCAAGTTTTAGTTACATTTAAATGTTGTATGATATAAATATGATTTGTAATATGATGTAAAAATAATATGAATGTTTAGATTATATTTTATCTAGTGTTTATGTTGCCTCATTATCATCAACAAAGCTTGTGCTTGCAAATATGTGTTCAGGTTAAATGAGTAAAATGCACTTTAATATGCCCATATTAGAAAATTAGCATCTTATTATGATTTCTGAAGGATCATGTGACACTGAAAACTGCAGTAATGATGCTGAAAATTCAGCTTTGATCACAAACAGCATTTTTCAATATATTCAAATAGAAAACTGTTCTTTTAAATTGCAAAAATAGTTCAAAATATCACTGTTTATACTGTATATTGGATCAAATAAATGCAGCCTTGGTGAGCACAAGAGACTTCTTTTAATGGTAGTGTAGGTCTAAAATTAAAGTCTTTATATAAAGAAAATGTCATAATACTTTTTTTTACTTAAAACTTGATTTTGATCATTAAGTCTTTCTGTCACATTCGTCATTGATGGGCCTAGGGGAGGGGTCTTTTGTCTCCTCAGGTGTGAATTATAATCAATATTCATTATAATTCACACCTCCTCGCATACAGCATTTCTAAAAGTGTCTTACAAAAGTTAAATTACTATATTGTTTTGTATGAATGAGTGATCAGGATGGTTTGCATAATTTTGTTGCAAAAACTCTAGGCTATAAGATCCAGTTCTCAAAAGACTTGTGGACAAATGTTTAGTATGTGTTATATAGCCTTAATGACCTTCAATTTTTGTTTAAAAAAAACATGCATAAATGTTATTTTCTCAAAAATACAAACATGTTGCTCATATTATTGTAGCCCAGTTTGTACTGAATACAGTGTTATCAGACTTTAGCCATTAATGTGTTTTTAAGCAACTGTAAAAAGCACAAATGTCATGTCAAAACTTCTCCAGGGCCCAAAACACCCTCAGACCCCAGAGGGTTAATAAAAAAACATTAAAAAAAAAGGTACATTCCTGGTTAATGAGGGATTTGTCATTAAATGGGAGAGTATTACTGTACTATCAAAGTCAACATGTTTGTCAAGACTGATTTATACTGCAATGGCCATAGATGTTCCAAAATCCCTAATTTATCAGGTAAATAAAAACATGTAAAATGTTATTTGGAGGAATCACTATCTGAATAAAAAAAACTCTCTGTAATCCATTTAATCAAGGTGGGATAAATGTACTCGAGGTAAATCATCCAACATTATCCTCAAATTCAAGTGGATTCAAAATTACATTAGTTCAAGAGATAGGTTATTGTTTTACATCCCATTACAATTGGAGGCATTGACTTTCTTCTTAATTGTAACTTTGATGTCAGCAGACTTCCCATTAAATTATCTTATTTCCATAAACCGGTATCGCTATCGTGAATGATTATGTATAAGCACAGAATCTCACCTCGCAGATGTTTAATTTGGAACAATAAATACATAAAGCACAGAAATAAATCCTTTTTTTTTTTTTTTTTTTTTTTTACAGTTGGTTAAAAATACATTTTATTGGTGACACAATTATTTAACAGCAATGGCAACTTACATACTCGGAATTCTCTGAAATGTATTCCTTCACAGTATCTATTAAGCAGTTTTTGACTGTGATTGGTGCTATTCCTTTTGAACTTATTGAATTATTAAAATATATTTTTGTTTCAAGACCAAATATTGATTTCAGTGTTAAGTTGAAATGTATTAGTATTACAGATAAAAAAAAAATAAAAATAATAATAACAGCAATCTTAAGAAAATCTGTCAAAATGTTGCAGTTCCCTCAGACAAAAGTTTTTTAGTGAGGTATTGTTTAAGATTATTCACAGGATTTACCCTGTTAAACAAGTAATTGCAAGATTTAGAAAAGACTGATTTAAAATGTGCTTTTTTTGTAACACTGAAATTGAAAGCATTGTACACCTCATTTGTATTGTATCTATACAAAAATATTCTGGTGTTATTTTGAATATTTTATTAGGATGAATATGGTATTAATATGCATTTAAAGAAAGAGGATGTTTTATTTTATTTTGATAGTAAAATTGACCAAAAAGCATGCAAATGTATTGTTGATTTATGGAGAAAATTTTACTCATATATGTAAATGGTCATTACAGAAACCAAATTTCACACACTTCAAAATAGAAATAAATTATTGTTTGAATGTGAGTTGCAACCTGAATGAGTGGTTGCAAGCCAGCTCCTTTTATGCCCGTATGTCCGGGGGAGTGGCATGCAAATTCCACTCGCCAATTCTCATTGGCCTTTTCTCAGGTGTTTGGGGCTCCCAAGAGCGACCGCTAGAGTCACTACATTGACACAATGACGAATGATCCCTCAATCAGGTGTTTTTGAATGGTTTTACCCTTATTATACATTTAGTGCTATTTTTACGGTCACTGCCACATTTTTAAGGTCAGTTTATGAATAAAATGATTAAAAGTAAAATAATAAATTTTCTCTAGAGTACCAACCCCTCTACATTGAGTGAATATTATTATTTCTGGATTGTGCATCTAAATTCACTGTTTTGACCAAGTGTGTGGTCGCACTACTTTTTCTCTGTGTCTGATTTAGAATTGGCGGAACTGTAGATCTAATGACACTTAGATGAAATAAACCGTTATTTTTTATTCTTCCATGATGTGTATGTGTGTGTGTATATATATATATATATATATATATATATATATATATATATATATATATATATATATATATATATATATATATATATATATAATCCATGGCTAGGTGTGTGTTAAGGGATTTTAAATGCACTTCACGAAGGATTTGTATACAAAGACCCCTTGACTCTGATAACTGCGTGTGAAGATTTTTTTCTTTCTTTCTTTTTTAAGATCAGATCATTTAAAATATTTATGAAAATATTTTGTTCAGGTCAAATGGAGTAACCCTAACAAAACCTCTTGTTATTTGTGATGTGTGTATATGTGTGTGTGTGTGTGTGTGTGTGTAATATATATATATATATATATATATATATATATATATATATATATATATATATATATATATATATATAAAATATTGTTGACTTGAAAAATATGTTTGGAAACTTTTGGGGAAATTAAAGATTGCATTTAATATGCAAGGAAATTAAAAAAAAATAAACTTTAATAGACATTATTATTTTTATTATTATTATATTTTTTATATCATTACATTTTTATTATTAATTTAAGGTTTGAGGAAAGTTTGCATATGTGGCTTGAACAGCCAGATGCATTTTACTCTTGACCAAGATCTTTCTCTAATACATCTAGGAGGAAATTTACATTAGGTCTTTACATGATCGGATGGCAATCTGATCAGCATAAACCCATGAAATGACCAAGTCATCTTGGATGCAGTATGATCCAAGATGGCGGCGCGGTAGCACGCAGCGGCCACTCCGGATCCAAAATAGTGCTATTTTTGTTTAAAAAGCCCAACTTTTGCGGCACATGGACATCGGAGCAACCGGTGTTTGTGTCTACCATCGCCAAACACTAATAAGATATAAGACTCACGCAAAAACCAAGCTGCATGATGAACTGTGGGAGGTGCTACGTGTACTCGGCTTGCTACGGAGACCAGGCCTCGATGCCTCGGCATCGCCTGATGCCGGTGGCCGGCAGAGAGGACGTCGTAAGCGGTGTGCGAGAAAGCGGAATCACAGCAAGCGGGCGGGGGTCCATGCTAGGCTAAAAACAAATCCTACCCGGCCAGCTCTCCCATCTATCCTGCTCTCAAATGTTTGCTCCCTGGACAATAAACTGGACTATATCCGACTCCAGCAGGCTACGCAGCGTGAGTTTAGAGACTGCTAGTCTTTGTTTTCACGGAGACGTGGCTCAGCGACAGAGTTCTGGATGCCGCCATTCAGCTAGACGGGCTCGCCTCGTTTCGTGCCAACAGAAATACAGCTCTCTGCGGTAAGACTCGCAGTGGTGGCTTGTGTGTTTACATCAACACAGAATGGTGCAAGAACTCTGTGCTAGTCTCTAGCTACTGTTCATTGCTGTTGGAGCTTGTGACTGTTAGATGCAGACCTTTTTATTTACCACGGGAATTCACCACTGTTTGCATAACCGGAGTTTACATTCCCCCCAGCGCTAACGTTAAGGAAGCGCTCTTTGAACTGTATGGGGCTATTAGCGATCTGCAGAACGCTCACCCCGACGGACTGTTTATTGTCGCCGGAGATTTCAACCATGCAAATCTCAAGACAGTGCTCCCTAAATTCCATCAGTATGTGGACTTTGCAACAAGAGGGGCGAACACACTTGATCTTGTTTACACGAACATCCCAGGCACGTACCGGGCGGAGACCCGCCCCCACCTCAGCTACTCAGACCACATCTCTGTTATGCTAATTCCAGCATACAGACCGCTCGTCAGACGCACAAAACCGCTTCAGAAGCAGGTGAAAACCTGGCCAGCAGGAGCCATCCCTGCTCTTCAGGACTGTTTTGAGTGTACTGACTGGCACATGTTTAGGGAGGCTGCAACATATGGCGATTCTACCAACTTGGAGGAATACACAGCATCAGTGACCAGCTACATCAGCAAGTGCATTGATGATGTCACTTTCTCCAAGACCATCACAACACGCTCCAACCAGAAGCCATGGATGACTGCGGAGGTGCGCACGCTGCTGAAGACCCGAGATTCCACCTTCAGAGCAGGCGATAAGGCAGCCCTAAGAACAGCTAGGGCCAAACTGTCCCGGGCCATCAGAGAGGCAAAGCGCGCACACGCCCAGAGAATCCACAGTCACTTCCAGGACAGCGGTGACACGCGGCGCTTGTGGCAGGGCATTCAGGCCATCACCAACTACAGGACAACATCCGTTGCCTGTGACAAAGATGCCTCCCTTCCAGATGCGCTGAATGACTTCTACGCTCGGTGTGAAGTGCAGAATGAAGTGGTGGCGAGGAAGACCACCCCTCCTCCCAACGACCAGGTGCTCTGTCTCACCATGCTGGATATGAGGAAAACTCTATGTAGAGTCAACCCACGGAAGGCCGCTGGACCAGACAACATTCCTGGCAGAGTGCTCAGAGGATGTGCAGACCAGCTGGCAGATGTTCTTACCGACATCTTCAACAGATCTCTGAGCAGCGCCGTCGTTCCAACGTGCTACAAGGCCACCACCATCATTCCCATGCCAAAGAAGTATTCAGTGTCCTGCCTCAATGACTACCGTCCCGTTGCACTCACACCAATCATCATGAAGTGCTTCGAGAGGCTCGTCATGAGGCACATTAAGACCCAGCCGCCCCCCTCACTAGACCCACTGCAGTTTGCGTATCGTCCAAACCGTTCATCGGACGACGCCATCGCCATAACCCTCCATCTGGCCCTCACCCACCTAGACAAAAAGGACTATATGTTTGAATGCTGTTCATAGACTTCAGCTCAGCATTCAACACAATAATTCCTCAGCACCTGATCGGAAATCTGAACCTGCTGGGCCTGGACACCTCCCTCTGCAACTGGATCCTGGACTTCCTGACTGGGAGACCTCAGTCAGTCCGGATCGGGAACAGCATCTCCACCACCACCACACTGAGCACTGGGGCCCCCCAGGTGTGCTCAGTCCACTGCTGTTCACTCTGCTGACTCACGACTGTGCAGCAATGCACAGCTTGAATCACATCATCAAGTTCGCCAATGACACGACCGTGATGGGTCTCATCAGCAAGAACGATGAGTCAGCATACAGAGAGGACGTGCAGTGGCTAACAGACTGGTGTAGAGCCAACAACCTGTCCCTGAATGTCGACAAAACAAAAGAGATGGTTGTTGACTTTAGGAGAGCACAGGGTGAACACTCCCCACTGAACATCGACGGCTCCTCTGTGGAGATCGTCAAGAGAACCAAATTCCTTGGTGTTCACCTGGCAGAGAACCTCACCTGGTCCCTCAACACCAGCTCTGTTAACAAGAAAGCCCAGCAGCGTCTCTACTTTCTTCGAAGGCTGAGGAAAGCACATCTCCCACCTCCCATCCTCACTACGTTCTATAGAGGGACTATTGAGAGCATCCTGAGCAGCTGCATCACTGCCTGTTTTGGGACTTGCACCGTTTCGGACCGCAAAGCCCTGCAGTGGATAGTGAGAACAGCTGAGAAGATCATTGGGGTCTCTCTTCCCTCCATCAAAGATATTTACATAAAACACTGTATCAGCAAAGCAACCAACATTGTGGACAACCCCGCCCACCCCTCACACAAACTCTTTACCCTCCTGCTGTCTGGCAAAAGGTACCGAAGCATTCGGGCCCTCACGGCCAGACTGTGTAACAGCTTCTTCCCCCAAGCCATCAGACTCCTCAATACTCAGAGACTGGTTTGACACAAACACATGTGTCCTGAGTTGCACTTTAATAACTGCCACTTTATAACTGTCTTCTACCTCAATAACTGCTATGTGCATAGAACACTATATCATAGTATGTTATGTTTACATTTGGCATTTTTAGTAACTGTCATCTTTTTGCACTTCTGTATACTGGCCGGCGCTGCATTTTCTATCACTGTGCCTATTGTAATGTTCATTGTTAGAAATGAATTGTACTGTCCCGTACTTTTGCACACGTTTTTGCACGTGCACTTTATATAGGTATTATATAGGTATTTTATATAGGTATTTTTATTTAGTCTGTGTAGTCTCATGTGGTTCTGTGTTTGTCCTATGTTGTTTTATGTAGCACCATGGTCCTGGTGGAACGTTGTCTCGTTTCACTGTGTACTGTACTAACTGTATATGGTTGAAACAACAATAAAAACCACTTGACTTGAAAAGTATGTAGTAAAGTGGAAACTAAAAAAAAATGTGTAAATAAGAATTCTTTTTAAATGCCCTTTTCATTGCTTTTAGACTGAGATGATCAGGGATCTTTAGACACTCTTTCCTAATGTTATGATCCTCCAGAAGGATATGCAGAGCAGAAAGTGCTAAACTCAGCCAGAAACAGCACAAGGTTGGACAAACTTCACCACATTTTATCCTTATCATTAGTTTGTCTATTGTTTCCATGACTACCCATGACTTGGTGCACCAAGTATTTGAACACAAAATTGGCATTTTTTTAGGCATGGGTTTCTGGATAAGTTTAAAGTTGTGAAAGTTAAAACATATTTTCATAGTATATGGAACTATTTTATATCAAAAGGTCAAGACAGATTTGATTTCTTATTATATAATGCCTTTTTACTGGAGTAGGGCAGAATGTTATAACATCAAATAAAGTTTAAATCCAACCAACAAACCAAACTAAGAGTTCTGAACTTGTTAAAACTCCAGGTGTCTAACTACAAAGCTTGCTAGAACTCAAATCACAGAGTAAAATGTCTTTGACTGTCTAATTCCATTGATGATGAAATAGCTACACCAAAAATGATAAAATGGAGTGAGGGCTACACTCTTCCTTTGAAGTTAACGTTAACAATAATGAAGTTCGTCCACTATCTCTTATGTAGTGCATATTCTTTTACAGCGCACGTCCGTCATAATAATGAGATGAAATGTCTACCTTCCTGCTAATTGCTTAAAAGGTTAACTTGATTTAACAGTATGTATGAGGGCAGAAATAAGAGAGGATATAATGGAGTAGAAAAACGAAACAGCAAAACTGTGTTTGTCTGTTATGAAGAGGATCAGATGGTTCTCTTTGAATTCCTCATTAATTAAAAGAGGCAGACCAAGTGTAATTTCACAAAGAAGGATGGGGATTAGAGTAGCTCCAGTGCCGTGATGTCACCACCACAGTGACCCGAGCAGGACAGAGAAAATGCTGGAGACCAAATGGAGGCGTTTGTAAGCAGGGATTGCTGTGGGCTTCATCTGCAAGGGGAGATATCTTGGAAAACCCTGCAGCTGGGTCTTCTGGGTCAGGACAGGTAAGGACATTAGGTCATTTTATGAATGGAGGCTATCTTGCTTCTTATTACCCAAGAAACATGATGCTCCTCTTCATTTATATTAAATGGCAAATTTAGTATATATATAGAGAGAGAGAGAGAGAGAGAGAGAGAGAGAGAGTTTCTTCAACTATCGGCACTTTTGTCCAGGTAGACTTTCAGAAAAAAAAAGAAAAAAAATTCTCTTACAAGACACCTTTCACTCATTTTGTTACAACCAGTGTCCAAAAGCTGATATACGTACTTGTATACTTGCATTTTTTGCCTGAACCATAATTTTTCCTCAACTAACATTTTCACCACATCTCAAATGATGTATGCTGTTCGACAGCATTCGGTGCTGGATATTACATGTTAACATTGTCTTGTCTATTTATAACAAACATTTTATGCTCAAAATAAGACTGTCAATGGTCTGTGCTTACTGAAATTCAAATCTCTATCTCCAGTAGCCGACGCTGGAAGTGTTGTTGAATGTTTGGGCACGTGCAAGCTCCAGTTTCCAGGTGAAATGTCCACAAAGTTGTATTTTTAGTAGTATATGACTTAATACAGTCAACAGGAATGCATATATTTTTTTAACCCTTCACCCCTTAAATTGATGCAAATGTGTCTGATGGAAGATGCCGCTTGTCAGTAATTCAAGAACAGACTCTGTGTCAGGGTACCAGAAGATTCGGTAGCAACATATCGAGTAATGTGATCATGTTTAATTTGATGCCTCTTCCTTCTGTTCACCTCCATGCTGCATGGACATCTAAATCTTTTAAATCTCAGCTTCTTATGGGACAGTATTATTCAGTAATTACTAATAATAAACTAAAAGAATATGAACATTTTGGAACACACTCATTTAAGATCTGTCTAAGGAGAAGAAATAGAGGTAGAGTGCAGATAGTGAGAAAAGTAATTGCACTCTTAATTGTGAAAGTAATTGTGTCATAAGATTAGCTTAAACGAGCAGCTCCTATCTCCTTTTGCCAAATTATTTATCCATAAAGAAGGCCAAGAGTGGAAAGAAATAACTGGAAACAAGTGGAGGCTTATTTGTGTTAAAATTAATGCTGATATGAAGCTCTGGTAGAGGTATATGTTATCTTTAAAAAGAGAAAGAAAAGCTGAATCTGATTCCTGCCTACAGGGATACTCTTACATTGGGAGCTATCACAGCCTGGGAGGAATTAGAATCATCCATTGATAATGTGGGATGCAGAGCCAGGAAGAGACAGGGCCTTATGTCCAATCATCTGAAATGCAATGCTGAAATCTCCCCAACTTTGTGTGGACTTTAGGATTTGATAACAAGTCTCTCCAGCAATAACTACCATGTGCTGACGCTAACTTATTGAGAACACTGTTTAATTGGGTATATAAGACATATCTAGGGTAAAATAACTGGCTCACTTTCAATTCATTAGTTGGAATTTGAATTTGAAAGACAAGAGGAATTTATTAAAATATATAATACATTTTAAATGTTATAATGGATAACACAGTTGGTAGGTTTGGTCTTGGCAGACTAGATCTGATTCCATTGCAGCTGCAGAGCAATTACAAAGACTTAATACTGCTAGAACATACACACACATTATGTGTTCGGTAAGACATGCTACTGCTGATGCACATTTAGGCATTTATATAGTATTGCATCAAGCAACATGTAGGACAAGCTACCATTCAATTAGGCATAAATACAATCCTCTTGAAGCAGATCTAGACATAAGGTGCTTGGGAGGAGGATGGTTTCAGAGAGAAATCTAGTGAAATCAGCTTACCTGCAAACAACTGAGGCAAGTTGATTGTGAGCCAATTGACTAACCTATTTAACATAATTTAAAGGACCTATCAATTGGGCAATGTAGAGTTTCAATACTGAACTTCAGATCATTTAAATACATTTCTTTTGAGTTGAATTTCTTTACATTTTTATAATTCAAAATGGCATCCAAAATGTGGTGGGAAGACTCCAGGAACAGTTTGAGAAGCCCTGATCTAGACACTATCAGGTACAGTTCAATTTGCTGTGCAGCTGTTGATTCAGTTGAGAAGTTAATTGATTCTCAGAACTTACCAAGAACTGGGCTTTCCAATAAAACTCTTACAAGTTCACTGTAGTGCAGTCAAAACAGTGCAAAAATACATTCACACAACCAACCCAACAACCACATACAGTCCACTCAATATCTGCTGGAGAGTAAAGCATTGTTTCTCGAGATATCTGAGGTGTTTCCAATCTACAGCTCAGTAGATGCGTGAAGCTCTTCTATCAAGGTTTCTCTGACTGCAGACGATGTCAGTTACATGATGACCTGCTGATAGTCAGTCAACTGCAGCCAAGCCCTGATTTTAATCACAGGCTACATGCTTGCTTATAGCATTTCACAAATCTCTGGCCCATTAACATTTACATCAATGATATTGAGAGAAAGGAGGAGCAAGTTTAATTGGGCCTTTCCCTGAAAAAAATCAATAAATAAAACATGCATGAGCAAGTTGAAACAAGATGTTCTCATTCATCAAATGAATTAGTGATGTCAAAAAGATGCTTAAAATTTGTAACAATGAATTGGTCTCCAGTTACAAGACCTAAAGTATACTGTACATTTTCCCTTGTACATTCATTTACATATTAATTCCAGGGATTTGCAATGCATCAACTTCACATATTTTCAAGGTTACATAAAGTTGTGGGCACCAAATAAGAAAATTAGATGGCCATAGAAAAACATACTATATTGCCAAATCGTCAAAAATACATTTAATTTTTTTTTTTTATCATTAATTTCATCATTATTAAATAAAATAAAAATGCCCTTGCTCTCTTCTTCATGTATTTAGCTTTGGTGGATTGATGGCAAATGTTCAGCCAAGCAATGAGGTTACCAGCTTTGTCAGCATAACGGTACTAAAGGGTAGTTTTAGACCAGAAATCTTCTCCTTTGGCTGATTTGTTTCTTGAGGGTGCTGAGATTCGGGTGCTTGCATGTGACATGACTGAAACATGTAAATTACCAGTCATGGGTTGTTTTGTTGTTGTTGTTACATGCCATTGTGTTACTACAATGCAACACAGTGTCATTTAAAAGGTCTGCATATCAGATCGATGCGTTTGAGCAAATAATGTTAAAATGCTCACCTGTTTCATTCTCCCTCTCTCTCCTTAACGGTTCCCTGTAAATTTTAACTGTCTTTTCTAATGATAAATGGGCAAACATCAATAAAACTAATATAATATACCATCTGCAAATATGCACATATCTTGTCTAAACAACCTCACAACTTCAGCAGATCCAGCATCCTGTGGATAGCTCATATATCTTCCTCTGAATCACATATTCTGACAGTCTCTCCTCAACAGTTCCCCATCACTTTTCTAATGATAAAAGGCAAATATAAATAAAACTATTATCTAGAATATCCCATCTACAAATATGCAGATATCTCATTTAAACAGATTAACGAACCTCACAAAAATTCTGCATTTTCTTCCCATCGAGGGTTAATCTAATATCTTCCTCTGAAGTGCGTATTCTATCAGCCAGAATCATGATCTTCAGGGTCAGAATCAAAAGTTCCTCTGATTCACAAATCATGATGACAATCCAAGCAGGCGATCCAGGCCATTTAATCTGTCAGGAGATTGAGGCTCATGCTGGATACACTGTCGGCCATGCTTGGAATGCTCTCGTGAGACTATTTCCAGTCATGAAAGTGCAGCTCCAATCTACTTGAATGAAGAAAGACCACAATCTGCGAAACGGTTGGTCAAGATTACGATAAAAGAACATATTTCAAATCAGCAGTAAAATCTGACAACACAGGTATCATAAATAGTGCTTATTTACCTTAGATTATGCTAAATAAAGCAATTTTACCATATTTAATAGCTAATGCGCCTGCGTGTTCTCAAGTTGATTGACAGGTGATGTCTGTTTCTAAAAGGTAATTAGCTCTTAAACCTGTAAGGCGGGAATATCTATCAACATCCGATGACCATTGGCAGCAGTTGGGGATTCTAATTTCTCCCATTAATTTTAATATCAGTGGCCCATCTCTGCTAAATAGTTTCTGGTGCAACTTCAAGGTAAAAGTACTTCATGTGTGCTATGAGCAAATTCTTATTCACTATGCACTGAATGTACAATTGGTTTGATTCAGTATTTTTTTATTAAATGCAATTGCTAACGTGGATATGCCATCTATAGTTGCTGGTGTACTGTGTGTACTGTTATTTTCTTCTTCCTAATATATTAACAATTTCTTTATGTGCAAATATTACTAAAGTTTTATGACAAAACAGAAATCAGAAGAAACTGCTATCTAGCATTTAAAATGCTAAATAATTTTTTTAGATAATTTTTTTACAAAGTTAATGTTTTGTGTGAAATTTAGTAAGTATTGTGCTAAGTAAAAGTTTTTATTGTTGGTTTGTTTGATTTTTTTTTTTTTTTTTTGGTTCAGGCAAATTTTGTTTGTTATTTATCAACATTGTATTGGTCTATCGGCCACCCTGCTCTCTGGCCATTAAAAAACCTGTAACGGTCGACCAATACCAAAGGGGTACAAGACTCCATCTCAAGCATCAATATTTGATGCAATGAGGGTGAGAATAGGGCCCATTGAAAAACAAACATTGAGTTTTTGTGGGAAACAATCGTATTTATGACAGAACCACAGTACTCACAACACAAAACCTCACAAATATAAAACCACTGTAAAACAATCAACTGTCTGTTAACCACTGCATTAAAAATCCTACATATTGTGCTGCATCCATTCATTTCATTCCCACGACAGAAGGGCTTTTACATCTATTGTAAATACTTTTGAGTACAGTACTGTCAACTCTTCGATCTACACCCTGGTTACAGCCCCCTACAGCTAGCACACCACACTGTGTTATCTGAGCTGACAATATTGATATTTTTCTAATAGTCAAGGTAAGCTCTCCACTCATAGCCCCTATTGGATTAGGGATTCATTTGAATGATGCGTATCAATGCTTCCTAATGAAAGGGCCTATAGAGCCCGCCATCTTAATTTGGGAGATACAGGATAAACTTATGGTATCAAACAATGGATCATTGACCCAATACAAACCTGTTGTATTCATTAAATTACTAAATAGAATTGAACCATATTGGTCAGATTTATTCTCGATGTAAAGGAAATTGGAAAGCTCCAGTCAATACAAAGCTCTTGATAATAGAAGAGAAGGCTGTCAACTGTACCTTGATGTATGGCTGTTAGGTGGTTCTAAGGTAATAACTAGGGAAACAGGGTTAAACCAATTTAGATAGTATCTTAATTAAAACATTAAGTAAAAATAAGTTATGTTTCACTTTTCTAAGGATTTGGCATATGCTAGCCTAGAATGAGTAATGATAGGCTGCGTATATCCACCAGAAAAAGAGCAGGCTTTTGACCCATAACTTTTAAATCTAGCACCATTGAGTAAATCAAGTTTCTAATAGTTAAAACAAGTTATTTAGTTTTTATTTCTATTTCATTGTCAACTTGTCAATTTGTCAAAAAGATCCAAGATGGCGGCGGAGTAGCAAAATGGTGTTATTTTTGTTTCTTAGCCTAACTTTTATGGCACAAGATCATCGGAGCAACCGGTGTTTGTGTTTACCATCACCAGACACTGCTCAAATACAAGAATCATGCAACAACCAAGCTGCATGATGATCTGCAGGAGAAGCTACGCGACCTCTGCTTGCTGCGGAGACCAGGCCTCCAGTCCTCGCCATCGCCTGATGCCGGTGGCCGTGGGAGGGGACGTCGTAAGCAGTGTGCGAGGAAGCGCGCAAAAAGGGCGGGGGTCCATGCTAGGCTAAAAACAAACCCTAGTCAGCCGGCCGGCTCCTGTCTATCCTGCTCTCAAATGCTTGCTCCCTGGACAGTAAACTGGACTACATCCGACTCCAGCAGACTACGCGGCGTGAGTTTAGAGACTGCTGCGTCTTTGTTTTCACGGAGATGTGGCTCAGCATCAGAGTTCCGGACACCTCCATTCAGCTAGACGGGCTCGCCTCATTTCGTGCCAACAGAAATGCAGCTCTGTTCGGGAAGACTCGCTGTTGTGGCTTGTGTGTTTACATCAACACGGAATGGTGCAAGAACTCTATGCTAGTCTCTAGCTACTGCTCACTGGTGGAGTTTGTGACTGTTAGATGCAGACCTTTTATTTACCACAGTCTTTATAACTGGCGTTTACATGCCCCCAGTGCCAATGCTAAGGAAGGGCTCTGTGACCTGCATGGGGCTATTAGCGAACTGCAGAATGCACACCCTGACGGACTGTTTATTGTTGCCAGAGATTTCAACCATGCAAATCACAAGACAGTGCTCCCTAAATTTCATCAGTATGTGGACTTTGCAACGAGAGACCACATGACCACAGACCACATCTCTGTTATGCTAATACCAGTATACAGACCACTCATCAGGACTGTTTTGAGTATACTGACTGGCACATGTTCAGGGAGGCTGCAACATATGGCGACTCTACCAACTTGGAGGAATACACAATATCAGTGATCAGCTACATCAGCAAGTGCATTGATGATGTTATTTTCTCCAAGACCATCACCACACACTCCAGTCAGAAGCCATGGATGACTGTTGAGGTGCGTGCGCTGCTGAGGACACAAAACTCCGCCTTCAGAGCAGGCGACAAGGCAGGCGAGAGGCAAAGTGCTCACACACCCAGAGAATCCACAGTCACTTCCAGAACAGCGGCAACACACTGTGCATGTCGCAGGACATCCAGACCATCAACAACTACAGGATAGCATCAGTTGCCAGTGACAATGATCACAGGACCTTCCATATGCACTGAATGAATTCTACGGTCGGTTTGAGGTGCAGAACGACGTGGTGGCGAGGAAGACCACCCCTCCCCCCATCAAACAAGTGCTATGTCTTACCTTGGCTGATGTGAGGAAAACATTATGTAGAGTCAACCCATGGAAGGCTGGTGGACCAGACAACATTCCTGGCAGAGTGCTCAGAGGATGTTCAGACCAGCTGGCAGATGTTCTTACCAATATCTTCAACATCTCTCTGAGCAGCGCCGTCATTCCAACGTGCTTCAAAGCCACCACCATCACCCCATGCCAAAGAAGTCTTCAGTGTCCTGCCTCAACGATTACTGTACCATTGCACTCACACCCATCATCATGAAGTGCTTCGAGAGGCTTGTTATGAGGCATATCAAGACCCAGCTGCCTCCCTCACTAGACCCACTGCAGTTTGCATATTGTCCCAACCATTCAACAGACGACGCCATCGCCATCACCCTCCATCTTGCCCTCACTCACCTGGATAAAAAGGACTCATACGTTTGAATGCTCATAGACTTCAGCTCAGCATTCAACACAATCATTCCTCAGCACCCGATTGGAAAGCTGAACCTGCTGGGCTTGGACACCTCCCTCTGCAAATGGATCCTGGACTTCCTGACTGTGAGACCTTTGTCAGTCCGGATCGGGAACAGCATCTCCACCGCCACCACACTGAGCACTGGGGACACTTTAGCCCAAGACACTTTTGTTAGTGTGCCCAACTCCCATGTCTGAGACCCTGGTTCAAATCCCGCCCAGAGCGGGTGGGCAGGACAGTTTACACTTGTAACAATGCCAATCTCTAAACCAGTTACTGCCTTAGACTATTTGCCTGCTAGCTAAGTAATAATAGATTCCACTATTTTACTTTATCTGATATGACTAGCAATCATTATGTCTAATGTCATTGTTGCCTAACTTTTGTAACTTTATTCATTTTTAAAACAATTGTTTTCAATAAGTCAAAACAACAGTGGCAGATATGTTATTTACCTGCTAAAAAGACATATTTTTCAGATATTCACATTTATCTTTCTTTCTTTTGTTATTTATTTATTTAATTTTTTGAGGGGTCAAGTTTTGATGTCATTAGTGGCATTTACTTTGATAAGACGATCACCTGTAACCATGGTTACACTGGCCATCAGATTCATCAGCACAGGAGGACAGAGCCAAAGCCCAAATCATGTATTACCAAAACAATGTTCCAGTTTTATAACTTGCAGAGGGCCAAAAGTGACACATTGTAGCTTTAATGCAATTCTTGATATTTGAAATTGAAATACCACAGTAAAATGCATAATATTATATTATCAACACACTCTTCATGTAAAATTTGTAATATGAATGTATATATTAACATGAAAACAATGACGCGTTGCCTTGGTGTTTCTCAATTTATGGACAAAAAGTAAACATATGTTAACACAGAACTGCCCATTGAAGCGTTTCCCCCCTCATTTTACTTTTAACTTAAATTTTGAGATATTAAACCAATATAAACTAAAACTTATTTACAATAAAAAAAAAATATTTTATGCACTTTAGTTTAATTTTGTATTTTTTTTTAACAGCCAGGAATGTGCTTTGCAATAATATAACACAATGCTGTATGGCTATATGTATTTAATGTGCCCCTGTGTGGACTTAGGAAACAACATTAATTTAAAAAAATTCAGCTAACTTTAAAATGTAAAAAGTTTAAAAACTTTTAAGGTAAAAAAATGAATTTATTTTCTCTGTCCAATTGACAGCCCTACACCCGTGCATGTTTCCGATTTAAGATTGTTTCAAACAGAGTCTCCCAGTCAATTGGAGGTGTACCTGTGGATGTATTTTAAGGCCTACCTTCAAATTTAGTGCCTCTTTGCTTGACATCATAGGAAAATCGAAATAAATCAGCCAAGACCTCAGAAAAAGAATTGTGGACCTACACAAGTCTGGATCATCCTTGGGAGGAATTTCCAAATGCCTGAAGATATCACTTTCATCTTTACAAACAATAGTATGCAAGTATAAACACCATAGGACCACCCTGCCATAATACCGCTCAGGAACGAGATACATTTTGTCTCCTAGAGATTAGTATAGTTTGGTGCGAAAAGTGCAAATCATTCCCAGAACAACAGCAAAGGGGCCTTGTGAAGATGCTGGAGGAAACAGGTAGACAAGTATCTATATCCACATTAAAACAAGTTCTATATCGACATAACCTAAAAGGCTACTCAGCAAGGAAGAAGCCACTACTCCAAAATCACCATAAAAAAGCCAGACTACAGTTTGCAAGTGCACATGGGGACAAAAGATCTTACTGTTTGGTGAAATGTCCTCTGGTCTGATGAAAAAATAACTGAATTGTTTGGCCATAATGACCATTGTTATGTTTGGAGGAAAAAGGTGAGACTTGCAAGCCGAAGAACACCATCCCAACAATGAAGCCTGGGGTGGCAGCATCATGTGTGGGGGAGCTTTGCTGCATGAGGGCCTGGTGAACTTCATAAAATAGATGGCACCATGAGGAAGGCACCATGAGGAAGGACTATTATATGGATGTACTGAAGCAAAATCTCAAGACATCAGCCAGGAATTTAAAGTTTGGTCGCAAATGGGTCTTCCAAATGGACAATGACCTCAAGCATACCTCTAAAGTTGTGGCAAAATGACTTAAGGAAAACAAAGACAAGGTATTGGAGTGGCTATCACAAAGCCATGACCTCAATCCGATAGAAAATGTGTGGGCAGAACTGAAAAAGCATGTGTGAGCAAAGAGGCCTACAAACCTGACTCAGTTACACCAGTTCTGTCTGGAGGAATAGGCCAAAATTCCAGCAATATATTGTGAGAAGCTTGTGGAAGACTACTCAAAATGTTTTACCCAAGTTAAAAAATTTAAAGAAAATGCTACAAAATACAAACAAAGTGTATGTAAACTTCTTATCCACTGGGAATGTGATAAAATAAATAAAAGCTGACATTTCACATTCTTAAAATAGTGATCCTAACTGACCTAAGACTACAATTATACGATTAAATGTCAGAACTTTTGAAAATCTGAGTTTAAATGTATTTTAAATTTAAAGGTGTATGTAAACTTCTGACTTCAACTGTAAATATACATATAGCCCCATGCCTTTAGGCCCTGTAAAGCTCTCACAGTAGATGGTAAAGACTTTGAAGGGAATAGGGCATAGGTATGATCACTTCTGAATGGAATGCACACACCCAATTCAACAGAGCCTCTGCTATAATGTGCAGATGAGTTGAATCAGGTGTATTAGATTAGGCAGACATCCAAAATGTGTGGTGTTGGGAGTACTCCAGGAACAGAACTAGGAAATGCAACTTCAATGGTTCAGCACACAATCCTATTATCATGCACGGCTATTCAAGCGATTCACATTTCTGACCCTGTTTCAAATTTTCAGCACCTCAGACACATCTCACATTAAAAGAAAAGGTACCATATGGAATGTGTCCTGTGCCACTGGGCGTTGTGATCAAGTAACTTATCATCTTGACTTTTGAGCAGCATGGGTGTGGCTGCCCAGTCCCTGCTCATTATCACGATTAACAACAAGCTGTCATCTGGAATCTTGGGAGGCTACTGACATAGTTTGTGTTTAGGAACTCTCTGTCATATACATTATGCATCTGCTCTCGAGCCCCAAGTTGTGTGGCAAGTCACACAGTCTCTTGATTAAGATCACTGGCAGACATTTGTCATCTTTTGCACTCTACGCCACAATTAAAACACTGCGATAAGAAAAAAATATATCTTATATTATCAGAAGTTGTTTAAATGTACACTGTGGCACGGCGGAAGGCGGGGCCGGGTCGTGACTCGACACGCCCGGTCCCGTATTAGGCTAATCTAGCCACAGAGAGGAATAAAGGCCGATCCTTACGGACATGTCTGTCGTTCTGTGTGTTTGTCTTTTGAGTTTTTCATTAAAACTATTATTTGTATGTCAAGCATCTTCCTTGCCTGTGAGCGTGAACTGTTATACATTGGTGCCGAAACCTGGGAAGGAAGAGGGATACGCCGAAGTGGAGTTCTCGCTACTACCCCAACGAAGCAGCCGCGACCATTTGCCCGGGGACGAGGAGCCCAGCCGCCTGGAAGCGGAGGAACGGCCGCCGACTGCGAGGGGAGAAGGGGCTCCTGGCCGACCGCCTGGAGCGAGGAATGCCGCTGCCAGGGGTGGAGGAGACCCCTTTTGGGCGCTGAAACGCGGCGGTGTAAGAGACCGCCGAACGCGAGCGGAGAGGGGCTCCGAGTCCGACCACCTGGAGCGAGAAAACCGCTGCCAGGGGCGGGGGAGGCCCCTTCCGATCCCCGAGAACGCGGCGGGCGTTCCATCCACCAGGGGCTGGAGGTAGACCTCTGATCCGTCCGGAGAGACACGGCTGCCGTTCGGTAGAGGGTGAAGGAGTGGCTGAGGAACAAGCAACGGTGTATCGGAGAACCGGCGAGTACGTTTTTTTTTTTTTTTTTTTTAATCTCTCTCTACTCTCTCTCTCACTGCCGCTCTGCGTTGGCCTTTTCCCTCTTTTTTAAATTTTAGAGTTTTTTTGTTGTCATGTTTTAACAATTGAATTGATTGACGGGGGGGGGGGTTACGGTTATAAGAGTACCCCCCATATTTTAATTGTTTGTTGTTTCCCTCCCCTTGTCCTCTCCCTCATCCAGGTTGATGGGGATGACCTGCCAGCAGACCGCGCACGAGGGAGGACTGTGGCACGGCGGAGGGCGGGACCGGGTCGTGACTCGGCATGCCCCCCGCCCTCCGCCGTGCCACATACACATAAATAGTAAAAACTAATTTTCAAATCATCTGTATTTAAAGTGTATTGCTATTTTTTTTATCACAAGTATGTTTATGTAGACACCATTATCTATGTTTGTGTTAAAGTTGCATACAAATATCTATGAATACCAATGAGATCACCCTGATACATATTCTTTTGGGGTTTTCTTTTTAACATTTGGCTAATTAAAAAGTGCACTAGGTCCCTTACAAAGTTGCAATAACTCATATGATATAATATTTACATTTATTTATTTAGCAGATGCTTTTATCCAAAGTGGCTTATGAATGAGGAATACAACAGAAGCGATTCATTCTAAGGAGGTAGTAATAACAGAAGTCCTGTAATATAAAGTTGCAAATTGCTCAAAGAAGCACAATTGGAGAGGAAGAAGAAGACAGTAATTGTATTAGTAGGACTGGGTCAAGTGCTCACGAAAGAGATGCATCTTTCGATGTTTCTTAAAGTGGCAAGATAGTTAGCTGCTCGGATGGGGATTGGCAGATGGTTCTAACAGCAAGAATTAGTTGTCATGAAGGTCCGGGAAATTGATTTTGTGCCTCTTTGAGATAGCACCATCAGTCGCTGCTCACCCACCGATCCTAAGCTTCTGGAGGGCATATTGACTTGAAGTATCAAGTGTAGATAGGGGGTGCTGAGCCAGTGGTTGTTCTTTAAGCGAGCATCAATGCTTTGAACTTGATGCAAGAAACCAATGACAACCAGTGCACTTTGTTGAAAAGAGGCGTGATGTGCGCTCCCTTGGGCTCATTGATGACCAATCGTGCTGCCGAGTTCTGGATCAACTGCAGAGGGTTGACTGTACATGCGAGAAATCCTGTCAGAAGAGCACTGCAGTAGTCCAGTATAGACATAACAAGAGCTTGGGCAAAGAGTTGTGTAGCATGCTGAGATAAGAAGGTTTTGATCTTCCTGATGTTAAACAGAGCAAATCTGAAATGTTGGGCTGTTCTTGCAATGTGGTCAGTGAAGTTCAACTGATCATCAAGCAAAAACCCAAGATTTCTGGCTGGTGTAATTGTTGAAAAGTCTAGTAAAATTGTAAAGTTATGATGAACTACTGGGCTTGCTAGAACAATGAGAAGCTTCAGCTTTGCTGGGTTACATCTATGCTTAAGTATTGCTTTGCTAGAAGTCTGTAACAAAGTCTAAGCTACTGTTTAGCAATTTTAAAGAAAACCACAGTATAGCATTAAAGGTCATACCAAAATGTAGAAAGTACAAAATTATTTGCGGGCCCAGTCTAGCAGTATGTTAAAGTAGAGCCTTTTTCCTCTTCCTTTTAATGCAAACCTTTAACATAAGCCTCAGCCAAAGCTTTTAAACTTATTTGGGAAACACTCATGTTGTCTAGAAATAATATAAAGTTATACATATGTAATTATATATATAAATATATATATATATATATATATATATATATATACAGTGCATTCATAAAGTATTCAGACCCCTTCATTTTTTTCACATTTTGTGATGTCTTTGCAAATGTATTAATTAAGTATTCAGACCCTTAACTCAGTCCTTAGTTGAAGCACATTTGGCAGTGATTACAGCCTCAACTCTTTTTAGGTATGATGTAACAAGTTTTGCAAACCTGGATTTGGACATTTTCTGCCATTCTTCTCTGCAGATGTCCTCAAGTGGTCAGGTTGGATGAGGACCATCAGTGGACAGCCATTTTCAGGGCTCTCCAGACATGATCGATTGGGTTCAAGATAGGGCTCTGGCTGGGCCACTCAAGGTCAGGAGAGTTGTCCCTAAGCCACACTTGCGTTGTCTTAGCTGTGTGCTTACGGTCAGTGTCCTGTTGGAAGGTGAACCTTCAGCCCAGTCTGTGGTCCTGTGCTCTCTGGACCAGATTTTCATTAAGGATTTCTCTGTATTTTAGCTTTCCTTCAACCCTGATCAGTCCCCCAGTCCATGTCGATGAAACACACTCCCACAGCATGATGCTACCACCACCATGCTTCACCATTGGGATGGTATTGCGCAGGTGATGTGTGGTTCCCGTTTTCCTCCACACATGATCTCTCGAACTCAACCAGAGTGACCATTGGGTTCTTGGTCACCTCTCTTTCAAAAAATCTTCTCACCAAATGCTCAGTTTGGCCAGTCAATGTGATATTTCAGTTTTTTATTTTTAATAAATTGGCAAAGTCATTAAAAATCTATTTTTTGCTTTGCCACTATGGGGTATGGAGTATAGATTGATGTGAATTTTTTAAAAGTATTTCAGCATGTTTAAGGCTGACACATAACAAAATGTGAAAAAAAATTAAGGGGTCTGAATATTTTAGGAATGCACTGTATATCTATATAATATGGCCGCCTACAATTTTCAACCTTTAATCAGTCTGATACAAGCAAATTTATGCTCAAAGGGATAATCAGACAGCAAAATATAAAAAAGAGCTCACTAAATGCTAATGCAAAACCCTCACAAATCATACCTATTAGGGCTGCAAAATTATTCGGAATAAAATCGAAACCGCGATATGACCGTGCACGATTATTAAACTGGAAGTGCTGCGATTTAATTAAATAAATAAATATTCTGCTCTCTTCAATGTTTATTTGTGTTGCAGTCTATATTAAGTTAGAGCATTGTTGGTGTTTTCAGAGCGGTTCTGCACTCCACAACTCCCTCTCATGCTTGCAGTAACAGAAGTGCTCAGAGTTCAGTTCCGTTTGCCAACGTGTGCTAAATCAGTGATTCCCAACCCCCGGTCCCCGGACCGGTGTCGGTCCGTGGACCCGTTAGTACCGGGCCTTGAAATATTCACAGAATAATTTTTTATTTTTTTTATAATAATAATAATTGTCTTTTTTAAATACTTTTTAAAGTGATATGAGCCTTACATGTCATGTTATTTAATCCAAAACATAAACAATAAATAGATTAAAATGTGTTTCTTTGAGCGCCTTGCGATTGCTTAGCAACGCGTCGTATCTGAACGGACTGCAAAAAAAGCGCGGTGCACCTGAAGTGACAGAGAAGTATGTGGAGAGATGAGCGGGCCTCAGCAAACTTCAATGGCTAATTTCATTGTGGACAGTTCTGGTAAAAGGAAAGGCGATGACCAACTCGAAAATAGCGAGAGAGAGAGAAAAAAAGTCAAGCTTCAATCGTAAATACGATACCTCATACATTAGTTATGGATTTACGACAACAGGCGATTCCGTGGCGCCAAATCCGTTGTGTGTTATTTGTGGTGAAAAACTCTGCAATGAAGCCGTCAAAACTTCAGCGGCACTTAAACACCAAACACCTAACTCTCAAAGACAAAACGGAGGAATTTTTCGAAAGAAAGAAACGTGAGTTGGACGCTCAGCGGCAAGATTTGATATCCTCAACATCAGTAAACTTAGCTGCAACTAAGGCGTCATATCTGGTTGCTCACCGAATAGCTAAAGCTAAAAAAAAAACTTGCCACCATATTAATTTATTTCATCTTAAAACAAAAAATTTATTTAAAATAAAGTTTTCGAAATGGATGACTTGGACTGAATTATTAAGAAAAGCAGCCAATTAGTGTCCAATAGAGATGGGAACTCCTTCAATACTGTTAAAAAGCATCCCAGGGTGATACTTCGAGAAGTTGGTTGAGAAAATGTCAAGAGTACATGTCAAATTCTAGGCAAAGGTTTGCCACTTTGAAGATGCTAATATGTAACACACAGTTTTGATTGATTTTGGATTTTTTTTTTTTGTCACAACATAATTCCCATTGTTCCTCTATTATTCCAGTTTTAATGACATTACTATTATTCTAAAATGTGAAAAAAATTTTTTTATAATAAACAATAAGTGATCCTAAACTTTTGATCAGTAGTGTATATATACACGTATATATACCCCCTGGTCATTACTGATGTAAAAAAACAGCACTATCACTATTTGAAAAAAGTCATTTTTTATCGAATCTAGACAGACCCCATTTCCAGCAGCCATCACTCCAACACTTGCCATTATATCAAAGAGTTGAAAACTATTTGGTTCATTAAAAACTGTTTTACACAGTGATATGTTCCAAATCCAAACGATGCATCTTAAAATTGAGGCATTAAAATTGACAACTGGTCCCTGGAATTTTTTTTATGAATATGCTGGTCCCTGGCACAAAAAAGGTTGGGAACCCCTGTGCTAAATGATTTATTTACACTCAACTGGCGCGTCCTGCGTCTCAGCATCTCTGTCTCCGCAAGGCACAGGTATCATAATAATAACGCGGAATACAAGACGGGGAATAATTCAAACATCTTTATTAAATGCTTGCTGAGCAAACATCATTAACAGTAACACCTGCAGAGTCCAGAAACTTCTCTTCTTCCAGTCTCCTTTCATTTGTTTACTTCACAAGAGAGCGTGTCACAATTATAACACTCCCCGCGGAAACAAGTGAAAGCGGAACTAATATTACCAACATCCAACAAAATGAAAAAAGGAACGTACATATAAAAAATCTATATTAAATATTTAGTTACTATACTATAATGAATTACTAAATTAAATATAATACAATTATGAATAAAAATTATTAAATGAAATGGTGACAAACTTACCAAAATTTTCACTTTAAATGTAAATACACCAATGGATTATCAGTCCAACTTCAGTTTGACATTAAGCCTCATTTTTTAGGACTATCTTATATACAGTAAATAATAATTTGTATAAGCCAACTAGTTTTTAAGGCCTAGAATAAAGGGTAACATTTATATTTAAAAAAAAATATTCAGTCATATAAAATTATTTTCATAAAAAATTATAAAAATTTATATAAAATTATTCAGTCAACCAACATTATTTTTGAAAGCAAAAACTAGCCAACAACTATGGTTTTACTAACAGGGAAATTTAGTTAACAGTGACATTGAGCAGAAAGCTTACATATAACCAGTTTTGACAGAGCTGCTGATAAAAAGTTTAATGATCAGCATCGATTGATGAGATCAAAAGAAAATTCGTATCGGATGTTAAAATCCTGATAGGAGCATCCCTAATATTCAAGCTGACTATTTCAAAAACTGATGATGATTAGTGGGCTGAGACCCTATCACAAAATGGACAAAAACCAGTACATGGTGGATGGTAACATTTGAATATGAAGAAGAGTTTGTTTAACTGGGTTGAACTGAAAAAAGGTCTCAGTTTGGTTCTTTTTCACAGGGCTCAAGTGTGAAAAGCCCAGCAGCCTTTTTAAAGTAGAACATTTGGAAAACATTACCATCATAATCGCAGTTCAAATCGCAATCGCAATATTTTTCAAAAATAATCGCAATATGACTTTTTGTCCAAATCGTGCAGCCCTAATACCTATCGACCTGCTATTTTAACAGTAAGCCTACAATGATGACAAACATCATAGATTTTTAAAACAGGGCCTAGCAATTAAGTGCATATTGATTATCACCTAAAAGCACTGAAACAATGTCAAATATCCTGTGCACTGGCATCTGATGGAAATATGTTTATGACTTGCTTGCATTACCATTTTATCAACATATGATGATTATCTGGTAAGTTCTCAAGTCAACAGTATACTAACTGATCTGGGAACAGCAGCTCTCGCATCAACAGTACAATGAGTCGCTCGTAACAGTTCTCGAGTCAAGTACACTGATCTGACAATCGCCTGTTTCAGAGGTGTCTGACATACTAAGAACCGATGAGCTTCTGACATTGAGCATGCATGTGATTAAGGGACGAAATGTATGTTTCAGGTGTGTTTTGCTTAACAGCAGAACGTGTAACAAATAAAACATACTGGAAAAATGTTTATGACTTGATTTTATTACTGTTCTATCAGCGTATGAAGATGATCCAGTCTACTGCTCTCGAGTGAATAGTAGACTGATCCCGGGACAGCAGCTCTCGAGTCAACAGTACAGTTAGTCATTCGCAGGCGTACAGGCGTACAGGCGTACAGGCGTATTAGCATTATGTATAGTGACGTCATTACTAAATGATTTAAATGAACTGGTGAATCCTTGTTCAATGAAAGAACCGGTTCACAGAATAGTACTGGACTTCCCATCACTAAACTCCATCCCTTCTGTAACACTGGAATAATGTTTACATTTTTTTAAAAATATATTTTTTTTAAGCAATAAAGATAAAATGTAAAAAAGCCGTACCATACAGCAGTGCAGCAGTGGGTGAAATTGTATGATTTTTTTCCCCCCATCTGAGAACAGAAATGCTTTAGGAGATTGGATGTCAGGTTAACTTTCACACAGGCTGATCAAAAAGTTTAACGCTCACACGTCTGTCAAAATTAGATTAGGTTCCCCTCCGTTCTGTGCAAAATCTGCCAGGAACTGGATAAGGGATGCAATCTTCACAGGTTCAGATGCAATGTTTGGCAAGACTCAATTCTGATATCAGAGATATGGCAGCGGGGAGAATGATATCACTTGTTAGCCAAGGACAGACACTTTTCCTTAGGATATTATCTACTGCACATTTGAAAAGTAATTTTACTAATGAAATTGTAAGGCACTGATTCTATGCTAATCTAATCAAGGTAACATGTTTGTGACTAAATCATACTAGTGAAAAATGTTGGCATTGACAACAGAGAAGCGCTATAATATCGAATCCAAAATATTCTTGGATACAGACTTTAATGAATGAAACATTTTCTGCTGTGCATGTAATAAAAAATTAGATTACCTTATTAATGTAGCATTGTATGACTTATCACATAATTCTAAACAGTAGCAGTAAGCAGTAGTAAGTCAGGTCATTTTTTATTTTATTTATATAGCGCCTCTCACAACACTATCAACCCAGGATCGTTTCAAAGCAGCTTTACACAAAATCATGCATAAACAGAAAATGAACCTGTAATATCTATAAAGTCTTAGAGACTTGATTGTAAATTGTCTATATTAAAATTAATTAAACAAGTAAATAATAATTTTAATTAGAACTCCATTGTGCAAGCTGAAGGTGACTCTGGCAAGGAACACAAATCTCCATAAGATGTTGGTTAATGGAGAAAACAACCTTGGGAGGAATCAGGCTCACTGTGGGGGCCAGTACATCTCTGGCTAACAGCATGAATATAATGCCAATATTAGTTATTTATGTGCAGTGCAAGTCATGGTTTAAAATTATTAAACTAAATGTTAAGGGCCAGTGTTTAAACAAAGATTTTGTAAGAACTGTAAGATTAATGACTAATGTCTCTGAAGTCTATCCTGGATTAACTGCAGAAGTTCATATAGATGCATTGTCCTTTATTAGTCGACTGATGAAGGCTTTTGTTGGCAATTTATTGATAGTCTATGTATTCCATTTTAAGAGTGTAGTCCATCATTAGACCAAGGTGTTGTAAGGCGAGCTTCACTATTACTGTCGCTAATACCAAAGGTTAATGAGTTAAACAAACTCTAAAGCTAAAAGTATTAAACGTGCCCCATTAATTTTCTCCAAAGGGGAATGGATTTTTAACAATAATGTATAAACCTTTAAAAACAGATCTACCATGAGTTTAGAGGTTGTTAATCAATGGAATATGCTTCTTGGAGCCATAAGTCTTTGTTATATCAAATGTATTTATAAAAAAAAATAAAAAATTCTGGTTGAAAACTACCCTCCCCCTGAAGAGAAAAGATCCAAAAACCACAGAGACACTGAACACAAATCATATTAAAACAGTTCTGCATATACTTCCATGGCACACTGTGAATGGTGCAATCAAATTGGTCTCCCCTTACTCGAAAACATCTCAGTTACTGACATAACCTCTGTTCCCTGATGGAGGGAACGAGACATTGTGTTGACGAGTTGACACTAGGGGTTGCTCCTGCGGAGCCCAAACATCTCTGATCTTGAGAAAAGGCCAACGGAAATTGGTGTGTGGAATTTGCATGCCACTCCCCCGGACATACGGGTATAAAAGGAGTGATGCTGCAAACACACATCAGGTATCGCACTGAGCAGCCGAGCCAAAGACCCGGCCATTTCAGCAGTTGGTTCAGTGTTGTGGCAGGAGGGACACAACGTGTCGTTCCCTCCATCAGGGAACGGAGGATATGTCAGTAACCGAGACGTTCCCTATCTGTCACTCACTCGACGTTGTGTCATTGAGTTGACACTAGGGGTCCCAATGGAAAACGCCACAAGCGCTGAACCGAGTTACGCAGACTGGTGGTGCGAGATGGGCAGACCTCTGTGTGCCTCGTAGCCAGCGCAGCAAGCCGTTGCATAACTACCCCCCACATACACCCATGCACCTAATGGAACGGCTAACTGCTCAGGAGTATAAGGACTGGCTGGCACAGCTGTGGCCTTCTCTGGCCCAAAAGGAACAAAATCGTTTGGCTGGGGGCCAAATATATGATCCAAGCTGGGGGAAAGACGCAAGCGATACACCTGGCCAGCTGACCCAAACTTACCTGTTTGTGTCACCTGATAACACACAGGATGATACTGGCTCAACCCTGAGGTTATAGAACCTTGCAAAGGTGTTAGGTGTTGCCCAGCCCGTGGCTCTACATATGTCTGCTAGAGAGGCGCCGTGGGACAGCGCCCAAGAAGCCACAAAACCCCTGGTAGAATGGGCTCGTAGGCCAGCAGGGGGTGGCACGTGCTAGCCATGGTATGCCAAAGTGATGGCATCAATGACCCAGTGGGCGTTCCTCTGCTTGGAGACAGCGCTTCCCTTCCGCTGTCCACCGAATCAGACAAAGAGCTGCTCGGAGCTTCTAAAGCTCTGCGTGCGATCCAAGTAGATGTGAAGAGCGTGCACCAGACACAGAAATGCCAAGGCTGGGTCTGCCTCCTCCTGGGGCAGTGCTTGCAGGTCACTACCTGATCCCTAAAAAGGGTAGTGGGAATCTTGGGCACGTAGCCCGGAAGGGGTCTCAGGATGACGTGAGAGTAAGCCGGACCGAACTCTAGGCTGTAAAACCCCTTCTTCACCTCGGCATGCAAGGCAGCGGCGTTTTCGCCTCTCACCGTGGTGGAGCAGACGCCGTTGAACCTGAGCGGGCGCCTGATGAACTTAATCGCATAGCCAAGTCGGACAGTCCTGATCAACCAATGCGATGGGGACCAAGGGAACTACAGTGTCAGACATACCAGCAGGCGGGGCCTCGCAATGGGGCGGAGCCTGGGGTACAGAGTCTAGAAACATCGTTACCTGGCTCCTTCCAGAACAGTCTGGGATGGGGGAGGAAGATTTTCATCCTCGTGGCCCATGGAGACCGTCGGCTTGGGGGCAGGGCTTGTGCCACAGCTGGGCATGTGGAAGCGGGAGATCCGGTTCCAGGGTGCCGTACCTGCCAAAGAAAACCGGTGGCCAGCAGTCGTGATAATGTTGGGCGTGCGGCAAAATTAAATTTGTAAAGAAATAAGGATTCTCCTCCCGACCCTCTGGGAGATGGGGGTGTCAAGGAAACGCACCTTGTCTCACGACTCGACCAGGTTGAGCCAAAGGTGGTGTTCCTGGACCACCAGGGTGGACATCGCTTGCCCGAGAGCCCGCACCGTTCCGCAAGGTGGAGGCGCTCTGCGGGCATAAGTGCACAGTGACTGCTTGAATCATCTGGGGAATCGTCGAGCACGCTCCTTGCCACCTCGCCATCGAGGGTAGTGAGAGCGGAGGTGCTCATGGATCGCGTGTGGGCAGTGAAAGGTGCCTGCCACGAGAATGTGAGCTCATCATGCACCTACGGGAAGAAAGGAACGGGGGCGGAGCGTGGCCGTGAGCGGCGCTCTGGCCCCAGGAACCAACCCGACACTCGCGGCTGCCCGCAACAGCTCCGTGTTAGCCTGTGACTGAGCTGCCGCACCCGAGGGTGGGAGTCAGAAATGATGAACCCGCTCTCCGATGCCGTGATCGATAGCTCATCGTTGTCAGACACCCCGAACGAGATTGGGGGTCCACCGTGAAACTAACCGGCAACCTCGCCCCAGCGCTCGGTTGGAGCATACGAGCATGAAGGGGAGTGAGAGGCTCCCACTGAGGTCCCCATATCGCCCCCTGTGCTAACCGACCCCGCCTTATACCCGTAGGTAGAAGAACCGAGTCGCGGAGCCGCTGGGGTGGCTTGCGCTCTTACAAGGACGAGCCGCGACTGCAACGTAGCCATGGTCATGTCCTTGCAGTGAGGCATGAACCATCCACGAATGCTGACTCCACGTGGGTGGGCACCCAGACACGAAAGGCAGCGATCGTGGCCATCAGACAGGGAGAGACATCGACCACAACCAGGAAATAAACAAACAAAAAGGCATCTTGAAAAAGAAGGTTTCCGTTTGTGCCACTCTTTTAGAGAATACATCACTCTTTTTGTGTTTTATTTATATATATATATATATATATATATATATATATATATATATAAACAAAGATATTAACTTTTTCTGCTGCTAAAGCGCCCAGTGGTGTATGCTCAGCACAAAATGGTGTGCGAGGGGGAGAACCGCTGGAAAGCGCCGTAGATCCAACAGCATGTAGAGATGAATGGAGGCGGCAGAGGAATTCAGCTCTGTGACTTGCTCGCTCGCCTCGGAAGAAGATATCTGATGTGTGTTTTATACCCGTATGTCCGGGGGAGTGGCATGCAAATTCCACACGCCAATTTCCATTGGCCTTTTCTGAAGATCAGAGATGTCTGGGCTCCGCAGGAGCGACCCCTAGTGTCAACTCATCGACACAACGTCTAGTGAATGACAGATAGGGAACTGTATATTTGCAAATAAAATATTTTGCAGTAAACTTAAAATCTATGTTTTTATACTTACAATCAGCAACTTTCCATCAATATTTGTATTTATATTTGTGTATTGGCCTGGCAAGCAGCACTCACATTTTCTTCAGAATTTTTTTTTAATTGTCTTACTATCTGTATCTTCATAATCTGTTAACTTCAGTTTTTCAGGAGGATTACCCAAAATCACACAACACTATCACATGGGAAGTCTGCATTTCGCTACCGAATGCTCCTGCCCTTATATAAGCCCTATTCTGCCGAGTAACTGACAAGAGCCAAGTGTGTTTACTTTCTCCTGTGGCACGACTGATTGCACACTGAGTCAACATTAATCGGAAGTAATCGTGTTCACACAATCATTGTAAAATGCAAATTTGGAGGATCTGTTTCCCTTTAAGATTCTATTTTTACTCAACTGACAGTTAGGGTTGGGGGTTGGGGGATGGACTTAATCAAATTTGCATTCATCTTACTATAGTACATCATTTACAGCTGCAAACTTCTCGACTTGCTTTTGGAGCCCCTCTGTGGGCATTTCACCCGAAAACTGGAGCTCACACATGCCCTTAAATTCAGAAACACTTCCCACTTTGGCCACTGGGGGCAGCAATTTAAAAGCTGGTAGGCACAGATCGGGTTTAGCTCAAGAAATGTCAATCTAATGTTTCCCAATTCACATTGAGATCAGTCTGAATCAAGTGTGCATTATGAAAGTATAAATGCACAGATCTCGTGGTGCTTGTAGGGTAGTTTTTCAGGTATCAGTACTGCCTTTGAGAGAATCTTGCATGAATTACCATGTCAAAGGGTAAATCTTGCCATAACCTGCAGCATGTTTAATCTCACAAACCCTGTCAGATGTTAGCTGCTTTCAACTTTCTCTGAGTTAAAGCCCCTTTAAAACCTCTAGCAATAGAAACATGGCTTAGAGGACCAACACAGAATACTTCCAATTATTGCCAGCAACAACATCAAAGTGTAAAGTAAATACCTATGTGGAAAAGGGCTGTGGTATTTCACCTTCAACTGCAAGCATGCTACTTGAGAGGGCTATACTCGATACGCCTTTCAATATCCAATCTCTCAAAAATTCTGATAATTTTCAAGACCAGATAACAATGGGGCCTCTAACTAAACGCTTTCTGAGTAATGTCTATCTAAATCTTAGAGTAAATCTTTCAGAAAGCTATTCAGATATGTTTATCGCTGTATAAACGATAAAGCAAAATCTATTAGTTGACACATTTCTACTGTAGCACAAGACTGATCACACTATGAATTCGGTGACAGTAGCTCAAAAGTTCCTCCGCTGATTTCAGTCTGTGCATACCAAAATTGGAATCGCTGCCATCAGTGGTGATAGCTGGAAGTGCTGTTGAACATGGTATGTGGGCGCTCCAATTTCTGGGTGAAATGTCCACAGAGAGTTGACCAAAGTAACCAGGAATGCATATTTTATTAAGTCTAGCCCTAACCCAAACCCTAAACCTGATCATCAGTGAAGTAAAATTTCAATTTTAAAGTGTAAATGCAAACTCACTATTGTTTATTTGTGCATAGTAACTTCCTAGTTTCTGTAGGGCAGAACCAGTGTCTTGGAAGTTGCTCTTGCACCAGCATGGCACATGGAAACGGGAGGTCCGGTTCCAGGATGCCGTACCTTCCAAAAAAACACACACCGGAAATAGAGCCCAGGGGCTGAGGAAACTGCTCTTTTTTTAAAATGTGGGTACCGCAGCCCATTGGGCAAGCGACGAAATAAAATTAGTAAAGAAATAAGGATTCTCCACCCGACCCTCTGGCGGGGGAATGAGTGGTCTGCTTACCAGCTCCCATAGTGAGGTTTTTTCCTGAGTCCCGGGGCTGCAGGTCCATTTTGAAGCCTTCTTGGGGTTCTTGGCAGCCGGCCATGAGGCAGGTGTCATCGCAGTCCTGCGGGTAGCTCCGCGCCGGGGTTGGCCCTGATGGGCGGACTGTGGCGGGGCTGGTGTCGGTGTTGGCACCGCAGGGGGACTCCCTGGGCAATGAGCAGACGTTGTGCAAGGTCTGTGGCTCTGCCTGGGCAGGATGTGCTGTATGGCCTCCATCTGCTTCCTCACCATTGAGAACTGCCAGGCGAAGTCTCCAATGGTGTCGCCAAACAGCCTAACCTGGGAGATGGGGGCGTCAAGGAAACGCACCTTGTCAGCCACTCGCGACTCAACCAGGTTGAGCCAGAGGTGGCGTTTCTGGACCACCAGGGTGGACATCGCCTGACCGAGAGCCGATGCCGTGTTGCCGAGAGCAGCTCCTGCATTAGACCCAGGAGTGGCATGCAAGGTGGAGGTGGCGTGTCCAGCGGCACTGTAGGCCTTAACCGTCAGGGATGATGTCAGCCTACAGGCCCAGTACAGGAGCCTCGGTTGAGGCACTCTGCGGGCATTTCATTTATATTAAGTATAGTAAATGTCCCTGACTATGTTTGGAATAGCATACTACCATACTATTATTACTATTGCTGGATTATGTATACTGATAAAAAGTAAACTATCAGTATATGTAATATCAATCTACATTTGACAAAAAATGTATATACATCAGAGCACACAGCATTGAGCATACTGCACCTTAATGCAATGTGCTTGTGTTATATCCTGAAATAACAGCTACAGTTTCACATACTATTTTTTTTTTGTAAAGAAATCTACGCAGTATTCAGTGCATACTGTACAGTATTCAGTACTCAGTGAGCAAGCAGGGGATTTTTAACATAGCCCTTATCAAGTATACTAAGCCAAATGTTTAAGTCTCCATGCTGGACTGCCCCTAGTGGTCACATTACAAATATTTAGTTTTGTTTAATGCTGTTGGATTTTCAAAAAAAAAAAAAAAATCTTATATGTTGTCCCTTACATGATGCAGTATGGTTAGTGCTTTGTTTTCTGAAATGCACTTATTTCAGAAATGTTTTATTTCTGTTAATGTTGTGGTATTACGGGTTAATGCTGTCAGCTTTTGATTGTTCCACCAATACTATGTTAATGTTATATTGAGCCCACCAGGGCCAATGTACTATGCAAATCTCTAATTCATTTGAACATATTTTGCCTAACCATCAAAGTGGAATGCTATCAGCCTTAGCTTCAGAGCATTTTTATTATACTGTACCAGCTGATAGATGGTCCTCAATAATACTTGTCTTTCACTGTTGAGATCTGAGTGTTTTGGACTTGTCTATTGGGTAATGGTCAATTTCTTTTTTACAGCGTATTAGCTTCTGCAACTATGCAGTCTATTAATCCTTACGCTGTGGATGCAATAAATGCAGGTTGTACACAGAAAATAAAACAATTTGCTGACACCGAGTTCAGAGGAAGAGGAGGAGAAGCTTTATGCCTTAACCAATGAAAGTAATTAAAGAAATTTTTTACCAAATGAAAATTCCTCCATTCTTTATATATATATACCTGTGTATATATATATATATATATATATATATATATATATATATATACAGTATATATACACACACACACACACACACACACAGGTATTGATATTTAGATATTTAACTGATATAAGATATTTAACTGATTTGCCACAATATTAAAACCACCTGACTAATATTGTGTTTGTCCCCCTCGGGTGCCAAAACAGCTCCACCCCGTATCTCAGAATAGCATTCTGAGATGATATTCTTCTCACTGTGTTTAGCATTTTCTTCAGAGAAAGAATGAGTGAGACCAAGAGAGTCAGAAAAATATGGGAAAGACAATGAAGACCATCGCATAACGCAATTCTAAATGACATTTTCTACCTCTCCTATGTCTGATAACAAAAAGAATGAATACTTTGTTTCTTCTTGGCCAAGTAACTGGTGTTTGGCTCCGTGACTTCACATTGGGGGAAAAGGCATAAATTCAGAGTCTACACACAACAATTGTATAGAGCGGTTATCTGAGTTACCGTATATACACAATATTAGGCGGGTGGTTTTAATGTTGTAGGTGATCGGTATATATATATCAGTGGTGGCTGCTGGTCTTTCAAAGAGGGGAAGCTTATTTTCGGCCTACATTATAAACTTGTCCATTTATTTAAAAGTAAATTCTGCCCTACGTTCCTTTTTGAGAAAAAGTGACTTGACCAGTGTCTTCTCAATGGCCAGCAGAGCTATAAATAATCTCTTACATTGATCATCTTGCATTTTATTTAAACATAGTTGTGACACATTAACTCGAGCAAATCAAACAACAAATTCTCAAAGTGCAAAAGTATATCCAAGAAGCGTGTTCTTCAGTGCAAAATGAATGCAACATAAAAGCATAGAGATTATGTATTCATAAACAGAGTAAATTATATTAATAAACCAAGAAAGAAGGATGTGTTCAACCAAACAATATTAGAATCTCAAATAACCACTAGGATGTTCCTCTAAACTCACATGTCGTTTAGTTGCATTTAATTCGATGTAACAATGAATGTAAAAATGGACTAACAAACAGTATACATGATGATTTGTTTCAATGTTGTTTTTGTACATGAATTTGTACATGAATGAACAAACACACACATGACGGACATGCCCGTAAACGATCTCTCTCTCTCCTGCACCATCTTCCGCAGTCGGCCTTTATCCCTCTCGGAGGCTTGATTAGCCTGATATGTGTATCATCACGGCCCGGCCCCGCCCTCCGCCCTGCCACAGTGTGTCTAACAAGATGAGATCCCGCACTCCACTTTCATTGAATAATGTGTCTATCTTTCTGTTCTTTAAAGTCAGATAAAAAAGTACAAATAAATATTTATTTTAGTAACAAATATAACGGTGGGCAAAAAACTGAGACTTGACTCTCGTTATTAAATGATCTGTAACTGCTGTGTGAATCAGTGAGATCCACATTAAACTCTTAAAGTGGCAGAAACACTTTAGCACTTGTTTTACAAATGAATGTAAACTCGTGTTATTTCTTGTAAATTGTACATATTATTTCAAACACTGACATCTCAGAATCATTATTATACACATTCAATTTCATGATATATTTTGAATTGATAGAATGTTTAATTTGTATATGTTTAGACAGTTAAAATGTGTTTATAATAATTATTATAATAAAAAAATACAGTATTTCACATATTTTTCAGAACAGTTTATGTTCAGTTCTATTGCTTGTTCTGCACTATTTTTGAAGGCTTCTTTGTTTGTTTTATTTTCTTATAGTGAAAGATATATGAGAAACTCATTATTTTAACTTTGAGCATTTATATTGTGTATTAGAGCACTTTGTTGATGAGAAATTATTCTGTGCATTTTCTGCATACATTTTCACAAACAAATAATATTTTTGCCATTGTCATTTAATTGTAATAATATAAAATAGAGATTATATTAAATTGTGAACCTAGTATCATATATTGAACCGAATCATGAGGTAACCGTTTTGTCCCATCCCTAATATATATATATATTATATATATATAATAACAAAATGGCCACCGTAACTTTGCCACAAGTCACAGATCTCGTCCGTTCGGAGCCTGCTTTGCATCACTTTCACTCCCTTTACAATCTATTAATATTTTATTCATTTTCTTGTGTCACACCTACACACTCTGCTCACAGTATTCAGCCCTATATAAAAGACAATTCTCCATTGTCGATCACATTTGTGACTGTCACTAATGGGCTGCTTGCTGACAGAAAGCCGCACCACAGTGACGGCTAAACGCAACATGACTTGTCCATCACAGCCCCCCTGCACCCCTTACTGAGTTCCTGTCCTGCTGGCTCTATCAGTGGCAGGTTTAATAGCAGACCACATGGAGCTCTGCCGAGGTAAACAAAGCCTTTTATCTCAGCCAGACTCCTTCAACAAGTCGCCCACATCTTACGCTCGCCTCTCATTTCGCTCCTCAAGCTTGATACTGCCTCAGTCACTCTCTCGCTCTCTTTCTCTCGCGCTACTCTGTCACTTTTCACCCCTCCACTTGCTTGATTGTGCTGATGACCTCAATCAAAAGACAATTACCTAGACGAGGGCAGGAGACAATTATCTCCCATCAATGCGAGATTGACCACACCTGAATAGAGACAGCCACCTTTTATTCCTGTGCAGGTAAAAATAAATAGAACAAGCACACTCTAGTGTGAGTGTGTGTGAGAGAGAGAGAGAGAGAGAGAGAGAGAGAGAGAGCGAGAGAGAGACACAGATACATGTAGCCAGAATGATAAGGGGGAGGCGCGCATGAATTTGTACCTGCAATGCTTATCTGTTCTTAAACTGAGGCGGAATATTAAAATGTACTGCATAGGCACACCAAAGATGATTTGGTTCAATGTAACTAAACTGCCTGAAAGTGTAAAATACCCACAAATAAATTATTTCACAAGACTCATTTACGATTATCGTTTTAAATGTTTTTTGTTTTTCATGCTGCAAGTTCAGACTTTGGCCAAGTCCACACAAATACAGAGGGAGACATAAAAAGGCACACAAGGCATCAGAGTGGCAGAGAGAGACTACTTGGCCACCGAGTGCCTTTTTTAGTTTTATCAACAAAGCTGAAGAGTAAGAAACAATGTCACGTTGACAGTTCGCTGACTCCTGACTCCTTCATTGCCCAGACAATGAACCTTCCACAATATATATATATATATATATATATATATATATATATATATATATATATATATATATATATATACACACACACAGTACTGTACAAAAGTTTTAGGTACATGGGGAAGAATGTTGCATAGTGAGGATGCATTCAACAAATTCACCACAGTTCTCAATTGCTTCTGTCTCTTCATGTAATCCCAGACTGACTTGATGTTCAGTGGGGGGAACTATGTGGGGACCGTGCCATCTGTTGCAGGGCTCCTTGTTCTTCAATTCTAATCTTTTTGTAAAACGAATTTTTGGAAGTCTAAAATGTATATTTCCTATTGACACACTAAAAAGCGTAAGATATAAATAACAATCTTAAGACAAATGTATTTGTGAAGCATCTTATGTGCCTAAGACTTTTGCAGAGTACTGTGTACATAAACGCTTTGATTAATGGCATTGATATCACCCAGAGAAAGAGCCACAGGTGAGCCAAAACTGCACACAATTCCTTCCATTTTTAAGCAGGCACACTGTGCTAATTCGGACAGACATGAAACAAAAACTAAAGTGCTTGGGGTGTTCATGTGGGATTTCCATGTATTATTAACATAATCGAGTAGCATTATCACAATATCCCTTCTCGTATGCATTTTAATTGCAAGGTTATTCCTTTTAAAATGTTGTATAGTTTCTGAATATTGAATGTTGAGATGAGTTTGAAGTGCACTTTATGTTGATGCATGTAGCATAATAGTGCAGGTATTAAAGTTAAAATGTTGATTTAGTAAATAGATTATTTTGTTGTGTTTCTTTTAGTTAAGGACCCTGACAAAAATTAAACATGGTTTTACTATATATTGTAACCATGACATAAACCATGTTTATATTGTTGTTACTATGATTTTACTACAAATGACATCGCCGTTCGAGAGAAAAGGCGCGGCTGGTGTGGCCTGCTCCAACGCTTGGCACATCGCACCCCCCTTCGGGAGGCTGCGAACCTAAAAAGTTTATGACGATTTTTGTGGGACGTTGGGAAGGGTACGTGCAGTCTGATACAGCCTGTTGCTTTGGCACGAAACTGCCTGCCCGCACCTGCATCAGCAGCGCACATACACGGTTCAGCGCATGCCATGATTGAATAGGGACCCCTAGTGTCGCTTCACTATTCACAACATCAAAGTGAGCAACAGACAGGGAACATCTAGGTTACTGTTGTAACCTCCGTTCCCTGATGGAGAGAACGAGACGTTGCGTCCCCCTGGCCACGATGCTGAACCGAGCCACTGCAATGGCCGAACCTTATTCTCGGCTCTTCAGTGCAAAACCTGAATGAACAGATGCATGCTTCCCTCCCTTTATACCCGTATGTCCGGGGAGGTACATATAAATTCTGTCTGCCAAATTCTCATTGGCCTTTTCTCAAGTTCAGAGGTAACCGAGGCCTTCAAGAAAGTCCCCTAGTGTCGCTTCACTCAACACAATGTCTCGTTCCCTCCATCAGAGAACGGAGGTTACAACAGTAACCTAGATGTTACATGAATTACACAACATGAGGGTGAAAAAAATATTTTATTTTTGGGCCAAATCTTGCTTTAAATGGATCACAGTAACCATTTGCAGAATTCATTTAAAAGGCTGTCATATCTTTATTTTAATCTAATATGTCTGCTCAAGGGATCAACCAGTCTTTGGTGCTGTCTTTGTCTAGATTACACATGAAGACTTAATTTGCAACATTCTCTACATGTCCCTGCAGAGATCCCTCATGACCCAGAATACAGTAGGAGCTCAATTGTTATGGCTAATGCCACCAACTGTATGCATTCAATGACAAAACAAAGTCTGTAAAACAATCCTTTGGGCCACACATTTATCATTTACCCCAAAGTGGCATAATATCTAATCTTTAAACACTAAGCTTCCTGTTATGGAACACCTTGTAAAAATTCCCTGAAGAGGAGCTCGGCTGCAAACATTCAGCTTTAAAATCCCAAGTGGCATCGTAGTAGAAAAGTAAACTCTTTCTCATGACATATTTTCACGAAGGCAGTGTGGATGCTTTTGGAGTCGTTTAACTCCCTGAGGTAGAGACTGTACTGTGTCCAATGACAAACACCATTAAACATGGTTTCACCAGAGCAGGTTTGTCTTTGCCAACCACATTTCTTTTTAATTAACAGCATATTAGGAGGATTCAGTAAAAAGGGATTGAAATGTAAAATTATCGTTGTAATAAAGTACATCAAATGTAGTAGTGCAATAAAATGGTACATCCTCTTATTAAGCAGATCACTTCTGAATCAAGTCACTCAATGGCATGTAACAGTGATTTTTCCATAGGTTTCAATGCATAAGGGAATCATTCATTTTATCAGTAAATTTACATTAACTGTCCGAAAGAACCGATATATTTAAATGATATGGTTTTCCCAGTGCTACATGAGAGAAAGACAGGATGGTTTTGCGTACACGATTACTCCCTCTGCTCCATTGCTTTGTTCACAGTAATGTAGCATTTTGCGATGCTACATTGCTATTTGTTGGAAAATAAAGGTCTCTACAGTAAAAGCTATGCTATTCATAATTTTGTTAAGTTATCCCCAACACTTTTTGCTTGAATTGTGAATTATGCTTAGGAATTTTGATATCACAACATCATTTAAGAGTAATAATCAAAGCCAAGCAGTAAATTGAAAATGCATTATCGCATCAGGACAGCACTTGCCTTAATGTTTAGTTAATCGCAATGGAGCTCAGTGTGGTGGCAGTAAAAGAGAGAAATGTCTTTGCTGTCAAGCAGCAGCCGAAAATAGACACAATTAAGTACCAGTAGAGGAAGAATGACTAGAGAATGTCCTTCCCCTTTGATGACAACCTAATGACTCCTACTTATCATCAGAGGAAAGAGCAGGAGATTGCAGTGTCACACTTGAGTAGAACCAGTGACACAGGGCCTGGGTGTGTCACGCCAGAGTATTCATTAGTGTAAAACATCATTATGGGGCATGACGTTTGTCTGCAGGCTTTTGGCCATTCATCACAGTTCTTAATGTCATTATCATTACAGCAATTATATTCCAAAACCATAACAATTATCATCTACAGCCAGGCCATCAATAATGTAAGGCTAGCTGGAAATGCCACATCACTGTGCTTTATCCGGTAAAAAGTCTTTGCCTTTGAAATAAGGCTAACTTGACCTGCACATATTGATGTTTTTATTTTCAAACCTTCCAAAGCCATTTAGAGGCACTGAGCATTGGTGGGCCCTGAAAATAGCAGTGTGTGAGGTGAATTCAAAGAGAAAGGCTGGGGATCGAGCAGTTCTGGTCTCTCGATAGATGGTGTACAAGTGTGCGGATGAGAAAATGGGTGGATTTAGACAGAAGAAAAGAGAAACACACTTTTGTCTTCTATTGGATGTGCCAGCTCACTTAAACCCAGTGGGGACTCTGGGAAATGGATGTATGCAAACATTTACCTGAAAATAGCAGAAACAACAGCTAGCCTTTATCTCCAGTGGCCACGTTGCTTTTGTACAGTATTTCAGAGATTTGGAGAGAACATGGAGTCCAAATTTGTTTTGTTGCTTGCCAACATTTTCAATATAAAATCTTATAATTTTTGTTTTTCAAATTACCAGTACTTCGATATAAAGTCAATACTAAAGTTAAAATATCAGTCTTTCTACAGGATCAGTAGTATGGAATAATGGCTTAGTTTGGTAACCTAGAGCTATCACATGCCATTCCATTCCATTTGATTTTCGCATTTCTGTGAAACACAGTTATTCAGAAACAGTTCACATTTTTTTTGGAAAAGAAATACCTGAGCTGAATGATTTTCATGACTTCCGGTTGCATAATGGTTCACAAACATGCATAGTTCTGCACTGCCATTCAGCTGTTTTGCAAGACTGCAACTAAATCAGCAGCGTGAAACCCACTGTTGTAACATTCCAGAATTAATGACCCTTACGCATTGATTCTTTTGAATATTTTTCTTTAAAATCTAAAGCACGAAACATAAAGCATGATCATTGCAGCCTGAATCCAAAACTAATGACTCTCATGAGCTGTTTTTTTAACAACATATTTAACGGAATATTTTGGGTTCAATTAAAGTTAAGCTCAATTGAAAGCATTCGTTGCATGAAGATGATAATCAGAAAAATCATGACTGCATGCATATTGTTCATGTCTTGTGGCTATATTTTAGAAAAAGGGAGCACTCAATGTTCAAAAATTGGCCCCATTCACTTCCATCGTAAATGCCTCACTGTAACTTTTTAAAGAAAATGAGGGATGGGTCGAAAGTTATTTTTGTGGTAATCAACATTATGCTACAAATACTGTTGATTGAGCTGAACATGTATTGAACCCAGAACATTCCTTTAAATCACAAATCATTCATTTCTCAAAACTCAAAATTAATCAGAATCAGAATCAGTTTTATTGCCAAGTGTGCTTACACATACAATGAATTTGTCTTGGTGACAGGAGCTTCCAGTGCACAACAATACAAAAACAGCAGCAAGACATAGATAATAATAAAAAAAGGAATAACAAAGAACAAAAAAGAATAATAAAAATAAATAATTATACATATACGTACACTTAAGACACTCACCTACATACATACCCACATACACACACTTAGTGCAAATCTAATACAAATCTGTTAAGAACAAGAATTAACCAAGAATTGTTATGATTTTATGTGTACTGAATGCTCGTGAGACTTAATTCAGAGTAATTACTGGATGGTTGTTAGTATGATTATGTAGTTTGATACACATTATGGGTTTTATTCTAATTAAAGTATTTTATAAAAATGATTGAAGAAAAGTCTTTGTCATAACACCATTTGCAAGACTCTGTTCTGGTAATATATTAAGTCATCTTATCATTTGGCAACAGGCTGCTCTGACACCAACAGCACTCAGACGCATCACTGTGTGTGTATCACTCCACTTGTGTTCGTGCCTTTCTAAACTAAAGTGTAAGAATAGTACATATGTGTAAAGCGTTACTGTATAAGTGTCTCTTACATGTATTTTTTGACATTACATATGTTCGCCAGCAAGTAGTGGCAAAAGATATTTTTTGTGTGTAATATGAGCCAGATAGGTGATGTGAAGTGAATCCATCAGTCACAGCACTCCTTGATCTCCCGTATTACTACTACACTACTAAAGTTAGGAAATAGCTTTAAACGGCTTTAAACAAACAACTTCAGATTAAAACTCAATGCTCTTACCGCTTACTGGATATTCCACACTGGACAAAAAGTACTGTTCAAAATGGTGGAGGAAATTGCCGTTTCTATAGTGAAAGACCCTTGCTACTGCAAAATAGGGAGATTCCCATGCTTGGACGGCTATTTTTCCACTGAGAAAGCTGATCTTTAGAAAACTGACAGCATCTCTGATTGGGAGTGGCAACAGGTGATCAAACACTCTCTGTGTCTCTCTCTCTCACACACACACATATACACACACATTCAAACAAAGATGGATGTTTGTGTGTGTGTGTGTGTGTGTGTGTATCAAATAACTTGGTAGAAAGCCTATGATTCTCTTTCTGAAGTGACGAAAGGCTTGGATGCGTAGTTTGGTTTGAACCAGCAACGGCAGATTCTGATCCGCCGCATAATAAAGTAGTCCATGCACAAATGCGTTTTTTTATGACTGTACTCAGTTTTTCCTCATTTTTAAAATTTTTCTTGTTTATTGAACTGTTGTATATAAGCAATATCACACTTGCAATCATGCTATATGGCCCTAAATCAGCACTGTTGTTATGAACTACAGCACTCTACCTTCTGCTGGTGCGGCAAATGAAATAAATTGAACAAAGGATTCTCCTCCTGGCCCTCCACCAGGGGATGGGGTGGTCTTACCATCTCCAGAGCTAACGGCTTGGTCCCTGGGTCAAGTGTCTCAGGAGTGCCTGGGAGCCTTACGGGTCCTCGAGGGGGTCCATGAGACGGGGGGTGGCGCGCAGACCCCAGGAACCAGTCATCCAACCGCGATGGCTTTGGGGAGGACAGAGGGTCCTCAGCCTGGACATGCTGGCCCGAAGTCGGCAGCCCAGGGGAGGCATCAGACTCCGCGCTCTCCAATGCAGCGGCGAGCTCATCCACCTCGAGCTCTAGAGGATAGGCAGGCCGGCCATGAGGCGAGCCGCTGTTGCCTCGAGCACGGACGGGAGTCAACGAGCGTGCCGGGGGGCGGGTGGTCCGAGGGGGCATACCCGGCGGAGCTGCACCAGCTGCCATCCCCAGATCGCCTCCAGCGCCAGCCGCATCGTCCTCCTGTGAGAAGAAGTAGCGACGTGGGAGGGTGGCTGGAGTGGCGAGCTTTCTATTGAAAGCAAGCCGCGACTGCAATGTTGCCATGGTCATGCCCTCGCAGTGAGAGCGTGAACCATCCACAAACACTGCCTCGGTGTGATCGCTGCCCAGACACACAAGACAACGCCTGTGGCCGTCTGAAGCGGAGAGCACTCTACCGCATCCAGGAACTACACAGGGGCGGAATGGCATCTTTAAAAAGACGCGTCCTGAAAAGGACGTTCAATGCCGTTGTGTAAAGCTCTTTTAGAGGAAATTACTCTTTTATAGAGAAAATCACTCTTTCAAATATAACTCTTTTAACTCTCTGCGCTGTCGAAGCACCCAGGGCCAAGCTGTACTGCCATGCAGAGAAGGAGAAAGCCACTGAAGTGCGCCGTAGATCCAACAGTAACAGAGCATCAGAGGAACAGAAGCAGGAATCTGGTGTGTGACTCGCAGCTGGCTGCATACACGAATATCGGCTCAGAAGAAAATTTCTGAATGAACTCGACGTATTTCCCTGCTTTTATACCCGTATGTCTGGGGCGGGGTATGCAAATACTGTCTGCCAACATCTCATTGGCCTTTTTTCATAGACCAGAGGCATATTTGGCGCCTAAGTGAGTGACAGAAGGGGAAATATATATATATATATATATATATATATATATATATATATATATATATATTACACTTTGTGAAATGTTTTGATGAAAAGTGTACTTGTGCTTTCTTTAAAAGTAAATGCCTCATGGGTTAACATTTTGTTATTTAATGCAATTATATTCTTACAATTGTTTTTTTGTTTTTTGTGGCTCAAGTGTTCAAAATTATTTTGAGGCCACTGTGTCTTTAGGTGAATTTACAGTGGAACAGAATTACGTAAAGTCTAATGTGAACAAATGACTCTATTCCATCCCATTACACATGGCCTTAACTTAAACAAGGCTGCCAGAGCATTTCCATTTTTATTTATTTCTGTACAAATGTAGAAATAATTGCATACCTATTCCCTCTGGGTGAACATGATTTTAATTATGTTCAAATCTGACGCAATCTTGTAATAATCACGCATCAGCTGTCTGCAGTGGGAGAGCATGATCGGTAAGCTTTATGTCAGGAACGCAGTATCTGTCGAGTTTAAGCACACATTTTAACTCTCGCGGGATGCTTCGACGTTCACAAGTGGGAATTACATGGATTATGAGATAAGGCAAAGTGCTGCACAACACATTAGCATTGCCCAAGGCAATCTGCACAAACAGATTACCACACAGCTATCAGTACCACAGCGAAGAAAACCTGCCTCACGCAATGCCTTATGAACCACAGAGTTTGAAAAACTGTGCTGGGGCATAGATTCCAGGGGGGATGGGGGGAGGTGACCCCCCTCAATAATCAAAATAAGCAAGTACAAATTTAAGTACAAAATTACATTTAATGCTGACTGAGAATTTCATTTAGTCTAATCTTGTTAGATTAGAAATATGTCACATTCTTCTCTTAATGTTCTCTTACTGAAAACTCATTTAATTTGACAACTCACCCAAAACAAAAACAAATTCAAGTTGATCTAAGATGATCTGTAAGTCTCAATAATTTCAGTAAATTTTATGAATTGAATTAATTTAAGTTCTTTAAGGATGTGTATTTAAGGATATTTTCTTTTTTTTCTGAAAAATGCCTTTTAAAGGATAGTTAACCCAAACATTCTGTCATTATTTACTCACTCTCATGTGTACCAATCCCAAATATGATGGGTTCTCTGTAGTAGGGCTAAGCATTTTGGCCCAAAAAAAATTATCATTATTTATCATTGCAATTTTAATTGTGATGTGTCCGTATTCACACATTTTACACTGCATTTCAGTGTTCAGGAAGGACAAAATGTCTTTGCATAAATTATAAATAAAAGTTTCAGTTAGTTTATTTATTTATTTGCTATTTTGTATTAAATTATTCTTTATTCACCTTCCAATATATGTTCTGTCCTGTCACTTTTTTTTTTTTTTTTGCATTCTGTATTCAGATTGGTGAGAGTGTGAATGTGCAAATTATGTGCAATAATCAGAATGTTAGTGAATGAATGAGTTTAAAGTAAATCAATGTCCTGCATTTTAGAAATAGCAAATGCTCATGTCACAATTTTGTTGTGATTGAAATTAATTGTGCAGACACACTCTGTATACAGGAGTTGGTTAATTATTTGATGTGAGAGTGAATAAAATCGTACATTTTGGTTAGTAAGTACGGTCTGTAAAAGGTCTTGTGTGCCTTCAGATGACTTGGGATATGATGCCCGAGTTGCACAGGACTACTTTTGACTTTTTTTGCTTTTTTAAGTAAAGTGAGTCACTCTCTGCTATTGTAGTGAAACCAGTTATTTTGACATTCTTTAAAATATATCCACTTGAATTCCACAAAAAAAAAAAAAAAAAAAAAAGATGCAGGGGTTTTTAAAGAGCAAATAATGACATAACTTTTATTATGGGGCAGACTATACCTAAAATGATACACAAATGTTGATTTTTAGAAGAATATCTCCGGCTCTGTAGATCCATGCAATGCAAGTGAATGGTGACCAGAACTCAGCATAAAAGATGCAACCCCAGTGGTTAAATATGTGTATGCAGAAGCAATATGTTAGGTGTGGGTGAGAAACGGATCAATATTTAAGTGCTTTTTTTAACTATCTCAATCTTTGACCACCCCAGTAGGTGGCAATATGATATAAAAACAATGAAGATTAATGTGCAAGTGAAAATGGAATTTCTTTTTTTTATATTGTTCGGTTTCTCATTCACAACTATCACTTCTGAAGACATGGATTGAACTACTGGTGTCATATGGATTACTTTAATGCTGCCTTTATATGCTTTTTTTACATTCAAAAGTCTGATCACTTGCATTGCATTCCTGCAGAGCTGAATTATTCTTCTAAAATTATTCATTTGTGTTTCAAATTCATGCACAGTTTGACACCTGGGATGGCATGTGGGTGATTAAATTATGATAGAATTTTTATTTTACAGTGAAATATTGTTTTAAGATACTGATTGAAAAGAGCACTACATGTTACAGTGTGCTAATAAATCGAATAGATTTAATAGATTAGAACAAGAACTTTTAACATACGTTTACCAAAACCTCATACATATCTTTGTTCTAATGAGATTAGCACTTTTTTTTTTTTTTTTTTTAAATATGTCAGATATGAAGGATCACCTCATGGGCCACTAAAAGTGGCAAACAGTGAAAAATATAATATATGCTAATACACGATTATCCTGAACAGCAGGTGACGCTATCTGTGGTCAGTGGCACGACAGTCAGATCCATAACACTTTGTGTTTTCAGGGCTTTAAGAACAAGGCCACAGCGGGTGAAAGCTTCTGGCACCCCAAAGCTACGATTAGACCTTGCAGAGAATTCACCAGGTTTATCAATTAGCCCTTCCTCGTAATTACTGTTGACTCTCCACCAAGAATTAATTTACTTTTAACCCTCACACACCACTGACTCATTTCCCGCAGTTGTGGAGCGGCAGTGGATGTGCGGTCTCCATGGCGCCCCGGATTTGATTGTCTGTATCTAATTCATCCCATTGTGTTCCAAAGTATTGGATTTATGTTGTTCTGTACCACTGAAGACTGTCACAGTCGAGTCAAACAGGCTGTCTCTTCTGTCCCCGTCAGAATAATGGACCCAAAGAGATAAAAAAAAATATAGATAAATAAAAAGTGACACTCCTGAAACCGTATCCTGGCTCCAGTGCAAACTTTATCCAGTGGGGGGAAATCTATAAAGGGAACACAGGGTGGATTTGAGTGCTTGCGGACACATTATGCTGTTTCATCACGAGGTAACCCAACTCTGCCTGTGGCCATGTCTGAGTGAAAGAGGTTGTACTTCCATTAGATAAAAATCTACCAGGCCTCTACCAGGTCTGAAAACATCAAATAAAAGCCACATCTCTTCTCGGTAAACAGTCTGAGGGACTTTGACAGTTGCTATGATTCTGTTACAGTGACAACAACAACAACAAAGACTGCTTAAAAGTAACAGCAAAAGTGTTTTACATGATTTTAAAGATTTGTAAACTGTACTTTAAAAGGTGAAGAACTTAGAAGCTATTTTAGTACAGTATTAGTTTCAGCCTCAAGTGGCAGACTTGCAATCTGTTCACTTACTGTCTGATGCATATTGTACATAAAACTGATTGACTGTTCAAATCATCTTGGAATCAAAGTTGTGTTTACAGCGGGCTGATACAATAAACATATCTAAAGATAAAAATAAAATAAATCACTGGGAAATGTTAATGGCAGGTTAGTGGAATGAAATCTTTGAAATATACTCAAAACAAAACTAAAAAGGTTCTGTTTTAAGCACTTAGAAAGTTACAGTTATATCTGTTAAATAATCTGATTTACTTGTTACTTTTGTACAGACAAAAATTCTGATTTCTACAGAGCCCATAAGAGGACAGGGCAGAAAACATAGTTTTTGGTGGAAATTATTTTTTTATAGTAATATTGTAGTCACGGTGACTACACCGTTGTTTTTTTGTTTTGTTTTTTTGTGGAACCATGCTTTTGCTATAGTAATATATTAACTATGAAACGTTATGCAACCATGCTTTTGGCGAAAACCATGGTTTTAAATCAGTATACTCTAGTATTTATTTATTTCAGCATTTATACAATTCATGACAGTTCAAACAATCAAACAAATGTTTAATTTTATTTTTTATGTCCGATAAGGAAGAGGCTGAAGCTAAACGTTATTATGCCTACCCTTTTTACCTCTCTAGTTTTTTATTCTCTCTTTAAATATTTCTATTTACAGTCCTATTCACAACTCATAATAAAAAAAAAAAACTAAATACTATAAAAAGAAAATAAATAAATAATCAAAAATATGAGCAAAATGGCCATATAACATTTATAAATTTACATTTAGCGTTTTCTTTAACTGCTTAATTTCTACAAGACTCATACATTTATACAAACATTCTGTCAGGGTTGGGGAGTAATGGAATAAATATAATGCGATTATGTATTTAAAATACAATATATAAGTAACTGTATTCCACTATAGTTACAATTTAAATAATTGGTTATTAGAATACAGTTATATTCAAAAAGTATTTTAATAACTGAAGAGATTACTTTGCATTTTAGTCCTTTCAGATAGAAAACATTTATACATAAATGATGTGATCTAAAGTGCATTTGAACAGCAGTGAAACACTTTCTTATAATGTGTTACATTCATACGAGCAGACAGAGAAGAAAGTTTGAAGTAAGTTTGGAGCAGAAGAAATAGAAATAAACCTTGTGTAAATTGTTAGCTTTACGCTAAGCTAAAATGCTATTTCTAGCCATTTTACATGCACGTTACCAGACACGAACATCAAGAAATCAAAGAAAATTCACGTTAGATCATACTTTAATTCTTTCTATTAAGACCTGTGATATTAGGGCAAAAATCATAATTTTTATAATAATTTTTGTATTGTTTTCCTGTTAAAATATCTAAATTCCTTAAAACAAGATCAATTAGATTGATCTTGTTTTAGAAACAACACTGCATAAGATATTTACGTTTTAGAGTTTTTATAGTCAAAACTAGTGAAAAATCTACTGGTGCTGAAGAAGTAATACATAGTATTTAGAATATGTTACTGACCTTGAGTAATTTAACAGAATACGGTAACCCACCCAACCCTGCATACTGTTTATACATTGTTCTTATCAACCTATTCTTTCATGCTTATAAACACCTTCATTTTAAACAAACATTCTCTTAATTGTTTTACACAATATTAATATGTTTTTAGTTTAAATACCATTGTATTTGTAGTAAAACCATTAAACCAAAACATTCTTTTACCATAGTTAAATTTTTTCTGCATTAATACTATATGATTTTACTACTTTTAATGTGAATGAATAAATGTTTCATTTATATAGTGCTTTTCTGACACTACACTCTTTATACATTGAAAATGGGATTCTCCTCAACCACCACCAGTGTGCAACATCCACCTGGATGATGCGAAGGCAGTCATAGTGTGCCACACTTCAGCTATTGGAGAAGAGGAGTAGTGATAAAGCCAATTCAGGGAGAGCACGATTGAGGAGGGCCAATGGAGGGAATTTGGCCAAGACACCGGGGTTACACCCCTACTCATTATAAGAAATTCCCTGGGATTTTTAATGAACACAGGGGGTCAGGACCTCGGTTTAACGTCTCATCTGAAAGACGGAAACATGGTAAAATGTATTGTGAGGGAAATTGGCCACATTGACAGGGTTTGAGCCGAGTCGAGAGACATCAAAGCACTTACCTGGCGCTCACCTGTGGATCGGTCGAGGAGGGGGGAGGAAGTGTTTCGTCCCCGTGGTCTGTCGAAGCTGTCCAGGTTTGAGTACCGTGCCACAGCTTGGTGCGCCGGGGCAGGGGCACTGCCACCGGGCGCTTAACCTGCCAGAGAGAGAGAAAGGCTGGTTGTCAGGGTGACGGCCGAACACACCGGATATGTGAATCAGGGACTGAGGAAACTGCTCTTTTGTTGAAAATTTGGGTACCGTAGCTACTGGTGCGTGTGGGGAAATAAAAGAAAATAGAACAAAAGATTCTCCTCCCGGCCCTCCACCGGGGGATGGAGTGACTGCTTACCAGCTCCAGGTCAGTGGATTCTCACGTCCCTGGGTCGCCCATCTCAGGGACGCTTTGAGGTCTTCTTCCTAGCAGCCGGCCGTGAGACGGGTGGCGTCTGCTTCCTGTGGGTTTATCAATGCCCAGGCGGGGCCACATGGGTGGGCCAGGGCGGAGCCAGTGCAGCCGCCGCAGGAGGACACCCTTGACGATGAGCAGACGGGGTGCGGGAGCCGGGGCAGGATGTGTTGGATGGCCTCCATCTGCTGCTTTACCACCGAGAACGGTGTTGCCGAACAGGCTGGCCTGGGAGATGGGAGCGTTCAGGAAACGTGTCTTGTCGGCCTCGTGCATCTCGACCAGGTTCAGCTCCTGGATCAACAGTGTGGACATCGTCCACCCGAGAGACCGCGATGTAACCTTCGTTGCGCGGAGGGCAAGGTCAGTCGCCGAGCGCAGCTCCTGCATTAATCCCGTGGAGGAAATACCCAGTTCTTTCAGTGCCTTGGCTTGGTGGACCTGCAGGAGAGCCATGGCATGCAGGGCGCAGGCGGCTTGTCTGGCCAACACATTCTCACACCCAACTCGTCACGTATTGACGCTTTTGACAGGACCCCTTGGCGTCACATTTTAACGCCCTGGGTATACCTTTGGCATCATTTTTCGACGCGTTGGGTAGTCTTAACCAAAACGGCATTCAAAGGTGAGTTTAACAACGCTCCATGGCGTGTGCAAGTAAGCAGTTTAAGCGGTTTCTTAGGTACTGGTAACTAGAGCATGCTGGATAACGTATTTTTATCGGAGGTTTGTTGATGTTAATAAATATATATAATATGCTACGATTGTGTTCAATTAATCAAAGTGTTTTATATTTTTATTTTTTAAATTTTGTTCAATTAATCAAAGTTTTTCATGTTTTTATTTTTAAAATCCTCTATAGAAATCTCTCGGACTACCCAACGCGTCGAAATATGACGCCAAAGGTATACCCAGGTCGTTAAAATGTGACGCCAAGGGGTCCTGTCAAAAGCATCAATATGTGACGAGATGGGTGTGAGAATGTGTTGGTCTGGTGGTGCCGTAGGCTCTAGCCGTCAGGGAAGATGTGAGCCTACAGGCCTTGGATGGGAGCTTCAGGCGCCGGCGCTACTTGGGCACAGGTACACCACAAGTGCTTTATCCACTGGGGGCATTTCCGAGTAACCCCTGGCCACTCCGCGATCGATGGTAGTGAGGGCTTTGGAGCCAAGAGATCAGGACCGGGCAGAGAAAGGTGCTTCCCTCGAACTCGTCAGCTCCTTGTGCACTTCCGGGTAGAATGGCACTTGGGCTGGATGTGGCTGTGAGCGCTGCCACGAGCCCAGACACTAATCATCCAGCCGCGAGGGTTCAGTGGAGAGCGGAGGGTTCTACTCTATCCCGAAGCTTGCGGCAGCCTGGGAAAGCATGTCTGTCATCTCAGCGTCCGCCTTTTACTGGGCGACCACACCCGAGGGGGGAAGCCCAGCTGAGATTTCCGCATCAGACAGGACCGGCCCACTCTCCGTTGCTGCGCTCGAGAGCTCAACACCTTCACGAGTACCGGATAAGAGGTCAAACTCGCCCTGGAACGAGGCAGCACACACATCCGAATGCTTAGCCAGAGCAAACGAGTGTCTCGGGGAATGGGACCGAATTTAACTGGCGGAGGTGGGCCCATTGGGGTCCCCGAATCGCCCCCAGTGCTCACTACGCTGGCCTCATACCCGTAGGTAGAAGGACCGAGGGAGGGAGCCGCTTACGAAAGCGCCTAATCCACTGGGGGCATTGCCCCTTACAAAAGCGAGCTGCGACCGCAACGTTGCCATGGTCATTGCCTCACTATGAGGACATGATATATCCACAAAAGATGTCTCGGCATGGGCGGCGCCCAGGCACGAAAGACAGCGATCGTGGCCATCAGAAGGCACGAGGTATCGACCGCATCCAGGAATAACACACAACCGGAAAGGCATCTTTAAAAAAAATGTGTCTTGAAAAAGACGTTCTGATGTGTGCCGCTCTTTTAGGAATATATTGTCTTTTGTGAGGGAAAATGCTCTTTCAGAATATACTCTTTTAGATCTGCTGAAGCGCCCAGGGGCGATCTCTGCAGTGCACACGTGCAGAGAGGGGAGAAAGCCGCTGTAATGCAGTATAAGGATCCAGCAGAGGTAAGGGATGGAAATCGCTTGCTCAGCTTGAACCATCGATCGTTTGGCTCCGAAGAGAAAATCTAATGAGCGGTATGCACGTTCCCTCCTTTTCTACCCATATGTCCAGTGGAGGGGTATGCAAATACCATTCGCCAATTCCCATTGACCTTTTATCAAAAATCAGAGGTGTCTCTGGGCTCTCAAGAGTGACCCCTAGTGTCACTACACGTCAAGTGAGTGACAGACAGGGAACTTATTGCAAGTGCACAACAAAATATTTTGGGAAAAAAAATAACAAATATTCCAGCCCTGGGCTCCATAGCTTTGTAACTCAATACACATTTCTATTTTTTTTTAGTGTGTATTATATCCATCCTATGGACAATGTTACGTTAATATAACTATATACTATACCAAATAGTATACTATGCTGTGTTAATTTACATTTTATTTTAATTAATTTATTTAATTTTTGTCTTTTGACAAAAAAGTCCTTTAAATTTAATCAGTATTTCATCATGTCAAATTCAGTCATTTTAGTCAGTTTAGTCAGACTAAAAGGGCATATAATTTTAGTTGAAAAAAATTGCATGTTTTAGTTGATTATGTTCAAAAATCACAAAACATGCATCAAACTAAAATAGACCAAATTTAACTTGATTGTTTTGATTATTGGGGGGTAACTGCTGATTCTTACGTAATGCAAATGGAGCCGTTGCAGATGGTAAATGATTGGATTTGGGGAGGTGGTTAAATAAGATTTTTTGAACCCTTTGTTACTTTATTGCTTTTTTTTTATTTAGTTTCAAGTGCAATTTGAATTTAGAAATGTCTTTTGTTTATGTTTTTCATGTTTGAATAAATTGATACATGTTTTATTAAGCAATATCAATAAAGCAAAAAGATTTTAAAGCAAAAAATTCACCAGATTCACTGTTTGTTTAGAGGCTTGCAAAATGAGCATATCATGTGGAAAAAGTACATGTAAAGAGATTTCACTCTTTTTTTCTCTGTTTGCAAGAATAATGTCATCTATGAGAATGCTGCAAATGATCTCTGATCATCTTAGCCCTGAAAGTCCTCAATATATATAAAAACATTTTTAAGTGTTGTTAAAGTGTTGTAAGTCAGATGTTGTAGTAGTCCTCTGATGTAGATAATGAAGGAATTATTAAAAAAAAATATGTTTTTGTACGTTTTTAGGGAAACATTTTAATATTGCAACGTTGGGCCTAGTTGGTAGCAGAATTTCAGCATTTGCAATCAAACTGTCAGAACAAATACACAGAACAACTAAGGGTTCATTTGGAGTGTGGATTGCTTACATAGCACTATAACAGTACATTTCATTAATAATAATAAATCACTCAACAGTCATATTTTTATGAATCAGAATTTATTCAAAAATATAAAAACTGGATAAAATGTTATATATAAACAGAATCCAGTGTTCACTTGCAATGGTAGTCCCAAAAGCAGTTCCTTTCCTCTGAAAAGAAGAGACGGAGATTGCACTTCCTGCAGAACATATTAGAATATCCTTTTTTGCAGTGTCTGCAGCATCCTCTTGTTGTCTTCACCGGGAAATGTGCGACCATGTCCCGGCGCACATCCGTTGGTGGTTCACATGCCCTCTTGGCTGAGACCCCATTTGGTGGACCCCCATAAGCTGAGGATGGTCTCTTCTGAGCAGTCACAGGTCTCTGAGGTGTCACTGTTATGGACGTCAAAGGGCTGCCACTGGCTGAAGATGGCCGCACTCTCCTTGGAGTGTTGACAGCCGTGTTTGTCAGGATGAGACAGGATGCTAGTTGCACCTGAAACAGTCTTATGTTCAGCATCTTTTTCTTGGGAATATTGAGAGCTTTGCAGTCCCGTTTGTAGAGGAGCTAGGCATTGATCACAGCAAGGATAATGGTGTGCCAGAAGATGTAACTGTACCAGTGGCTCGATTTCATGGGGAACATGTATTTGGCTGCAAATGAGTCCAGCAAATCCACACCGCCCATGTATTTGTTGTAAGCACCCACAATGTAAGGTCTCTCAACTTCAGTGTAGGATTTAGTGGCTTTGTTTCAGCATTGAATCTTTTGCACAGGTTCAATGCCAGCAAAGGATGACACAAGTGTGACTGCCCTGTTGTCATACCATTTGACAGCACAGATGTTGTGGTTTGCCTCCACTCTGATGTCAAAGCTTCCTCTTCCCTTTTTCTTCAAGATCTTCTCATCTTCAAGGTTACAGTTGTGTAAGCACACTTGCCTGGCTGTCCCTACATAATGAATTCCATGAGCAAGGAACTGAACTACTAATGGGACACATGTGAAGTAGTTGTCTGCATTGACCTTGTACTTCTGACCTTCTGGAAGCGTGGAGGCAAGCTTCATCACAACGTCACCTGACATTTCCAGTTCAGATTTGGCTTGTTTTCCATCGACACTGCCTTGGTACACATCAAAGTCATAGAGCATGCCAGAGATGCCAGATCTTACCCACAATTTGAAGCCCCATGGCTGAGGTTTGCCTTGCATATACTGCTTAATTCCACTGAATTTCCACTTGAATGGAATTATCATCTCATCCAATTAACTTGGTGTTTGTGTTTATAGTTGTTCCAGTCTTTTGAAAGCTGTACTGATTAGTGTGTTCTGTCAGAGCCTGAATCATGTCTTCTGACACAAACATCTGGAAGTACTCCAGTGGTATGTGGAGGGAAACATCATCACTGGTCTCGTCCGGACCAAAGAAATCAATATTAGGAATGTTGACATCCTTTTTCAGCCAGTGATACCAGTCCTGGGTCATAGTCTGTTTAGTTGGTTGGCTTGGTTTAGTTGGCTCGATGTCCTCATCATCATAATCATCAGCTGGACAATCAGTTGGTCTCTGATTCTCTTTGTCCACTTCCTCAACATTTTCAACCACCTCCTCATCACTTGAATCACTGGTGTATGATTCAATGTCAACATCACTCTCTCTGTTTTGGGAAGCATCAATGACATCTTGCACAGTGCAGTACACAATTCTCCTTGCTGGTGTCATTCTGAAATGGAATTAATAGTTAGATTATAACTAATTCCAATGCAAATGAGTCATATTTATGCAATACATTCCACTGAAGTCACACAATACTATCTGGCTAGCCTAATTTGCTCTCTACTTAACAATATAAAAGGAATATACAAACCCCCAGACCTCATAAATCCCCACATTCCAGAACATTCACACCTGTCCCTGAACAATGCACCAAACATCCAACCCCCACATTCCAAAGCATTTGCATTTTTCCCTGAACAACCATTCTCCAAAGCATTCCACAAACAGTATCTGCCTTGTGCAACAAGCTGATATTTGGGCAAACAAACAAAGTCCAGATAAAAAACAGTTAACTATATTTGACTGCTAACAGTAATAACATTGATTCAGAATTATTCAAATCTGGTCTAAACTGAAAATTATTACAAATAACACATTTATAAAGAGTGAATCATCAAATACATTGTTTTTCTGTATTTTTCCTATATGTGAACATCTGAGAAGTGTAATGACTCCATGTAATGTGCAAGGTCCATATGCTATTTTGACTACCATTTTCTCCCAAAGTTGTAAAGTTACAACAAACACATAACAAGCTGAAAATCAAATTAGATGCATGCATTCCACAAAAACTTATGGAATATGTAGCTCATGTAAATACTAACAATCACAAAAAAAAATATTTCAGAGATTTGAAGATTTTACTTACTTCAATGTTGATATATCCAGTCGAATGAAACAAGGAGATGCGCTTCCAGGAAAGTTTGCAGGTGAATGAGTTCAAGGCCTTATGGCCAGACCTATTTACACATTTACTATCCAATGGCATTGTGATGCAAGACAATAGAACCCATTGGCTTCTAAAAATGTGGTCTTTAAAAAAAAAAACATTTGCAAATGTGTTTTTGGAGAGCTAAAAGTGATGTTGTGATTTTACAACAACGGATCTTACAGGATTAGGAGGTGCTGTGAGTTTAGTTCGCTTTATGTCACGTGGTTGGCATATGTTGTGAACAACTCTGCAGGTTCAGTAATATATACCTTTGTATTAAAGAAACAAAGACAAAATTGATTAAATCCTTGAACCTAAAATTGAGTTTTGTTTTATTTTCTTTAGGCAGCATTAACTTTAATACCAATACAAACACAAATTCAATAAGAACACACAGGCTTATTTATTATGATTAGTATTGTCTTACATTTATAATTGTCTTCAGTTCTTAATCTGTAGTCTATTAGTAATTTTCCACCCGTTTGACTGATACTTGCGTGATGGTATATGGAGCCGTTGGAGACGGTAAATATTTGGATTTGGGGAGGTGGTTAAATAAGATTTTTCAATATTTTATTGTTTATGTTTTTCATTTTTTAATACATGAAATACATTTTTAAACCAAAATCAATAAAGCAAAAAAAATGTCACTGACCCTCGTCAGGGGGGTTGACAGTGTAATAAGATATTGTAATATTTTTTAAGGTAATTATCCCTAAAATATATTTTGCATATCGCCCAGCCCTAGTCTTATCACATACTCCATAGTCAGATCATGTACACCTTTACACTTGAGCAGTACATCCTAGAGGTTTTGGCTTCCTTTGCCTAACCTTTGGCCCCTAGTTTCTGATACTAATATGCTAATGTGTTGTGGGTGGTTTTCAGGGCATTTTTACATGTTGCTAGGATGTTCTTGATGGTACCTTGTTGAATGCTTAAGTGGCCACAGTCAAATGACTTTACAACTCTGAAGTCTATGATATTCAGGTCACTAGATATGGTCTATCCATCAATGGAAGTCTATTTTATTTATTTATTTATTTGCCGTTGTATCATCCACCAGGCAGGGTCGTATTGGCCACAGAGAGAGAAGGGACTTTTCCTAGTGGGCCGGTTTTCTGGTGGGCCACTAACAGGCCGATGTACATTATGATATAGAAAAAAATTACATGATAAATACCCTATTAAACTAATAAATCCTCTTTAAATTATCATGTTATTATTGTGCAGTCTATTGCATTATGAAATAACAGAACTGCTACATTGCTCAATGTTTTACACGAAAACATTGAAGATGCTGGATCGGAAAAAGAGAAAGGGGCCATTCACACTAAACATGTCCAAAAAACCTATAAATTATGCAGCTCCACGAACAGAGAAGAACACAAATGTCTCGAGGTGCCATTTTAACAATTTAAAGTTATTTGAAACATCTTTTAACCTTACTCGTCATCTTGAAAAACAAGACACTCCTGCACAAAATGCTGACAATCAGCAAGACATGGCACAATGATCTAAGACATCTGTCTAGAGCATATCTATATAGGAAAACAACTGACAAACAGCTGAGAATGACATGATAACACAATTGGTATGAACAATCCCAAAGAGTGGTGTGTAGATAATCAGTGCATCTAAGGAAAAGTTTGCAGCTATATGTGGTGGAATGTACAATATCATTGGGATTGCCTACAAGTTCTTAAACCTATCAGGTACATGTGGCACATGTGAGTAATTTATTCACTCTAAAGTTGTAAAAAAACATCCGATTAAAGTCTTGATCAACTGACTCACAGAAAAAAAGTAACTTACTTTGATGATTATTGACAACTTAAATATTGGGAACATGAGAGTCCATATAATTGCTTCCATGACTTAATGATAAAACTACAAAAGAAAGATAGATACATTCATAAATACAGGTCTCATTTTGTCATGGTATACAAATGAAAAAAATATAATGCAGCTGTTCAAACTGGAGCACTGATATTGCAAGAGAAAAGTTTGAAACCTGTCTGTCTGTCTTTCTCTTCTCTCTATCTCTCTCTCTCTCTCACACACACATAGCAGTCTCATTTCACCATAAAATAGCCGTATGAGATTTGTGCATCACAGACATCAAATCCGTTTGTTGTTTTCTTAATCAGAGTGTACTATTGTCTGTGCCCGACATGCAACTCTGCAGGTTTCTGCTAATTAGATATCATACTGTGTGGCTAAGTCGGAGAGAAAAGAAAAACTAAATAAAATTAAAGCAACACATTATAAAGGAGACAATCTGCCATGCAAATACTACAATTAACATTATCTCTCAAGAACAAAACAGCGTGTTCCCTTTTGATTACAGATTTAAGAATCTAACAGCACTAGATGTTTTAAGGCCTGGATAAATGAAAGATAATAGATAAAATAGTCGTTTAAATAATTCATGACCATTTTTGTGAATATCAACTGGACAAAACCCCCTACATGTCCAAATGCAGTGGATAATCACTTTGGGGTAATGGGTCCAACCCAATTTGCATACTATCCATTCTAAATAGTATGCATGTGAATCGTCTTGGTTACTATCGTAACCTCCGTTCTCTGATGGAGGGAACAAGACGTTGTGTCGATGCAGTGACACAAGGGGTTGTTCTTGGGAGCCACAAACACCTCTGATCTTTGAGAATAGGCCAATGGGAATTCTTTAGACTTGTGGCTTTGAGGACATTGAGAACATTGTATTTCTGGGTTGTCTTGACACTTTTATTATTGGTTATTTTTAGATTATAAAAACATGTTCAGCACAATATATTTCCATTACTATAAACTTCAGCTTCTCTAACTTTAAAACATAACAACATATATTTAATTCTGCAACTTAGGAAATAAATCCCAAAGTGTCTTCTTTCAAAAGTTACTACAACTGTGTCCATACTCCAAAGGGTCCAGTAAATACAACCATTTAAGTTCAGGTATGTCATTTTCATGGTTTTGTGATCAAAAAGGTGGTGCATATCAACAGGTTAAGCTGGCATTGAGGCGAGCTGCCTGTCTCATCCCAGAACTCGACCGGTGCAAATGAGCGTACTGGGGAATGGGCGGTCTGTGGAGGATTTCCAGGTAGAAACGCACCCACTAGAGTCCCCAAATCGTCTCAAACGACCAGGCCTCATACCTGTATGTAGAAGGCCTGGCGCATGGTGGGGGGGGCGGTCTGTGGAGGATTTCCAGGTAGAAACGTACCCACTAGAGTCCCCAAATTATCAAACGACCAGGCCTCATACCTGTATGTAGAAGGCCTGGCGCATGGTGGGGGGGGGGGGGGGGGGGGCAGCTGGAGTGGCTATCCCACGGAAGAAGGAAAACCATGATCGCAACGTTGCCATGGTCATGTTCTCACAATGAGTGCATGAACCATCCACCAATGCTGCTGCCTCAACGTGATTATGGTCCAGGCATGTGAGGCAGTGATCGTGGCTGTCAGAAGCAGAGAGATAGCAACCGCAACATAGAATTACACACAGACGGAAAGGCATCTTTAAAAAGATGCTATTTGTCAGTACACTCTCTTTTAGAGTAAATAAACTGTTTTATTTGCAAGAATATATACTCTTTTAGCTGTCGAAGCACCCAGGGGTGTACTCTGCATCAATCACCGTATATCAATATGAAATGCGCTGTATAATTCCCATTGGCCTTTTCTCAAAGATCAGAGGTGTTTTGGACTCCCAAGAGCGACCCCTAGTGTCACTACATTGACACAACTTCAAGTGAGTGACAGATAGGGAACAGTTCATCCTACATCACAGTACACTGAAAATAGTATGCCAAAGGTTCCCAGATGGTAAACCATTTCCTGTAGATTACCAAAACATCTGTGTATGCTTTTTAGGATTAGCAGAAAAGCATGTACTTTCCCATCAACAGCGAAATAGATACTTATAGTATAAGTATGTGAATTGGGATGCAGGCTATCTCTAGCTATAGTTTCATAACGATATGCATATCTGTAGTTAAAGTCAACATGAGATGCTGTATCCAACCCATTTCAATTCTGTAATCTGACATATTTCTGAGTAAAAAAGGTATTCAGCAAGAGTGGGACTTGATATCGGGAATTGATCGGAACATTAAAACTAGGTGTTCTGTACTAGAATAGAACTAGGTATTTCTTTATTTGTCTGCCTCTGTTCTCTCTCTGAGGAATAATGATTGAGGCAGATGGTGGGAAGAGAAAGGACAAGCAGTGCTGTTAACCTCTCCAATCCACTCCCATCTTTAGAACTTCACAGTGTGTTGGCAGCCATTCAACAGCAGAAAATCTGCCACCAGATTTCCAGCACCTTTCCTCTTTGGATGATTATGTAAGTTTAATTTCTGATCACATCAAAGAGATGCTTTCATCAAAAGCTTAAATGAAAAGAAAGAGTTTATGTGCATTCCAAATGTAGCTCTCAGAGTGCAATTAAAACAAAGTGGATGGAAATAAGCACTGAAAGGCTTTGTTTACAATGCACACAAATCTGATTTGTTTTTCCAACTAAATCTTTTTTAATTACTCTAAGTGAACGCTGTCATTCTGCAAGATGTCATTGTGGAAAGTATGGACATAAAACTGGACATTTTGCCTCTGGTCATGTCCATCATGACATCTTACCATGGTTGTAAACTCACAAGGTGCACAAGAGAACATAATCGAAGCATCTGATTAATTTGACTCATTCATGCATATACTAGTGCTGAAACGAATGAATATACTGATAATCGATTAATCTTTCGATCATTTATTCGATTAATCGTATGAAAACCGAAATTCTATTTCCTGTATTTTATTAGAATATGATTTAACAGAACAGAACACAAATGATAAAGGCAGGGCCACATTAAGGTGCTCTGGGGCCCTGGGGCTTTCGCTGGGCCCCTGCCAGTCTTCAGGGCGAGGTGGGCGGGTCAGGTTGCATGGAACGTATGCATTTACAACCCTCTCGAGAACGTTGACATGAGACTGCCACAACTGCCCCCATATTAGGTAATCAAAATTCTATTAGACCTTATTACCAGCCTGATCCCAGGAAATGTATTTGACGGTGGCAACATATTTGCAAAATGAAAATATGTGGTTCATTCCATGTATCGCTGCAGTTTCGAGGTGAAATGTCCACTGAGGGGCACTAAAAGCAAGTTAAATGTTCTCCCACAAATGTTATGCTTTTGAAGGTTAAATGCTCTTTAAATAAAGAATAGCTTCCTAAACTAGACTTTTATCTGAAACCTAACCAATAGTGTCATAAAAACGTAGATAGTATTAACATTAAAACTCTCATCTGTTTTTCTAGTAAACAAATCTGTCATCCCTACCCTAAACCCTTCATCTAAACCTAACCAATAGTGTCATTAAAGCAAATGTGAGATGAATAACACAACAGCTGAAGCACCCACATCATTCACTAGTGCTTCTTTGACACTTTCGGCTCACGTGTCGACTCCCATACTTTGCTGGACTTGAACCCCGGTCTCGTGAGTTCCAAGTCCAACACTTTTTGCACAACTTAGTAACGCTTGAATAAGCTTGTATATGAAGCTGGTTATGTAATGAAAGCATAAAAATGTATCGTCTTTCAAATCATACATTCATAAAGTGTTTTTATGTGATTGCATTGTGTGGGTAACAGAGCAAAAAACAACTGTTTTTAAAGTGTACAAAGCTGTTAATTTTCGCAATTGTGATTTCTGTGTAAATACATTTATGCTGTCCCTGTGTGGTAATAAAAAATTATTTGTAATCACATGATATTTCAATTTGATTCAGCTTCTATGCAGAGTAAAATAGTTCTAGATAGACAAAATGAATACTAAATAATTGGATCATAGTACTATAAGGGGGGCCTTGCATAAGGTTGGGGACCCCTCACACCGCCATTGACCTTAAAAAAGGGTGGATGTAAATAAGCACTCCAAATATTCATGAGTTTTTTGAAATGACACGATCTGAAGCATGCTTTCATCGAATAACTCTTCTGAGGATTGTGGATGAGACGTCCCTGATCCTGATCTGAGACTTTTTTAACTGTGATGAGCAGCTGAATGAGGTTAGTCATGATCAGTTGTTACAATCAAGCTCTACGGACCTCCCCTTCTAAATCAATGATTTATGCGAGTTATGATTAGGGTCACGACAGTTTGGCTCTGCGTTCGCCTTAAGTGTGACCTGCACGAGCTTTTACTAGTGTTTTCATTCATCAGTTTCAATCATGGCTACTGAATGGGGCTGGGGGATTATATAAGCCAAAGAAGACCACTTCAAATGAATGCTATCCACCACTAACTTTGATTTGCACAGGAACAGCACTCGACTCATCCTGACAGGGATTATCTCGTGAGATTTCCTATGATTTAGTAATGAAATTGCAGTGCGAAAAACAGGGCATGGTGTTTAATTAATCAGGATTGTGTAAGCATTATTGGGAGAGTGTAATGGTGTTATTCATAACTTAAAGAACTTTGACCTTATCCTATCAGCCTGACGGAGCTGTCATTTACAATTCCTGTATGCACTTTATTGCTATAGGTTTGGAAATATATATATATATATTTATTTAGAAAATGATAGTCATTTTGAAAGTATATTGATTAGGGGATTTACACCAAAAACAGTGGTAAGCATTGAACACAGGCCCAGAAACCTGGAACAGCAAAACCAGACCATACCCTGCACAATTATAGCATTTTCCACCTCAGAAGTCAATGTTTCTTGCATCAAAAATCATTTTCCACCAATTTTACAAAAAGTTATTTGCTGCTGTACCATAAAGATGACTATATAAATGACATTAGCCACTCATTTAGAGGACTTCCACCACTACACACCAACGGACATAATAGCTTCTTTTTCTTCTGGTGTTAAAAATAATAATATCTATCCTACTTCCTCCTTATTTCTGACATGAGATTGTCTGAAAAGAAAAATGGCCAATTTTGGTTTCTAAATGTCTCTTGCATTTCAATGGTTTCAACATGCTCTCAGCAGCCAATAATTCACCACAAGAAACGGTGTGTTCGGCACAAACCATGTTTATTCTTGCTGCAAGCGAACCCATATTTAATGTAGCCTGGGTCGTATTCTCTTGTTTCTTCATGGATTTCGAGGATGAGGGAATGTCAAGCAAATTGTCCATGTTAGTATCAACCTCATTTGGCTAGATCTTGAGTACCTGACAGGCCTAGCATTTATGGATGCTAAAATTGCTGAGGAATGATGCACTCATCAATGCCATTGAAGCCCAGTCAACATTATGCCCAGTTCTCTATTAGCAGTGTACGTGAGCAATCACATTGATTTCCACCATCTGCATCAATTATTGTAATGTCTCTTTCTTTGTGTTTATATAAAAGGAGGAACGGGTCTATTTTGATTTTATTTGCTGATAGATTTCATTGTAAACTGTTTAGAGGCCACATAACATAGTGCCATTAAAATTGAAGCAGCAACAACAACAGTCATGGCAGCAAAGAATTCAATGCTTTATAAATCTGAAAATGTGGCTTGATGAATCAAAACTTATGCATCTCTACAGAGTAATATTCACAAATTGAGGCACTGCGTGTCATAGCGCATAAGTGTCAGGCTTTTTCTCTGTGATTAATAACCTACCCTGCAATTTCCCATGCGATTAAGCTAGCGGAATGTGTTTTCTTATTAGGCAGATCACTCGTCCTCCATAAATTCGAGAAGATGGGTATTTTTATTTTGTTAATGTCGAAAAAGTGTTCTGTTTTGTATATTTTGCTTTGTTCTGCCATATGGAAGCATACATTATTCAGTATTGAGTTCCAACAAGAAATCAGATAAATTAGAGTGTGTAGTGTCTATGGTGTGTGATCTAATGCTGAATAACAATGGGGTCAGGGTGGGTGGGGCAACAAAATATGGGTTAACATTTTGAATCGCCAAACAGCTCATAATATGCTATTTTAAAATAATATACCAGTCTTCAAAAATGTTGTGGCCCCAGTAAGTATTTGGACACTTAAGTCACATTCAAAATATATTAATGCATTGTAGATAACAAAATATCACATTTCAAAGTAGTTTGTTTTCTAAATTGTTTTAAATTGGTTTTTAAACATTTTAAATTATTGTAATGTGCAACAAAACAAAGATTTAGTTGGTGCCTTTCAGTGATGGTAATAACTTTTAATTACATTACTCAGGTTACAAATATTTATAAAATAATATTATTTATGTATAATTCATATAAAATATGAATATGTTCATATGAATGTCTGTGGGTGTTTCTGTGACAGCTGAAGGATGTGACACAACAAACAAGGAGGAAATATAGATGTTATTTTGAATTTGTTAAGTGGCATAACAGCAGTTTCTCTGAAAAGTCTTTTAGAAAGTAACTTATAAGTAATATGTTGTGATTACTTTTTGATGAAGTAATCAGAAAAGTATTCTGATTACAATTATTAATTATGAATGCAAATCGCAAACTAAATGGTCAATTTTTTTAAATATAATTAATATTTTGTTTTACTTGTAGTTCTTTATTACTTTAAAACTCTTAATTTATAGTATATAAAACAATCTGCCAAATATATAAATGTAATGTAAAGGTAGTATATCTGATATTTAATTTTTAATTTTAGATTTGTAATGAAATTTAAATTTGTAAATCCAGTGTATCCACTTAAAATCCACCTGACATCAGTTGCTTAAATCGTTAATATAAAGATATATAAATAAAGATATATAAAGAATAAATATAAGAAAGTGAAATTAGTTCTGAGAAAAGCTTTAACATCATTTGCTTTGCAGATCCCAATTGTTCAGATATTTTGCTACCAAATTACATACATTTTTTATGGCCGATTTATGTTTAAGTCTGAATTATGTTTTCCAAATCCAATTTTCCTATGTAAAATGTAATACCACAAAAAAAAAAAATTAAAAAAATCAGTGTAGCAGAGAAACTTTGAATGTTTAAGGGTTACCCCAGTATTCAGCTGATTAGTATTTCACGAACAATGTCTCGATAATATTCAGCCCTCTGTCTCACTCCTGATGTCCTTGTGAGATGATGGGTAAGATGTCAAACCATTTGATCTCCTTTTTTTTTTTTTACAAAATATATAAAAGAATACTTTCAAACTCAAAGTGAAAGTTAAACAATTGCTTGTGTGTGTGTGTGCGCGTGTGCGTGCATGCGTGTGTGTGTAGAATCCAAAAATTATAATCTTATACTTGTCATTGAAACCCCACTGGGGAAATGAAAATGCTGTTGCAAAACATAAAATTATGATTTTAAAAAATATAAAAGTGGGATGAATGACAGCTAAATGGACATTTCCTCCTCCCACTATTCAGCCATCACAAGTGAGCACTGGGTCGTTGCAGGGAACATTGACATTTCTTTGGCAGCTGGATAAGTGACACCTGCAGTGAAGGGCGGCATATGCGTTTGGTCAGTAAAGGGATTACTGGGATGTCCTTTAAGAGAACTATGAATCTCATAAACACAAAGCCAAACACAAAAGTGTTCATTGAAAGACCATGGGATTTTAAGGTCAGTCAATTTCACTTTTTTTTTCTATGTCTCTTTCTCTTTTTCTCCTGCCTCTAAAAGCTCAGGCAGTTTTGTTGCTCCTTTTCTTGTGTATTGAAAAGAAGCTGGTATGTGATTTACCAAACACTCTGAATTCATTGTAGAAACATTTTGAATATTTATATTACTTAACTGCAACTAAATACATTTATACCCTAATGAAAATGCATTGAAAGTAAATCAAAATCAAAATACGGGTGTGGAAATTATGATGAAATGTTCATATTTGTATGAACCTACAGGTTAAAGAACAAACAATGTGCATACGGTTTTAAATGATTTTTGAAACTGTGTAGACATTGCATGACAAACACTTTTAGAAATTATCAGACATATAACAAGTCAATAGAGGTTTTATAAATGTATGAGAAAAAAAACTGCATAAAAACAAAGCACCACTGGATTTGCAAAAATATTTTGGGTGATGGTATGTAACAGAGTGGATTTATAAATTGTAAAGCACTATATATATATATATATATATATATATATATATATATATATATATATATATATATATATATATATATGTGTGTGTGTGTGTGTGTGTGTGTGTGTATGTATATGTATAATTCCTGACATATATTATTTTAAGAATATGAAATGTCAAAATAATAGTACAGAGAATGGTAGTGAGGAGGTATGCTTAGGGTCATTGTCCATTTGAAAGACCCATTTGCGACCAAGCTTTAACTTCATGGCTGATGACTTGAGGTGTTGCTTCAATGTATCCTCATAATAGTCCTTCCTCATGATGCCATATATTTTGTGAAGTGCACCAGTCCCTCCTCCACAATATGACGCTGCAACACCCCATGCTTCACGGTTGGGATGTTGTTCTTCAGCTTGCAAGCCTCACCCTTTTCCCTCCAAACGTAATGATGTTCATAATGGTAATTTTTGTTTCATCAGACCAGAGGACATGTCTCCAAAGTAAGATATTTGTCCCCATGTGCACTTGCAAACTGTAGTCTGGCTTTTTATAGCAGTTTTATCTGTCATAGCACCTCAGAAAACTGTCTAATAATTTTCCTCACGTGCAAACTCAATCCTTCTCTGTCATAGGTCATGAAGAGCTAACAAATCTTATCTAAACATCAAAAGCCACAACATGTTTGTTAGATCCTATACCAACTAAGCTCTTAAAAGAGGTATCTCCTGTAATTTCAGAACCTCTTCTTAATATTATTAACTCCTCACTATGCTTAGGACATGTCCCAAGAAACTTTAAAATGGCAGTTATCAAACCACTTATTAAGAAGCCACAACTTGATCCTGGAGAACTGGCTAATTATAAACTGATTTCAAATCTCCTGTTTATGCAAAAATACTAGAAAAGGTTGTAGCCTCCCAAATATGTTCATTTCTACAGAGAAATAGAATATACGAAGAATTTCAGTCAGGATTTAGTCCTCATCACAGTACAGAGACAGCACTTATCAGAGTTACAAATGACTTGCTCTTATCATCTGATCACGGCTGCATTTCTCTTCTAGTGCTTTTAGATCTTAGTGCTGCATTCGACACGATAGATCACGACATTCTCTTGAATAGGCTAGCTTGTGGAGTTGCATTAGCATGATTTAGGTCATATTTAGCAGACAGCTACCACTTTGTCTATGTAAAGGAGGAATTGTCAAACCAAACAAAAGTAAAATATGGAGTGCCACAGGGATCAGTTTTAGGGCCTCTGCTTTTCTCCATGTATATGCTTCCCCTGGGAGATATTATCAGGAATCGTGGAATAATTTTCCACTGCTATGCCGATGATATACAACTTTATATTTCTTCAAAACCTGATGAGATTTCACAATTCTCTAAATTAGCAGAGTGTATCAATGAAATAAAAGATTGGATGGCCAGAAATTTCCTTCTACTCAATTCTGACAAAACAGAGGTACTAATTATTGGACCAAAAAACTCTAAAAAGAAGCCACTACAATATAATTTGACTCTTGATGGATGTACTGTCACAACATCTTCAACAGCGAAGAACTTAGGTGTTATATTTGATACCAATCTGTCCTTTGAAAATCAAATTAACAATGTTTGTAGAACAGCATGACCTCAAGACTACATTATTGCAATGCATTACTGGGAGGATGTCCAGCAAGATCAATAAATAATCTTCAATTGGTTCAAAATGCAGCAGCCATAGTGCTAATGAGATGATTAGTCCCATTTTATCATTGTTACATTGGCTACCTGTTAAATTCAGTATTAATTTAAAAATTCTGTTTACTACGTACAAAGATTTGAATGGTCTAGCTCCGCAGTACTTAAGTGACCTTCTACCACGCTATACTCCATCACGTTCATTACGATCGCAAAATTCTGGCCTGTTAATAGTTCCTAGAATATCAAAATCCACAAAAGGAGGTAGATCATTTTCATATTTGGCTCCTAAACTATGGAACACACTCCCTCAGTTTAAGTCTAGACTAAAGACTCATCTATTTATCCAGGCATATACCTAATTTATCCTCCAACCCACAATTAGGCTGCTTTAGCAACCCGGTATCACGCCGAGGCGTGAAATAGACACGCCGGTCCACTCGCGGATGCGTGTCTATTTCACGCTTTGCCTCCTCCAGGCGTGTACATGACACGCGCGCGTCTACGTAGAATACCGGCAGGGGGCGATCGTTTCCTCGACGCCAACAACTGTCCGCGCACCAAAGAGGAAGCGATACATCGCGTTCTCCACTTCCGGGTTTATTTTTGTATATAAATACACTTTTTAAATAAATATATATATATATATATATATATATATATATATATATATATATTTATATATATCTATTTATATATATATATATATTTATTTGTTTATTTACATCAGCACAAGATACTCGACAGCCCACACACACACACACACACACACACACACACACACACACACACACGTATAACAACGTTAGGCTACAGCAACGTTAGGATTTCTTCATGAAAGCAGCACTATGTAATGAACCTTTATTTGTCACATATGGTCACAAGTGAAAGTAACCGGCGAAATTGGCCGGCATCCCGCCCGCACGAACGTGCAACGCGACGACAATGGTATCGCTTCCTCTCTGGTGCGCGGAGAGTTGTTGGCGTCGAGGAAACGATCGCCCCCTGACGGTATTCTACGTAGACGCGCGCGTGTCATGTACACGCCTGGAGGAGGCAAAGCGTGACACCGACACGCATCCGCGAGTGGACCGGCGTGTCTATTTCACGCCTCGGCGTGATATCGGGTTGGCTTTAGATGGGTCTGCCGGAACCAGAAAGAAGAAACATTTATCATGATTTATAACTCTGCAATAAATTGAATGGCATCTATGCTTATATTGTTTTATTTGTTTCCCTGTCTCAACCTCGGGACTCCTATCCTGAGGTTACCAGAACCGGCTGGATCCAGCAACATTCCTGCTTCGTGACTCCACTGCTACGTGCCGCTGAATGATGATGATTGCAGCCGGTGCCAGCCAAACATCACTTCAGTCTATTATAATGGACTTCAGAGGATGAACTGATGCCAACTCTAACCATAAGACATGGGATACTTCATATGCCATTGTCTGAACCTTGGATTTAGGATGGACCACACCGAACCTCACCGAAATTACCAACCAGTTTGAACTGAGTTTCACATCCCTGATCCCTGCCTGCATCACCTCAGTCTATTGATAGACTACGATCTTAAAATGGAATGCATAGACTAACAATTGCCAACAAAAGCCTTCATTAGCCAATTAACAAGGACATTTGCATCTATGTGAACTTCTGCAGTTAATCCGGATGGACTTCAAAGACATTGGTCATTAATCTTACAGTTTAAACAAAATCGATGTTTAAACACTGACCCTTAACACTTACTTATTTTAATCATTTTAAACCATGAATTTAACTATACATAAGTAATATATACATTATATTCATGATGTTAGCCAGAGGGGAATTGGCCCCCACATTGAGTCTGGTTTCTAGACAAGGTTATTTCTCACTTGTGTTCCTTGCCACAGTCACTTTCAGCTTGCTCACTGGGGTTATTAATACAATTATTATTTAATGACTTATTTTTAAACACAAATAACAATCGTATTTTATCTAATTACACAATGATGATTCATCAACATTATAGACATTACAGTTTTATAGTCTGGTAATGCCTGATCTTCTGTAAAGCTGCTTTGAAACGATGTGTGTTGTGAAAGGCGCTATACAAATAAAATTGACTTGACTTGACTTGACTTTTAGTGCAGGGGCTTCTTCCATGCTGATCAGCTTTTCAGGTTATGTTGATATAGGAATCATATTACTGTGGATATAGCTACTTATCTACCTGTTTCCTCCAGCATCTTCACAAGGTCATTTGCTGTTGTTCTGGGATTGAGTTGCACTTTTTGCACCAAACTACATTCATCTCTAGGAGACAGAATGTGTCTCCTTCCTAAGCGGTACGATGGCTACGTTGTACAGATGAACGTGGTACCTTCAATCATTTGCAAACACTTGTTTATTTCTTTTGATTCTCCCATGATGTCAAGCAAAGAGGCAATGAGTTTGATGGTAGGTCTTAACATACATCCACAGGTACACCTTTAATTCAGTACACCTCCAATCAGAAGCTAATTGGAAACAAGAAAAGGAGCAACAAAACTGCCTGAGCTTTTAGAGGCAGGAGAAAAAGAGAAAGAGACATAGAAAACAAAAGTGAAATTGACTGACCTTAAAATCCCATGGTCTTTCAATGAACACTTTTGTGTATGGCTTTGTGTTTATGAGATTCATAGTTCTCTTAAAGGACATCCCAGTAATCCCTTTAATGACCAAACGCATATGCCGCCCTTCACTGCTGCTTAAAGGCACAGTTAACTTAATGTATGTAACTTCTGACCCAATTAAATTATTATTAGTTATATAGTCAATTAACGTGAAACAATCTGTCTGTAAGTTGTTGTAAAAAATACTTGTGTCACGCACAAAATTAGATGTCCTAAACCTAAATGACTTGATAAAACTTTAGTTTGCTAATATCAAATCTTCTGACCTCAACTGTAAATCATGCATTACAATTTATGTTTGGCTTAAATAATAGTTAGATTTTTTTAGTATGTTTGGAATTTTTGGTATGCTTGCTATTGGGGAAAGTTATCACAAACGTGTGTTCAATTAATTTAATAAATCTTTTTTCTGGCCAAATATGGTGGAAATGTTGTAGCTAAGACTTGAAGGTGTGTGCCTAAATGAAATTTGACTTACAAAAATAAACTCTCCCTGGGAAATATTAGCTTGAGTAAAAAGTTTGACAACTAGCCCCAGTCATCTGGGACATTTAGTTTATAAACTGCCTCTAAGGACTATAAGTACGTTTTTATAATTTTTATTTTTTTTTTATAGGGACTGAACTCTTCACTAAGCATCTGGTGAAATCCCAGCAGACACTTGCTATTCAGCTCACAATGAAGAGCTTCCTGAGTCTTGGTTTGTTTTCATTGTGGAAGAAGAAGAAGAAGAAAAAATAAAAGACTTCTTCCAACCAAAAATGTCACTATTTTCTTTTCGCAGTATGGGTAGACTGCATTGACTGAGAATAGAAAGTTGTAGTGGGTTGTAGTCACTGCAGAGATACACAAGTTTAGTATTGATTCATGCATTTCCACACTGGCAACATGCAGTGACAAATGCATCTTAATTTGTATGATTTGTCAATAGATTGTTTCCTCAGATTATGAACCTAAATACTTAGTCTGAAATAGAAAAACCTTTACAACAATTTCACAGTCAGCAACATCTAGATGATTTCTTTACAACCATTTGAGATAGGAATGTAGTAAACCGGTGAAAAAAAGTTGAATTTTATAGAAAAGTACACTAAACACACCCATCAACTGTCCAATAAGACTCAGGAATTATTCTTGGAAATGAGGCTTATAATGTAAACATCCTATGGTAGACTTAATTGTTAATATTTAAAGTTTCATGACCTCTAACCTCAAATTTATGTCTGTGATTCTCAACATTAAAACACAAATCCAAAGCCATTTAGTCGCTGTAAAAAGCTCTGTACCGCTGCCAAGTTGCTCAACGTGCCGACTTTTCATGCATCACAGTAGAACAAAAGTTAGTTGCATGTGTCGAACAACAGTGTTTCAGGTTGAGTCATGTTCAGTATGGAGGTTTAATGACATGGTGACTTTAAACTAGTGATAGACCGTTATGGGGTTTTTAATGGCCGTTGCCAATATCCAGAGAGCAGGGTTGCCGAAAAGCCGATACATTGCCGATATATCACACAATTTAATATATTAAATAACAAACATAAAATTGCTACAAAAAATATAAAATCTTAGCACTATATTTACTACAATTTCAATTTCACACAAAAATAAAATATTTTTTTTTATTGTTTTAATTGCTAGATGGAAGTTTCTTCTGATTTTCTGAAGGTCATCAAATTTTAGTAATTTATTTGCACATGAAGAAATCGTTAATATATTAGGAAGAAGTAAATAACAGTATGCACAGTAGTCCAGCAACCATGGATAAAAAAAATACAGAATCAAACCAATGTACATACAGTGCATAGTGAATAAGACACTTATAGCACACGTGACACGCTTTTACCTTGGGCTGCATCCGAAAACGTAGGCAGCTGACTTGCTACCTTGCTGCCTAATCAGTTAATGACTTAACTAACAACTGTTTTGCATGAATGGAACTCTTAAGGAAACTGGTCTCTGAAGAGTTTGAAAAGTACCTTATTTTCATCCTGCCTCTGTATACAGCCTCAGGAGGCAGCATTTTCCTTGTTTCAGATGCAGCCTTGAAGTTGCACTCACATGCTCGTGCAGATCCAGCTTGAGCAATCTACTGACAGTTTAAATGGCCTGGATTGCCTGCTTGGATTGTTACAGAGTGACCATCATGATCTGTGAATTAGAGGAACTTTTGATACTGATCTTGAAGTTTTTGATTCTGGCTGAATACGCACTTCAGAGGAAGATATTAAATGAGAGCTCAACGGTAAGAAATTTTCCGTTGGTTTTTCATGATGTTCGTGAATTAAGTCAGTTTAAACGATATATCTGCATATTTGCAAATGGTATATAATACAAGATGTATTAATATTCGCCTTTTATCATAAGAAAAGAAAGTTAAAAGTGACAGGGGACTGTTGAGGAGAGACTGTCAGAATATGTTTTTCAGAGGAAGATATCCACGGGATGCTTGATCTGCTGAAGTTGTGTGAGGTTGGTTTATTACCTCTGTTTAAACAAGATATGTGAATATTTGCAGATGGTATATGACATTAGTTTTATTGATATTTGCCTTTTTATCATTAGACAATACAGTTAAATGTTACAGGAAATTGTTCAGGAGCGAGAGGGAGAATGAAACAGGTGAGCAGTTTAACATTATGAGCTCAGTCCGCACATCAGAGCTGCGACAAACAAGTCTGTTTAAATAACACTGTGTTGCACACCAGTCTATTGTTGTAGTAACACGATCCTGTATTTGCTCACAAATACATTTTTAAATATGCAATATATAAATTTGGAATTACGCATAAGTGTGAATGAAATCAACATGGAACGCTTTGTGTTTTTAAAGCATGTATAAGGGAACAGTGCTGAGGACATCTACAGTGTTCATTTTCAAATAACTTACAAACAGGGACTAAAAACATCTAGGTTACGGATGTAACCTCCGTTCACTGATAGAGGGGAATGAGACATTATGTCGAAGAAGCGACACTAGGGGTCTCTCTTGAGAGCCTTTTGCATCTCTGATCTATGAGAAAAGGCCAATGAGAAATTGGCAGACAGAATTTGCATGTCCCACCCCCGAACATACGGGTATAAAGGGAGGGAAATGAGGCTGTTTCATTCTGGATTTTTCTGAGGAGCCGACAATGAGGTTCGGCCCCAACGAGGTTCGGCCGCAACAGTGACTCGGTTCAGTGACGTGGCCGGGAGGACACAACGTCTCGTTCCCTCCATCAGGGAATGGAGGTTACATCCATAACCTAGATGTTCCCCGTCTGTCGCTCACTTCGACGTTGTGTCTAAGAAGCGACACTAGGGGTCCAATTTAAATCACGCCATGCACTGAGCTGTGTACGTGTACTGCTGACACAGGAGAGGGCAGGTATTTTACGTGCCAAAGCAACCGGCTGTGTCAGACTGAACGTACCCTTCTCCAACGCCCCATAAAATCGTCAAAGCCTTCTGGTTCTTTACCCCCAACAGGGGGGAACAAGTTGACGTGCCAATGTAATGGCGTCAACTACCCAGTGGGAAAGCCTCTGTTAGGAGACAGCATTCCCTTTCCGCTGTCCACCAAAGCAGACAAAGAGCTGCTCAGAACATCTAAAGCTCCGTGTGCGGTACAAATAGATATGCAAAGCACGTACCGGACACAGCAACGAAGATGCTGGGCCTGGCTCCTGCCGGGGCAGCTTCGCTTGCAGGTTCACTACCTGGTCCCTGAAGGGAGTCGTAGGAACCTTGGGCATGTAACCCAGTTGCGGTCTTAGGATCACATGAGTGTCTGCCGGACTGAACTCCAGGCAGGTGTCGCTGACAGAGAACGCTTGAAGATCCCTGACCCTCTTGATGGAGGCAAGCGCAATCAGGATGGCCGTCTTCAGGGAGAGGGCCTTGAGTTCGACTGATTCTAGCGGCTCGAAGGGGGATCTCTGAAGGCCAGAGAGGACCACTGAGAGATCCCAGGAGGGGAACAGGCTTGGCCGGGAGGAATTCAACCTCCGGATGTCTCTTAGGAACCTGATAATTAAGTCGTGCTTACCAAAAGACTTGCAGTCTACTGCGCCGTGGTGGGCTATGATAGCAGCTACATAAACCTTTAAGGTGGAGGGGGACAGACTCCCCTCCAACCTCTCCTGCAGGGGTGAGAGCACTGACCCAACTGCACACCTCTGTGGATCTTCAGTCCCGGAAGAACACCACATTGCGAACAAGCGCCACTTCAGGGTGTAAAGTTGCCTGGTAGAGGAAGCTCTGGCTTGGTTGATCGTGTCTATAACAGCAGGTTGTAGGCCAACTAGATCTTCTGCATCCCATCCAAGGGCCAGACCTGGAGGTTCCAGAGGTCTGGGTGCGGATGCCAGGGGGTGCCCCATCCCTGAGAAGGAAGGTCCTTTCTCAGGGGAATTCGCCAGGGAGGGGCTGTTGTGAGGAACACGGGATCCGTGAACCAAGTCTGAGTGGGCCAATGTGCACCTGTGCAAGAAGGCTCACTGGGGTAAATGCGTACTTGCGCAGCCCCGTGGGCCAGCTGTGTGCCAGCGCGTCTGCCCCGAGGAGAGCCTCCGTTCGGGTGTACCAGAGCGGGCAGTGGGAGGTCTCTTGGGAGGTGAACAGGTCTACCTGTGCATTGCCGAACCGTTCCCAAATCAGCTGGACCGACTGGGGGTGAAGCCTCCACTTTCTGCAGGGCAAGCGTTGTCGTGATAGCGCGTCCACTACCACGATGAGTTTGCCCGGGATGAGAGTGGCACACAGCGACTTGAGTTGCTGCTGGCTCCAAAGGAGAAGACGAAATGTGACATGTGGCGGGAGTGTACGCTGCCATGGTGATTTATGTACGCTACCGTGGTGGTGCTGTCTGATTGGATCAAGACGTGCTTGCCCTGAATTAGTGGGAGAAGCCTGTCCGTAGAAAGCAGAGGTCTGTCCAGGGTTTGGAAGTTTGGCGGAAGGCGGGGTGATCAACACACAGTGCATGCCGCGGCGCCATTCTCGTCTCGGGACTCGAGTCTGGCGCTAGTGCTGAAGCGGCCTCATATGCATCAACCCCAGCAGCATGACTGCCGCGGAGGACGCCATATGCCACAGGAGCCTTTGGGAATGTTTTTAGGAGGACTGATGTGCCCTGACCTTAACAAGGTGAGGCGTTTCAGCACTGACTGCGTACGCTTGTTGGTGAGGCGCGATGACATTGAGACTGAGTCTAACTCCATGCCGATAAACGAGATGCTCTGAACCGGGGCGGGCTAGTTCTTTTCCTGGTTGACCTGAAGCCCTAAACGGCTGAGGTGCCTGAGCATCTGGTCCCTCTGGACGCACAGTAACTCTTGGAAGTGGGCCAGGATGAGCCAGTTCTTGAGGTAGTTGAGTATGTGAACGCCTGCTTCCTGAAGCGGGGCAAGGGCTGCTTCTGCGACCTTCGTAAAGACCTTGTACTGATATGCCTGGCCGTCAAACGCGAACCGTAGAAAGGGTCGATGTTGAGGCAAGATTGAGAAGTGGAAGTACACGACCTTCAGGTCTACCACTGCAAACCAATCTAGATGCTGGACGCAAGTTATTATGTGTCTTGCGTGAACATTTTGAACGGGAGTTTGTGCAAGGCCCGGTTAAAAACTCGCAAGTCCAAGAACGGTCGTAAGCCGCCACCTTTCTTAGGAAGTGACTGAGGAGGAGGTCCCATGGAGGCGTCCGCTGGACTCGTCAGAACCGGCCGGCCGGGGAACAGTCGTTGGGCTGGAGGCTAGAGGTCTACGTCCAATGTGCCGGGACTGTAGATGTGTGGCGGCAGAGTGCCATGAGAACAGCATTTGCGGGCCAGGTGACCCAGAGAAAGAGGAAATTGCTCTATTATTAAAAATGTGCCTTTAACTGAAGGTTGTCTTCCTGGCCCTCCCCCGGGGGATGGAGTGGTCTGCTTACCAGCTCTGGAGCAAACGTGTCGGTCTCTGGGTTAGGTCCTCGAAGGGGTTTGTGAGACGGGGGGGGTGTGCGCTTCCTGTGGGGCTCTCGACGCTGGGGCTGAGAGCTGGGCCCGGGTTGAGGCGGAGCTGCACGTTTCTTTGAAGCCGCAGGGGGACGCCTTTGGCGGGCAAACGGAGCATGGCCCATGCTGGAAGTGCAACGGGGCATGATGTGCGAGATGGCCTCCATCTGCTTCTTCACCGCTGAGGAAAGCTAGCTGAGCTGGGAGACGGGGGCGTTTGAGAAAGCGTTCTTTGTCTACCTCCCGTATCTCGACCAGGTCCAGCCATAGATAACATTCCTGGACCACAAGGGTGGCCATCGCCCATCTGAGTGCCGGCGCTGAGACCTTCGTGGCTCCGGAGGGCGCAATCAGTCATTGAGTGCAGTTCCAGCAGCACATCAGGAACATGACTACCCAAGTGCAGATCTTGAAGTGCCTTGGCCTGTTGGGTTGCAGGGGGGGCCATGGCATGCAAGGCAGAAGCGGTCTGTCTGGTGGTGCTGTAGGCTTTGGAGGTCAGTGTCGACGTCATTCTACAGGCCCTGGAGGGGAGCACCGGCGATCCCGCCAGGTGGCGGTGTTCTCGGGACACAGGTGGATCACAGACGGGGAACTACTTTTTTTCATTACGTTCTCAGCAGAAACAATATTTTGGGGTTCAGCGTTCCATAGCCTCCTTTTTAAATTGGTTACCATTTACAATGGTTAATAACATTCTTTTTAAACTGACAGAACTCTGTGCTAAGGTTGAAATACCAGTTGCAGATCTTGCAACAAAAAAAGGACACCTGGTCTTAAAAAAAGCTAAAAATAAGGGACTTATTTAAGACTCACTCATAGCATATTTACACATATATATATTTTATATTTATATCAATTTTGTATATCAGATATGCATTTCTCACTGAGAAGTTGCTGTAACAGATCTCAAAGTGTTACTTTTGACATAACCATGCACAATTACAACAAAAGCCTAATTTAGTTCACAAAACATGAGCAATGCCAAAAACAGTGCAGCAATTACAGTACTGTATATGAGTTTCTATAAATTTATGATGCACTTCTTGATGCACCCTATCTTCATTAGAAGATTATATAGAAGGATTGTATAAAGCCTGAAAGACAAAAGTTGAAATGTTGAAATAGAAGTAAACAAGCAGTTTTATTTGCATATTTCTCCATCTTTCACAAAAGCATACTTATCTTCATGGAGAGGTTAAAATTGTATACGGAAATGTTTTTATTTTTAGTCAGATCAATAAAGCATTTGCACAGTGCATCAGTCATGCCGTGGAGGTCTTCTCTTTAATCTAAGCATAAGCACTAATTAAGATGCAAGACTAATGAGTCTGATAGATGAATTGTAATGATTGGAGCCGAGATGAGAAATGATCTAAGCAGCTTAATTAAGCAAGATATAACAAGGAGATCACAAGGACAAGCGTTCTTGAGCAGCTCTTTCACCTTTGCCTGTATCTTGCCATCAAATCATGGTTTAAACTCCATCCTTAAAGAAACAGTTCACCCATAAATTAATATGAACATTATTTACTCACCCTCATGCCATTCAAAACCTGTATAACGTGCTTTCTTCCGTGGGAAACTATTTCTTCCAAATGGAAATTTTTTACAAGAAAAGGGACAAAAAAAGCACCATAAAAGTGCAATCAAAGTAGTCAATATGATTTTTGCATATATTCCAAGTATTCTTTGTTTTATGTTTTTAGATGTTAAAATAATTTCTTCTACTACAGCTAAATATACAGAGACGACTGCAAATAAGCTATTCGTAGGTTGATATTTTTCTTCAGCAGTACACAATGAAAGATTTTTTGAATGATGAGGATTTTTTGTCCATACAATTTAATGGGTCAATGAGGCCCAGTGCTTTCAACCTCCAAAAAGGACATAAATGCAGCATAGAGGTAATCCATATGACTCCAAAATAAATAAATAAATAAAAAACAGGATAAGAAGATAAGAATCCATATTCAGCCACTGTGAGGAATCTCCACAAAGATTTGAAAATATCACCATCTGTTCCTTTGTGCCCCAGGTTGCCTTCATGATAGTGCAGATGCCATCAGATTAAAGTTTCTCTTATCTCGCAGACCCTGTCAAATATTCCATTTTAGTTTATGGAATCTAACAGCCAAGGCTGAAAATTATGTGAGATCCTAGAGTGGCATGTTATGTCTACCAAATGTCCGTCGTGGGGTGAGAATATTTCCAGAGAACGCTGTGCTTTTAAAGTGGTTGCGTAGAATTTATGGATGAATCTCTCAAAACCTGTCAAGAACATGTCTGGGTCATATTTCACCAAAACTTAAAAGAAAGGAGTAAGACATTATATTTTAAAATTAGGTCTATTTAGGATCATTAAGACTTTGCATTGTGACATTATTTATTATATATCATGACAATTAAGTACATGAAACAAGTCTTATTACAGTGATGAATAAAATTATATATATTATTTAAATGGTAAATTATTTACACATTATGCTACCATCGCATTTAAATGTAAAATACAAATATAAATCCAGGTTTGTATGCTGAGACAGTTATAATTTATAATTTATGCTGATTTAAAAACATTAAATAAAACAAATATTGGGGTCCTAAAATATGCTTCATTTGTTATATTTTATGTATATACTTTTTTATTTATATTTATAGTTATTTATTTATATGATTTAATAAATTGCATTGGATTTTAGCCTGTTGTTGAAAATGTACCTGTGACAAATAATCACAAGATGTGGCAAATTTAAGTTGATTATGAATTTTGAACTACTAATCAATAAAGTAATGTCATTAATTACAATATGCCTTTTTAACTCATTGACTCGTATTTAGGCATTTACCTGCTTTGGTATTGAACACTGAGCCAAAAACAACCCAAAGTTGTCAACAAATGAGATCAAACACAGCATATGGCTCAAAAACATATTTATAATTCGTGCAACAATAAAACTTTATTTGTGCTATTAATATTTAAAGATTCTGACTGTACAATGACTTTAAAGTCAATCTTGACAAAATCTGCATCTGCAGCTTTCATTCACACATTCAATGCATGTCAAAACTACTTTATGAAAAGTAGAGAGATAAAAATGTGTCCTCTCGTAACAAAAAGGATGGTGAGAAGACCGCTTGAACAGGCTCGCTACTTTATGGCGCACAATAAATGTGAATCGGGAGCTGAACAGATGGTCTCATAATGCGGCTGAGTCTGCAGTCACACGAATCAAGGTTAAACACCATCAGACTGCATCTGGAAAGAGACAGCGCAAAAACATTCACTTGTAGTTTAAATAAAACTTGATGTTGTAATATACAAAATATTTATTACTTTATACATTTATTTCCATAGTGTTAAAGGGGCCATCAGTTTTCCTGCTACAATTTTTACTTCAAGCATTTCTGAGGGAGACCTCATGACTGGATTTGCCCAAGTTTGCCAAGTCAGTGGCATTAATGCTGCCTTTGTGTGCTATTGGAATTATCCTACTTCCCATTTCTAGCCACCAAAAGTTAGATAGTCTCCAAAACTGTACCTTTAAAATTTCCATCATGGTCTATATATAATACTATTACAGTACAATAGATCAGGTGCCATTAACATTTTGTTGCACAACTGATTTTGATACTTTTCAGTAATACTGCTGTGCCCAGAGCCTTCCTGTGAAGATAATATTTTTTGACAAACGCTCTCATATGGCTGGCATTTTGTGCTTGTCACAAAATATTTACAGTCTTAAGAAAGAGGTTGTAATTTTCTGACATCATTTATTAGCTATCCGATCGCACTAATCCCTCAATGCCAGGACCAGTTCTTTTAGGACAAGGTCCTACCCATTTTACGTAGCATTGCAGCTACAGCTCCATGCATATGTTACCGTGCTACACTGAATGCAACACAGACTGTGGAAGGAAAACATGAAAAAAGATTAAGTTTATTGTGCAACCAAAATCCCCCAAATAACCAGAAAATTAGGAAGATTTGGTGCATACTTCAGGACTTTTAAATATTAAAAAGCCCGAAATACACGTACTTATTTTGAAAAAAAAAAAAAAAAGGATACTTGTCTCACTAGATTAGTTTTTATATTATTATTCACATGAAGACATGAAGTTGGAGACACAATGCATGTGCTGACTGGCCACATTTCCATATAGTCGCATTTTTCTGTGCTCTCGCTTCATTTTGAACGCTTGATTTTTCTGATCTTGATTTATCTGTTAACACTTCTTCTTTTAAATCATCCTAGGTGAAAAAAAATCATTGCCATGATTACACCTGAGTCAGGACTGGACTGGTAATCTGGCATACCAGGCATTTCCTGGTGGGCCGACACATTTTGGGGCCGATCAGAGGTGGACTGGCCATCGGGCCGCGAAATGCAAAAATGAGTTGCTGCATTATGCAGAACGGACCACAAAACGGCACCACGATATGGCATACCAGGCATTTTCCTGGTGGGCTGACGCACATTGGGGCCGATCAGGGGCGGACTGGCCATCGGGCTGCGAAATGCAAAAATGTTGCCGCGATATGCAGAAAAGGACAGGGAACACCCCCAACCCCAACAACAACTTTTGGGCCTGTTGCTATGTAAAATCCCAGGACGATTTCTCTTCCCAGTCCAGCCCTGACCTGAGTAAATGTACAATCCCCTGTTTTCTGTTTATCAGCAGACTACTTCCAATCATCCTCACACAACAACATAAACAAGAAAAAAAAAAATGCATTTTCAACCATAAGAAAATTATTATTCACAAAAGTAACTGATTGAAGTTAACAACATAAATGATTTAGGCAAACACATTAAACAGTAAATGCTTACTATTGCAAACACAAACGCATAGAACCGTCTGATTACACGCATAAGTGGATCAAATCATTCTTCCAGATGTAACTTGCCCCCTGAATGTGTCGTTGTGTCCAATCAAGAGATTATTTCCTTTAATCCCTGCGAATGAGCCTTCCACCTCTCACTGTGAAAACACCTTCATCAAACAAGAGTATTGTTGCATAATATTTCACCATGACAACCATCTAATCGCTTTTAAAAACTGACAAAATAAACACCACACTGCTATGACAAATTTATATTAGCATTAAAAGAAAAACTCCTATATCTCCATAAGGAGCATGATGCTCTGACATGGTCGTATATGCTCGGTCACGTGAGAGAATGTGAGGATTTTATTGTCACACTTCAGGTATTTTCTGATCTCTTCTAATCCTGAGGCAACACAAGCAAGTGAGAGTGAGATGAAAATCCATCGCCTCGCATTACAAGGTTTCTGAAGACACATGGCATCCACTTGAAACATTGGATGCTTTAACAGATTTATTTTTGAGCTCGTGTGGCAGCGGAAAGCTGCATTGTTTTGTTTTTTGTGCCCTAAAGTGTAAGACCTGAATGTTCCATCTAGGCCTGTAACAATTTGCAAAACTGCATTTCTTAAAATTAACTAGCCGATGGGTTGTCTAAATGACTAGTCAACTAGTCGGTCTTGAGGAAGCCATGTATGATAAGGCTGATTTTAGGATGATGTTTGCTAGACACTGATCAGTGACCAAATCACTCAGTGTTCTTCACATCCCCCATTCCTTTCATCCATGCTTCTATAATATGTTGAAGAATTAGCTTTTAAATTGTTTAAATTGTTTAAAAAAAAATAAAAAAATTTGAAAAAGGTCAGCAAATCCAGTCTAGGCTGATCAAACTAGTTTCACAAAGAATGAGTTTCTTTGAGTGAGTGCAACAGAAAGAAAAGAGTGCATTGAGTGTTGAAGATATAACCTTAACCTCCTAAGACATGAGTGAGACAGCTGTTTGTAATTTATATTCCACTTTTTGATTTGTAACCAGTAGCCTCTAAGAAACATAGAATTTATAAAAATTTTTAAGACAAAATAGTTTTCCTAAAAATGAATGTCCACATATGTGGACAGTGGGACTAAATTGTGAAATTTCATATAGTACCAAGCTAAAAAAAGTCCAATTATTTTTATAAAATTTTTGTACAGTTGTACAATTGTACAGTCTCCTGAACTGAGATCAGTTTTTTAAAGAAATTAAATTAAGTAAAGCCAAAACGTATTGTCCACGCATGTGGATTCAGTATATCATGAGGTTAACAGGGTGTTCCTGCCATGAAAAAAAAAAAAACAGCGAAACATTCAAATTATTTAAATTTGATTGTAATTTTGGTAAGCACAGACCAATTTCAGCAGAGGGACTTTAGATGAACTGTCACTGAATTTGCAGTGTGATCAGTCTTAATTGCAGTATTGGCTAAACAAATGGATGACTATAATAAAATATTAAGATTGGCAGGGTTTCAGACAATTTGTATAGAATGTGGTCTTGGACACACCTAAAGAGTATTACAAAATAAATCAAAATATTTTAATATTTAGTGATTTTTTTATTTTCAAATTGTTATACATATTATTCACCACATTCTACCTTATAAAACATCAGTAACAATCACAAACAAAAAAGACAATTAAATCATTAATCAAGGCTTATTTGCATGACTGTATCACCAGCCAAATTTTCATTATCTTGACAGTCCTAGTTCCATCATAATGCTAATCATCTGTAGCACAAAATCTTTTATTACCTACTAGTCCTTACAAGAGAACAGGAAACATGTGAGAGTTTACTATTATCCCAGTAAGGGTCCATCAGCGTCACTATCCCGCCCCATCAGGCACTATCCCGCCCCAAACCTCTACTGAATATGCAGCTGGAATTATTTCAGCATCTGTCACATTCAAAGAGCTGCAGGGAGCCTGTGAAGCTCTTGCTCAGAGGTTCTGCTTTCATGGCCACTGCAACAGCTGCACTCAGGCTGGGCTTAAGGACCTCTGTCAGCCCTTGTGAAGTAGGAGATGGATGCCTTGGCCAATCACTGACAAAAGGATGTGAGAGGGTTTTTTTATAAAACATTTTTGGTCCAGGAAGAACAGGAACTCCCTGAGGTTCTAACCAGAAGAGATTCTGCTTTACATTGGCAGTATATTCGCACCATAATGAAACTTGACAAAGCAAAAATTACTGTGCTAAAATCTACTCTGCCATCTGTGTTGATAATGATATCTGACATTTACTCTGAATGGTGCCGTATGGAAATGCCTAGTTCATGAGAGAGGTCAACAGAGAATGGCCAGATTGGTACGAACTGACAAAGTATACTGTAACTCAGATAACTGCTCGGTACAATTGTGTATATATATATATATATATATATATATATATATACACTTGAACAGAGGTACAACTCAAACATGGCACAACAATAAAGTTAATCATTTAAAAGCTTGTTCTTTTTAGGTCAGACTACAGTTTCAAATTTTTTGCCAGTGATCTCATTTTACAGCAGGTGACATTGTAACTTTAAATCATGTTATCTTGTTTCACAAAGATGATGACTCATTTAAAACAAGATGTTAGCTGTTTCTTTGTCTTGCATACACAATAACTGTGTTTCTTCTAATGCAACTCAGTTCCCATTGGCATGGATTGAAGGCTCATGGAAATTCCCCAATAGACTATATAATGGAATTAAACTTGACACGCAAAAACACTTCCTGGACAAGCATGATCTATTAAGTATCTGTAGTCTGGACTGAACATTTTGTAGAGTTGTTGTGCTTCAGTTGGGAATGCGTGTTTTGTTAAAACTGAAGGATGTGTGGATGGTGCCATCTATAAGAAAACACTGTAAGCAATCATGTTTCTGTCTGGATAAAAATGTAATAAAAGTATACTTAGACTTAAAGGGATGTTCAACTTTCAGAAAGACTACAGTATATACAGTAAGTAGATCAGCGTGATTTTCCATGCTGGTTAGTGCTGGTTTTGATGCTCCTCTAGCTGAAGGACAAACATATTTTTTTTTTCTGGTGAAGATGTTTGAATAATGGAAATCTTACTGATTAAGAAAGCGACGTGGCCAGAAGATGAAATCAGTATGTAGGGGACCAGCAATCAAAACACAGTACATGGATTTGGATTTCCGAAAAGTAGTAACATAATCACACAGTCAGTATGTTGTTTCAAAGAGTTCCGGTGCCCTAGGATCAACCACATTATGCAGACTCATCGACAAGCAGTATATCATATAAGACATTTTTGCATCAGCTCCATCAATGCCTTTCCTTGTGGCGCGACCGGAAGTGGTAGACCCAGGTTCAGATTCTGTGTTGAAACCAGGAGGTAATAACGGTTGCATAATCAGTGACAAGCATGATTCAGTGGTTGCATATTTCCCTCTATCATTAAATTTCTAGTCCACTGATGGTTAGGTTTAGGTTTGGGTTGGGGGTAGAGTTTCTAAAAGCATGTTATAAAGTTACATGCAGCTGAAACAACTCGCTTCACAACTCGCTTTTGGCGTCCCTCCGTGTACAATACACACTTATAATGGAGCTCAAACGTGCCCATACGTATAACATCACCTACCGCTTTGGCCACTGGGGGCCGTGTTTTGAATTTTGGTAAAAACAGACTGATTTCAGCTAAAGAAATGTCAACCTATTGTTTCCGATTTCACTGTGAGAGCAGTCTGAACGTAGGACAAGTCATTCATATTTATGAGAAAGTGCATCCTGGTTGGTTAGCATTTGGTTTAGGGGTAGGGTTAGTGTTGGACTATGGTTTCTCTTGATCAATCTGCACTTTCCTAATGAATAGTACTGTATAATCCAATCAGGCATCAATATCTTCATGAATATAAATAATTTTTCCCTTGCCAATCTTTGTTTGTGTCAATGATCAGTGAATGTTCTATTAAATCTAATTGAGAATCTGTGGAACTGTTTGAAAATGATGGTGCACAAACATACAAATAACGCAAGGAACCTTCTGAAAGATCCCACTTGACCAACGCATCCTGTTCGAAAATTCAGCTTAAATGGATAGATGTGTTTTTGAAAATGGTAGCTGGTTTATAGCTGGTCCAAAGCTGGTTTCGGTTATTGATCAACTGGACTACACGCTGGTGGGGACCTGACTGAGCTGGCAGAGATAATACAAGACAGTATAATTACATATTCATTGATAATTCATGTTTTTGTACAATAATTTAGTCCCACAAAGGTAACATGACCCATATAAATAGCTATTGTTTTTTTTGTTTTGTTTTTTGCACAGTTTGGACCTATTTGTTCCAAACAATACAAATGTTGCCACCGTTAACCCAAATGCATGTGACAGGAGTAACTTGCATCCAAATGTAAGGCCTGTTTTCTGGGACACAAGCATTTGTGCAATACACATAGCCTTAGGAAATTCACTTCCATTGTTCCAGATCTCAAAAGGAAATTTATGTGCTCATTTATTTTTATACTAGTTTTGACAAAACTGATATTTACCTTCAAATAGCCATATTAGCCCACTGTGTACTATTGTGAGCATTTGTTCGGATCTTTAAAGGAACTATTCCTTCTGAGACCTACTGAATTATCAAAAGACGGCTTCCACGGTGTCCTTGTGAAACCAGTCATCTTATGTAATGTTTGTAAAAAAGAGTAATGTTTTTGTTCATTGCTAAGATGTGACAGCATTTCCTTACAGCATTAACACCTTTGAAAATACAAGAGCCATGTGCAAAAACAGTTTAAATAACTCTAATAATATTAAGATACTGAGGTAAAGTTTGAAACACCAGCTAAAAATATCCCCACAATATCCACTGTATCAGAATTGAATAGAGACTTTTATATTATTTATTTATTTGAATTCCAATTTAATTCAGTGTCTGTTAAATTAATGGAACAGTACATTTCATACACTTGCTTTGATAATATACTGAGGTAAATTATTGTCATACTTTGAAATCACATTTTTCCCACCCTTCTAGATTCAAGACCCCTCTGATTTGTGTCGGGGTCCTGATTATTCTTCTGGGCTTAATTGTATGAAAATGACTGTCTAACTGTACATTATCCCTCACATAATTAGTCAAATTTAGTCAAAAAACTGTGTTAGACTAATTACATTTCTTTGTTTAGTGACTGTGTTAAATTTCTTTAAATTGCAATTCAGTAAATCCCTCTTCCAACTCATGGGGTAAAATGGAGCCAATTCGGTTTTGCCCAACCCTGTCGGCTTCGCCAAATGTGCTTGCCACATTTTTCCTTTCACATCTCACTGACAGATCCCACCCTGCCCCACCTCACAGCCTGCTATTTGACTTCCTCCTGCACCATACAACCTCTCATTACCATCCTTCCAGCTTTCTGATCTGCACCTGCCATGTGCTTGTTAGACTCTTTAGAAATACTGTTTCAAATAAAGAGGCTCTCTCATGCAGACTGTCCAGATAAGGATGCCCCTCTGTCACAGGAAATCAAGACGGAGTGAAAGAGAAGAGGGACCTCTTCCCAGTCTAAGGGTTCTTTACCACTATCATCATCGCTGGCATCACATGTATGTGACAGCACAGCACCAGAATCTCCACCCAAGACACTGAGAGATATCGCACTTATGGGCGCCATGAGTTCAAGCGAGCAGTTGTGTTTGGAGGGGGCTGTGAATCACTTGTACACAAGGGACAAAATGTATTTGATTTGAGAAATGAGATAAAGTTGGATGCTTACTAGGGCTCTGAAAACATGTTTCTCAATATATCTGTATTTTGTAATTTTTTTATTATTTTTTTTTAAATTTCCTATCAGAGGAACCATCATTTCAACCAGAAAGCTGGCATTTCCAAAGTAGTAAATAATAATAAAAATATAGAAAAATAAACAAAAAAAATAATTAAATCCAAAATATTTGGTTAAGATTACGATCAAAGAACATAATTAAAATCAGCAATACAATTTGAAAACAACAGTATTACGATAGTGTGCTTCTTTATCTCAGATCACACTTAAAAACTACTAGTGTAACACACAAAAACTAAAGTAGTGTAACTACTTTAAGGCTGGTCCAGCTAAAGTGCATGCAAGTTTTTGAGTTGACTGACAGGCGTTGTCTGTATTTAAAAGGTGACTGGCTCTTTTACCTGTAAAGTGGGATTTCCTTTTCTACATCCGCCATATTGGGCATTCCAATTTCTCACATTAATTTAATACAAGTGGTCCATTTCGAGCTAAACTGTCTCCGATGTAGTCTCATGACAAACTTATAATAATGTGTACGAGTTAACCAGATGGCGAAATCGTAAGAAATCAATTCATACTGTAAGTAAAAATGCAACTTTTATTCCCATCGAGAAAAACAATCAACAAAGTCAATACAATATAGGCATCAAATTTTAGGTAATAAATTAAATACCAATGACAATTATAAGTCAATAACCTGTAGGTTATACTGTTCCCTTGTGTCTTTCCAAACCTGTGTTTTTTTTTTCTTCCATTGAACACAAAAGTTGTTTTACACAAGTGAATGAGAACTAGGACAGTCAAGGCCTATAAAAATAAAAGTCTATAGAACTCATGCACTACGAGGCATTTCTGAAGCCATAGGACACATTTAAAATCTCCCACATTGGCCATACACCTGAGAGCCAATAAAGTTTGAGATCAATTTATTCTACAGTAAGTGGGACTTCCGGTGTATGTGTACAAAACCAAAGTAGTTTTGAAACCAGATTAAAAATTTCTTGTATGACATCAGACGACATGGAATTTAGTCCACAAGTCGTATGGATACAAGGATGGTGATTTTTTTGAGCATGTCAGCCCCTGTTCCAATTCACTTAATTTACTCATCTGGAAAAGTGTAGAAATGCTGTTGCCTCTTCTCAACAGATTCAAAATTAAAGTGATAGACTTAAGTTTTAAGCTTTGGTGTTTGGGTTATAGGCTAGGATTAATTCATTTGAAATCATGTTGGTAGATTGGTTAATTTTTATCTATTGGAATAAAAGTTGTTTTTGCGATTAAATAATTTAACTCTAGTTATTTAAAGCTCATCCAACACACACACAGATGAAAAACAATGGGTTCTACTGCTTGGGTTCGATATTCAGTAATGTTACATTCTTACTAGGGCTGTCGATTTAACGCGTTAATTCAGTGTGATTAATTTGACTAAAAATAACGCATTAAAAATATTTATGCAATTAATCGCAATGCCCCCGGACCGTAATATGGAAGATTCCTGAGAAATGCAAGCTTGTAGTACCACCTGTTTACTCCAGAGGGCAGTAAGTGTAACTTCAGCTGTGTGGCAACGTGCAGTTTATACAGTGAAGAAAAACACCCTTGAGCAGCAGATCAATACAGACATGCGTTACGTTCTTGCGTTCAAAACACTTGATGGAATGCAAATTCGAACTAAGGGATCTCAAGATGTGTTCTAAGTATTAAACTATATTTAACCTGACACAGTTACCTACAGATTGTATGTTTATGATGCAAAGCATCCAAGACGCTACACAAACATGTCTGACGCAGGTGTTCATTGGCAGGTCCTTAAACAAGCCCTCATAATAAATCTCCAATTGATTTACAAATTATCTTGTGAAATGGATTGCTGTGAACTGTATGCCAATGATTGACTTATGATCAATAATGTGGTAGTAAACAATACATTGTATTCTAAAGCCGTTTTTTGTATTGTCTTATCAATGATTAACTCTTCTGCCACAAAAATGTAATGCATTTTAATGATCTGAATATATATATATATATATATATATATATATATATATATATATATATATAGCATTTTTCAATATTTAAAGATAACTATGTATAATTATTTCATCATTATATATTGAATTATTGTTATATGAGGGGCTTTCTCAGCAAATATATGTATCGGGACACCATGTAATTAATTTGATTAAAAATTTTAATCGATTGACAGCCCTAATTCTTACCCACTCTCACTGAAAGCGTCTCTAAGCACCCTTATCTCTCCGGCCTCCAGACACTGCTCGTCAGCTCACTTTCTAAGTCTACACCTAATCGCAGATTTATCTGGATTCCCAAATTCGCTCCCTTTCCAGGTGTTCACTCAAAGCCCTGTGTTTTCCTTTAACACACAGCTGTTGAGCAAAGCTGAACTGTTTACCATGGAACAGATGACTTCCACTGTACTGTAACATACCCCATGCTGATATCTCACAGTATGACCAGTTAAGAATAATTAAAACTGATTAGACATCAAGGCCTCCATAAACAAAGGCCTTCAATTGAGTCTGCATCTGTTGAGATTGGAGAGTTTCACTTTACAGTAAATGAAAAACATTTCCAAATGTGCATTTTAATTTAAAATGCCACACCTTAAAATACCCCTTAGAGTCTCGATTCATCAAAAGGCTTTTAACCATCTTTTTCAAGGTCTGAATGAGTACCTTGTAGGGGGACCATCCAAATGTTCCTGTCCTTTATGAAATTGCTCCATTGAAGAGAGTTACAATAAATCTGAATTATAATGTGAATATCTTTTCTACATGTTCCTCCGGGTAACAGAACAAATATGTACATGAGAACAGATTTATTGGGAATTCGGCTGTATTAAAATACAGTATGTGAGCACAGAATGTAGGAGAGAAGCAAACAGATGTAAAGGGCTGACACAAGGCAGAATGCAAATATGACGTGATGACATAATGAATATGCTAATTAACACATGATGTCATCTAGCGAATTTAGTGACTTTTTTAGCAGGCTTTAGCTACTTTTCATTGAAAGTAGTCGGCAACACTGGTTGCAAAAGAGATGTTCATTTTATGTGTCCTTCCTTGAAGACAAGAATCCACGATACAGCGCTTAACGGATGCAAGAGTTGTGATATCAAGTTCACATTTAAAAATACCAAGCAAGCATTGCAGAAAAATGCAGTACTGATTTTTGTTTTGTCAGCCAGCTGAATAAAGTAACGGCATTGGAATCACACTTGTATATATGTGCATCATGCTTGCAGCAGGCTTTATTTTGCAGATGTTATAGTTAAAATACACACGTTAATTCAGTCTATTTGGATTGCTTCCCATCCCAGCAAAATAAAAGCCCAATATCCCCTCTATCTTCAAACTAGAAAAGGCATATATGAGTGATTTGTAATATTGGCATAAGTGCAAGCTTAATAAGAAATAAGTGCTGTCTTTCCTAACATAGCAAAATGAAAGTGAAACGTTTGATCCACTTGGATCTGGCATTTGGCATAATCATAAGCGTTCCGCACCTACAATGTCATGCTGCAATGAGAGAGAGTCCCAAACTCTCTGATGAATTTATTTTCACTAAAGTCAGTGGTCTCGTTTCGACTGGGATGCTTATTGATATAAGCTAAATATGGATGTAATTATGAAAAAAGGAAGCTTAAAACTTGGATGAAATCAGAATGAGCTTTATTGCCAAGGACAGGGCCCCCCATTAGGCATTAGGCACCCTCCATAAGAAATAAAAAATAGACATGGGTGTAAACACCCTATGCCAAAAAAAACGCTAAGCGCGCATCATCATCACTGTGTGCTTGGCTAACCTGGGCTGCATTTCCCGAAAGCATCGTCAGCCAAAGTACATCGTAGAAAACCATTAGTGCCAATAGTCTCTATGATCAACTTAAACTTGCGATGCTTTTGGGAAACGCAGCCCCTAATCAATTTAGTACAGCTCACACTTACAGGGTATCCACAGGTCATTAAAAAGTATTAAAAGGTATTCAATCAATTTGGTGAAAATTAAGGCCATTGAAAAGTATTACAACATCTAAAATTAAATTTCACTCCTTGAGTTGTAAGGCTGAACGAAAACCTTCCACACCTTCCACGATTGACACTTGTTGTGTGTGCGTTCAGTGTACATATGCGCTGATCCTTGTAGTTCTGTTTCGGGTTCGAGATATTCCCCATTAATTTTCAACATTTTTATTTCGACATTTACAGACTGGGCGATTACATGAGAGAAGACACATTTCGTAACATTCAACATACCCTCAGATGTTCATTCATGTTTTGTTTTTTTTCATGCTATTAGTTGGAGAGAGAGAGAGCAAGCATTGTGCCCTGCTCTTTTTGAATGCCCAGTTGCCTCAATCTGTCACACACACCATTAAAGAGCATAAATTCAGCATTTATTGTTTGAATTTAAAGAAAAAAGGACATCATTTGAAAGCAGCTACTACGATTGTGTTCCTCCGAAAAAAAGAAAAAAAAAAAACTATATCTGACTCAAATGATGGAGTGTGTAAACAATTTGTGCAAATGCGTTGGTGTGCGTGTGATGCCAGGAAGTGCTTCTGGACATCATTTTCAAAATAAAAGTCCCATATTGAAAGAACTAATTTTAAAATTAATAAGAAAATTACAAATACAATGTAAAAATAAAATACTTTACAACACAGATTATATTAGGATATCCTACAATATAGTTATAGAAATTAATGGTTTATTCATATGCTTTACAAAATATCTAAATAATTAAAAATACATTTTGATATCTGCTACATAGCTAATAGTAAAATTGTACTTATCAAACACATTTTTTTTGTGATATCTGGATAATATATATATCTGATATCTGATCACTGACAGAGAATGTGAATGACTGAAGGTTTTGAAAAGGGAATTAAAAAATATTAAATTGGTTATGCTGATACCTGCAGATACCCTTACTTAACAAATATAATGTACGGATCAATCCACTTTCATTAAAATTTATCCTTTAATAATTTAATTAATAATTAGACTCTGCCTTCCATAAAATGATGTAATATATATATATATATATTTGTTTTCAACACACACACACACACACACACACACACACACACACACACACACATATATATATATATATATATATATATATATATATATATATATATATGCGTTACGTTCTTGTGTAACACAACACACCTGAGATATATATATATATATACAACGCACCTATATATATATATATATATATATATATATATATATATATATACAATTTTTAAATATTTAAAGATAACTATGTATAATTATATATTTATATTAATATGTATAATCTTTATATATTGAATTATTGTTATATGAGCGGCTTTCTCAGCAAATATTTGTATATGCACTGAAGTAATGCTTAATTATCTAGCTGGCTAAAAACATTTTAAAAGAAAAAATAATAATCTTTGCGGTCCTAGGAATTGCAGGGTAAATTTAATGGGTAATGGTAGACCACACTAAATATAATTTTTGCTTACCCATTTGTTTCAACATCAAAAGAAGAACGCCACGATTACATTTCCACAACATTTCAAATGAAGGAAAAAAATTGAGATTGATGGATTACGACAGTATTGTATTTTATACAATAAAATAAAATATACTGCACTCTCTCAGTAGCTGTATTAGAATTATCATTGCTTCTGTGCTCGTTGTTTAAAACTAATTCCAGATTAATATAATACAAAGTATAATGTTATTATAAATTTAAACTAAGAATTAAAACATTGCTAATATAAAAATGCATACTAGATATATGCTGCTAAATAAATTGAAAACACATCTTCGCTGTCTGTGAAAAGGGTCCATTGAGGTTAAATACACTTTTATTAAAAAACACTGTTATTTAAGGCATTGTGCAGTATATACAGTACATTTTAATCTATGTTTGTACTGGTTGATACATAAATAACCAAAGAAGGCATTAGGGATGATCAAAGATTACACGTTTTTGTTAGAACCTCAGATTAAAACTTTGGTTTGCCTTGCCCTGTCCATCTAATTGCTTTAAATAAATAAATAAATAATTAAAAAAGCACAATATGCATCAACAAGGCTAAAAAATCAGTCTCTGTGGGACTTCCCATAAAATACTCTACTTTAAGGGATAATTCACCCAAAAATGAAAATCCTGTCATCATTTACTCACACTCAAGTTGTCCCAAATCCATATGACTTTACTTCTTCTGTGGTACACAAAAGATAGACTAGGCAGAATATTAGCTTTAGCCACCTTCACTTTCTATGAAAAAAAAAAAGATCAAATTAAAGTAAATAGTGACTGATGTGGTCATTCAGCCAATCTGTCTTTTATGTCCCACAGAAAAACAAAGTCATATTATAGGTTTGAAACAATGTGTGTGAGTAATTAACAGAATGTAAATTTGCTGGGTGAACTGTCCTTTTAAATAAACAAGTGATGAAGCCATGAGCACAGTCTCTAAGGTGTCTCTCACCGTTTCTAAGGTGTAGATGTATTTGTCCCAGCCAAATATCATAATTAGATCAGAGTGAACCACACTACTGGGCAAGCAACAAGGTCCAGCTAGCCTTTCTGGCATCTTTTGCCCAGAAATATCAGCTGTTGAAAGATAATGAAGTGACTTTTCATTGCATTTTCTCATGTGAATGATTTTAGTAGAAGCAGAGGGACGTTTTACAGAGCTTAAATGCCTCTTACACTTAAAGTTCAGGTGTTTGCTTAAAAGATACTTTCCAGGCAAGTCAAAAATATTAGATGTTCTATCCTTAAAAATATATAATAAATTATGCTTGAGGAGCTTCCTTTCCATTTAGAGCACTTAATTACATCTGTTGACACCAATTATACCTTTTATTTTTTATATTAAAGTCATCGAAAGTGACTTCAATTATATTAATTGTAATGCTAAATAATTTTCAGTAAAATATGAGTTAAAAGGAACACATTTGTGAGTAGGTGTTGATGAAGGGGTACTTGCGATTAGTTGATGGGGCTGAGGGGGTTTATAAGACATACAACGTTTGACATCACAGAGCTAGATGAATGCTTAACTTCATAGGAATACATTAAATTGTTTCCAGAGTCTAGAGACTGCGTATAGGCATCTGAAGTGGGGACTGTAAACAGCACAGAAGCAACCGCCTGGAACATTCATTTTAAGATCTTTCGTAAAGGGTCCAGCTATAAGAAATCCTGCAGACATTCTTGTCCACTTTCATTTTATTAGTCAAAGTTATCACTCAGTGAAAAGCCCTCCAGGTCTTATTATCGTATCTGAGGAAGACGCTGCTGGTTCTCCCTCTGCATGTTGACACAGTCTCCCCAAGGCTCGCACTGCATCTGTCACTTACAATTAGTCCCGATGCCTGGACCGCTGGCTCGTGTCAGTAACCTAGGTGGGGGTGGGTTGTGTACCAAAATATTCCATCTAGGTATGAGTAAAATTATATCATGGTAACAGCTTTATATTACAACAATTATTTCTGGTTTCAGTCTATAACAAGCTTCACATTATGCAATAGAGAAAAAATTTAGATTTTTACAAAAGGAGAGTGGTGCCTGACCATGCAAAACTTGCTGCCACTATGCTAGGGTTTTGTAAGTGGTTGCCAGAGAATTGCTATGTCGTTGCTAAGGTGTTAGGAGTGGTTTTTAGCACATTGTTTTTGGCTGCTAGGATATTTTAGGTGGTTGCAATGTGTCTGAAGACTTTGTAAAATAGATGAAGGGAGGATGGTATCGCTAAATCTCTACCAGTTGACATATTTAGACTGTTGCATGGCATATACCATCATCCTGCTCAGTCCTAAATAAATCAAACTTTTGTTTTACACATAAAGCTGGAACTGGCCAGGTGCTATAATCTATAGCAAACTTTGAGTGAATGTTAAGGCATACACAGTGTGCACAGTTCATAAAGTCCTCTAATGGGCTTTATCTGCAGAGATACTATCAAAATATCTTTGTTTTAAATAGAGTAGAGAGTATAGCCTACCACTCAACCTAAACCAATTATTATTTGCGATAAAAGGTACTAGAATAGAGGTGAGCCAAGAAAGACATTTTCTCATAGGAATCTTGGCATCTAGTCTCTCTAAAAACCATCATAGAGACGCAGGGTAATATAACTCAAATAGCTTTTTAGAGTAGTATACATCAAAGCGTGTGGTGTTCTGTAGCACTCCGAAGCCCTGAGGAGATGGACACATCTGACCTCACGTTTAATAGCCCAAAAAGCATATATTGCCTTAGCACAGTCAATTACAGTAGTATGCATCACTCTGTTCTGTTTGCATGTGTGCCTGTGTGCTTGTGTGTCAAACAGAGTGTGAGAGAGCTTTGGGAAATGTAAAATATATTCCTCATTACATTATGCTGAAGGGAAAGTCTTTTTTTATTTGGCAGAAACACATGGTAATGATGGCAGAAGTACTACAATGAATCTATTAAATGGCTATTTTACAAATAAAATAAGTTTCTAAGAACTGGTCTTCAGCTTATTAATATGCAATAGATGCATTCATCTGTGCCTATTTGTAATCAAACTGCAGTGACTGTCTTATGTGTTAGGCTGAAATACATAAATGCACGATGATGGTGGGTGTTAATACTAGAGCGCAATTATAACATGCATTAGCTACACAGCCTTGAAATGGTTGACATGATGGAGAAAAAAAATATTTGTTTCTCCTTTACACTTATAACATTCCTATTCTCATTACTGAAAAGAAAAATATTGCTATTTATTATTTAAATTCTGAAGTGTATTAAACTGAATTTACTGCATTGAATTCATGATATTTTAATATACTCCTACTACTACTACTACTACTACTACTACTAGTAGTAATAATAATAACAATCAAACAGTGGTAGTGTAATTAAGGACAAAAAAAATCTAAGTACAATTACTGTAAAGAAAATTAAATAAATAAATAAAATGTAAATAAGTGATATTTATGAAATTCTAAAGTACATTTTATAAGTACAATTTTAAGTACACATTACGGTTGTATTTGATGTTCTAAATGTGTATTATTATTATTATTATTATTATTATTATTATTATTATTGTTGTTGTTATTATTCTTATTAGCATTTATATTATTAATGGTAGCAGTAGTTGTACTACTATTATTTACAATTATTATTATTAGTAGTAGTAGTAGTATTACTATTATTATTAGTAGTAGTAGTAGTTTAATTATTATTAGTAGTAGCAGTAGTATTAATATTATTATTATTTTTAGTAGTAGTAGTATTACTATTATTATTAGTATTAGTAGTAGTTTAATTATTATTAGTAGTAGCAGTAGTATTAATATTATTATTTTTAGTAGTAGTAGTTTTACTATTATTATTATTATTAGTAGTAGTAGTAGTAGTAGTAGTTTTACTATTATTATTATTAGTAGTACTACTAGTAGTAGTAGTTTTACAATTATTATTATTTTTATTATTATTAGTAGTAGTATTACTATTATTATTTTTAGTAGTAGTAGTAGTTTTACTATTATTATATTTTTTAGTAGTAGTAGATTTACTATTCTTAGTAGTAGTAGTTTAATTATTATTATTATTATTATTAGTATTACTATTATTATTTTTACTAGTAGTAGATTTATTAGTAGTAGTAGTAGTAATAGTTTTACTATTATTATTATAAGTAGTAGCAGAAGTATAACTATTATTATTAGTAGTAGTAGTTTTACTATTATTATTATTATTAGTAGTAGTAGTAGTAGTATTACTATTATTATTTATTAGTAGTAGTAGTAGTAGTAGTAGTAGTAGTTTTTTTTTTTTATTTAACAAAGCAAACAAATTGAATGGTCCTAAAAACACCAAAAAGGAAAATTTGCTTTTTTACTTTAATTAAATTATTATTATTTTATTTTTTTTAAATAAGACCTTGCTATTTCTTTATAAGGTATACGATAAGATGTATATAAACAAAGTATATACTCAAAATAAGACAAGTGTAAGTTATAAAATTGAGTTATTTTTTATTTTTTTGTCATTAAAATGTTTACATTATATAAATAAAACAAGCAATTACTTAATTATAATTAATTGAATATAATCTTTCCTTTCCTTTTAATGTAACAATGCAAACAATCTTTGTGGTCCTAAAATACCAAAAAGGACCATTTGCTTTTTATTTGGAAATAAGACCTTACCATTTATTTATATGTATATAGTGTATACTGAATAATAAGCCAATTTAAAAGATAAGCAAAATCTTAAAACGGTGTAAAATTTTGCATATGGGAAAGATAGAAATTCTGATCTGAGTAAAAGGCTGCCTCTTTAAAACAGCATTCTTCGTATTTTCCACCCTCATAAAAGTGTCTGTCTCACTATGGCAACCTCAATTTGTTTCACTGCAAGTTAGCATTGTCCTAAGAAAAGATTGACTTCCGTTTACTCTAAAGTGTTGGCATAAAAACCCTGGGAAAACAACAAAAACCTGCAGGCATAAACATTCTTAAAAAAACCTTTGAACGTATGTGTCACGGATGTGTCTTCGGTGCTAAGTCTTCTGAATGAAGGTCTGACCCAGTTGAAGAGAGTCTGAGGTGTTGCTTGGTAACTACTCAAACAGGTCATGCACAGGAGCTGAAGGGAACACTGCACGCAGCCACATCAGAGGCATATTCCATGTTTGTGTTGGTCCGAATTCTTTTCTGTTTATTGTCAAAACATGAAAGAACTCTACAATGATTTACTTCCTTTATGTAAAATAGAATTTCTTATCATTCTTTTGATTTAGTGAAACAAGACCTTGAGATTTCTTCAGGAGATTCACCCAAGTATTAATCAAGAAAAACATTTGAAGAAATGTTCCAACTTCAAGATATGTTAAGCTCAATCGACAGAAATTTTGCATCATGCTGATTACCACAAAAAATAATTTACGTCATGTCCACTCATTTTAAGCCTGAAAACTCATTGATTTCTAAAGTGTGTGGAGCATTTTTCAAAGACAATTTTTTAATGCAAGTATAATTGTCAGAAACCGTAAGCCTTTTTTACTCAAGCTTTCTTATTGTTCTTATATTTTTGCAATTTATTATCATGCAGTAACACACTGACATACTGTAATGATTGATGTATGCAGTAACGAAATCAGTGTCACCCTCCTCTAAATCTGAACAGAAGTGGTCAAAAGAGACACATGTACAGTCAGGTGTAAATGGTGATGGCATCAGTCCACTTGTGATTGCATCGCCCTAAACGCCAATACCAGACAATAAACAGGGGCAGGGCACACACACCGCTGGAGTGAGAGACAGAGTGAAATCAAAACCGATGCAATAGGATTAAGTGGTTTTCTTGTTTCTTTTTTACCAGTCAAAATGACAGAAAGCATTTGAAATGATCCATCCATGTTTCAAAAAACGATAAATGACAAAGAATTTCCGGTTAACATAACCACTATGCTTAAATATTTAATGCATTTTTTTTTTTTTTAGATAAAAACTTAAGCCTATTAGTGTGGATGTGTCCTTAAAGTCATCCCTAATTCATTCAAAAAATATAATAATAATAATAATAATAATAATAATAACAAATTGGAAAAAAATCCCAGTTACAGCAAAACACTTACAGTAAAAGTGAATGGGGCCAGTAAATGTTAAAATACACACTGTTTTAAAAGCATAGCTACAAGACATAATATTATACATGTTACATGATTTTACAGTGATACAATCAGGGATTTACCGGCATTGATATTTTACAGTTGAAGTCAGAAGTTTAAAACACATTTTTTAACTACTCCACAGATTTAATATTAGTAATCTATAGTTTTGGCAAGTTGTTTAGGACACCTGCTTTGAGCATGACACAAGTAATTTTTCCAACAAAAAATTTTTTGTTTACAGACAGATTGTTTCACTTTTAATTGACTATATGCTCCTTTGAGAAAAAAGTTCCCGACCCCTGGTTTATACTAACGTGAATACTTCCTCACTTGATTGGGAATTGAAATGTGGTCTCCCATGCAACTGACGCAATGCGCTACCAGTCGAGCCACGATGGAAAGTAATTGCTGTTGAGCCTTTCCAAATATGCCCGATGGGGATAGGGCATGTCAGAGAGTCGGCATACTGTTGCCTTCCATGTGATCATGTTGTTATGGCAGTGAAGACTGCGTACAACAAAAATTCAGGTTGTGACAATCCAATTTAGATTCAATTTGCATAGTGTGTACAGAGCTGAACAAGACAACTACTTCTTAATGACGTGATTAAAAGCCCATCTGAGATGTCTGTTTTCACTTATTTTGATACTTAAGACTGTCTTTCTCAACAGTAGTGTTGCGGTTCAGGGACAACCCATAGCAGAGAGAATTATGCTGTTTAAAAGCAGCAGTTTAACAGGCATAAACAAATTACTGTGTCTGTGATCGGCAGTTTACTACAAGTGCCATATTGTAATATGTCTCCTGTCACTTATAATTCTTTTGTCAAAATAGCTAGTTAAAAGTTTATCCCCGCCCCCTAAGTCAATCAATGTTCAGGGAAGGATGGCACTACTTGTTATCGGAGCGCAAAAGTCATGCATGCTGCTTGTTTACAGCCGCAAGACACAAAAACTGTTGCTACCGTATGGTTGTCACTATGCCAATAAATTGCAAGATTGGTAGTGACTCCTGTATTCAGTACACATACACAGAATGATAAATTAGGGGATTCAGTCAGCATCTACAAAACGATGCATGGCTTCTTTTAGATTAGCATCTGTCACAATTTAATATGTAGTCCCTAATAAAACTTAGTGGACAAAACTCAAATAAAAGCTCAACAGGGCCAGTGAACAATATCACTAATTAGGCCCACACACTGCTGTGATGCTTATACTGTTTGAAAGAGCCACAACAAAACGGATATTAATGTCTACTAATAATGCCAAGACTAGCAGCAACATAATGTCTCTAATGGAATAACAGACTCTGAAAATGCATATAGACTTGTGTTATTTCTTCAGATCATCTTCAGACTTATTTGGCTTTCGTGATGAGAGTTCTGAGGGCACTACAATGCAAGTACCCCATGAATACAGGAAGGTTTTTACGTTCCTACTGTGTGCACAAAGGAGAATCTAATCAACTTTCTAGCCACAAAACAGCAGGGTGCTCCAAATTCATATTTACTCGAAAGCTCAAACAATCTCATTAAAGTGTTACACACTAATTTGACTCCAAGACAAAAGACAAATGAATGCGCGGGGGAGATACATCTTTACGGATCTTAATATTTTGAAATTGGATAACTACTGGAGGCCACTGCCATCTAAAACATTTATTTGACTTCAAGAAGTCATTGGGTAGACTTGTAAAGTGTCAGCCTCGTCATGAATAGCCACATTAATGTTGTTTAGCTCACTATACAGTACTCTTGGTTGACATCAGCTGTTTTTGTAATACGAAATGCAAATTCACAAAAACTATATTACAGAATAAAGTAGGGATGTACCTATACAATTTTTTGGTACTTGCCGATCTCAAGTCCAATGCCTGCCAAGACCATATCATATTTATTTCAATTTTATAATCAAAATGGTGTTAAATAAATGAATTAATTTAAACCTTTAATGAAAATATAACAATTAATTATCAATATAGTATTGTATTATTGTATAAAAATAGGTGCTTATATACAGAACCTCACAGCACAATCCAAAATACAACATTTGAGTTATATTTTGTCAAATAAAGTGCTGCATTACAGAACATCACAGATGTTAGATACTGCTTAAGTATAATACAATTACTACTGATTTATTATTATTAGTAGTAGTAGTAGTAGCAGTTCTAGTAGTATTAGTAGTAGTTTTACAGTGAATCTTACTTAGCTTTACAGTAGTGATATATTTCTGTCATACTTTTCCCCTATAAATTTACCTTTAATTATGATGGAGCTTTTATTTTGAAGTTTTTCTGTGTTGTTTTGACCAAGGAGCTCAGACAACGGCTGCTTCCCACTCTGGAAAAGCCGGTCGCTACATGACTCAAGGTGATTTTTAAACCCCAAAAGGCTGCTATTTAATTAAATAAGTATGTACTTTGTATGTGCTTTGTGCTACATCGTGAATTTGGACTCTGTTCACAGTCATCTGCTACAAACAGAGTGTGCAATGCTCATGATAGTGTTTTCCCTGTATGAGCCTTGGAGGAGCCTTAAAATGTATGATCAGCTGGTGTCAGCACAACACTGTCTGCACACATTCACAAGCGATCTCTTTTGAATTACATGCAAACTATATATTTATCTAATTAAATCACAGCTTTTGTTGTTGAATATCTCACAAGGACATGACGTGATTTTAATTTGTGGGATTAATGTTAATGTAATGACATACTTATGTCAGATGGTATCGGCTTTTGTTTTCCGAGCATTTTTACAAGTATGAGTATCAGTACATGATTGCGGTTTCAGACCCGATACCAGTATTGTATCGGGACACCCCTAGAATAAAGGGACAAAATTAGCCAATTATAAGGTCATAAATCTATCCGTAACAATCCATAATGGAACATCTATTCTCAAAAGACAGTATGTTGCATGGATTGTAATTAACGGACATGTGTCTCAAGGTTATGCTTTGCAATGAAATCTTGAGAATCACAAGAAATATTCATCCACTGTAAAAACTGAAAATCTGCAGTTGTTTCCTTAATGAGCTATTTCTAGCTGATCTCACCAATTTAGTTGGTTCAGTCATTTTAAGTAATATTGTTAACCTGAGCAAAACACGAAGCAGAATCTTTTGGTTATCTAACCAAACATTATATAAAACGGTGTATAAATAACTAATACAACAACTTGAACAGTGAGTTTAAATAGCTTTTTTGTTCTTTGTATTGCTCTCATCGTGAGGCAACTAGTTGACAAGCATGTGAACAAAAGTAAAAAAGACCAACAGAATCAAATACAAATACCTATTTTAAAAAGAAAAAGGAAATATCACACAGTTCACACAGTTGAAAGAAAGACAGGATCTGCCATAAGAGCATATACTGGGGGAAAATATTTCAGCAAGAAGCCGAAAGCATACATCAAAGTAAAGTTCATTCTGAAAACTTTCCAGAGCTTGCTCGTGGGACATTTCCGTGACATATTTTCGGTCAGAGGGATCACTTCGAAGAGAGCAAAGATATTGCAAGGCCAAAGACAAACAGAGAAATTGTTGGAGAGTACAAAGCTTTGCGCTATATTGCTTTATTGCACTGATTTGTGATAACCGGCATTCTTCGTGAGGGGCAATCGATCACATGAATGTGATTTTACTTCTCCTTGTTTGCAAATGAACTCACTCTGCGTTCTAAAGATGAATTGCCTGTCAAACAATTGCCTGCGTTGTTATTGTGATGCTATGCTACTGTACAAACCAATCATACAGTAGCTCATCTATTTCTCCCAAGAGTGAAAGAATTTATAATGAGGTTAATATCATCAGTCAGCTGCCATTGAGAGCAGAGTAGAAAGAAAGAAAGAAAGAAGAAAGAAAGAAAGATTTTAATTTAAAAATAAAAATTAAACTTTAAAAAATAATTAAATACATATATATTATAAATTAATAAAGCAAGTCTTCAAATACAACCTTGTTGCATCAGGGTTCTATATATATATATATATATATATATATATATATATATATATATATATATGTATGTGTGTGTGTGTGTGTGTGTGTGTGTGTGTGTGTGTGTGTGTGTGTGTGAAAATAATTTTGCATGCACAAAAGAGCAATGTCTGGCTGATTGAATATTTTGGAAATTATCATAACTAGACAATTGTGTCTTTACCACTGAAATTTCCATGACTTTTTAAGATTTTTGTGACATTTCCAAGCCTGGAAATCATTTTTTTTTTTTTTTTTATAATTCCTTCATAATTGGGAACCCTAATGGGTGTAACATCTTGGTCAACATCTAAAACTTGCATGTTCAGAATGCAGGTGCATGCGTGCATCCATGTCAGTATGAACTGCACAACCACAAAGTCATTTTTGCCACTATGGGGATCCATTTATCAGTAGTTTATCACCATCAAATAAGTGATAACTTTCACTGTGCTTCATCACTATTTCACTGCAACTTCCATCTGATGGGACACACAAGAAACTCTGCGCGCACAGCTGTAATAGCATTGATAAGCAGCACTTTCAACAGAAATCAGAGAGCGGAGGCAAAAACTGACTTACTTTGGATGTTGCGAGAACAGCCCTCTTCTTTCTTGTTCCGTCCGTGAAGTGATGCTGCTTGCTCACAGAGTGTCAAATACTGACAGGTCTGCGTTTACAAAGCCAACAATGGAAAGAGAAAGAAAGCCAGACGCTTCAATCCGCTTGTATCTTTACAGGATGCGCCGTCGCGCGCAGCAGCGCATCCTTTAAATGCGTGCGCTGTTTGAGCCGCGAGATCTCCTCCAGCTCCCCGGCTGTGGTCCGCACCTCAACTACGATTCCACTTCAGATGCCTCTATCTATCCCTTACGACTGAAGCGATGTGAAACAGAGACACAGAGAGAGGGAGAGAGAGAGGGAGGATGCGTCGCACAGTGGCTGGTGGAGCGTCTTGTGACGCGTGCTCGAGTCTCGCGCTGGGAGTGAGCGGCTGTGTGAAGCAGCTCGCGCCTCGCAGCCTCGTCCTGAAAACATAAAGATGCGTAACGGCCAGCGCTCCCGCTTTACTGAAGACTGAACTCCACCGAAGACTTAGCCAATCAATAACTCGCGAAATGTATAATATATATATATGTATTTGTACAGAATGTGTCGTAGAATTATTTCCATTTATACGGGAATGTACATACACGTAATTATAAAACACCAATTGTAGGCTACATATTTGTTGATTATAGACATTGGTATAGATGTATAGTTTGGGAAGTCTTAGTGTTCTGTTGAGATTTACTTAACTGTCTAAAAAATTAAAAATTATTCTTACACTTCATTAATGTTCCCTTGTTAAGTGTTGATAAAGCGGTTCATTTATGACTAATAAGTCATTTGCAAATGCATACTGAATCATCCGCATGCAGTTATAACAACATGAATAAAAGGTCGACTTTGCTAACCAATTTATGAAGTGAACATTTGAACTTGGGCTACATGTTATAAATGCTTAATAAATGCACTTTTTCAAAAAATGAGATTCAAAATAGGTATTATGTCATTTTGTTTCAGTTTTGTGTTTACATTAATTACTGTAATTTCTTGACTCAGTTGTATTGTCACTTTCCTTGCCAAAAAAAAAAAATAAAAAATTGGTGCTATCCCCAGTTACATTCAAAATTACCAAAAATGATCTGCAAAAACACTTTTCAAGTCTGTATGCTCATCACAATGTGTATTGTATATACAGCCTGATGATCATTAAATCATACTGCATTTTATATACAGGATTCTAATGTTGGCAGCTCCTTAATAAATGCATCATATGTGTCCAATTTACATTAAGGTACATTTCATAGTTTGTTAATGTTGAATAAGTGTTATTAATATAAGGTATTGCATGAAATTACCCTTTTAATGCATGTTGTTATAACTGCATATCAATGATTTATAATACAACTGTAAATTAATTATTAGTCATCAATAGGCCAATTCACCCAAAAAATGTAAAATCCCTCATCCTTTACACAACCTCAGGCCATCCCAGATATGTGACTTTCTTTCTTCTGTTGTACACAAATTAAGATTTTCAGAAGAATATTTCAGCTCTGTAGGTCCATTCAGTGCAAGTGAATGGTGACCAGAACTTTGAAGCTCCAAAAGCCCATAAAGTCATCAGAAAAGTAATCCATACGAATTCAGTGGTTAAATCCATGTCTTCAGAAGTAGTAAAATAGATATGGGTGTAGTAAAATAGATATTACCCCCCCCTATCCACACCTATCATATTGCTTCTAAAGATATGGATGTATCCACTGAAGTCATATGGATTACTTTTATGCTGCCTTTATTTGCTTTTTGGAACTTCAAAGGTTTGTCCACCATTCACTAACACTTTATGGACCTACATAGCTGAAACATCCTTCTAAAAAGTTTTGTTTGTGTCCAGCAGAATACAGAAAGTTATATACATCTGGAATGGCATGAGGGTGAGTAAATAATGAGAGAATTTTCATTTTTGGGTGAAATATCCCTTTAATGAACCCTTTTTAAACCCTTAACAAATGAAACATTAATGTAAAGTGTTACCAAAATAATAACATCAATTAATAAATGTAATTATATTATTTTGCCTTCAAATTATTGTTTTAGCATGTTCCTCTGACCTGATCAAAGCCTTGTCATTATTGGCAGATGCTATTTGCACCTAGGTGCAAATAGTTCAGATATTATTTGCACCCATATTTAAATACTAACATACAGTATGTGCATCACTTCAGTGTGTTTATTGTGTTTATTTAGAGTCTCACAGATACACAACATTAACCCCAACCCCTAAACCTAACCCTAACATTAGAAAACAAATATGTTTTCTCTTCTTTGTATTTCCCTGACTCTTTCCCTGTTTCTAGACCTCTCATTTGATATTAAATCAGGACATTGTTTATTCATTTTTGTCATGTCTGTTTCTCTCTAGTCAAAAACGGAATACCCTCTGCAGTGACACTAAATAACTTGCACACAAAGTCACAGACTCGAGCCTTGAGGGGTTTTATCTGTGCATCAGGATGTTTCCCGCTCCTCTTGAGAAATGCATTCATGCTCTAATTAAAACACCATTAATGTAGCAACATAAACATAAATGTAAACACAGAACCCGAGATCCTCTATTCTCTGGAGTAACCTTTACTGCTAATGTGAATAAGTGAGATCACCACACATACAGTATCTTCCTAATCAAATTGCCCCATCAGATGTTTTTAAGGGTGGGACTTTGTGTGATCTTCATGCCAAATTAAACCCAACATAGACAGATGCTGAGTGAAACAGTGGCTCTGTTTGCCACCGGCTCCCTGTTGTCAACATCAGTGCAGATTTTCTGTGACACTGGATCATAAAGCTTTGAGCACAATCCTCTAATAGGTCCTGGAATTCTGTTTTAGTGAATTAAACAACTGTCAGCGCAGGCTGGTTTTACATCAGCCCATTCTCATTAAGGCCTCAAGAACACATCACCGAAAAATGTCTGAAACTCGTTTCTTCCCGACATGTCATGGAACTATAAATCCAAAGTCTTATTATCATTTGCAGGCTTATTTATTCATTAAGCTTATTGATCTTTGTTGTCAAGGCATATATTCTGCCCATGCAGCCAATCATGTATAATAATTGAATACGCTTCTTCAAAAGCATTGGTCTAAAATTCTGGGTTCAGACAGATTAAGTAAAACCAGTTGTTTTTGGAGGCAGACATTTGACTACATGCATTAGTGCTTTTGAGGATGCTATGCTTCACTGGCTGTTTGACTGAGAAGGATGTGAAAAATGCTCAGCTCCTCTGTGTGGCCGGATCAGTGTTTGGCCTCTAGAGGAGCTATTATCCTTGTATTGATAGCAGTGATTCTTATGTGGGCAGCACTTACTGTAATTCTCATGGGTAATTTGAGTAAATTGGAATAGTTTTTCCCACTGTGTTTTATGATGATAATTAACAAGCATCCAAAACTTAAAACATCCAAAATAATGAGGGAGAGGGCTGTTTGTTCAGCAGTGTTTTTCAATGTAATGCATATTTAGAGGCCTAAAGCAGAAAAAAATCTGTATTGTCGCTGCAAAAAAAAAAATATTATAATAATAAATAAAAAAAAAATGTTCTTACTCAGTATTTTGTCTTGAATTCCAGTAAAATGTCTAAAATACTTAAAACATTGATTAGATCCTGAAATCATTAAAAGCATTGATTAATAAATACATAATCTATATAATATAAACAATACTCTCAATTGCAGATAATAATGTGTGTGTGTGTGTGTGTGTGTGTGTATATATATATATATATATATATATATATATATATATATATATATATATATATATATATATATATATATATATATATATATATATATATATATTATACCTTTAACAAATCTCTTTTAAGAGAGAGACCTGGGCAAAATGGCAGCATAAAATATTGTAACAATAAACATGAAATACACAAGTAAAAGCAAGTATACAAAATTTGTCAAATAAAATATAATTTAAACTAGGCTAACTATACATTAAAACTTTGACACTAACCAAAGTTGTTGTCTAAAGAGTCTCTGACTTGACTTCTAAATGTATTTAAAGACACCAGTTTATGTAATTTCAAGGTTTGTTGAAAAACATTCCAAGAAAAAGGAGCAGCAAATAAAAAAGCTTTTTTATATAATATATAACTTTTATATAAAACTTTATATGTATAAGAGTTAGCAAATGCTTTGAGAGGTTGATCAGAGATCGCATCTGCTCTGTTCTGCCCACCTCTTTGGACCCACTGCAGTTTGCCTACCGCAACAACTTCTCCACTGATGATGCCATTGCATCTACAATACACACTGCTTTCTCCCACCTGGAAAAAAGGAACACAAATGTGAGAATGCTGTTTGTAGACTACAGCTCAGCATTCAACACCATAGTGCCCTCCAAACTTCATGAGAAACTCCGGGCTTAAACAGCTCGCTGTGCAGCTGGATCCTGGATTTCATGTCAGGCAGACGTCAGGTGGTTAGAATGGGCAGCAACATCTCCTCATCACTGACCCTCAACACTGGAGCCCCGCAGAGCTGTATTCTCAGCCCACTCCTGTATTCCCTTTACACACATGACTGTGTGGCGACACATAGCTCCAATGCCATCATTAAGTTTGCTGACGATACGACGGTGGTAGGTCTGATCACTGACAATGATGAAACAGCCTTCAGAGAGGAGGTTCACACTCTGACACGCTGGTGTCAGGAGCACAACCTCTCCCTCAACGTCAGTAAAACCAAGGAGCTTGTAGTGGACTTCAGGAAGAAAGACAGAGAACACAGCCCCATCACCATTAATGGAGCACCGGTGGAGAGAGTCAGCAGCTTCAAGTTCCTCGGTGTCCACATTACTGAGGAACTCACATGGTCCATCCGCACTGAGGCCGTTGTGAAGAAGGCTCACCAGCGCCTCTTCTTCCTGAGATGGCTGAAGAAGTTCTGAATGAACCAACACATCCTCACACGGTTCTACACCAGTACTCTATAGAGCATCCTGACTGGCTGCATCACCGCCTGGTACGGCAATAGCACCGCCCACAACCGCAAAGACCTGCAAAGGGTGGTGCGAACTGCCAGAAACATCATCGGAGGTGAGCTTCCCTCCCTCCAGGACATATATAACAGACGGTGTGTGAAGAAAGCTCAGAGGATCATCAGAAACTCCAGCCACCCGACCCATGGGCTGCTTTCACTGCTTCCATCAGGCAGGCGGTATCGCAGCATCAGGACCCGCACCAGCCGACTACATGACAGCTTCTTCCCACAAGCAATCAGACTTTTGAACACTTGATCTCTCACGATCAGCAATCAGCACTGCACTTTATTAATCTATTATCTCACACTGGACTGTCATTATTATATTCTCCACAATATAACAACTGCATATATATTTTTATATACTCTTATTTTTTATTTTTATTGTATGTGCATTTTATATTGTGTGTATTGTTTACTGTACATTGTATAATAGGATTGTATTGTTTAAGTACATATATGTAAATTTGATATGTAAATTGTGTTGTGTAAATATGTTGTTTATTGTAATTGGTTTATGTCTCGTCACTGTCATGACTGCTATGTTGCTCGGAACTGCACACAAGACTTTCACCTACTGCTGCACTCGTGTACACAGTAGTGTGACAATAAAGTGATTTGGTTTGATTTGATTGATATGATTAAATATGGGCATGTTTACAGACATAAACAATGTAGTTTTATTTTTCTATTATTCTACTCCTCAGATTACATTATTATGTCCTTATAGTGGGTCCCGTAACTCTTATGGCTTCCAACCCCCCACCCAACGTAAACAAGACGAAAAGCAAATCATTTTTTTTTCAGTGATCATTCTACAGTGAAATGACCCTTAGAGAGAGCAAATGCTTGCTTAAAATAACATCTCTCGTCCTTCTAGGCTCAGTTTGTAAAGCATGTGAGTAGCAAGAGTCTCTGTTTCCATCATTAATTAAACAGAACCCTGTGCTCTGCTCTTGGGCCCTCTGTGTGTAAGCTCTATTTCACAGTGGCTGCATTTGCACTCTAACCAAAACTCACTCCTCTGAAGAACACACATTTCCAGTCCTCTGCAGTTTCTTTCAGACTGAAGATGTGCTCATATTTACGATAGCTTTTAGCATATTCTGTCTGCATTCAAGCACTATAGGATTTAGTCTTGTTTTCTTTCTTTTTCTTTTTCAATAGCTTATATGGATCACCGGTGGGCAGTCATTTCAAATGATCCTTTTGTTTAACATGACAACAGAAATCCACCAATTCAGGTTCAATAAAGCATGTGGTGTTTATCTTGTTTTTTGGAAACTATCCAACAAACTATTCGATGCAGCCAACTAAGTTCAGTTTCACAACCCAATTTGTTAGTGATTCAAAAAAAAAAATACTTTTAATAGTTTTAATTGGTTTACATTGATGTCATTTTGACTGCATTTTGATTGATTTTAATGCTGTATTCATGTGCTGTTTGGAGTTATCCAACTTTCCACTTCTGAAGTCTGAAGTAATTATGAGTATGTCACATTGAAGTGCTTTGTTGATGGAGAACATAGGAAACATGAAGGACGCCAGGTTCATTTTTGCATATTTCTTGGGGAACTCTTAGTTTGCTGGTTTCGGTCTTGTAAGGTCAGTTAATTATTTCCATTGAGTTGTTGAACATGGCACTTAACCCCTGGTAGCTCTTGGGGGACTGAAATTGCAGTAAGTGTCCCTTTTCCACTGATGCATTTCTGACAGGTGGTTCTAGATTGGAAAAACTTCCCTACTAGTCTCCAACCAGGAATCTCTGATGTAAGAGGTCTGAGAAGGGAGCTGGCTGGATCCATAGCAAATCTTTTAAGACAGATGAGAAAAGATTGAGATGCAAGAAAAAATATCACATTTTTTTGTCAATTTTATTTTACTATTCTCTGTAAACTTGCTTTGAAACAATATTGATTGTGAAAAGTGCTAGACACATTCATTTGAATTGAAAATGTTCAACAAGGTTCTAAACATTGAGCAATACGGAACAATACATTTACAGCGTTTACTAATATGTCTTACATTTTACATTACATTTTTTGAATTTTCATTAGGTAATGCACTTTCAACTAACATGAACTAATTAATGAACAATTAGATTTTTGTAAACTAACATTAACAAAGATTAATAAAAGCTGTTAAAGTTAATTGTTAGTTCATTATACCTAATGCATCAACTAATGTTAACATATAGAATCTTATAATAAGTGCTACCACTATTTTTCTTAAACACCGGTGCAGGGCTGGACTGGTAATCTGGCATACCAGGCATTTTTGGGCCTACGCACTTTTGGGCCAATCAGGGGCAGAATGGCCATCGGGAGAACCGACCGGGCCGGTGGTGTAAAAGTTTTAAACACCAGTTTTGGCATGCACTAGCTCCATTTCATTGGATTTAAGGGGTATACCTCACTTTGGACGAAATCATCTGCATCATAATTGCTTATTTATTATGTATACACTTTGCATCAAGTCACAGATAAAGTACTGAGATCCTTTATTTATTATATTATTTATATTATAGATCTGAACATTTGAAAAGAAAACCAATGCATAGACACACACACTGTAAATTGCTCTATGAGAGTTTAATCTTTTAATCCAGCCATCTGCTTTATGAAAATCAGTCGCAGCAACGCAGCTCCACTTTACTTCATCAATTGCCTGATAATGAAAGCTGAAATAAATTCCCATGGTCATCTTTGCCTAGTGCGGTAAAATAGCTGGAGGCAATTAAATACTCACTCATGGGAGTAATGCATATCTCTCCTGTTTAGACAGAGCGATCCTTTACCTTGGTCTCGCGTAATTAGCAACAAATCACAATCTCTTATGGTTTTCCCATGTGCTGAATTCCACTTACTTTCTCATCAGTTCTTCTAGACAGGAGAGATGAGATGTAATCAAGACTTTCATCCACCACTGCTACCTGATTATAACATAACATAACGACTTCTCCAAGAGCAAGCATTAACCACTCTTCTGATTATAGTTTACTTGGACTTCAAACAGGTACGTGAGTATGGCTGGGTCTGTACACAATTCGATATAATATAAAATATGAGCAAAAATATCAGAAAAATAAATCCTTTACAAAATGACATCTGACAAGTAGGATTGATATACAGTGTGCCTATTACCCAGTGCTCCGTTTTTCCTGAAACTCACAGCATACAATCACGCTCCTCTTGGCGTGTTTGACACAGTCTGGTGCTGGTGCACCTTCTGTGATATGAAACAATGCGGCTCCTTACCTTAAAATCACCACAAAGCACTGACATCTGTGACTTACAGATGGCTTGTGATGATGTTGCAGATTACTGACTCGCCGCTCTGCTATGAAAGAGAACTGTAATAAGTACTCTAATATAAGTAACTGTAATATAAGAGAAATTTGTAAGTCCTTTCTGTCTGAATGTGCAGAGGGCCTTCCAGGGAGAGACAGATGTTAATTTATCTCCATTACCCACTCAGGGCAAGCCGTCTGATGTACACTGCTCTGCAACTGACTGTGCGACATTGCTCCATGTAATGGTCTCTGAGGCGGTGTGGGCTATCTGAGCCTTTCAACCACATCTCTTCTATTCCACCGTCGTCTGCTGTGGTTAATGGTTTAATTGGAAGAAGCTGAGGTAACTGTTTCGTTACCAAGGTTTGTTTCGAAATGTAGGCATGGTATGGATCTTAGTTTTCTTTAATATCTTGGTAATATTTAAGCCAAATTCACTCTAATCCATTTTAGTTTGAATGCTTAGTTGTCAGTTTCCAAAGTCTGCAATAATGGAGAACATTTTCAAAATTCTCCATTTAGGGGGAGAGAAAAGTCAGTATAGTGTGGATAAAATGTGTTTTTATTATGAGTGTGGACGTGGCCTTAAAGGAATGTTTCGGGTTCAGTACATCTCAGCTCAATCGACAGCATTTGTGGCATAATGTTGATTACCACAAAAATGTATTTCGATTCGTCCCTCCTTTTCTTTAAAAAAGCAAAAATCGAGGTTCCAGTGAGGCACTTACAACGGAAGTGAATGTGAACATTTTTTGAAGGGGTTAAAAGCATTATGTGAAGCTTATAATTTTATAAAAGCACTTACATAAATTCTTCTGTTAAAAAAATGTGTCTGTAATGTTGTTTAAATGGTCATTTTTACAGTCGTTTTAGGGTATTAGGGTTTGTTGACATTTTGTTTTAAAATTGGCTATAACTTTACACAGAAAAGGTTTAGAAAATTGATTTCATCACACTAAAATCATGTGTACATGTTGTTTATGTCTTGTGGCTATACTTTTGAAAAGTGTGTCAATGTTCAATAATTGGCCCCCATTCACTTCCATTATAAGTGCCTCACTGAATATCAGATTTTTGCATTTTTTAAAGAAAAGGAGGGGCATATCCAAATACATTTTTGTGGTAATCAACATTATGCCACAAATGTTGTAGATTGATCTTAACTTCCTTTAAGCCCACCTGGAATCTGCAGACAATTTGTTTGCATTTTCTGTAATTTTGTGGTTAAATCTGTGGAATTCTGAAGCATAAATGTAAACATGCCCTTACAAAAAATCTAGTGTTGCCGCAAACTTGCTGCGGACATGCAAACTTCATAAAGTTTCACATGCAAATGAGCTTTATGGCAAACACTTCATTGTCGCCAAAGGTTTGCTGCAGGTTCACCACCACCAGTGAAGAGCTGCAAACTTCTGGAAAACATTAGCATTGAATAACAACCTCATTTGCATGTGCAAATAATGAGTGGCGAATGTGCAGCAAGTTTGTGCCAACACTCGATTTTTTTGTAAGGGTGGTAAAAAGTGTTAAAAAGGGAAAACATGATCAAAATAGCCGAAGTATTTATTCTAAATAGGATAGTTGTGACTGATAATTCTGAACAAATTCTGATTGGATGAGCCGCATTCGAAGCCATTGTAACATAATTAGAATGACACACTGGTGACTGCTCACATGCAGCCTACAGTTAAGCTAATAAACTATATTACTCAGAAAAGTTTATTCTTCTTCTTATTAATAATATATTTAGCTGTTTATTGACCATTCTTATCTCTTTATTATATTGGTAGGTAAAATCCCTATAATAAATGGCCTTTCGTGACATATTTCATGTTATTACAAACACAGAAGTAGCAAGGGATGTATAGAATTGACTGAATGACTGCCAACATTCTGTGGGCACAGATACCGTGTGGGCCTGGCAATATTAATGAAAAAGACTCTATAAAATTAGAATTGATTATTGTGACTTATATGGTGCTTCTCGGAGTTACCGTAATTGCAATCATAAAACTTGTAATAAGTTGTAAACTCTGAATTCTACAAAAGCTCTGACTTTACAGTCGTGATGTCATGCAAAAAGAAACAATATGGCAGTAGCATCCACAGTAGGAAAAAAAGTCAAAACAAATTAGTTTGATACAGAATGCCATTTTATCACACTACGCTACCTGGAGCTCTTTCTTTGTTTTTTTGCAAGAACACGTAGAGCTGAATTATTGAAGTGATGAATATTTTACTGTTAACAACAACAAAGCTGTTTTGGTTGAGTGTTGCCACAGTAACAAATAACTTCCGAGGTCCAAGGATGTGAACAGCTCCAAGTAGAATCTCAGAGATGCTATCTCGTAATTAAGGCCTGTTCATATTTACTTTCACACAGGGAAATTCAAGTAGGTGTGAGTGGATGTTGAAACCAGCAAAAAACTGGAAAGCAGCCTCTTTTTATTCCTGAACTTTATACTCTATTATATATTTATATATAAGTTAAAAATAAAGTGCTGATAAAGTGATATCCGCTATATGATATGTTCCATTGTGAATATTCAGTGTAGCTGTGTACGAAGCACCGCCCACACAGAGGTCACTGCCAAACCAAGAATCCAAGAACCTGTCAAAGTTCACCATACTTAACAACTGGAAGTAGCGTCATTCACCATCCCCATAAACTTTAACAAGTGAGGCACTTTATAAAGCATCGGCACTATGGAGCCCATATTTTTTTATCTGGCAATATTTACAAATTTAAACCCTGATGTGAGTGAAAACACTGGAGAGCTGAAAGCGAACATGGGTAAAAAAAACATTTATTAAAAAAAAAAACGACAAAAAAAACTCCATGCTGCCATTTGCTCCTCAGCCAGCTATGCAGTGATCCTCCGCGACTTCGGGGATGGCACTGGATTCTGCCTCCTGGTGGCCGACGGCAGCAGCTCCTCTGTCCCCAGGCAGATGACAATGACTTCTCCATCCCCTGGTGGACCTCTCCAGTACCATCAAACCACTCTTCTCCTCAGCTTCGCAATCCTCCATCAGTGGCGAGGGTCCTCTGACAGCACGTCTTCCTCCAGTCCCTCCGGCACCAGTGTGGCAGACAAGCCTATTGTTCATCAGGAAAGGAGGTAGCAGGAACCAGATTAGTCACCTGTTAGTTTTCACAGCACTTCACCATGCACCAATCACTCGTCATTTACGATTACTGCATACATATTTTTTCAAACTCATTTTCTGGAGGAGACAGAGCAGTCTCAGCAGTGTGGAAATATAAAAAAATTAATGATGACAACCCACGCATGTCAGACTGCAAACTTTGTTCTTCAAAGTAGGAGGTACAAGAGGAAGTACAAAAACTAGCTCGTATAATACGAGTAATATGATTCAATTTAAATACAGAAATGAGCACAGAGAATTTGCCGCTAGCGGTAGCAATCGGCAACAAACACTGCAGCTAACCATAGCGAGACGAGAGAAAATACCAAGAGATAACCCAAGAGCTATATTTCACCATGATTAAACAGTACACTGTTGTATTGCACGTTACTAAACTCTTAAAGGGGCCATGTCAAATTTAGTTAAATTACATACAATTTCTCCAATTGGCTACATATGTATATATAGGCCTTGGATACATCCCGCTCCAATATCCTATTTCGTTAGTAAAAACAGGAAAAAGAACTGCGCTTGACAAACAATTTTATGGAGTCTTTAAACCACGAAGCACAAGTTCTAAATTGTGTAACATTATCGAGCACACAGTGTATGCTCTGTAAATGTTTTCTGTTATACCCAGCGGGTGCTTCTTTGGACACAAGCTATTTTCAATTGTCTGAGTTTCAAGACATGGATGCATTAACCCTGCATGCATTTTAAAGTACAGGATGCAATTAACAGGAAACAAAAAGATTGCTCAGCCTCTGGAATAATCACATTCTCTGCAAGCAGCAGACACAGTTGAGCACTAATTACGACTAGTTTCTATTGTTCACTGAATTCATCGAAAATAAAATAAAAAAACCAAACATTTAAAACAAGAAAAAAAAAAAAAACTGCAGCTCTATTCGTGGTATTGTCATAAATGTAATGTTGTGTTGGCTGTTATGTTACTCGCCTTGTATCTACACTGACACCTATCAGTGTGGATTCAGCATCACACAAAATGTTTTTGGTTACCAATGCCATTGTAGAACTAAAGTATCTTTAGTCAGCCATGATTAATTTATATTGCAGGCAAAAGTGACCAATATTTAGGGGTAAACAAGATAAATCGTGTAGTATTCGGATGGTCATGTCGATGGTCATGTTAGGCCACTGATATGACTGGAGTCTTAATAAAGTCTGATATGAGTCTTTATCTAACGTAATTGAACTGTACATTATTTTTATATATATATATATATATATATATATATATATATATATATATATATATATATATATGTATGTGTGTGTGTGTGTGTGTGTGTGTGTGTTTTTTTGTTCATTAAATAATTATTACGTAATATGTTTACATTTAAGTAAAAAAAAATAGATGTAGAATTATCATAAGATTTCAATTTTAATTGAGTTATAATCTTTCAAACAAATAGCAAATAAATAAGCTAAACAAAAACAACAAATGTTAAAAACTCCAACTGTGAAATTACTGTAATGATGATTAACCTTATTGACTTTCATGTCCATATGAATTACACTGACATTCAGCTAATGAGAGGACTTCCCAGGAAAAATGTCTGATGGCATATTATCACATTCCCCACAGGCACGACAAGGATGAAGGGCCAATCATTTCCTATCTCCTGACAATGTTGCACATGATAAGTTAGCATGTATCCAGCCAGGTGGAAGGGGGTGGTGATTGTGTGTGTGTGTGTGCGTGCATGTGTGTGTGTGCGTGCATGTGTGTACGCGCGTGTGTGTGTGTGTGTTTGTGTGTGTGTGTGTGTGTGCGCGTGTGTGCATGCATGTGTGTGTGGGCAGGTTTAAGTGGTTTGTGAGGACTATTTGTAGGTTACAAACAGGTAATTACAAGGATATTATGCTATAAATTTGGTTTATGAGGACATTTCTAGTGTCCCTATAATTCAAATCTCTTTTTGTGAGGGTTAGGTTTAGGGGTAGGGTAAGGGGATAGAATCTATAGTTTGTACAGTATAAAAAGAATTATGTCTCTGGAGAGTTTTCATAAGGATGTACCAGTGTGTGTGTGTATGTGTGTGTGTGTGTGTGTGTGTGTGTGTGTGTATGCGCGTGCGTGCGGGCAGGTTTTAGTGGTGTATGAGGACATTTTTTAGGTTACAAACTGGTCATTACAAGGGTATTATGCTATAAATGTGGTTTATGAGGACATTTCTAGTGTCCCCATAATTTAAAAAAACATACAAATCATTATGTCTGTGGAGAGTCCTCATAATGATAGTTGCACCAACGTGTGTGTGCCCAGCAGGTATCTACCATGGGGAATTTCTCCACTTGGACAAAGATAGTGTCAGCAGAAAGAATGGACTTGCACTACCACTTCTGCATTTTATCCTGTTTATTGCGGCTCAGACATTTCTAGTAACGTTATTCATAAGAAGGCTGATTATTTTTACATTTTAGGGTTTTATTGATGCTGATTTTTTATAGATTTGTTTGTGCAAAATTGATATTGTTTAATTATGTGGTTCATTAGCCTACACATGTATCACATCAGTTCCAGGGTAAAATGTCCACTAAGTAGCACTAAAAGAGTATTAAATTGTTTTACTAAACACAGAAGATTTTAAAGTTGAGCTACCATGCAAAATGATTAAAATTGAACAGGCTTATGTAGTAGGTTATGTAATGCAAACTTTCAAATATATTGCCTAACAAGTCATGCACTATAGTAAGTGGTTTTGATGTCATAAGATAGATTTGTTTGAGGAAAAGAGCAAAAATTGTTAATGAACTGACAATCTGCAGTTTTACTTGTGAATTTTGCGAAAGTGAATAAAAGTCGTTTGTGACCGGGCGGAGGGTGGGGCTGGGTGGTGATTCTACACACCTGGTCCCTTATTGAAGACCCGGGAAGGAGGAGGGATATGGCGTAGCAGAGTTCTCACCACTACCATCCACCCCAACGAAGCAGCCGCCGACCGCGAGAGGATTAAGGGACTCCTAACTCCTAACTGGCGGGAATGGTGCGTCATGCCGGGGGCTCCCCGGCCTGAGAGAACAAGGGAGGAATGTGACAGGGTGGAGTGCGGGGCCGGGTGGTGATTCTACACACCCGGTCCCTTATCAGGCAAAAGGCCGACTGCGGAGGGTGGTGCAGGAGAGAGAAAGATCGTTTACGATCAGCTGACCGTCATGTGTGTGTTTGTGTCGTTTGTTTACGTTTTTCATTAAACTATTATTTATATTGTCATGCCAGTTCTCGCCTCCTCCTTTCCATTAATCCCTTTGCATTGTTGTTGTGGTCTTAATTTCACCAGGAAACTTCCATGATATGTACAATAAGCTACTGAAAAATAATTTGATCAAAATTGGGTTATATGAAAGCAAATTGCAATTAAAACAAATAATTATATTTTTGCATTAACATGATTGATCTCAATTTTGAATTTGCTAAATTTTGCCTCTAAATGAATCATTTTTTATATTTTTTTAATATTGTGCATTCACTTCCTTAATAGTATTTTTGCCACTAGCCAGCAGCTGTCCAATGGTGGCCTTCTCATTAATGGTGTTTCACTTATTGTTGACATTTCTTTATGACTATTTATGAAAATTAAATTACATCACACAAATAATAATGCAAATTCATTTTTTTTTATTACAGTCTATTAATATTACTCAGTAATCAGTGTATATAAAAAATAAATGTCAAATTAAGTGTAACCTGTGTGGGTGTACTTAGCTTGTTTAGGATATTAGAAATTGTCTGCTACATGGTTTTATGTTAAGACATTTGATGTGTCGTCATATGTTTACCAGCCAACGATTTCTCAAATTTCTTGGCTGGCACTGGAAAGCTTTACATTTTAATATTCCATTGAAGATGCTGTATAGGCCTACAATAATGGCCTTTTCAGTCTCTTAAATTGTGTGTCCATGAAAAGATTTTCAAATATGAATATTTTTAGTGGCTTTTGGGAACTTGGCATGCACCCTTGATACACACATAGACAGAAAAGCACAGTGATGCATTATTTCAAATCGGTTGTATGTCATGAAGCCAAGAGCAAGTAGTCAGTGGTGTGACTCACCAATCCAGCATGCTTTTTGCCATTTATGTTGACCACTGGGTGAGAAAGGATGTGCGCATCTGACTCTTCCCTATTGTGGATCTGTAATTGTTTGCACAGAAAAATCAAGACTAGTGCATGCTTCACTTTGAACATGCGGCTGAATCGCAGTGTGATTATTCAAATAGAGTAAATGATAAAATCTAGTCAGGCCTTTGAAAATGTATGTATATAAGTAAATTAATTTGTTTGCATATGTGTGCATATCAGAGAATATCTCGATTATTCCAGTGTGTTCATGTGCAGTCACATTTCACTGTGGCATTATCATCGCTTTGTATAGCATCCATGTGTGGGTGTAAATATCAAAGGCTGCTCATGCATTCACAAACATATATCTAACTGATTTCTTGCTCAACCGCCTTACAGCTAGTTCTGCCAAATCACAGGCAAAGTTTTAGTGCAGATGGCAAGGTGCAATATCATGCCAGGAAAATGCGAGCAATTGCTCTTTATTGCAATGCAGATGCTGACTGCATGAAGGTGGTATATTGCGATGAGAATGGTAGATTGCCTCATTTCATTGATGACAGCAGAAACATCTGCGGGACAGGGTATTTATAAAGGCGAGAAGGGATGTAAAATCACTCTGCCAGAAACAAGAGATTAAGGATCTATTTGAAGCACAAACTAACAACAACAAAAGTCTAATTACAGTCTGGATTAATCAGACATTTCAGATGAGTGTAAATCCACTAATTTAAAAGCACTTTGAAAGGGAAACCAAAGGCAGACTCAGCAAGGCTCTGCATCAAAGCAGGTGTGACCTCTGTCACTCCAGCGGTTCATCCGTAAATCAGGCCCTGTTTATCTTTTAATAGCACCATTTGACCTATTGATCCGAGATACACATGTAGTGGCAATCTGACCATAATTTTGAGTAAAGAAAAGCAGATAAAGCTTTTCAAACTGCTCTATTTAGGTATTCTCTTTTGAGGAAAGCTGGATCAGAACATTAATAGTATGCTTATTTATTTAGTTGCACTGTGGAAAAAGGATCATTCCTATAATTCAGTTACTTTTTGAGATCTGTAACATTTTAGAAAAAAAGGTTGTAATTTAAAATACCTCTAGAGAAGAGAATACTCGACTTTCGGAAATATTATCTGGCACTGAAACTTTATTCATTATATCTTGATTATATACACAATAGCAAGATAATGGGTAGCCTGGGTAGCTCAGCAAGTAAAGATGCTGACTACTACACCTGGAGTCGTGAATTTGATTCCAGAGCGTGCTGAGTGACTCCAGCAGAACTCCTAAGCGACCAATCGGCCCGGTTGCTAGGGAGGGTAGAGTCACATGGCGTAACCTTGTCGTGGTCACAATAATGTCGTTTGCTCTTGGTGGGGCATGTGGTGAGTTGTGTGTGGATGCCGCAGATAATTGCGTGAGCCTCCACGCACGCTATGTCTCCACAGAAACGCACTCAACAAGCAACGTGATAAGATGCGTGGATTGACGGCCTGAGAAGCAGAGCCAACCAGATTGAGGTGAGTCACTACGCCACCACGAGGACTTAGAGCACATTGGTAATCGAGCATTCCAAATTGGGAGAAAAAAGGGGAGAAAAAAGAAAATGATGGAAATGAAGAGCTAGAGTTAGCCATTGCTCAGTAAGGGATTGTCTGTTAGCCTACATGAGGGTGTCAACTATTAGTTATTTTGATATTTATGCTAACCATGTTTTGAAATTCTGATATGATCATATTTGTAATTTCACATGTGTAATTTTCTCAAACAGGATCCATTACTAATACTCCCTGATCTGTTGTTTTTCCCACCAAAATGATGTCACTTCCAGGAGAATGATGTTGACACTGATGAAGGGATTTTACTAACAGAATGCAAAGGTATATTGTTGATGGCATTAGGAAAACATACAGTATGCAGTGCATTAATTCACAATCAAAACAATACTCCCAAGAAAACATGTTTTAAACATTTTAATTAGAGATAGTACAATTTAAGAAACAATATCTTAATATTTTTTTTAAGCATGGTTAAAATGTATATATATATATATAAATTCAAGCCCTATGTACAATTTTTATTGATATTGTGATAAAACAAAGATAATTATATAAATTGCTTTTTTATTTTTTTATTTGTGAGTTTAATATTTTTCCAATATATGACGACATATGCATTATGTGATGGAAACATGAAAATGCACAGTAGAAATGACCTAAAACAGTAAAATTGTGTCATCAGGCACTCATCAGAACTATTAAACTGCATTTAGGTAAAATACACTTAAGTATGCATAAACGATAGAGGTATGGATCTGGACCAATATCTTAATGAGATAAGACATTAGTAGAAAAAGCATTACATTTAAATCCTTTAAAAATGAATGAGAGTTTGTTCCCCTTCTTCCCCAAAGGGCCTTTACACACTTCATGTCCACTGAGAAGAAAACTTCAATTGTAAGGTACAAAAAAATGTATGTCTTATCATTTATTAATGGCAGAGATCATAGCACATAATTATTGTAGACAGAATAATTTGTATGTACATTTCATCAACAACAGCTCATTTAAACGATCCCACCTCAGTTTCAAATCGGTTTCCATTGACAACGAAACAAAGAATTTTTTTTATTTTTTTAAGTTTTTCAACAGGATAAAAGCATGTATTTTACAGTTTCAGGGGGATATATGCAAATATATACTGTATATATAAGTCATTCTACAGGAGTGCTGCAAAATGCTGTCCCCCGCATATTTAAAAGGGCAAATATATGTAACTGACACATATATAAAAGTCAAGTTGAGTTCCAACAGAAGTAATAGAAATAATTTATGTAATAACTACAAACCTTTAAAAATAGTGGTTTATATGTTCTATTCTATTGAGTGGCACATGTCCCCCAATCTAACCCCAAGAAATACAATAAAAAAATAAAAACTAAATTATTTTTCAGAATGTTTTAAACAAGAAATCATAATGCACCTTGTCAAGCCCTACTGAAATTTGGGTGACATGAGTTTTCTGCCTTTTTAAAACAAAATTGTCGTCTTCCATTTTAGTTTTGGTCTTACCGAAACAAACACAAAAAGTCTCTGGACTGAAGCAAATCAGTCTTTTTGTGACTTTCCTCTGTACAAGAATTCTACTGTGCTGACATTATGATATAAAGGCAAGAAAAACTTTAATTATCAAACCCAAAACAGTCAATACAGAAATATTTTTATCATTACCAAACAAGCTATTGTTTTTTTTGGTATTGACATATTTGTTTTGGTTATGATATGAACTTGCTCTTTCAGATTTTATTTCTAAAAATACACATTATTTATACATATAATACATCCTGCATATATAGAACAGGAGCTTCAGTTAATGTTCACATCAACCATCAAAATGGCAAAAAAATGTGATTTCAGTGATTTCAACCATGGCATGATTGTTGGTGCCAGGTGGGCTGGTTTGAGTATTTCTGTAACTGCTGATCTCCTGGGATGCCCAACAGTCTCTAGAATTTACTCAGAATGGTGCCAAAAACAAAAACAAAAAAAGTTCTGTGGACAGAAATGACTTGTTGGTCAACGGAAAATGGCCAGACTGGTTTGAGCTGTGGTCACCATGACACATCCTGACACCTGCTGCAATGGGACTCCGGTCTGCAAAAAAAAGCAGAGGTCTGTACAAGGGTTGAATGTCTGACGTAAGAAGGGGTGATTGTCACACGGTATGTGCCGTGGCGCCATGCCCATCTCGGGACTCGAGTCTGTAGGCAGTGCTGAAGCAGTCTCATATGCATCAACCCGAGTGGCGCGGCCACAGCTGAGGATATGCCCCAGGAGCCTGAGCACTGACTGAGCACGCTCGTTGGTGAGGCGCGTTGTCATTGAGACTGAGTCTAACTCCATGCCGAGAAAAGAGATGCTCTAAACCCGGGACGAGCTTGCTTTTTTCCCAGTTGACCTGAAGCCATAGACGGCTGAGGTGCCTGAGCACCTGGTCCCTGTGAGCGCACATTAACTCTCGAGAGTGAGCCAGGATGAGCCAGTCGTCGAGGTAGTTGAGTATGCGGATACCCACTTCCCTTAGCGGGGCAAGAGCTGCCTCTGCGATCTTCGTGAAGACGCGAGGGGACAAGGACAGGCCGAAGGAGAGGACCTTGTAATGATTCACCTGGCTGTCGAACGCTAACCATAAGAAGGGTCGTGTCGAGGCAGAATGGAGACGTGGAAGTACGCTTCCTTCAGATCTGCTGCCGCAAACCAATCTAGCTGTCGAACGCAGGTAAGAATCTGTTTCTGCGTGACAATTTTAAACGGGAGTCTGTGTAAGGCCAGGTTGAGAACTCGCAGGTCCAAGTTTGGTCGCAACCCGCCTCTTTTTTTGGGTATGATGAAGTAAGGGCTCGGAAGTAAGGGCTCGCGCACGGAAGTGGTCGCTGAAATGACAGCAGTGCCAGTAGAGGTGAGTGAAACAGTGGTGAACTCAGCTTGCTGTTGCACAACCGTTCGGCCCCGAAGAAAAATTCTGACTGGCACTCGCTGCCCTGTTTCCCTTTATACCCATATGTCCGGGGCGGGGCATGCAAATTTGTGCTGTCTGCCAACTTGACATTGGCCTTTTCTCAGGTTCAGAGGTTAATTTGCCGTCCCAGAAAGACCCCTTGTGCCACTTCATTTGACACAACATCAAGTGAGTGACAGAAGGGGAATTAGGGATAATTGTGAAAATTCATTAAAAGATTTCAGTGGACCCACAGTGAATTCACAAATTTCAGATGCTGTGCAATACAAATGTAAAATAATTTTGTGAAGAAATTTTAATTTTTTTTTAAAACTCATCCAACCCTGTGTGTGCACCACTTCTGTAGAATTACCCATATGTGTGTGTGTGTGTGTGTGTGTTTGTGTGTATATATATATATATATATATATATATATATACACACACACACACACACATGTAGTTCACAGGTTTAAGTTTAAATGTTTAAAAATGCAATACAAACAAGTATATCTAGCACCTTGAAGATCAAGACAGGGGTATACACCACACGCACATATGCACACAAGCATACATTATGCATAAAGATATTGCAGATATTATTTGCACCCTGGTGCAAAAAACCCTGTTCAAATAATGGTAGATAGTAATTTCACTCTGGTGCAAATAGTATCAGATACTATTTGCACCCATTTTAAATACTATGATACAATATGTGCATCACTGCAGTGTGTTTGTGTTTATTTAGAGTCCCACAGATACACTTCATTAACCCCCAAACTTAACCTTAGAAAAAATAACCTTGGTTTTACTACAATAACCACTTTCTCTGCACTCTTTAACATTCACATGACCATATCACTGAGATTCAATTATACAATTTTTAGCTATTATTATAAGTATTATTAAAAGAAATATTAAGAGTGGAAACAGGAAATCAAATTGGAAAAAGAGTGGGGAAAAAACACAAACCGCGGTCGCTAGGACAACAGTATACATTCATACACTGTCTTTACACCACATGCAACTGCAGCGACATGCAGCGATCACTCACCCCTGAGTTAATCACACGCACCTGCACTTCATCTGTGGCTAATCAATGACTGCATAAGAACTCCGCTCTCACTCACAATCATTGTCTGTTCTCATTGTCAGTGTTTCCCCGGAGAATACAGACACCCTTGTTTGTCTACACTTACCTGTAATTATATTCTTACCTGTTATTGTTCCCCTTGTCAGGGTTTAGTGTTAGTTCATCCTCCATTTTTCATCCTCGGAGTTTGGATTCAGCTGTTTCATTTACGTTTCCTGTAAAGACCAAAAGACTTTGTGAGTTTTCTCTTCATCTGCACATTGTTATATTTCCCTGTTTGGATTTTAGTCATCTGCTGTTCATGTCATAACTGTGTCTAGATTGCCTCACCTGTTTGTTACTCCTGTTGTCCATTCCCTCTGTCAATAAATCCCATGATTGAGTCTATCCCTCTGCCACCATGAGATTCTCTGTGACAGAAGAGCAGACCACAGGTATTCCACCAACACAGCACAATCACAAGATCTTCCTCTCCTAGAATACACAACTATGTTCTGTCAACTCGTCACCCCAACCACAATATCGGACTCCTACCTCAGATCCATTTACTGAATGGGATTGAACTTTCATCGACACACAGCCCTTATGGAGTTGGAGAGTCTTTCCTTTGTGGATTATGTCCGAGCCATGCTGACCATCCATTACCCCTCGCAATTATCGACACGTGGGACAGAGGAGGTCACTCCCATCACCCCCCAAGGTGCTCCTATGCCAGCATTCTCCCCTTACACTGTGGGATATGGCGAGAACCCCGTGCCACCACCGCCACCTGCTCCGAAGACCACAGAGATTACCTCGCTGTTTTCTGCAATCTTCTAAAGTGAATGATCCCCCACTAATGTCTGTACGTTTATCCATGAAGACATTTCCTCACAGATTATCAACGCCCATGTCTGCCATGGTTAACGAGCCAGCGCTAACTCCTGTAGCCTCAGCTGTCCCGGAGCCAATGCCTGTAGCCTCAGCTGTCCCGGAGCCAATGCCTGTAGCCTCGACCGTCCCAGAGCCAATGCCCGTAGCCTTGACCATCCCCGTAACAATGCTCCCAGCTGTCTGGAAGAAGAAGAGTACTCCCCATTCACTGCCGGTGCTCACGACCGTGGTGGACGTTCCCCAGTCGCTGCCGGTGCTTGCGATCGTGGAGGTCATTCTCCTGCCGCTGCTCATGACCATGGAGGTCGTTCCCCAGTCACTACCAGTGGTCACGAACACGGAGGTCATTCCCCAGTCCTTGCCAGTGCTCACAAGCTCGGAGGTCATTCCCAAGTCTCTGTCTGTGCTCTCGACCACGGAGGTCAGTTCCCAGTCACTAACAGTTCCTTCGTCTAAGCCTTCCATGGCTCCTTGCTCCAAGCCTTCCACGGCTCCTTGCTCCAGGCCTCCCATGGCTTCGTCCCTCGAGTCTTCCATGGCTCCACCTTCCAAGGCTCCACCCCTCGAGCCTTCCACAGCTCCACCTTCCCTGGCTCTTCCCCTTGAGCCTCCCAGGGTTCCGCCTTCCCTAGCTCCACCCCTTGAACCTCAGATGGCCCCGTCTTCAACAGCTCCACCCCTCAAGTCTTCCATGGCTCCACCATCCTAGGCTCCGCCTTCCATGGCTTCGGCCCTCGAGCCTCTCATGGCCAGAAGACTTTGTGAGTTTTCCCTTCATCTGCATATTGCTATATTTCCCAGTTTGGTTTACTCACCTGCTGTTCGTGTCATACTTGTGTCTGGATTGCCTCACCTGTTTGTTACTCCACTTGTCCCTTCCCTCTGTCAATAAACCCTGTGATTGAGTCCATCCCTCTGCCTACATGAGTTTCTCCATGGCATTTGACTAGTTTGTCATATATTTGCATGGTTTCACCAGACCTCTGGGGTGAAAATAGCCTCACTATGTGGCAGATCTCTGGGGTGCAAATAGACAATACGTGAAGATATTCACAAGACTATTCAAGATAATTTCCATGTATGTTTAAAGAGCAATTTTTAATTGCTCGAATAAAGGAAATATTTCCAGTCATTTGCCAGATTACCGTGAAACTACTGGTTAAAACATTTTTGCCAGCAATCAAATGTTTACAACAGTATTGTAAAAGTGAATTTGTATCTGGTGGGGGAGGTCCTTATCTGATTTGAATGTAATGCATTAAATATGTAAAAATATATATAATTTGAGTTAAGATATAAATGTCACTGTCTAGAATAGTGAAGCAAATTCCTTTAGTTAATTATGTGCAATAAAGCAACAATAAAGTGAGTGTAAATAAACAGCACTATCAAAGAGTTCAGCTAATTCTTAATGAATTCCACCAAGCATGTTAACAAAGTAATTTTCCACTTAACAAGCTCACTTTCCTTTCAAATTGTTTATTAAAATACAGGATACGAGCTAATATCTTATCTGCATGAGAGTATTCAGAGTATCCAAGCACAATATATTGCAGTCATTGCTACACGTTTTTAAATCATTTTTCTGCATTTTTGCAGTGCAAGGCTACATATAGACCTATATCTACTGATTTGGCACAATGTATGTATGATGATTGGAAAGTTTGATTCAAGGCTGTGGGGGAAGGGAAGGATGGAGAGAGAAAGAAAGAACGAGGGATGGACTTTTGTAATCTGGGATTACATCTCCCCTGTCTTGCTCTCCAGTGAGCAATCACTGCTGTTAACTGAGGACTGACTGAGCTTCATTTAGGCCAGCATTAGGCTAGTCAATCGCCCTATTCTTATTTATTAAGTGCTGCCTACTGCTGTGCATGGAAAACATATAATACTTCAGAAGTATGATGAAACGTTGCTACATGATTAAATCTTGCAGAGCGGGACAGGCCCTCGTGCGCAACGCATGCACTAGCCGCCAAGCAAGAGTCGAGCAAAAAACAGAAATATATAGTCTTATTCACAGTGTTAATTACATTATTTTCAATCCACACATCACCATACTTATTGCATTGCAGGTTGTAACTAACTGTATAAACTATTGTATACATTTGAAATATATGTGACTTTAATTATAAATATATGAAATATTGTATATTAGGGGAATATGTGGCAGGTTTATTTTTATACTTTGTACATTGATATTGTTTTTCATTATTTTTAATTCCATAGTTTGTTTTTACAAACAATAATTACAGTACATCTGGTAATAAGGAGCATTACCTGTGAACACCATGCTCTTAATAATACCATGGATTCCAGGGGAGAACAATGGTAAATGTTCATTAGGGCAAGTACAAAGGATAATTTAACAAGAGCTTTAAAGCCTGGACCCTCATAAATTAAGGATGAAGCTGAGTTTTGCCTTTGTAAATATACTCGGTTCTAATGAATTTTAATGGAAAATGTTAATTCAATAATTAAGATCCTGATGAAAGAGCAATATCAGTTAAGAAGTCCTTCTGTCAAAGCCTTACATAGATTACTGTTTAAGGATTGTATTGTTGTTAATTTCAGTAAATGCACATCTACCTCCCAACCAATTACGCAGTATTAATATTGATAACTTGCACTTGCAATTCAGTAATTATATCACTGTATACAAAATCACTATACTATATCAACCATCATGTGCAACAAATGTGATCTCAGTGATTTCGACCGTGGCATAATTGTTGGTGCAAGACGGCTGGTTTGAATATATCATAAACTGGGATTTTCATGCGGTCTCCAGAGTTTACTCAGAATGGTGCCAAAAACAAAAAACCTTGTTGATGAGAGAGGTCAACAAAGAATGGCCAGAATAGTTTGAGCTGACAGAAAGGTACAATTTTAGTGAGCAGAATAGCATCTCGGTATTCACAACATGTCAAACTTTGAGGTGGATGGGCTACAACAGTAGAAGTCCACATCAGTATTAGGACCATAGTGTCCCTAATAAAGTGCTCGGTAAGTGTATATAAAATAAATACAACGTTCATAGGTGACATTTCAAACATTGCTTACTAACATTCAATAAATAAATATCAAATTTTACAAATAAATACCCAGTAATGAGGTAAATATGGAAAAGTCTTACAGAAAAATAAATGCATTGTTAAAAGAGATTTCCAATAGCTGAATTTCAGTTGAACAAATAAAATGTATTTGCTTAAATTTTAATTCTGCATTTTTGCTACCTTAATTAACATTCAACAGAGGTACTGAATTGGAATTCAAAAGACATTCTCAATTAAATTCTGTATAGCATACTCACACTTGAAGTGTCTGAATATTTAAAATTGTTTTGAGCCTAATTCTGCTGCGCTAAGTACCGATCACCCGGTACAGGTGAAATGCCGAAAGGTCACAGGTAGAGTTATTTGCACAGGGACACTCAAAAACTTCAGCTGCATTTTAGATGCAGAACTGGACTTTTGCAAAGAGCGGTTTGGGAAATCAAAGCTGATGTGCTGGATAGAGCAATAACCTGCAGAGCTGGACAACTGGCACAGCAATAAAAGTGAAGAATCTACACGTGCTGAGGGACTCTGTGTTTGACTCCCTCTACACCCCACTGATGGATGTTGTGACTGGATGCCCATTGTGACCCCATCAGTTTCTCCCACCCCACTCCATCCGAGGGTGAAACTTTTCACATTTAAGTCCAAAATAAAAATAAATAATTAGGAAACTAGATTAGCATGTTCTGAAGGAAATAGCAATGCTTGCGAGGCAGCAGAAATACAAATTTTAGGTATAGTTATAAGCTTTGGTTCTATGTAAATGTCACATATTTCTTGACAGTTTCCATAAAATTCACTCATTCATCTGGCACACTATCACAGTCTCCTCCAATTAAAGGCAGAGGTTACAGGCAATTGCTTCTTTTGGCCACTGTCCGTGGTCCTGAAACGGTTGGTCTAAAATGGAGAATTCTAACCATAAATCGCCAGTACATAATCACATCCATCCAGCGTAGAATGTCAGCAGCAGAATATCATTAGCATCATGTCACAACAAATCATCTTTGTCCAACACCAGAGAACAGGACAAACAAGAAAGGTCATCGACTGTAATTGGAAATGCCTCCTATTGGGGATCACATTCCGCCTTTTCCAGACAGAGAGACCACACTTAAGACAGAAGGGCAGACTCAAGAACAGAGAACTCCAATTAAACCTCCTTACACAGAGAGACTGACGAGGAAAGTGTGTATTTCATTGTACACAGAGGCACACTCGCAGTGATTACCAGAATGAAACAATGACATAGAACAACTCAGATCTAAATATATGGATGAATGGGATCAAGACCAAGACTGGATTCAAACCTGTGTCCCAATGAGAGCAATATAGAGAGTGAAATGATCTACAAAACAGAATTTGAGTCTTTAGCAGACTCCTAACTAACTGTTGAAATCAAATACTTACAGTAAGGTGTTTGGAACAAAGCATTAGCCACGATGTTTGTGGAATATCAATACAGTCCTGCCGTGCAAGCAATGTATGTATTCATAGTTGACTTCTATTTCCAAAGAGTAACAATCTACACAACAACAAAGCTAGATCGCTACTATTATAATCAATGCAGTTGTTTGTGCTTCAATGTAGCAACGTTGGGCACTTGCAGTCTAGACAGCTTTATTGATTATAATGGAAGCAATCTTTGTTTTTTGTTTTGTCCTACCTGGTCTCATAGAAACATTAATGCACCTAAAATATTTAATTATTTTTACGTGGCTCATTGTATGTATTGCAGCAGTGAAATGAACACTAGAAGTGCTACAACAAATAACATTTTCCTTTCACACAAATCAAGAATAAACTGAGTGATTTTTTTTGCTAAAATCGGTCTAAAATTAGAACTTCTCCCATTGGCCAAAGTGGTAAGTGTTGTTGGGTGTAATATCCACAGAGTGGTGCTAAATGTGAGTTGTGAAGCATGTTGTTTTCAGCTGAACAGCATGTAATACAGTGAAGAGGAATGTATATTTCATCAACTGTATCTCCAAACCTAAACCTTTAACATCAGTGGAGTAAAAATGTATGCTAATGTTAGAGGGAAAAGTGCAACCTCAATCACACTCATCACCAATAATGCAAACAAGATTACTTCTTGGTTTCCACACAAGATCCGAACTCAGTCTTCCATGCTGCTGACACAACATGCTTCTGGTTGTGCCACATGGAAAGGTAAACCCACCTGAGCCAATGCAAAAATGTCTGATGGTAGTTGCCGCTTGTCAGTGAGTACTGGAACTCTCGGAAACAAAATGTAGACATACTGTGTGATCATGTTTAAATAAACAGATAGATTATCAGTTAATTTAATTATATTTTAAAATAAACTACATTTACAAGCTTCTTCAAATGCTATCAATTTCAGGGGTAGCTTAACTGATATGGATTTTGCTTTTGCAATGTAAAGGAACAGGGTATGAGTCCTGAAGAGCACGTGAGTCGACTTGTGAGCCGAAAGTGTCATAGAAGCACCATAATCTGATGTGTTTCTTCAGCAATTGCATTTTTCTCACATTTGCATTTATGACACAATTGTATAGGTTTAAGGTAGGGAGGTACATTTTGTTGATTTTAAACTCAATAGAGCATTGACCTTAAAAGCATAATTTGTTTGGCAAAAAATGGAACCTGCTTTTAGCACCACTCTCTGGAAATTTCAGTTTGGAATTGCTACAAAAAATTGCTTGCTTTCAATCTAGATTGGGTATTTAATTGTCGAAGAATGCATTTCAGACTTGATTCCTTCTTTATCTTTATTGATATGTCTGGACTTTCATCCTTCTTTCCACCCTTTGAGAATAGAGAAATCTGCTTGGAGGCTCTGGGCAGTCCTTGCTTAGTGACTTTCACCAAAGTTTCTCTACAATGGAGGTGAAAAGAGAGCATTTTGAAGCTGTACAGTAGATTACTGTCTCTGACGACTTCGACTGGTTTCTCCTGCAACTTGTAATGTTGACATGCTCAAACCCCTTCCCTTGTGGTCCAACCCATTTGTCCTGGTATAATCCATTACTGTTCAGACAGAATTGACAGCACCTCAACTCCATCTGCCTTTGCTCTCCCCTGGAGGCCTTCAAGATCGACCGAAAAACTCTGTACAGAAACATATTTACCTTCCTAATACTTCTGTAAATGTCTCATGATTGATTCATAGTGGATTATTCTTATGTCAGGGCCCATCGGAAAGGTCCTATAATGAAGATGTACATCATTCCACACTTGCGACCCTATTCACATTCAGAAGTGATAAATGAGACGCATGCCATGGGATGCTTGACAAGTATGGTGGGGAAGGATAGGGTGAAAGAAGCAAGAGAAAAAACAACACATTTCTTTTCAAAGTGTGTTTTCCCTCTTGTCTCACAGTGCAGGAATGAATGGGTCAGTCAGTTGCTCCAGGTAGTGTTTGTGAGAGCTCAAGGCGACACAGAAATTGGTTTCTTACCTAGAGTTGTCGAGCTATGAATTGAAAGCAAGAGTGAGGCATCTTCCCTGCGGAGAGCTCAACCGCAACCCTTGCTGACCTTTTTCGAATTCCTTTGTCATACAGACGTATTAAACAAACAAATGTATGTTTTGGTTTGCAGGAAACAGTTTCAAACTGTGCCCGTTTAATAGCGAATTACCTAGGGCTGTGTCTTGGGTCCATCAGCCTACTGTATTGATTTCTGCAGATGACTTCATCCTGGGATCAACCATAGCCACCATTATTAGAGTGCTCTTTCACTGTACCCAGTGCAGTGATAATGTTGATAAATAATACAAATGATATGCACTTAGACTGATGTTGTGCAATGCAACAATAAGAAAGTGAAATTTCCATTACCAGATACTCCGAATATCTAAAAAGCAAACATAAACAAGTGATCTTAAATGTTTCTGCTATCTTTTCGATTCACATGACGAATAAGCAGCAACAATAATAATCATGCATTTTTAGTGTATTGATTAATGGATTTTCTAAGACTTGGAGTCTTTCTAAGAAACTTCACAGGAAAAACTGTTCACTCCCCTACTGAACACTCAGCAACACCTAATGAATATTTAATACAAACTGAAATGAATGACAAAACAAAATGAGAAATTAGAATGAAGACTACAACACAGCAATCATCTACACAAGGGGTTCCCAAACTCTTTTTATTTATTTTTTTGGCAGCTGAAGCCTTATGGCCCTATCATATTTGATTCATGGTTTTCTAAAGCCTCTATATCATCAACATGACTTTGGTGAAAAACAAAAATCTTGTTGTTTACAAGATACTAAAAGGCTACTGCCTCCTGGGGCCTGTACCATGATGGTAGTTGAACAAACTCAGGGTTGCAGGATTGGTTTAGAGTTGACAAAACCAAACCAATGCAATCAGGCTTTATCGGTACCATGACGCAGCTCATCAATTTTCTTTGTCAGCTCAGGCTTTGATCCTTAAACTATGATTACTCCACGGGCACGTGCACATAAAAGAGTGACGTCGGCACCGAACAACCAATCGCATTCGATATGGATAGAGCGAGAGCTATATATTTTTCTGCGGAGGAGCAAGAGATTATTATTCCGAAATACGAAGAATATAGAAATGTCTTTCAAGCACGCAGTAACACCGTCTCTGCTGCCAAAGCAAGAGAACAATCTTGGAGGAAGATTGCTGATTGCGTTAATGAGTAAGTTAAACAAATACATTCTATAGGCCATTAATGTAAAATTATGTATTTAATCATATTAAAAATGTTTTAAATAAAATGAAAATGTGTGTGTTCATGTTAATATATAAAACATGTGTGTGTGTGTGTGTGTGTGTGTGTGTGTGTGTGTATATACTGTATGTATATATATGTATGTATGTGTGTGTGTGTGTGTGTGTGTGTGTGTGTGTGTATGTGAATGTATTGGCATGACATCCTAAGAAAGATTGATATTCATTGTTTTTTAGATGCAACCCCAACTCCAAACGTTCTTGGCAGCAGATCAAGACAAAATATAAAAATATAATTCAAAGTGGTGAGTATTTGCCACAACCTTTTATTATTTTTGTGAACATTTTATCACAAACACTTGTTTGCAGCAAACAGAAAAAAAGTGTGAAATACGGAAAACTGGGGGAGGGCCACCTCTTCCAGAATACACTGTGGCGGAGGAGTTGGCTCTGAGTAACAATAAGGGACGGCCGGTTATGGATGGGATTGCAGGTGCTGTGCAATCTGACCCTGGTGCTGGCTCCTTGAAGCAAGCGACACTGGGTATGTGTGTGCAATGCATTACTAATTTTTAAAAAGTGCTAAATATGGCTGACTCTATGTTCTGCAGTAGAGGGAAATACAGTGTCCCTGTTGAAGCCAGCACACATGCACACAGTCTCCCATACAGAGGTCAGTATACAGCAGACAAAACACAACAGTTATGCTTTATATTGGCCTACTTTTATTTATTAGGGTGAAGCAAATTATGAAGACACTCTGTCTGTGTGTTCTGAGACAGTTGCTGAGGTGAATGCATTGGGCTTTTTATTATGGCACACATTGGAATGTCATAATTAAGTGACTGGCCCTTACACATCTCTTTTATTGTAGGGTTTTTCACAACCTGACCCAGAAACTGAAGCCTCTACCTCAATGGGCTAAAGAAGGAATGTGAACAAGGTAATACTTTAAACCCTTGGCATAAATTACAGTCAGTCCTATGTTTGTAAAGTCATGCCACTTTTTGTAATTTGATTAACCTCCAGAAAACTTGTAATGACTGTTTGTGGTGGAATTGTTTCAGGTGGAAACCGACTCAGTCAGGGCCCTTTACAAAAGGAGTCTAGAATTAGACTGTTCACTAAAGGAGCTGGACTGTGAGCTGAGGAGGCTCCAAATTAAAAAAAAAATTAAATTGGAGATCAAACAGCTGGAAAAAACAGATCTCAGTGTGTGAACTTATTTAACCAAGTAACCCTTTAGTATGAACACTGACTATTTATTAATGTAACTTTCTCTTGCACTCTTTCTTCCTCCCTAGCCACATGACCAATAAAACAGTTTGAGACCTATCTGATTCTGCAGTGTCAATGTGCTTTTATTAAGTTAAATATTGTGTTGTGATTGCATCTCTGACAGCTGTGCCAGCTGGGTGGTCAAGTGTGATGGGTCAATTTCATCGGGGAGAAGCTGGTTTTGTGGTGGTACTCGCTCCTTTCTGATAGTGGCTATATTGTGCAGAATGGCACATGCAGCCACTATCTGTGATGCCTGCTCTGGTGATACTCTTAAGTGCCTGAGGCAGTTGAAATGTGCCTTTAGAATGCCAAAGCTCATCTCGATCTTGATCGAAGCGGTTTGGTGGCCCTGTCTGAGGGTCAGGATAGGGGGTTAGTAAAAACCTCTGGCATGCATAACCCCTGTCTCCTACCAACAGGCCATCAAAAAGCCCTGCCACAGAAAAGGGAAAATTGTGTAAGTTTTGCTGTCACAATTAAAATGTACACTAAAGTGTTTTGTACTGTAACAAATTCAACTTGCCTTCCTCAAAGCGCTGACACAACATAGAAAATGAAATTTGTGAGTCATGCACTGAGCCAGGCCATTTGGAATCCAAGCTTGTGATCATGCATTCATGATCACAAGTCATCTGCAGATGAAATGTACAGTAAATATTGTCCTATCTGTTAGTTACTATTAATTTAAAGATTGATCTAAATTGCAAATAAAAATCATCTCACAGCCCTACCTGAACATTAAGGCTGTGAAAGGACTTTCTGTTCACTTCATGTTCTCCTAGAGCTGTGGAGATGGCAACATGTGTGCAGTCTATTGCTCCAATGACTCTAGGGAATCCTATCATAGGAATAATAAAACAAAAAAATAGGCTACATATTTAAAACCATTCTTAACATGTAGCTACTGTAGACTATTGTATAATACATTTAATTGCTCTAAGTGAAATCTGCTTTTTGAAGAAAAAAAAACAACTGAATGTGAAAGGTTAAATTTGTTCATGTCACCCTATCAATATATCTTACCGGCAATTTTATAAAAGCCCTCTTTTATGGACATGGTTGACAAATGTCCAGGGAACACAATTAAGCTATTTATGTACCCCTGCAGTGTGAGGACCACCTTGCGAATGGTTCGACAAACTGTGTTTTTCCCTAGGTTCTCTGCATCACCGACCGCATACAAGTATGTTCCACAAAAAACGCAACGCAATACATACCATTTGCGGTACAGTAAGTGCATGGCTTCGATGAGTCACATTTGTTATGTGCGGCTCAAGAAGTTAGCAAAGATAAGACAGTCCTTCTGTGGAAAATCTGTATCTTTCATACAAATAAGTATCAGGAAAGTCTGTCTGGGATTTTGTCTGTCCCTAAAAACTCTTTCTCTATGAAGTGCTCGTCTAACAATTTGCACGGAGATGTCCACAGGATTTGGAAGAAAAGGTGAAGCCATTGCAACAGAGAACAGAAGCTGGGAATTAGTTACGTCACCTATATGTTTCTTTGCTCACAGCTGATTGGTCAAACTTCAGTCTGAAAACTTGAATCCAGAACATAACCTGCCCTGGACCAGGTTAGCCAGCGTTAGTTACTATGGTGATGAACACTGCTAAAAGCCAAACCACTTTCATGGTGCCTAAAACCCAGGGTTGGCGCAAACTAAACTGAAACATACCTGGCTAGCCACCTAAACCGGCTTCATGGTATAGAACCTTGGTGAATTATCCATGCTGTTCTAACCTTTTTAACCTTGTTTCTAATGTATAGTTATATAAACACTAACATTGTATAAAATGTATTGGAGTGTTTATTTGTAAATGGCATCTGCCAAACAGTGTAGCTATATGCAACCCAATAATCTGGTGAAACCAAAGAAATATACAACAAACGTAGCAATAGATGTTGCTGCAGTGGCATGGGGTGTAAAGAAGGTGTGTGAATGTGTACTGTTGTACAAGCGACCACGGTTCAAATCCACTTTTTTCCCCACTCTTTCCCATACGATTTCCTGTTTCCACTCTCAATATTTCCTTTAATACTACTATAATAGATACAAATGAATATAAATGTTGATTTCATGGCAGTGATTTGGTCACAGTGAATTTCGTGGAGTTCTGAGAAGGATTTAATATGGAAGCAGGGTCTGTCAACCGCACTCGTTCCCATTGTTCGGCAGCTCTTGTGTGTAGATTACATCACTGTATTAATAATATTGTTGCAACCATGTTTTTTGACAGAAACGTCTAGGTTACTTAAAATGTAACCCTTGTTCCCTGAGTGAAAACGAGATGCTGCATTGGGACACGCTCTGAGTGTCACGTGGCCTGAAGCCCTTGTACAATCACGCAAATTTATTGGCTGAGACGTTTCAACGATGCCCCTTGGGAGCTACTTCACAGGTTCTGTAAAAGCGCTCATTTTGGCACCATCAAGTCGATTTTCTGCAGGAAGGCACAAGACTAAGCAGCTGCTAGAGAGTATGGCCAACTTACGCAGCATCTCATTCCCACTTAGGGAACCAAGTTTACGTTTCATGTAACCAAGATGTTCCCTTTGCATAATCGCATTGGGAATTATATATATTCACACCATGCGAACATTAGCTGCAAACTGTCTACACCTGTGTGGCAAGCACATAGTGGCGCACAAGCGAGCTAAAGTGTCTGAATAAAACAGAGAAAATTTAGAGTGGTCCAACAGAAAGCTGGAGTCAAACCCTCATCCAGATTATAAATTAATCTAACACACCTTTAGCCAATGCCCATGAGTATGCCATGCTCCTCGTAGAATGGGCTCGAATACCAGAAGTTGAAGGTAAACACCGTGCTTCATAAGCACTTGAAATTGCATCAGAAAGCCAATAAAACAGCCTTTGCTTGGACACGGAAACACCCCTGTTGTAGCCACCAAACCAGACAAACAACTGTTTTGATTTACGCCACTGGCTAGTAAGGTCAACATAAACTTGCAGGGCCTGAACTGGAAAAAGTATATGAAATCTTTCATACTCCTCCGACACAAATGGGGGAGGATAGAAAGCCTCAAAATTAATAGTCTACGAGCTAAATTATATAGAAATGACCTGGGCAAATAGCCCAAAAGAGGTCTTAACACCAGTCTTAAACACCCTGGTGCAAAATCCATACACAGCTGTGGCCAAAAATATCAGCACCCATGATAAATATGAGCAAAGAAGGCTGTGAAAAATATCTGTCGTTTATCCATTTGATATTTCAATAAAAAAAATCCACAAAAATCTAACCTTTTATTGAAAACAATTAAAAGAGGGGAAATATCTCATTATTAAATAAAATATTTTCTCAAAAACACACTGGCCACAATTATTGGCACCCCTAGAAATTATTTTGAGTAAAATAAATCTAAAATATATTCCCATTCATATTTAAAAAAAATTCAGTGCACCTGGGTAACTAGGAGCATGAAATTGTTCAGCCATGACTTCCTGTTTCACAGGGGTATAAATATGAGGTAACAGAGGGGCCAGATTCCCTTAATCATTAATCATGGTGGCGATCACGAACTGGAGACAGACGTGCCTGCATCGCTCGCGAATCCAGCTCCACCCATAGAAAGTATATTACCCTGGCAACATGACACTCTTGTCTAGGTTACACACAGCCTTAAATCAAATTACTGAGAATGACATCTCAATGTCGGGCAACCAAAGTCTCAGAGTGGGGAAATGCCAACCATTCATCAAGATAATTCAAAATGTGGATGCCTTGAAGCCTCAAGGGCTTCCATTCATTCATCCATTCATTTTGTAAAGTGCAGTGCCAGTGCAAGTCCAAACGGAAGGATGCAAAATTGACATGCTTGCCCCCGAAGGCGAATCTTATGAAGCGCTTGTGCTTTGACGCAATCTGAATTTGGAAATTACTGTCCTTCAAATCTATTGTCACAAACCAGACCCCCGGCTGCATTTGTGACATTATTTGTTTCAGCGTCAGCATTTTGAATTGACATAATTTTAGTGAAATTCAAACGTCTCAAAATCCAGAATGGGATGCAAGTCACATTTTTATAATGGATGTAAAAACTGCATTCTCTCTGAGAAGGGGGAATCTCCTCTACTGCCCCTTTTTCTAAGAGAGAATGAATTTCCCAAATCAAAAATGAGGCTTCCCAAACAGAATCATCTGTCGGAACAATCCCATTGAACACCAATGGAACCTGTCTGAATAGAATTACATAACCATGTTTTATCATTTGGGCAACGTGTGGTGCTTATGTTCACTGCATGTTTTGTGTACAATTGTGCTTGATGAACATCCAAATTCTGTTATACATGTCTCGAGACCCTTGGTCATGGAGACAGAGGCTGAATTTGAGAGGCGTTTAAAAAAAATTATGTTTGCTCCCCAGCTAGCTGAAGGGGAAAACTGAATCATATTCTCATTGTCAGATGGTCAAGGCATGCACAACGGTGAACTCATCCCGATACTGAATGAAGGGCAAATAAGACCAAAATGGATATGTTTATACAGTCCAATTTTTTTCACTGAATAGGGGCTCATCCTTTGTTACACAGCAAGTCGTCAGGCTCATAAGTAGACCTATTTTTATCATACATTGAGTTATATTACATGTGCCCTGAGACTCTTGGTCACGGAGGCAGAGGCAAAACTCAAGCTGACAACATTCAATACTCATTTGCCAGTGAAATTATGGGGGAGACTGAGCTAAATTGGTGTACTGAAAAAACAGGTTAGAACTAATCTAACCCAACATATATGTGGAAACAACGCATAGTACCCAGATATACAAAACTACTTTGTGAACAACTTTCTTGACCAACTCATTCCTCAGTGCAAGCCGCAGGGGGAAAACAAGGGAAATTCCAACTGATATTAGCTCAAAGTATTCCTTAACACGATGCACTTGGTTAGACAGCAAAACCATTGTGTGTATATCCAACAGCTGACTGGAAAGAATGACGTCCATGCTGGCATAATAAAATTGAGTAGAGAATGTCTGCATTGTCCACGAATGGTGGAAGACAAAAACAAAAAAAATAGTTAAAATACTTTGCATCTCCTGATACCATCCCGAAAGAATAATGGCACAGACGAAGCACTCGTGCGTTGGTTCCCATTCAGCCCCCTAGTTCTGCGGCCGGGCCCACCAGTCCCACCAGTCCATGCATGATCCCCTCCGCTACGAGCAATATTCTTTGAATGGGGAGAGGAGAGAGAGAAAGGCAGAGGCCACTCCTCCATTGCCTTTTTCATGTGTATTCTCCCAGAACGACACAGAAAAAGACAATAGGGACAAAGGGGCCAATTTGTTTCCTTATCTTCAATGACAAGTTTTTAATAGTGATGGCTCAAAATGTGCATGGTAACTCTTTCACATGCTTGTTTGCCAGAAAATGGCTGCCACCTAGGCCTCAGAGCATGTCTGATGAGACTCGCACATTTGCTAAAGGGGAGGGCAACAAACATGAGGAAGAATCCGATCCCAGACACAAATCTGAGAATCCCAAACTGCCCCCACACATGTAGCTCTAATCTGGAGGCTGTGGAACTGGAATAAGTGGGGGTATCGCCTCATGGTGAGAAATTGCGAGCCCGAACAGCACTGCTGTCCCTGTTGGACCCTTGTAATGTTTGGGGAAAAAACATTAAAACTGCTCTGAAATGATGCTATATAAAACGTTGCTTCATAAATTCCATCTTGTGTTGCCATTCAAAAGGGAGAATAATAATGATCCTCACTTCGATGTGAGACATTGGTACAGTACGGGCCAGATGAAATTGTGCATTGAAGAATGGCCTCGATGGCACCAGAGCGAGCATTTTTATGGAGCCTGTGACGTTGCTCCCTTGGGTTGTCACTTAAGCGGCACCAGCCAATAAATTGGTGTGATTGTACAATGGCTTCAGACCACATGACGCTAAGGGCTTGTCCAAATGCGATTATGGAGCTCAAGTTCCAATGAAAGGGAACCATACTTTTAATGCAATTAATCATGGTGTTAGTACAGTAATATGGTGGTAATTTAGTAACAAATGTTAATTTTGTGTTTACTGTGAATTTATAAATACCTTTGACAACAATGGAAAGTTTGCTATAACTCTTTTTGTTAAGATTTTTGTTATGTAATTTATTTTCAATTGATTGATTGATTGATTGATTGATTGTATTATTTGTTGCCTTGAATGTACAGCTCATTTGCTCATTCAATGTTTGGGATTCATTAACACCCGGTTAGGAAATCCTGATCCACAGGTACAAATTAAAACATATTCAAGTAAACACGTGCATGTGGTGTATCCTCTTCCTTTGTTTTCATATTATTTGGAGTTAAGGGTTAACATTGGCTGGAATGGCTTTCTGCTAACTTCATTCAAGTAAGAAAAAAATATTGGTGGTTTGTTTGACTATCAATTCCATTTAGTTTGTGTATGCTCCGTTCCAGGTTTAAAGTGTTTCAACACACACACTGGCTCCTTTTAGCATGGAGAAAAACCCGTTAAAATGTTTGTCACAATATTTATTATTTTTCGGTCTAGTCAGTGGTGGATGCTGGCATAAGCATTTACATGGAGCAGAAATGTTCTACACGCCTCTAGTAGTAAACATACACACAGCTCTCAAGCCCAAGCTTCTCTTCCCTGCAGTATATCCATGGACATTTTTGGACATTTGGTAAAGAGAGGTAGAGGATTTAAGGGTTCCACAATATCAAAAATCCCACCAGTAATTACCACCAGTAATCATAAAGATAAGAGGTGGCAACACCACATTAACCAGCTATTATATCCCTACCTCTACCTCCCCCTGCTTCTTTAGCAGTTTGCATCTGACTGCTGGACATGTTCCCTGTGGCTCCCAGTAGGGGTTTCTTTCAGCGTCTAACCCAGTCTTATATCCACTAATATGATTTGATGCTTTGAACCTAGTCTTGATCATTTCAGGATCAAACACAAGACAAACACTGAATTCAAAGTGCCTCCTGTTGTGCTTCAACCTGATATTCATAAATGACAAACACAGGAGTAAAGAACCTCCTGCTGTGCTATACAGGGCCGTAACCAGGGTTTGAACATTTGTGAGGTCTGGGGTGGTGTGCAAAGAAATGTGCCATAATTAGACTTACAAATGCAAGCCATTATATCCAAGACGTATTTAAATAATATATTTACATTTAATTAAAACATATTATCTACACATGGAGATGTAGCTTTGTAAAAAAAAAAATATTTAAAGGGCACCTATTGTGCCCCTTTTCACAAGATGTAATTTAAATCTTTGGTGTCCCCAGAATGTCTGTGAATTTCAACTCAAAATACCCTACAGATCATTTATTATACCATGTTGAAAATGCCCATTTTTGGGTGGGATTCAAAACTAACTGTTTTTGTGAGTGTGTCTTTAAATGCAAATGAGTTGGTGCTCCCCGCCTGTATCCAGAATAGGGCAGAGTTTGATATCTCTGCTTAACTAGACATCATATGCAATATGACTGACAGTGAAAATAGTGGTGTTCGGCCCTATATGTTTGAACCAGAGACATTGACACTGATGAGGGAGACACTGATGAGGGAGAGACTCCATCAGAAGTACCAACTTTGAGAATGAACCAGGAATTTTCAGAATGGTTATTTGATAAATATATTTATTTGTTGTAGAGTTTTTTCAGCAGTTTTGCAATGATGGATGAGCAGCACACACACACAAATACTGTTACAACATTTGCTATGCGCTATAATGAAACAACACACACAAACAAACATGTTCGTTGGCAGTGTCGTCAACAGTCGTGGGCAGGGCATTATTTTGTACAGAATCTGTGATCGGATTGTTCTGAGACAATGCTTATGATTAATGGGGATTAAAAAAAGGACAGGGTGGATTTTTATCATTATAGGGTGCTTGTGTACACACACTGTCAACACATATTTATGTTCAAACACCATGTAAAAGTGAATTTTGTATAACAGGTCCCCTTTAAGATCCACAAATGTCCACAATTTACAGATAAGGTTCAAACTATTTATATACTATGGGTTAATATAATGTGTGTGTGTGTGTGTGTGTGTGTGTGTGGACTATTGCATGTTTCCTGTAGTATTTTCAGTCCTTGGCTCCTGAAATCACAAAATAAAAAAGACAAACATGGAATATTATTAGTTCAAAAGCAACAGATAAATGAATGCAGGTTAACAAATATTTACTACTTGATGGAAGGCTAGCTGTAGTCCTGTGGCCAGAGGCATCCCACCATCTTTACTTGTCCAGATTGACTTTTTGATGCACATGCATCAATGCCAGTCCTGTGAGTCTGTCATTAGACTTGCTACTTCTGAGTCATGTACTAAGCCTTCGCATGGCAGAGAAAGACCTTTCACGTGCACATGCAGTCACTGGAAGTGTAAGGTAAATTTTCAGCATACACTGTATGTTGGGGAAGAAAGCCATCTGTGTTATTTGCAGAGTTTCCAATGCTGATGCAGGTAGTGACCCATCTTCAGATAAATACTTGAGTCTCCAGCATTCTATTTCCTGCCTTACTGTGGGTCATCATGGTACCCTTTACCATCTCTTCCTTTTTTTCTGTGGGCTTCTTCAAAGATGTTGGTGGTACTAAGTAAGCTGCTAGCAAAGCAGGCTCATTCCTTTCAGCAAATCTCTCATCCAGCTCACTAATTATGTGATCTATGAAAGGATAAAAAAGATTCACCTGGTAGTGATCTTCCACTGACTCTGTGGATAGGTTTGGCCTGTAGTTCGGACTGATCTCAGGGCAGCTGAGAGGAGATGGCGGAAATCTAAAGATCCAGCCGATCTAGGTAAATATCAGCTTCTGCTTGCAACTTTTTCAGATAACGTTAAAGCTGCAAAAACTTCATATTACCAGACCAAGATCAACAGCACCACAGACACTCGTAGCTTGTTTAGAACATTTAACACACTTCTCTGCCCTCCCCCTCCACCACCTGACACATCACTTACAGCAGATATCTTCGCCACATTTTTTACTAATAAGGTTACAGCCATCAGCAATACATTCACAGCACCACACCCTGTCAAACACCCAACTCCCGTATGCAACTCTTCTCTCTCTATGTTCTCTCCTTTAACTGACACTGAGATCTCAAAACTCCTCCTCTCCAACCACCCCACCACCTGTTCTCTTGACCCCATTCCATCACACCTTCTCAAGGCCATCCTACCTGCACTTACACACATAATTAACACATCTCTTCTTGAAGGCACTTTTCCCACTACATTTAAGCAGGCTAGAGTAACCCCGCTGCTGAAAAAACCTGCACTTAACCCCACACAGATAGAACACTACAGACCAGTCTCTCTCATCCCATTCATGGCAAAAACACTTGAAAGGGCAGTTTTCAATCAGATCTCTGCCTGTCTCTCACAGAACAAGCTGCTTGATGACAATCAGTCAGGCTTCAAAAGTGGACACTCCACTGAGACTGCCCTGCTGTCTGTCACAGAGTCGCTGAGACAGGCGAAAGCTGAATCCAGATCATCAGTTCTGATTCCTTTCTGCAGCCTTTTTCCACCCTCTCTAAACTGGGCATCACCAGAACTGTGCTTGACTGGTTCAACTCCTATCTCTCAGGTAGGTCTTTCAAGGTAGCCTGGAGAGGTGAGGTATCCAAGCCTCATCAGTTACTTACTGGGGTATCTCAGGGATCAGTGCTTGGGCCACTTCTCTTCTCTATATACACAACGTCATTAGGACCCATCATCCAGTCACATGGTTTCTCTTGCCACTGCTACGCTGATGACACACAACTTTACTTGTCTTTCCAGCCCAACGACACCACAGTGACCGCTCAAATCATTGCCTGTCTGGCTGACATCTCGGCCTGGATGAAGGAACACCACCTGCAGCTCAACCCAGCCAAGACTGAACTCCTTGTCTTTCCAGCCAACCCTGATGTTGAACACAACATCACTGTCCAGCTGGGTCCAACTACAGTGTCGCCTTCCAAAACGGTCAGAAATCTAGGGGTAACCATTGATGACAAGCTAAATTTCACAGACCACATCTCAAAGACTGCAAGATCATGTAGATTTACACTCTACAATATCAGGAAGATAAGACCTTTCCTCTCTGAACATGCCACACAACTGCTTGTTCAGTCACCTGTCATAACTAGACTGGACTACTGTAACGCTCTCTTTGCAGGCCTTCCTGCATATGCTATTAGACCTCTGCAAATGATCCAGAATGCAGCAGCACGTCTGGTATTTAATGAACCAAAGAGAGCACATGTTAGCTCTTTGTATCTCTCCACTGGCTGCCAGTTCATGCGCATATTAAATTCAATGCTCTGATGCTGGCATACAGAACAGTCACTGGGTCTGCTCCAGCATATCTAAAAACATTTATGCAGAGCTACGTTCCCACCAGAAGCCTGCGGTCGGCTAAGGAATGTCGCCTTGTCGTACCAAAACAAAGTGGCACCAAAACACTTTTCCGGACTTTCAGTTTTATCATACCACATTGGTGGAATGACCTCCCCAACTCAATCCGTGAAGCTGACTCACTCTCTATCTTCAAAAAACGGCTAAAAACACATCTTTTCCAAGAGTATTTAACCAGTCACTAAAAAAAAAAAAAAAAAAAAATGAAAATTCTTGTTGCACTTAAATCGGTTTTGTATACTATTCTGATGATAGTGAAACTTTGTAGTATGGTACTTTTTGTACCACTGTCTCCTTAAGATGATTCGCTTATGTTTTTCCTCTTTTGTAAGTGGCTTTGGATAAAAGCGTCTGCCAAATGAATAAATGTAAATGTAAATGTAGTTCTGTTTTACAGATATTCTATGCTTAGCTGAGACCACATCAACTGAGTTGGCCAATGCTGTGGCTTTTTGAAAAAAATGGTCTGAATCCTTGCTCATTTCTTTGGTTGGCTATGACATGCTGAACATATCTTGCCTCCTCATATGCTGTGATAATATCTAGGTTGATCGTTTGCAGTTGTTTGATTAGAGGCTGTATGTAGCCCAGCACTTTGTTGGACAATACAGCTGTAATGATGGTCTCAAATGTTTCCATACTATGCCTGAGTGTACTTGCCTTTCCAGAGATGGAAATTACCTCTGTCTCCATGGTCTGCAAAACAGAATGAACAGTTGTGAACTTCTCCACAAAAGAACTCAATGTGTTTGCTCTGATATCCCATCTAGTGTCTGACATCAGTGTAGTGTTTGGTTCTCCTTCTCTTCTGCACTCTGTCTACAAGACAATTTTCCTGGCCCCTGTGGCTGAGAAGAATGCAGCAAAATTTTCTATAATGGACATTGTGTTTCTCACTAAAGGAAGATCAGAACAACCATGCATAACAACCAAAGTGAGTGCATGGCTCCTACAATGGGTGTACACAGCCCTTGGGTACAGTTCCTTGATTCTTTTTTGCACTCTTTTCACTTTGCCACTCATGGTAGAGGTCACATCGTAGCCCTGACTCCTCAGGAAGGATGTTAGCATTGTATATTCCTGGATCAGTTCATTCGGAGAGTTCATGAACATGAACAATTCAGTGATAAAATTAATGATTCATCAATGCATTATCAGTCCCTGCATCTTGTTAGTGGTGAGATTTGTTTGTATCCCCTTTTTCAGATTAAGTTACATAAATGCAGCTATTTCTTAATTTTATTGATTGTATTGTGTAAATGTATGGGTTAAATTTGAATGATTTCATCATTGATTTCATGCCTGATAAATACTATTCTGATTACAGAATTAAAAAATAAATACTGTACTTATAAAGATACTGTATTGTCCCCTTAAATAACTTAATTGTATTTAGCTGTCAACTTGTAATGCACCGTAGCTAACAAAATTGAGTTGAATTACTTTACACATTGTGAGGAGATCAAAGTTGTTTCAAAGTCCCCAACACTGTCTGCCACTATTGGAGTTTCTTAACTTTTATGGCCCTGATTTTTCATTTTTAAATATATATTCATTTCCATCTGTGCCTGCTGTTAAGATAATGATACTCACATAACAATACACATGTACATGCAAACAGACAAGTCACACTGGCTCAGTCCTGCAGTCGTGTCTGAGATCTGTTCCAGCTCAGGAGAGATTGATTAATAGTGCTCATAAATCTACAAAGTGCTGACTGCAGATCCTCTCAACTGAGCCACCAAAAACATGTGGCTTCCATGCTCATCATCAAGACGTGTGTTTGGAAAAAGTTAATGAATATACCATTAGGAGGCGGCCGTGATTGATGTGAGTATAACAAACACATTGGCATGAACTGCTTTTATAGTGTACTTTATAATGTACTTGAGCCTGTCCTGGTCTTCTTGAGCTCAGATAGATACCGTAGGCATCACTGAATCTTGACTGATTCATAAATGGCAGCCAGTATGCAAATAATTACATTTCTGTCTAGCTTTTAAAGTAAATGTAAAATATTAAGAAATACATGACAAGAGTTGGTTTTCATTTCTGCTCTAAATGAATGATGTCTTTCTTCAAATGTTTTTTTTTTAATTATTATTTCTCAGTTTGCAATTATTTGACTTCTTTTCTTTTTATGAGTGCATAGATGTAGCTTACTGTATAGTCAATGGGACCTATCACTTTATGTTGTAAACAAACCAATCACATAACTTTTCCTTCTCTCTTTTTAAGGAGATTTGTGTTTTCTAGCGAAGGTGTAGTATTTGTGAAGTTCAGAGAGCCACAGCTGTTCAAGCATTCACCAGATTAATTGTTCTCTGTCTACTAATGGTTTCCATTAAGAATATAGAAGCTGCAACTTTGTCATCATTCTGTAATAGTTTTGGTTGCTGATTTCTCCCAGAGACTCTAAAGAGAAGTCTGTTGATGTTCTTACACAGCTGGTGACATCAGCCAGGATGGGAGATTAATCAAACTGCAAACATTTGTAGTTCTTTGTAAATACATTGGATTACTTCTACTAACTCAAACATTCATCTGCAATCCCATTTTTTTCTGTTCAAATACATATCTTCTTTCTATAATCCAATAATTCAACTAAACATCCCACTTGACAAAATTTTAGAAAAATATGCATATGCCACTGGCATTCAGGCCCCTATTCCAAAGCCAATATCTTGCTTGCCTCTATCCAGCCCAACAGCCTCTGACGTTAATGGCTTGTGGTTAATGTCAGCATCAGCAAATGTCATATTTGTGAATTCATTGCTATCAATTGTATTAATTAGGCTATATATTTGATTAACTTCTAACCTGTTCATCAAAACCAGATCGGTTAACATAAGATGCTGAACTCTGGATGTTAAATCCAAATATTATATTAATATATTGCTATGAATTTTACATCATAACTTAGGGATACTGTCATAGGCATTGAGCTCCGAATATTTTTCTCTACCTCTTTACCTGATTCCTTTATGCTGTTTCTCTCTTACCGAACAGCAGCAAGGTCATGTCTGTGGCGTCAGAATTATATCACCATATATTACATTTGAAAAAGCCACCAAAATCATGATATTGAAAAAAGACTGAGTTTAATTTGATGTTATCAACATTTTTTAATGTTAATTTAAAATATTTGAAAATATTTTGTGTGAATTCACAAAAAAAAAAAAGTAGGTTCCCTTTCGGAGAACTTGAGCTTTGTATGATTGCTGTGGGACACCGTCCGAGCGTCACCTGGTCCAAAGCCTTTATTCAATCATGGCAATTTATTGGCTGATGGCGCTTAAGCGATGCCCCCGAGGGAGCTACATCACAGTCCACATAAAAGAGCTTGCTTTTGCTCTATCGAGTCAGATTTTCTTTTCTTCATTGGACAATCTTGACTGGTCCGTGTTGTACTTGGGACTCATGTCGAGTTTTGTGTGGCAACACAGGATGGATTTTAAGAAGTGCTTACCTCCATGTACACGGTTCATCGTCGGTGAAAATTCCCACGACATGTGTGTTTCCTGTCTGGGGTTTCGCCACATGGAAACCGCGTTGGAGGGTTTCAATTACCCGCAGTGTGATTTGGTGGACATCAGGATGCTCCGAAAAAGGTTTGCCTCCTTTGGAAGGAATTCATTCAACCCACATGCTCGTGCTGGCCACATGTCTGCCAGCGCCGCGCGGCCATGTAACTCATGGGAGGCTGGCACAAATGCAGAGGAGATGGAAGCTGAACAGCAGGTTGACCTTTGATTCTCTCTGTTACTCTCCGATTGATTCGGCTCGATGTTCTCCCTTTAAGTTTACATGCGGTAATTTGCATCCTAGACCAGAGGCCTGCACAGCAGTTTCCTTCAGCACCGAGGACGAAGACACCATGTCTACGGTGGCATTGGATTCAAAGGATTTTGCAGCGGCAAGGCACTTTTCCGATCCTTGATTGTGATTGGCCAATGGTGTCTGAAGTAGTCATGGTGTTGCCCACCCTAGGGTGAAACTCATTTGCATAGCATAACGTACAGTGTTAAAACAGTGTCTTTAACATTTTACCAATGCATTATTTCTTTACCAAACCGATTTAAAATTATTAAAGGCATTGTCTGGAATTGATAGTGACCAATCACGATAAAAAAATGGTTAAGTCATCATCCATGCATTAGTTTATCTATTAATAGGTCTGTTCTGTGAACTGTTGTGTGAACATTCAATAATCATTAACATAAACTGTGCTTTGCACGGAGATGGAGTGGATGTGTAGCAGTTTATATTCATATAAGGCCTCCAAACATAACTATGAATAGATCTCTGTGGCCCTCCACTGCTGCTGTATCCGGGAGGTCCTGAAGGATTTTTTATGGTAGTTCTTGCCTATCTTGGAATAAGTTTGATGAGTTAAAGTTAAAGTGTTCACCACATGGCAGTTAGAGAGACGCCCTGCCATAAACTGGTCCCTGGAATGCCATCTTAACTGATATTAACCACATCTCCCCCCTGCTCGGACTGATCAAGGACCTGAAGTCATTGATCTGGGCGATGTACTAAAAGGGCAACAGCAGGAAAAAAACACAAACCTCACTTCATCCTTCGACCATTGGCAGTTTGAGAAACTATAATTCAATAGTTCATATACTAAATTTAGTACTTTATCAGTACTACTAAACAGGTTACACATTAACCTACATGTAAAGAAAGGTAAACTATGGATAGTCAAAAAGAGAACTACAAAGACTATTCAGTGAGTGGTGTCTAGAAAATAAAGCAATCTCCTGCTACTTCTGTCTAGTCAGCATTTCTTGTAACAGCAGGAGAAAGCTCAGGGAGTGGTCTACACATATTAGATTTGAGCTAACCCTTTTCACCATTTCCTGTTCTGAAAGGTACAGTATCCACCCCAGCGGGCCCATTGTAGCCCACCCACATAGTGTGAAGATAAGTAATAAGCTATCACTGATATCCCACCCCCATGTGAATTGCACTTTCTTAGGTTGTGGCTCCATAGGTGTAGCTCAGAGGCTACCTAACTTGAGAATGATCTTTGCTAATTTAGTTCCCTCAAACAGAATTTGATTCCTGAATGACTTATCTACTTCCAGAGTGTGTCCTGTAAAGCCAAGGACATCAGATATGCTAGAGGATATATGGAAAAGAATGGAGCAGTTAGACATAAATAGGGACATGCCCCATGAACCTGAGCCACCAAGTTTGCATTTCAGCTCATTCAGCCCACCAGTGAAAGACCCCCTACTTAATAGCCCCTCACAGAGAGAGACATCACTTCCATATATCAGTTATGCTGTAGCTGCCAGTGGCCCAACTCCCGCTGCTAGTCCCAGCCATCCTTACGGAGTAGATTCTGACTCACCAGTATGGGGAAAAACCAGTCACTCCATCCCTGATTTCCCTAGTATAGCACCATCCAGAGACAGTAGGCTGCGTCAGTTTAGGGAATTAGCATGTGACATTGAAGTGTTTAATCCTAATACCCCTGAAAGCAACATAGAGTTGTACCTTAAAGGTAGAGGAGTTTGATTAGTGAGGTGCCTTTTAAAGCCTGGCCTGCTGCAACTTCCTTAGCTGGCGAAGGAAGTACAACCTCTGCTGGGCATTTAGGGATGGTATTGGTCAGGTCATGAGCGGTGCCTGGATTCCTCCAGACATGACGCTTGCCATTCAGGCTAAAGAGTTCAGTATTTGATTTATCAGACCAGAGAATTTTGTTTCTCATGGTCTGAGAATCCTTCAGGTGCCTTTTGGCAAACTCCATGTGGGCTGTCTTGTGCTTTTTACTGAGGAGTGGCTTCCGTGTGGCCACTCTACCATACAGGCCTGATTGGTGGAGTGCTACAGAGATGGTTGTTCTTCTGGAAGGTTCTCCTCTCTCCACAGAGAAATGCTGGAGCTCTGTTGAGTGACCATCGGGTTCTTGGTCACCTCCCTGATTAAGGCCCTTCTCTCCTGATCGTTCAATTTGCCCGGGCGGCCAGCTCTAGGAAGAGTCCTGGTGGTTGCAAACTTCTTCCATTAACAGATGATGGAGGCCACTGTGCTCACTGGTACCTTCAATGCTTCAGAAATATTTCTGAACCCTTCACCAGATCTGTCTCGGAGGTCTACAGACAATTCCTTGGACTTCATGGCTTGGTTTGTGCTCTGACATGCACTGTTAACTGTGTGACCTTATATAGACAGGTATGTGCCTTTCCAAATCACGTTCAATCAACTGAATTTACCACAGGTGGACTCCAATCAAGTTGTAGAAACATCTCAAGGATGATCAGTGGGAACAGGATGCACCGAAGCTCAATTTTGTGTGTCATGGAAAAGGCTGTGAATAATTATGTACATGTGATTTTTTTTTTCGTTTTTTATTTTTAAGAAATTTGCAATGATTTCAAACAATTACGGGGTATTGTTTGTAGAATTTTGAGGAAAATAATGAATTTAATCTATTTTGGAATAAGGCTGTAACATAAAAAAAATTTGAAAAATTGAAGCGCTGTGAATACTTTCCGGATGCACTGTACATGAATGTATGTGCATAAATGTAACATTGTTTAAAGTGGTGATTTGTCATTGAATTAGGAGGCTCTTGAAATTAAATACTTGGATAAATGTCTGTGTTCTGATATTATTTATCTTATATGTATGGTTTGGAAGTTTAGTAGATTATTCTCTGAATGTAATGTGATTAATTCAATGAATTCCATATTATATTGGAATGAGATGACTTGTCTCGTTATGATGGGGACGTACAAATTTATTTGTAGTTTGTGCCTGAGAATTGGATTTCAAAATATATGGACAGCATTTGCAGTATGTGTTGAATAAATACTTCTTTATATTATAGATATATATTTTGACAGATTTGAAAAGTCACTTTAAAAGTTAGACATAGGTACAAAGTTTAAGCTCTAAGGAAAAGTTTAAGAGTTTATGATCCAATAATTAACAATAGCTTTAAAATAACCAACAATATGTGACAAAATAGAGAAGATTTTCCTGTTAGATTAATGTGATGGATTGATTGCACCTGCGTGAAATGTTCGTCCTGGTCTGCGAGAGGATAGAAAGTAATATAACGTTCTATAATTATACATTTTAATAAAGTTTGCAGAAAGCGCTTGCTGAGTGGTTATCAGAGCTGTGTGGCAAGGTGATCGCAAATTATGTGAGGAGGCAGGAAGATGTGGCACGGAACGCAACACGGAAGATCGCACAGAAGCTGTATGCATGCAGCTGTAGGAAGCTGTAGCCTGATCAGAAAGAAAGGCATGGCAGAAACAATAGTTAGCTGCTGCAGCAGCTTTTTTGAAAATGAGAGATTATGTGATGAGGGCAAATGCTGCCTTCATGTGCTATCGAAATTATCCTACTTCCCATTACTGAAGTGGTAATTATGAGTATGTCATGTTCAAGTGCTTTGTTGTTGGAAAGAACAGGAATCATGGACAATATTTCGTTCAAACATATTTCTTAAAGGAACTTTTATTTTGACACGATAATACATATTACTCTGTGAGCTCTCTGACGATAATGGAATTTTGGTCAAATACAAGCTATTTTCATGGTGTAAAAATTTACAACATGCATAGAATGGTTGCTGATATACATAAATGAATATGACCAAAACGGTAAGCGCTAACAATTAACTGTATTTAGAAAAATTAATAAAACCTGTCATTCACTACAGAAACATTAGTCTCCTCCACCATGTTGAAAGGTTATGACTCCTCCCAACTCTGCAACTCGAGTATTATCTAACAATTGAAATTGAAACACTTGAAGGGCACAAAATGCTTCGCACATAGCAGGGTCATCTGTTGCATGGATCTGATGTGGGTAAGTTGGCAGGGCCAAGAGGCAGAGGTAAGCAGTGGTTTCTATACAGTATGCTTACTCCAGCGTTGATTGATTGGATTAAACAAACATGCTCCTCCCAAACTTTTGTTAAGAACTCCATATAAGCGTGTAAAAAGTGTTTTCAGAATATTTGAAAAGAATAGAATATGGTGTGTTATATTGTGAATTTTTTTTTTCGCATATCAAAGATATGTAATAGATATGTATAATGTAGCAAATGATAGAACAGGATTTATTACTTCCATGCTGAATCCTTATGAGATGCAACTGGCCTTTAATCCTATATTAAGCTACACAAAACACATAAACTACACAGACTGTGTTTTCTCAGGCACTTATTGATTCTAAATAGACATAAAATTTGCACAATTTCAGTAGTACACCTTAACGGCAATAGCCATAACTTATTGTTCATTTATTGTACTTGCTTTAGTTCACTTTCACATTGTTTCTTTATCAAATACTGTAGTAAAGTCAAATGTAAATCATGTCAATCACTGAAACAACAGCGCCACCTTAAATAACAAATAGCATGTATATTATGTACAGCATGTGTACACTGATAATTCACAATAGTTGCGCGTAAAATTAACATGATAAAGAAGAATTTTTTATGAATATAGTGCTGATTTGTCTTGTAATAAACAGAGAAATAGATATCACGTGATATTAAACTTATATATTGTAGATATTACGTAATCAGAAAAAAAAGATTTATGGAAGCATAAATATACTGTACATTGTGACACTATTACATATTTCAGGTCACTAACTACCCTATACACTTGGTATTAGCGTTTAGAAAAATGTTTTTTTTTTTGGCAATTTTGGCATTTTTTATTGTTACACATAAGATATATGTTGAGGAACGCTAAAGATTTAGGGGTATAACACCAAAAAATGGTTTCTCAAAATATCTCTCACATTATCCACCATCTTGGATGGATTTCTGTGCTTATCACAGTCCATTCTGAAATTGCTTCTCCTCAATGGAAAAAGGCTATGCTGTCTCAGAATTTTGACAAAATGAGGTATCTTGTAGGACAGCTATTTGGAACAACCTTTATATTGAGAGCTCACCTTACAATGCCTTAAAAATACATATGGCATGTGTAACTCACTAGATTTTGGAACAGAGCCAATGCGTTGAAATGCTGCCATGTTACAACTTGTTACTCTATGGATGTTTAATTGAGCTTCTGACGAACAAGGCAACATGTGAGAGGTGTTTCATTCTCATTAAAAATCATTTACATTCGCTTAGCTGTGCATTTAGCCAGATATTTTTCTGTTTCATACTCCACTGCCTCTGAAAGCCATCATGGGGAAAGATAAATGTTTGATCTTTCTCAGCTTTGTCTTGCATTGCATTGATTACATAAATGTTTAGAGCAATATTCAGAGTACAGAAAACAGGTTTGCATATTACCATATCTAAACTACTTTCTCAATAAGAGCTAAGTGGAAATAGTTGTGTCTGTTCATACTCTACGGGAGTAAGACCTGCTTTACTTAATCAACAATCTGGGAATTGGTCGATTTAAAATAACTCTATTTCAATAAAGCAATGAAGATAGAAACAATCCCTCCTCACACATCATAATGCTTCCTTGTCTATCTATGTGTCACAAAGGCTCACGTTGCCAGAGGCAACCATGGGTGGTGTGCCATCTGAGGCAGAGACTAGGTGTCATATGGAGAGACTAACTTCCCAACACAGATCCTCTAATGCACTAATACCACCACTATGAAGGTGACAGCTGCCATGAGTGGAAAGTTGTGTCCTCAAATCGGCATTTTTGGCACGTTTTGTTTGGTCAGTTACTCAATGTAAGCAGATCCTCTAGTGGTCAGATGAAACAGTTCAAGGATCACCTCAAAAGAACTATGAAAAATTGGGTCAATACTCCATGCAACTGGGAAGTTATGTCATCTTCGGTAATGATGGACAGTCACACCAATCTGCAGTAATACAAGAGCACATTAGCGTCCTTTGTAATGATTTCCAGTGCTCATTAGAGAATCAAATATCACGTTTTGTGGGTTTTCACCTGAACAACTAAATCTTGAATCTGCTATCAGAGATGTTCTTACTGTGTGTCAGGTAACATGATTTATAGCATTGCAGGTTATAGCATTTGATGTCCTCAGCAAACTTTTGCAAACCTGTAATTCCGTAGTGAATGCACACTCTAGAAGACAATGTGGTTAGTAACATATCTGCTAAACTTACAGTGATTTCATGTAGGAAATGATCCTTGATCAATATCCTAATTGGTCACCAGAAAACATTCCTTTCAATCAATCAGATTTTAGATTAGATCAGAACTAAATAAAAACAGAACTATTCTACCTAATATTTGTGCATGCTGTTTATTTTATGTGTAATAGAGTATGGGGTTGTTAGCTTAGCAATATGCTAAGTTATTCACTTCACTAGAGGTGAACTGTTGCACTCAGTTGCTGCCTATGTACTGTAATAGATTACAAATCAGTCATTTATAGTTTTACGGATCCATTTCAGATGAGATGCTGCTTTAGAAGTAGGTGTCTGCAGTATGTAGACAGTATACAGCTTAACACATTGATTTCATGCTTTAATGTGTTCATGTGTTAATTTAGTGATTGAATGAGTCATTCACGCATGTCTCCATAAGACTTAATGCAGCCTTAGTAATAACAATGTGGCAAAATATATTTCCAGAAGCGTGAAATAATGGCAAGACAGATCCACACCATATCCATCTCTGCTCTTATACCTATTGAAAATAATTGAACTGTTTGTGCAATATAGTCCTTTATATTATTCTTCATATTTGCATGAGCTCAAGTTAGGGTGATGAGATGTCCCCGTTTTCCAGGGACAGTCTTAGTTTTTGGTGGTCTGTCCCCGACTGGAGCTGTCCTCGGAAATGTCCCCATTTTTCAGCCCGCATAGTGAATTATATTACATGGCAAGTAACTTAACCCGAGCAGCAAATCCTACCTTGTGCTGTTTATTTTGACCAACAAAGGGGGCTACTCACTATAGCAGCTTCAATTAATTTGTCTTCCTTAACTGATTACTTGGTCAGGCCAGTTTTGCCATTAAGAACTGGACTGGGCAATTGAAGAGAATTATGATCATTGTTATAAATTTCTAGGTAAGGCACATACTAGCTATTTATGTTATAAAGTTATATTGTTATGTATTTTATAACAGGTTCTGTATTCGGCGTGTGATTGTATTGAAAGTTTGGCCTTCATAATTCTGAAACTCCTGCACAGACCGCACAAACTATAACATACTGGTTAAAGTTGTCAAATTAATCCTAGCAAATGAACAAATAAAATCAATTTAATAACTTTAATCAGTGTGTGCTGTGTATATCAGTGCTACCGGCCCACTATCCCCTCTTCAACCCCCCTGCACTAGAAATATTCACACACTGACTAAAGAAAGGGCATTCTCACATATTTGTTCGTTTGTTGTTTTAACATATATCTGAAATATATTTAAAAGAAGAATATGACATGAATAACATGGAAAAATAAATACAAATGTATAATAAAATATCTGCAAAGAAATGTAACGTTAGTATATCACAGCATAGATTACATCGCGCCTTGCATGGAAACAAGTAACTGAAATGGAGCACTATAATACATAAGACTTGATTAAAATAAAAGGTGGTAATTAAGAAAAACAGGTCCATATGAGATACGCAAACAGTTAGGTAAAGTAGTATAATAATAATAATAATAATAATAATAATAATAATAATACTTATCAACTTTACCTCCATGCTTGAATTCCACTGAGACAAAGTCTACCGTATTCAATAGAGCATGATACACCACTCCATAAACTTATTTCCATGATTTGTTAACTTTATATTTTTTGCCAAATCAGCTTAGATTCACTAATGTGTTGAGATAACATAATCATCTGCGTTTTTATTGAGTAAACTAATGGCAATGCACTGATATAATGTAAAAAATAAAATAAAATAATAATAATTCAACTAAATGTTATATACTATACACATTTATTCAAATTATTATTTATTTATTTTATTTTAATATAACATTTTATTTTAAATTAACTCAACTAGGTTACTTACTTTTTAAGTTAAACCAAAATCATTTCTTACTGTGCTTAGTTCAGCACATTACCACATTCACCATGGTCAAAATGAAATTAGCATGAAATTTCAATGACCTATTGACCACTAAACTTAAAATGTCCCTGTTTTTCATTTCAGAAATCTGGTCACCTTAGTTCAAGGCTGCAGTCAAAGTGAAAGGCACTTGAATCCAAAGAGTGCAATACACACAATAAGACTTCTGTGATTTTACATTTGCAATAATAAAATGGAAATGTTTCAAATTAATTGTACACTGTTATGCGAATGCAAATGTTAGTTTTATTGTCATATAAAGCCATGCACAGTTAATGCTGTGAAATGTCACTCTCATTAAGAGGCGATCATTTTGCATGGTTGTTATAGCAACCACACCACCACAAGGGAATACATAGCATCAAAACAGATTCAGAATCATAAAGTCTGAGCAGTAATCCATGTGGCATTTGATACATCTCACTGTCCCTTGAAAGAAGCCACCGTAATATTCCAGAAAAGCAGAATGTGTTTTTATTGTCACACTGTATGGAATGGCAGTAACTTTTTATATCACTCACGGGCCAATTCACTTAAGTCGCAGTATCATCTTTATATCATGTTATTCACTAACAACAGCAATCTAGTTTAACCATGTGCTTAATGTACTGAAATAGTGCACTGCTGTGAATATTTAAATTTAAAGCAAAGTTGTGTTTTGAAGCAAGATCTTAATATACAAATTTCATTCAGCACAACTACTTTAGAGTATTAGGAGCTAAAACGATGCAGACAGCTCCTGCAAATAAATGACACAATTCATAATTAGTAAAACCCCTTCTCAATTTTAGTGTGAAGGTAGTGTTTGTAGAGCATCCATTGGTGTAGAGCAAATTATGTCTGTCACCATGTCCACACCACAGTGTAGAAGCATCCCATAGACCCTAATCATCACATTGCGTGTGCACCAATGCAGCCGTTGCACCAAAAGACAGTTTAATTACATGGTAGCATGGAGTCAGTTCAACCAAGCCCTGACATGACTGAAGGTGACTTTGAGTGGATTGCCCAGCACAGCATCGCCTTGTGCAAAATAAACAGCCAAAACACAACGTGAACTATGTATCTGAGAGTTTCCTCATAACCTAAGCCTACCCCATGAAACTATGGCTGTACAGTGATGGAGAATAACATCACTTTACTGAGACTACTGCTGAACATCTCGCAGTGTGGGGCACGGATATTAAACTTAAAGTAGTCTGTATAATGACATATAATTTCGAAATGCAAGTTCAACAGCCACAACATTGTGCTTGAATAAGTTGTAAATGCTGTTGAACATGTATTGCAAATGTTACAGGTCATGCACTATAGTAAGTGTTTGGATGCCATGAGATAGCATTGTGTGAGAAAAGCATTTTATTTTATGAATTTATAATCTGCTGATTTTTTCACGATTTGTGTGAAAGTGAATAAAAGTCATTGTTCTTGTAGCTCCTCTCAAAAATGTAGAAATAGTAACATGACTCTATGAGAATCTACTTTTCTAAGATATTGGATAGGAATGTCCTGATACCATTTTTTTATTCATTTTTTTTAGAGTGAGTACAAACCGATACTTCATTTTTGGGATCCAAAAATGAAGTATCGGAACTCCATATCAACAGTTTCTGAACTCCATATCAACAGTTTATTTACATTTTATCATCAAAATGGTGTTAAATATTTTTTTATTTTTTTTTTTTTTTTTTTATCAAATTAAGTTCATATACAGAACATCACAGCACAGTCCAAAATGCAACAACTTTTGTCAAATAAAGTCTTGCATTACAGAACATCACAGATGTTAGAAACTTTTAAGTATATTATTATTATTATTAATAGTAGAAGTATTTCAGTGAAAATGACTTTACAGTAGTGATATATTTCTGTCATGCTTTTTCCCATAAATTTAGCTTTTATTTTGAAGTGTTTCTGAGTTGTTTTTACCAAGGAGCTCTGATGTTATGAGGGTAGATTCCCACTCTGAAAAAGCCTGTCTACATGACTCAGTGTGATTATAAAACCGCAAAAGGAAGCTATTTAATTAAATAAGTATGTGCTCTGTATGTGCCTCATGCTACAATGTGAATTTGCACTCTATTTACTGTCATCTAGTGATGGCAGTAACGAAGCTTTCTGAAACTTTGGGTCAATTGAACCAATTGCTTCGGGAAATGATTCACTGTTTCGAAACACTCGAACCGCCGCACGCTGAGGACATCTGCTGGTCACAGGGGTGTAAATGCAAGAGGATGACTCGAGTCAAAAGCAGCTACAATGACACAATGCATTAAAATTAACTCACTGCCCTGCTGTATTTGTCACATATTGTCATATATATATATTTCATGGTTGTCTACAGTATCTTGGAATAAACAGATCTGAATATTTGCAGAATATATTGACCTTCTTCTATGTTAGCCTTTAAATATCAAACAAAATATATTTTTTTTTATTCTAAAACAACACTTTGTTTTGTATTTAGATGTAAAAATATATGTATGCTTTGACAGACTGTGTAATAACTATTTGAAGAAGAAATTTTATTGTAATATGTTTCACTTTGACAATATGAGACTCAAACTCAACTCACAAATCAAGTGCTTAAAAAACATGCCAACTACATTATCTACTACTCTATGCAGCGTTCCTTATGTTAAGAGTACAAAAAAAAAGGTGTTATCATGCACAATAGTTCCATAGAAATTCCAGATTCACCTTTTGTAAAACAAACAAATCTCTTTTAATGTCACAAAATCTCTGTTTCTCTTAAATTTCTTTCTCACAAACACACCATTTTGATTATCTTTCCTATGGGAACACAACTCAAGGTGATCGACAGGGAAATTAAAATGACTGAATTCAAATCAGCAACTCTTCTTTGAATCTGTCTGATTTTATACACCTAATTTATTGCTGAACTGATTTGAGATCAGTTACAGTCTACATTGAACACTTATTCAATGTTTCACTGTGGGATCAACGCCCTCTAGCGTAACCACAAATCTGTTTTGAAACAGTGTGACATAAGGAAGCCTTATTTTCTGAAATCACATGAAGACTAGTTTGATACGTGCTCTGAAGCATTGGTTCGAAACAAATTATTTGTAAAGGTTATGAAGCAGTGTTTCAAAAGCAGCCACCACTACTACAAACAGTGTGCAATGCTCATTACAGTGTTTTCCCTGTATGAGCCTTGGATTATCCTTAAAATATATGAGCAGCCAGCATCAGTACAACACCGTCTCAACACACTCACAAGCGCTCTCTTTTGAATTACATGCAAATTATATATTTATCTAATTAAATCACAGCTTTTGCAGTAAAATAATCTCACTAGGGCATGACTTGATTTTAATTTGTAGGCTGAATGTTTACGGGATGACATTTGTATGTCAGATGGTATCGGCTTTTGGTATCTGAGCATTTTTATGAGTACCAGTACATGAGCGAGGAATCGAACCTGATACTGATATCAGTATCGGTATCGGGACATCCCTAATATTGTACTTTCCAATTTGCTTTGCCAACAATAAAACAGGGGGAAAAAAACCTCATTGAGTCCATACAATACCTTGCAACCACCCAGAACACTCATGCAAACGAATAGCAGTGTCCTATCAACACCAGCAACACCCTAGCATTGTGGCGGTGAGTTTTGCTCAATCGTTCACAATTCACATTTTCTTCAGAAAACGAAAAAATATAGTACTTTCTAGTGACACATTATCTTTCTCTCTGGTTACAAGATTTTTATTATTACATGCCTCCATTCGCTCTTTATGGGACTCCCAAGATAATTTTTCAGTCTCCTCGGGGCTCTGACAAGGTTGTACATTAACAACCCCCCCCCCCCCCCCCACACACACACTCACACACACTCACACACTTAACTTCTGTTCTGAACCATAATTGATTAGGTTAAGCAACAGGAGAGAGAAGGTCAAGTCCCAGCATCTGAGCTCCAACAGGAACTCACGCACAGGCAGACACGCAGACACACACGTGCTCTCCGTTGGCCCCAGACACTCCCAAGCGCCAGGGTCAGCAGTATGCCTTGATTCAACATCTGCTCACATGATAGGTAACAGAGGTGTGCTTTCAAAAAAATCCAAAAAAAGTTTGGACACACCTACTTTTTCTTCAATATTACTATTTTCCAGATTTTCGAATAATAGTAGTCATCAAAACAATGAAATAACACAAAAATTATTATGTGGATTATGTAATGTCCAAAAATATTCAAATATTCAAAATTATGTTTTAGCTTCTTCACAATTCTAACTCAACTATTTCAAGGGGTCGAGGTTTGGCTAATTAACATGGTGCCTCTATTGGATTATGCTGACACTACACCAAAGTATTGTAGTGAAAGTCAAAGTATTCATTTTCCTTTACATACTTTTGACTGGTAGTGTAATTTTTAGGAACTATGTTTTAATTTTTTAGGCCAGACTGGTCCAAGCTGACAGAGAGGCTACAGTAACTACCATCTCAGAATGCATATCACGTTGAACCTTCAGGTGGATTGGCTACAACAGCAGAAGAACACATTGTGTTCCACTTCTATCAGCCAAGAATAGAAGACTGAGGCTGCAGTGAGCCTACATTTGTGTACCTCAGCAGAAATCCAGATTTGTCAGACCAGACAATGTGTTTCCAATTGTTTACTGTTCAGTTTTGGTGAGCCTGTGCCCACTGCAGCCTCAGATTCCTATTCTAAGTTGAGAGTAGTGGTACCCAGAGGAGTCTTTTGCTGCTGTAGCCCATCTGCCTCAATGATCGACGTGTTGTATTTTCAGAAATGCTTTTCTGCACTGTAGTCACCTTCCTGTCAGCTTGGACCAGTCTGACCTTGTTTCATTCTCTTTTCAGTCTAGAGACTGTTGCGTGTGAAAATCCCAGAAGATCAGCAGCAACAGAAATACTCAAACCAGCCCATCTAGAACCAAAAATAATACCACAGCCTAAATCAGTGGTTCCTAGCCCTGGAGTACCCCCAACACAGCATGTTTTGGATGTCTCCCTTATTTAACACACCTGATTCAACTCATCAGCTTATTAGTAGAGGCAACATGAGCAGAATTGGGTTTGTCAAATAAAGGAGACATCCAAAATGTCAGTGTTGTATTGCAGGGTTAAGAACCACTGGCCTAAATCACAGAGATCAAAATTTCCCCCCATTCTGATGGTTGATGTGAAAATTAACTGAAGCTCCTAACCCATATCTGCATGATTTTATAAATTACACTGCTGCCACATGATTGGCTGATTAGATAATCGCATGAATAAGTAGGTGTACATGATAAAGTGGCCGGTGAGTGTATATTACATTAGGTCCTGTAACTAGTCACCATTTCTTTAAAGTTTTCCATAATTGTTTAACACCTTTTTGTATTAATTCCTCCAGCAGTGTGATAAGAATACAAATATTTGATGAAGGCTCTCAATTAATATAGGGTCATAACAGTTAATTTGTGGTCATAACAGCTGAGTGCTTAATAATTATAGATCTGGAAAAATACTGTTTAAAATGGTTTTAGATAGAGTATTGTATGTCACTGCAGGACATGTCCTCTTTCCAAATGTATTTCATTTCAGCTATCCTTTCACTTTAAAAAATTACACATGCTACCATTAAATGAACATATTTAACCACAAATCAATTTTCTATAAACATCTCTAAATTATGTTGAGATGGAGAGGAATTTCCAAGAAGTGTTTCCATCTTCTGAGAAGGTTTAGTTCAGATAAAAGGCCCTATTACACAACATTATAAGATAAAAGGGACAGAAAAATAAAAATAGCATGGACAACAAAAAAAATCTAAAAAAATTTAATGCCATTGTCTCTAGCCTTGGGTCAAATTTACCACCCTGACTAACAGGTCAAGGACATGTAGGGATGGGAATTGTAAGGATTTTAATGATGCTGATTCTGTTCCCAGCTCCTTAAACGATTCATTGAAAATGTTTTGAGTATTGGCCGAATTCTTACATTAGCGTGTACATACAGTAAGCCTACTCAAACATTTAATATGGCTTTGTCTGGTAATGTTACAATTTCTAATTCCTGGAAATTTTATTAACATGTGATCTCTAAATGGAACAAATGTCATTCATTTTCCAGAAAAGGCAAGATGTGTCAAAGTAAATATTTTCATTGGATTGTAATGTGGATTTTGGTTTGCATATGCAAAGAAACCTAGAAGATCAAGAACTGTTAACAGAACCGAACATCGTGATAATGCCATTCACACCTGTATATGTGGGCAGAACTTGGTCAGAAAAGGCTGCAGCATGGACCAGACCTTTTACTGAAAAAGTCAGACTACACAACACTATTTTAACCCTGACAAAACAGTCAATCAATCATTAAGTGTTTGTATTTTTCTAAAAAAGGAACTGTTTCTGAAAAAGGTTCTCGATTACCAACCCTAAGGGTATCATACAAAATTATTTCAGCCACAACATTACAAAATCACCTGACATGTTATTATCTTTGCTTCCTTCTGCCCCTTTGAGATCTTAAAATGAGCGAGTGGGACACAGTGTAAGTGGTGTATCCTGAAAGACAGTGAAGAAATGAGATGCCACCACTATCTACAATGGCAGGGCATCGGTGGTCATTCTCTCCTCCAGCACTGTCGATCTATTATGTTTATGTCTATGCTCTGGGGCTGCTGTGAGTGAGCAATAACTCAATTTCACTCGTTGTGTGTCCACTGAAAGCCCTCATGAAGCTTGTCAGCATTATCACTGCACATTTTACCAGCACACCTTACTCTCTCTAAATATGTCCCTGCTGCAAAGCAACTACATTCTCCAGCCTCCATTTTCTCAAATACAAGTGTGGACATTTGCGCACAAAACTGTTTAACCTACTAATGTAACAAAAATATCCTTAAAATCAAACATGAAACTTTATAAATATTACCATTAACTACATAGGCCTAACAATATACAAAATTATAAATATACACTACAATACACTACACTGCAAAATATTGTTTTCTTAATCAGTAGTTTTGTCTGGTAAAAATATCAAAATGTCCTTTAAAGAAGATAAAGTTCCTTGAGAAGCAAAATTACATAAGTTAATAGTGTACGACTTATTTTCAGAGAATATATATTGAATAATGTTTAGAAAAAAATATTAATAATGGGGTAAGAAAAATAAACTTAATTTAAAATATAGTCTCTCAAAACAAATGTTAATCTTACGCACTTTAATTCTCAAGCAAATATATGTATTTATTTATTGTTAACATTTGATACCTTGATAAATATTATTGTTAATTTTTGTAAACTTCTTTTTTTTAAGATATAATGTTAATTATGGAATGTTTATATGACAATTAAAAATCCAATGATTTTGAATACCATTTCGGAACAAAAAATATTTTTTCTTATGTGTTCAGAATATTTTATTATAATTATGTTTAGGAACAATATTGAAGAACACATTCAATTTGAGTCTGTAAGAAAGAAAATTATAATTTATATATATATATAGAGAGAGAGAGAGAGAGAGAGAGAGAGAGAGAGAGAGAGAGAGAGAGAGAGAGCTGCCACAAAATATGTGTATACTGTTTTTTGACATAAAATTGTTCTCAAAACAAAAACAGGTTTAAAAATAATGAATTAATAATTTTTTTGTCATATCTCACTACTTTTCCGCATATCTATTTATACGCGCTGTGTTTTTAGGATGATGTGTCAAGTTGAACATAGTTAAAACTTTGGAAGGCACTGCATTCTTTTATGCTCAGTCCGGCGGTCTTTAAGGCAAAAACGCATTCTGTGTAAGGCTGTCCTGCCTGTTGCTCTCATTGGTTTGACAAGATAAGTTGTCTCCAGAGCTGGATTTGTGCTGACTGAATCCTAATGCCACAGATTTGCAAAAAATTATAATAAAAAAAATCAGGATGGTACATCAAGCTTGAAATGCTCAAGTAGAAACATTCTTTATTATGGAATTCATGTATGGGTGAGGGGCTATAATAATCGTAAAAATCAACACATTAAATCAACAGCCCTAGATTTTTTTTACAGTGTAGGAAAAATGATTGATTCAGGACCCAGATTTTACAATGGACATCAAGTGGTGTCCCAACACAGTTCCAACATTGGTGGATATTTTTGTTGCTTTTTTGTAATACAAAGTACCACATGTAGCTCATCAGCATTTTTCACCGTACATTTTTCCAGCGCACCTTACTCTCTCTGGACATAACCCTGCAGTGTAGCAACCACATTCTCCTGCATCCATTTATTTTCAATTGCATGGTTGGCCATACACACACAAATACACACTGACCTCACCGTGGTCTCATCAAAGCATGGAATCAGCCTCAGTTTTGTTCATTGACCAAGATTCATTCTCACTTCTCATGAGAAGTGAGAAAGGACATGAATGCCCATGTGTTCATCTTGAGCAAAAAAATAACAAGGCTTTCTTCCTCACATGAACAGTTTTTTTTCTTGTTTTTCTCAGTATTATTAAATACTCCTCTGTACATTTTCTACCTTCCGCACATGTCGTTAGACCAGATAATAATAGATTTAGGACATGAGGATGTCCTAAAGGTTGCACTATGTCTCATTCAGTAATGGTGTGTTTTAACTTACACTACCGTTCAAAAGTTTGGGGTCACTTGTCTGAAATGTTTCTCATGATCTTAAAAATCTTTTGATCTGAAGGTGTATGCTTAAAAGTTTGAAATTAACTTTGTAGACAAAATATTATTCTGCCAAAACATATACATTTATTTAATTACAAATCTAAAATTTCCTAAAAAAAAAAAAAGTTTTTGAAATGGATGACTTGGATCAAAATATGAAGAAAAGAAGCCAATAAGTGCCCAACATAGATGGGAACTCCTTCAATACTGTTTAAAAAGCATCCCGGGGTGATTCCTCAAGAAGTTGGTTGAGAAAATGTCACGAGTACATGTCTGCAAAATCTAGGCAAAGGGTGACTACTTTGAAGATGCTAAAATATTACATAGTTTTGGATTTATTTTGGATTTTTTGGTCACAAAATAATTCCCATATTTCCATTTCTATTATTCCATAGTTTTGCTGACTACTATTATTCTAAAATGTGAAATAAATAAATAAATAAAGAATGAGTAAGTGACCCCAAACTTTTGAACGGTAGTGTATGTGTAAAACTTAAATAAGCTGAAAACAATTCAAAATCTTATAACTGTTGCTACATCACTACACAAATCGGCAGGCGATCTGCACTCCCGATCTCTGGACCACCTAGAACTTAAATGGCTGAAGAGCCAGATACCAACGGGTAATCCGCGCGTTGGTGTCTTTCATGCGGTGAAGCCACTGGAGTGGGGTGTGATCTGAACACTCCTGGCTGAGGAGGCTCCAGATTGCAGGGTCTGTTGGTGGTTTTGATGCAAAGCAGTGAGGGACTAGAGGACCTCCGTCAACTGGGAGGACTCTACGGGGCGACTTTCTTCCATCACCCTGAATAATCTCCCGGGTTTCGGCACCAGTGTAAAGCTCCTTGCTCGGGTAATAGAAGGTTCAGGAGACAGTAAGGCAGAATTGAGGTTGGTTTTTATTTTCTTCACTTTTCACAGTACAACAATATGAGTGCACCATCTGTTTCCAAGTTTCTCTCTCTCTCTCGAGCTGCTGGCTATGTCGCCCTTTTATGCCACTCTCCCTGTGTTCCCTGAAATCAGAAACAGGTGTTAGGCATAATTTAGCTCAGGTGCAAGCGCCCTTACCGTTTTTTCATCTCTCCAGATGGACACTTCACTACATCCACGTAGGAGCCCGTCCTGTGGAGCACCTATTCCAGTACAGGGTAGATTGATTACCCGCATTGGATTTGGTCAGCGAATTCATCCGCTGAATTCGTGGACCAGAGGGCTCGGGAGGAGTCATCTAGGTAGCCGAGTTAGTGGGATCTCCTGGGATAAGAGTGCACGGTTTTACCTCAGGTGCAAGTGGTCCACCCGGTCAGTTGTCAGCATGTTACAGAGTTCTACCGGCTCGGACCTGAGAAAACTATGGACGAAACCGACAACCCTGAGGTATTGGGTGTTGCCCAACCCACTGCTCTGCATATATCTGCTAGGGAGGTGCCTCTGGCCAGTGCCCACGAGGGAGTGCACGGCCCGGCAAAAATGGGGGGCGGGGCACAGCCTAGGTGTGATAGGAAAATGTAATGGCGTCAACTACCCAGTGGGAAAGCCTCTGTTTGAGGACAGTGTTCCCTTTCCGCTGTTCACCAAAGCAGTCAAAGAGCTGCTCAGAACATCTAAAGCTCTGTGTGCGGTCCAAATGGATACGCAAAGCACGTACCGGAAACAGCAACGAAAGGGCTGGGCCTGCCTCCTCCCGGGGCAACTTCGCTTGCAGGTTCACTACCTGGTCCCTGAAGGGAGTCGTAGGAACCTTCGGTACGTAGCCCGGTTGCGGCCTTAGGAACACCTGAGTGTCTGCCAAACTGAACTCCAGGCAGGTGTAGCTGACAGAGAACATTTGCAGGTCCCCGACCCTCTGATGGAGGCGAGCGCGATCAGGAGGGCTGTCTTCAGGGAGAGGGCCTTGAATTCGACTGATTCTAGTGGCTCTGAAGTGGGCTCTCTGAAGGCCCGAGAGGACCACTGAGAGATCCCAGGAGGGGAACAGGCTTGGCCAGGAGGGATTCAACCTCCAGGCACCTATTTAAGAACCTGATAATTAAGTTGTGCTTACCCAAAGACTTGCCGTCTACTGCGTCGTGGTGAGCCGCAATAGCAGCTACATACATCTTCAAGGTGTAGGGGGACAGCCTCCCCTCCAACCTCTCCTGCAAGGATGAGAGCACTGACCCAGCTGCGCACCTCTGTGAGTCTTCAGCCCGGGAAGAACACCAATTTGTGAACAAGCGCCACTTCAGTGTGTGAAGTTGCCATCCAGGGGCCAGACATGGAGGTTCCAGAGGTCTGGGTGCAGATGCCAGAGGGTGCCCCGTCCCTGAGAAGGAAGGTCCTTCCTCAGGGGAATTTGCGAGGGAGGGGCTGTCACGAGTATCACGAGATCTAAGAACCAAGTCTGGGAGGGCGAACAGGGGCCCACTAGAGTGACTTGTTCCTCGTCCTCTTTGACCTTGCACAACACCTGTGCAAGAAGGCTTACTGGGGTAAGTGCATACTTGTGCAACCCCATGGGCCAGCTGTGTGACAGCGCATCTGCCCCGAGGGGAGCCTCTGTTCGGGCGTACCAGGACGGGCAGTGAGAGGTCTCTCAGGAGGTGAACAGGTCTACCTGTGCCTTGCTGAACCATTCCAAAATCAGCTGGACCGACTGGGGTGAAGCCTCCATTCTCCGCTGGGCAAGCATTGTCATGATAGCGCGTCCGCTACCACGTTGAGGTTGCTCGGGATGTGAGTGGAATGCAGTGACTTGAGTTGCTGCTGGCTCCAAAGGAGGAGACGACGGGCGAGTTGTGAAATGTGGCGGGAGCGTACACCGCCTTGGAGATTTATGTACGCTACCGTGGTGGTGCTGTCTGATTGGATCAAGACGTGCTTTTCCTGAATTAGCGGGGTAAGGGCAAGAAGTACAGCCAACAACTCTAGGCAATTGATGTGCTAGCTCAGCGGGGCCCATTTCCAACGGCCCGCGGCTGCGTGCCTGTTGCACACGGCGTCCCAACCCAATCTGTAGGCATTGGTAGTGACCAGGACGCATCAGGACACCTGCTGCAAAGGGACTCCTGTCTGTAGAAAGCAGAGGTCTGTCCAGGGTTCTGAAAGTTTGGCGGCAGGCGGAGGTGATAAACACATGGTGCATGCCGCGGCGCCATGCTCGTCTCAGGACTCGAGTCTGGAGCCAGTGCTGAAGTGGTCTCATATGCATCAACCCCAGCGGTGCGACCGCCATGGAGGACGCCATATGCCCCAGGAGCCTTTGAAAAATGTTTTAGGACAGATGTTCCCTGACCAGGACAAGGTGAGGCATTTCAGCACTGACTGCGCGTGCTCGTTGGTGAGTCGTGCTGACATTGAGACTGAGTCTAACTCCATGCCGAGAAAAGAGATGTTCTGAACCGGGGCGAGCTAGCTCTTTTCCCGGTTGATCTGAAGCCCTAAACGGCAGAGGTGCCTGAGAATCTGGTCACTGTGGATGCACAGTAACTCTCGGGAGTGGGCCATTGGATGAGCCAGTCGTCGAGGTAGTTGAGTATGCGAACGCCTGTTTCCCAAAGTGACCTTCATAAAGACGTGAGGGGACAGGGACATGCCGAAGGGGGGACCTTGTACTTCTGGGTCCTTGAAGGGGTTTGGTAGGCGGGGGGGTGTGCGCTTCCTGCGGGGTGCTTGACGCAGTTGCTGAGAGCTGGGCCCGAGTTGAGGCGGAGCTGCGCGTGTTTTGAAAGGCGCAGGAGGACGCCCTCGGCAAGCAGACGGAGCATGGCCCATGCTGGCAGCTTTGCGGCGGAGCATGATGTAAGAGATGGCCTCCGTCTGCTTCTCCTCCGCTGAGGACTGCTGGGTGGAGTCGTCAATGGTGACACCGAATAGACCAAGCTGGGAGATGGGGGAGTTTGAGAAAGCGTGCTTTGTCTTCCTCCCATATCTCGACCAGGTCCAGCCATAGATGACGTTCCTATACCGAGTGCCGGCGCTGGGACCTTCGTGGCCCCGGGGGGGCGAGATCGGTCATTGTTTGCAGGAGAGTCCATGGCATGCAAGTCGGAAGTGCTCTGTCCGGTGGTGCTGTAGGCTTTGGAGGCCAGTGACGACGTCATCATACAGGCTCTGGAGGGGAGCACCGGGCGATCCCGACAGGTGGTGGCGTTCTCGGGATACAGGTGGATTGCAACCGATCTGTCCAACTGGGGGACCGCCGGGTACCGTCAAGGGTAGTGAGAGCGGAGGAGCGAGGAAGCAGGTTTCGGGCAGTAAAAGGTGCCCTTTACAGCTTACTCAACTCGTCATGCACGTCCGGGAAGAAAGGAATCGGGGGGGCGTGGATGTGAGTGGCGCGCAGGCCCGAGGAACCAATCGAGTAGCCGTGATGGTGGGCGGAGGTCTCCAGTCCAGCCTCGCGATCACGGCGGCCCGGAAAAGGATAGCGGACATCTGTGCGTCAAGGGAGAATGCCTGCTGGCCGCGAGGCGAGCCGCACTCATCCCGAGCTCGGACGGAAGCAAGCAAGCATGCCGGGGGGGCGGGTGGTTCGCGGGGATTTAACCGGCGAAACCGAGCCCGTCATATCCCCTTCATCACCAGTGGCGCCAGCCTCAATCCCGTAGGAAGGAGGCACAACAGCTGAAGTGGCTTTCTCTCGTGAGGAAAGAATCCGCGACCGCAATGCTGCCATGGCTATGTTCTCGCCCTGAGAACATGAACCATTCATAAAACGCTGCATGCGTGTGATCGTAGCCCAGGCACGCGAGGCAGCTTTTATGACCGTCAGAAGTGGAGAGAAATCAACCGCATCCAGAAACTACACAGAGGCGGAAAGACATCTTTAACAAGATGCGTCCTGAAAAGGACGTTCAACGCCAGCTGTGTATTGCTCTTACAGGTGAAACTCGAAAAATTAGAATATCGTGCAAAAGTTCATTAATTTCAGTAATTCAACTTAAAAGGTGAAACTAATATATTATATAGACTCATTACAAGCAAAGTAAGATATTTCAAGCCTTTGTTTGATATAATTTTTATGATTATGGCTTACAGCTTATGAAAACCCCAAATTCAGAATCTCAGAAAATTAGAATATTGTGAAAAGGTTCAGTATTGTAGGCTCAAAGTGTCACACTCTAAACAGCTAATTAATCCAAAACACCTGCAAAGGGTTCCTGAGCCTTTAAATGGTCTCTCAGTCTGGTTCAGTTGAATTCACAATCATGGGGAAGACTGCTGACCTGACAGTTGTGCAGAAAACCATCATTGACACCCTCCACAAGGAGGGAAAGCCTCAAAAGGTAATTGCAAAAGAAGTTGGATGTTCTCAAAGTGCTGTATCAAAGCACATTAATAGAAAGTTAAGTGGAAGGGAAAAGTGTGGAAGAAAAAGGTGTACCAGCAGCAGGGATGACCGTAGCCTGGAGAGGATTGTCAGGAAAAGGCCATTCAAATGTGTGGGGGAGTTTCACAAGGAGTGGACTGAGGCTGGAGTTACTGCATCAAGAGCCACCACACACAGACGGGTCCTGGACATGGGCTTCAAATGTCGTATTCCTCTTGTCAAGCCGCTCCTGAACAACAAACAACGTCAGAAGCGTCTCAAGCGCTCTCAAATTCCAAATTTGAGAGCAAATTTTGCATCTCATTTGGAAACCAAGGTCCCAGAATCTGGAGGAAGAATGGAGAGGCACACAATCCAAGATGCTTGAAGTCCAGTGTGAAGTTTCCACAGTCTGTGTTGGTTTGGGGAGCCATGTCATCGGCTGGTGTTGGTCCACTGTGCTTTATTAAGTCCAGAGTCAACGCAGCCGTCTACCGGGACATTTTAGAGCACTTCATGCTTCCTTCAGCAGACAAGCTTTATGGAGATGCTGACTTCATTTTCCAGCAGGACTTGGCACCTGCCCACACTGCCAAAAGTACCAAAACCTGGTTCAATGACCATGGTATTACTGTGCTTGATTGGCCAGCAAACTCGCCTGACCTGAACCCCATAGAGAATCTATGGGGCATTGCCAAGAGAAAGATGAGAGACATGAGACCAAACAATGCAGAAGAGCTGAAGGCCGCTATTGAAGCATCTTGGTCTTCCATAACACCTCAGCAGTGCCACAGGCTGATAGCATCCATGCCACGCCGCATTGAGGCAGTAATTAATGCAAAAGGGGCCCAAACCAAGTACTGAGTACATATGCATGATTATACTTTTCAGAGGGCCGACATTTCTGTATTTAAAATCCTTTTTTTTATTGATTTCATGTAATATTCTAATTTTCTGAGATTCTGAATTTGGGGTTTTCATAAGCTGTAAGCCATAATCATAAAAATTATATCAAATAAAGGCTTGAAATATCTTACTTTGCTTGTAATGAGTCTATATAATATATTAGTTTCACCTTTTAAGTTGAATTACTGAAATTAATGAACTTTTGCACGATATTCTAATTTTTCGAGTTTCACCTGTATAGAGAAATAAACTCTTTTAGGAAAACATTCTCTTTTAAAAGCGCTGTTGAAGCACCCAGGGGCAAAGCTGCACTGCTGTGCAGAGAAAGAGAAAGCCACTGATATCCAGCGTAGATCCAACAGCATACCCTCTGAGAGATGAGAGGCACAGTTTTTGTGAATCGCAGGTCGCTGCTCACACAACCAGTCAGCTCCGAAGAAAATTTCTGAATGAAACAGACGCATTTCCCTCCCTTTATACCTGTATGTCCGGGGGTGGGACATGCAAATTCTGTCTGCCAATTTATCATTGGCCTTTTCTCATAGAGAGACCCCTAGTGTTGCTTCTTTGACACAACGTCGAAGTGAGCAACAGACGGAGAACCACAGATTTAATTGAGGAAGCCAACAGAATGAAGAAATGTAAATATAATTCAGATTTAAGCCAATTTCTTACACTGAATTTTACCCAACCTTTCCATTGATTGGTTCTCAACTGGATCTGCTTCAGGATCCAGATTTCACACTGGACATCAAGTGGGGACCCAACACAGTATCAATATAATTGATTATTTATGCAGCTTAATAATGTAACAGTGAACTACATGGGTTCAACAATAGGCAAAATTATTAGGCTGAATAGGACAATTGACAATATACAGGAATTGAAACAGGTCAGCTGAGTTTACAGAAGCCGTGCCGTGAGGCTTGTCATCCATCTAATGTTTCAAACAGTACAGCAGTAGAATATGGATTCACTCCAGTCCTCTGTGATGGCACCCTGCTCCTCTCACAAAATTCATTGAACTCAGTTTAGCTTTCTTCCCTCTCACTGTTTCTTGTCCTTCATGTTCAATTTGCTTTGGCCTGCTAATGAAGTCAAGCTTGCTCCCAGGCAACTGAGATGTTCAAACCACTCATGCCAAAGCCATACTCGATAGAATATAAATGCTTTCATTTCATTGGTCTTGAGGTAAAATTATGGCATGGCTTATTGACTGCAAGAGACAAAGTACAAGGCAAAGTTGAAAAATCAAAGAAAACACTTTATTATGTTAAATATGTATAAATTGTTGCTGGGAAAATCCCCCAAATGAACATAATTTAGACATTACATTATTGTGAGATGTCAAACAGTGCATAGGCAAACTGGACTGTTGATATTTTTTGTGCATTTGTTTTTACAGCTTTAAAAACAAAATAAATAAAACAAAAACAGTACAGCAGACATAACCCATTTGTTCACGTTTACTATATAATATACAGTATTCTTTATGACAAGAAATTAATTTTACATTTATAGCATTTTTTTTTACGCTACACTCAAAAATTCACTACATTACTTTGAACAGAGGACAAGTCTATTTTAATATGAATATTTAAGTGTTTTATCTACTGTTAATGTTTATCTAACTATCAATTTAAGAGGTGAAGCTTGTGTTCCCTATCAAACAGCTACTCTTTGATGCTGCACTGATTTAGCGCTCTGGGAACGTCTTTAGGAGTGACCAGCTGTGAATATGTGTACAACACATCAATGAAATTGACTAGAATTTATAGCCTCTGCTGGTGACATCATCAGGATTCACCTGTAGCAGGGCTATAAATAGATGCGTCACAGGCGCATCGTCAGGTCTTTTGTCTTCAGACCACTCTGTGTTTGTTGTGTTTCTCAAGCTGTTAGAACTTTCTTTTCCTCTGTTAGGAGTTAGAATGTGTTAGGCAGTGCACAGAAAACCTTTTCTCCTTTTCAAGAATTAGTGTGAAGCAAAGCAAGCAGTGTGTTTTCCCGTGTTTACGCTCTATGGCTGAAATGGACACACACCAGTTTTGCTTTGTGTGTTTGGGGGAAGAGCATGCTGCTCTTTCGTTGGGGTGGGGCGGGTGTGAGCATTGCGATCTGTTTACAGTCAAAATCCTTTGCAGTCCTATCGCTTACTTCCTAGAGCCAGTGCCCACTCTTTCAGTGTGGGGCTCTCACATGGATCTGGCTGAGGAGCGAGAGACGGGTCCGTCATTATCGCTCGCTCTCTACCTCCCCTGATCTGTCTGGCGAGCTTCGCGTGGAGGACGCTGAATCTCTTGAGTCTGCGGACTTTGAGCTACCCACCTCTGAACATTCTACGCATAATAATAAAGCGGCTAAGGAATTACTCGAGGTAGTTACTCGGGCTGTGGCCAGGCTACAGTTAGACTGGTCACGCAAACAAGAGACCCCCAAACGCTCCAAACTAGAAAACAGATTTCTGTCTGGTGGCCAAAAAAAAAAAAGTAACACTATATCAGTCTCTTCCTTTCTTTTCTCTCTTGTTTATGGAGGAAACCTAATACTTCCCATGTCTTCATGCCCTCGACATCGACATATTCGACTATCATTGGTGCTGAGGCAAGGGGGTATTCAGTGATGCCGCTAGTAGAAGAGACACTTGCTGGTTATCTCTCGCCTGGCTCGGCATCATCGCTAAAGAGACCCACTCTCCCCACAAAGCCGTGCAGGACCACCTCTATGCTTGTGGATAGCAGGTCAGGCTAGTGCTGCCCTGCACACTATGGTAATGTTACAGACGTACCAGGCTGACCTGTTGAAGGACCTGAGTGCGGGCACCACGGTCAACGAAGAGGCTTTCTCAGAGCTTCATCGAGCCATAGAGCTGTCTCTCCACGCAACCAAACAGACGTTGGCTGGTCTATGGCTGCTTTGGCCAGCACAGAGAGACACTTATGGCTCAACCTGTCGGGCATCAGAAACAAGGACAAAGTTTTCCTTCTCGATGCCCCAGTTCCGCCTTCTGGCTTATTTGGTGATGCTACAGTTATCACCAGGTTCCAGGAGGCAAAGAGTCATGAGGAGGCCTTAGGGCAATTCCTTCCTCGCAGCACTCAGGGGGAGGGGTCGCCGGCCACCCAGCCCCGTCCCTGTCCTTCTAGATGGGAGACTCAAAAACAAAGCATGGTGAATCGTGCTCCCCCTCGTAGAGACTGGGGGCCAGTTCGTCGCCCTCAGCAGCCCCTAAAGCAAGACCTCAGGACAGTCATCTCAAAGAAGAGAAAACCCTGTTGGTTTTGCGTCCAGCCTTATGGGGGTAGCCCCCCTCAGGTCGGGGCATGTTAAACATTCACCTGTACCTTCCCAGTACCCCCATGAAACCTCTCCATTCCCACCGCCTCTGGTGTTTCGGGAGTTAGCGGTTTCCAGCAAAATGTTGGGTGTTCTGTTGCTTCCTACCATAGTCCAGGACACGGAATACTCAACCTCCCCTCAACAGGAAGTGTCAAAATTGATTCCCATCTCAAATAACCTGGCAGCGTGGAAGCTACTGCCAGGTGTTTCTATGTGGGTTCTAAGAACAGTAGAAAAAGGCTACATAATTAAATTTGTTCGCCGTCCTCCGTGTTTCAACGGCATGGTTCCCAATATGTGAAACCGAAACAAGCATGTCTACTATGGAAAGAACTGCAAAATCTCTAGGTCAAAGGGGCTATAGAACATGTTCCCCTTCCAGAGAGAGAGTCAGGTTACTACAGCAGATACTTCATGTTTCCCAAGAAGGATGGTATCTGAAAGGCTGTCATGTCCTGGTGCGGGTGGACAAAACATCAGTAGTCTCTTACATAAACATCAAGGAGGTCTACGTTCACACCAGCTGAACAAACTGTCATGGCAGATTCTCCTTTGGGCCCAGGGCAAGCTCCTGTCAAACAGAGCAGTTTATATCCCTGGATGCCTGAATGTGGGAGAAGATTTACTATCCTACACCCCCACTGGGTCTGGACGCGACTGCACATACATGGCCCAGAATGCGCCTGTATGCGTTTCCTCTGGTTTCTCTGCTCCAGCGAGTCTTGGCCAGAGTTCGCTAGCAAGGGTCTGCCTCTTACTGATAGAGCCGCGTTGGCCGAACAGGGTATGGTTCTCTGAGATAATGTCTCTCCTCGACGGCTCGCATTGGACGATTCCGGTCAGGAGGGATCTTTTGTCTCAGGCGCAGGGGACAATATTTCATCCCCGGCCCAAGCTGTGGAACCTTCATGTTTGGCCCCTGAAGGGTACCATTCTAATTGTTAGGGCTCCCTCTTCTAGAAGAAGTTATGCCAATAAATGGGGTGTCTTTGAAAGATGGTGCAGTGCACATAATGCAGATCCAGATTGCTTCAGTTCAGGATTTTCTGCAGGAAAGATTATCAGCAGGCACATGCCGTGCCACTCTCAGGGCTTATGTGGTAGCTCTATCGGCTTGCCACGCCTTGATTGATGGGATGCCTTTGGGGAAACATCCCCTGCTCACTCGCTTTGTTCGTTGAGCCATGTGTCTGAGACCTCCTGCTAGGACCAGGATCCCTTCATGGGACTTAGCAATAGTCCTTGAGGGTCTGGTTGATACCCCCTTTGAACCTCTAGAGTCAGCGTCTGATAAACTTCTGACTCTCAAGTTGGTTTATCTTATGGCAATTACTTCTCTAAAAAGAATTGGGGATCTGCAGGCTCTGTCCGTCTTCCCATCCTGCTTAGATTTTGCCCCAGGAATAGCTAAAGCAATATTGCACCCTCATCCTGACTACCTGCCTAAGGTTCCTTTCTCGACCGTACATCCGGTCACTCTCAAAGCCTTCTGCTTCCCGCCGTTTACAACGCCGGAGCAGGAAAGACTTCACGGACCGTGTCCAGTCTGTGCCCTTCAGACTTATGTCCACCGCACTAACCAGTGGCGTAATTCAGGGCAACTATTTGTTTGTCATGGGGGCTGTAACAAAGGGGAGGCCACCACCAAGCAAACTATGTCACATTGGGTGAGGGATACTATTGCCCTGGCCTACGAGGCGCGCAGTCAAGCTTCGCAGTAGGTATCAGGACTCACTCTACCAGAGGGGTCGCCTCCTCTAAAGCTTTGGCCAGAGGTGTCCCTCTGCAACATGTTTGTAATGCAGCGGACTGGTCCTCTCTGCATACATTCACAAGATTCTATAGTTTGGATGTTCATGCCACTCTGGGCTGTTACGTCCTTGAGTCAACATCACAAGCTCATGTCTGAGACCTCTCGTGTTCTTGTGAGCACAACAGTAAGTGGTCCGGACACCCAGAGTTCGGCAGTGTGGGTATTCTCATTCCCAAAGCGTTAAATCATCGCAGCATCAAAGTGTAGCTTTTTGATAGGGAATGTCTCAGGTTACTTAACTGTAACCTCTGTTCCCTGATAAAAGCAGAACGAGATGCTGCGCTTCATTGCCACACTGAGGATGCCCCAGGACTGCTCTTCAGACAAAATACCTGACGATGCACCTGTGGCACATCTATTTATAGCCCTGCTACAGGTGCATCCTGATGATGTCACCAGCTGAGGCTATACATTCTGGTAACTCCTAAAGATGTTCCTAAAGTGCTAAAGCATCTTGTTCTGCTTTTTATCAGGGAACAGGGGTTACAGTTATGTAACCCGAGACAATATGGCTGATATGAGTTGAATGGAAGACTTTTTTATATTATATTGTACAGCCTCAGTTGATAATACAAGTAAAACCATACAATAGTATGTCTATGCACCACTTACAAACACACTGTAAACTATAAACATAAAATGAGGATTCAGTAATGATGGGGATGAAATATACTTTATTAAACATGATAATAATATGCAGAAATGTGCCATATAACTTTTACAATAATATGTTTAATATTTTTTTTAGCAGTAAAGTTATAATAGATAAATGCTACACAGTAAACAGATTTAAATGTACATTATTATGCTCTGAGATTGGCTCATTATAAACAACTTGTGATAAGCATACTGTGGCACGGTGGAGGGCGGGACCGGGGTGTGATTACGCACGCCCGGTCCCGTATTAGGCTGATCAAGCCGTCAAGAGGGATAAAGGCCACTCGCGGACGGCGATGCGGGAGAGAGAGATCGGTCACGGACATGTCCGTTGTTTTATGTGTTTGTATTTTGAGTTTTCCATTAAACCTATGATTTATATGTTAAGCCGGTTTCTCGCCTCTTCCTTACCCGTGAGTGTGAACTGTGTTACACATACATTTCATGGGTAACTACCTTTTAGTAATTTGGTCATAGTGGCTTTTAAGCAGACTTGTTAACATAGCTGTGCATTTCTATGACTGGTACAAAATAAATGTGAAAACAGCGGCACACGTTAGGGAAACTGGAAGCTACAACAATACAATAAAACACTCAGAAGTCATGAATATTAGTAAATATACAACAGTTAGTTCCGGTCCTCGAATCTGATTGGACGAGAGGCGTTCCATGAGCACTGGTGGTCTCACACCATCAGCACTCGGACAATTCACTGTGTGTATCACTTCATTTGTGTTTGTGCTAAACTAAAGTGTAGGGCAGTGCGTATATGTTAAGAGTTTACTGTACATCTGCTACATTACATTACATATGTTAGCCAGCAGGTGGTGGCAAAAGACCATTTTTGTGTGTAATATGAGCCAGTTAGGTGATGTGAAGTGAACCCGCGTCAGTCAGTGTTTGCATATAACAACATTACATGATGACGCTCGTATTACTACTACACTACTAAAGCAAGGAAACAGCTTTAACCCTCTGGGGTCTGAGGGTATTTTGGGCCCTGGAGAAGTTTTGACATGCCTTGACATTTGTGCATTTTTCAGTTGCTTAAAAACATATTAATGGCTAAAGTGTGATAACACTGTATTCAGCACAAACAGGGCTACAATAATATGTGAGCAACATGTGTGTGTGCATGTTTGTATTTTTGAGAAAATAACGTTTATGCATGGTTTTTGAAAAAACTCATTCACACAAAACAATATAGTAATTTAACTTTTGTAAGACAATTTTAGTGTTGAAAGGTAATATGTGAGGAGGCGTGAATGATCATGAATATTTAGGTGATTCACACCTGAGAGACAATGATCACTCCCCTGGGCCTATCAATGGGGAATGTGACAGAAAGAGAATAAATGTGAGGAGACTTAATGATCAAAATCAAGTTTTAAGTTAAAAGAATATATATTTTCTTTACATAAAGACTTAATTTTAGACCTACACTACTGTTAAAAGAAGTCTCTTCTGCTCAACAAGACTGGATTTATTTGATCCAAAATACAGAAACAATATTGATATTCTGAACTATTTTTACAATTTAAAATAATAGTTTTCTAATTAAATATATTGTAAAATGCAATTTGTGATCAAAGCTGAATTTTCAGCATCATTACTACAGTCTTCAGTGTCACATGATCCTTCAGAAATCATAATAATATGCTGATTTTCTAATATGGGCATATTTAACGTGCATTTTACTCATTTAACCTGAACACATATTTGCAAGCACAAGCTTTGTTGATGATAATGAGGCATTATAAACACTAGATAAAATATAATCTATACATTCATATTATTTTTATATCATATTACATATCATATTTATATTTTACAGCATACAATTGAAATGCCTGCTTTAGCTGAAACAGCATTTAAATGTAACTAAAACTTGCTTATTAGGAGTCATATTACAAATTTCAATACTCTGAATCCTGGCTGGCAAGTCTGGAAAAAGTCCCACTAGTAAAATATGTTCAAGTTTATATAAAATAGCATGTCAGCTAATTAAAACTAAACTTACTCATACGAAATTTTATCCTCGGCTGGATCAAGTCTCTCTTCAAAATACAAACGTTCATCGGAGTCCCGCTCTTCTTCTGAGGAAAATGTAAGTCTTCCTTACAATCCTGGAGCTTTCTCGCCTGTGTATCATTGCAAACGCCCAGAAAACTGAATGAATTTTGTTTACATTATACAGTCGGGGGTGTGTACATTTGCATTGATCATCTCAGCACATTAGCGTATGAATGGCATGCTCTGCTGGTGGGTGGGATCACATTACTGATAATTAGATGAACCGGTAAAAACTGAACATCGCTTTGTTTCAAACAGATTGCATTGTAGGAGAATATTAGTTTTAAATTTGAATTGTTTTATAAAAAGTAGACATGTAAAGCTTTCTTTAGACATATGTTTCATGTTTGTGTGATAAGTATTCGCGGAGTTTCAGTTCATTTTTGTGACGTGTTTCGGAAATATGCTCGTGAACACAGAGACTGCTGAAGCTCACCCTTTTTATTTTCTTTATTTTACAAAATCACAATGTTTAATTGTTATTATGAGTTTACACAAATAAAATTAGACCCTTTATAGTCTGTAATGATGTCTTACACTTATATGTATACCCAAAAATGACGGAGTATTTTAAGTTGTTTCTGCTGTAATGACGAAAATATCCAGCAGGACGTGCCGGCGCGTCTGTCGACCCCAGAGGGTTAAATGGCTTTAAACAAACAACTTCAGCATTACTGCTCATCACAGCCGAGAGACACAACAGACTGATTAATTACACAAACTCAAGGCGCTTACATCTTACCAGACACTGGAGAGGACGTGCTGTTTTAAGTGGTGGAAAAGATTTCGGTTTCTATATTGAAAGACTTTTGTGCACCAGCTTCTGCGAAATAGGGAGAAATACCCCCGCTTGGATGGCTATTTTTACACTGAGAAAGCTGATCTTCAGAAAGCTGAAAGCATCTCTGCTTGGGAGTGGCAACAGGTGATCACACACGCTCCATCTCTCTCTCTCTCGCTCTCTCTCTCTCTCTCACACACACACACACACACACACACACACACACATCAGCACTGCTGTGATTACCTTACATGCGAACGAATCACAGCAGTGCTTATGTAGGGCAATATCGCACGCTTGCTTGTGTGGTATTGCTTAAACATGTTAAAGTAAATTCAGCGGGCAACATAGATACATTGTAATCGGTTAATAAAAAAAAGCATGACAAGCAAAATAAGCTTCAACAACCCTATAGACAACATATCTAAGCATTAAAGCAGGTAAAAAACTTCGACAAACAGTTAACAGATAAACATTCATCCTGACTGCAGCGTTGCTGTCCTGAACTGCGTGACTGTGACTGAACTGACTGAGTAGTTTCCCCAGCCAGAACACGTGACGGCCGGTACTTCTTTTATGTGTTTACAGACAAGATGTAATAACGTAAGGATGAAAGATATAAGCCTGTGATTTCTTGCTAAATCCAACCCGTGGTTTGAGTTGGTTCTATATTGTATCCTAAATTTAGAAACAAAAAATGGAAGTGTGAACTTTTTGATGAATAATGATTTCTGCTTGAAAATGTTTTCACAGGATTTACAAACAAATACATAAAGTATGCCAGTGTTGAAGTTAACTAAAAGCAGCAGCACTACTAACTTAAAGCTGAAGTGTGTCACTTGAAGTGCTTGAAATACTTTCTCTTATCCCAGCTTAATATGCAAGGCTCTATTTTCATGAGTGCACAAACTGCAGCTCCATGAACTAGGTCAGTGTGCAATGTCTTATCCAATTTTTATAAGAGCTCTAATTCTAAGTGCACTTTTCATGCCAGCACAAAGAGCAAGTGGGCATGGGTGGGAGTGTTTGCGCTATCTGTGTATGTGTGCAAACTGTGGGTGGATTGTATGGTATCAGTGCAAAGTTTAAACTCAGTTCCTGCATTTGCAGTTTGGAGATTCCACCAGCATTCCACCACCAGTGTGACGAGGAGGAGGGCGTGCAGGTGTGTCTGCATTTTTCATTTATTAATTTATATTTTATGTTGTTGTAAAGGAGTTCAACGGATAGGAAGAGGCGAGAACCAGCTTGACAATATAAATAATATTTCAATGAAGAAATAAACCAAAAGACAAACACACACATATGACGGACAGCTGCCCGTAAACGTTCTCTCTCTGTCGCACCACAATCAACAGTTGGCCTTTATCCCTCTCGGAGGCTTGATTAGCCTGATAAGGGACCGGGTGTGTAAAATTACGACCCGGCCCCGCCCTCCAGGCAGTCGGCAGTGAGCCCCTTCCTGCTCGCAGCCCGTGGTCTTCATGTCAAAACTCATAAAATATAGTGGAACATCAAATTATGTCCATGACGATCAGAGTTGTAGTCCTCTTATGAAACAAAAATTTATGAGATTTGTGTTAAACTTCCTATAGTTCATGGTTTATTTTGTAATTATTATTATTCTGTTTATATTGACAATTGTATTTATGATCTTATTTGTACTGGCATGTTCCACATGTTGTTGTAGAGTGATTTTTAAGTCACAGCAAAAGGGGCAGGAGGGTAAAATGTTTGGATTTGGTATGATTTTTTATTTTACCAATTCATTTTTCAAAATCAACCAGTAGAAGTGAAGTGTGAGCTGATACAATCACTGTTAATAATAGACATGATTTGTGTGTCAGTAGATGAAAATTATTAATAATACTTACATTCTCTATAATTTAACACAGCATACATCCAAATTCTAATAAGAATAACATTTTCCATGTGTTTAAAAGGAGTGTCATTGTCATTGAAATATGTCCAACAATAATCAAGGACGCAGCACAAAAGAATGTAATTCTTCAAATTCATTACAAGCAGTCAATTTACACTACCAACTTCTTATGAATACTGTCTTTGTTTATATCGCTGGTGCTTGAAGGAATGGACTATATCAGAGGTTTTCCAACTGGGGTCTGCGGACACCCAGGGGGCTGCAAGTGGGTGATAGGGGGGCTGCTGAAAATTTCAGGAAAAAACAAAGTGGGGAAAAAGAATGTTATTTAGGGATGCACAATATCTGTGCATTTTATATTGTGTATATTGTATACTGTGTATTATTATTTGTATATTGTAGATATGTAACATATTTACATAGGTATGTAAATTAGATGTTTCTTGTAAATTGGTACATGTCTAATTACTGTCATGACTGCTATATTGCTTGGAACTGCACCCAAGACTTTCACCCACTGTTGCACTTGTGTATATGGTTGAGTGACAATAAAGTGTTTTAATTTGACAATTAATCGTATTTTAACTGCGATCATGGCTTCTGCTTCTCGTGGTTCATTAAGTATAACCGTCAGCGATATTGGTGAGCTAGCAAACAGAAATGATCAGCCAGATAGTTTCAAATTGTTACTAATTTTTATTATAGGCTGTGTCTACGGATGACAGACCAAATCACAAGCTCTTTTTGGTGTCTATTTTTGATCTCAACAGACCAATCACACTCCCCTCAGTAGTTTGCCACTGACCAATCAGTTTCACTATCAATAATAAGCTGAAATACAGAGCCGCATTAGTTTGAGTAACATATGTCTCATACAGTACGTGTGCTGCTTTGATTACACAAGGCTTGCATCAGAAAGATGGAAAATGCTGACTTTGGAGACTGTAGACGGAGGTAGGATGTAAATCAGATGACTTTCAAACTGTCCTGAGACCCGTTTCCATAAGAGTTCTTTTAATTCAACAGTGTTGTCGTTAAAAGCCATTAAGATTAGGCAGCAAGCTGAATAAACTTTTTATGCAGCACAGTGTTACAGCAGTTCTGTGCTTGATCGACATGAATTCCATCTTGTGTGCTTATTTTGTAATAAATATTTGAAAACATCTTGTAGTGCTAATGGCACAGAAATGACACACTTCAACTAACCATAACTACATTTTTCAGTAGCGTGACAGTAGCTCATCTATTTTCACAATAGATTTTACGACAGTAATACTGTAGCATCCATATAGTAACCATGGTTTTTCATTAGTATAATTGTAGTAACCATGATTGTAGTACTCATAGTTCATTTTGTGGTCACTGTACTGGTTTTATTACAAATACCTATTATTTTGTAAGGGAATGTCACACTAACTACATAAGTAACTGATTTCAGAATTAAATAATACAATCCGAGGTAACACTTTATAATAATGGTCCGTTATTAAAAGCAACTATGCAGGAATTAATGCAGGGCAAATTAATTGTACTACCTTAACACTTTAGTTACTACTATTAACTAAGATGGAAACAGGATTAACTAATTAATTAATAGGGATCTGATGACTGAGTAGTTCACCAATAGGTAATCAGTAATTACTGAATTGGATTTGCCTCTTTGAGAACTATTAACTAACTGTAGCTAATTTAAAATAACTACTAATTAATTACTAATCAAAACATTAAGATGTGTCTAAAATGTGATTAATTATGTTTTTATCGTGAACATGATCATGAATTGCACCTTCAGAGAAATATGTGACTCAAGTGTTCTTTGCAGGAATTAATTTATGAATGTAACAGCTTGCTAAATCAAGGCTACAGTGTATGCTAGAGTATCATAGTCAGCTTAACTTAGAGAAATATAGGGATGTATGTGCTCAACCGGTATATTCCTTGGCATATCTCTTCTGTTCATCACAAATTATTATCTTCGGCAGGTTTGATATTGCTGGAGGTCTTTTTAAAATAATTTTAATAACCCATAAGTAATGAGTCAAGTGTTACCACATAATTACTAATTATGTTAAAGTGAGGGTCATGGTAACACATTATTAATTAATGAATATACACAATAAAAAAAATAATAAATTACAATTATTTTTTAGTCATAGATACTGTAGGTTAATCTTACAAGAAATGTATGATTTTATTTGAAGAGCATTTCTAAAACATTCTGAGTAACTTAATGGATCCAATAAAAAAATTATGAGTGTCACATCCATTAAGCTTCTAATCCAATCAGGGTTTGCTATACTCAAAGCTCACGCTAAAACTGTGTGAAGAGCGAGTGCGGTTTTGCTCTGCCCTCCTGTCGCTCCACCTGCATACTATAAACTTCAACATACATTCTGTTCTGCACAGACCAAACATAGGCAAAGGAGAAAACATGTAAAATGTATTTTATAAAAACAGTACGTATTTACCAAGTGGACTGTCTAGGGCAGAAGTAAACAAATGGAATCGGCCTCATAGCTGCATGCAGGTTTTCTCTCCGTGTTCTGTTGAAGTATTGTGGAGATCAACGCACCTGTCCTTTAGACAAATAATTGTATTATTTTACTTTATGTTAAGAGATTTTTAAAACATGTCGTAACCATGAGCACCATCAATTAAAAGCATGATCCTGCTAAAGGTTTGTAGCCTATGCAATTATGTTCAATTATTTCAGTGATTCATAATTTAATGCCAGAAATCTTTTGTTGAATGTCTGTGAATGTTTGTTAACTATCTATTTGATTAAATAAATAAAATGTAGGAACAAACACTTAAGTATTTATTACTAACTGACAAGTAACAATTCAGATAATAATAATGGTTTATAATGTGTTTTAACTTCATAATAATGATGCAGACAACCTTTAACTCCCAAGGAAGGAAACAGTAAGATCTCATTAATTAATTATTCATTACCATGACACTCACTTTAGAATATAGTCCAGATAATTAGTAATTCCTTCCTACTTATGTGGTAAGTTACTTTTTACATTACTTACAGTATGGTTTACCAGAATTATTAAAAAAAAGACCTTCAGCTATTAAAAACATGCCAATGCTAATAATTTGTAATGAGTTATTAGGTTGGGTACATACATCTCAATATTTCTGTAAGGTAAGCTAACTATGATCATGGCCGTAATCACCATAGACATTGGGACATGTCCCCCAAAATGTTCATAATATTGGTCTATTGATACAGTATGTGTTTGTTCCATGGTTAATTATTACTTTATTACATTTGATCCCCATCAATCCTGAATATGTGGTTACATCCTTGACTATGATACTCTACCAGACACTGTAGCCTTAATTTAGCAAACATTCAATAATTTAGTCCCGCAAAGATCACAGATTCTCTGAAGGCACATTTCATGATCTTGTTCACAATAAAAAACATAATTAATCACATTTTAGAAACGTTAATATTTTGATTAGTAATTAATTTGTAGTTATATTATATTAGCTATAGTTAGTTAATAGTTCTTAATGAGGCAAATTAAATTCAGTAATTATTGATTACCTAACGGTGAACTACCTCAGTCATCAGTTCGCTATTACTTACTGATTGGTTAATCATGTTTCCATATTAGTTAATAGTAGTAACTATTGTATTAATATTGTAATACTCATTTGTCCTGCATTAATTCCTGCATAGTTACTTTTAATAACGGACCATTATTATAAAGTGTTACCCAATCTGATTGTTATCTATCTATTCTTTAAAGAACTTCAACATATTTATCTTTTTGTTTGTTATATATATTTTTAAAGAATAGCTTGACTGTAGTAGTTATGAGTAGCTTGTTGCTCGGGAGGCAACAGTTTTAAATTAGCTTACCCAAAATTGATGCGTGCACAATTTTTGAAGTTCTAAAGTAACACTGACATGTTTCAGGTAAGTTAAAACTGCCATTTGTTTAGTCACTTCTCTTAAGGAAGTCAAGAGATGAAGACATCAAAAGCATGATTAAAGAAGCAGCTGGTTATTCTGTCACAACGCTTTTGTTTATAAAGGACCTGCCAATTCCTGTCTCCTGCCTACCTGCAGTGCACCATCTCACCATCTCACTTAACCCCAGCTCCTTAAAGTTTGTCAGAATGATAAAGCCTTTTGCAAAAAGTACCACTGTACACTTGACACAAGTAAAATACAACATTTTATTTAAAACCATGCTACAGAGATGTTAGGTGTTTTTCAGCATGACATTCATTAGCCATGACATGGTCAATCATTTTATCTCCTGTAAACAAAATGATTTAGTTTTTTCTTTAGAAGACAAGTGATACTTAAAGTGATTAAAGACAGAAGTAAATCAAAGAATGAACCAATAAAAGGACAAAATATGATGTATAAATGTAAGTGGTGACCCAAGCCGTCTGGTCCTCATCATTTCTTCTAACAAGATTTAAAATCTCAGTTATTAACATGTGATTATGACCAATACAGCAATGCTGATGAAAATAAATTCACATGCAAATAAAATGAGTGGCTGATAATTATGAAAGTGTTTCTCAGTAAGTGAGCCATGGCCTCGGTAATGACTCCGGGCAGATACAGATCTCTTATGTAGCTGCAGTCCGGTGAATGTTACTCTTTGTATTGTTTGATTGCTTGTTGTTTCTACAGCTCCCAAATATATTTGGATCAGGTGTCCTTAAGTGACACAACATTTTTTTGGTGATCTAAGTGTCCAAATACTATTTGCGTCCACTTAACGTAAGCAGTGCAGTGTGTGTCTGACAAAAATATTTCAGTCCATGTGCTGTTGTATATGTTGTGTTGGCTATGTGTGGACACTTCTAGCCACAGTGAGATGGCTCAGTGCACATGGACACAGTGATAAATGAGAGAGATGCATTGTGTGAGGCTATAAATCAATATCTCCATCTCTTTCTCTCCGTTTTGTTTGAGGAGAGCAGTCAGATGAAAATCTCAAGGCAAAACGGACACTTAAGGAACAAACCTTACCCAGCACAACCTCCACTTCCTGTTTCCACTCTCTCTCAGTCTCCAATCTAATATGTATATAATATCTGGAGAAAGCTAGTTAGCATTCCCATTGCTCGGCTGCCACAGGACCACCAGATGTAATCGTTTTAAAATTGTCCATCTTTACTCATGGGCAGTCACTTCTGCATACATGTTGATTTTGAGCCAATCAACTGAGACGTAAATGCCATGTAAGCAATCACTCTGGACCTGGAGAAGAATTACGCCATGGCAAAGCTGATTGGTTTATGACACCACAAGAACTCACACAGTCATTCACTAACAACTATCTCTTTCACTTTTCACTGTTTCCGAAGAATGATACGGTGTCATCAGAAGTCATTAATTTCAATTGGAGAGTTGCACGGTGAGTGTCAACTCTCTCTGGATACAGAATTTTCATATTTGAGCTTAGTTTCACCCCATGTCACTGCAGTGACACTAGGGAGGATTGTTTGGCTTCAATTTCTGTGTTTCCATCAGACTATTGGAGTGCAATAACCTCGCTGGGTGGGAGTTGCTATTTACACATAGGGCAAACAGTCACTCTGTTATTTAATTTGACATCTAACAATATCCATATATGTGTATCACATGCATTACGTGCATGACAGGACAATTATTAGGCAATTTTAAAATACTAGGCATTAAAAAAGTCTAAACACAAAAACTGTGCATCATGCACCAAACGACTGGGGAACACACAACTACCCAACTGCCATGTCAATTCCATTATATCATAAAATCACACAAAAACTCACGCCCTCCGGTTCTCCGAGCCACATGACAGATTGAAACAAACATAGAGGTATAGCTGCTGAATAGATAAGAGAATTGGCTGCTGCTGTTGTTGTTGTTACTACTGTTTTCTGAGTCGTGAAACAAACAGGCAAAGCGTATTTGGGTGCAATGTTGGGTGGGAAGACGCGGCTTGTTGGGTTTAAGATTAAACTTCACTTACTTGCATTGAGAACTTCAGGTATAGCTAGATCAATCAGACAGCATGAATTATTCATTTAAAGGTTTGAACATAATTTCTTTCCCACAGAGTTTTCTCTTGACCTGCAAGTTAAAAGCGGAGATCTCACGTCTTTATGAGTAGAGATCAGTGAGTAGAGATCTGTGCAAATTATTACTAGTACTCTCTGAACCCCTTTGCAATTTTCCCCATAACAAACCTTGAGTCTTGTTCTAGTTACTGCCTTAGCTATGTGTCAGATTCCATCAGAAATCTACATTACCAAATAAACATTCCCACTCATGGTAATAGGCCTACAATATTAAATAGAAGATCTTTAAAGAGCATATACTTTTTAATCAACTGTGGCTAGAATCGTATCTTCTTTCCCTTATGTAATATTGATACAATCATAATTTTATTTTGAAGGAGTAATAATCTTAATTAATTTATTGTACAGTAAATGTTAATTGTTTTAACAAACCTCTAACCCAAAGCTTTAAACATCAGTGTGTAACATTTTGAGGAGAAGGATTTAGAATACTTTAGAAATTCACCTAGTGAATGATACAATATATTAAATAAATTCCAATATTGACTTGCTTTGAAGGAGGGACCTAAGCCTTATCTAGTGAGTGGAATAGCATAGAGACTTGAGGGTTGTCTCTTTTGACTTCAAGAACAACCTAGATCATCCAGAACAACCTCTTATTAATGACCAAGAAACCACCCAGAACACCTTAGCAGCTTCATAGCAACAATCGGGCAACCATCCAGAACACACTAGCATTATGGTGATAAGTTTTGTATAGGCAGGTACCACTCTCCCATTTTCAGCAGAAAAAATACAAATCTTTTTTTTTAATTTGTATTATTTATTTTTTTATCAGACTTATGTATAACATGAATACATTTCTAGGAGTCATTGTATACATGTTGCATGTGTAGTTTTGCATTGAAAATGTTTGCATGTACAGAATCTATCAGAAATGGGATTTAGGGCAGTGCTGTCAGGTGTCAAATAAACCTGTTCACCAATGGATTTCCTTGACTTTTTCCAGTCGATTGTGACTCCTGGATAAGGATATTTTATTATAATTAAAAAAATATTGCACTCACTTTATATTTAATATAGGTATTTTTATTACTTTTCCAGGCCTCGAAATTACAATAAAAAAATTCCTTAATACTTCCATTTTGTCCATGACCATGAGAACATTGTGGTTTGAGATTGCATCTTCTATTGGACAAAAATATTTTACCCAAATATGAATTTGTATTAACAGTGGTGGTCAATTGATTCTAAACTATATGTTCACTGTAAGTGAAAAAAAATGAAAGTATAATTATGATCCTTAGAGATTTTGAATATTCATTAACTTTTAATTGATCCAAATATCAAGGAATTATGTATTCATTAATAATCCCATGCATAGCAGATATCTATCCCTCTCTATGCCTTTGTTTCAGTCTGCTCTGATCTATGCCCAATGACTTCTAGGTAAAAGCCCCTGTGGACTGACTGCGGCCAGCTTGAAAATTGTCCTAAGTGCTGCCACATGCTTGTCTACTCAGCAGCTCTAATTTATCCTGACAGCATGTACAAGCTCAGACTGAACCTTAGATAAAATCCACATAACCCAAGGAGCAACTTTAATTGAAGGAGATGACATGGTCAATTTTCATTGCTTTGTCAGTCAGCAGTGGAATCGAGGCCATTTATCAAAAAACTGTTTACACAGATAAACTCTCACCTGGAAAGGTAGAGCTGCAGAGGTGTGATTTTGAGATCTGATCTGTCTCAGAGCGAGATTAAATGTGACTCCATGTGGAGTACTGGCACACTGGATTGTTGGATAAGAAATGTTTGCAATTATTTCCCCTTTATACAAGATTATATGATAAATATTGGATGAACATGATAAAATAAAGTCAACAGCAGATTGATGAATGTCCTTATAAGAGGAAGCAAAAACAGGTGCATTTCGGTTATCAAAAGGCCTAATTATCCTTATTCATTACCATGTTCATGCAGAAGCTGGTTTGAATATTGAACAGAGAGTCTTGTCTCTTTCACAAGCAACATCCCCTATTTGTCTGATTGTAGCTATTTTGAGTGCAGTGTGCAATTAAATTGTTAAATTCATGATTTTTCATCACCTGCAGTGCAGAGGAAGCTTGTCGACTATGCATTACTCACATCAGGAGCAGCTATATCACAGAGCCTAGGGCATTCTATGAAATAGGCGATATGCTGGCCCGTGGGACCCATACAATGTGGTGTGGAAAATCATCCATGTTACATCCCGGAGGGGGCTGTATTTACCACGCCTGCTGGGCAGAAACAAATTGGCAACTTTCTTCAAGGTTTCAAAACGGCTTTATTGCCATGCCAGTAACGCAGCAGAAAATTCAATGGATACAGTGGCACGCGAGTGTCTTCAATGCCACAGGTGCTGACAAAACTGCGCAGGTGCTGTGGACACCTGGATTACTGCATCCTATTTGCTCAAAGCTGATAGAGAAAGAGGTGTACAAGTGGGTAAGTTTGCATGTAATCATGAGAGCGGGCGAGCTGTGGTCTTGGTGCATATTGACCTACCTCCAATTGCATTCTATACAAAGTATTAACCTCCTTCTCACCTCGCAATGGAGGAAGTCACTCACTTTGATGTCTATTGATTTATTTCCTCAATGTTCTAGCAATAGGTCTACTGTTTGATCCACAGATTACAGGTTTCCAACCCTGATTAAACCAACCTACATTGGTCTTAGCTGGAATATCATTGTCTAGCTAGTCTCCCAGCTTGGCCAAGCTGGTCTTCAGCTGGTATGGCTGCTATCCCTGCCTGACCAAGCTGGTCTTTAGCTGCACTACCTTGTCTTCTGGCCTGGCCAAACTGGTCTTTAGCTGGTCTCCTAGACTGGGCAAACAGGTTTTAAGTTTGTCTAGCGGTTCTCCCAACCTGGCCAACAGATAAGTGACCATAACTCCTTTAAAACCTTCAAATTAGACCAGCCAGTCCAGATTTGGAGACTAGCTAAAAGCAGCAAACCAGAATAGGCTGGGTTAAAGGTGCACTCGGTAGTTTATCCCCATTGAAAAAGTTTAACTCCTAAATAAATTAATTTTCATTTTGTTGGACACTTTATGTATAAAATCATGACTACTCACATGAGATGAGGATGCTTGTCATATCATCAACCTTATAAAACATGTTTTATTCAGTATGGTGGGGGTCCACTCATGTGAGCTGCCATTTTAGAATCACATGACCAGCTGAAAACTTAATCTCAGTAACCAGATACTTTCACTCTTGCATTAAATTAAACATGGCTGATTCTTCAATGGCATCTGTAACTGAAAACTATTGATTTTGAATGATGCTGCATCCACACTACTAGGTGTCACTGTAAATCCAAGATGACACAAGCAAAAAGTTACTGAGTGCACCTTTAAGCTAAGATAATGTTTTAACCATTTTTAACAACTCAAATAACACTTCATGCTTCACCAAAACAATACATTAAAACACAATGGCATGCATCATTAATATTGCACTATCATTGTGAAAGTTTCTGTAAGCCCAAAACATTTCCTGGGCCTTACATAGAGCATCAGTCTTTTATCAGCACTCCAGACATCAAAAATCCATATTCCTCTTGATGTAACTCAAACATGAGTGTCAATTCATATGAATCCCCATCAATTCATCGGTAGTGACTGCAGTCTGACATTCAAGAATTGGTGTGTGATAATCCACTCCCAAGGGTGCTACAGTAACCTTTCCCATCCTCTGTTGAAGGACTAAATAAGTCACTGGGACACCCAGCATGAAAATGAAGGCAAATTAGGTTTTGGGACAAGGGAGCACAGCAGATTTCATTAAAATCCCAGAGGTAACCCAATACACCTGTTCCTGCCACACATCGGGTGGTGGTGGCAGCATGATTACAATATTAATCAAGATTGACAAGCAGTGTCTTGGCCAAGGTGATGATTTCTTGGGCAGCAAACCCCTGACATCCCTAATCTATATTGAGCCAATGAGATTTATGACATGGAATTCTGGGATAAGGCAGCATTCAGCTGAGTGAAAGGTGCAATCATTAAATCTAACACTGCAGTCATGGCAAATGTACAATCATGTGATCAGAGCAATGGAAGACAACTGCTTTATTTAGGGCAGTGGACAAACAGTAAGTTTAACCACAAGCCACAATGTATGAGGTTTTCAATGGCTGTAAGTTATATCTATAAATAAGTCCAATGCTGCACCACTAAACACAAACAAAGGAATTTTACAACAAGCAAACTTTTGATCGCCAGCGTGTGTGTATGTATATATATATATATATATATATATATATATATATATATATATATATATATATGCACACACACACACACACACACACACACACACATCACTTTCATGGTGGTCATTATATGAAGTTCTTAAATGCAAGTTCAGGGGGAGTTTGCTCATCTAATCTGCCAATCAACCTGCAGGCTGCAGAGTATATAAGCCTCTGTTTACCTCACTCTAGTGACAGTTTTTTCTAGCATTTGGCCCCGCCCCTCCATGACAGATCTATGCAATGTCTTATTACTCTGCTTGTAGCATTTAGTCCACCTTATCAGGTAAGGTATTCTATCAAAATCATTATGTTGTTCAACAGAAGCTGCCACAGCAGATCTCTATTTTCTTACATCATGTTAATGGTGGCTGCCATATTAACTGTTGTTTTTTAACTTACTTTTCCTCCTTCCTAATCTACTCGCAAAGCAAAACATTTTGCATTGTGGCTGCTTCTGCAATATGGCCACTGCTTCACCTTATACCAGTGCGACAGCTTCATATGGCCGTGCAAAGGTCCTCTCATCTTAACAGTCTACCCGGAGTGACTCTCTCCAGTGTGAGGTTGCCTCCATTTTTGGGCGCTGCTCTGGCTTCACACGTACATGAGCTCTAATACAGTTTTAATTTAAGCAGAGGGAAATCAAAGATCGCAACTGAATTAAAAAATGTTTCGATTCCATGTCATTCACTCTGTGGGCTCTCCCATCCGAATAGCAAAATGAGCTCTCCTGTTCGAGTGCAGTGGTGATGCAGTAATCTTAAGAGCCTTTGTTCCTACTTTAGCATTTCCCATCAGCCTTCGCATTGGCATTTCTCCTTGTGGTTAAAATGACCCCAATACATAATAAATAGAGCATCTGGGGGCCTGGGTAGCTCAGTGTTAAAGACACTGGCTACCACCCCTAGAATTTGCTAGTTCGCTAGTTCAAATCCCAGGGCATGCTGAATGACTCCAGCCAGGTCTCCAAAGCAATCAAATTGGCCCGGTTGCTAGAGAGGGTAGAGTCACATGGTGTAACATCCTCCCTATTTGTTCTCGGTAGGGCGTGTGGTGAGTTGAGCGTGGATGCCGCAGTGGATGGTGTGAAGCATCCACACACACTATATCTCAACAAGCCACATGATAAGTTGTGTGAGTTAACGGCCTCAGGTGTGGAGGCAGCTGGGAGTCTTCCTCCTCTATCTGGGTTGAGGCGAGTCACTACGTGACCACGAGGACTTAAAAATTGTATTGGGAATTGGGCATTCCATATTGGGTTAAAAAGGGAGAAAATAACCCCGCTCCCCCTCCAAAAAAAAAAAAAATGTGTTAATAAATAAATAGAGCATCATAAATCTTCCAAATGACCTGTGTCTGCTACCCGAGGCCCAGGGTTCTAACACCTCTGATACACTAGGTTTTTCTACTTGTTGAAATAAGGAAATAAGGTGATCATTTAAATCTCCCCTATTTGATTTTGCCAGATTGGGGTTAAACGATAATTAATTAATTATAACCCAACAGTAAGAGTTGTTTTTACATATTTGAGAGACTCCCCGCAATGTAGAATATACATTTTAATGCCATAGCAGTACATTTTACAAATGTAAAAAAGTTACAGTGCATCCAGAAAGTATTCACAGCGCTTCACTTTTTCCACATTTTGTTACGTAACAGCCTTATTCAAAAATGTATTAAATTCATTATTTTCCCATAATGACAATGTGAAAGAAGTTTGTTTGAAATCTTTGCAAATTTATTAAAAATTAAAAATGATGTACATACTGTATGTATCGCTAAATAACATTTTGCTTCCCTTACAGGTGAGTACAAACGTAATTGTCATGTTTTTCTATCTAACATTTTGCTTCCCTTACAGGTGTTTATAAATGTATAAAAGTAATTTGTGCTCTACTTGATACTGCCGCAGCATGCCCAACCTGATACTGCCGCAGCAGTGACCCACCTGATACTGCTGCAGCTGTGCTCCGCCCATGCCAAATGTACACCTACAGGAGTGTACAAATGTAACTGCCATAGCAGTGTTTAACCATGCTTCCGCTGAAGCCCTTTCCCTTCGCTTCACAGCAGCTTTAACGAGCATTACAGCTTATTACAGATTACCTGGAATGATGGACATGAACATAAGTATCTCCATGCCTCACAAATATCACTGCCCCACCAGGACGTTCCATTCTGGACTGTCTACATGTTTGTAGTACACTTTGTCCCTAGTCTCATATTTTTCATCTGTGGGCCGTAACTGTTACGCAAGGCTCTTCAAAATCTCTCAGAGCATTCAGCCCCAGTGAAAGCTCTTCTTGCAACATGCAATGCTGAAATGAGCTGTCCTACCCATGTGCTTATACTAGTACCTTCCAGAGCAGGTGGCTTATCAGTAAGAACTCATGGTAGATTCTGATTTTGTCCAAACACAATCTGATATGGACTGTATCCATCTACATTGAGCATTGCAACTGCTGCATCCGGCTTGGCCTTATCCCTCTCTTCGGCTGATTAGTCTGATTGGGGGCAGGTCATATTCACTCTGACATTTTTCACAGTTGTCCTCAATGTTCTTTAGGTTTACAGTACATTCCTCATCATGATTACCAGAGCAAGTCAAGAGCTTTTTTAGCCTGTCAACTGATGCATTTCCGAACTGTTTATGAAGTTTCAGTAGGATTTTCTAGATTAACAAGAAAGTTCCTTATGCATTAGGTTCACACAGTAATGTCCTGATGAGGTACGTTCAAGATTGACAGGTTGTTTGAACATTATTGCTTTGTCATTTCAAGAACCAAGATGGCACCTGCTTTTTTTGTTGCTAAGTTTTGCTAAATAGAAATGGGATATCTGCTGGAACAACATAAGTGTCTATGTGTCTATCTGGCCAATAATGCCTGGAATTTGGACACTCTTTTGAGTTGAGTTTACAACTCTTCCATCACCAAACTTGAAAGCTCTTCCACTCTCTGTACGCTTCTTTTTCTTTAGCTCTGCTGTTTTTAGTCTACTGACATAATCATCTAGGCATTTCTGTCCACATACAGTTTTTGTACAAGCCGTATCAATAATAGTTGTTCCAAGTGATTCATAGTGTGATATTATACTGCTCTATTTCCTCTGTCAGCTTGTCACACTCACTTCTGTGTGGATGATCCTTTGGCCAATGATATGTGCTTTGAAATATTGCATATGTAGATCTCCTGCCATATCTATTAAGAGGGTTCAGGCCTGATAGTATCTTTGACTGTTTTTGTGAAAGGGACTTGCTTTCTTTCTTACCAGAATCTGTGGAGTGTGCAGAATCATGAGTCATGTGACTTCCATTCATGGGCATTTTGCAAAAAATCAATTTAAGCGTGGACTTCATTTCAGAGATAGTGAGAGCAGAACAAGCAGTGAGGGCCAACTGTTTGTCTTTTACATCAATACCAGCTGTGTAGAGAAGTTTAAAGGCCAATACGGTATCTGGAATTATCATCCCGACATGTTTTAGCCCGTTCATATTCGACAATAATCAGCCATTGGAACCCTGTACTCTCTTGTGATCAAATCAAAATCAGTGTATGTATCATATTGACAAACTTTTTCCTCTTTAAAAAACACACAGTCCAGAATTCTAGAAAAATTTTCTTTAAATTCTCCTCAGATATTTACAGAACAGCATCCCTTGCTCTCCCTGTTAGTGATAAAGTTAGTAATGCGCATCAAAGTTTACACTTCATTTTTCCAACTCTCATATGACTTATTTTCATCAGACATTGGTGGGACCTTTCAGCACCAATTTTGCTTTCAGCAGTTTCCAGCAACCATCCTCTGCTACCAATGTTAAATATGAATAATGATAGACTAGATTCAATCTCTTTATTGTACACTGGTGTTACGACCCAGTCAGTGCTGTGTCTGTGTGTTAGCTTTTCTTTCTTCGCAGGTTCAGTTGTTGTGATTGGAGCGTGGTTTGTGCACACCTGAGCTGTTTTGCAGTCACTGATTTAAACACTGTGCTTCCGCTAGTTGTAGCCACTGCTTAGGCAGTCCGTTCAGTTTTGTCTGATGTTTATTTTGAGCATCCATACACTGGCTGATAAAACACTTCACTTTCATACATTTACATTCACGACTGACTGACACAAGTGATTACTGATATTCTAACTATGTTACCATTTATTTCTTTGTGTTAATAAATACTTTTTCTAGTTTACCCATTTGTCAAATTCCCATTCTGTGCGCTTATACTATGTTGTTGTTTTGTGTGTGTTTTGCTGTTTTTTTTTAACACATTGACAGATTGAGTAGCCACACTAAGGACTGAATGAGTCAGTGACGGCTCTGTAACATCCAGTCAATGGCCAACTTGCAGCCACACAAATATCCTGGACTGAAACGCTACAAAACAGCATCCAAAAAAGAAAGAAAAATAGTAAGGCTGCTTCATAAGATGTGAGTATGGATGCTTATGCTTATGGATGTCAAATATAATGTCTTTGGTACATATAGTTGGTCCACAAACCTATTTAGGTTGGCACTAACGATGTCCGGCTTCACCAGTCAGAGATCACTAGAGATAATGTTAAAGAGGTGTGTAAACTTGCAAAAACTATGACAGACACTGTAATTAATATGCTCTGGCCCCCTCCCTGCTCATCGTGGTGACGATTTTTATAGTTGATTAGTGTCACTAAACAAATGGATGTCTGAGTGGTATCCGGTGAATAGCATAGGATTTATAGACAGTTGGAAGAGTTTTTGGGGTAGACCTAACCTTCTAAAGAGAGACAGACTCCATCTCTCCAGGGAAAGTGCCACTCTCCTCTCTAGTAATTTGGCTCAGGTAAGGAAGCAGACAAACTGGTTAATCCGAATGTCTGCTAGCTGCCTTGTGACATCACACAGGTCACATAAACAACAATTCATAGAGAATGTATCACCTAGATATCATATACAGACTGTGTCTGTTCCCCAAACTACCAAACACAAACCCCTCACTAAATCATATAGAAAAAAATTTGATTAAGGTCAAACATGAAAAAAAAGATAAAAAGATAAGATAAACATCATATAAAAGGTAGGGCTACTAAACATTAGATTGTTTTCAACCAAAGCACTAATTGTAAATTACATTATTACAGATCATAGTTTGGATGTGCTCTGCTTGACTGAAACCTGGCTTAAACCAGATGAATATATATGTTTCAATGAAACTACTCCCCTAGGTTATTGTTATAAACATGAGCCTCCTCTGTAGGGTCAAGGCGGAGGACTTGCTACAATTTACAGTGAATCTTTTTGTGTTAATCAGAGGACAGGATAAAAGTTTATGTCTTTTGAACTAATGCTTAATGTGACACCGTCAGATACAAATAAAAAATCTCTGTTATCTTTTTCCCTTACTACAGTATATAGATCACCTGGGCTGTGTTTTGATTTACTTGTTGAATTTGCAAATTTTAATATTATTATTATTATTATTATTATATCCTTTATTTAACCAGGAAGGTCCCATTGAGATAATACAATCTCTTCCTCCAGGGAGTCCTGGTCAAGACAGGCACATATAGTTTCACATTAAAGTTTAAAAGAGAAATACTGCAAAAATACCATAAATAAATAAATATTTTTTTTAATATATATATATATATATATATATACACACACACACACACACACACACACACAATCAGATCAATAAAAACAATTACAATTTTCCTTTAAAACAGTTTGTAAAAGATCTTTAAAAGTGCTCAAAGGCAGAAGTATATTTAAATTGATCACATTTTGCAAAATTGCAATTTTCATTCCATGCCCAAGGAGCATAATATGAAAAAGCATTTTTACCAAATTCAGAATGTACCCTTGGGACTGTCAGATTAATTTGAGTTCAAGATCTTGTGCAATAGCTATTTGTACAATAGGTTAAAAGATTAGAAACATAAGGGGGTAATTTACCTAAAAGTGCCTTGGCAATAAATACAAATATATGCAATTTTCTCCTGTGATATAAGGATGACCAAGCTAACGATTCATACAAAATACAATGATGAGTACGTGACTCTGCACCACAAACAAAGTGTAGTGCAGCATGGTAAACACCATATTTTAGCAAACTCATAGAAAATAGGCACAACAATCCTAGGTATTTTTTCAGTACTGTGGCTAAATTGGTTAGGAATAAAGCCTCGATTGAACCAGATTGTAAAGAAGTTCAGGCTCACGGGCAAGGAAGAGGCGAGGAACCGGCTTGACATAAATTATAGTTTTAATGGAAAACTCAAAAGACAAACACATAGGACGACGGACATGTCCGTAAGGATCTCTCTCTCTAGCACCGCCCTCCGCGATCGGCCTTTATCCCTCTCGGTTTGAGAGCCTAATACGGGACCGTGCGTGTTGAGTCACGACCCGGCCCCGCCCTCCACCATGCCACATTCCTCCCTCGTTCTTTCAGGCTGGGGAGCCCCCGGCCTGACGTACATCCCCCCCTCTCTTTCCCCTGGGGGGGGGGGGGGGGGCGCCTCCCGCGCGGTCTGCCGGCAGGTCATCCCCATCAACCTGGACGAGGGAGGAGCAAGGGGAGGGAAACAAAAAACAATTAAAATGTGTGTGGGGGGGGGGGAGGGGGTACTCTTGCAACAGTTCCCCCCCCCCCAAAACCATTACAATTTAAAAAAGAGAGGGAAAAGGCGAACGCAGAGTGGCAGCGAGAGAGAGCGGAGATAAAAATTTAAAAAAACGTACTCGCCGGTTCTCCGATACGCCATAGCTTGTTCCTCGGCCACTCCTCCACCCTCTAACTGACTACAGCCGCGCCTCTCCAGGCGGATCCGAGGCAGTCCTCCAGCCCCGGGGAGCCGAAGGGGACTCCCCCGCCCCTGGCAGTGGTTCTCCCTCTCCAGGCGGTCGGTCGCAATGCCGTCCGCGAGCGGGGAGGGTAGTCTCTAACCCCTCCGCATTTCAGCAGCTGGTAGGGGCATCCTCCGCCCCTGGCAGCGGCCCTGACCGCTCCAGGCGGTCGGCTAGGAGCCCTTTCTCCCCTCGCGGTCGGCGGCCGTTCCTCAGTGTCCAGGCGGCTGGGCTCTTCGTCCCCCGGCAGATGGCCGTGGCTGCTCCGTTGGGGTGGACGGTAGTGGCGAGAACTCTACTACGGCGTATCCCTCTTCCTTCCCGTGTTTCGGCACCAATGTAAAGAAATTCAGGCTCACGGGCAAGGAAGAGGCAAGGAACCGGCTTGACATATAAATGATAGTTTTAATGGAAAACTCAAAAGACAAACACATAGGACGATGGACATGTCCGTAAGGATCTCTCGCACCGCCCTCCGCGATCGGCCTTTATCCCTCTCGGTGGCTTGAGTAGCCTAATACGGGACCAGGCATGTTGAGTCACGGCCCGGCCCCGCCCTCCAAACTTAAAGTTATTATTTTTTACTGATAAAATAGAAATGATCAGAAATAAAATTGGAATTATGCAATCAACAGTTACAGCACTTCAGTTCAGTGTTTCATAATTTTCCTTATAAGCAACTTCAATACTTCGCTGTCATAGGTCATGAAGAGCTAACCCAATCGTATAAAAAAATTAAGTCAAAACAGGTTTTAGATCCAATACCAATTAAGCTCTTAAAAGAGGTATTCCCTGTAATCTCAGAACATCTTAATATTCTTAGCTCGTCGCTATCCTTAGGAGATGTCCTAAGAAACTTTAAAATGGCAGTTATCAAAACCACTTAAGAAGCCACAGCTTGATCATGGAGAAATAGCTAATTATAGACAGATTTCAAATCTCCCATTTACAGTATGTAACAAATACTAGAAAAGTAGTGTCTTCCCAACTATGTTCATTTCTACAGAGAAATGGTATATATAAACAATTTCATTCAGGATTTAGGCCCCATAACTGTACAGAGACTATACGTATCAGAGTTAAAAATGACTTGCTCTTATCATCTTATCACAGCAGCATTTCTCTTCTAGTGCTTTTAGATCTTAGTGCTGCCTTCAAATCAAATCAAATCACTTTATTGTCACACTACTGAGTACACAAGTGCAACAGTAGGTGAAAGTCTTGTACAACACCATAGGTCACGACATACTCTTGAATAGGCTGGCAAATTATGTTGGCATTAGTGGACTTGTATTAGCATGGTTAGGTCCTATTTATCAGACCGTTACCATTTTGAATGTGTAAATGAGGAATTGTCAAATAAAAAAAAAGTTAAGTATGGAGTGCCACAGGGATTAGTTTTAGGGCCTTTGCTTTTCTCCTTATATATGCTTCCCCTGGGAGATATATCAGGAATCATGTAATAAGTTTCCACTGTTATGCCAATGATACTCAATATTACATTACTTCTAAAAACACAACAAAATTTCACAATTCTACAAATTAGCAGAATATATCAATTAAATCAAAGATTGGAAGGCCAGAAATGTCCTTCTATTCAATTCTGATAAAACAGAGGTACTAATTATTGGTCCAAAATCCTCTAATAATAAGCCTCTAATATATTATTTGACTCTCGATGAATGTACTATTATTATGCCATCTTCTACAGCAACTAACTTAGGTGCTATATTTGATACCAATCTGTCTTTTGAAAATCAAATTTCCAGCGTTTGTAGAATAGCATTCTTCCACAGAAATATTGATAAATTATGACACATGCTCTCTGTTGCTGATGCTGAAAAATGAATTCATGCATTCATGACCTCAAGACTAGTTTATTGTAATGCATTACTGGGAGAATTTACTGCAAATTCAGAACATAAATATCAAGTGGTTCAAAATGCATCTGCCAGAGTGCTGACTAGAACCAAGAAAAATGATAATATTAGCCCCATTTTATCTTTGTTACATTGGCTACCTGTTAAATTTCGTAATATACAAAGATTTGAATGGTCTAGCTCCACAGTACTTAAATTACCATCTGCCACGCTATATTCCATCACATTCATTATTATCATTCTGGCCTGTTAATAGTTACTAGAATATCAAAATCAAGAAAAGGAGCTAGATCCTTTTCTTATTTGGCTCCAAAACTATGGAATAGTCTCCTGAACAGGACACATTTACTCAGAGTCTAGACTAATGACTCATATATTTAGCCAGGTATACTCCTAATTTATCAGAAACATTTCTCTTAATCTATACTCTACAATAAATTTAATGGCATCTACGCTAATATTATTAAATTTGTTTCCCTGTCTCAACCTCAGGATTCATATCCAGTGTAGGGTGCTTTTGGTTGTTTAGATCAGTTTTACTATCAGAAATAAGTTATAATTTATATTTATTAATTATAAATTAATAATTAAATTAAATAATATAATTTAACTCATTAAATTCTGTCCTCGGGGCACCACAAAAATTATAGTAAGTTATTGATCGAGTTTCATAAAAATATACACTGAAAGTTGAGTATTTTGATTGTTAATAAAAAAAACAAGAAGGGGATGAACTAGTCAAATTATTGCCATACGAATCCAACAGTAATCTGATTACAGTTGGCTTCTAACAACAACAAAGTAACCATACACTGAAGTAATATGGGAGTTCTTGACGTGGCAGAGGCTGGCTTCAACACAATGTTCAAACAAACAACTAGGAGTACTTCTTATTATAATATAAGAAGATTTATTATAATCAAACAGCAATGAACACCGCCAATACTATATGAATATAACACAAAAACATAAGAAATCCTAAATCCTAAATAGTGGAGCTATATGCTAGTGTATGTAATTGTGTATGTGGGGGTGTGTCTAGATATGGTAACAAAGAAAACAAAATAACGGATTAAACTCCACATGGAGAACTAGTTTCAAAATGGAGGATCAGGTCCACCATGGAGAACTAGGTTAAAAATGGCGAATGAGATTCAAAATGGAAACTAAATTCAAAATGAAGGATTGAATCAAAAAGGTCGGAGCCAATGATTATTTGAATGTGGAGGAAAAGAAAGATGGCTGGATTGGATCCAGAGCAATGGAACTAATGACAAATGTGGGTGGAAATAAGCAGGCACACAAATGAACTGGCGAAACAGGTGGGATAATTTGAAACACCAGCCTGAGTCTGTTGTAAACCACGGTACCGCTCACTCTGTGAATTTCAGTGTGAGAGAGAGAGAGCGCGCAAACAAACAGGGGTGCAAGCAGTCTAACTGAGGATAAACGCTGGTGACAGAATCGCAAATTCTGATCACTCAATAAACAACATTTCACCCAAATTTTACTGTCTCACTTATCAAAACAAAAGCAAAACAGCGATCAGAGTTAAATAATGAAGATTATACTCAAACATCAAACATTTAGCATCATATATACAATTTAGTTGTACAAGAAAAGTTACAGTTTCTCAACTAAATCTGCCCAGATATCAAGCCTTACTTGGGAAATTCTATGTGATTTCAGCAGGGTTGTCCATTTCAATTCCTGTTGCGTTGAACGATCAGGAGAAAACGATCTGGAATTGGTCCTTTGTCTTAAACTCATCAGCAAAAAGACACGTCTCTGCTTTATTTCTCGGGTCCAGTGATGAAGAAAAATGCAGGGAGAAAGGAAGCTGATCTCCTTTCCGTTTTCTAAATAAATTCACTGTTGTCTTGCAGTGAAAATGAATTAACCAGTTGTAATAAGTTTACTACTAGACTGGAACAAAGCTAAGTTAATCTTTCTCTACCATGGCCAAGTGATGATGTTAGGAAAAACATGGTCTCTCTTTGTCCTTTGTCCAGAAGAAGGGAAAACTCCTTTGTATGTGTAGATGCGTGTCCCTTTAAACCATTGGCTTAGAAGCTGGGCGCACATCTGTCAGCTGGTTATGTTGACAAGATGACGTCATCAGTCATAGACTGCTTTTTGACCAATGGCGTTTGAGATTGGGTCCATGGGCGGGACTTCACATTCAGCTGTGAAACTGAAGGACCCTGTGAAACTGAGTTCAATGTCTCACCTTTGATCTTCGAAACTTTGACCAGCCCCGTTCCTGCTTGGCATCAGACTCCAGTGCTACGTGTTGCTGAGTGATGACAACAAGCTACAGACGGTACTAGCCAGACATCACATCAGTCTTTTTTGATGGACTACAGAGGATCAACTGATGGCAACTCCAACTGTAAGACTTCTGATCATTTATATGCCAATGTCTGAACCTTGTATTTAGGATGGACCCATCCGAACCTCACCAAAATTACCTGCCAGTTGAACTGCGATGCACCTCGTTGATCTCTGCTACATCACCTTTGTCTATTGATGATCTACACTCTTGAAATGGAATACATAGACTTTCAATTAATTGCCAACAAAAGACTTCATCAGCCAACTAACATAGGACAATGTATCTATGTGAACTTCTGCAGCTAATCCAGGATGGACTTCAAAGACATTAGTAATTAATCTTAAAGTTCATTAAAAAATCTTATCTTTTTTTTTTAAAACACTGGAACTTAACACTTACTTAGTTTACAAATGTTATACCATGACTTGCACTGCATACAAATGACTAATATTGGCATTATATTCATGCTGTTGAGCTTAATGGGAACTAGCCCACATGGTGAGGCTGGTATCTCCTAAGGTTATTTTTCTCCATTAACCAACATCTTATGGAGTTTTCTGTTCCTTTCCACCTTTAGCTTGCACACCGGGGTTCAAAAAACAATTGTTATTTAATTATTTATTTGTATACTCCATTTACAATCATATTTAATCAAACTACACAATGATGACTAAGACTTTATAGATATTATAATTAAATTTTCTGTTAAAGCTTCTTTGAAACGATGTGTGTTCCGAAAAATGCTATACAAATTAAAATGATATGACTTGAGGGAGAATATGGTCATCAACCTGGAATGCATCTGAATTGAGAGCTCCACTTGAATAGCTCAAGCCAAGCCTCTGACACAATGAATCCCAGGTGAGCCTAAACTACGAATAACAGGTATAAACACTTCAGAACGCTGCCACACATACAGAGATGTTGGTGCAAAACCTTCAGAGCATATTTCTGAGACCTGCCACTTTTAAAAATTCCTCTGCACACAAATTGAGCTCAAAGCACCTTTGTGAATTTAAAGTGTGACAGGTTGACTTTAACTCTGCTCTACCAGATCAAGCCTTGGGGAGCTGACAACACTTCATCACTCTACAATCTACAAAGCATGTGTGCTCACAAGTATAAACATTCTGCTTTAATAATTAAGGCAATGTTTGGAATAGAAGGCTATTTTACTGTATATTGTTCACTGCACACCGTCTACTATTTTGTTAAAATAATATTAATAATAATAATAATAATAATAATAATAAGTGCAACAGTGTACATTATGTATCAATAAACATTTCTATCAGTAGTATGCTACATTGATGCCACATGGCCTCACAACTTTTCCATGTTAAATTCAGTGAAAATAGAACTAAAAAGGGTCACAGTCTGTCTCCCACATGTTTCCATGGACTCTTATTTTGAATTGTTTCCCCCAGACTATGTTATTTAGTATGCACTGCCCTCATCACTGCATCTGTTCCTGGTTGTTCTCACCTGTTTTCCATTCCCTCATTAGCTTTTGTTTCTATAAATACACTTTAGTTTTTGCAACGAGCCAGTTCCCATGCCTGTCATGACCAACAATCAAGCGCCTGTAGCCTCAACCACCCCAGAGCCAATGCCTGTGGCCTTTGTCTCCCTCTTGTTTCCAAGGGCTCTTTTTTTAGTGTTTCTCCCGGACTACGTTACACAGTATGCACTCACCTGTTTTCGATTCCCTCGTTAGCTTTTGCTTGTATAAATACTCTTTAGTTGTTGCATTCCTTTGTCAGTTCTTGTTTGTTGTTGTTTTGAGTTCCAAATCCTACATTCTCCGTCTCATCTTAGCAACTATTTGTCACAAAAAGAAAACCTGTTATTCTGTACTTTTTTTTATTTTGTGTAAATAATGTTTTAAAATAATATTCTGGGTTCAATACAAGATAATCTCAATCGACAGCATTTGCTGCATATATTATTTCCAATATTGATTACCATCATTAAATAATTTGACTCGTCTCTCCTTTAAAAAAAAAAAAGCAAAAATCGTGTAACAGTGAGGCACTTACAAGGGAAGTAAATTTAAACCCAATTTTGAAGGGGATAAAGGCAGAAATGTGATACTTATAATTGTATGAAATCACTTAAATTAATGGTTCTGTTAAATCTCATATATTATTTGAGCTGTGAAGTTTAAATTGTAATTTTGACAGTTGTTTTACATTACATCTTCATGGCAACAAAGTTGTAAACACAGAAATATCAGTGATATATAATAGATAATGTTAAAGAGGTGTGTAAACTTTCAAAAGTGATGTCAGACATTGTAATTGTCAAGTTTCTCTAGAATCAAGAAATGAGGACCCAAACACACAATGGCGATAATGTGCTTTTATTAACTAGAAAAATAACAGAAAACAAACTAAAACTTCTCCATAGGGGAGAAAACACAGTCCAGGGTGACAAAAACATTGATGGGCTGGAGCAGAATAACTGACAAAACTATCCACAAAACATGACCAACAGACACCTAACATGGAAAAAGAACTCACACAAGACAGGGAACAAATGGGAGATAAAATAAGGGAACAAAAAAGGAGGGTAACGAGGGAGGCAGGTGGAACTAATAACAAGATAACAGGGCAAGCAAGGGGGCTGGGGTTATCACTCAAGACAGAGGAGTGTGTGAAATGAGAACCCAAAACAAAGCCATGCACTCAAACAAACTACAGACACAAACAATAGACATGAGTGAATGCTGCCATGATCACATAAAGAGCAATATGCACTCATGCTAAAAAACAACAAGACAATAGAACACATGACAAAACCAAAAATACAAGCCATTTATTCTCACACAAGACACAGACCAGACAAGACATAAGTGCACAACACAGGAGATTAAACACAAGTGCCTGGAATCAGTCACTAAGTAAATAAAATCAAACCAACCGAAGTTGCTGAATCCACACAAGACATAAATTAACAAAATATAAGTGTCAGGTTTCTGCCACAAAAGTCAAAAATCTAATTAAAACTGTAATATGCTCTGGCCCCCTCCCTGCTCATTGTGGTGACAAGGTTTAAAGTAGATTAGTGTAACTGAATGGCTGGATGTCCGGAGAATAGCATAGGATTAATAGACAATTGGAATAGTTTTTGGGGAAGACTTGAACTGCTAAAGAGAGACAAACTCCATCCCTCCAGGGAAGATGCCGCTCTCCTCTCCAGTAATATGGCTAATAGTCTAAATAGTGATATTATTTGACTAATTGTGGCCCAGGTCAGGAAGCAGACAAACTGGCTAATCCGAACGTCTGCTAGCTGCCTTGAGACATCACACAGTTCAGATAAACTACAAAACCTATGAATCACCTATACAGTATATCATATAGAGACTGTGTCTGTTCCCCACACTATTAAACACAAAACCCTAATTAAGTCATTTAGATTTTTTTTTTATATTGATGTCAAACTTTAAATAACAAAAAAACTGAAGATGAACATCTTATAAATGTAAGGCTACTAAATTTGTTATCTTTTTGTTCTTACTACAGTACATAGACCACCAGGGCCATATTCTGAATTCCTTTGAGAATTTGCTGATTTCTGTCAGATCTAGTGGTTGCTGTGGATAGAGCTTTAATTGTTGGTGACATCCACACAGATAACAAAGATGATACACTGGTATTAGCATTTATTGATATTCTCAACTCTGTTGGGGTTAGACAAAATGTGACAGGTCCAACCCATTGCCAATAGTATACGCTAGATCTAATTTTGTCATATAGAATTGATGTTGATAATATAGAAATTCTGACACAGTGCGATGATATCTCATATCATTACTTCATCTCTTGCATGCTACACTTAGCAAAGTTAATTAAATCTAAACAAATCATTGTTCAGGTAGAAGTATTCTCTCAACTACTAAAGATAGTTACACTCAAACATTTTCCAGACATGTCTCAAATACTCAGTACACCAAAAAGTTCATATTGTCACAAAAAATATGGTTACAGTGTTCTCTAGTACTTTAGATAGAGTCACTCCCCTTTGATTAAATAAAGTTAAATAGAAAAATCCCACATTGTGGTTCAATGATCACACTCTTGCTTTCAAGAGAGCAGCTCGGAAAATGGAGCATACTGTAAGTCGAAGAATACAAAATTAGAGGTATTTCGCAGTGCATGGAAGGATAGTGTCTCTAACAACAGACATGCTCTAAAAACATTCAGGTCTGCATATTTGAGCAAACTCATAGAAAATAACCACAAAAATCCTAGGTGTTTATTCAGTACTGTGGCTAAATTGGTTAGGAATAAAACTTATATTGAACCAGATTATAAACGGTTCAGGTTCACAAGATATGAAGGAGGACACAGGAACAGGGTTTGACATAAAGGTAAGGCTCTTTAATTCCAGGCTTCACACAGACAGGGGTAGTGCATAAACGTAGATGTGCTAAACATAAACTCTTTTATCTAACAATTAGTTCTCTCCCTTGCCAACACTAGACTGGCGGCTCTCTCCCGTACTGGAGGCATTGAAGCTCTTTTATGCCGGTCTCCGCGTACTCACTGAAATTAGAGACAGGTGTTAGACATAATTTAGCTCAGGTGCTCGACCACACCCCTGCTGCCACACAGATATTCCATTGTAGCATAGTAGTAATGACTTTGTGAATTTCCTTACTTACAAAATCAAAATCAACAGAAACAAAATTGGAATTACACATTGGTCTGCCACAGCCCCCTTGATGACTAAAATTATTCTCTATGAGCAACTTCAAACCTTCGCTGATATTGGTCAGGAAGAGTTAACAAAAAATTATCAAAACCAAAAACATGTATGTTAGACCAAATACTGACTAAACTCCTAAAAGTGGTGTTTCCTGTAATCTCAGTACCTCTTCTTAATATTATTAACTTAGTTAATAATAATAAAAAAAATAAAAAAATAGTATACATGCAAGATTTCAGGCAGGATTTAGGCCCTATCATAGTATAGAGACCGTTACAAATTACTTGCTCTGTTCATCTGATCATGGCTGCATTTCTCTTCTAGTGCTTTTAGATCTTAGTGCTGCTTTCAAAACCATAGATTATGACATAATCTTGGATAGGCTTGAGAATTATGTTGTCATTTGTGGACAGGCATTAGCTTGGTTTAGGTCCTATCTCTCTGACCACTACCACTTTGTATAAATGAGGAACTGTCAGATCAAATTAAAGTTAAGTATATAGTGCTACAGGGAACTGTTTTAGGGCCTCTGCTTTTCTCCCTAAATGTGCTCCCCAGGGAGACATAATCAGGAACCATGGAATTAGTTTTCACTGTTATGACAATGATTCCCAACTTTGTTTCTTCGAAACCCGATTTAATCCGTTGCCATGACAGCACTATTAAAGCTATCAAGCATCCCTTCAAAATTTTCCATCAGCAGTGTCTAAACAATTTTTAAGTGATTTGGGTAAATGTAAGAGGACTATTTCAAAGTCTGTTGTAAGTGCCACACTTCCTGCTGCCTGTTGGTGGTGCCATTAAATTTTCCAAATTAACAGTGTATAAATTATATCAAAGAGTGGATGGATAGAAATTTCCTTCTACTCAATTCTGATAAAACAAAATTAATAATTATTGGAACAAAAACCTAAAAATATAAGACTCTATAATATAACTCTTGACTGATGTACTGTAATGTTAATTTTTACAGCAAAAAATTTTGGTGTTATATTTAATAGCAATCTACTCTTTGAAAAACAAATTTCAAATCTTTGTAGAACTGCATTGTTCCACCATAAGAAATATTGCTTATTTACGACACGTCATCTGTTTCTGATGCCGAAAAACAAATTAATGCATTCATGACCTCAGGACTAGATTATTGTCATGCAATAACTAGGTGTATGTCCTGCAGGTTTAATCAATAAACTTTAGTTGGTTAAAAATGCAGCAGCAAGAGTGCTAACTAGAACCATGATATACGACCATATCAGCCCCATTTTATCGGCAGTACATTGGCTAGCTGTAAAGTTTCTGTTAATTACTCAAAAAGCTTTGAATGGTCTAGCTCCAAAGTACTTAAATTACCTTCTATCATGCAATAATCCATCGCGCTCACTATGATTGCAAAATTTTGTCCTGTTAACATACCGAGAAAATCTAAATCCACAAAAGGAGGGAGAACATTTTCATATTTGGCACCTAAACTCTGGAATAGTCTTCCTAGAACTTTTCAGAACTCAGACACACTCTCTCAGTTTAAGACTTCAATAAGACATATCTATTCAGTCAGGTATACACCCAATTTACCCCTCAATTCATAGTCCTACACTGACCAGCTAGCACCGGTATTCACAGAGATATTCAACCTCTCCCTGGAAAGGACTCACTTCATCACCTCCTCAATACATGACACCCTGGATCCCATACAGTTCGCTTACCGTCCAAATCGCTCAATGGACATCTAGACAAGAGGAATGGAAATTATGTTTAAATGCTGTTTGTTGATTACAGTTCAGCTTTTATTACTACAATTCCCTCAAAACTCACCACTAAGTTGGAGGACCTAGGATTCAGCCCACCTCTGCATCAGTGGATCTCCATCTTCCTGACTGACAGGCCACAAGAAGTAAGGGTGGGCAGACATGTCTCCCCACATATCCCCCCCCCCCCCCCCCCCCCAGCACTGGAACCCCCCCCATGGGTGTGCTCCAAGTCCCCTGCTGTACTCATTGTACACTTATGACTGTGTGGCCACTTCCAGCTCCACCACCATTTTCAAGTTTGCTGACGACACTGTTGTGGTGGGCCTGATCTCTGATAATGACGAGAGGGCCTATCTACAGGAGATCAAAGGCCTGGAGGACTGGTACCAGGAGAACAACCTCCTTTTGAATGCCAGCAAGACAAAGAAGATGATAGTGGACTTCAGCACAAAGCAGGTGAGTAACTACCACCACATTATGATCAATGGAGAGAGTGGACCATTTCCGTTACCTCGGTAGGAACATCTCACTTGATCTGTCATGGTCCTGTTACAATAACACCATAGTGAAGAAGGCCCATCAGCATCTTTATCACCTCAGGTGCTTAAAGGACTTTAAACTGCCTTCTATGGTGCTAAAAAACTTTTACACCTGCACAACTGAGAGCATCCTGACAGGAAACATCACAACCTGGTTTGGAAACTGCACAAAACAGGATAGATTGGCACTACAAAGAGTGGTGCGATCAGCTTCTTTCCCCAGGCCATCTGTGTCCTGAACCAAAGACAACACCAGGACTAGGTTCTCTATTCAACACCACACACTTGAAGCAATATTCTTCAGCGATATTCTGACCAATATTCTTACATACTGAACATTACTGCACAATTGCACTTTACCCTGCACAATATATATATTGTCAGTCAAACTGTTGCTGCTACTCTACATCTGTCATAATGCACTATTTCATATCATGTGCATACTTTGTACATATAGTATATTCTCTTTCCCCTATTTTATTGTGTATTTCATTGTTTTTTAAATGGGCATTTTTTATTGTTTTTTTTTTAAATTGTGGTTTTACTTTTATTTCTACTCCTTATCTATATACAGTATTGTGTGAAATAAATTGTACATGCTGTCCTGGTTTGACATCTAACTCTGTATGTATGTGTGTTTAGCTATCCACAGAAAGACAGCACACACTCAAACAGTCCATGACCTTCCATAGATGCTGTTAGTTTCTCTTGTCTTATCCTCTTTTGGAATGTTCTGTGCTCCAACAAAAATCCTAAACATGTTAAGTGTGGCAGTCTTAGAAATGACAGGTAAATATTACATACGCGGTTGTAAATGGTTCTCTCATGTCTGTAAGTCTCAAACGCCACCCCCTCACAGGGATCAATACGAGAAAGAAACCACAGGGAACAAATGAAATACAGAGCAGCGGGAGTGAAGCTTCAGTTGCTGTGGTGATTGATATATGTATCAGTGGCTCTGAATTGCAGGCAGATATCAAAGTGAAGGCTCGGTTGGGCACCCCTTGTCCCAGCAAAGCAAGCATCTGACGTTCAATCTCCTGCAAGCTGGGAGAACATAAGAAGAACTATGAGGAACAGAAGTCCTGCCTCTTGTCTTCAAAAATGATGCTGTGTATGTGAGTTTTGCTTTATTTGATGTAATGTTCATGTATTTCTTTGTGAAAAGGCCAATATTTTTTGGTTGACTTATACTTTATTTGTCTCAGATCTGTGGAAATCTAATATCTTATTCCTCACTCTTTGTCAATAGTAAAGCTTGACAATAATGTGTATTTATATACTGCCTCTCAAAGCCAAAATCCAGTAACTATATATTTTATCAAAAATGAATTGGACTGTGGCAAAACTTTAGCAAAATGATATTACGTGGTTCCTTACATGTATCATGGCAGTTCTAAGGTACAGTGTCCACTGTGTGCCGTTAAAAGTAAGTTCCCTTTTGGAGAACTCGAGCTGCATATGATTGTTGTGGGACAACCACTGAGTGTCACTTGGTCTAAAGCCCTTATACAATCACACCAATTTATTGGCTGATGATGCTTAAGCGACACCCACTAGGGAGCTACATCACAGGCTTGATAAAGGCACTTACTTTCGTGCCATCGAGTCAGATTTTCTGTTCTTCAGTGCACAATCTTGTCTTGTCTGGTGTTGTACTAGTGACTCACGTTGAAGCGAGGATTATAATTTCTCCATTTTGAGTTGCAACACAGGATGGATTTTAAGAAGTGCTTACCTCCCTACCTAAGGGCACCAGTAAAGCCGGGTTGGCTTTGGAAAACTTATTTGGTAGCCCTGTGGACGCTGCTCGACGCACCCTAGATGATTTTTCCCAATGCAAAGCACATTTCCAAGTCGACCGGTGGGCCACGCTACAAGTGGTCAAAAACTGACTTTTCTTGCAGTTATGTAGTGAACCACTGGGTGGCGCCACTATGTCCATTTTGTAGACAAACACTAGGCTACAAGATCTAGTTCTCAAAAGTCTTGTGGTGTGGACAAATGTTTTTTTATGTGTTATATGTTCTTATTTCAATTACTTCAAATTTTTGTTTTTTCAAAAACCATGCATAAACTTAAAAAATACAAACATGTACACACATTTTGCTTACATATTATTGTAGCCCAGTTTGTGCTGAATACAGTGTTATCAGACTTTAGCCATGAATATGTTTTTAAGCAACTGAAAAAAGCACAAATGTCAAGGCATGTCAAAAATTCTCTGGGGCCCAAAACATCGTCAGATCCCAGAGGGTTAAAATAACTTGTACATGGGCACTTCAAGCATGACTAAGAAAAAAGACAGGAAGTGCCCACATGCAACTTATTTGAAGTGCAGCAAATAGGTGGTCTGTGGACAATCATGTTTATGGCTTTTCTTGCTATTTACATGTAATATCAATCCAACATCACGTATAGCACGCAGAACACTCCTATAAATACATTTTTGTAAATTACAACTCTTTAAAACATATAATTAGCTTAAAATACTGTCCACAAACCATGTCTTTGCCACCTTTAAAATAAATTGTATGTGGGCACATCCTGCATGACTAAGCAAAAAGACAGGAAGTGGTCATGTGCGATTTATTTGAAGTACAACAATAGGTGATCTGTGGACAATCAGGTTTATGCTTTTTTTGCTATTTACATATAATATTATCAATCAAACATCAAGTATAACACCCAGGACACTCATTGGGCCCTCATTTCACACGGTTACATGTTGAGTTCCCCTTGACGCCATTTTAAGAGGACTAAGGCCTCGGACACTAAAAAGTATTTGTCATTATTTTCAATAGTCATAGGACTCAATGAGCTTGATCTGTAGGCCTATGTGCAACAGTATGTTCATCAGAGACTTTATTATTTAGCAAGCACCTATGACCTCCAAATTCTAGAACCTGATTTGGAATTTGGATCTGGAATTTCAAGAGCCTGTGACCTTTTGACCCTTCTTTTCTAGACATCCCGTTTGCCCATCAAACTAGTGCATTTTTCATAGGGGTTTCATGGATGGCCTTAAATTTGGTGTTAAGACCTGGGGGCTTTAAATGCTTTTAAATATTCTAGAAAAATAACAATCCATTTTCATTCACAATTCAGCCAATTAAGCACTTTATGGACACTTTGAGACTTCAAAATTGTCACACTGTCTAAGGGGCCCTTGATAAGCTATATGGAGTGGTGTCCACCAAGCTGCTACTGAAAACTAATGATAAAATTGTATGTGGGATTGCCCTGGTGTAAATAAAAAAATCAAGAAAAATATTCTAGATCAATTCTTGTTCACAAGTCAGCCAATAAAGCACATAAGAAGGTCTTACAGGCTTTAAACTTTGCACACTGTCCTAGGGGCCCAAGAGAAAGTAAATATTTGAAATTTGAGTCATTTGGACATTTATGACAGGTGTCCACGAAACACCTATGGAAACAAATGGAATAAATTGGGATATGCACTAGCATTGCAACCAGAGGACTATTTGACTGCAAATTTCAAATGCTGACAAGTCGGATGCCCCTTGAAGACATACTAATGGGGACAAGGCCTAGGATGCAAAAGTATTTTTTTAATTATTTTTTCACAGATCTCTCCATCTGGCATTGCAGCCTTTGAGACAGACTGCCTGAGATGCCCGAATTCACCAGTTCATTCATCAGATCATTTATCATTATTAAAATGATTTTTAGGATTAAACCACATGCACGGCACTCAGGGCTTCCCATTGAACTTGTTCATCTAACCCACAAGTCGTGAAATTTTTTATTTTGCATGAAAAATGACTGTCCATGGATCACCTATTTGGTGGCTTTGAAATAGATTGCACGTGGGCACTTCTTTTCTGGCCTGGTGAAAATAACCTTCAATTTGGTGCTAAGACCTGGGTGATTCAAAGCCATTTCCCTCAGAGTTTGGGAAGTACATAATATTATATAAAAATAACTTTACATTCACAAGTCAGTCAATTAAACAATTAAGTTCAGACAGGCTTTAAACTTTGCACACTGTCTTAGGGGCCCCTGAGAATAAATTGATTTAAAATTTGAGTCATTTGGAGCTTTCCGAGAGGTGTCCACGAAAAACCTGTAGAAATGAAAAAATTAATTGCTTATGGGATTCGACCTGCCAGTGTGCCCAGAGGCCCCGGAGACCACAAATTTCACTGAGTGAACTCTCGAGGGCCTCTTGAAGACATACAAAGATGGCTAATGATTTCAGTGAAGCTTTAGTTGATAGTCAGAGAACACCTTTAAAGGGCTCTGGGTGGGCACAGTGGACACACGCTATGTGCCCCATGAGGAAATGCATTGAGGCAAGAAGTAAAATTGAGGCAAGAGTCACGTGGCAACATGCAGTGAGATGTATAAACAGCGAGCTCTGTGCACTTTGCCAGTTTTAATACTTTTTGGGGCGGTTTCCCAGACAGAGATTAAAGCTAATCCTAGACTGAAAAGATCTTTTAATGCAGACTAACAGAAATCTGCTTTCTTCGTCATGTTGTAAAATAGTCCTAGACTTGGCCTAGTCCTGAATAAACTAAGCAGATTTCCTGAAGGAAGATTAGAGATACTTCAGGACTAAATTGAGGCTTAAATTAAACCACCATAGAGGCAGGTTTAACTTTAGATTAAAGTTTTTTGTTAAAGAAGACACATGGATTACTTGGAGTATGTCAATGAAGAACAATGAGTACCACCAGCTAGGCAAGTTCTTGCTGACAGAAGTGACCCACTGCAATGTTTTGATTAAATTAGATTTCGAGATCGTTTTCGAATGCATAAAGTAAATGCTGTGTAGCTTATTTCACTTTTGGAACCCTGGCTTTCATCTGTTACCCAAAGTGGACAGCCTGTAGCAGTTTGTCTGTAGGTGCTCATAACTACGATTTTTGGCATGTGGGACCTTTCACAGAGAAACTGGGGACTAATGTGGTGTCAGTGAACCAACAGTATGTAAAATCATTCACAGAGTGTGCATGGATATTTGTGAATTGAGAAGACATTACATAAACTTCCCTGATGCTGCAACCCAGGCAAACTACAAGGTACAATTCCATGAATATGGGAACTTCCCGGGAGTCATAGGCTGCATAGATGGAACCCATATTCCCATAAAATGTCCCTATACTCCAGATGCTGAGGAATACAGGAACCGCAAGAACTGGTTTTCTATAAATGTCCAAGGTGTATGCACTCCCCAGTTACAGTTTTCAAACATTGTTGCACGTTGGAAAGGTACAACTCATGATTCACGGATCTTCCTTAACTTATCTCGGTGTTCTCAGTTTGAAAGAGGAGATCACAAGGGAATATTGCTTGGTGACAGTGGGTATGCTCAGAAGAATTTTCTGTTTACACCATACTTACACCTAACAACGACTGAGCAAAGGCACTACAACCAGGCTCATATGCGCACTAGGGACTAGTAGAGCGCATGTTTGGAAGAGTCGCTTTCAGTGCATTCGGAAAACACTTCGATTCCAACCAAGAAGATGCTGCACTGTTATCATTGCAACAGCTGTTCTTCACAACTACCTGAAACAGCATGGATGCCCAGATCCCCCGATACTGGGGTATGACAATCTAGATGTACCACCATGTACAACAGACCACACAGAAGGACTTTCCTACAGAGATGCTTTTGCATTGTGTCACTTTAAGTAGACATTTTTGACATTACCTTTTCACACTTCTGCTGGGATCTGATACATTTTCACATGTATTGAGCAAATTACTGTATTTTAAAAGTAAAAGTGTATTTTTGTCTGGTATATTAAAGAAACACCCAAAATGATTTAATAAAACAATTTTTATTTCAGATTCACGCATTGTTGTGATATTTGAGACAGTTGCATCTCTCTCTCCTTCATCTTCATTTGGAGGATCATTTTCATTTCATGCTCCTCCTTAAGGTACTTCAACTTGTGTTCATGAAATTCAATAGCCAACTTTTCGTGGATTGTGACTCTTTTGTTTTGGTGACCAGTACTGGCAGACACTGCCACCCTAACTTCTGAGGATGTGGAGGGTAAATTACCTTGCAGCGCTTCAGTTATGTCCCTATGACTTTCTCCTTGAAACAAGGACAGTTCATATATAATCAAATAAATGCACATTAATTGAGAAATGTTTCACATCAAATGAAAGAAACAGAAAGAAACAAAAGTGTGAAAGGAGTGTAAGAAATGCCAAAATATACCCATTGTAGTATGTGTGTGATCCCTCATCTGAACTGTCTAGACGGTCATCATCTGGTATGTTCTCCAAATGTTGCTGGTTCTCCATTATTCCTGTCAGTAATTCACCCAACTGATCAGTATCTTTCTTTACAGGTCCTCCACCAGTCTTAAACCTCTCTCTTCGGGCTTCTGCAGCAGTTTTTTTAGGTTGATTTTTATATTCTTCCACAAAACCTGTATTGAATATAATACTGTAGTGTCAATCCATTGATATCACAAAACAGTGATAAAATATAGATATCAAGGTAATAAAAGTTGACAATTCTTACCTGAAGTTGTTGTATTGTTCTTGTGGATGTTAGTTCATTTGCATTAAATTCATTACAGATGGATTTCCATGCATTCCTTTTCTTCGATTCCATGGCAGATGTGTGCTGTTTGTCTTCAGTGGTCGGGTGTCTTGATACTATTGTCTTTAAAAGAGTTTTCTCATGTTCATTGAAGTTTTTTGATCGCAGTCTCTTTTCTGCTGCCATTGTTTTCCATGAATTTGCTTCTCCAGTTCCTTATGTTTTAGGCTTTCTGGGTCCATTCCATATTTTATAGGCAACCTCAGTTCAGCTAATTCAGCACAGCACAGGTGGTTTTAAATTAATCTCATTTACTTTAGTTCAAGACTTCATATTCCAGGTGTTCTTAATCTCTAATTAGTCTGTGTTTCAGAAATCCATTTATTGAGCAGTGATTAACTATTCTAGATGAAGGCCTAGTCTTGGCCTAATTTAAACACTGTCTGGGAAACTGCCCCTTTGTCTCATAAACCGGTGAGGTTCAATACACCCTGATTCTTAACTGTTCTAGGAAGACAATATATCAAAGAATTCAAAATCCTTGGGCTCTGGAGACATTAAAAGAGACTTACATGTTCAAGCTTAAGTCTCTGATCAGAAGGCTGCAAGCCTGTGAGTCGATTTGTCCAGTGAGGAGTAGTAAATTTGGTGACAATTAATGAAAGGTGTTGGCAATGCTGATGAAGGCTGTTGCTGACTTGGAAAAGCTTGCTATAATACATTGATCAGTCACTGCCAATTCATTCAGATGGTTACAAGAGTGGCGGATGTTGAGAAATTATTAGATTATCTGGAGTCATCAGTGTAGCGTATCAATGAATCATGTAATGCACATTCTTGCTAAAACCCAGTGTGAACCGTAGAGAGTGACAAGCTTTCTCAGGATGCCAAGTCCCGAGCTTCCTTGGACCTCACATGGCATGGACCTGGTTCAACGAGATCCCGAGAAGACCATGAGGGAAGAGTCAGGGCGAAGTATGAGCAGTCAGCGGAGCAGGAGAGACGACGAGAGAGACGATAGAAGAGAAGAGTGGAAGAGTGAAGAGAGAGTGTTCTTTCTGTTTGGAAACATTTGAACTGAAATTGGCTGCATCCCCAAAGGTGTCCTGCACCAATCAGAAGTGACTTTTCTGAGTCACATGGTCAACTGGGCTGTCTTTTCCAACAGTTGATTTATGGTCCCTTGTTTCAGATTCTTACAAATCTTGCTCTCAAAAATAGTGCATATTTACTCATGAACTTTAATGTCTTTAGAATGGTACAAGAGACATGATATTTGTTTTTAATCATCTTTCTCTGCTGTAGGGTGCTACTGGTTGTTTAGATAAATTTTACAATCAGAACTTATTAATAATTAATCATTATCAATTAGTAATTACTAATTAAATAATACAATTTAATTCATTAACACCACTCTTTGACAAGAGAAAAATTATAGTAAGTGACTGATCGAGTCTCATAAAAATCTACCCTGAATGTTGAGTATCTTGATTAATAATCAAAAAGGGAAGAAACTAGTCAAATTATTGCCGTACGAATCCAACAGTAATCTGGTTACAGTTGGCTTCTAACAACAACAAAATAACAATACTTAAGTAATAGGGGAGTTCTTGAGGTGGCAGAGGCTGGCTTCAACACAATATTCTAACAAACAACTATGAGTACTTCTTATTAAAATATAACAAGATTTATTAAAATCAAACAGCAATGAACACCGCCAATACTATATGAATATAACACAAAAACATAACATGGAATTCCTAACTAAATAGTGCTATATGCTAGTGTATGGATGTATGTATGTGGGTGTGTGTCTAGATTTGGTAACAAAGGAAACAAAATGGCGGATTAAACTCCATGTGGGGAACTAGTTTCAAAATGGAGGATCGATTTCAACATTGAGAACTAGGTTCAAAATGGCGAACTGAATTCAAAATGGAAACTAGTTTCAAAATGGAGGATTAGATCATAAAGGGCGGAGCCAACGATTATTTGAATGTGGAGGGAAAGAAAGATGGCTGGATCAGATCCAGGTCGCGGAGCTAAAACCTCATGGGGTGGAAATGAGCAGGCACACAAAGGAACTGACCAAACAGGAGGGAGAATTTGAAAACACCAGCCTGAGTCTGACATAAACCGTGGTGCTGCTCACTCCATGAATTTCAATGTGTGTGAGAGAGAGACAGAACAAACAGGGGTGCATGGAATTTAACGGAGGATAAATGCTGGTAACAGCACAACTGAATCGCTAGTTCAGCTCACTCAATAAACAACATTTCGCCCAAAATTGACGATCTCACAAATCAAAACAGCAAAACAGCGATCAGAGTTAAACATACAAGATTATACTCAAACATCAAACATTTAGCATCAAATATACGATTTAGTTGTACAAGAAAAGTCACAGTTTCTCAACTAAATCTGCCCAGATATCAAGCCTTACTTTGGAAATCCTGTGTGATTTCAACAGAATTGTCCATTTGAATTCCTGTTGCGTTGAACAGTCAGGAGAAAACGATCTAGAATCGATACTTTGTCTTGCACTCGTCAGCAAAAAGACACGTCTCTGCTTTGTTCCTCGGGTTTGGTGACTGAGAGAAATGCAGGTGATGGTCAGCGTTGATAGAAAATGATGAAGAAGGGAAGCTGGTCCCCTTTCTGTTTTCTAAATAAATTCACTGTTTTCTTGCAGTGAAAATGAATGAACCGGTTGTAATACATATACGACTAGTCTGGAACAAAGCTAAGTTAATCTTACTCTACCGTGGCCAAATGGTGAGGTTAGAAAAACGTGGTCTCTTTGTCCTTTGTCCAGAAGGAGGGAAACACCTTTGTATGTCTTTTTTCACACTGCAGGCTTAGAGGCTGGGTACAGAGAGAGCAAAATCAACTCTATCCACTAGTTTTGTTGGCAAGATGACATCATCAGTCATAGGCCGCTTTTGACCAATGGGCCGCTTTTGAGATTGGGTCCATGGGCGGGACTTCCCATCCAGCTGTGAAGCACACTGGGAAACCGAGTTCAATGTCTCACCTTTGATCACAAAGGGCCATACAGTCTCCGCTGCCATTTTGATTGGGCAAGGTCCTACACTGCATACGCCAGTGAACGCTTGCATACTAAATATGACATTTTTTTCATGGATATAATATGTGTAGGTAACAAAACCTGACAATCACTAGTTACAAATCATACTTGTTAATTAATTGGTTATACAACATGGATACAACATTACACACATTTTAAAGAGGTATATCAGGCTATAATCATTAATTTGTCAGCTATACAAGTTACCAACGTTCAAAGAGTATCTCGGAAACTCCAAGATTGTGTGTTCTGTCTTTTATTGCTTTGATCTTTGAACTTAGGTCCTCTTTGCAGAGAAGTTTTCAAGTCATATGGGATCTAGACAAGTCTCTTTGTTAGTTTTATTGGCCAGATGTGCATCTCACTGGCACCAATGTCTTTCCATTTATGATGTTATGGAATTCCAGGATTAAGATTGGGTAAATCCTAGATTCAAATCATGTCGCTTCAATTCTTCTGCATGTATAATACTATACTTACTTTAATTTGTTGGTTGCGCATGCATTGCAAGAGATGCAAAAATGCAAGCAGCAGTTTTTAGAAATGCATTATACTATAATAACTTTGACTGGGAGTATGCAAAGATTCAATTTATGTGTCATAAATAGCTGTTCACTACTACGTTTTAGGATGGATTGCCTTCATACTAACTGTGAAACATACTGGTATTCACATGCATGAACCAAACCCAAAACCAACTTTTTAGCACACTCTGTATTGGTGTTCGCTGATGCACACCCAAGATTGGAAAACCACTTTCCGACCAACCAAAAAAAACTAACTCTACCATCAAACAGACTTTGGTCTGCACTCTAGTGTGTACGTGCACTCAAATCACCATACATTTCCAGGAAATTTTTCAAGCCTTTGAAAGCAATAGTTCTTACACAAACACACACAGATAATTTAAGACAGTAAACAAGATAATATTGTGCTGGCCTGAGGGGACAGAATCCTCAAACGTCTATGTTCTGTTATTAAACTATACATTTGGAGGCAAAATTAAGCATTATTTTACCACTTTAAATGTAATGTTTGTTTCTCTGTCTGACAGAGGTACTCTCTCTACGGTTTATGTCAACAATTATCTCGGACTGGAAGCCACACTTCTTAAGCTGCCATTACCTACCCTCATGATAGCACTTTCTCAAAGCACAATCACAAAACACCATAACTTCATTGGGTTTCTAAAAATAAAAAATAATCATTCCATATGCAAATGTATTTGTTGTCTGAAAGTCCTTAGAAATTGGTGTTTTATAAGGTGTCACACAATTATGTAATGTTCCATTTGGAACTGAGTCAGACAACTCTATTTAAATATTTAAATAAATAGTTCACCTTAAAATGAATCTGTTAAAGACTGCACTGTGTGGAGGGCAAAACCCCCAGTCTATTTCAGCATGAGTTCTTTTTAATAAAACTAATTTAGAACCAAATTGAACAATTAATCTAAAGTTTTGAATGTAATTTCAAAAGTATTGTCTAACCTTCTAATAGCACTTCACAAAGCATTTTTATGTGTGTTTGCACTTAGCCGATTGCACTGCCTTTAATTACATTGAAAAACTTCCCAACATTCCCATCTCTTGTTAGGCTGATCATACATTGTCCCATTTGGAACTGTCATAAAACTCAGTTTTATAGTGAAGAACCTCTGAATTATTAATTTGCAACAATATATGCATGGAAATGCACAAGCGCACTCATAACTTATTTACATGTTAGCATCCATCAGCCTCTTTCTGAAGAGAAAATGTGTACTAAAATGTCAATAAAAATATGGACACTAATCATTGATTTTTCTACCTTATTTGACAATAGTATATGAAAGGTGGAATATAATTATTCGGAGTTTACAAATTCATAACCTGCTTTGACAGAAGTTTAATGGTTTTCACTTGAACCACAACCCTGTGCACCTTTTGAAGCGTAATAGGGAGTGGTTCACTGGTGCACATCCAAGCTAAGAAAAACAATTTTACACTAAACAAACCAAACTCAAATGGAGCTGCTTATTTTCACAGAGATAGTCTGGTGAGTGAAAGTTTTAGATCCCAATTGCTGAATCTTCTTTATTGAAGATAAAATAATCCAGAGCAAAAGGAAACCACAAAAACAACAAGACTAAGACACAACAAGACTAAGACTCACCAAACGCAACTCAATACAATTAACAATGCAAGACAAAAGACAGGGAGAACACAAGAGCCATGTATACAGAAATAAATGAAACCAACTAGAAACACCTGGAAACAATTAGGATGGGAAAAAGAACTAAGACAAGGCAAGTACAGGGTAACCGATTTTCAAAATAGAAGTCCAGCCACCTAGCGACCCCTACAGGCCAATATGGTAAATTATGTGTGATGCTTGTATTCTTATGCTGTTTATTGGATTCACTGATTTGCACCTTATGTTTGCAACAAAAGTTTATAGTTTGAAAGGATACTTAAAAAACATGGTCAACAGAATCTCAGTGATGCTAGATAATGTGTATTCATCAATTAAACCATCCCACTATTCCTTCATCATGATGACTTCTCCCTTCAGGTGTACCTAATTTTTGTCTACCTCATTCCTTGCCATTCATGACAGGCTACTCACACTCTGTGAGATCCTCTCACGCATCCATGATTTACAACAGCATTCTCTCCAGTCAACCTGCTGCTGCAACTAAGACAAAATCACACAGCCTGATTTATTATCTAATTCACAAAGAAACTGCAAGTGCAAAATGTATGTAGATACAAAAAGAGAGAAAAAAAAAGTAAAGAAACGGAAGCATGAGATTGGTTGGCGAATTTGTGGTCCAATAATTCATAACATTATTGAAACTGTTCATGCAAAACAAATGATATGCACTTAGGACATTGTATAATGGTTTATTGAGAGCATCTTGACTGTTAGTGCTGTCTGATGCTAATTAAGTTGTCTAGCTCACCGCCTTTTGCTGAATTCACGCTGACAGAACTTTGCAGCGGCAAAGCGACTGGAAGTCATTTGTTTTCAATGAGAGTTGCCGATTTGGGAAACATGAGCAGTGGCGTTTTGTGGACTATTGAAATGAGGGGACAAAATCCCCTCTATATAAAAATAATGCAATAAACACATTAACACAATTAATCATGCCCCATGACCCTGCATAAATTCCACAATAAAGAAATTTCCAACTATTGGAGCAATGCAAGCTTGAAGTACCACCTTCATGTTTTTGCATTTTCCAGTCAGCAGAAGGCAGTCAGCGCAGCATAAGCTGTAAAGGCAACACACCACACTTACAGAGAATAGTGATGTCTGATTCTTTAACTAATCATTCTTTAGAGTCAATTCTCAGCAAGTAGCCTGTCGAACCGGTTCACAAAATCTAAAAATACTCGAACTTTAGTTCCAGGTTGACGAGGCAAGACGCACAGCTGAAGTACTTGTACCGGCTATGCAGCACGTGGAACTGTCCAACTGAAATAGAATTGAATGAGCCCCACTAACTGTCGGAGTTTGCAAAAGATTACCAAGTACTTCTATGTTTTGAGACATTATTGGAAGTGCCCGAATAAAACATTTATGAACCTACAGATTTTTGTTTCTGTTATTTTATATTTAATAAATAACAAAATGCAAATTAAGCTCTCCAGGTTTTTCTTGTTACTAGTACAAATTTTGGTAACCATTTTTTAACATTAGTTAATGCATTAGGCATCATTAACTTACAATGAACTATATATTTATTACAGCTTTTATTAAGCTTAGTTACTGTTAGCTAATAAATAACTGTGTTAATGTTAGTTTATATTGCATTAACTAATGTTACTAAATACAACTTTAGATTTTAAAATTGTATTAGTAAATGTTGTAATTAACATTAATAAATAATATAAAATGCTGTAAAAGTGTTGTTCATTGTTAGTTCATGTTAACTAATGTTGTTAACTAATGTTAACAAATGGCAATTTACTGTAGTTTTTTGATAACATTTTTATTAAAAACTTTTCAGTCGAGAGGTATAAATTATTTTTACTTGTTTTATTGTGCATGAAGATTATACATTTTGTTGACATTTTAAACAAGCTGAATCATGGTTCACCGTCTGTTTCTCACTTCAACGTTCTGTCGAAGAAGCGACACTAGGGGTCTCTCTTGAGCGCCGAATATGCCTCTGGTCTATGAAAAAAGGCCAATGAGAAATTGGCAGTCAGTATTTGCATACACCGCCCCGGACATATGGGTATAAAAGCGGGGAAATACGTCGAGTTCATTCAGAAATTTTCTTCGGAGCCGATGGTCTTATATGCAGCCAGCTGTGAGTGACACCAGATTCCTGCTTCTGTTCCTCTGACGCTCTGTCTGCTGTTGGATCTACGGCGCACTTCAGCGGCTTTTTCCTTCTCTACATGGCAGTGCAGTTTGCCACTGGGCGCTTGGACAGCACAGAGTATTGAAAGAGTCTGTTAAAAGAGTAATTTTGTCTCTAAAATAATTTATTTCTCTAAAAAGAGCAATACACAGCGTCTTTTTAAAGATGCCATTCCGCCCTGTGTAGTTCCTGGATGCGGTAGAGTGCTCTCCGCTTCAGACGGCCACAGTCGTTGTCTTGTGTGTCTGGGCAGCGATCACACCGAGGCAGCGTTTGTGGATGGTTCATACTCTCAATGCGAGGGCATGACCATGGAAATGTTGCGGTCGTGGCTTGCTTTCAACAGAAAGGGATTGAGGACGATGCGGCTGGCGATGGAGGCGATTTGGGGAGGGCAGCGGGTGCAGCTTCACCGGGCACGCCCCCTCGGACCACCCGTCCCTCGGCACGCTCGTTGACTCCTGTCCGTGCTCGAGGTTCCCTTCACGGCCAGTCTGCCTATCCTCTGGAGCACGAGGTGGATGAGCTCGCCGGTGTATCTGATACCTCCCCTGGGCTGCCGCCTTCAGGCCAGCATGCCCAGGCTGAGGCTGACACGCAGATGTCCGACATGCTTGCCCGGGCCGCCGTCAGTGTGGGGTTGGACTGGAACCCTCCGTCCTCCCCACACCCATCGGGGTTGGATGACTGGTTCCTGGGGTCTGCGTGCCGCTCATAGCCTTGCCCCCCCAGTCCCGTTTTCAAGCCCTGCTCATCCGCTCTTGCTACCCTCGACAGCGGAGCGGCCCACGGGTATACGGCGATTCCCCAGCTGGATAGGGATGTTGCGCTCCATCTATGCCCTGGAAACCCTACCACCTGACGGGGTCGCCCTGTGCTCCCTTCCAAGGCCTGTAGGACGACATCCTCGTTTACCACCAAAGCCTACAGTGACGCGGGACATCTCGTTCCGCTTTTATCAGGGAACAAGGATTACATTCAAGTAACCCGAGACATTTTTGCGTGTTTGGTTCCATTTGTTTTTCTTTTCATTTATTAGTCTGTGCATAAAGTTAAATCCTGTTGACTTCTGGATCTATAACACGTTTGGAATTCTGGATTCTATGTCTTACTTTCTTTCTGCTCACCAGAGAAAAACAGCATTTATCTGTCGTTGGAGACTGGACAGCTCATGCTCCATTTCACAGTTATGTCGCAAGCCCTCTCTTTGTCTGTCATTCACCTCTCTTGGCATGAGTATTGAGTGAGTCTCCAGTCTCTTTATCACCTGTATTGACAGTTATTTGACCAGCTGGGTTGCTTTCCTCTCGATCAACTGTTACGTGTAGACTAGCCAGGGTCTGGCTAACGCAATATCATTGATTGTGGATATTGTAGCTTGCATCTCATGGCCGTTTTTGCTATATCCCTCATATGAACATGTCTTGGATCTAATTTATTAAAATTTTTGATCTTCCTAGTCTGTCTATCGCTCATCTCCCACAGCAATTGCATCTATCTGGACAAAAACACAGTGCTTTAAATCTAATGCTGCATTGGCAAGGCACTCAAACTCACTTTCACTGAGGCATTAAACTAAAGATGATCACTACTTCACATCAAAACACTTCGGATTTGTTCGTCAGGATTTGGCACTATTGAACTGTCGCTCTCTAATGGACAAAGCATAAATCCTTAATTCATCACTGATAAAAACTGGACATGCTTCTGCTAACTGAAACCTGGCAAACACCTAATGACTTTCTACAACTAAATTTGCTTACTCCCCACGGATACAAATATTTGTCTAAACCCCAACCTCACGGAAAGGTGGGCAGACTAGCTGTTGTTTGCCAAGATGGCATGAGAGAGGTTTTGACTTAATTTCATAATGTCACGTCTTTTTAATATCTGGCTCAAGATTTTTGTTGAAACTCCACTCATTGTATTATTGATTTATCGACCTCCAAATTATCAGCCTCACTTTTTATCTGAAATACTCACCCTTGCCTTTGCTATATCTCCCCATGTTATACTGCTTGGTGATTTCAATATCCATGTTGATACTGACTGTTCAAATACTGTACATCTGAACTCATGAATGTTCCTGAATGCTTCAATTTAACACATCATGTGAATTTTTCTACACATATCCATGGTCATATACTTTACATAGTTTGCAGATAAAGTCATAATAATGTTTCTACAACTGGTACACAAATTGGCATCTCAGATCACAAACTCATAAAATGTTCATTTAATTTTCCTTGCCGCAAGTCATACAAGAAAACTGTGGTATCTTATCGCAACCTAAAAGGAGTCAACCCCTCATCGTTCTCCACCTCTGTCTGTGCACCCTTATTTTCTGACTCTTTCAGCAATCTCAGCTGTTCTTGAAGAGAACGCCCCCATCAAGACAAAACTAGTGCCCTCTTCTCACTTATCGCATTGGTTTACTCATGTACTGCAGGCATTGAAGATAGTGAGTCATCGTCTTAAAGGCCTCACTGTTCATTCCTTCGGTCTTACAGAACATCAGCTGATGTACAGAGCAGCACTCAACACTGCACATTCAAATGTACTTCTCCTCTTTCATCTAAAAAGCAAGTTGTAGACCAAGAGCACTCTTTGCTACAGTGAACAAGCTAATTCACCCTCTGGCTCAGGACTCACACAGCTCTGATGAACATTTCTGCACTTCTTTCTAGACAAAATTGTTTAAATTTACCAAACATTCACGTCAACCATTTCTGAAGATCCTCTGTATGAATGTCTATTTGAACACCCTATCCACCCTTTCTCCTCATTCACACCAACTAGCTCATCATCAGTCAGTGATCTCATTTTATATTCCAACTCATCATCATGTCAGTTCGACCCTACCCCTTCCTCCCTTCTTAAACACTGTGAGTCAGTCATTTTACACCTATTTTGCATATGATAAACACATCTCTTGCATCTGCCATAGTTCCAACTGATCTTAAAATTGCCGCTGTTACACCAGTCCTTAAAGATCCCAACTTAGATCCATATTGCCTCTACTATCAACTATCGTCCTATTTCTAATCTGCCTTTTATATCTAAACTTCTGGAAAAAGTTGTAGCCTCTCAGTTACAATCACATCGTGCAGCTAATAATCTTTCTGACCCTTTCCAATCTGGTTTTCGCCTATTCCACAGCACTAAAACTGCTCCCTTGAGGGTTATTAATGATCTCTCCTCTCTGCTGACTCTGGATTTCTTGGTATTCTGATCTTGATTGACCTGAGCTCTGCTTTTGACACTGTATGCCACAAATCACTCCTTTCCCAACTTTCAGATTTCGTTATTAATGGCACTGCTCTATCCTGGTTTTCTTCCTACCTCACTAACAAACAATATTTCATCTCAATTAAGAAAATCAAATCCTCTACTGCTCCTCTCACTCAGGGTATCCCCCAGGGTTCTGTACTGGGTCAACTACAGTTCATAAATTACGTTCTCCCACTAGGTCAGATCACCCATTGTCATGGTCTCAGTTATCACTGCTATGCTGATGAAACCCAGATTTATACATCCACATGTTTTGATGAAACACATGCCATCAGCTCATTAACTGCCTGTATCATTGATGTAAAAATGTGGTTAAACAGTCGTTTCCTCAAATTAAATGCTGACAAAACTGAAATCATGATTTTTGGGCCACAAACTCTTATAAGATATATTGACAATTGTGTCAATATTGATGGAAATCTGACCAAACCCTCTTAAACCATTAAGAATGTGGTAATCACTTTCGATCCATCTCTTGCTTTTTAAGCCCATATCAGAACCAATACTAAAACTGCTTTTTTCCCCATCTATGTCACATTGCATGGCTTTGCCCCATTCCCAGTTTGAGGGATGCAGACTCAATAGTTAATGCTTTCATATCATCACGTCTTGACTACTGTAACTTCCTATTTACTGGCCTACCAGCTAAAACTATTGCCCGATAACAATATATCCAAAACTCTGCAGCTAGAGAACTCACTAACACCAAGCGTTCTGCATACATTACTTCCAAGATGTTTAGTCTTCACTGGCTGCCATATTAAGTTTAAAATTCTTCTCCTGACATACAAAGCTCTCAATGATCTGGCACCTTGTTATATAAACTCAGTAAAAAAAAAGATGTGCCTTTTTCAGGCACTGTATTTTAATGATAATTTTGTACAAATCCAAATAACTTTACAGATCTTTATTGTAAAGAGTTTAAACAATGCTTCAATTAACCATAAACAATTAATGAACATGCACCAGTGGAACGGTTGTTAAGACACTAACAGCTTACAGACGGCAGGCAATTAAGGTCACAATTATAAAAACTTAGGACACTAAAGAGACCTTTCAACTGACTCTGAAAAACACCAAAAAAAGATGACCAGGGTCCCTGCTCATCTGCGTGAACATGGCTTAATCATGCTGCATGGAGGCATGAGAACTACAGATGTGGCCAGGGCAATACATTTCAATTTCCGTACTGTGAGACACCAAAGACAGCACAAAAGGGAGACAGGAAGGGCAGACAATCATCCTCAAAGTAGCAAACCAAGTGTAACAACACCTGCACAGGATAGGTACATCTGAATATCACACCTGTAGGACATGTACAGTACATGATGGTAACAACAACTGCCTGAGATACACAAGGAATGCACAATCCTTCCATCAGTGCTCAGACTGTCCACAATAGGCTGAGAGAGGCTGGACTGAGGGCTTGTAGGCCTGTTGTAAGGCAGGTCCTTACCAGACATCACCGGCAACAACGCCTATGAGCACAAACCCACCTTCGCTGGACCAGACAGGACTGGCAAAAATTGCTCTTCACTGACGAGTTGTAGTTATGTCTCAACAGGGTTGATGTTCAGACTCGTGTTAATCATCAAAGAAATGAGCATTACACCAAGGCTTGTACTCTGGAGCAGGATCGAATTGAAGGAAGAGGGTCCATCGTGGTCTGGGGCGGTGTGTCAAAGCATCATCGGACTGAGGTTGTTGTCATTGCAGGCAATCTCAATGCTGACATCCTCCTCCCTCATGTGGTACCCTTCCTGCAGGCTCATCCTGACATGACCCTCCAGCATGATAATGCCACCAGCCATACTGCTCATTCTGTGCATGAGTTCCTGTAAGACAGGAATGTCAGTGTTCTGCCATGTCCAGCGAAGAGCCCAGATCTCGATCCAAATGAGCATGTCTGGGACCTGTTGGATTGGAGGGTCAGGGCTAGGGCCATTCCCCCCAGAAATGTCTGGGAACTTGCAAGTGCCTTGGTGGAAGAGTGGGGTAATATCTCACAGCATGAACTGGCAAATCTGGTGCAGTCCATGAGGAGGAGATGCACTGCAGTACTTAATGCAGGTGGTGGCCACACCATATACTGACTGTTACTTTTGATATTGACCCCCCTTTTGTTCAGGGACACATTATTCCATTTCTGTTAGTCACATGTCTATAAAACTTGTTCAGTTTATGTCTTAGTTGTTGAATCTATTTATGTTCATACAAATATTTACACATGTTAAGTTTGCTGAAAATAAAAGCAGTTGAAAGTGAGAGGATTTTACTTTTTTTGCTGAGTTTATGTGATCTGCTGCATTCATATACACCAGCATGCACTCTTCGTTCTTCGTATTCCAAATTGTTGTCTATCTCCAGATTTCGTCTATCGACTTTTGGTGGGAGATCCTTCAGTGTATTTGACCCTAAACTGTGGAACTCTCTATCAGTGCCTCCATGACATCTCCTCTATTTCTATCTTTAAATTTCAGCTTAAAACACATCTTTTCTCAGCGCATTATATATCTATTACTGATTGATGTTTTATTTCCCCCTTTGTAATTGAGATTGTAACTTCTTTTGAAATGTTTATTAATTTATTTTCCTGTTAAATGTATATGGAGTGTAAAGTGTCCTTGAGTTTGTGGAAGGTGCTATATAAATAAAACTTATTATTATTATAATACAGCTATGCTGCATTCTGATTTTTTTTTTACATTCTGTTCAAGCTGATTATTCAATCGATAAAAAAATAAATAAAAGAAAAGTGCAATGCAAATAAACTTTAGGTACACTAAGCATGCTTTGAAACAGTTTTAAAATATGTTCATTATGCTATTAATTAACAATAACTCATTAACACTCTTCACTAGCATAGCTCACTAGAGTTGCACCTACTCTAGGCAGATTGTCATTCAATTTGCATTTTATAATTACTTTTGTATTGTCTTGTCATTCTCTTTCAAATTATTACATACACAATCTTTTAGTTTGTGAATTCAACATGTCAGCAAGACTTAAACAATTAGAAAAGCTAGGGTGAGGAATAGACAAACAACTTAGACAAACTAATTCTGCAAATATTATATTTCTATTTCCATGTATAGGTCCAAATGAACCTTAAAATACAGCAACACAAGGCCAGTATCATGAAAAATTTAGTCATTGACATGACATTTTCTTTGTCATTTTTACCACTGATTAATTACACTGATTCATTTCATATCTCATGCACAGAATCATATCGATACCAATGTTAATTGATTTTACATAACGGAAACACAATATTCGCATGCAAGGGCTTAATAGTACTGCGGTTCCTTTCTTGTTCAGCTTATTGATGTCTCTGCCTCAACCCATCCCTTTTTAAGTATCTGTGCCAAATGAAATCAAATAAACTAGCATTTCCTGTTTTAAGCCATGTACCAATTATGAGGTTTGATCAATAACACCCTCCCTCTAGATACCACTCAGACACAGGGCCGGAAAAACTTCTGTGTCCACTCTTAGAGGAGTGCTCTCCATAGTGAAACCCTAATGAGACACATTGATATGACATCTGAATCAATATCAATGTTAAATATAAATATATACATTGTTTGGAAGCTCTTGCTCGCTGGAGACTGGTGGAAACTGCAAATAAATCAATGGCACTGCCCGTAATGTAATGTAACATCCCTCTTTCCCCCACAATTGCACTGGGATCTAAAGTAATGCAGAGTAAATGTAGTTTCTTTAAAAGATTATTCATATCTGATATGAATTGACCTAATATGGATAAGGTTTGGCAATGGAAATGCATTTGTATCAAAATAAAAATTATAATCTTGATAAGACAAAACTCACCTTAAACCAGCCTAAGGTGGTTAGCTGGTCTAGCTGGTTTCCAAGCCTGGCTAAGCTGCTGTTTACCTGTTCAGCCAGCTTGTCTCCCAGTTTGACCAACTGAAAAATGCCCAAAACCCCTTTGAAACCAAAACAGACTCAACTGTCCTCCTTAGCTTGTTGCTGCACTAACAACATGTTATTCTAATTAGCATTAAAATATACAGCATACACAAATATTGGGTAAATTATTCAATTTCAATTAGACAAGTACTTTTTATTCTCTCTAATATGTGGATAAAGGATATGGATTTTCGGCAGTTGGATTCTTCATCTTGGATGGATTTGTTTACAGAGCTTGTTACATTGCATTATTGGCTTACCTACTGTACGCAGGACATATGTGATACTGCCTTGGCCAAAATTAGGTATCTTAGAAGGCAGCATAATTATGATTCCTTAACATACTGCCTTCAAAGCAGCTCACCAGGTTTTGGAAAAGAGCCAAAACAATGAGAAATACAAATGGTTTACTAAATGCAATGACAGTGTAAGTATTTCAAGAAGTGTGATCATTCCAATACTCAGGAAGATTTAAATGTCTAAAAGAAATGTCAGTTGGAATACATTTTTATCTGGGATTGTTATAGCTAAATTTAGTTGGCAAAGATACTGCACTGTCCATCACATCATGTATGACTTGAGGTGAGACCAGGATCAATACTGCAGGTGATGAGGATAAGCCTTAAACAGGCTTAATATGACTGAATCTAAACTGCAGCACTTTTCCATATGGCAACAATACTGGATTTAGCTGTTCCTGCTCTGCAATCGGATTGTTGTATTGATTGTGAATATCTTAATATCCATCTGTGTTGATCCTTTGCCTCTAGAGAGGGATATGAGATATGATCTCATGCATCATCACAATCCAGAGAGTTGATGACTGGAGTATGTGAAGTTACCTATTTTGCACTTTGCCAGCATTTGTACTTGGAGTGAACACAAATTCTGTGATAAAATTGCTAAGTATTTTAAAAAAAGAAAAGGAAAAAAAAAACTAAAATCACAGTGTAGACTTATGCTACATTCAAGAAAACTTGGAATTCTGAATGTTCCCACCTCCTACCTCAAAATAAGGACCGTATTATCACATTTTGTTTCCTCATTCTGTGAACATCTGAATATTATGCTTCTGACTCTTATCTGCATGATTTTATGCATTGCAGTGCAGTCACACAATTGGCTGATTAAATAATCACATAAATAAGTATGTAGGTGTACAGGTGTTCCTAATAAAGAGCTCGCCCAGATAGCCAGATAAAATGTTTATTTATTTAGTCCAAACCATAATTTTGTTTGAGACTGAAATTTCAGTGTTTAAAGGATATTGGATCAACATTTAATTTTGATGTAAGCCAACAGCACACATGGATGGTGACAGTGACATAGAACTAGCATTGATCACAAGATCACGTTTGCTTCTCAATTCACTAATTTATGCTTTTTCATAAGTGAGAAAACGTCTCGGTTACGTATGTAACCTCCGTTCCCTGATGGAGGGAACGAGACGTCGTGTCGAAGAAGTGACACTAGGGGTCTCTCTTGAGCGCCGAAAGATGCCTCTGATCTATGAAAAAAGGCCAATGAGAGTTGGCGAACAGTATTTGCATACTCCGCCTCCGGATACGGATATAAAGGCGAGAGAAATACGCTCGTTCATTCAGGATTTTTCTGAGGAGCCGGGAGTGTTCCAGGCATCTCAGCGGCTCGGCTCAGCGACGTGGCCGGGAAGACACGACGTCTCGTTCCCTCCATCAGGGAACGGAGGTTACACACGTAACCGAGACGTTCCCCGTCTGTCGCTCACTTCGACGTCGTGTCGAAGAAGCGACACTAGGGGTCCACTTCAAAACTCGCCATGCGCTGAGCCGTGTACGTGTACTGCTGACACAGAAGCGGGCAGGTATTTTGCACGTGCACAAGCGACCAACTGTGTTCAGGCTGCACGTACTCTTCCCCAACGCCCCGAAAAAGCGTCAGCATCCTTTTGGTTACCCTAGGGGGGAACAAGGTGACGCTCCCAACTAGGGAACGGGCCAAGCCTGGCTGGGCCTCTTTTCTCTCTATGTTTTCTCGGCATAGAGCAAGAGCAGCCGGGGCCCTTACCGCATCGAGGGAAGGGGGTCTTATTCCGAATTCCTATTCTTTTTAGGGGGAAAAGACCCTGCGGGGGCCACACCCGCCCAACAGGGGAGGTAAGGTGGCAAAATACATCACATGGCCACTTTGGGCATGTGGGAGGAAATGGCGCGGTGGTAGATCCAGCCTCGAGGAGGGGGGAGTTGCTACAACACGGCGACCGGAGGGCAGCGAAGGGCTGCCTAAGGGAGATGCGGGTCAGCTCGTAAGGTGACCGTACCGCGGAAATACACACAGGAGGAGTCCCGTAGGAGGCCTGATCTGTGGAGCACTTATTCCAGTAGGGGTAGCCGGAGGTACCCGTAGTGGACTGGACCAGCACGTTCCTCCGATGAACTGCTGAGGGTCCGAAGTGCTAGGGAGGAATCAACCAGGGACCTGGGTCCTCTGGGACAAAAAGCACACTGTTTTGCCTCGGTAGAGGGAAACGGCGCTGGAACAAGCGGATCACCTGGTCAGATCGTCGACGTGTACCGAGTTCTACGGGCTCGGACCTGAGAGAACACGGGACGAAACTGACTCAACCCTGAGATTGTAGAATCTCGTGAAGGTGTTAGGTGCTGCCCAGCCCGCAGCTCTGCAAATGTCTGCTAGGGAGGTGCCCCTTGCCAGTGCCCATGAGGATGCCACGCTCCTAGTGGAGTGGGCCCGCACCCGTAAGGGGGGCGGCACGGCCTGGGTGTGGTAGGCCAACTGAATGGCCTCCACCACCCAGTGAGACAACCTCTGTTTGGAGACAGCGTTCCCTTTCTGCTGTCTTCCAAAGCAGACAAAGAGCTGCTCAGAGCGCCTGAAGCTCTGGGTGCATTCCAGGTAGGCACGCAAAGCACGTACTGGACACAATAGTGAGAGGGCTGGGTCTGCCTCCTCCCGGGGCAGCGCTTGTAGGTTCACTACCTGATCTCTAAAGGGTGTGGTAGGAACCTTGGGCACATAGCCCGGTCGAGGTCTTAGGATCACATGAGTGTCTGCCGGACCGAACTCCAGGCAAGTGTCGTTAGTAGAGAACGCTTGCAGGTCCCCGACCCTCTTGATGGAGGCGAGCGCGATCAGCAGGGCCGTCTTTAGAGAGAGGGCCCTGAGTCCGGCTGATTCTAGCGGCTCGAAAGGGGATCTCTGTAGTCCGACGAGGACCACCGAGAGATCCCAGGAGGGGAACAGGTTTAGCCGGGAGGGATTTAACCTCCGGGCACCTCTTAGGAACCTGACGATTAAGTCGTGCTTGCCCAGAGACTTGCCGTCTACTGGGTCGTGGTGAGCTGCGATAGCAGCAACATACACCTTTAAGGTGGACGGGGACAGCCTCCCCTCCAACCTCTCCTGTAGAAACAGGAGCACTGACCTAACTGCGCACCTCTGTGGGTCTTCTGCCTGAGAAGAACACCAATTGACGAACAGACGCCACTTTAGGGCGTAGAGTTGCCTGGTAGAAGGGGCTCTGTCTTGGTTGATCGTGGCTACGACCGTGGGTGGTAGGCCAGCTAGATCTTCCGCGTCCCGTCCAGGGACCAGACATGGAGATTCCAGAGGTCTGGGTGCGGATGCCAGAGCGTGCCCCGTCCCTGAGAAAGAAGGTCCTTCCTCAGAGGAATTCGCCAGGGAGGGGCTGTCGCGAGGAGTACGAGGTCCGAGAACCAGGCCCGGGTGGGCCAGTAGGGAGCCACAAGAGTGACTCGCTCCTCGTCCTCCCTGACCTTGCACAGCACCTGTGCAAGAAGGCTTACTGGGGGGAATGCGTACTTGCGCAGCCCCACCGGCCAGCTGTGTGCCAGTGCATCTGCCCCGAGGGGAGCCTCTGAACGGGCGTACCAGAGCGGGCAGTGGGAGGTCTCTCGGGAGGCAAACAGGTCTACCTGGGCCTTGCCGAACCGTTCCCAAATCAGCTGAACCGAGTGGGGGTGAAGCCTCCACTCTCCGCCAGGCAAGCGTTGTCGTGACAGCGCGTCCGCTACCACATTGAGGTTGCCGGGGATGTGAATGGCACGCAGCGACTTGAGTCGGTGCTGGCTCCAAAGGAGGAGACGACGGGCGAGTTGTGACATGTGACGGGAGCGTACGCCGCCTTGGCGATTTATGTACGCGACCGCAGTGGTGCTCTCCGACCTGACTAGGACATGTTCGTCCCGAATTAACGGGAGAAACCTCCGCAGGGAAAAGAGGACGGTCAACAACTCGAGGCAGTTGATGTGCCAACGCAGCTGGGCCCCTTTCCAACGGCCTGAGGCTGCGTGCCCGTTGCAAACGGCGCCCCAACCCAATCTGGAGGCGTCGGTTGTGACCAAGACGCGTCTGGACACCTGCTGTAGGGGTACTCCAGCCCGTAAGAAACAGAGGTCTGTCCAGGGGTTGAATGTTTGTCGGCAGGCGGGGGTGATTGTTACCCGGTGCGTGCCGCGGCGCCATGCTCGTCTCGGGACTCAGGTCCGAAGCCAGTGTTGGAGCGGTCTCATATGCATCAAGCCCAGCGGCGCGACCGCCGCGGCGGATGCCATATGCCCCAGGAGCCTCTGGAAAAGTTTTAAGGGGACTGCTGTGCCCGGCCTGAGGGCGGCGAGGCAGTTCAACACTGACTGAGCACGCTCCTTTGTGAGACGTGCGGACATTGAGACCGAGTCTAACTCCATCCCGAGAAAAGAGACGCTCTGAACTGGAGTGAGCTTGCTCTTTTCCCAGTTGACCTGAAGCCCCAGACGGCTGAGGTGCCTGAGCACCTGGTCTCTGTGAGCGCATAGTAACTCTCGCGAGTGGGCTAGGATGAGCCAGTCGTCGAGGTAGTTGAGTATGCGGATGCCGGCTTCTCGGAGCGGGGCAAGAGCTGCCTCTACGACTTTCGTGAAGACGCGAGGGGACAGAGACAGGCCGAAGGGGAGGACTTTGTACTGATACGCCTGGCCCTCGAACGCAAACCGCAGGTAGGGGCGGTGTCGGGGCAGGATAGAGACGTGGAAGTACGCGTCCTTCAGGTCTACCGCTGCGAACCAATCTAGATGCCGGACGCAGGTTAAAATATGCTTCTGCGTGAGCATTTTGAACGGGAGTTTGTGCAACGCTCGGTTGAGAACTCGCAGGTCCAAGATTGGTCGTAAGCCGCCGCTTTTCTTGGGTACGATGAAGTAGGGGCTGTAGAAACTCATCTCGGTTGGAGGGACAGGCTCTATCGCGTCTTTGGCCAGAAGAGTCGTGATTTCCGCGTGCAGGGAGTGGGCGTGTTCGCCGTGTACTGCGGAGAAGCGGACGCCCATGAAGGGGGATGGGGGCCTGGCAAACTGAATTGCGTAACCGAGTCGGATGGTCCGTGCCAGCCAGCGAGACGGGTTGGGAAGTGAAAGCCACGCGTCCAACCTCTGCGCTAGGGGCACTAAAGGGACGATTAATTTTGACGTACCCGGCGGGGCTTCGCAGCGGGGCGGAGCAGGTAGGGCAGCGTTGGGCGGCGACGGGGCGACCCGCGGCTGAGGTGCTGAGAAAAGACTCAAAGCACTTACCTTGCTCCGCACACCCGGCAGGGGGCGGGTTAGCGACTGAGGAGGAGGTCCTGGGTAGGCGTCCTCTAGACTCGTCGGAACCGGCCGGCCGGGGGACAGTCGTGGGGCTGAAGACGGGTGGTCCGTGTCCAGGAGGCCAGGACTGTCGGGATCTAAGGGCAAAGTGCCGTGAGAACGGCATTTGCGGGCCAGGTGACCCAGAGACACAGGAAATAGCTCTTTTACTGAGAATGTGGGTACCGCAACCCCATCTAAGGGGGGGCGGCAAATTAAATTGTTTAGAAACAAAAGATTCTCCTCCCGGCCCTCCACCGGGGGACGGAGTGGTCTTACCACCTCCGGAGCTAACGTCTGCGTCGCTGGGTCGTCCGTCTCAGGACCGCCTGGGAGCCTTCCGGGTCCTCGAGGGAGTCCGGGAGACGGGGGGCGTCTGCTTCTTGCGGTGTGCTCGACGCAGGGGCTGAGAGCTGGGCCCGGGTTGAGGCGGAGCAGATTTCTTAGCCGCAGGAGGACGCCCTCGGCGAGCAGACGGGGCAGTGGCCCTGGCGGCAGGTTTGCGGCGAGGCAGGATGTTTGAGATGGCCTCCGTCTGTCTTTTCACCGCAGAGAACTGCTGGGCAAAGTCCTCGACGGTGTCGCCGAAGAGGCCAAGCTGGGAGACAGGGGCGTCGAGGAAGCGAACTTTGTCGGCCTCACGCATCTCGACCAGGTTGAGCCACAGATGACGTTCCTGGACCACTAGGGTGGCCATCGCCTGCCCGAGTGCCTGCGCGGTGACCTTCGTGGCCCTGAGGGCGAGGTCGGTCGCTGAGCGCAGTTCCTGCAACACGTCGGGATCAGGGCTACCCTCGTGCAGATCTCTGAGCGCCTTGGCCTGGTGGACTTGCAGGAGAGCCATGGCGTGCAGGGCGGAGGCGGCCTGTCCCGCGGCGCTGTAGGCTTTGTTGTTGAGGGAGGATGAAGTCCTACAGGCCTTGGAAGGGGGTACAGGGCGCCCGCGCCAGGTGGTAGGATCACCGGGACAAAGATGGAGCGCAACTGCCCTATCCACCTGGGGAATCGCCGTGTACCCGTGGGCCTCTCCGCCGTCGAGGGTAGCGAGAACGGACGAGCAGGGCTTTTGACGGATGGAGAGCGGGGCTCTCCATGACGACGTCAGCTCGTCATGCACTTCCGGGAAAAACGGGACCGGGGGGGGGCGTGGCTGTGAGCGGCGCCCAAACCCCAGGAACCAGTCATCCAACCGTGACGGGTGAGGGGAGGGTGGAGGTTTCCAGTCCAACCCCACCCCGACGGCGGCCCGGGCAAGCATGTCGGACATCTGCGCATCCGCCTCAACCTGGGCCTGCTGGCCCGAAGGCGGCAGTCCAGGGGAGGAGTCAGCGTCAGACGCCACGCTCTCCGATGGAGCGGCGAGCTCATCGGCTTCAGGCTCAAGAGGATAGGCAGACCGGCCCGGAGGTGAGTCGCCGTTACCTTGAGACTGGACGGAGGTAAACGAGCGTGTCGGGGGGCGGGTGGTCCGAGGGGACGTGCCCGGCGGAAGCGCACCCGCTGCCCTCCCCAAATCGCCTCCAGCGCCAACCGCATCGTCCTCAATCCCGTGGGAAGAAGGAGCGATACGGGGGGCGGCTGGAGTGGCGTGCTTTCTATTGAAAGCAAGCCGCGACCGCAACGTTACCATGGTCATGTTCTCGCAGTGAGAACATGAGCCATCCACAAACGCAGCCTCGGTGTGATCGGCGCCCAGACACACGAGACAGCGCCTGTGGCCGTCAGAAGCGGAGAGCACTCTACCGCATCCAGGAACTACACAGGGGTTGAATGGCATCTTTAAAAAGACGCGCCCTGAAAAGGGCGTTCAACACCGCTATGTATTGCTCTTTTAGAGAAATAAACTCTTTATGAGAAATATAACTCTTTATATTGTGAAACTCTTTCAAACTCTGCGCTGTCGAAGCGCCCAGGGGCAAACTGCACGCCGGCAGAGAAGAGAAAAACAGCCGCTGTAGTGCGCCGTAAATCCAACAGCAGCAGAGCGTCAGAGGATCAGAAGCAGGATCAGCAGTGTAATACGCAGCAGTCAGCATAAACACGACCTTCGGCTCCGAAGAAAATTACTGAATGAACGAGCGTATTTCTCTCGCCTTTATATCCGTATCCGGAGGCGGAGTATGCAAATACTGTTCGCCAACTCTCATTGGCCTTTTTTATAGATCAGAGGTATCTTTCGGCGCTCAAGAGAGACCCCTAGTGTCGCTTCTTCGACACGACGTCGAAGTGAGCGACAGACGGGGAACATAGGTGCATCCTATAAAGATGTCATGTTTGTTGAACCATCAACAAACTCACACAAATGATCTGACATGATTTCAAGCAATGTGTTCATCTCCATTATAATTGTTTTGTCCTTTTGTTTGAAGTATAGGTCTCTGCAGAAAAGTTATGGGTGATTTCAAAACTATCCAATGAAAGTAGGGAGTCTCAGTGTAGAAGTCAGTGGGCGTTTTCAAACCAGGATGTGTGTTTTTATCTAACCAATGAAAGTAGGGAATCTCAGTGGTTTGAAAACACCCACAGATTGGGAAAAGCCCATTTTTTGCTCTGCAGAGTTATTAGTCTCCTTTGTTTTCTTAGTTTGAAAATAGTAGTAAATGTCAAGTAATTTTGGATGATTTGCAATGGGGTGTCAGTCTTAACATCACGAGACATGACAATTTGCATAATTTATTAAATGACCAGTGCCAATATACACTAAATACTTGATGCTCCAATTAATTATTTCAGACACCATAACATATTGGTAGTATGGTCTATGGCATCAATGTGGTTGTGACGTTTTTGTATAATTCACATACAAGACACTACTAAAGAAGGACCCGAGCTGTAGCTACTGCCATGTGCACCAAAGTACACTGACATTTAAAGGCTACAGTCTCATTAGAGGCAGTGAGTTGCAGCTGTTGATAGTGTGCATGGCTTCAATTATAGCAGAGACAACATGATTTCTGTTTTTATTTTCTATGTCTATGGCGGGGGGGGGTGGGGGGGGGGGGTCTTGGATTCTATTACTGACAGTTATTAAATACATACATTTTAAAAGTGTGTAAATTCTTTGATGAATCATTTCCACATAGGCCACATACAAATAGCATCTTGTTTTATCAATATTTATTAGGAATGTCTACATTGAAAAGTAGTCCAAGCAACATTATGTCAGATTCTTTAAAGTAATAATTGGTAATGGATTTTGTGCAAAATCATCAGTGATTGGCCTCACTCAGAATTGACACTTCTGTGAGCGATGATATACCATTTTACACATGTACTACTTTGATTTCATTCTTTGATTCTGCACTTGCGTAACATCTATTATGTCTAACTCTGCAGCAAATCTGGACTCATCTAATATTTTGCTATAATTACAGACACATCCAGCTGGAGCTGATTGGGATTTATTTTACCCGTGCCTATAAATAGGTGGAGAATTTGGGTGGGTGGAGCTTCCACTTTGATTTGTGACCATGCTGCTAAAACACCTCATGCAATTTTTTTTAATTTAATAATCTTCTTCCTTAGAAATTTTCTTCATGTATTTAAATTCTTAAAATCAAAGAAAAAATAATGATACATATTAAAATAAATAATAAGCACCCCATGATGGAGTGATTTTAAACATACATTGATTTGTTGTCGACTATGTTATTATCTGGGATCTGGGAAGGACCAACCTGTGCCTCACATCTTTGGAGTTATCAGGTAAGGAAAGGACTGAATTTGTGTTACAATGTTACAGTCGATTGTGACCAACATCTCTGGTTTCACATGTAACCTCGGTTCCCTGAGATGATGGAACTAGACTTTGCTGTAAGCACTACGTGGAGTGTCCAGTGTATGAGCCTGTAGGGGTGCAGTCTGCCTATATAAGTGGGTGCTCAGTCATCATTTCTTAAGAATTTTCTGACTGAGGGACAAGAGTGAGTCACTTGTATTATGAAACTCTAAAGTAGAGGTGCGGCCAGCATTTACAATGTCTCGTTCCCGTCATCTCAGGGAACCAAGGTTACATGTGAAACCGGAGATGTATTTCACAATCCACTTTAACATTGTAACACAAATTCAGTCCTTTCCTTACCTGATAACTCAAAAGATGTGGAGTTCAACTTTAACCGGACACATTCCATTTCAATTCAGTTCAACATTGCTGTAAGCACAATAGGGAACAATATCCCATCACGCCACACTACGTGACATTATACTCCCAGAGTTATTACACTAAATAGAGATATTCATATGGAATCCCAGGCCACAGGCCGATGACTTATAAATCATATTAAAGTGTACATGAATACTCCCACGAGGCGGACGCCAGGTGGAAATTAATGTTGTCTGGGATCTATATGAACCATATAGATATACATTGTATGGTTTATAAATTCTCCTACAACATGGTTTGAAAAGTTGGTTTTATTAATTATGGGAGTGCTTATGACTTTTAAAGGGGCAGTTCAACAGCATATAATTAGGTGTTGTTATCGTCCTACCTGTAATAAGGTCTTGGGAGCACCTGCTTGAATGTAAGAAGTGCTCCATACAGAGAGGACTTGTGAGGAGATGGACACCACTTCCAGGTTATAAATAGAGGTGGGTAGAGTAGCCAAAAACTGTACTCAAGTAAAAGTACAATTACTTAAAAAAAAATAATTACTCAAGTAGAAGTACTAACATAAATAATTAGTTGAGTAAGAGTAAGAAAGTATCCAATTAAAAGAGTACTCAAGTAGTGAGTAGATTGTTACTTTCACAAATGACATAATAGACGTTAACTCCCCTATATTCATTTATTTAATTTAATTGCCCAATTGTCACACATTATACATACATTTCTGCATATATACAGTGAAATTATTTATTTTTCACATATCCCAGCTATGCTGGGGTCAGAGTGCAGGGTCAGCCATGATTCGGCGCCCCTGGAGCAGATAGGATCAAGGGCCTTGCTCAAGGGCTACACAGTGGTGTCTTGGCGGTGCTGGGGCTTGAACCCCCAACCTTCTGGTCAGTAATCCAAAGCCTTAACCGCTGAGCCACCACTGCCCCAAAAAAATTCCATTACATAATAAACATTTAACAGTTATTACAGAATTATTATTATTATTAATAAGGAAAATTCTGTCATCATTCACCATCATGATGTTCCAAGCCCGTATGAATTTCTTTCTTTCATGGAAAACAAGGAGATATTAGACAGAATCTTTGCCTGAGTCACTATTTGCTTTAAGTGAATGTTTTTTTTTCTCCATATTTTGAAAGTGAATGGTGACATAACATTCTGTCTAACATATTTTGTGTTTCACATAATACAAATGGTTACATGGATTTGGAACAACAGGAGGGTAGGAAAATTATGGCAGAATATAAAATTATGGATACCTAAAAATTTAGGTATTTCATTGTTGTTTGTTTAATTGTATAATTGTTTATTTGAATTGTATAGGTAATTAAAAGATAATTGTAATTTTATTTGTTTGGTTTTAATTACATTTCATTGAGTTTAATTGGGAAAAATGTTACAAAAGAGTTATCTTTGATAATAGATTAGGAATCAAAATCGATAAACATTTTAATGGCTTCCACTAAAATAAATAGGCATAATTAGATTCAATTAAAATAATTTGAGAAGATTGAATATTAATTTAAATATCCAATTATGTTTATTGTATTTTATTTGAGATTTATTTGTTGTATTGTTTGTTTTATCTGTGAAGTTTATTTTGTTCAAGTTATTCAATATAAATCAGTTATTTCACTAAAGGTAGTTGTTGAGTGTGTAGGTGTAACTTTTGCCTCCTTCACGTACCCTAGCTATCTTCTGATTGGCCCAACTCTTTGCCACCTGGGTGCCATCACACGTGCATCTCACATGCTACAAACGACTTCGGACACAGCCACTCTCTTTGCCATACGATCGCCTCACTCCAGCACATTTCTCACGCACGTGCCTCACGCCCCACACAGAAATGCTGTCTGTTCAAGCTCCAGTTGTCAATCATGCGAACGGCAGAGCAAAAGGCATTTACGCTTAACTTGGAAGTTTACATGGATTTACACAGTACAGTACAGTAGCTGCAATAGTTTCCAGTATATGCGTAAATACTGCTCATGACATGCGGGATACGGGACAAAGTTCACTGATATATTGCTGCACTGATTTAAAAATGTACACTTAAAAACAGATGTCATAAGAGCCCAGGAAATATCACGCCTAAAATATTATCACCCTAAAAATTACCATCATATTACACAGAAAAGGCTGCTTTAGTATTAGAGCCAAAACTTACCTTGATATATTCTGCCTTAAATTGAAGCTGTGATTTTAATCTTGAAATATCAGTTTGTCTTGGTGTTAAATGAAGGCACTGCATGGTGAATCTATACTTTTTTCACTGTGCAGAGTGAAGAAACTGTTTCAATTTGAAGAGTTTAATCGTGCAGCAGTGACTACTTGAGTGACTGTCTGTGTCAGCATGTGCAGCTGTGTGAATTTCCACTCTTGTAAAAGTACCATTCAATAATCTCAATAAATTACACATGAACTAAAATTAAACCCAGTAATGTAATGACAGGAACACTGTAAAGAAGTAAATAAAAAAAAAAATCCTTAGAAATGTATTTGAGTGAGAGTAAAAAGTAACAACTTTTAAACCTACTCTAAAAGTATTTTTTTTTTTTTTTTTTTTTTTCAAAAAGATACTCAAGTAAATGTAACACGTTACTACCCACCTCTGGTTATAAAATCTCACAAATGTGTTTTGTGAGGACCATCCTGCTGCTAAGTATATGTCCTGTAATGACACCATTTGTCCACGCCCATGAAGATGCCATGCCTTTGGTGCCAAAAGTCAGGTGTCCATCACACACCACGCCCCAACCTCTGTTTGATGCATCTGTGGTCACCACTTTTCTTCTGAAAATTTGACCAAGCATAACACCCTGTTGGTAGAAGTCCGGTGTTGTCCATGGTGCTAGAGCAGCCAGACAGAGGCGAGTCACCATGATGTGTATGCACCCAAGGATACAAGCTCGATTTGGAACGTGTCGCTTTAGCCAGTACTGGAGAGGTCACATGTGTAACAGACCTAAGGTGTGATGGCAGATAATTCTGCCATAAAACCCAGCATTCTCTAAATTACTTCAGTGCCAATCAGACACAGAAGAATGATTTGTGCGTGCTCGTTCATGAGGTGCACGTGCATGCTCAGAGTCGAGACAAACTCCTAAAAATTAGATTTGTTGGCTGGGGAAAAGTGTGCTATTCACTCTATCAGTTGACGCAAACCAGTCCTGAGGACGGATGTGCGAAAAGATCTGGTTCTGAGTTTACATTTTGAATGGACGTTTCTTGAAGCGCACGATCGAACACCTCAGATCTAGAATGGGCTGAAGCCTGCCATCTTCGTAAAAAGAAAATAACAGCTGTAAACTCAGCTGTGTCACAGTCTGGAACAGTCACTGTCACGTTTTTTATGAGGAGACTGTGAATCTCCTCCGACGTATCCTGTGGTCGGACCACAGATTGCCAAATGCCGGTGAAGCGAGGTGGCTTGCATTCAAACTGAATTGTATAACCATGCTTGATTGTTTTTTAACACGGTCTGAAACGTCCGTGAGGGCTCGCCATGCATTCACACAGTGGGAAAGCATGGTTATTGATTCACTTGCTATAGGAGATAGAGTGCCGCTCACCATAGGGAAGAGGTCAATGTGTGGGGTGTATGATACATGAAATGGAAATGGTCCTTTTTCTGAGAATGTTTGATTCTTCGTATTCTTGATGATAATTTTTTTATTGTTTTCCTGTAAAAATCTAAAAAAAAACTTAAAGCAAGATAAATTTGATTGATCTTGTTTCAGAAACAACACTGAATAAGATATAATTGAATAATGAATAATACATGTGTATTTTGTCTTACTGTACTGGCAGAGTTATTATAGATAAAACAAGTGAAACAAATCTACCAGTGCTTAAGAAGTTATCCAAAGTATTTAGAATATGTTACTGACCTTGAGTAATCTAATGGAATACATTACAAATTACATTTTAACACACACACACAACAGTTAGTTCCAGTCCTCGAATCTGATTGGACAATAAGTATTTATGTCTCAGAATATCAGCACTCGGACACTTCACTGTTTGTTTCACTCCAATTGTTTTCGAGCCATTCTAAACTAAAGTGTAAGAGCAGTGTAGATGTGTAAAAAGCTAGATGTGTCTCTTTATTTTATTTTTGTGACAGCACAGATTTTAGCCAGCAGATGGCAGCAAAAGGAAGTTTTTGTGTGTTAATGAGTCCGCTGAGGTGACGTGCATCACCAGTCAGTCAGTATTTTCATTGATCAGTACACTGTGATTTCTCTAAAAGTTAAAGCTAGGGAAAACAGTTTTAAATTAACACTTTCAGCATGGAGGCTCATCACAGCTGAGTGACACAATAAACTGATTAATTACACAAACTGAAGGCGCTTATTTCTTACTTGAGTTTCCACATATGGGAGGGGACATACTGTTCAAAATGTTGGAGGAATTTGTGGTTTCTTTAGTGAATGACTCTTGCACACCAGCTACCGCGAAATAGGGAGGAGAATACCCCACTTGGATGGCTATTTTTCCACAGAGAAAATGGGATGCATTTGACAAAAATTACATAATCTTCAGAAAGCTGTCTAACATACTACAGCATCTCTGCTTCGGAGTGGCAACAGACGCAGGTGATCGCACATGCTCCATCTATCTTTTTCTTCCTCTCTCTCTCTCTCTCTCTCTCTCACACACACCCACACACACACACACACATCCATCCATCCTTGTTTCTCCAATAACTTGTTAGAAAGAGTGCCATGATACTTGTTCTAAAGTGATGTTTTTAAGAGACTTGGATGCATTATTTGGTTTGAACGAGCAATTGCATATTCTGATCCATCACATAAGTAGTATCATTTACAAATGTTTTTTTTGTGACAGTACTTTTTTAAAAAGTTTATTTGTTCATTGAACTGTTGTATATAATCAATGTCACACTCACAATTGTGTTATATGGCCCTGTGGCAGGGCGGAGGGTGGGGATGGGTTGTGATTCCTTCTACGCAGCCCCTAATCATGCACTAGTGTATAGGGATTTAATGGAACGGAAGCGGCGAGAACCGACTTGACAATATAACTAATATTTGAATCTAAAACTCAACCAAAAAGACAAACACACACACAAGTGTCGGACAGCTGTCCGCAAATCTCTCTCCTATCTTCAGTTGGCCTTTATCCCTCTCAAGTGCTAATTAGCCTGATTTGGGGCTGGGTGTGCGGAATCACGACCCGACCTTAAGGCCTGTGGCTTTCCCCTGCCACAGGCCCTAAATCAGCACTGCTGTGATTACCTGTAGCACTTGGCCTACAGCCTCGTGCCCGCAGCCGAATCACAGCAGTGCTGATCTAGGGCCATATTGCACTCTAGCTCATGTGATAAAGCTTAAATATAGTTTATTTTAATTACATTTATTTATTACTTATTTATTGATTCCTTGCTGTGGGGAATTCACAGGAATTTTACCCAAATACGAGATTAAGATATATATAAACCATTTTCTCAATTTAAGACAAACTCGATTTAACCTAGAATTATTTTCAATGAAAAGTGTTCAGCATTCTTACATTAAAAAATAAATAAAAAAAATGTTGGTGTATGTCTGCTTTTATTGAGATGGTGTAAGAGATGAAGAGGAGGTCTGATTTCCCACATTTATATACACAATACCAATTAACACCTCAAAATTGGCACAATTAAGTGCTCGCAGCATGGAGCCTTGTGACTACACAATCAAAGCATCTGCGTGGGGTGACCTGGCATTGTGGATGACTATTTCTCCTTTTTAGCTCTGCCTTCTAAAGTTATCCAAAAGGACTTTTTATTATTATCATTATTTCATTTTTTTTTAGGAAAAAATCCATTTGTTTTAATGCAATAACAAAAAAGACTTGCTTGTACTTTCAAAGCTTTAATCAAAAACAAAAAGAAAGCTGAATATATAATTCTGTTTAATTGAGATTATTATCTTTCAAAGATTTGATGACACTAAAGGTCAAGATTTTTTCTGTAGTAAATGTGGCCTTTGGGAGTAATAACTCAAAATAGTATACCCCCCATTATAGTCTAACTACGCCACTCCCATTTATTAAACTGGGATGGGAGACCCAACTAATACCCCAGAATAAAGATATACCCCGAGCTAATGATATTCAAGTGAATGAACCAATTGGAGGCTGATGCAACAAAAGCAATATAAACATTATTTATTTGTAATCTTCAATCAGAATAGTTAAAATATTTCTTTGTATAAAAACAACCATTAATGACAGTAATACATCAAAGGCACTTACATGAATTCTCATGAACAAATGTTCATATGAAAAACTATACTAAATGAAGTTGGGCCGGACCACAGTGCTCAATGTTGACAGGGATCCACATTTAATTCACCATGAGTACAAGGCTCCAAAGGGGTTCAGCACACCACAAAAACAGCAACCGAGGTTATACTAAATCAACCATAAAGTGTTTTGTCAGTACATACCAATTCTAATCACACCACACAAGTGGTCACCTTAATACATTGAGCATTGAGCCCTGCCCACTAACTATGAGAACATAAGCAATGCCCGCTTCAGTCTAAGAACAAGTAAAGCGCAAACAGCGCTACTATGATCAGCTGTATAGGAAGCTATCCAAATTTCACATACCACTGGCACTTCCCCAACCCAATCTTTGATATTGCACACTGCCCAAATACAACAATTTGTCTCAATGGTAAAATATTAATAATCAGAAGAACATGACCTTAATCATAGAAGTTCACAGGCCTGATATAACGAAATAATAAAAACATACAAAAGTTTCATACATGAGAAAACAGTGGCTGGATGTCCAAACAGAGTACACAAACTGCAAAGTCATGAGAAAACAAAAACACACTTATTTATTTATCCCCATAACCCCCACTGATGATATAAATTGAAAGCACTTGTAAACCTTTGAACACTCACGAGAGACGGCGTTCATTAACAAAAGGCTCCCAATGACCCTGTGTGCACTGAAGCGCACAAACAAAGAGCACGCAAACCAGTGCGCACGAGACCTAGTATAATGACGGGCTACACATAAAACAAACATAAGTCTTTGCAAGGCCAAAGTCTAACAATTAATTGGATATCAGGCTAACAGATACCTACTTTGGGCTAAGCCGCCCGCACCAGCACACGGCAGCAATTACGCAAACACCCTGTAACACCAGCACCGTCTGTTGAAACCCATGGGATATAAATATACTCAGCGCGTAAAGCAGGGGACCATCTCAATGCCTTGTTGACTATACGTACCTGGACACGAGAGAGAGAGCATTCACAGCGAATATCAAACTTCGTTCTGTTTACCCGCCCATTCTACAAAATAAACCACAATAAAATCACACCACAGCATCTCACGGCTCACATCAAAACCACACTCTTTAAGGGAAGCATACCTACCGGCGTTAACCTCCGAGACGCTTCCGCGATTCAGTTACTGGTGACTGCACATGCACACACACACTTCAACACGTGGGACGCCAACACCTGGCTGTCTACGCACACCTATAATCACGGTTCCACTCCCTTCTGTTTCCTGTCTAATCGGCCGACAACACGCAAGAACCCGCCCTTATGGACACCTCTACATTTAAGCCCTTGCTACCCGCTCCTGGGTCCTAAAGTCCCACTGGCTACATAAAGACACCGCCGCTTAAATCTTAAACTCTTAAAGGCACTTCCACATAACAGGGCACCTTTACATTTGTGAAGGACACCTTCAGATTGCGCCTCTGTAGCCCCGTTCTGTGCAAGTCAGTGGCATAGAGTATCATTTCGCCTTAACATGGCAAACTTTTCAAATCCAGTGATTTGTTCTTCCTTAAAAGCAATTTGCAGAGACAACTAGAAGTAAGGTATTCGTATGTTGACTACAGAGAGTGTAAACATTGCGGCTCTTCGTTAGCTTTCTTACTCAAAGATTTACCATCCTGTATGATTTTATTTTTTTCTGTGAGACATACAGTACACAGCTCCATTCCATGGGGAAGATCCTAGTGACCACAGTTGTCAAGATCCTAGTGACCACAGTTGTCAAGCTTCAACAAGGACAAAAAGCATGAAGGTAAATAACTAATGATTAGATTTACATATTTGGGTGAACTTTTCCACATTTCCACAATTAAGTCAAATTTAAGCCTATCCAGATAATCTGGAAGGGAAAAAAAAATTATTGGCACAATACCACTGTGAGACTTCCTTGCCCTTGTGTAAATAGTTTGTGTTCACATTGTGAAACTAATGAAAATATCCTCTTTATGCTGGCTTGTAAGGAATTACATGAATTACATGTTGAGTACATGAGGAAGAACAGATCATTGAGGGGGTTGAATACTGTACAATCTCTCCCAACTGTGGCACAGTCTGCTTTAAATGAAGCTAACCTATAGTCTCGCTCTTTTGGTCTTAACTATTGGAAACTAGGGGTTCTCACCTCTTCTAAGCCCAATTGGAGGAAATAAAATTGCATCTTGGAAACACAAAACAATATGGACCACATCTGCTCATTTAAGCCTCATTTGAAAAACCACAACCATATTTTTTTAAGTATTTGCACTTAAATGTAGCTTGAAACTGCCATGCCGTTTTTCAATGGGAATAAGTGTTTGTCTACCAGCAACCATAAAAAGAAACATTCTGACACATTTGGCTGCTTTGACCTAAAATTTAATAAGGACTGAAAGTTTATTATTATTATTATTATTATTATTATTATTCAAACGAGAATTAATAGCAAATGAACAAATGGAGCATTTCAACCAACCAAATTGTTTAAAAAAAATACCTTGGGGCCTGGGTAACTCAGCGAGTACGGACGCTGACTACCACCCCTGGAGTTCACGAGTTTGAAGCCTCCACACGCACTATGTCTCCGCGGTAATGTGCTCAACAAGCCACGTGATAAAATGCGCAGATTGATGGTCTCAGACATGGAGGCAACAGAGGTTCGTCCTCCGCCACATGGTTGAGGTGAGTCACTACGCCACCAGGAGGACTTACAGTGCATTGAGGATGGGGCATTCCAAATTGTGGAGGAAAAAAAAAAATAATAATAATAATAGCTTAAAAATGGTGTGATACCAAATGTAATAATATTACTAATAATAAAAAAAAAAATACATGCATCAGCTTTAACTGTTAGAACCTTCTCATAAACTCCTGTTACTTAGAGTACTTTTGCACACTGATAATCTATTAATTTTCACCTTTTCCAATGTTCTATACTTTACTCTTTGCCCATGTTATATCCACTTTCTGTATTTCTCTATGGTCTGCAGCTTAATCTAATGATGCCATCATCTATTGTTAAGGGATAAGGTGTCAGTTTCATCCCATTTTGTACATACTTTCACTCTCACTTATCACTTTACTGTGGGACTTTTAGATGAACCATTATTACTACAGTAAGGCTGTTGGAGAAGTGCGATAGTCCACATGGACAGAAGGTCAATAGCCATTAGCACTCTGGACATTATAGTGATGGCATTTCATATATACTCTCTTCCTGTCACTTATTTGTCTCCCTGATTATTTTCACATACTGTTCTACTGCTAAAAGCAATAGACACTTTCAGGGTGTTGTGAAAAGCTTCTTTTCTTTTTTTAAATAAATTGATAATAAAACTGAAGTTCAGATGCCCATCCATTTGGTTAATTTCTTAATTTAATTAGACATTTTCTAAATATGTATATCAAGTATTTGAATAGACCATGGTATAAAAATCACACCGTTATTTCATTCAGATCAATCTGAATGAAAATTTTGAATAGATCATGGTATATACAGGTGCTGGTCATATAATTAGAATATCATCAAAAAGTTGATTTATTTCAGTAATTCCATTCAAAAAGTGAAACTTGTATAATGTATACATTCATTCCACACAGACTGATAGATTTCAAGTGTTCATTCCTTTTCATTTTGATGATTATAACTGACAACTAATGAAAACCCCAAAATCAGTATCTCAGAAAATTAGAATATTGTGAAAAGGTTCAATATTGAAGACACCTGGTGCCACACTCTAATCAGCTAATTAACTCAAAACACCTGCAAAGGCCTTTAAAAGGTCTCTCAGTCTAGTTCTGTAGGATACACAATCATGGGGAAGACTGCTGACTTGACAGCTGTCCAAAAGACGACCATTGACATCTTGCACAAGGAGGGGAATACACAAAAGGTCATTGCTAAAGAGGCTGGCTGTTCACAGAGCTCTGTGTCCAAGTACATTAATAGAGAGGCGAAGGGAAGAAAAAGATGTGGTAGAAAAAAATGTACAAGCAATAGGGATAACCGCACCCTGGAGAGGATTGTGAAAGAAAACCCATTCAAAAATGTGGGGGAGATTCACAAAGAGTGGACTGCAGCTGGAGTCAGTGCTTCAAGAACCACCACGCACAGACGTATGCAAGACATGGGTTTCAGCTGTCGCATTCCTCGTGTCAAGCCACTCTCGAACAAGACACAGCGTCAGAAGCGTCTCGCCTGGGCTAAAGACAAAAAGGACTGGACTGCTGCTGAGTGGTCCAAAGTTATGTTCTCTGATGAAAGTAAATTTTGCATTTCCTTTGGAAATCAAGGTCCCAGAGTCTGGAGGAAGAGAGGAGAGGCACAGAATCCACGTTGCTTGAAGTCCAGTGTAAAGTTTCCACAGTCAGTGATGGTTTGGGGTGCCATGTCATCTGCTGGTGTTGGTCCACTGTGTTTTCTGAGGTCCAAGGTCAACGCAGCCGTCTACCAAAAAGTTTTAGAGCATTTTATGCTTCCTGCTGCTGACCAAATTTATGGAGATGCAAATTTCATTTTCCAACAGGACTTGGCACCTGCACACAGTGCCAAAGCTACCAGTACCTGGTTTAAGGACCATGGTATCCCTGTTCTTAATTGGCCAGCAAACTTGCCTGACCTTAACCCTATAGAAATTCTATGGGGTATTGTGAAGAGTAAGATGCGATATGCCAGACCCAACAATGCAGAAGAGCTAAAGGCCACTATCAGAGCAACCTGGGCTCTCATAACACCTGAGCAGTGCCACAGACTGATCTACTCCATGCCACGCCGCATTGCTGCAGTAATTCAGGCAAAAGGAGCCCCAACTAAGTATTGAGTGCTGTACATGCTCATACTTTTCATGTTCATACTTTTCAGTTGGCCAACATTTCTAAAAAATACTTTTTTTGTATTGGTCTTAAGTAATATTCTAATTTTCAGAGATACTGAATTTGGGATTTTCATTAGTTGTCAGTTTTAATCATCACAATTAAATTAAATAAACATTTGAAATATATCAGTCTGTGTGGAATGAATGAATATAATATTCAAGTTTCACTTTTTGAATGGAATTACTGAAATAAATCAACTTTTTGATGATATTCTAATTATATGACCAGCACCTGTATACAGTGTTTCCCACAGGATTTTGTGAGACTATGGGGGGTGGATCTCCAATCATCTAGGGGTTAAATATATATTTTAAAGGCTCATTACGATTTAATATTTCTCTGTAATGTAGTACAGTGTTAGCAATGTGGGGCAGCGGGGGCGTGCGCTTGCACCTGAGCTAAATTATGTCTAACACATGTCTCTAATTTCAGTAAGTACGGGGAGAGCGGTATAAAAGAGCTTCAGTGCCTCCAGCTCAAGAAGAGAGAGTCGCCAGTCCAGTGTTGGCAACATAGAGAGACGTATATTTGATCTGTGTGAAAGACTGTATGTTTAGTGAAGTCTGCGTTTATGTTCTACCCCTGTGTGTGAAAAATCTGGAATTAAAAAGCCTTACCTGTGAATCGAACCCTGTTCCTGTGTCCTCCTTCCCGTCCTGTGAAACCAAACTGTTTACACAATGTTACTTATAACATTCTTTCTCATCCCTGGAACTCAAACCTTTTTCTGATGCCACACCCAAGCAGAGATGCTGACAGCATTATTTGAAATTATCTTTTGCCACTACTTGCTGGCTAACATATATAATGTCAAAAATAAATATAAGAGACACTTATTCATTTACTCGTAACACATCTGTACTACTCTTAAACTTTAGTTTAGAACAGCATGAACTTAAGCGGAGTGATACACAGTGAAGTGTTCGAGTGCTGATGGTGTCAGACCATCAGTGCTCATGGAACATTTCTCGTCCAATCAGATTCAAGGACCGGAACTAACTGTTGTGTGTGTATATATATATATATATATATATATATATATATATATATTTCTTAGCAAAAGGGTCAATTGGAAGAGAGCTTTTCATCTTTCATAGTGAAAAAGGAGTAACCTATTTACTGCAACAAATTACTTTCCACAAGATTGATGTCGATTAAACATACATGGTTGGTGACAACAGCAACATCAAAGCAAAGAACAACATCTTATTTAGAGCATATTGGAAACCGAGACTAAACTCTAAGCACAAAAGTTAATCATGACAACATGCAAATTGCATGTCAAACCATTGTGCTCCTTTTTATCTGACAGGGAAGAAACCGGAGTTAGAAACAGCCTATAATTCATCAAACCCAGGAGGCTGGCATAACATTGCCAGTGCATCAGAAATATTGGGGTAATTCAATATGAATATAATTTATAGAGATAAGGCATACACATGAAAGGCTGTTGGGACCACAGAGAAGATGAAAGGAAATTATATGCCCAGAAAATATCATATTTTTAAACAGCCAGTGAGAATATGTTGTCAAGTTATACGCACAGCCTATCTTTAGGGATTTTAGCGGTATTTGCAATTCACATTTAGCACATATTTGTAGAATTGGTAAGATCGGGATGTTTTGGTGGGTGATGTGTGTGTCAGGGTTATTATAGTTTTTAATTGTCAATTTTTAAAAAAAAAAATTGCCTGTTATTTTCAAGCCATCAGAGGCAACAGAATGGACAGAATGCAGGACTACAAAGAGCACATTTCTTTAAGATTCACTTGATATTTTGCTATAAAAATTCCACTATAAAATACCACTAATCATACTAAAGCTTATAATATATATCTTTAAATACACACTATTGGTATGATTTAAGTCGCTCAAGCACACATAACATAGCACCAGTGCATGGTTCATTTTGAGTTCAGTTTTTAATTTACCAAGCAGATGAAGCTGGTATGAGCCATTCGTTCTGAGGTAGCGATTTACAGTAAGTATTGTGGTGTAGAAAAAAAAAAGAACCGGCTCATAAGAGTGATTTGTTCAGGCAGGGATGAATTAACCACCGGGCTGATTGGGCTGTTGCCCAGGGGCCTCTAAACCCAAAGGGCCCTGAGCTCTAAATAATTATTTATTTATTTTGATTGATCTATTATAAATCCATTTAAATGTCAGACTTATGTGAAATATCATTTGTTTGGCTAAATGAGAGCTGGAAGACTCAAGTGCACGCTCAGGGAATCTGCGTCTCACAGGTGCAGTGCATTTATTTGAAGGACTACAGAGAACAGTGTCTGATTTACAAAACGCTTCCAAACAGAAAAATAAGTTTACCCTGGCTGTGTACAAAGCTGATGTTTTCAATTCATATAAGTGACAATTTCTGCAACAGTATAGAGCACTTATTTAAATCTTGCATGCATTTAATGTTTAATGATAAAGAGAAAGATGCCTTAATACCCTAAATATGTGCACGGTAAACTTTTGTGATATTTGGTTAACCGTGAGAGTTCACAAACAGTTATCCTTTTATTTGTCAGGAGTTAGGAATAAAGAATGTTTATTGCCATGGATGCGTCAATCACAATCTCAGATGAGCAGGAAATAATGGGCACAGTGAGCCATGAGCCTAAATAGCACAATACATAGATCTTCAAATGATAAAATCACTTTAAAGTCAAACAAAATAATCTCTGTCACTGCCTGAAACATAGTAGGCCTATTCTTAATGGAAAATGCATAATTCGGCAGGTTCACTTTCCATGAGGCAGCTGACGCTATGGATTATAGGACTTCTTCGGGACGCTTTGATTTTAAAACTATTCAGCATTTAACTTGTGTAATTATTGTACACAAGCATCAAAAACATTCACCGTTTATCAAGGGCTGAAATGGTAACAGTCAAATTAAGTCCTCTTTGCAACCTGAACTTCATCAGAATTTCGATTTGTGACACAAGCATTCAAAACCTTGATGCAGTGCAACAAATGGTGAAACAGAACACATGTGTCTCGAGATGTGTTTAATACATATCAAAATAATTTTTAAGTTGTCTTATTTTAAGTGTCTAGAAAAATACGACGGTCCTGAACAACGAATTGTAAAACAGAATGCTGGTGTCAGAGATGTGCTTATAAATACTGAAGTTATTTTAAACTTAACAATGAGTTTTGGAACAGCTATCAGATGTCTGTCCAGTGCATATTTACATGTCCTCGACACACGTGTGAATGGCCTGTATCTCACTCTATAGCCTACTTGAAAAACGGACCCGGACCTGGCCCAAAACCTGTAGGTTTGTCGGGTACCGTAGGACTCAGATCGTGTCAAAGACCTCGAAACATGTGCACAATAACTGAATAGTGATTTGGTATTTGAATACCATGCACATCCCTATTAATAACACATGATTTTGGATCGGTTCATAATTAAAAAGTACATATAATTGTTACAATGATGACTCTTAAGACTTTTCAAGAAGTCTAAGAAGTTTCATTTTCTGTTAATGCATGATTTTCTGTAAAGCTGCTTTGAAACGATGTGTGTTGTGAAAAGAGCTATACAGATAAAAATGACTTGACTTGATATAATTGGCCATGTATGACATTGCTCCAAACTTTTCTTCTGTCAATTTGAAAAATCCAACCAAATCTGGCAAACGTCCTGTAGCGCATAAAGTACATAAAGTACACTTGTAAAGTACAAGTGAACATAGTAGCGTGTCATCTCATGGGGGGCCTCTCAGTTCTTAATCCATCCTTGTGTTCAGGACTAGTTTCGAGCTGTAGATACAAAAGAACCGACTACACTGGCTGTGCTTAATGTTTTGCATTGCTGATTCAATAGCAATGTAGCATTTCTACGGAATAATAGCACAGGGAACACTGTCACAGTATTTTAGCATGTTGCATCCTCAGTGGAGGAAGAATGCATGTTTAAGAACTGTTCTCGTAACCAAAATTTATAAAAATAAATAAATAAAAATAAAAACTTTTCTTGGCTCCAAACCATTGTGTATGTCATGTTCACTGTTGTCTTTTGTTTTTGTGCTTTTATGTTGAAGTTTAGTTTAGTTCTTGTTTTGTTCCTGTTTCCTTTTTGGTTTTTGTAGTCCTTTGTAGTTTCTTTTTCTTATTGGTCTTCCCCTGATTGATTCCCTTTCTCTGATTGTTTTCCCAGGTGTTCCTTGTTTCCCCTTGTATATTTAAGCCCTTGTTTTCCCCTGTCTTTTTTGTCTGTTATTTCTTATTTAATATGTTTTGCAGTTTTTTGCCAAGTTCCCTGTGGTTTTCTTTATTCTGAGTTTTCTTGATTTTGGTTAAATAAAACGCTGCACTTAGATCCTCTCCCGTTGCCTGTCGACAAAAAAAATTATAAAACCGATAGAATGCCCATGTATAGTTGAGGGCTGTTGGCAAATGATAGGCTCATGTTATGAAAAAATCAATATATTGACTTCCAAAGCCACTTTCTGTAATATCCATTCAATTCTTTAAACATGTGGCAATAAATATCTATAAGAGATAAAGAGATAGAAAGGTAACTGTCACTGGAAAAGGAAAAAAAAAAAAGGCAAGGAAATTGAGCATTTTAATATGCCAGTTTCAGACATTCAAGGCCATTTATCAGGAAAGAAATGTGAACTGCAGTGCTTTTGAAAGAACATTTTACATGAATTCAATCTCAGCTGTTCTACAGTGTAACCTAAAAATGTTTGTGTCTCACAATAACAAAGACTGGCCTTTGTACATTTAATCGTGAGTGTTATGAATGTTTAAGATTTGATTTATTGTGTAATGTGAGCATCTACTTGACTTAAAGGGATAGTTCAACCAAAAATACAAATGATCTCATTGTTTACTCACCCTCATGATATCCCAGGTGTGTATGACTTTCTTTCTTCACCAGAACATATTTGAAGAAAAATAGAAAATATCTTAGCTCAGTAGGTCCTTAAAATGCAAGTAAATGGTGGTTTTGAATTTTGAAGTTCCAAAAATCACAGATAGCCAGCATAAACATCATCCATACAACAACAGCTGTTAAATTAATGTCTTCTAAAGTGACACGTACACTTTTGGTGCGAAAAAGGTTTTTAAGTAAATTATTTTACTCTAAATCATGCTTCCATTCTGCAGCGGTATGCACGTGTGATGTAATTGCATTATCACTTGAAACACAAGAAATGACGCATATGTGCCACAGCTGGAAGAGCAGCGCTGTTTACAAGTGAGGAGGAACAATGTACAGTAGCTGGTTGGTTTTGGTTAAGCAGTGATTTAGAGTTAAAAAGTATTTACATAAATACTGAATTTTTTTTCGCACCAAAAGCGATCATTTTGCTCTAGAAGACATTGATTTAACCCCCAGAGTCATATCGATGACATTTATGCTGACTGTCTGTGATTTATGGAGTTTTAAAGGAGAAATTGCCATTCACTTGCAATTTAATGACCAACTGTGCATAAGATATATTTCAGATTTCCCCCTTAGAGTCAGAATTATCCATTTCATGAAGAGAACAAGCATCAGCTGATTGACTGCCTAACGAACGGCTCGTGGTTAAGAGTGTTAACAGACTGTAAATCAGCAGCTTTGGAGCATACACCCAATCAATCAGTCAGATCCTTCAAACAGCTGAACGTTAGGGATCAATAATAAAGACTACCACCTGCACAGTGGAATCCAAAGCGTGCGTGCGTGCGTGCGTGTGTGCAGTATGTGAGTGTGAAAATAAAAGAGGCAGGGAGTAAGAGTAAGATGAGAGAATTTTAATGATAAAAACAAGTTACTAGTGATGTGTGTGACAGCCGTCTGTGATTTGTACAAACAATTTCAAGAAGGAAATGTGAATATTCAATCAAAAAGACAACAAGTGATTGACAGTAATATGGTAAACATTCATAATTCATATTCCCTTGGACTGATATGTCACCCTTGAAAAGTGGCTTTGGCTGTGCTCAAAAACAGCACAAACAGATAGTCCCACCCTAAACTCTCGCCTTCATTTATGCTAGTGTTGCTGTGTCAGGCTGGACGAGCGGCTCAAACAATAGTTGATAGCGCCAAAGAATCACAATGTTACACTTTTATGTGAAATCAACCTACAAATGGCATATTAAGCTGGGATATAAGAAGTCATTTTAACAATAAAAAATTACACATCAACTTTATGACTAAACTTTAACTGAGGCAATCTTAAAATTGTTTCATATTTTCTTGAATTATGCATAACTATATGAATAGCTCTGGTATTGTGGGTTGGGTATGTCAGTATATGCTGAAATCTAGTCTTGACTCTCTCTTCTCGTGTCCTCTGGGGAGTCCTCTGCAGCCCAACACCACTCTCAAGAGCACATGAAGAGCATATGCCACCCACAGCATGTATAATGACCCCCATCAACGTAATCAATAACCATAATGGCCAAAAAGACAGTTATGTTACATTTTACCAGAATGAAGAATGAGGCTTTTGAAGACCAGGACAGCCTTTTACACACTCAGTTTAACTTCCTGTTTAATATTTTTGCTTTTAAGGTGTGCACTGTGGCCAGAACAGCATTTCACAGTGCATTAAAGGGAGAGGACACCCAAAAATGAAAATTCAATCAACATCACCCGTGTTATTTCAAACCTGAATGACTTTTTTTCATGGAGGGAACAAAATCATGGCATTATATTCATCAAACAATTCTAAAATGTTGGCGAAGAGCATTATAACTTCGCCCTTCTATGACAGACTCCATACACCTCGTTCCTTCTCCACTTGCAGAACATTGTGGCTGCAAATTAGAAAAGTTGGATTTGATGAAAGTTCCAAAGAGCAAATAGAAATGTCCTGAGATTTTTTTTTTATGACATATTTATTGTAATTATTATATAAAGCATGTTTTTCCAAAAATAATTTTACTAACTATATCAATAAATAATATCCCAAAGATTTGTGTACTTAATTCGCTGTGGGCGCACAGGTCCCATGGCACCCAATCAATTCAATCTCAGTTTCATATCAAAACGAGGAAGGACTTGAGAATGCCCAGTCAATGTTGTCAACCGTGACCAGTGTCTTAGCTAAGATGTACTGTATATCATACAATTTGACATAAAATATCACTGATGCCAAAAAAAACTGACAAGCAACAATCGTAAAGGACAGAAAAGCTTTGCAGTGTATACCCAGCTTCGGGTAATATTTTGAATGTGGAAATGTTTTTGTTTTTTTTATGTTTTGGAACTGATTGGCAGTTCACAGATTGATTATGTGAGAACATGTGCACTTACAGTAATTTGATGTAAACATTACATTTAAAGATTAATATCTTAATTATAAGTAGCCTCCATAGAAACTGTTGCAAATTACCACCCTCACAGTGTCAGTCTTGCTAGATATAAGAGTAGATACTGTATATTTAACAATCAAAGTGACAGGTGTAGTAACTATAGAAGTAACTATAATGAATGGCTAATCCATTGCATACATTTTATAATTACACATCAGACCTCATTAGCCAGCCACTTAATTTATCCTGTTTCCAAGGAAACTGAACCAAACTTTTCACTTGTAAAATAATACATTCCTTGCCTAAGATTTTCTGAAATACAACCTTTCTTTCTTTCTTTCTTTCTTTCTTTCTTTCTTTCTTTCTTTCTTTCTTTCTTTCTTTCCAAACAAGGTGAAAATCCCTTTTTGTCTGTCGTGCTTTCCTGATTGAAAACAGAATTTGATTAGAATTTGAATTGGGCATGCATCACAGGAAGAATGACAATGACAGATATTCCACACAGTTAAACAAAGGAGGAGTTGTATTAGTACTTTTACACACATTGTTAGTTTATTGACATAAGTTGGCTGGTGACACTTGGCAATCTTCCCCATGCTTATGTCGGGCACATAATCCTGAGCCCAGCATCACACCTTTTTCAGGATAGTGTAGAAATATCTGGTGCTCTGGAACCCGAAACCCAAAGCTTTGCTGTTTGTTATGCACCCATTCAGCGAGAACAAGTTCTATTCTTCACCTTGCATGTTCCAGCAAAGTAACACCACTTCAAAAGTGAAAAAAACTAAAAAGAGTCACTTGATGAAACATGTCTTTCCACCTCGTGAGCAGAACATCCCAATGCTTAAGAGACTGATTGTGCTTACTGTAAGTGCATGAAACTCATGACTCTTGGCTCTAGCAGCTCGCTTTTGTTCTGAAAGCCAAAGCTTCTCCTCTCTCCTCCCGCTCTGCTGCTCCAGAGGGACCAAATGAGTCAGATGATTGAGCATGGGATATAGACCGCTGAGATTTTAGGAGGGTTTGTCACAGGCTAAAGCCTTGCGTGCCTCCTTTTTCTCTGTATTAAGCAGTTTGCTTGTTCAGTACGTGTGCTGTATATAGCTTGGGCTGAGCTCTTGCTGACACAGCGCTCACTGAAAGTGATTGGGTTTATGCCAAACACATTAAACTCAACACGCTTTGCTCTTGGCTCGCTTTTGTTCTGAAAGACGAAGACAAGCCTCCTGCTTGCTACACTGTGGCTCCTGAGGGTCTGCGTGAGTGAGACGTGAGAGGATGGGATATGGAGCATGGAAATGTTAGGTGGGTTTTGTCGCCAGCTCAAGACTTACATGCCTCCATTTTCTTAATTTCAAGCGATCACAATCCATGAGGATGAGAAACAGGACAAAGTGGCCTCTGAGTCAGTGTTGCTTAAAGTTCTTGCTTTAAAAGAAAACATATTGTCAACTTTCTATTAAGAAACTTGACTCGGTTGCCATGTCAGCACACATGACAGATGCATGTGTTCAGTTCATTCTCCTGCACTTGATGATTTTTAAGCTGGGGAGAACCCTGCTATTGCTGAAAAAAACATCATGGTTCCCTTTACAAAAAGCTTCACTATGATGCTGCGCTTTGCCAAGCGCTATGGGAACGATCCTAGTCATGACCGAGCTGTGAATATGTGTGTAACACATCAATGAACATTGACCGGAATTTATAGCCTCGGCTGATGTAGTCATTAGACGCACCTGTGGCCAGGCTATAAATGGATGCGTCACCAGGTGTCGTCAGATCCTCTTTTTTTCAGAGCGATTCTGTTTGTGTGTTTTACAAACCCTGTCAAAACTTTCTTTCCTCTGCTAGGAATTAGAATTTGTGAGGCAGTGTGCAGTTAACCTTTTATCCTTTCTCTTCTGTCTATAAAATATATTTTTAAAAGAAAGAGAGAATGACTGAAAGCCGTAAACGATGCTTGTTCCCCTGTTCTCGCTCTATAGCTGAAGAGGACATGCATCAGTTTTGCTCTGTTTGGGTGGGTCTGTCATATGGATCCGGCTGTGGAATTAAGAGACAAATGCGAGCATTGCGATCTGCTTTCGGGCAAAATGTTTTGCGCTCGCCTCGCTTACTTCCGGGAGTCAGCGCCCACATTTCATTTGTGGGGCTCTCACATGGACGGGTTCGTCCCTTTCCCTCGCTCTCTCCCCAGACCCAGCTGGTCCTTCCCGTGATCTCGAAGCGCGCTTCGGTGCCTCTTCGGTTCACGAGTGGGGCGGGGCGCTGAACCTCTGTACATTTCACGCACAATAATAAAGCGGCTGAGAAATTACTCGAGGTGATTACGCGGGCTGTAGCCAGACTACAGCTAGACTGGCCACGCGAACAAGAGACCCTCCCACAAATGCTCCAAACTAGAAGACAAATTTCTGTCTGGTGGCCAAATAATTAAATAAATAAAAGAGGGAATGGAACTCTATATCAGTCCCTTCCTTTCTTCTATGACCTCCATAACAAGTATTTTCTTTATGGAGGAAATTTATACTTCCCGTGTCTTCGTGCCCTCAACGTTGGTGTATTCAACTATCGTGGGTGCTGAAGCTCGGGGGTATTCGGTGATGCCGCCGGTAGAAGAGACACCTGCGGATTTTCTCTCGCCTGGCTCGGCATCATCGCTAAAGTGGCCTACTCTCCCCACAAAGCTGTGCTGGACCACCTCCACGCTTGTGGGGAAAGCTTATCAGGCAGCAGGTCAGGCTGGTGTTGCCCTGCACACTATGGCAGTGTTACAAGTGCACTAGGCTAAATCTGTTGAAGGACCTGAGTGTGGGCACCTCACTCAGGGGGAGGGGCCATCGGCCACCCAGCCCCACCCAGTCCTTCTAGATGGGAGGCTCTAAAACAAAACGTGGCAAATCATGCTCCCCCTCGTAAAGACTGGGGTCCAGTTCGTCACCCTTAGCAGCCCCCAATGCAAGACCTCAGGGGCGTGATTTCTAAGAAAAAGAAACCCTGACGGTCTTGTACTCAGCCTTGGTATCATCCACTTCGGCCCTCCCGATACCCTCACGAAACCTCTTCACTCCCGCCGCCTTTGGTGTGTCGGGTGATAGAGGCTTCCAACAAAGAGTTGGGTGTACCGTTGCTTCCTGCCTTGATCCAGAACGCGGAACACTCGACATCCCCTCAACAGGAAGTGTCAGAAATAATACCCATCTCAGAGAACCTGGCAGCGTGGAAACTTCTGCCAGGTATTTCTATGTGGGTTCTAGAAACAGTAGAAAGAGGCTACAGAATTCAATTTGCTCGCCGTCCTCCCCGTTTCAACGGCGTGGTTCCCACTACCGGGAAACCGGGAAAGGCATGTCTACTGTGGAAAGAACTGCAAAATCTCTCGGTCAAAGGGGCCATATAACATGTTCCCCTTCCAGAGAAAGAGTCAGGCTATTACAGCAGATACTTCCTGGTTCCCAAGAAGGGTGGGGGGTTGCGTCCGATTCTAGATCTTCGAGGCTTGAACCACTCAGTGTTACAAGCCCAACATCACGTTTGACTGGTCACCATCGATCTCATGGACGCATATCTTCATATAGAGCCACAGCACAGGAAGTTCCTGAGTTTCGCTTTCGGGGGCGAAGCCTTCCAGTATCGGGTTCTTCCATTTGGTCTAGCCCTATTAACCCGCACATTCAGGAAATGCATGGATGCAGCACTGGCTCCTCTGCGACTCCATGGCATCCGCATTCTGAATTATCTAGATGACTGGCTGATACTAGCTCAGTCCCAGGAACTAGCAGTTCAGCACAGGAATATCGTCTTGGCTCATCTGGTTTGTGATTTTGTAATTAGCCATCTCTCACCACACAGGAATCTGCTGACCAGAGGGTTTTTGCCTGTAGACAAGGCAAACACTTTTTGAGACTTTTTCACCAAAAAAATATTTAAGCCTAATAGATTTTTGCATTTCAATTTCATAACCAAATTCCATCAAATTGAATTGTCATATTTAACAAACTTTAACAAATGAAACTTTATTTTAACATTAATTTTAGTATTATTATTATTTTATTTTAGATCACGTCCTATAACTTCCCTTGCCTTGTCTTCCTTTATCTTATTTCATACTCAAAAGCAATTAAAAGTGCTTTATGTAGACACGATAAAGAGAAACAATCATAAAAAGACTTAAAATTATTTTTAAATCCTTTAAGAATATAAAGACACATAAGTAAAGGACATGAAATAAAAATGTAATCAGAATAAATAAAGATTTAATTTAAAATTGATTTATAATTATAATTTAATTTAACCAAGTATTAAAATCTTTAAAATAAAATAATTAGTAACAGATGTTAAAAAATATATTTATGTAATGCAGTCAGTAAATTGCATCACAGTGTTCAGTCGATGAATGCACAGGTCTAGTGTTTGGATCTAACGTCTGGGGACAAATTGGTCCTCCAAATATATCATAGTAAACCCACCTGCACAGATCTTTCCTTGGATCAAGCAGAGATATAAGTCCAGTAAGTTCTTTTAAAAATTGATTATTTAAGGTGTCACCAGCTTAACCTCATTTGAAAGGTACCCTTTCGACAGCAGTTTTGACCTTCTGCTTTCTGTCAATGAAATATTGATCATGATCTATAACTCTGCCAAAAATGTAATACGCTAATATTATGCTATTTGTTTCCATGTCTCAACCTTGGGACTGCAACCTTGGTATCGAACTCCACTGCTATGTGTCTCTGAGTGATGACAAAATGCAGCCATTGCTTCAGTCTATTACGATGGACCTCAGAGTTTGAACTGATGCCAACTCCAACATAAGACATGTGATACTTCATATGCCATTGCCTGAACCTTGGATTAGGATAGACCTTACCAAAATTACCGGCTGGTTGAACTGTGAAGCACCTCACTGATCTCGGACTGCATCACGTTGATCTAATGATGGACTGCACTCTTAAAACTGAATACAAGAATATCAATAAATTGCCAACAAAAGCCTTCAAATAAAGGACAATGCATCTATGTGAACATAAAAGACATTATTCATTAATATTACAGTTCATACAAAATCTTTGTTTAAACACTGGCCCTTATCACTTAGTTTACTAATTATAAACCATGACCTGCACTGCACATATATAACTAATATTAGCATTATATTCATTCTGTTTAGCCAGAGGGGAACTGGCCCCCACAGTGAGCCTGGTTTCTCCCAAGGTTATTTTTCTCCATTAACCAATATATTTTGGAGATTTGTGTTCCTTGCCACAGTCGCCTTCGGCTGGCTCAATGGGTGTAATGTTTATTCTGTTGGTTCCTGTTTTCCATGTCTTTTATTTTGAAGAGTTAAGTTCCTGTTTTTTAGCCTGTTTTCCCTCCATGTTTATGTGTCTTGTTTTCATTGGTTTATTGTTTAATTATCTTGTTTAGAGTTCTGTTTGTTCATTGGTTTATGTTCACCCATGTCATGTATTTAAATCCTCATGTTTGCCATTGACTTGAAAAAACCATGAAACGACATTACATCAACAATACTCGACAAAGGACAAAGTGGTTTTCAAGATACTGTTTATTTTGTTTCACATTTGGATTTATGGTTATTGGATTTCACTCGTCTTGTAAATAAACTGCACTTGGGTTCACATCGTCTTCTTCTGCTCCTGTGTCCTGCCTGCCAGCAACTAAATGTTTCTAAATACAATTATTATTTATTATTTTGACTTATTTTTATACACATTTCATTATCGTATTTAATCGAATTACACAATGATGACTCTAAAACTTTATAGATTAATTTTCTGTTAGTAAATTATTTTCTGTTAGTATTATTTGTATGTGCGCCTATATGTCCACAGCATCTATCTATCTGTCTGTCTATCTGTCTGTCTGTCTGTCTGTCTGTCATGAAGGGGATCATTGAGATCTGGGAGCAGGTGAGCAGCTCATGGCCGGCAGAAGGGCCTCTGGAGGAGTCGGGTGAGATCGGTCTTAACTCTGCCTGTTCGGGTGATGGATTTCACCAGACTAAGATTTCATGAAAACATCCACACCTGCTGCCCCAGCACTGTTTATTGGGGCCATGAATCAATTTGACGAGTGATTGAAAGGTTCAGGACTTTAATAAACACCCAGTTGAATCCCCTCCAATACGTGTCCCATAAACTTTGTTTGGGTGCAGACACTGCTGGGCCATATTACATCACTTCCTCTTTTGTAAACAGAACACTGTTGCTCAGGCTATGGTCAACTTGCACCCTGTGCCCAACTATATTTAAGTCACTATGCTATAATCAAAGGCATTTTGTTAAAAAAGAAACGTCCCTTTTTCAGGACTCTGTATTTTAACCCTCTGGGGTCTGAGGTGTTTTTGGGGCCCTTGAGATGTTTTGACATGCCCTGACATTTGTGCTTATTTCAGAAACTTACAACATACCATTGGCCAACATGTAATTTGGCTGTATTCAGCACAAACTCTGCTACAATAATATGTACGCAAAATAGATGTACATGTTTGCATTTTATAGAAAAAAAATATTATGCGTGGTTAGTAAGTTTGGGGAAAAAAAATGTCACCGCAATAAGGCCATATAACACATACTGAACAGTTGTCCACAAGACTTTTGACTTACCATTCTTGTAGGCTAGAGTTTTTACTACAAAATGATGTGAAAATCATTCTGACCACTCTTTCACAAACAACATTATAACAATTTAAATTTTGTAAGTCAGTTTTTGTGTCAGCACTGCTGTATGCGTGGGAGTGTCGATGGACATGGATATTAATGAGATTCACACCAGGGGAGACAAAAGACACTCCCCCAAAGGCTAATGCCCCATCAAGGTGCAGTGAGGCAGCCTGAACTGAGAATGACATGAGATGCAAAGGTTTTGTTTTTCAATCTGATTTATTGTAATTCCTCTATGTGAAGGAACAATGTTGTGCCTCACAAGACCACAGTGCTACATATACAAGTCAACTGACTTATACTTTGCATAAAACTTAAGACATATACTTGAATTTACACAAGAAACAACATGTGGTGGTAAAGAAGCCTTAGTACATATGGAGAGATGAGATTTCCATTACACGAGAGTAGATGTTAAAACGCCACAATCTCACCGCAACCCGACCATACGCAACCCGTTGACTAAGGCTGTCGAAGCCCCACTGCCGTCATTAAAGCGGGTTCAGTGGCAATGGTTCCGTATGGCACACACAAATCCTCATTCACGCAAAATACAGTACACAGGATTGTAATAACTATGCAGCCTGATGGTTAGTGGAAGGTGGTCAACATCTGAACAGTCACACATCGTTATGCCACTCTTGAAAACGGTTCCTATTCAACTGAAGACATAAGTGAACATTGCATGCCTGGCATTTCCATGGTGTCAATTGCCTTTTACCACGCACTGTTGAGCAATGCACACAATTGTTTGAATAGACTCATGGGAGAATGCTAGTCTACAGAGCTCAGTTGCGGTCCAGCTTCCCGTGCGGGCAGGAATCGCAGTGTCTGTGTAACCATGTCAACATCAGTCTCTGTTTTCCATGACAGAGTGGACTGCCTGTTGCTTGCCTGCTTGTTTGCCTTGGCTCTCTTCGGGACAGGTGCTTGGACATGTTCATTGTCACATCTGTTAAAAAAAAAAAAAAAAAGCGTGAGCATGCTGATAACACAATCAAAGAAACCGTATCATTATCAATCACTAATTGCCATGGATAAAAAAAGACGTTTTTTTTAATTTCACACAAGAATATGTACTTTTATATTATGACGATGTAAACACAATTAGGCTACATTTCATCTGTAAAATATTACATTTATGCACTTACTCCGTATGATTCTCGATCGCACTGAGAACTGAACGACACCTGCGTGATACAGACACATTCCTAAAAAAAACAAAACAAAAAAAAACTGTTAGCATACATTATCTAAAGTAAACTGATGGACAATTAATGGGCCATATAGACCGCGCGCATTTAGTGATATACACGCAATGAACGGATCGTTCGCGAACGACACATCACTAGCCTACATTTCAAACATTTACACATGTATTCACAAACATCTGTGCATAGGGCAGTAAGCATAAGTAGTGTCATAGGCTAACCAAAACTGAACATATAAAAATATATTGCATAGACAGTAACGTTAGGCCTATCACATATTTTACCGGAAATATATTTGCACTAAATTAATTAAATTTTGTAAAAATAAAAATCTGTAATGTTATCTTTATTGTAAAGGGTTTAAACAATGTTTTCCATGCTTGTTCAGTGAACAATAAACAATTAATGAACATGCACCATTGGAATGTGGACACTAACCGCTTACAGAAGGTAGGCAATTAAGGTCACAGTAATAAAAACTTAGGACACTAAAGATACTTCTCTACTGACGTCCAGGGTCCCTACTCATCTGCGTCCTGCATGGAGGCATGAGGACTGCAGATGTGGCCAGGGCAATAAATTGCTATGTCTGTACTGTGAGACACCTAAGACAGCACAACAGGGACACAGGAAGGACAGCTGATTATCCTCACAGTAGCAGACCACATGTAACAACACCTGCACAGGATCAGTACATCTGAATATCAAACCTGCTGGACAGGTAAAGGATGGCAACAACTGCTGCCCTAGTTACACCAGGAATGCACAATCCTTCCATCAGTGTTCAGACTGTCCGCCATAGACTGAGAGAGGCTGGACTGAGGGCTTGTAGGCCTGTTGTAAGGCAGGTCCTTACCAGACATCACCAGCAACAATTTCATCAATAAGTACAAACCCACCTGTCACTGGAGCAGACAGGACTGACAAAAAGTGCTCTTCACTGACGAGTCTCGTTTTTTTTTCTCACCAGAGGTGATGGTCGGACTCGCTTTTATCATTCAAGGAAATGAGTGTTACACCGAGGCCTGTACTCTGGAGCGGGATCGATTTGGAAGTGGAGGGTCCGTCATGGTCTGGTCCGTGTGTCACAGCATCATTGGACTGAACTTGTTGTCATTGCAGGCAATCTCAATGCTGTGCTTTACAGAGAAGACATCCTCCTCCTTCATGTGGTACCCTTCCTGCAGGCTCATCCTGACATGACCCTCCAGCATGATAATGCCACCAGCCATACTGATTGTTCTGTGCATGATTTCCTGCAAGACAGGAATGTCAGTGTTCTGCCATGGCCAGCGAAGAGCCCAGATCTCAATCTCATTGAGCACGTCTGGGAGCTGTTGGATTTGAGGGTGAGGGCTAGGGCCATTCCCCCAGAAATGTCCGGGAACATGCAAGTGCCTTGGTGGAAGAGTGGGGTAACATCTCACAGCAAGAACTGGCAAACCTGGTGCAGTCCATGAGGAGAAGATGCACTGCAGTACTTAATGTATCTGGTGGCCACACCAGATACTGACTGATTCAATTTCTGTTGTCACATGTTTATGTCTTAGCTGTTGAATCTTTTTATGTTCATACAAATATTTACACATGTTGCTGACAGTAAAAGCAATTGAAAGTGAGAGGACATTTCTTTTTTTGCTGAGTTTATATATAATAATTGCACATTTATTTATCAGCATAACAGTTAGAGTGAAAAGATGAATTGAAAAAAATATTTTTGCTAATGACAGCATGTACTCGAGCATAAAATAATAAATGTTTCAAAGAGGATCTTGAATATTTCCTCTTCATTTTATACCATAAATGTATTTATTTTATTTTTCTTTATCTATTTTTATTTTATTTTTTTAATTAGTTTAATCCTGAAAAAAACTTTTCAATGAAAAACAATTCCAAATTTTCATTGTATTCTCAGACTGCAGGCCCACTGCAGGTCCAGAGTTTAAAAAAATACGAGGAAATTTATTAAATGAAAATATTTTGTAAAAGAAGAAGGCACGAAGGCGTATGCTCTTATGGAAGGTGAGTATGCTTTAATGGCCACAGCAGCGCACACAACTTTCTCTTTTGTACACACATTAACTGAAATACTATCTAGCAGGAACGTCAGCACTGGACTGACATGTGCTCGCAGCTCTCTCACCGTCTCGTCTGTTCTGTGGCTGTTTTTATGCCGCTCTCCCCATGCTCACTGAAATCAGAGACAGGTGTTAGACATAATTTGGCTCAGGTGCAAGCGCCTTTATCGCTTTCTCTCCCCGGACAGACGCTTGACCACTCCCCCACTGCCACATATTTGTAATAAAAAAAGTATTTTTTCAAAAAACAATTCAGACTTTGAGCCCTACTGTCTATACATATACAGTGGGACATGAAATTGCGTAACACTGATTCTAAAAAGGCTGGCAATTACAAGTCAGACAGATTGACTTTTATTCAAATTAACAGAAATCAACTTTTATTCTTTTTTTTTTAACATTTTTTTATTTATTTTTTTATACAGAGGTCATATTAAAAATTACTTGGAAACAAATTATTACATGTATAAAATGATGATGTGTCTACCAAGAGCAAATGTAGAGAAGTGAAAGTTCTGTCAGGTAAGCATCACAAATTGTGCCAACATTTATACCTAGTGTCAGACAAAAACATTATATATAGATCGATCTCTCTCTCTCTCTCTCTCTCTCTCTCTCTCGCTCTCTCTCTCTAACATGTCTGTCAACTCTTGTGGTCAAATCCTTTCTCACTCATTCAGTGAATCTATTCATCTGTTAGTCATGATGCTGTTCTACCTGACCAAGTAGAGACAAAGTAGAATTAACACCTGCACAAAACCTATAATTAGGAGTGAAAGGCATGACCTTAACCATATATCATGATATTACAGAGAAATTAAAAGTCACAGTTACAATATACAGTGTATATCACAATATAGTTATTTCATGAGTTCAGTGGTTCACACAGTCCTGGAGCCACAACTTATTTTAAAATAATAGGTACAGGCATAATTAAATATTGTGGAGGTGGAAAGATGCCAAAAGAATTGTTGCTGTGTGAGGGAGGCAGCCACTCATATAGAGTATACTTGGGATATATATATATATGTATGGGGTAATGCCTGTTTTTAGATAATCAAATAAATAAAATATCTATAAAATGAAATTTAATATTAATTGCCACAATTAGATCTCATTAGATCTCATCAGAGTATAATTATTAATTTCTATTATTATTTTTTAGAATTATTATTACTAATATTATCATTATTTGAACCTTGTTGTTGCAGGCCAAGCGGGGTGGAGTTGTCACGAACGCTGGTGAAGTTTCCACAATCGGAGGTCTCTCTCACCTGAATATTAACATTGGACTACATTTCCCTATGCCCGCATACATGGTCTGATTACCCCACAGCTGTTCTATATCATCACACTATTTAAGCCCTGTCTGTTAGTTCACTCATTGCAAAGTCTTGTTTGCCCCGGCTACATTTCTGAGCATTTTGATTATTCCCTGTGTTGGCTTTTCTGTGTTTGAACCTTGGATTGGATTACCACATTACGATCATTTACTGCCTGTCTATTTATAACTCTGCCTGGAATGCTACTACTGCTGTTTTGCTGCCTGCCCCGAACCTCTGCCTGTTTACACTGTTTCTATTCTGCCTCTGATGTTGTTGATTGCCCTGATTATTCGACCCTCGCCTGTCTGTACTCTGAACTTACCTGTTTAAATAAACCGCATATGGATCCCTCTCAACCGGAGTACTCGATACAGGAGTGAGGACGGAGAAGAGCGAGGCCGTGGTGTGAACCTGGGGTGAATGATCTCGCCCAGCTGTGAGTGATGACGGCGTGAGTAGGCGGGGAATAAAGCCGGGAGCAGAGCTGCAATTGGGAGACAGATGCCGAGAGAGAGAGACACCTTGAAGCTGTGTGTTTGGAATGTGGTGTTTGGAAGTTTTTTGAATGTGCATCCTGCTCCAGCTTCCTCCTTTCCCGACCAAACAGAGGTCTTTCACACTTGTGAACACAAACCAAAAGATGCGATTAATAATTGAAAATGTCTGTACCGAAACAACTTCACTATACTGTATTAACTGTAACTCATGAGTTAAAACAAAAGACTGTTACATTTGCTTCTCTCATCAAAATACAACATATTTTAAGAACAAAAATTACTTTGTGGATAACTGACAACTGACAAGTCCAATTCTGCTTGTTGTCAAAGCCAGACTTAACAAGTGACACAAAACAAACATTCATTCTCATGTGCTTTTTGATGCCTTGGCTGGTTTGTTTTTGTTTGTCTGCATATGTGTCTAAGAAAAAGTTATGAAGACAAACCAGGCTGAGGTGAGAGTGATGGAGAGAGTGTTTGCGAAAGTGTGAGCAGAAGAACGAGATAGAGGGTAAGACAGATAGTGGAGCTCCATAGGTAATCAATACCACAGCAGTGACCTAAGTGTTTGCTCCCTGGTTTATCTCATTTGGAGCTGCAGGTTCAGGCCATCTTACCGAGTAAACAAGAGCAGCCCTCCATAATTTAACCCTTCTGTTGAAACACCACTGCTAGAGAGATTGTCATGAAAACACAATTGAACTAGTCGATACCAGTGACATTTCACAATTCTCAATTATGTAAAAATACCAAATGTAAAAAATAATAAGAAAAAAAATACTTAAAGGAATATTTCATGTTCAATAAAATTTAAGCTCAATCGACAGCATTTGTGGCATACTATTAGATTATTAGATATAATACATTAGAAGTAGGCCTATTTTAAAGTTAGCAGTATTTTTTGGATTATTTGATAATTATTACTTATGGCATTACAGACAGTGGCAGGCCCATGAGGCTGCAAGGATTAATGCATAGATTTAATATTTTGACACATATACGAGACAGACAGTCAAATGCACTTCTTGCTCACATGTCAGTCTTGGTTGAGGTATTGATGTAAATGTAACCGATCATGCTCGACCTGGTCCAAACGGGATTTGAACTGGGGCCACCGGTGTGGGAGGCAGTCAAGCTGACGAGGAGTCTAAAGGCTACAGCCTGTAGCGTCATTCGCTAGTGTGCCACTTGAGGCCAGGGGAGGGAGGTTTACAACACAGCTATCACACACCAGCTGGTTCCTGTTCCAAAAGACAGCCAGAAGTGTTGTGTAGTAATGGACTACATGTAATCTGGGGTGGATATGGGGAATGACAAATAGCAAATTGCAATTTGATTTCAAGTTTCTGAATTTTAACCACTAATTTTAAATATTAAATTTAGTTTTTTTCAAACATGCAATTAGTTATCCAAAAGTTATCAGATTAGATTGCCTAAAAGTATAATCTGAACGATTACATTACTGCTTATAATTTTACTTGTGTAAATTGCAAACATTACCAGAATTTCAGAAGTAATCTACCCAAGACTGCCAGTCGGTTACATCTTAAGTTAAAGTACACAGGCCGCTAAATATCTGGATGCAGCTCAATAGACCTACTGATTTTTATTATCTTGTAATTACAATATGTAAATTTTGGCCCTCTAGCAGTTAAAAAATAAAACTGCATGCATCTTACGGAAGGATATTATTTTGGTTGTGGTTCGAGGCACCGGTGTTCACATGAATACAGGACATCTTAACAGAGCGAATGGAAAAATAAATAACGAAAGAAAGAAAAAGACGGATATCTGAAAACATGTCATCTGAGCAGGTGCCATATCTTATGCTCTTGTTTTGACTTATTGGAAACATTGATGTTTTGTAAAAATGACTACAGATGTAGGCAACATTTGTTAACTTATTACATGACGATTGCTGGTCTCATAAGGTCAAACGTTGTAAAGTTTTTATAACAGCAGAATATTCTGGCCAAATAGACTACGGTAGTTACTAATTTATAGCTTGTCAATGATACAGACCAGTGGTCAACATCGATTAAAGACTTGCATGACCTAGGCAAGCCTAGGACTAAATGATTTATTTATATAAATTATTGCATACGTGTGTGTGTGTGTGTGTGTGTGTGTGTGTGTGATAACACCACTATACATAAAACATATCAATAAAATATCTTACCTGTTAAGTAAAAAAAAAGCCATCTCTTGGTTGCTTTTAAATCCTTTCAGATCTCGGAGTTGTACACATCCAAAAAGCCAAGCTGATGTTGTTTTGGGTTTTATTAAGAATTCTGCCTCTCTTGTAGACTAGGATCTGTTTGGGGTTTCTTTGTTTTTACAACAGATGATTCTCTGGAGGTTTGCCTTTTTGAATTATCCATGGTAAATTTTTCTCATTCGTTGTGACAACAAACTTTCAGCATCAGCTACATCCACATGTGTGCTACAGTAGCTGGACCTTATTGCTGGACCATACGCATGGGCGAATGAGGTAGGTATGCAATTTCCCACAAAATCCGTCCCGACAGCTCTAAAATATTGATAATATAATATAATTATTATAGGTTAATCAGTGTATTTGGGTAAAGTATAGACATGGTTTGGAAGATGGATTTTTGTTGCACTCCCATTCATATTATTTTGTTATTTTATAACCAAAAAAAAAAAGTTAAATCTTGCTTTTTGTTTCAAGTATTAAGAAATATTAAGAAACTTGACTTGCAACCTGATTGACTTAGTATCAATCTAATTTGTCAACACTTGTGTTTTTTCACCTTTTAATAAAACAGTGTGTTTAATATCATATTAGTTTTTGCTGTGCCATCAGAATTTGAATTTTACCATTGACATGGTACTGATGTACCTGCATTTTTGACATCCCTGTAAGGTAGTATTGCCTTCTCACAGTGCAACCCGGACATCAATAATGAAAAGCCATCATAGCCACCACAGTTTTCTATGAAGTATTTATGTGCTTCACTCTTTTTGAGAATAAGTACCTCTCTTGGCTCTTGGAATTTGCTCTTTCTTATTTTCTGAGGCAGTTTAAGCTGTGGAACTGACTGTCTTTGTGGGCTTCACAGTCACTTTTCGCTAGTTTCCAACTTGAGATGACTTTGAAATAAGTTGAATTTGAAGCAAAATAACCTACAGCTGAGCCCTGAAGGGCTAGACAACTCACAGCAACACAGAACAATTCTCTTTATCTATACTGACTCAATAGTTCCTATTTTAAAACGCATCTAAATTCAAGGAAACCGATGCAAGGTGAAACACTGCTCATTTGAATTGTGGAGGTGTCACTTTCAATATGGCTCTCTAGGTCTGGTTTAGCTGTACTTTGCGGATAGATCAGCAACCCAGAAAACCATTCGTGTCTGCCTGATGAAGTGTCACAGGCACTTATGCTGAGGGTTGCTGATTTTGGCCATGTACTTGCTCATTATGGAGGCTTGTAGCTGATGCCCTTGGATCGGAGGTCGTTATAATTAAGTATGCCATCCAATAGAACACCAGGAAAAATCCATCTTCCAGAGATCCCCAAAGCTGTACAGTCCCAACCGGCAGATCCTATTCCAGTGTTGTTGTTGTTATTAACAAAAAAATAGAAAATAATAATAATAATAATAATAATAATAATAATAAAATAAAAAACTATGGTAGTTAACATGAATGAGCTAACAAAGAACAATGCATTTATAGCATTTAGTAATCCTGGTTAATGTTTGTTTTCTTTCTTGTGAAGAACACAAATGAACATTTTTAAAAGAATATCTCAGCTCTGTAGGTCCATACAATGCAAATGAAGAAATCCAAAAGATTCCAGTAGTTAAAACCATCTTTTCTGAAGCCATGCAATAGGTGTTTACGAGAAACAGATCAACATTTCAGTCCTTTTATTACAGAAAATCTACACATTAAATTCCACATTCTGCCACACACTGATTGGGGCTGGTCAAAGGTGTACATTTATAATAAAAAAGGAATTAAATATTGATCTGTTTCTCACCCTCGCCTATCACATCGCTTATGAAGATGTGGATTAAACCACTGGTTAAACCATTACTTTCATAATGGCTTCTTGTCCTTTTTGGACCTTCTGAGTGCTGGTCACTATTCACTTGCATTGTTTGGACAAACAGAGTTGAGTTATTCTTCTAAAAATCTGAATTTGTGTTCTGCAAAAGAAAGAAAGTCAGCACATCTGGGATGGCATGAGGGTGAGTAAATGATGAGATACATTTTATATTTTGGTGAACTATCCATTTAATGTTAACAAATAGAACCTTATTCTTAAGTACTACCAACATTTCATGTTATCTGAAACAGAAAGAATAGGAAAAAACAGAAATTAAAATAAAATACAATTTTATGACACCAAACTAACAGTTGCAAAATCTAAATGACCAAAAATTTACACGCTGTAACTAGTACATATACACTATTATAAAATTTGAAACCTTTACAGTGTACCTTCATTTAACAATATTAAACATCATTAAACATTACCTTCATTAGCAATACAAATACAAATGTATGCGTTAAACATATTTTAATTAGTCTTAGTCAACGCATTAAATTTAGCAGCCCTAAAATGCTAAAAGTAAACTAAAACTCAATGTAATTAAAACCTTGAAAAAATAAACTAACGTTATCACCCGATGATCATGTGCTACGGACGGTTGCTCAACCTCACTGTGTTGAAACCAGCATCTCCCACAGAACGCGTTTACATAGCTCCCTCCCGAAAATATGGACAGGAGATTAGTTTCATAGAAATAAGGCGTTAATAAAACATTTTTGATTTCATATAGCCCCTTAAGGAATCAAAATGCTAAAAATGCTTAGGTAATGGAAAGTAATTGCTCTGAATAATAAAACCTGAATAATACTTCAGGTTACTTAGAATGTCATTTTAATAACATAGTTTAAATCAAAATGTCATGCTATATTACCATCACTTCGCCATGGTACTGTGTTTTTTAAGCCATTGTGAGAAACCTCTGCAGAGTTCATGTGAATATTTAATGTCTAGAGATGCATTGTTTCCCACATTTACATGCAAGCTACACAAGAAAATGTAGAAATTTTTCCCAAACTCATTAAAATCACATGCTTTGGTGGTGTTCTTTAAAAAAAAAATATATATCACAGGGGAGCATGCCCTTGAACCCCACTACAAAATAAAAGAACTATTTTTGACAAGATAGATTAATCTTATGTGGAAAACACAACATAGGCTGTGTTCATTCGCTAACTCCCCTAAGCTCTTCCCCTCGGTGGAACCTCACTGCCATTTTGGAAGTCCCCTCCGCTTCGATAAGTGAGTCAGAGAAGTTTCTGTTGACAGACCCTCAACCCCTCGATTTTGACTGAGGGAGCAAGCCTTCTCAGATGTACGCTTCAGGCAGCTCCATGTCCCACAATACAACTCAATTGTGACATGACAGCAAATCGCACTTCATAACCCCCACCCCCACACAACTCTAATGTATGATAGAAGTGAAGTTAGGTCTATTAAGCAGTTTAGAAAAGTTATATTGCGATTTAACAGCATAAAACTGCTTATCAGACAGTTGTAGCGTATGTAGCGCCAGCAGCCATATCACCCTGTAGCCCAAGACTGGTTGCCCACTGAAGCTAAGCAGGGCTGAGCCTGGTTAGTACCTGGATGGGAGACCTCATGAGAAAATCAGGTTGCTGCTGGAAGAGGTGTTGTGAGACCAGCAGGGGATGCTCTCCCTGTGGTCTGTGTGGGTCGTAACGCCCCAGTATAGTGACAGGAACACTATACTGTCAAAGAGCACCGTCCTTCGGATGAGTTGTTAAACCGAGGCCCTGACTCTCTGTGGTCAATAAAAATCCCAGGATATCTTTTGAAAAAGAGTAGGGGTGTAACCCCGGTGTCCTGTACAAATCTGCCCCTTGGCCTCTGTCCATCATGGCCTCCTAATCATCCCTGTATACTGATTGGCTTCATCACTCTGTCTCCTCTCCACCAGTAAGCTGGTGTGTGGTGGGTGTACTGGCGCAATATGGCTGCCGTCGCATCATCCAGGTGGATGCTGCACATTGGTGGTGGTTGAGGAGATTCCCCCCTTCCTTGTAAAGCGCTTTGAGGTCTCAGATAAAGCGCTATATAAATGTAACTAATAATAATAATAATAATAATAATGTATTCATAGATATGTTAACATTTTTGTTTTTGTAAGCTTGATTAATACTTTCTAACAATTAATTCTAATGATTCTTTTAAAAAAAACTTATAAGATTCATGCATAAGCATCTTCAATTAAAACTAAACTTTACCTGAGCCTGTGGTTGAATGAGGTGTGAATATCACTAAATAATTCCACAAAGTGACATCAGCCTTCAACAAGCTCAAATCAAAATCATATCACTTTATTGTCACTCAAGCTTATACACAAGTGCAACAGTGGGTGAAAGTCTTGGGTGCATTTCCGAGCAACATAGCAGTCATGACAGTGATGAGACATGATTTACAATAAACATCAGATTTACATAACACAATTTATATATTTAATATACACATAATTACGCACAACATAATATACAAATAATAATATACAACGTACAGTATACAATACACACAATATAGAATACACATACACAATATTGAATACACAGTATACAATAAAATAGTATATTTAAAATATACAGTAGGTTGTATTGTGCTGTATTGACCTTCAGGCTGCCGGTTGATAGTAGGGGTGTAAATATTAATCGATTTGTATCGATGCATCGATTATACAGCCGACGATTCAATGCATCGATACGTCCGCAAGTGTATCGATTAATGTGTTTATTTTGAAGCCTGTCTGTTCGCTCGGAGTTTACCACTCCGTCTCCGACATATGCGTACAACCTACTCCTAAGCTGCGGGTGGCGCTAACCTCATTATTATCTTCTAATTCACACGCGTTACTTACGTATGTTCACACACACATTGTTGAGTCTGAAAGAGCGATGGAACCGTCAGAGTGAGCTGGCAATGACAATCAAATGTTACATACACCAGTCGGCGTCAAGTCATGGGTGTGGAAGTATTTTGGCTTCAGGAAAACAGATGGAGCAGTGGTAAAAGATGTTGCCGTTGGTAAAGAGAAAGACTGTCAGTGTGAGATAAGATACTGCGGCAATACGTCGAATCTATCCGCACACCTGAAAAGGCGCCATGGTATTGATGGCGACTCCGAGTGTAAAGAAAGAACACAGGCTTCCACGCCCGCCAAATCACTGACAACATTTTTTCCTTCCAAGTTGTCGAGCACTTCAAAACGAGCAAAAAACATCACCAAAGGCATTGCGTTTTTTATGTGCAAAGACATGAGGCCCTATTGCGTCGTAGAGAACGAAGGCTTTAGATACCTGTTCGAAGTTCTTGAGCCAAGGTACAACATCCCCTCACGTCAACATTTCAGCGAGTCCTATATTCCGAACTTCTACACCAAAGTACGTGATGAAGTTATTCAGGGTCTTATGAGTGCAGAGCGAGTACTTTTGATTCTTACTGCATTTAAACTGTTTTGTTGAGAAACTGTTCTATTTGCAAGGCCCCTGCTATAGCTCAAGCCACGAGCCATGCTTCTAAATACCTCATTCTTCTAAAATGCAAATGCATTTTTGTTATTTTGTAGTGAATGGGCTGTAGGCTATGTCCTAGACTTTTGTTACTTTTTGTTATTATTGCACTTTAACTGATTTTGTGTAGTAACTGTTCTATTTGCAGTTCATCTACTGCAGAGTATGTGTGACCATTACCTCTTAATAAGATGCAAATTATATTTTCAAAATGTAACCAATTTTGTATAAAAGAAACGTGCAGGATTGCACTTTATTGTAACTGTAGATGCAGTAACTTATATTTGCTGTTCTATTTGCAGTGCATTGAGCACAACTGCTATAGTGTAAAATAACATACACATTGTGAATACAATACTGTTTCTGTATTCTCAATAAAAGGCAAATAATTCATTTTTTTGTTGATTTATTTGAAAACTTAATAGATATCATGTAAAAATATCTAGTATCGAATCGAATTGAATCGTATCGCGGGGAATTCTGAAGTATCGAAAATAATCGAATCGTTGGCTTAAGAAATCGGTATCGTATCGAATCGTCATGAAGGCTCCGATTTACACCCCTAGTTGATAGTCAGTTGCGAGTGTGTTGTTAAGAGAGAATACAATTTATGACAGTCCAGTATGAGTTTGATAAGATTAATAAAGTGCAGTGCTGATGTATACAGAACGTGTGAGATCAAGAGTTCAAAAGTCTGATTGCTTGGGTGAAGAAGCTGTCATGAAGTCGGCTGGTATGGGTCCTGAAGCTGCTATACCATCTGCATGGTGGTAGCAGTGAGAGCAGACCATGGCTCGGGTGGCTGGAGTCTCTGATGATCATCTGAGCCTTTTCACACACCGGTATAGATGTCCAGGAGGGAGGGAAGCTCACCTCTGATTATGTGTCTGGCAGTTTGCACCACACACCACAGGCGGTGCTGTTGCCATACCAGGCGGTGATGCAGCCAGCGATGCAACCAGTCAGGATGCTCTTTAGAGGGCTCATGTGGAACCGTGTGAGGATGTGTTGGTTCATTCCAAACTTCCTCAGCAACTCACGAAGAAGAGGCACTGGTGAGCCTTCTTCACAATTGCCTCAGTGTGGACGGACCATGTGAGTTCCTCTTTGATGTGGCCACAGAGGAGCTTGAAGCTGCTGACTCTCTCTACCGGTGCTCCCTTGATGGTGATGGGGCTGTCTTCTCTGTCTTTTCTCCTGAAGTCCACCACAAGCTCCTTGGACTTGCTGACGTTGAGGGAGAAGTTGTGCTCCTGACACCAGTGTGTCAGAGTGTGCTCCTCCTCTCTATAGGCTGTTTCATCATTGTCAGTGATCAAACCTACCACTGTCATATCATCAGCAAACTGGCATTGGAGCTGTATGTTGCCACACAATCATATGTGTACAGGGAATACAGGAGTGGGCTGAGAGCACAGCTCTGTGGGGTTCCAATATTGGGGGTCAGTGATGAGGAGATGTTGATGCTCATTCTAACCACATGGCATCTGCTTGACAGGAAGTCCAGGATCCACAGCGAGCAGTTTAAGCCCAGAGTTTCACATCAAGCTTGGAGGGCACTATGGTGTTGAATGCTGAGCTGTAGTCTCAAACAGCATTCTCACATATGTGTTCCTTTTTTCCAGGTGGGAGATAGCAGTGTTTAGTGTAGATGCAATGGCATCATCAGTGGAGTGGTTGTTGCGGTATATAAACCGTCCAGTGAGTCCAGTAAGGCAGCACAGAGCAGATGTAATCTATGATTAGTCTCTCAAAGTATTTGCTGATGATGGGGGTCAGAGCAACAGGATGCCAGTCATTTAAGCAAGTGATTTTGGACTGATTTGATGACGCAGCCCGGAATAAAATCTGGACCTGTGACTTTACAGATTTACCACACCAGGATTTGTTGATCATAAAACATAAACCACCACCTCTACTTTTACCTGAAAGGTCTTTCACTCTTCCGCTCAGTGCACGGAGAGCCCCATGGGTTCGATGGCTGAGTCTGGAATATCTGCAGACATCCATGTTTCTGTAAGGCAGATAATGTAGCAGTCCCTCGTCTCTCATTGGAAAGAGATCAGTGCTCTCAGCTTGCAGAATATGGTGTTACACCGCTGCCACTGTTTTTCGCTTGTCTTGGCAGGTGTAAATGCTTCTTGTTTTACAACCTGACACTCATTGACTGGCAGAATTCAAATAGTCAATATTTGACTGATACTAAACAGTACTGATGTTTATTTAGCTATTTATTAAATTTTTATTTATTCTTTATTTTAATGGTCAGCATTTGACTGATACTAAAGAGTACTGATGTTTATTTAGTTATTTATTTTATTTTATTTATTCTGTATTTTAATGGTTAGCAATTTGCATACTAAATGGTACTGATGTTTTTTGAACTATTATTTTATTTTTTCTTGATTTTCTCAGTGTTCATTTATAGAATTTGTTGACAATATATTATAATAATAATAGCAAATATTCTTTGATAAAAAATATTTAAGAAAGCAGCCTTCTGAGTACATTTGCATAGTCATATCGGTGCAAAATCTGTGAACAATCCACATAGAAAAGGTCTGTTTTCACTCAAGCTCAAAAATGAACTATATCTGCCACCATATCAGTAATCGGTGAATTCGGTATCGGTCTCAAAAATCCCATATCGTTCGGGCTCCAATTATGATAATCAAATTTAAACCTACACACTCAGGATCTAGGAAACATCCAGTATGTTGGACTAGGTTAATAGGAGCATTTAATACAAGTCTTAAATTGACAGACTCTTAAAACAGTCTAAAGAAGACAAAGGCAATAGACCAAATAAAAAGACTTCCACTATTTAGAATAAATACAGCATATGGACCAGATAATCTTGTTTCTCACAGTCTGAGAGTCCTTTAGTTGCTTTTTTGCAAAATCCAAGAAGGCTTTCATGTGTCTTGCACTGAGGAGAGGCCACTCTGCCATAAAGCCCAGATAGTTGGAGTGTTGCAGTGATGGTTGTCCTTCTGCAAGTTTCTCCCATCTCAAAACGTGATCTCTGGAGCTCAATCAGAGAGACTATCAAGTTATTGGAGTTCTTTGTCACCTGTCTTACCAAGGCCCTTCTCCCCCGATTGCTCAGTTTGGCCAGACGGCAACCTCTAGGAAGAGTACTGGTTGTTCCAAACTGCATCCATTTAAGTATTATAGAGGCCACTCTGCTCTTGTGAACCTTCAATGCAGCTGAAAATGTGTTGTAGCCTTCCCATGATCTGTGCCTTGACACAACATATCACTGAGTTCTGCAGGCAGTTCCTTTGACCTCATGGCTTGATTTTTGGTCTGATATGCATTTTCAGCTGTGAGACCTAACATAGACAGGTGTGTGCCTTTCCAAATCAAGTCCAATCAATTGTAATTCCCACCATTCAAAATGTAGAAATCCAGAAAAATGGGATGCATCTGAGTTAAATTTCGTGTCATAGCAAAGGGTCTAAAAATAATAATTTATTTTTAATACATTTGCAAAGTTATCAAAAATCATGTATTTCCTTTGTTATTATGGAGTATGGAGTGTAGACTGATGTGTATAAAAACAACATTTTAAAGCATTTTAGCACAAGGCTGCAAAACAACAAAATATGAAAAAAAAATTAAGGGGTCTGAATTCTTTATGAATGCATTGTACACACTAAAATCGAACACACAACAGCAATTCCATGCCATTGATCATGTGCTGGAGAAAGAACCTCTAATAAAACTAATGCTGAAGGGACTTTGTGAGATTTCACTGAAGTCCTTCATGCATATAAGTCAGCATTTTACCACACAAGCATGTCAATACTTACAAGCCTGATGTGCAGCTAGTTTTTCTCCCTGTTGACGCTTTGCTCAAATTTAATATAATTTCATCTTTGTACCAGTTCCCACCGAGCTTTTGAAGTGTCAGCTGATGATCACTGTACAGTTCAGATGAATTATCTTTATATTGGAAGTGCCACCACCGCTAAAAGCAGAACAAAACACGCTTTTCATATGGAGTTCAATGTAGTGCTGGATGCCCTGAAACAAATCATGTGCATTCCATATCTAAAGTGAAAAGGCAGCCTGCTGACTATATGCCACTTTACATATCAAGACTGCAAACTACTGTATATGGGGTGGAAAAATGCATCATTTACAAAATGTATGAATAGATTATTATTATATAAAAATACCCAAGATGTCCGTCTTATATTACACAAACCTTCTTGCAATAGACACAGAGTGGAGCATGCAAGGTTTAAGGGAAAGCACACTTTGAATGTAAAATCTGCATTACAAAACTTTGTATCCTATCCATTGTAAATAAATTTTCCTCTGAGTCTAGTGTGTAGGTGTGTTTGTGCCTGAATGTGCATACAGTATATGCATACTATTATGCATACTATACCTTGTCACCTTCATGCAACCCTCTACAGTAGAACATGCATAATACACATGCATGCAAACTATTTTTAAATCGCAAATAATTGTGTAGTTAATTGTGATTAATCCTCAGTTACATCATGATGGTGCCGTGGATGGCCAACTCTGTGTGGAGCGCTCCTATTCTTTTGTTGTTTTTGTTTGTTTGTCCTGTTTTTAGTACTCTTTTTCCAATCAGTTTTACCAGGGACAAACTGCTGAACATTCGGCAGCATATACCAGATAATCTTTTCCTGTTTTTTTAATATTCGGATGCTTTGCTGGACATTTTAGTTGGAGGCACAGCTTTGCTGTTCAAGAGACGCAGGCGAGCGAAACGAGCAGGTGCACTGGTCAAGCTCCATCGGCACTGCTTTTGAACAGCGCTGCAAAGCATTTATCTAGTGAATCTCCACACTCTTCCTAACTAAACAGACAAAATGTATCTCCTTACCCATACAAACAAGGGCTTTTCAACCTCTGCTGCCTTGTGCTTCACTGAAACCTGTCTGAGTGAGGCTATTCCGGACAGTGCATAACATTTTCCTGGCTTTCAGCTGTTCAAAGCGGATCCCGGATATAACAGGGAAAACGATAGGCAGTGAAACATGCTTTTACATCAATGAAAGTTGGTGTACAACATTAAAGAAGATGTGCTGTCCTAATTTGGAAGCGCTCTTTATTAACTGTAAGCCTTTCTACATGCCACATGAGTTTATTCTGGTTATATTGTTTATATTGCGCCAAACGCGTGTGTGAACGCTGCGCTGCAACAACTGGCTGATCAAATCACAGAAACGGAACATCAATACCCGGACTCAGTTATTATTATTCTTGGGGATTTTAACAAAGCAAACCTCACACGTGAACTGCCAAAATACAAACAGCCCATTATATGCCCCACCAGAGACCAAATATACTGGATCATTGCTACACAACAATAAAGGATGCATATTGACCTGTCCCTAGAGACTTGGGACTATCTGATCACTGTCTGGTTCATCTTCTTCCAACCTACAGACAGAATCTAAAATCAGCTAAGCCTGTAGTAAAGTAAAATATGGACCAATGAAGCAGAGCTGGAACTACAAGCCTGCTTTGAATGCACTGACTGGAGTGTTTTTGAGGCTGTAGTTACAGACCTGGACGAGCTCACAGATACTGTGACATTATGTATCAGTTTCTGTGATGATATATGCATTCCAACTAGGACTTATTTAATATTCAACAATGACAAACCATGGTTTACAACAGAACTCAGGCATCTTCGTCAGGCCAAAGAGGATGCTTATGGAGGTGGGGATAAAATAAGAAGATACTCTGAGAAGCTGAAAAACAAGGTGTCAGCTAACGACCCTGCATCAGTGTGGAGTGGCATGAAACAACGTCTTGGTTACTGTTGTAATCTCCATTCACTGAGGGAGGGAACGAGATGTAGTGTCGAAGGAAGTGACACAAGGGGTCTTCTCGGACACCGAATCGTACCTCTGAACCAGACAGACAGAATTTGCATGCCCCGCCCCAGACATACGGGTATAAGGGGAAGCGGGGCAATGAATGCCAGTCAGGATTTTGCACTGAGGAGCCGAAGGATGAAGCACGGCCATTTACAGTGCTAGGTCTAGTGCCGTGGCAGGAGGAACACTACGTCTCGTTCCCTCCCTCGGGGAACGGAGGTTACAACAGTAACCGAGACGTTCCCCTTCTGTCACTCTCTCGACCTAGTGTTGAAAGAAGTGACACAAGGGGTCCATATAAAAATCTATCGGAGCAGGGGCAAAGCAGGCTATTGCGTGTTAGAGGCACCTGAACCGAATGCATGTCACCCTCCCCAACGCCCCCTCAAAGAGTTTTAGCATATCCACCTTAGGTTTTCCCGCACCCCTGGGGGGAAAAAGGTATTACATTCTAGCGTGGAGCAAGCCCAACAGCCGCGGCCCTCTCTCTCACATAGGATGTAGAGCGGCTGGGGCCCAACCTATGTCGGGGAAGGCGGTCATTCCCCGGGGGGGAGCAGGAGAGCCTGGGCAATGCTGAGAGAAGACTCAAAGCATTAACCCTGCTCCACGCACCCGGCAGGGGGCGGCTTAGAGACTGAGGAAGAGGCCTAAGGAGGCGTCTTCAAAACTCGTCAGCGCCGGTGTGCTGGGCGCTGAGGCAGGACCGGAGGCAAGGTAGCTGTCCGGCCTGCAGATTTCCTATTCTTTCAGGAGGGAAAGACCCTGCAGAGGCCATACCCTGCCCAGTCCAGGGGGAGGTAATGTATGGCAAATACACCACGAGGGATGTGAAGCCGGACGTGGGAAACAGTGCGGTGGTAGGTCCAGACTTATGAAGGGGGGACTCTACAGACACGGGCCCGAGGCAGTGGGGCTGCCTGAGGGAAACGCGGGTCCGCCGAGAGGGGGACCGTACCGCAGAGAATACATCACGGGGAGTTAGCCTGAAGAGGGAACTATGCCTATCGAGTCCGACCCCAGTACAGAGCCCTAAGACTCGACACAAAAAAGCATCCAGGCAGCGACACTCAGTGGCTGACCTGGGACAGAAGGCGCACTGGATCACCTTGGAGTCAGACTGACTCAACCCTTAGATTGTAAAATCTGGCAAAGGTATTGGGTGTTGCCCAGCCCACTGCTCTGCGGAGTGTGGAGTGTGCTCGGACCTGCAGGGAGGTGGGCACGCCCTGGGTGTGATAGGCTAAGGCAATAGCATCAACGACCCAGTGGGCTAGCCTCTGTTTGGAGACGGCGTTCCCTTTCCGCCATCCGCCAAAGCAGACAAAGAGCTGCTCAGAGTATCTAAAGCTCTGCGTGCGGTCCACAAAGGTACGCAAAGCACGCACCGGACACAGCAACGAAAGGGCTGGGTCTGCCTCCTCCCGAGGCAGTGCTTGCAGGTTCACAACCTGGTCCCTGAAAGGGGTCGTGGGAACCTTGGGCACGTAGCCCGGTCAGGGTCTCAGGATAACGTGAGAAAGTGCCGGACCGAACTCCAGGCAAGAGTCGCTGACAGAGAACGCTTGCAGGTCTCCTACCCTCTTGATTGAGGCTAACGTGATCAGGAGGGCCGTCTTCAAGGAGAGGGCCTTGAGCTCGACTGAATCAAGCGGCTCAAATGGGGGTCTCTGAAGGCCCGAGAGGACCACTGAGAGATCCCAAGAGGGAAACAGGTTAGGCCGGGGAGGATGTAGTCTCCGGGCGCCTTTCAGGAACCTGATAATCAAGTCGTGCTTACCAAGGGACTTGCCATCTACTGCGTCGTGGTGGGCTTCGATAGCATCAACATATACCTTCAAGGTGGAGGGGGACAGCCTCCCCTCCAGTCTCTCCTGCAGGAATAGAAGCACAGACCGAACTGTGCATCTCTGTGGGTCTTCAGCTCAGGAAGAACACCAATTTGCGAACAAGCGCCACTTTAGTGCGTAGAGTTGCCTGGTTGAGGGAGCTCTGGCTTGATTGATCGTTTCTACGACAGCAGGTGGTAGATTTACTAGATCTTCCGCATCCCGTCCAGGGGCCAGACATGGAGATTCCAGAGGTCTGGGCACAGATGCCAGAGGGTGCCCCGTCCCTGAGAAAGAAGGTCCTTCCTCAGGGGGATTTTCCAGGGAGGGGCTGTCATGAGGAGCGTGAGTTCCGAAAACCGGGTGCGGTTGAAAGGCCCAATCTCACACCCGATCTGACCTTCACTTCACACAAACACCAACACCTCCTGCAACCCCCCCCCCCTCCCCCCCTTCTGCTACTCAACCTGCACTTAAGATCTGCGAAGAGGAGGTGTGAAACGACTTCCAAAAACAAAAGACAAGGAATGCACAGGGCCCATATGGCGTTTCAACTGTATGTTTTATATCCTGTGCTAACCAGCTGGTCCCCATCTTCACACTGATTTTCAATAGATCACTGGAGCAGTGTGAAGTCCCATGCTGCTTCAAATGCTCAATCATCATTCCTGTCCCAAAGAAACCAAAATCACAGGACTTAATGACTACAGACATTTCACCCTGACGTTTGTGGTCATGAAATCATTTGAGAGACTGGTGTTGGCCCACATGAAGGACATTATTGGTCCCTTTCTAGATCCCCTTCAATTTGCTTATTGAGCAAACAGGTCTGTTGATTATGTCTTATTGTGTATTCTATTTATTTTCTATTACATTTTTAATTCAGGTTTTTATAATTTTTTTATTATTATCTATGTCTTGTTGCTGTTTTGTTTTGTTGTGCCTGTCACCAAGACAAATTCCTTGTATGTGTAATCATACTTGGCAATAAAGCTGATTCTTATTCTGATTAATAGCAGATTTAGGAAATGCTGAAATTTGACACTCTATATACTTCTTAAGATGCATTTATTTCCATTTTAGTAAAGAGAGCAAAAAACAAAATGTAACAATATGATGGCTTATTAACATTTCCCAAACAAAGCCTTCCACAGTATAATGATAGAAATGCTGTAAAATAACACCAATTCAAGAAACATTAAACGTTTCCCAAAGTCTAAGTGAGAGTTTGACTTATTGAAAGAACTAGTGCCCAAATATGGTAAATGTTCTGCACTTATATAGCGCCTTTTTAACCTTAACAGTATTCAAAGCACATTACACAGTGAATCATTCACCCATTCACACACACATTCATACACCAATAGTTGCAGAGCTGCCATGCAAGGTGCTAGCCTGCCATTCTGAGCAACTTGGGGTTCAGTGTCTTGTCCAAGGACGCTTCGGCATGTGGAGTCATGTGGGCCAGGATTCAAACCACCAACCCTGCGATTTGCGGCCAAGCTGCTCTACCAGCTGAGCCACAGCCACCCCAAATAGGTTGCATATTCATTGCAATGGGCATTAAATCTCTTAAAACCTCATCCTCTGCTATATTAATCAGCTGGTAGACTGTGGCTATCCACTTTCCTACAACATCTGTGAAGCTGCGTTCATGATTCACATAAAAAAAGTCTCGTTCTGCGTTTTGGTGATAGCTAAGACTGTTATGTGTTTATGTACAGGCGGACACATTACATAGGTTCCGCCCCCTCAAGAAGTGTTGGTTAATGCTGTATTAATGGTAAATGTGTTAATCGTGATTAAGAAAAATGTACGTATTAAACTTTAATTAATCGCATGATTTAACATGTTAACACCGACACCACTTATGAAAACACAATTATTTTAATCACTTTTAAAATAGATCTATTCTGGCGTATCTCGCAGCTGAGATGAACTGTATGCAATACACTTTCATAAGGTAAGTAGCCTATATTGAGGATTCTAAATAAAATCATAACAGAAACTCATTAACTAATTTCCCTAGATTTCAAGTTTTGTTGTTCAGTAATTTCCATCATGTATTCTGTAATAACAGAATATGTACCCCGTGGTTAAAAAAAATACCTAATAAATAAATATATATATATATATATATATATATAAAAAATACCTATGTATTATTACAAAAAGGTACACAGTATATGTTCTTGCCAAGCGTACGATTGTTGTTTAGCATAGAAGGTCATACATACCACGTTATATATATATATATATATATATATATATAAAATATAATATATGATATTAAAATAGATACCCCTTATTTATAAAATACTTATAGTAGAAATAATTTGTTATTTTCTATGTTGTTTAACATTATAGGTCATACATACCATGTAATATTAGAATAGTTACCCCTTATTTATAAAATACTTATAGTATAAATATTTTGTAATTTAACATGTTGTTACCCCTTTATTCCCCAAACTTTGCATATTTTTCCTTTATACCTACACGTAAGTAATTTATAGGTACACTATTATTAGAAAAAGTTACGCTGTAAATTATGTGTACTTACACTGTAAATCGTGGTCTGTAATCTAAAGCGTTACCAAATGAACACAATTGTTTGTACTCATTTTATTTATTTATATTCATTTATCTGTGTACTTTTGCGTCCATTACTTTTTCCTTTTTAAACCTAAAAATGACACTGTTTTAACATTTATGAATAGAATTATTACAAACTGATTTTCTATTTAAAAATAAATATAGATCACAAGCCACGTTTGGTCTATTATTATATTTATATACATTTTATGATTTTGTAGTACCTGTGTATTTGTGTCCCATTGATAAATGTTTTAAAAAAAGAGATCTGTCACTTTGGATAAAATAGTATGCTAAATAAATTTTTAGGCATCTTGAACATGGATTGGTGTCGACTGTCCAACCGGTCACCCTTATCAATATGGGGCAACCGACGATCACAAAGTGTACCTCTATCTCTTCGAGAAGCCAAGGTGAGGGAATGGTCGCTTGACCGCTACCACTTCTCAACGGAAAAACGCAGTTTGCAGCCCAACAGCTCCCCGCAGCCAACCTCCTTGGTATACAGACAGAATGAGAGCCATTCTGCTATGGGTTGGCAGGACCACCCAACAGAAAACTACCAGCACTACTGCACCCTGAAGCTGGGCAAACACGGCTGCCAGTTCACCTTCGCACAGCATCTCCAGGTCTCCTGCCAGAAATGGTTGCTGGCGGGGGAAACCTGTGGCTCCCAGGGCATCATAGACAAAGTGGTACTGGAACAGTTCGTCGCCCAGCTGCCACGTGGGATGGCCGAGTGGGTCCAGTGCCACCATCTGGCATCATTGGAGCAAGCTATCCAGCTGGCTGCAGACTACATGACTGTGTTTCCGGGAAGCAGTAATCTGGAGTCTCTTTCTTTCTCTTTCCAACCCCCAAACCCCACTTGCACCCTTCCCCTTTCCATCCCATTCCTTCCCCCAGGAGGGTGGGCGGTCCAATTCCCAGGTTTCCTCCCCACTTAGAGAGGACTTCTTCTCCCCCCATCTCCCCTGTTAACTCTTCCTCTCTCCGCTATCCCTTCCAGGTTTGAGAGTCCATCCCCACAGGTGTAGGATGGGGGCTTTGGCCGATCTGTCGGAGCTGCGGGGATACTGGGCATTTTCAGGACCATTGCCCAATAATGGAGGTGGGCACTCTGGTCCGGATTCCCGATGCTCCACAGTCTGTTCCCAATCGAGCTGGGGCATAATGTATAGCGGTGAGTACCCAGGGGGATACATATAAAGATTTGGTGGATTCTGGCTGTTCTCAAACCTCCATCCACCAACGGTTGGTACAAGAGAGGGCATTGGGCACAAATAATCTGTCCTGACATCGCACTCACATAGCCGTATTTTTCAAAGATAGGTTGTATTGAGTGATGCAGGACACTCAAACAAAATAAAATACAAACCAGTTATTAGTTCCGAAGAGCCATAGGGAAGTTTTTCCAGGTGGCTCACCATAATCCAATGGCTGGCCATTTTGGACAGGAAAGAAAACAACCAAATAATGGCCTTTTTTTTGGCCGGGCATTCACGGGGACGTTTACAGGTGATGTGTGGCATGCCGTGAATGTCAATTGGTGAATCTACCGGCCACCCCAAAATCAAAATTGCGCCCTCTACCGTTAATCATGGTACTCTTTGAGAGAATTGGTATGGACCTCATTGAGCCATTAGAACGGACCACAGGTGTGCATTGCTTTGCATTAATAATCTTAGCACATAGTGTTGCAGAGGCACTCTTCAGAATAATCTTCCGAGTAGGGATTCCAAAAGAAATTCTCACTGACCAGGGCACTATATTTATGTCACGAACACTACAAAAACTTTACAAATGATTAGGGATTAAATCCATTTGCACCAACCTGTGTTGGTGGAAAGATTTAATAAAACCCAGAAAAACATGATCCGTAAGTTCGTACACGAGGATTCTAGAAATTGGGATAAGTGGCTCGATCCCCTGTGATTTGTAGTGCAAGAGGTCCCACAAGCCTCCACTGGGTTTTCCCCATTCGAGCTGCTGTATTGGCATCAGCCATGTGGCGTGCTTAACGTCATACTGGAAGCTTGGGAGGAGGGACCTTCAAACAGTAAAAATGAAATTCAGTACGTTCTTGATCTTAGAGCAAAACTCCACACTTTGGGTCAATTAACACAGGGGCGTATGACAGGGGCACAGGACTACAAGACCGGGAGATAAAGTGCTTGTATCACTGTCCACATTGAGCTCTAAATTACTCGCTAAGTGGCAAGGGCCTTTTGAGGTCACACGGCGAGTTGGAGATCTCGATTATGAGGTTAAGCGAACGGATGGGGCAGAGCTCTGGCCAGAGGTGACACTCAAACCTATTCAGTTCACCCCAGTCCAGTGTGGAGACCATCTCTCAACTTTGCAGCTCACACAGGCCTCTCCCTGGTCTCATGGACCTTATAGAGCACCACATCAAGACCATTGTGTTGGTGGTTCATAGTTGCCCCTATTACCTTCCTGAAAACAAAATAAAAGGTAGTTCAGAAGAATTAGAGGCAATGCTTGAGATGGGTGTAATAGAAGTGTCACACAGTGATTGGGCCAGCATGGTGGTTCTGGTACCTAAGAGCAATGGGACGGTCCAAATCTGTGTGAACTACCAAAAAGTGAATGCGGTGCCGCGGGGCATTGGGCATAACCAATTCCCCGGATTGATGAATTTCACGATTGGTTGGGCACGGCTCAGTTTTATTCAACACTGGATTTAACAAAGGGTTATTGGCAGATCCACTTAACTCCAATCTCCTGGGAAAAACTAATTCATGACCCTTCCGTTCGGTTTGTTCGGGGCCCCCTCCACATTCCTGCATCTTATTGACAAAATTCTCAATCATTTACAGTAATGATTGGTGGCAGAACATGCAACATCTGAGAGCCATCCTGGGATTGTGGCAACTGGCTGGGCTCACGGGTTCCACTTGGGCCATGGGCAGGTGCGTCCCAAATTAACAAAACCACAGTGATCGCGGCCTGCCCGTCGCCCAAGACCAAAAAGGATGTGAGACCGTTTCTGGGGCTGGCTGGCTAATACTGAATGTTTGTGCCTAATTTCTCTGATGTAACCAGCCCCCTGACTAATCTCACTCGAATGGGTTTTCCCAGTCCGGTCCAGTTGACAGAGTCGTGCCAACAGGCTTTTCTGAAAGTGAAATCTGCACTTTATGGGGGACAACTCTTACATGCTTCAAACTCCTCTTTGCACTTTATTTTGCAGACAGATGCATCTGACAGAGGGCTGGGGGCATTAGTGACCGGTGCTGTACATTTAGTTGCAAACTCTCGCACAATGCACAATTGAAAAGGAGTGTTTTGTGATCAAATTAGCGGCCTTCACTCTCTTTTCAGATTTTGCCCCAATCCAGTATCTTCACCACAATAAGGATACCAATGCGTGGATCACCTGTTGATACCTGGCACTTTGGCCATTAAAATTTGAGGTGTTCCACAGACCAGGGGCACTGATGGCTGTGGCTGACTTTCTCTCCAGAAATGGAGGGGAGTTGGCAGGCTGGATGTTGCCCTGGCCTGAGTTGGTCGGTGAGGTATGTGGCGATGGGGGCATGGTTGTGTGTCTGTTTGCGGTAGAGAGGGAGTGATGTGGCTCATCAAACTCGTAGACATGATTTCTAACAGCTGTTTCTTATTGCAGTGATAGTGGAGAGACTTCTTAAAATCATATGCCTGAAGAGGGAGAGAGAGAATGAGTGTGCAGCATTGCCAACTGCTGGCATTGTGTGTACTGAAGCTGTTGAATGTTTGCAAAAAAGTTTGTTTATTTTTTGAGAGTGAATAATTGAACTGAGTGAAAGAACCTGAAAAGAGTGCATCTGCTGCACAGAAGAGAAATAAAACATTGCCTTAAGCGTGTCACTGCTCCCCGTCTCCTCCTTCCCATACCCGAACTTGGAGTTTTTGTTACAATATGACATGCAAATTTTACAGTGAGTGGTGGTCCAGAACAATATTTATTGAAAATATAGACAAATGCAGAGTGATCCCAACTCCTGGTAGGTAGGCTGGTAGGATAAGGCAGTACAAAAGACAGGGTGGGTTGACCAATCAGATGAAAGGGGCATTTCATTGTCCTAGCATTCCACATGTGCATATCAAATATCCAAGCTGAAATAAAAACATTTTAAACAACGGTCAAAATAGAAAAATTAAGCTGTTTACACCTTTCACTTCATTCTTTTTTTTAATAGAAAATGAAATAGTAAACAGCAAAGGTCTGTGTACTTTTGTGTCCATTACTTTTTATTTTTTTAACCCAAAAATGAAAAACTACAAAATAGTTTTTTTTATTTCTTTTATTGATTTTAACACTGATAAATAAAATAAGCTGATACAAACTAATTTCCTGTTGACCATTTAATTTTCTATTTTAAAAGGAATATATGAGATTGGGGGAAAAGGCAAAATTGTTGTTTTCCTTCAGTGTTTAAAAAATAAATTTACGCCTTGAATAATTGATACGCACATGTGAGCGGCACTGAAACGACCCTTTCATCTGATTGGTCAACTTAACTCCGTCTTCTGTATCCTACTGCATTCAGCTAGAATTAGAGTTGGGATTGCTCTGTAAATTTGTCTCAATTTTCATTAAATAATGTCCCGAGCCACCACTAACTCTTTAAACTATGTATGCCATATGTATTCGAATCTTGCTGCTTGGCACATCATGGTGTTGTTGCCTCTTAATGGACGACACGTGAGAGATTGCAAGACACATCACTTGGCCATATGCTGACTGGGAATTGGTTTATTATATATTATTTTTATTTTTAATAATAGTGCATGATTTTGTATTACCTGTGTTTAGAAGAAACTGTATTTTAAAATTTGTGGGTTAAATAAGAAAAAGTAATGGACACAAAAGTACACGAAACTACATGGATTGTCAAGTGGCTATTTAACTAATGATACATGTATTGTGAAATGCTATGAAGAATAATGAATAATAGTCAAAATGAAATGAGGAACTTGCATGTCATGATGATTGTAACAGGATGATTGACAGGTCGGTGTATTGTAATAGGATGCACGTAACAATGCGACTGAGAGGACAGAACATCAGTTCCTGCAGCTCTAGAGTAATTACACACGTTATTTACAGCTCCGGTGATTGGCTTACAAAAACCTCACTGAAGAACTGAAACTGTATTCCATTATAAGTCGGATGTGGGATATTCCAACTGATTACATGACTCTCTGAAATACTCTATTCTGATTATTCAATGGGGCCATCTAGTGGTCTGATATAGAAGTAACAACAGCACACCCACGTTTCAGTCCATAATTTGTATTGTGAGCCATCATTCCTGCTTCTCGAATCACTGTGCAATCTCTACAAGTAAGATAATAAAATTATTTCAATTAAAATCAGTGTTCCATGTACATTTATGCATTTATTTGGCACATAGTCTTGTAATAAGATGCATAATGAGCAGTAAGACATTCATTAATTACAAAATGAACTCCAACTTAAACTGGAGGTGGATTTCAGCTGCTCAGCAATTTATTTCTCCTAACATAATTGCATAATTTCAATGCAAATCAATATTTTATTTCTTTGTATTTATTTATTTGGATAGTAGCCATATAAAAACGGGATAATGTACCCGGTTGTTATTGCAAAATTAAACCCCTTCAAGCTGATACAACATGCCTCCGCTACGCATCAGGATCCTGATCACCCTGTCAGTTTTATTTTGCTGACTGTACATTATCCCTTACTTACAATATCAAATCTTCAAACATGAAAGCATTCCATTGCCAGATGCTTGGAAGATGACATCTCCACAGTTTTCCTGAACAATCACTGGGAATTTCCATGATAATTCTAATTGCTGCTGGACTGTTTTCTGGTTCCGGACTCCATAAGATGCATTGCAAAACCAGTCGAAATGAGCAATTCAGAAGGAGAACAACAGTTATTTTAGGTGTTAATTGGAGTAAAAATTAGTTCACACTCAACTTGTGTAGTTGAGGGCTGTCATAACAACTCAGTAGTTAATGATATCAATGTAACTAAACTCAGTCAATAGCTTCATGCCATCCACCCACTCGTTTAACTTTGATGGGTGAGGCAAAAAAACAAAAACAAAAAAACTATAAAGTATCAGCACTTGGAGCCACATGAAAACGTTGGAGACCAGAAAATAAAATCCTCCATTATAAATGTTTAAAAATTCTGCATTCAGGCAAACAAAATTGCAATGCTCCCTTAGTATAGCTGTTATTTGATTGTCCAACATCTTTTTGCTACCAAATTGATAACCAATGTTGCAGCACTACCATTTTGTTCTACAGTCATACAAGTATAATTTTTTTACAAAGAGTATAAAATCTTGTCTCGTTCTCGTGAGCTACCTGTCTCATCACACCCCTAATATAATATTATATATATCACACTTACAGCCAGCCAGCTCTGGAAAAAATCAAGAGACCACTTAACATTGATTTCTGAACTTGAAGTGGTCTCTTAATTTTTTCCAGAGCTGGCTGGCTGTAAGTGTGATATATATATTATCTTAATTTTTTCCAGATATATGTTGTTGTGGAAAAATTTATATTTAACTTTTTCCTTATTTACTTTCTTTTGTGTGGGTTTTCTTTCAATTCAGTCATGTGTTTCTCTCATTGAATGTATGTATGCACCTGGTAGGAACAAAGACACACACAAAACAAATGGTCAGAAAGAGCTTTTTAACTCTTTAGTATGGGCAATTTTTATTCAGGAAAGACAGCGGGGTTATTTAGCCATAAATAAAGACCTTCTGACCTCACAGGTGTGAAAACAGTAAAACCCAGGGGGGTTAGAAGGGCCACTGTAAACAGGGAAAGGCAGAGGGGTTATCTAGCCTTTGACCTCACAGGTGTGAGTAAAGACTGAGTAAAGAACCAGTGTATTTCTAAAACCAGCTAGATCTGGTTTACGGGGGTGAGTGGAAAATTACAGAAGAAGAGACTTTAAAGAAGGGTATACATAGGCTGTCTGTTTTCTGTGTGATTTAGGTCTTGTTCCTATCACGAGGTAGCTGTCGTGGTACTTTTTTTTTGTGAACAAGCCTCTTTTAAAAGAATAAAATATCTTTTAAAATACAATTTGAATCCTGATGTCTCTTAAGCTGTGATGCTGCTATTGTTTAATTATTGATTTTGCCACAACAATGTGTAATGTCAAAAAACTAATAAACATTTTAGCACAGAAGGCTAAAATACTTTCTGTCCCAATCAGGGTGCAGGATGTGAAATTTTGAAATAAATGTTAATATATTTTTAAAATAAAATGTTACATATTTTCGTTGCAGTTGTTAATAAAAATGTAACTGCTTGTGTTCAAAAACATTTTGAATTATCGGAAAATATTGTTTCGCTGACTGAGAATCGATATCGTATTGAATTGTGAAGAGCCGTCCAATTTACACCCCCACTTCCTGGTTCTAGTCGGAACTCTTGCTACAGTGTTTTGGACCAGCTGGAGTTTGCACATTTAGCATATCTCCATTGTTTGACACACCCACTTCAGGTCTTGGAGTCGCTACTAATGAGCTGATAACCTGTATCAGGTGTGTTTGAATCAGGCCTCCAGGAATGTGGTGTTGGAACCACTGCATTAGAGCATTCACACCGCATGAAGAGGCAGCGCGTCGCAGAAGCGGCAGTCATTTCGGCGCAGTCTTTTATGCTGCGCCGCTCATGCTGAATTAAAGCCACAGTGCATTGTTCTTGATCAAAATTGACCTGATTCACATAAGTTTCACCATAAAATCATGTTGGTAAGGTGTTTCACAATCACAATGACATTCAGCTCTGTGAAAGAAAGAAATAAAATACATTATTGCCAGAAGTCTTTGCCCAAACTTCAAAAGGCCTTTTTAAACAATTAAAACTAGACCTATATTGTAATATTAAGACTACTTTTATCATGTAAGCTACCTACATACAGCATGTTATAAGTGTGTGGGACAGGGGGGAACACTGTCGCATCGCAGCAGGGTATGCTGACCAATTGCCCATCATAAATCAAAGCACATGGTAGACAGTGGTTGGAGGAGGTGACAGAATGGACCACAGTTCAGCTGTGCATCGCAAATGCTGCCAGTGTGAAAGCACAATGGGCTTGAGCTGCTCCCGCTCTCCATACACACAGCTTCTGCGTGGTCTCCGCACTGCTTGCGCGTCCATGGTGTAACCGGCATCAGACAGAATTCTAGGTTATTACGTGCGGAGGTTTTTGGTCCAATAATTAGAATCTGTTTTTTCAGAATTTAGTAGGAAATTACTACTAATTAAGGGCCCTAGGTTTGTAAAAGTGAAGGTGGTACAAAGTGTTTTGTTGTGCATTTTATAAGCTTCTTTTATTTGAATCTTCGATGTACTCTGAACTCCCATTGAACCCTGCATACAGATATCCACTTTGATGATTTTTGTGGCGAGCAGGACAAGGCTGAGGGCCGTAAAAGATACGAGACCAATACGAGGCCAGCTGTGGCTCATAATCGATCACGCCACCGGCCTCGTGCCGTCCTCCCATGGCCCTCAGCCTCGTCCTGCTCACCAACTCTTTTAATTTTTAGCTTGCCAAGTTTTAAACTAAAGCTATGTTTTTTCTATTTACAGCTTACCAAAAAATCCTTAAACATCAGTTCCATTTCAGATGACCCAGTTAGCAGCATTGACAACAGCAAAGATGATTATGTGCCTGACTCTGAGAGCTGTTCAGAAGAATCAGAAGAGAGCCTTCCACAGCCTTTGTCCAGTCCCTCATCTACCAGTATAACATAAGATGGGAATGTTGATGCTTCATCTTCCATGAATGAAGACAAGGAATGTCCCCCAGATGAGGATGAGGAGACAATGACTCATTCAGACAATGATAGCAGTGAAGAGGTTTCAGTTATGAAACTGAAAAAGACTGCAAAAGGCCAAAGAATGTTCAACAAAAAGCAGTATTGCTTTTTGTGGCACGGTGGAGGGCGGGACCAGCGCGTGATTGTGCACGCCCGGTCCCGTATCGGGCTGATTGAGCCGGCAAGAGGGTTAAAAGGCCACTCGCCGACGGCGATCGGGAGAGAGAGCTTAATCAGCAGACGTCTGCTGTCCTAAATGTTTGTTTTAAGTTAATTAAATGATTATTTATGTTGACAAGCCGGTTTCTCGCCTCTTCCTTGCCCATGAAAGTGATTGTTTTACATTGGTGCCAAAACCCGGGAAGGAAGAGGGATACGCCGTAGCGGAGTTCTCGCCACTTCTCAATGGAGCAGCCGCGGCCATCTGCCGGGAGACGGAGGAGCCCAGCCACCTGGACGCGGAGGAACGGCCGCCGACCGCGAGGGGAGGAGGGGCTCCTGGCCGACCGCCTGGAGCGGTTAGGGCCGCTGCCAGGGGCGGGGGAGTCCCCTTGTAGCCGCTGGAACGCGGCGGAGTTGGAGACTGCCGACCGCGTGCGGGGAGGGGCTCGCCGCCGACCGCCTGGAGCGGGAGAACCGCTGCCAGGGGCGGGGGGAGGCCCCTTCGATACCCCGGGAACGCGGCGGGGCGTTCCGTCCGCCAGGGGCTGAGGACTGCCTCCGATCTGCCCGGAGAGGCGCGGCTGCTGTCCTGAAGAGGGTGCAGAAGTGGCTGAGGAACGAGCTACGGCGTATCAGAGAACCGGCGAGTACGTTTTTTTTTCTTTCGTTTCTTTAATCTCTCTCTCCTCTCTCTCTCGATACCGCTCTGCGGTGGCCTTTTCCCTCTTTTTTTTAAATTATGGTGTTTATGGGAGGGGGATGACCCGCCGGCAGACCGCGCGGGAGGCGCCCCCCCCAGGGGATGTACGTCAGGCCGGGGGTCCCCAGCCTGAGAGAACGGGGGAGGAGTGTGGCACGGTGGAGGGCGGGACCGGCGCGTGATTGCGCACGCCCGGTCCCGTATCGGGCTGATTGAGCCGGCAAGAGGGTTAAAAGGCCACTCGCAGACGGCGATCGGGAGAGAGAGCTTAATCAGCAGACGTCTGCTGTCCTAAATGTTTGTTTTAAGTTCTTAATTAAATGATTATTTATGTTGACAAGCCGGTTTCTCGCCTCTTCCTTGCCCATGAAATGATCTGTTTTACACTTTTACTGCTCCAAACCATTCTCCAAAATGGCAAGACACTTGGCCCAAGTACATAAAAATGAGGTGGAAGTAGCAAAGGCTCATTCTTTTCCAAAGTGTTCCAAAGAAATGAGGATTAATCTGGATTTTTTTGAGGAATAAAGGCAACCGTGTACACAACACAAATGTTCTAAAAGCTGGCAAAGGAGTGTTGGTACCACATCAGCAATCAACTGCTAAACTTGTGAATGTTAAGGACTACATGCATTGTTTGAACTGCCAAGGGCTGTTCAGAAAAGCACTTTGGAGGCATATGCAAAGGTACAACCTGGCCAAGAAGTGCCAGGTCACAAAACAAGGTAAATCCAGAGTTCAAGCACTCTGTGCTTACGTGCAGCCTGTTCCTTAAGGAGTAACAAAAAAATTATGGAAACTGATCAGTGACATGAAGCAAGATGAAGTAACACAGGTGGTTAAAAGTGATACATGTATCATCAAATTTTGAGAACACTTGTGCAACAAAATGGGGAGCGACAAAAAACCAAGCATGAATACATCAGAACTAAAATGCGTGAGGCTGGAAGGCTGTTGGTGTGTGCTAGGAAAGTGGGAAATCTACAGAGTATTAAAGACTTTTTCATACCCTCAAACTTCTATCATGTTATCAAGGCTGTTAAATATACCTCAGGATTCCGAGACGAAGATGAAGTCTTCACAATTCCATCTTTGGCATTAAAACTGGGCCACAACCTTAAAAAAATGTCTGATATTGCAGAATGTGAAGCAATGATCACAGGAGAGGGAAATGATGTCCAAAATGTAAAAATGTTCAAGCAAATGTATGACACAAAATGGAATGAATATGTGTCATCCTCAGCCTTGAAGACGCTTAATGAAGCGAAATGGAACTCTCCAGAACTTCTCCCTTTTACTGTGGATGTTAAAAAAATGCACATTCATCTCAGCAATCAAACTAAACTGTACCAAGAAAAGCTCAAAAATGAGAAAAGTCAGAATAACTGGTCAAAACTTGCCCAAATAACTAACTGTGTGAAGTTATTCTGTTTAATCGCAGGAGAGCAGAAGTTTCGAAAATGAGGTTGAATTCATATCTTCTCCGAAACACATCTGTTTTACACTCCGATGTCGCTGATGCTTTATCTGAAGTTGAGCAGAAGCTCTGTCAGCATTTCCAACGAATCGAAATTAGAGGCAAGCAAGACAGAAAGGTGCCAGTACTCCTGACCCCAAGTATGCTGGACTCCATGGAGCTACTTGTAAAGAATCGTCAAACGTGGTGTACTGGATGAAAATAAAAAAATTTTTTGCAAACCCCATGACTGAGACCTCATTCTACCGTGACACAGATTGCATCAGGAAGGTGGCCCACCAGTGTGGAGCCTAACATCCAAATAATTTGTCATCCACAAAGCTGCGGAAACATATTGCAACATTATCTAAAGTGCTTAATCTGAGAGATACTGAGATGGACCAGTTAGCAGATTTTCTGGGACATGATATAAGAGTCCATAAAGTTTTACTGGTTGCCGGAAGGGACATTACAACTAGCAAAGACCAGCAAGGTGCTGATGGCCCTTGAACAGGGAAGAGTATCAGAATTCAAGAGGAAAAACCTTGATGAAATTAACCTTGAACCTTACGGTAAGAACACATGGCATGAAAATGTTTGCTCTTATACATATTATATATTGACACTATTTAGTTCAGTTACAAGGAGCTCTATATGGTGCATGGAAACAAATGATTTTCTACACCCTTTTCTGCAGAGAAAGTGAATGTAGGTAGTGATGTGTCTGAAAGTGAGGATGAAGAGAGTGAGATGCCACAGCCAAAAAAGCTCTTCAGCATCTACAGGTATGGTCAGCTGTGATCTGATGTGAATTCCTGGGGAGATAAAGAATTCTTCATCAATGATAAAGAATGATAAAGATTTAGATTTTGCTATTTGTATAATAAATATTTGTCCCTGATAAAACAGGTTTTCAGCCCTCTGACTCACAAAGCAGGTAAGGATCTTGATCTCATTCTCACCCAAGCTGTGCCACAGAATGCCTACTGGTCACACCTATGCACATCTCTGACCACTGTTTCCTTCGGTTCATTTCATTCTCTGTTCCATCACTACTGGTTTATTTCTACTGCAACCTGTCTCCCACCCACTTCTCATTGGTCGCCTCAACTCTACATTGACACATATTCCTCACTGGAGGTCAATGATGCCACAGAGTATCTCTGCTCTACACTAAGCTCATGTCTGGACAGGCTGTGTCCTCTATCCACCAAACCTGCTCGCTCAAACCAGCCTCACCCATGGCTGATTCTACCATCTGAAATCTACATACTGATCTCAGAGCTGCTGAGAGATGTCAGAATTTTAGTGATCCAACTAAATCTCAAGGGTTACCCTGCACTCCTATTTTCCTCCTTATCCAGCATTAGTGCTGCTAAAATGGTTTTCTACAATGATGTACCAAAGCCACTAACCTCTGTTGATCTATTTGCTGCTTTCTTGACAGAGAATTGGTCACTAATGGCTGACACTTTTTTTCAGAGCCACTTGGAATTAACCTGTCTTCCCCATCAACTGCGCATCACTTCCACCATTCGCTCACTGACTTGTGGCCATCCTACTGCATGTCTGCTGGACTCCATTCTTACTAACCCTCATCCAAGCCATAACTTTTACCATTGTGTCAGCAATCACACATGTTTCACTGGCTTCTGGAACATTTCATACTGCATTCAAACAGGCTTGGGTAACTCTCCTGCTCAAACCTTCTCTCAGTCCTGCTGATGTTGAGAAATATTAGGCGATTGATTAGGTGAGTCTATGCAGTTTTCAAACAGGTCTCTGAATTCCTCTCACAGAATTACAACCTGAATCCAAATCAGTTGCGAGAAACCTGGGTGTCATGACTGACTGACCAGTTGTCTTTCTCTGACCACGTCAGTATGCCACCCAATTCAGGCAATGGCCCTTGACTGTTTATATAAACGATATGTAGTGTGAATCGATTGGCCTGGCCTTGTCTTGCCTAGTACAACCTGTATTTCATTTGTATTTTTTAATTGCTTGCTTTTGGTTATGGTGTATGGTTAAAGTCTTATTTTCTGTCCTTCAGAGGAATCTTTGGTTGGCAGCCAGTCTTCGAGGGAGAGTGAGATGCCTCAGCCAAAGAAGCGACATCAGTCCCCTTCAACATCTACAGGTAAAGTCAAACCCGTGCTCTGAGAATGACTTTGAATGGTCATCATTATTGATGCTTTTGGTTACAGTGCGCCAAAATGTTGAAGTGTTTATTTGCTTTATCTTCCAGAATAGCTTTCATTTCATTCGCTGCAAGTCGGCAAAGGATAAAGTGTTGCCTTCAAAGTCAGGTAAAGAGTCAAGACTGCACTGCTAAGAACTGACTTGCCTAGTTACAGTTATTGCGACTTTACATTAACTGCATTAATAGAGTATTTCTTGATATTTTCATTAACTGTATTTTGGATATATTCTGTGTTATGCTTGCTGAAGTACAAGAACAATGATTAAAGGGATAGTTCACCCAAAAATGAAAATGTGATGTTTATCTGCTTACCCCCAGGGCATCCAAGATATAGGTGACTTTGTTTCATCAGTATAACACAAATTAAGATTTTTAACTCCAACCAAGTTGTAGTCTGTCAGTCGTATAATGCATGTGAATGGCAACAGATTGAAAGCAAAATCTATCAGAGTAAAAAAAAACATGCACAGACAGATCCAAATTCAACCCTGCGGCTCATGACTCATGACGGGAAAGCAGATAAACATCACATTTTCATTTTTGGGTGAACTATCCCTTTAACAACAATTTGTTTGTCTCCATTAGTGTTGTCAAAAGTACCGACTTCAGTTCCAAGTCGATACTGAAATTTTAAAAATGTGACGCTTTGAGCGCTGTTGAGCGGAATCTTAAACACCTCTGATTGGCCATTGTGTTCACGCGCTCATTGGATATGTCTGTGATTGGCTACAATGATCAGCACTTCAAAAACATGTTGTAAATATACATCAATGACGATCTTCACCGAGCGCTTGCACAGATACACACGGGAGCGTTTGAAAGCAGGACCGGTCCGCTGATAGACGGTTGCTTGTGCTTTCAAAATCTCCCACTTCCGTTTTTAAAAAAACTTTCAAACACTTCCGTGTACTCTCAAACGCTCCCATGCATTGATCATTGTAGCCAATCATAGACATATCCGATGAGCGAATGAACACAATGGCCAATCTGGCCGTTTACAATTGCGCTCAACAGAGCCACATTTTTAAAATTTCAGTACCGACTTGGTACTGAAGTCGGTACTTTTGACAACACTAGTCTCCATGCATTCCTAAGGTTAACAAATTCCTCTACATACGATTCTGTACAATAACTTTCCTATACACTTGATAAACAGGGACTGGGTGGTTACAACTGGATGGCTACACCCTTTAATAACTTCAATCAAACACATAGCCTGAAAGTGACATATGCACAGGCCATGTAATCTGCATCTGCAATCACATGACTCGGCGACCTAGCCAGCAGCTGCATTGAATGCAGTCTAGTTTCCTGCAGATGTACTGAAGATTAAAATATCCTAGGTCTCAATAGTAATGGTCTGGTACTCTATTTGGTATTGAAATGGATGTCCTAGTGTACATTACCTTTGTTGTGCACTCTGCACTCAGCTTTTTAAAGTTGAGGTCAAATTATTTTAATTTTTAGGTGTGTCAAAAAGCCAAAAAAGAAAATGGACTGAAGAAGAGGTGAAGGCAGTGGAGAACAAACTTCTACATTTTATCACATCTGGCAGGGTACCAGGGAAAAGACAGTGTGAAGACTGCATCAGGTCAGGTCCGGTATTGCTCCAGAATAGAACCTGGGAAGCCGTGAAATTTTACATAAAGAACCGAATTACAGCACTCAAGAAGGAGTGTGATAAAAGAAAATAAAGGTGTTCATGGAAGAGAAAAGAAAGTAAAGTTTTGCACTCCTTGTTAACATTGTTTGGACATTATGTAAATGCATTTGTCCATGCACACCCACATTTCATTTAGTTATGAAGTGCAACAGTTGAATTTAAATGTTTGTTCAAAAGCTATGACAAATAAAGTTGTCAGAACTACTTTTGCCAAAGAATAATTTATTTGAATGCAATACAATTGAATGTATTTGCAATGCAGTTGTGTTTAGAGTTAGCAGGTTGCATCTGCTGACCTGTGGCTGAAGAAATTTTAGGTGAGGTCCCCTTTGGTAACCTTTTAAACACACACAGTGACGTCATTAATTAGCATATCAAAACATTACATCACAGGTCCCCTGGACGGTCTTCTACCTGACCGGGTCCCCAGCAGTTTGTAAAATGTCAGGTCAGTCTTCTGGGGGTCAGACTCAAGTTTACAAGTGATGGCTGTTATAACAGCTGTAAATGGAGTGTGGATCAGTTTCTGCCTTGTCTGTAGACCACTCACAAAGGGTGGTTCCCACCAGGCTGCATGTTGCCATGTGTCCCCACCCAGTAGCAAAAACAGGTATGTGTGTGTGTGTGTGTTCTGTTTTGTGAATTGAGTGATTTTATTTGATAATACAATAATACAAATGTATTGGTCTAAAAAAAAGGTTTTGTCTAACCCATACATTTTCTATGGCAGGCCAACATTGACCCAGAACAGTACCAAATCAATCAATCGGAACACAATCAAATCAAGTCTTGCTTTACTTGTAAAACTTGTATTGAACCTGGAACATTCCTTTTATAAAAGTGAATGTTTATCATGTTTATCATTAACTCTATAGCCTGCATCTCCATATAACATAATACTATAATATAATACTTCTTATGTGATTTATATGTTACTTCCAAAACATAAAGATAGTATTTTTTGTCTAAATATGCAGGTACTTTTGAATGGTTGTATATGGAGAAAGGTGCATTTTGCCCTCATATTAGAGTAATTACAGCATCTAATAGCAGGGGAAAACTACCGAAGCTAAACAGACAAACCCTGACCCCAGGGAGTGCACCACTGTAAAAATCCTCAAGTTTAAGACGTGTTTTAAATCTGCAGTTTCCCATCAAACTCAAAGTTTTCATTGACTTGTTACAGAGAGCTCTAAGACTCAGTGTAGCCTGACCTTATTGATAGATGTTTTAGATCAAGGGTAGGGAACCCTGCTCCTGGAGGGCCACTATCCTGCAGATTTTAGCTCCAACCCTAATCAGACAAACCTGAGGAAACTAATCATGGTCTTGATTCCTTGAAACATTTAAAGGCAAGTGTGTTTGATTAGGGTTAGAGCTAATCTCTGCATGACAGTGGCCCTCCAGGAGCAGGGTTCCCCACCCCTGTTTTAGACGTTTTTGCATTTGATGTGCTGACCTGCGGTCTTGTCTTCTGCTTGTGGTTGTAGCTGCTGATCTAATCTGTTATTAGCCATCTGCTTGAAAGATTAGCTTCACTATAATGCCTGATTTAAAATTTCACTAATTTCTGGCCTGTTTCACCATGTTCTTCATTAATAGCAAAATTAGACAAAGATTCATGTCCCAGGGGAACCTAGAAAATTTATTTCCCATTTAAGTAGTATTAGCAGTTAAGACATCATCGCAAGATGGCTTTAATTATTTTTTTATAATGATAGTGCAAGACTACAAGCAGGTTGTTCATTGAAATTTATTTGATCATAAACACTTGTATGTGTGGACAGTTTTATATTTTTTTATTATTATTTTTTTTTTACCTTCAGGTTGAATGGGAGAAACACATTGACAAAAAACAAAATAGTCATTGTGAGACATCAGTAGTTTTCATTTTATTGATTGGCATCAGTCTTATTTGTGTTTATACTCCAGGGAGGCTAACAAGGTCATTGATGTGTCATAAACTAAACTTTGAGTGCACATTTTTATTTATTTATTTATCACGGAATAGCATATTTAAATAAAGCAGAAATTTATATTTCTAAACTTCTCAGTAAACTTCAAATATCTACAGTTTTGCATAAACTGGCCAGTTAAAGAAATAAATGATGATGAAATGATAGCTGATTGTTTCTTCTTTACTCAGTAGAGCTGGCAATCTACTGGCATAACTACTTCCTGCTTATTTTTGGATGAGTTCACATGCATGTACTTAAAATAATTCTGACAACCTACTGAAGTTTGCAAATTATATACCGAAAACGTGTGTGTGTGTGTGTGTGTGTATATGTGTATATATATATATATATATATATATATATATATATATATATATATATATATATATATATATATATATATATATATATATATATGTGTATATATATATATATATATATATGTATATATATATATATATATATATGTATATATATATATTATTACAATTTTATATGAAATTTAAATGTAATACATTTATCACACTGGAAATGAACATTCAGGTCAAGCACACTGCAATATGTGATTGAACAGTATGCCACACTTAAAGAAAATGTACTATAATATAGTGATAGTAGTATGATGCTATGCTACTCTGAACATAGCCAATATCTTCAGGCAGGCAAGTGCAATCTGTAATTCTCAACAATCTAGCTGTGCATGAAAGGGCTCTACTGTCATCTAGTGGACAACATATGTAATACGATCATTTTTATATGCTTTATAATTTTCAATATATAGCCCAGAACCTATCATAAAGGGTAATTATAACAACACTGACTCTCCTGTTGTCATTTAAGTATATCCCATGTTTATGGATCAGCATATTAGCATTTAATTATCTATTCATCCATCTTTACACACTGGTTCAAAACTCCACTGTTAATAAATGTCCTCATTATGAAGGTGGTAGTACAAAAGCTATTGATCAGTCTTGACAATGAATTAGCACTGTATACAAATGAATGTAATTGTGTTTGATGTAATGTAACCCTGTCTCTCAAGGGCTTAGTCACACTGGCCTGACAAGCTCAGTTTCATCTATTTATAACAGCTGAAACAGAGGAGATATTAACAACCACACAGACTCGTTGTGCTACCATTGTCAGGAGAGCAAAGGGTAAGTGAGACTGACCTGCATTTATACTGAACAATAACAAAGTCACCTAGAAGTAAATTGTGGTGGTCTTTCACAGTGCAAGATTTATGCATTGTGCAAAAGTATTGCCAAAACAACAACTTCTTCACTGGTTGAAATTTAAAGGTCATTTAATGCATGGTTTATACAGGAATAGCTTTCATGGGGCGTCTGGTTTTCTGAGTTGATCAAAACAAATGCATTTCAAATAATCAAGTTACAATCACAAGAAAAGGTTAAAGAGATTATCTATTCAGACAATTTGTGATGTGTAAATTTTTCATCTTGCTCTTCAGTGAAACATTATTTGATTCGCAAATGTTTATGCTAAAACATGTTATGTTTTATGTTGTGTCTAGTCTAGAAAGAAAGGCAATAATTTACCAGACTATAAAAACACTGGAACTTAGACATGACTTGTTTTATTTCAATGTCTATTCGCTTGTCTCATTTCAGAGTCTATTTTCATACACAAGAAATTTCTACAATCATGGTAAGCTTCTGCTTATTTCAAGTTTTCATGAGTACGTTAACATGCACAATCTTACACTGATTATCCTTAATGATCTGACAAAGCATAAGGGAATATAAACTCCTTAAACTGTTTTCATTTATAGAGGTAAGCTAAACTATGGAAGCACAGAAGTGCCATTTACAAAATAATGAAGGAATAATTTATCAATCAATTCATTTGAAAATAAAAATGTGAATATATATAAACCAATTTATTAATGGACAAATAAATAGACACATTTAAATGTGAATAATTAAACCAATTTATAAATGGACAAATAATAGAAACATTTAACCCTCTGGGGTCTGAGGGTATTTTGGGCCCTGGAGAAGTTTTGACATGCCTTGACATTTGTGCTTTTTTATGTATTTTTGAGAAAAAAAAAAATAATAATTTAAGTCACTGAAATAAGATCATATAAACACATACTAAACATTTGTCCACAAGACTTTTGAGAAATGGATCTTGTAGCCTAGAGTTTTTGCTACAAAGTGATGTGAAAACCATCCTGATCACTCATTCATACAAAACAATATAGTAATTTAACTTTTGTAAGACAATTTTAGTGTTGAAAGGTAATATGCGAGGAGGCATGAATGATCATGAATATTTAGGTGATTCACACCTGAGAAACAATGACCCAACCCCTGAGCCTATCAATGAGGAATGTGACAGAAAGAGAATGAATGTGAGGAGACTTAATGATCAAAATCCAGTTTTAAGTTAAAAGAAGATATCTGACTATATATTTGCTTTACATAAAGACTTTACTTTATTTTAGACCTACACTACCGTTAAAAGAAGTCTCTTCTGCTCACCAAGGCTGCATTTATTTGATCAAAAATACAGTAAAAACAGTGATATTTTGAACTATTTTGTACAATTTAAAACAGTTTTTAACAGTTTTCTATTTGAATATATTGTAAAATGCAATTTGTGATCAAAGCTGAATTTTCATCATCATTCCTGCAGTCTTCAGTGTCACATGATCCTTCAGAAATCATTATAAGATGGTGATTTTCTAATATGGGCATATTTAAAGTGCATTTTATATTTAACCTGAACACATATTTGCAAGCACAAGCTTTGTTGATTATAATGAGGAAGCATAAACACTTGTTAAAATATAATCTAAATTTGTATTTTTATAGCATATTACATATCATATTTATATCATACAGCATACAACTTAAATACCTGCTTTAGCTGAAACAGCATTTAAATGTAACTAAAACTTGCTTATTAGGACATAATTCAAATGTCAATACTCTGAATCCTGGCTGGCAAGTCTGGAAACACTCCCACTAGTAAAATATGTTCAAGTTTATATAAAATAGCATGTCAACTAATGAAAACTAAACTTACTCATCTGAAATTGTATCCTCGGCTGGATCAAGTCTCTCTTCAAAATACAAATGTTCATTGGAGTCCCGCTCTTCTTCTGAGGAAAATGTTAACTCTTCCTTAATATCCAGAAGTTTCATCGTCTGTGTATCATTACAAACGTGCAGTAAAATGAATGAATTGTTTATATCAAACCTCTGAACACTGTCGGGGGCGTGTACATTTGCGTTGATCGTCTCAGCACATTAGCGTATGAATGGCACGCTTTGCTGGTGGGTGGGATCACATTACAGATAATTAGATGAACTGGTATAAACTGTACATCATCTCTATGTTTCAAACAGATTGCATTGCAGGAGAATATTTGTTTTAAATTTGAATTGGTTTATTAAAAAGTAGACATGTCAAGCTTTCTTTAGACATATGTTTCATGTTTGTGTGATACGTATTCACAGAGTTTCAGTTCATTTTTTTTGACGTGTTTCTGAAATATGCTCGTGAACAAAGAGACTGCTGAAAGCTCACCCTTTTTATTTTCTTTATTTTACAAAAGCACAATGTTTCATTGTTATTATGAGTGTACAAAAATAAAAGTAGACCCTTTATAGTCTCTAATGATGTCTTAAACTTATCTGCATACCCAAAAATGACAGAGTATTTTAAGTTGTTTCTGCTGTAATGACGAAAATATCCAGCAGGACGCGCTGGCACGTCCGTCAACCCCAGAGGGTTAAATGTGTTTATTTAATCGTAATATTTAAATGTACTTATATTTAGCAATAAAACAGCACTTTAATAAGTCATTTTTAAATGCACCTTTTAAAATGTGTTTAAAAAAGCAATTGGCAATTGCTTATCTTCATCCATTTTCCAGTTTCTTCTTTGGTAACTGCTTTTCTTTATTGTTTAAAATTTGTAAATTTTGTGAAATACTCCCCACTCCCCCTCCCCACTAGGGGCATGGCCTGGAGCAGACTCTGCCGTGGCTGTGACACAGTCTGCAGCTGACTCTGGCCTGGCTGTGACATGGCCTGGAGCGGACTCTGCTGTGGCTGTGACATGGCTTGGAGCAGACTCTGGCATGGCTGTGGCATGGCCTGGAGCGGACACTGCTATGACTGTGACATGGCATGGAGCACATTGAAGAAGAAGGTGGTGCAAGCTCAGCGACCATGACATGGAACTCTGGCTTGGTGGCGATGATGTGGAACTCCAGCTTGGTGGCCATGACAAGGGGAAAATTTGTGGAAGGTGGAGCTGTGGGAGGATCAAGGGGAAAAGTCTTGGATAACTGGGAAACGACCTCCATGGTCGTAAGCATGGGTAAAGACTCGGGAACGACCTCTGTGTTCGTAAACACTGGCTGAGGCCTGGAGACAACCTCTGTGGTTGTGAGCATGGGCAGAGACTTGGGAATTACCTCTGTGGTCATGAGCATGGGCTGAGACTCGGGTATGACCTCTGTGGTCGTAAACACTGGATGAGAATTAGAGATGACCTCTGTGGTCGTGAGCATGGGCAGACACTTGGGAACAACCTCTGTGGTTGTGAACACTGGCAGAGATTCAGGAACGACCTCTGTGGTCGTGAACACTGACTGAGACTAAGAGACAACCTCCGTGGACATGTACATGGAAAGAGACTTGGGAACAGCCTCTGTAGTCGTGACACTTGCAAACAGAAGCCTTTCTTCTCCTCCTCCTCCGGATGGCCAAAGTTGGCAACACTGGCTCTGGGAAGGACTAGGCTTCCAGCTCTTTGGCCGTGGCAGGCATGGGAGTTGGATCAATGGCCTTGGCAGGCGTGGGCATTGGCTTGTTGGCTGTGGCAGGTTTGGGCGCTGGCTCATTAACCATCTCCCCTACGGTGAATGGTGAACCACTTATCAGTAGGGCAAGGTCGATATACCGAGCAAGGCTGTCGGCACACCAACCATAAGGCATCAGGGAGGAAACCAGATTATTCAGCCCAAAACAGAAACAGTCTTTTAGGGCAACCTCAGTAATATCCATATTTATGTCGTCATTGGCGGCTAAGTCTTACAGTGCTGCTGGACCAAGCCAAGGTAAGAGAGATCTGAACGAGGGTAGTTCTGACCTAGGATTGAGTCAGGAGCTGTGCTCAGCGACCAATCTTGCCCTCTGGGTGCTGAAGGTCACGGCGTGGACTCTGCAGCGTTCCCCTGCAGCGACGGCACCGGCTTGGCCTGGCCCTGGCGTAGAGCCATCCCCAGGAAGCAGATGCCCTCCGTCTCAAACCCCTGAGACCCAGGGATGTGGAGACCCGCTGCAGGCCTGTAGCTGGTAAGAAGACCGCTCCATCTTCCGGTGGAGGGCCGGGAGGAGAATTTTATGTTGTCATTTCTTTTAATTTCGCCACATGGCCGAAGGGCTGTGGTAACCACATTTTCAGAAAAAGAGCAGAACACAACTGGTGTTTATAGCCATCGTTATCACAATCGCCAGACACCGCACCTTTACAGCATGGATGGCACTGCAGAGACCATCCCTGCATGCCCAGCTGTGGCACAAACACAACCACACCTAGGCGGTTGTGACTGATTACGTAGACAGTTTACCTCCTCCCCTGTCGCTGGTCCTTACCGGTCCTATGGTGGGTACCCAGAGCCAGTTAAGTGTGTCGATGTCCCTAGACTCAGCACAGCCACGAGTTCAGGGTTTGAGCCCCTTCAACGTGGCTCCACCCTGCCATGAGACCCCACCTGCCAGTACGTCTAACACGATTGTTCCTTTGGTCTCCCTCGCCCAGAGCTTGGGGGCGTGGTGGCGCTCCCCAACCCGTCGCGATGGCTGACCAGGACCGTCTGACTCAGCTATGCAATTCAGTTCAGCAGGCGCCCGCCCAGGTTCAGCGGCATCCATTTTACCTCAGTGAAGAGCGAGAACACCACTGCCCTATGTGAGGAGATTGTGACCCTTCTGCAGAAGGACATGACAGAGCCTGTCCCTCCAGCCAAGATGAAGGGGTTCTACAACCCCTACTTAATCATACCAAAGAAAGGCGGTGGGTTGTGGCAAATCTTGGACCTGCGAGTACTGTACCTGGCCTTGCACAGACTCCTGTTCAAGATGCTGATGCAGAAACACATTTTAGCGAACATTCAGCATCAAGATTGATTCACGGCGGTAGACCTGAAGGACGCAAACTTCCACGTCTCAGTTTTACCTCGGCACAGCCCCTTTCTGCTGTTTGCCTTCGAGGGCCAGGCATACCAGTACAAGGTCCTCCCCTTCGGTCTGTCACTGTCACTTTGCGTTTTCACAAAAGTTGCAGAGGCAGCCCTTGCCCCGCTAAGGGAAGAGGGCATCCACATCCTCATCTATATTGATGACTGGCTGATTCTAGCTCACTCTCTAGACTTGATGTGTGCACACAGGAACCTAATGCTCAGGCATCTCAGCCGGTTGGGGCTTCGGGCCAACTGGGAAAAGAGCAAGCTCTCCCCAGTTCAGAGCATCTCTTTTCTCAGGTTGGAGTTAGACTTAGTCTCTATGATGAAGCGCCTCACGAGCGAGCGTGCACAGTCGGTGCTGAACACCCTGAAGTCATTCAGGCGGAAAACAGCGGTCCCAATGAAGCAATTTCAGAGGCCCTGGGGCATACGGCGTCCTTGACAGTAGTCACACCTCTTGGTTTGATGCATATGAGACTGCTTCAGCACTGCAGTGGCGCACCATGATGCAGTTGATGGTAAGTCTCTCGGGAAGCACAACCTTATCATAAGGTTCCTTTGAGGCGCGAGGAGGTTGAATCCTCCCAGACCGCGCCTCACTCCCTCATCTCACCTGCGGGGCCTGTGGGGAGCCCCGTTTGAGTCCCTGGAGTCAGATGAGCTAATGGTCTCTTTGAAGACTGGCCTCCTCATTGCGCTCATGTTCAGCAAGAGGGTAAGGGACCTGCAGGGGTTCTCTCTCAGTAACATGTGCCTGGATTTCAGTCTGGAATACTCTCATGTGGTCCTGAGACCCCGACCGGGCTATGTGCCCAAGGTTCCCATGACCCCGTTTCGGGTTCAGGTGGTGAACCTGCAAGTGCTAGGAGCAGACAGACACAGCCTTGCCATTGCTTTGTCTGGTGCGTGCATTACATATCTATTTGGATCACAAGCAGAGCTTTAGACGATCTGAGCAGCTCTTTGCATATTACATATCAACAAACCATGGGGCTATGAGCACAATCTACCTGGAGTGTGGTGGCCTTCTGGGCCCTGACCAATGGCACCTCTTTAGGTGACATCTGTAGAGCAGCGGGCTGGGCAACACCCAATACCTTTGCGAGGTTCTACTATTTCCAGGTTGAGCTGGTTTCATCCCGTGTGTTGTCAGGTACGAACAGGTAAGTTCGTACCTGCCGTGTTCACGAGGTCGTGGACCCTGGATGTTCTTCCTGCTTAGCCCTGTGGCAGGCAAGTTCACGGAGAAACTCAACGCCGGCCCAGTACGTGTGCTATTATGCCCTGTCCTTGGGCAGAGTTCCCCTCTGCCACCGGTTGGCTTGTTTGTAAAGCTCCTTCCCTTCTGGATAGGACCTACCACGGGGACTTCTCCACATGTGACACTGCCGACAAGACTTGGTAAGACCATGTTATGTATTTCCACACAATTGCCCCCCCTCCGAGCAGGGTGTGGTCTCCATGGTGTCTTACCCTTGGATAAGGACACCCCCCGTCATGGACACTTATGCCCCCCCCCCCCCAGCTGACAGATTTCCACTCTTTTTTGTGAAGAAAAAAGTGGAGAAGAGGCCATGGCTGGGACAGCCTGTCCTCTTTTGATCAGTTGACTTGTCCCTGGGGTGTGGGGGACCGTACAGCGCTCGTAGGAGCATTGGGGGAGTTTACGTGATGGCCAGGGGCAATCAGAAAACGCAAGCAGAGGTTTGTCCATCTTGCACCATATATATGCATATATATATGCATATGCATATGCATATATATATATATATATATATATATATATATATATATATATATATATATATATATATATATATATTTATTTATATATATATTTATATATTTACTTTTAAATTTTCATTTGAAAGAGACACTTTCATAATACAAATACACAACATTAGTTTAAACACTACCATTTGTTCCACAGAAGTGTGTTCGCTTGCCTTCTCTGTATCCTCAGCTAACCGTCATTTAGAGAGTCTGCCTTTTCTCAATCATACTGTACACAGGCAATAATTGATTAAAAATAGAAAAAAACATTTAAAGATGATCATACAATGTTTTTAAAATGAATGTGATATAACTGAAATGAGATGTGTGTTTTATTCAGTATATGTTCTGGAAAGTCCATCGTCTTTCTCAAGCAACTCAATCTGTTGCCCTTGCTCACCTCAGTTGTGTGTTTCAGTTCAGGGTGTGGGTCAGGAGGCAGGTTCTATGACAGCATCAAGATTACCAGCTCCCATGGACACCTATCACTGTATACACGCTCAAGTAGGGCCTGAGCATTTCACTGCAAAAGTGAAGGAGCCACCATTAAATTCTGATATGCTTCCCATCTGTTTCTTATGCACGGGATTCGCAGATCCAATAGTATCACATAAACTGCTTGTACACCGTCTTACATGCTCTTCGAGTGGCACAAGGGAGAGGGGTGTGTCTTATAACTGAGTCGTTCATTGGTTGCTCTCACGAGTCAGCAGTCCAATGGCATTTTTTTTAAACTTGATTCTCAGTTGGAGCAAGAAAAGGAAAAAGAAAATGAAAAGCAAAAGCAAAATTAAAAAGAAAAGCCATTGGCAAATGGATGAGGAAACACAAATTAAATAAACACATTTAAATGTGTCTTTTTATTTGTCCATTTATAAATTGACTTAATTATTCAAGTTTTTATTTTCAAATTAATAGACTGATCATGTTTTCCCTCATTCTTTTTTAATTGGCACTCCTGGACTTCATCTGATATGGATTGACAAATGGAAAAAGAAAAGGGAAAAGTCAAACGTTAAAGAAAAGCAATTGGCAAATGGATGAAGAAAAGAAACTGGCAAATGGATGAAGAAAAGCAATTGCTAAATGCTTTTTAAAATGCAATTTAAAAGGTGCATTTAAAAATGACTTACTGTGCTGTTTTATTGTTAAATATAATGACATTTTAAACATGAATTAAATAGACACATTTAAATGTGTCTATTTACTTGTCCATTTATAAATTGGCTTATTTATTCAAATTCAAATTAATGGATTGATCATTTATTATTTCATTCTTTTGTAAATGGCACTCCTGGGCTTCCATAATAAACATCCTAAGCTGCTTAAACTGATCGGTACGCGTATATTTTTTCCCCATTACCCTGATTTCACCTCATTCAATTTGTGTGTAGTGTGCATATCTGTTTACGTTTTGACATCAAAAGCAGAGAATGACATGATGAATTCAAATCTCATATAAACTGGGAAAAGGTCAACTGGGAAAAGAGCAAGCTCACCTCAGTTCAGAGCATCTCTTTTCTCAGTATGGAGTAGACTCGGTCTCAATGACGGCGCGCCTCACCAACGAGCGCGCACAGTCAGTGCTGTACTGTCTGCATGTGTTCAGACAGAACACGTTGGTCCCACTGAAATCCTCTCAGAGGCTCCTGGGCATATGGCATCCTTAGATACGGTCAGACCGCTTTGTTGATGCATATGAGACTACTTCAGCACTGGCTACAGGCCCAAGTCGAGAGACGAGCATGGAGCCACGGCACGCACCGTGTCCTCGTCACGCAGGCTTGTCACCGTCTATTCAGCCCCTGGTCAGACCTAGCTTTCCTATGGGCAGGAGCTCCCCTGAGCCAGGTCCCCAGGCACGTCGTAGTTATGACAGATGCCTCCCAGCATGGCTGGGGCACCATGTGCAATGGGCACTCAGTAAAAAAGACTGAGTTGGCACGTCAACTGACTCGAATTACTGGCAGTACTACTTGTCCTGAGGAGGCTATTGCCGTTGATCCTGGGCAAGCATGTGTTGATCCGGATGGAAAACACAGCGACAATTGCGTACATCAGCCGCCAAGGTGACCTACACTCTCATCGAATGTCACAACTCGCCCATCGTCTCCTCCTTTGGAGTCTGCAGCAGCTCAAGTCGCTGCGAGCCACCCACATCCCAGGCCACGTCAACAGCACAGCGGATGCACTGTCACGACAGGTTACGCTCAGGAGAGAGTGGAGACTCCCCAGAATCCTCCTACTGCCCACTTTGTTACTCTCTGACCGAGCACAGATGCCTTGCACACAGCTGGCCCCTGGGGCTGTGCAAGTATGTGTTCCTCCCAGTGAGCACGAGGAGCAGATCCTCTTAGTGGCCCCTTATTGGCCCTCCTGGATTTGGATCTCGGACCTTATGCTCCTCGTGACAGCCCCCCCTGGCGAAATCCCCTGAGGAAGGACTTTCTTCCTCAGGGACAGGACACCATCTGGCACCCGCGTCTGGAGCTCTGGAATCTCCATGTCTGGCCCTTGGATGTGATGCGGAAGACTTAAATGGCCTACCACCTGCGGTGGTAGACACAATCACTCAGGCCAGGGCCCCCTCAACGAGGCACCCTTATGACCTGAAGTGGCATCCGTTCGACTAGTGGTGTTCTTCCATCAGGGAATGGAGGTTACGTTAGTAACCGAGACGTTTTCTGCAAAGATCATTTGTATGTGAAAATGATCGGTGGTGAATTTGCGGCAAGTTTGCAGCAAATTTGACATGAACTCTCAATTTTTGTAAGGATAATTTTAGGTTGTATGTAGCATTTTGATGTGCATGTAAACACACTTAATGTGGTCATCCACTTCTGGTTTCAAACAAGAAAAATTTTATAGGCAAATAAAATATACTAAAAATAATGTGATTTCCTGTGATTGAATACTCTCTACATTTTTAGAATATGTTTTGGATTGTCACCCTCAGGGTAAGAACAGTAGTACCAGCTCTGACCTTCATTCCCACTGTGAAAAATGTTATAACCAGCAATGCAAGCTTCCCATAGATATCTCAACTTCCTGCGTCTTCATTTCCTGCTGCCTGCAGTGCAGAGCTGCCTTCCATCTTTGTAAAGAAACTGAGCATCGTCTTCTCTGCCCAAAGGAAATTGTACCCTGCCTCAACTCTGGCTATGGCTGTCCCATGACCATGACCCGTCAAAGGCTTGCTAAGCACCTGGAAGTCTGTCCTGCCAGTGTGGTCTCTTGTAGCCTTGAATGGAACCGATGGCCTGTGAGCGAGATGGACATGACCTTCTACAGGCATGCCCTGCAGGATCTAAACTGCACAACCCAGCTTGATATTGCTATGGCCCTTAGAGATCAGAAGCTTCTATTTAGCGCTATTAAAATGAAGGCGTTCTTGACACTTCTGATTTAGGGATTGCAATAGATGAGCTCCCAATTGCAAATGATGTAGAGGCGACATTGCTGTGCTCTCTTGAAAGAGAATTTAAAGGTCATCAGATAAGTGAGACTGTTGGAACCGATGGCTTGTATACTGACTTTGGCACCCAGACCTACGACTTCCCTTCTGCTCCGTTCCAAACGGACACTTCCTTGGCAGATGTTGTTGAGGATCATCCTCAAAACCTACATGTGCAGATTCAGACAGAATGTGTGACCAGAAGACACAACAAATCATGTTTCAGTCTTCACCTACATCTGCTGTCACACTTTCAGGCGAGACGAATATGCCTGGCACTTCAGAAATGTGCATGGAGACATCCAGTCTTGTCTTACTGGCTGGTTTACACAGCGATGTCCACTTGCTTACCTGGGCTGCACCTTCAGCCAAAGGCATTTTCGTCCATCCAAATGCAGAGCCACTGTCATCTATGATCTGGATCTTAGCGCTTTCATCCTTCAGCCTGAGGTAGCAGCATCACTTTACAAGGGAGTAAAAACCACTAGCAGTGAGCGGAAGCGAGAAAGAAATTTAGACTCTCTGAGCAGACTTTCTTTTGAGATCTTACAACACATTGTGGGTTTCCTGGACAGTGTGTCTTTGGGTCATCTAGCTCAGGTCTCTAAGCTCATGAGGGAGTTGTGTTGTACTGTTCTACAGCAGAAGGGCATGGTGTCCCTCAAATGGGAGAGAAAGACCTACTCTCACGGTGGATTCACCTGGAGGGCCAGAAAAAAGGTCAATTCTGTACTCATATTCTGTTAACTGATGCCAGGAAGAATTTGAAGGACTGTTTCACCCCCCAAAATTATTTCATTATTTACTCATATTCCAAACCTGCATATTGTTGTTTTTTTTCCCAATTGTTAAGTCAAAAGAAGATTTTTATTAAGAATCTTCAGGCAGCTCTTTTTTTATACAACATTAGTTCATTGTGACCTCTTCTGTCAAGCTCCAAAAAGGACAAAGATAAACGACAACATGAAAGCACCATACAATTAGTCCATATGACCCTTTAATAATAATCAAAATCTCAGAAGTCATACAATAACTATTTTATACTTTTAAATATAAGAACTTAGTTACTGCAGCTCTTAAATTTATTCCCCATTCGGCATTGTAACAGGGTACTAGCTTCATGGGAAAGGAGGAGGCGGGAACCAGCTGAATGGTCAAAATAATATTTAATGAAACAAAAAGACACACAACACAAATGCACACACGGCAGCTGCGTGTGGCTCTCTCTCTCTCACTTGAACTGCTGCATCCCGCTGCACCTATCCCTCTCCTCAGCTAATTAGCCTGATTGGGGGCCGGGCGTGCATAGTCATAGCCCTGCCCCGCCCTCCTCCTCAACACAGGCATATTTACTGCAAAAAAAAAACATTTTCTTAGTGTTGTTCTCTTGTTTTCTGTGTCTGTCATTCTTAAAACGAGACGCATTATATTCAAACAGTAAGTACAGGACAAGAATACTTGTTTTGTTTTTTGCTTGAATAGGTATGCTTGCGTTCATTCAACATGACGATCACACGGGAAATCTGCATGTTGTTTACGTGAGATCTGGTACACAGAGTCGAGCGCCATCTCTTATCACACAATTTTGCATTGTCTCCAGCATATTTACCTTCCTCTGTGGCATAAAAATGCTTGTTCTATCAGTGTGGAATGCCCAGGTTCAGATTACCTGTTGAAACCAGGAAGTAATTGCATGTGCATATTTAGTGGATTTTGCATTTTCCACATAACATTTTTACTTCACTGATGGTTAGGTTAAGGTTTGGGGGAACAGATTATAAAATATACATTCTGCATCACTGTATTGCAACCTGAACAGCTGAAAACAACTCGCTTCACAACTCCCTTTTGTCGCCCCTCTGTGGACATTACACCTACATTACACCAAAATGTAGCTCACACGTGCCCATAGATATAGTCGGCAAGAAAGCAAAGTACTGATAACATAGTTACTCATACATTCCTATGAGGAAAACTGGGAGAAATAACCGATAGGTTTGTCTATTTTAACAATGAATAATATGACAAAAGCTGTTGTGCTGCTGTTCAGCCATAAAGTAGTTTCTTAGCCAGGCCACCCCAAGACAAACGTTTATGAGTGTCACATTAATAGTTTGTCATTCGATTGGTATCATAAAACATTTTTATTTATACCTTGCAATATGATTAATGAAATTACTTTACACATACAATAGCTCAAATTTCACATTTCATAGCAACTACCAGAAACCCCATTTACTAACATTTTGCCAAACCAAACTTACGGAGAAATCCATCTCCTTAGAAACTGTTGATTGCTTAAAGCATGAAAAAAGCTTTCTCATGCATCTTGTCTTGTTTTCTGGTGTGAACTCATAATTATGTCTCTGCTGGAACCACTGATGATATGATAATCAATTTAGTCTTAAATCTGCTCTGACATTAAAGCACGTATCCAGCATATGTTCAACTGCAGCCACAGTGCTCTTCTTTGGGCTATATGTCAGTTGGCAGGCAATAAAATGTTCTTTTTTTTCCCATTGTTTGGAGTTAAAAAAAACCCGGAAAAAACAACATCCTTGCTATATTTTTAGTTATTAAAATAGCCAAATTTGTCAGATATCTCTCCCCTTTTTACTCATAGGAATGTATGAGTAACTATGGTAATAAGGCTTTGCTTTCCCCACGGTGAACCATGCCCCCAGATATGATGCGTTGCTGACTGTATCTATATGCCCAACAACACTTACTCAGTAAGCTCACACCGATTTTAGCTAAAGAAAAGTCAACCTACTGTTTCTGATTTCACTGTGTGATCAGTCTGTTTCATTTATGACACAAGAACCAATCTGTGAATAACAAGTCATTGGATTTTTTATCGTAATTTTAATCTTTTTTGGAGATTGACAGCTATGGTCAGTATGAAGTGTCATTGTATGTAAAAGAGCTGCATAAAGATTCTTCAAACATTTTCTTTTTGTGTTCCACAGAAAGAAAAACAGCATACAAATTTGGATTATGACAGAATTAACATTTTTGGGAGAACTATTTCTTTAAGAAGACTTCACAGTCAGTCAACACAAACATGTGCACAGTCAAACATAGATATTGACATACCTTCAATGCTTTCCAGTCCTGTCTTGTTTTATTTCAGGAGCATTAGGAGTGTTGCAGTGCATGATAAATATTTTAAGTATGTATGAACACTGTTGTCTGATTTCTGATGTATGTGGGTCAGATAGCAACAGAAATGACATGCATGGGTCACATTGCCCTCCCTGGCTCAATGTCAGTCAGCAAACACTGCTGAAAAAGTTTCTAGTGCATGACGGGTGGCCACACTTTGTTTGCCCATTGATCTTAGTGATAAACCAGTAGGGGGGGTAGTCTTATGTAGCCAGACATGTGACTAATACAGCAAAGTTAAATGGGCCGAGAACCACCCACTTAGACTGGAAGAGCCATCAAAATGACACGTAAAACTATCAATCGCAATATTTTTCAGAATTTCATGCTGTTTAGCAGAAGTGTTATCTAAGATATATCATACCATAATAAATTATTTGGGCATTCTCTAGGAGCAATTGCACAAAAAAACACTGGGAATAATAGCGGGAAATGTCAATTAAGTGTCTAAGTACTGCACAGACAACATAAATACAGACTATTTCACAGACATAGAGGAACTAAGTAAACAAAGCAGAATATGCTGTATTTACCTGCTAATACATGCCTCAAACAAATCTCTGAATATCTTCAAAAGATTTGATGTCATTAGATTGGAAAATCCAGTGATAATTTCATCCTCAAAAGTGCTTAATGTATTAAAGGGATAGTTCACCCCAAGATGTGAATTCTCTCATTATTTACTCACCTTCATGATATACCAGGTGTGTATGACTTTCTTCTTCACTAGAACACATTTGAAAAAAAATGGTCTTATTAAGTGAATGGTGATCTGATTTTTTAAGCTCCACAAATCACAGACTGTCAGCATAAATGTCATCCATATGACATAAGCTGTTAAAATAATGTCTTCTAAAACGACAAGATCACTTTTGTTGCAAAAAAGACAAATATTCAAGTACTTTTTAAACTATAAATCATGCTTCCGGTCAGGAGCGGTACACGCGTGTGACTTAATCGCATTGCATTTGAAACACACGAGAAGTGAGGCATGTGAGTCACAGCTAGAAGAGCAGCGCTGTTTGCAGTGAGTAAGAGGAACGCTGTACAGTATCTTGGTTGGTTTTGGTTTAGATCTGTATTTATCTGTTTCTTTACTCACAATAGTGCATTTGTATGCTTATCCTAGATGTCTGAACCGAGAGGAGAATGTGAGATTACTTCCGTATCATGGCAATAGTAATAAGTCACAAGAAAGACCCTGTGACCTCCACCTTGTCGTGAAGCTTACCGGAAGTGATGATTTAGAGTTAAAAAGTACTTAAATATTGATATTTTGTCACACAAAAAGCAATCATGTTGCTTTAGAAGACATTTTTTTAACTATTTCAGTCGTATCTATGATGTTTTTGCTGACTGTATGTGATTTTTGGAGCTTCAAATATTTAATCACCATCCACTTTAATTTTAAGGACCAGAGCTACAATATGTTTCTAATTTTAGACTTTATGATCTTTCAAAGATGTATGATCTTTGAAACCTTCCTCATCTCCTTATAGGCATGGGAGTTTAGCACTCTATTCTCTCCAGTGGATGAATGGGTTTTTGAAGATATCCCCACCATGGCAGAGCACCTGAAGGTCTGCCCTTTCTACCAGACAGAGATCAGGAGTGAACCTGTGGCTTTACCCAATATGACTGACCTCCAAGAAATAAAAGGAGAGTTGCAGACTTTGGTCAACAGTTTCCTCACCACTGACAGCAGATAGGGAGATTAACAGACTACTATGTAAAACAAACTATTGCACATTCATATAAATTGACAGTTTGGATATAAATGAATATGAAGCATTTTTAGATGGATTAATACGTTTGTCAAGATGCACCGCTTATTGTTGTTACTTTGTTGACATATCTTTGGTGATCTCTAGTGGCAGAAATAATCAATTGTATTAAACACTGTCATGTACTGTGGTCCACACTCAAAAATGTATGAATCAATACATCCATCCATCCATCCATCCACAATTTTAACTGATTAAAACAATTTATTACATGTTTTTTCCAGCGATGTCCTAGTTTTGGATTTTTTAAAGCCTAGAAATCTCCAAACATCTGTGATATTTTTTGCAACTTTTTAATATTTTCTTTTAATGTATACTTGTGTCCTTCCGCCCAGTCAACCAAATACAAATGAGACATCATAGAGAGAGAGAGAGAGAAATTATATATACTGTAAATATATATTTATTGACTTCAGTTAACAAGTACAAAGTTAACAAATGAATGCCTTCATTGCAGTACAGTGAATATATTTATAAGGGTGATATTATATACACCTTTTTCTTCATCTCTATTGCATCTCTGGGTTGCGTAGTTTGTTGATGACCTCTGACAGCATGCGGTTACATAGGGCAGCGTAGGGGTTCAAGAGTACAGCCTGCTGCCGGGCAAACTCATTGCCAAGTCCTGCTGCTCTCTGAAAGTCCACCCAAGCCTCCTCATCACGGCCCGCTAACCTAAGGAGGAGCCCATGCTGGACCAGAGCCTGGCAGGCAGACCGTCCAGCACCCCTGCTCAGAGATATGGCATGCTCCAGATCATCAACAGCACCTGGGATGTATTACAGAAGAGTTCGCTAAGATTAAATATTTTCATTTATTCTCCATTTTGTTTCTCCAACTCACATTTTCTCTCTTCTGTGAATCACAAAAAGGAAATCTTAGGCAGAATGCCCTAGCTTCTGTCTTTCATGGAAGGAAAGTGGTGGATTAAGACTGCCAAGTTCCAAAATCAGCATGATCTCATGAACATTAAGTGACCATGGCAACATTTATGCAAACCAAATTACTTGCTGTATTACACATTTGGCTGCAGGTTGGAATGGCATGAGGGTGAGTAAATTATGACATCATTTTCATCCTTGGGTGAACTATTCTTTTAACCTACATGAGAAATGGGATAATAATGCATACTATTGTATCTACTAATAAAATACTGATTTCCTCAACCATTTTCTGAATAATAAAATAAATCAGTGCAACAGCTTTTCAAATTATTTTAATAAAAATAAATTTGTTTAAAAAAATTACATTGTATAAAAACAGATAAAAAAAATCTGTAAAAAAATTATGAAAGCCTCTAAAATAAAAAATCGTCTCGGTTACGTATGTAACCTCCGTTCCCTGATGGAGGGAACGAGACGTCGTGTCAAAGAAGCGACACTAGGGGTCTCTCTTGAGCGCCGAAAGATACCTCTGATCTATGAAAAAAGGCCAATGAGAGTTGGCGAACAGTATTTGCATACTCCGCCTCCGGATACGGATATAAAGGCGAGAGAAATACGCTCGTTCATTCAGGATTTTTCTGAGGAGCCGGGAGTGTACCTGGCACCTCAGCGGATCGGCTCAGCGACGTGGCCGGGAAGACACGACGTCTCGTTCCCTCCATCAGGGAACGGAGGTTACATACGTAACCGAGACGTTCCCTGTCTGTCGCTCACTTCGACGTCGTGTCGAAGAAGCGACACTAGGGGTCCACTTCAAAACTCGCCATGCGCTGAGCCGTGTACGTGTACTGCTGACACAGAAGCGGGCAGGTATTTGCACGTACACAAGCAACCAACTGTGTTCAGGCTGCACGTACTCTTCCCCAATGCCCCGAAAAAGCGTCAGCATCCTTTTGGTTACCCTAGGGGGGAACAAGGTGACGCTCCCAACTAGGGAATGGGCCAAGCCTGGCTGGGCCTCTTTTTTCTCTGTTTTCTCGGCATAGAGCAAGAGCAGCCGGGGCCCTTACCGCATCGAGGGAAGGGGGTCTTATTCCGAATTCCTATTCATTTAGGGGGAAAAGACCCTGCGGAGGCCACACCCGCCCAGCAGGGGAGGTAAAGGTGGCAAAATACATCACATGGCCACTTTGGGCATGTGAGAGAAAATGGCGCGGTGGTAGATCCAACCTCGAGGAGGGGGGAGTTGCTACAACACGGTGACCGGAGGGCAGTGAAGGACTGCCTAAGGGAGACGCGGGTCAGCTCGTAAGGTGACCGTACCGCAGAAATACACACAGGAGGAGTCCCGTAGGAGGCCTGATCTGTGGAGCACCTATTCCAGTAGGGGTAGCCGGAGGTACCCGTAGTGGACTGGACCAGCACGTTCCTCCTCTGAACTGCTGCGGGCCCGAAGGGCTAGGGAGGAATCAACCAGGGACCTAGGTCCTCTGGGATAAAAGCGCACTCTTTTGCCTTGGCAGAGGGAAACGGCGCTGGAACAAGCGGTTCACCCGGTCAGATCGTCGACGTGTACCGAGTTCTACGGGCTCGGACCTGAGAGAACACGGGACGAGACTGACTCAACCCTGAGATTGTAGAATCTCGTAAAGGTGTTAGGTGCTGCCCAGCCCGCAGCTCTGCAAATGTCTGCTAGGGAGGTGCCCCTCGCCAGTGCCCATGAGGATGCCACGCTCCTAGTGGAGTGGGCCCGAACCCGTAAGGGGGGTGGCACGGCCTGGGTGTGGTAGGCCAATTGAATGGCCTCCACCACCCAGTGAGACAACCTCTGTTTGGAGACAGCGTTCCCTTTCTGCTGTCCTCCAAAGCAGACAAAGAGCTGCTCAGAGCGCCTAAAGCTCTGGGTGCGTTCCAGGTAGGCACGCAAGGCACGTACCAGACACAATAGTGAGAGGGCTGGGTCTGCCTCCTCCTGGGGCTGCGCTTGTAGGTTCACTACCTGATCTCTAAAGGGCATGGTAGGAACCTTGGGCACATAGCCCGGTCGAGGTCTTAGGATCACATGAGTGTCTGCCGGACCGAACTCCAGGCAAGTGTCGTTAGTAGAGAACGCTTGCAGGTCCCCGACCCTCTTGATGGAGGCGAGCGCGATCAGCAGGGCCGTCTTTAGAGAGAGGGCCCTGAGTCCAGCTGATTCTAGCGGCTCGAAAGGGGATCTCTGAAGACCGGCGAGGACCACAGAGAGATCCCAGGAGGGGAACAGGTTTGGCCGGGAGGGGTTTAACCTCCGGGCGCCTCTTAGGAACCTGACGATTAAGTCGTGCTTGCCCAGAGACTTGCCGTCTACTGGGTCGTGGTGAGCTGCGATAGCGGCAACATACACCTTCAAGGTGGACGGGGACAGCCTCCCCTCCAACCTCTCCTGTAGGAACAGGAGCACCGACCTAACTGCGCACCTCTGTGGGTCTTCTGACCGGGAAGAACACCAATTGACGAACAGACACCACTTCAGGGCGTAGAGTTGCCTGGTAGAAGGGGCTCTGGCTTGGTTGATCGTGGCTACGACCGTGGGTGGTAGACCAGCTAGATCCTCCGCGTCCCGTCCAGGGACCAGACGTGGAGGTTCCAGAGGTCTGGGTGCGGATGCCAGAGCGTGCCCCGTCCCTGAGAAAGAAGGTCCTTCCTCAGAGGAATTCGCCAGGGAGGGGCTGTCGTGAGGAGTACGAGGTCCGAGAACCAGGCCCGGGTGGGCCAGTAAGGAGCCACGAGAGTGACTTGCTCCTCGTCCTCCCTGACCTTGCACAGCACCTGTGCAAGAAGGCTCACTGGGGGGAATGCGTACTTGCGCAGCCCCACCGGCCAGCTGTGTGCCAGTGCATCTGCCCCGAGGGGAGCCTCTGAACGAGCATACCAGAGCGGGCAGTGGGATGTGTCTCGGGAGGCAAACAGGTCTACCTGGGCCTTGCCGAACCGTTCCCAAATCAGCTGAACCGAGTGGGGGTGAAGCCTCCACTCTCCGCCAGGCAAGCGTTGTCGTGACAGCGCGTCCGCTACCACATTGAGGTTGCCGGGGATGTGAGTGTTGCGCAGCGACTTGAGTCGGTGCTGGCTCCAAAGGAGGAAACGACGGGCGAATTGTGACATAAGGCGGGAGCGTACGCCGCCTTGGTGATTTATGTACACGACCGCAGTGGTGCTGTCCGACCTGACTAGGATATGTTCGTCCCGAATTAACGGGAGAAACTTCTGCAGGGCCAAAAGGACGGTCAACAACTCGAGGCAGTTGATGTGCCAACGCAGCTGGGCCCCTTTCCAACGGCCTGAGGCTGCGTGCCCGTTGCAAATGGCACCCCAACCCAATCTGGAGGCGTTGGTCGTGACCAAGACGCGTCTGGACACCTGCTGCAGGGGTACTCCAGCCCGTAAGAAACAGAGGTCTGTCCAGGGGTTGAATGTTTGTCAGCAGGCGGGGGTGATTGTTACCCGGTGCGTGCCGCGGCGCCATGCTCGTCTCGGGACTCGGGTCCGGAGCCAGTGTTGGAGCGGTCTCATATGCATCAACCCCAGCGGCGCGACCGCCGCGGAGGATGCCATATGCCCCAGGAGCCTCTGGAAAAGTTTTAAGGGGACCGCTGTGCCTGGCCTGAAGGCGGCAAGGCAGTTCAACACTGACTGGGCACGCTCCTTGGTGAGACGTGCGGACATTGAGACCGAGTCTAACTCCATCCCGAGAAAAGAGATGCTCTGAACTGGAGTGAGCTTGCTCTTTTCCCAGTTGACCTGAAGCCCCAGACGGCTGAGGTGCCTGAGCACCTGGTCTCTGTGGGCGCATAGTAACTCTCGCGAGTGGGCCAGGATGAGCCAGTCATCGAGGTAGTTGAGTATGCGGATGCCGGCTTCTCGAAGCGGGGCAAGAGCTGCCTCTGCGACTTTCGTGAAGACGCGAGGGGACAGAGACAGGCCGAAGGGGAGGACTTTGTACTGATACGCCTGGCCCTCGAACGCAAACCGCAGGTAGGGGCGGTGTCGGAGCAGGATGGAGACGTGGAAGTACGCGTCCTTCAGGTCTATCGCTGCGAACCAATCTAGATGCCGGACGCAGGTTAAGATGTGCTTCTGCGTGAGCATTTTGAATGGGAGTTTGTGCAACGCTCGGTTGAGAACTCGCAGGTCCAAGATTGGTCGTAAGCCGCCACTTTTCTTGGGTATGATGAAGTAGGGGCTGTAGAAACCCTTCTTCATCTCGGTTGGAGGGACAGGCTCTATCGCGTCTTTGGCCAGAAGAGTCACGATTTCCGCACGCAGGGAGTGGGCATGTTCGCCGTGTACTACGGAAAAGCGGACGCCCATGAAGGGGGGCGGGGGCCTGGCAAACTGAATTGCGTAACCGAGTCGGATGGTCCGGGCCAGCCAGCGAGACGGGTTGGGAAGTGAAAGCCACGTGTCCAACCTCTGCGCTAGGGGCACCAAAGGGACGGTCAATTTGGACGTACCCGGCGGGGCTTCACAGCGAGGCGGAGCAGGTAGGGCAGCGTTGGGCGGCGACGAGGCGACCCGCGGCTGAAGTGCTGAGAAAAGACTCAAAGCACTTACCTTGCTCCGTACACCCGGCAGGGGGCGGGTTAGCGACTGAGGAGGAGGTCCTGGGTAGGCGTCTTCTAGACTCGTCGGAACCGGCCGGCCAGGGGACAGTTGTGGGGCTGAAGACGGGTGGTCCGTGTCCAGGAAGCCAGGACTGTTGAGATCTAAGGGCAAAGTGCCATGAGAACGGCATTTGCGGGCCAGGTGACCCAGAGACATAGGAAATAGCTCTTTTATTGAGAATGTGGGTACCACAACCCCATCTAAGTGGGGGCGGCGGCAAATTAAATTGTTTGAAAACAAAAGATTCTCCTTCCGACCCTCCATCGGGGGACGGAGTGGTCTTAACACCTCCGGAGCTAACGTCTGTGTCGCTGGGTCGTCCGTCTCAGGACCGCCTGGGAGCCTTCCGGGTCCTCGAGGGAGTCCGGGAGACGGGGGGCGTCTGCTTCCTGCGGTGTGCTCAAGGGTGGAGGTTTCCAGTTCAACCCCACCCCGACGGCGGCCCAGGCAAGCATGTCGGACATCTGCGGATCCGCCTCAACCTGGGCCTGCTGGCCTGAAGGCGGCAGTCCAGGGGAGGAGTCAGCGTCAGATGCCGCGCTCTCCGACGGAGCGGCGAGCTCATCGGCTTCAAGCTCCAGAGGATAGGCAGAGCGGCCCGGAAGCGAGTCGCCGTTGCCTCGAGGCTGGACGGAGGTAAACGAGCGTGTCGGGGGGCGGGTGGTCCGAGGGGACATGCCCGGCGGAAGCACACCCGCTGCCCTCCCCAAATCACCTCCAGCGCCAACCGCATCGTCCTCAATCCCGTGGGAAGAAGGAGCGATACGGGGGCGCCTGGAGTGGCGTGCTTTCTATTGAAAGTGAGCCGCGACCACAACGTTACCATGGTCATGTTCTCGCAGTGAGAACATGAGCCATCCACAAACGCTGCCTCGGTGTGATCGGCGCCCAGACACACGAGACAGCGCCTGTGGCCGTCAGAAGCGGAGAGCACTCTACCGCATCCAGGAACTACACAGGGGTTGAATGGCATCTTTATAAAGACACGCCCTGAAAAGGGCGTTCAACACCACTATGTATTGCTCTTTTAGAGAAATAAACTCTTTATAAGAAATATAACTCTTTTGGAAGGGAACTCTTTTAACTCTGCGCTGTCGAAGCGCCCAGGGGCAAACTGCACGCCGGCAGAGAAGAGAAAACAGCCGCTGTAGTGCGCCGTAAATCCAACAGCAGCAGAGCGTCAGAGGATCAGAAGCAGGATCAGCAGTGTTACACGCAGCTGTCAGCATAAACACGACCATCGGCTCCGAAGAAAATTACTGAATGAACGAGCGTATTTCTCTCGCCTTTATATCCGTATCCGGAGGCGGAGTATGCAAATACTGTTCGCCAACTCTCATTGGCCTTTTTTCATAGATCAGAGGTATCTTTCGGCGCTCAAGAGAGACACCTAGTGTCGCTTCTTCGACACAACGTCGAAGTGAGCGACAGACGGGGAACTGTATTTATGCCAGGGATCTTTAGCAACTAAAGCCCTGTTCAGATGGCAATTATTTCTCAATGTGACATCTGTAAAAGTACATTTCATGGCTCCTCTGTGATAAAACTCATGCGTTCAGATGACAATTAATCATGGGGAATGAGCAAGACTTTTTGTTGATGACATGATTGCAGTTTCATCAATTCATCAATCAAAATTCATCAATCCACAAACCTTGTCCTCTGTATTTGCATTTATATATGTTTGGAATTACACTAAAATGAAAATAAAAAATGTAAAGCATGAGGGAACTGTGCTTCAAAGCACTGCAGACTTTTACAGCGTACATTTTCCACATACAGCACAAGCCAAAATCCTTGCGAAGAGCAATTAAACAAATCAAGAAACTGTAGGGACAACGCAAGCCATATAAATCTGTCAATGGGTGCAAACATGTTTTGTTACCTGCAACACTTCAGTTGCGTGCTCTCTCCTAAGCATAAATATCACGGACAGTAAAGATAGTTCAAATGAAATTTGAGGAGCTATGGTAAAAAAAAATTAAAAAATCGTACGTTTTATCTATCAAAATGATGGACGTCATTTGGAATTACCTGTCAGTGTTTAAAAAGTGAATGTGGAAATCAACCTGGCAACTTTTCTGGGACTACTCAACCTGTTTAACGAGTAGTCATGCCTAATGTATGAATGTATTTAGAAAATGTTTCTACATTAAAATGTGTTGTATTACAATTTTATTACATTGCTGTCATAATAATGGACTATTTAAAAAGTTTACGTGATTTGGCTCTCGTTTTTTCTTTCCGTTCTACTTAAAGGTTCCCACTCACTGTGGTGGATCGTAAAAGTAATTTTATTATTGTGAATTATTTAAAAAAATCTGTTTAAAATCCTCCAAAATTCACAACTTTCCATTACCATGAGAGCTGTTACCACGCGCAGCATAAATGTACAACACTTAGCAGTGGTCAAAACAGATCTTATTGAGATTATAAACTCAGAGATGTGGATTCAGACAGTAATTAAATTAACACACAACCTTGGTGTTTGTCAAAAAACAGTAGGTAATTTGGCCGGGAATTTTTTCGCAGGAGGTGAGGGAAAAACACCCACATTTCGGATTCAGACAACAATAAAATCACTGACTACCCCATGTAAATGCTGGAATTTCCTCACATCCCCATGTAAAATAATTGCCGTTAGAATAGGGCTTAAGGGTTTACGGTAACTGAGGGTTAGATATATTTTAAAACTGCCAGCTGATCCTGACAGGTAAAGATTATGCTCATACGACTTTTAACCTTTAATGTCTCCCTGCAGACGTTTGGTCTGGGCTCGGTTGTTGTAGGCTGAAGCCCTCTGGGGCAGGACACTGATGGCTTGGTTAAAACGCTGCAGTGCAGTAGGCAGATCTCCAGATTCAGCAGCTAAAACTCCCTGTAGTTCCAGATCTTTCACTTGTTTAATTAGCTCTGGGTCAAACTCACTGTCTGGAGCAAAGATAGAAACATGGTAGGAGTAGAGTTCACAATGAGAATCCATTTTATAGTGTTATTCATTTTCATTACAGACAGACCTGATGTTATTTTGCTTGCTATCTCTCTCTCTCTCTCTCTCTCTCTCTCTCCCTCCATCCCTCCATCCTTTACACTGTTCCATAAAAGCAGCATGCACCATAACAGAGTATGAGTACTGTAAGTCTTAATGTAATCTTAATCTTACCATCATCGGTCAGCTCATCCTCTTGGTTTGACCCAGAAATATCTCCAAATGGGCTGGTAGGGTTAAAAATGGCATGTAAAACTGCTCTGTCATGTGCTGAGGCCATTTTCCTTTGGACAGTGGACTAAAATAATCTAGCAATCCAATATTATGCTTTTTCTAAAGTTCCATGGTTTTATGTGGAAAAGAGGAGTTGCCTGCATAACTTGTTCCAGCACTCAGCACTAGCCAATCAGAGGAAGGGGTGGTATCAGGACTTTGATATGGTGCTACACACCACACATCTGTGTTTGATTAAAACAGCTGTGCAGCTGTTAGATGTCAAAGAACTGCCCGGCTGTTTATTACTGAAAGCAAATGTCAAGATCCTGCTTTTTCTAAGCTTTTTTTAATCTTCAGCCTTTTCTTTCTTTTCTTATCAAACTGACATGCCGTATATGCTACTATGGTCAAAATCAAAAACACACTGTTTTAAAATTGATCAACCTGGTCTTACAGAATCACGTTACTGTTCCTACATGTTTGCAAAATTATTTTTACGTGGCTCGTTGAATGTATCGCTGCACTTTCCTGGTGAAATAAACACAAGAGTTAGGGTTGCACGGTAGACCTGTGCTACGGTAGTATCGCGATACTAAAGCTTCAAAATACTGATGGTGCCACAGTATTTTTTAAACGGCAATACCTTCAATACAGTACAACCATAAGTTATGTTGTATGTGCTGTGGTAAATATAATTTTTGCAAAAACCTTCATTTGAATCAGACCTGCCGGCAATAACATAAAAAACATTGTCTTTTCGAGTGGTGTCCCCTTCATGCAGTGCCCTTTAAGAGTGCAAAATGCCGCCTCTTATATGGTATTGATATTTTTCAATGAGCGGTTTTCCCATGCTTCAAACACACACACGTTTGTATCCCAGTGTGTTAATTTGGCAGTTATGTCTCATAATGGGTCATTTGGATTTAAGTAAAACTTTGGAGACTCAGAAGCTTTTTAAAAAAACAAAATTCACATAGCGAGATTTGGAATAATTTTACGTTTTGCCTGATGAGACCAGGATCTGCCATGAATACCAAAAGAGATTTCAAGCCAAAGGGGGAAACAACAGCAACCTTATTAAACACCTTCGGACACATCCCACTGCTTCTGCAGAATACAAATGAGTTAGTGCTACTTAATTTAACCTAAATGTTTTATCTTATCATTTACAGATTTACTGTTTCTCTGAAAAATCAAATGTGGCACTCGTTTATTTATTTTTTTAAGTACAAATGCATGGTGGCGGTAACTTTACAAAGTTTGCACATATGATTAGATCACGTCCCTGAGACGTGCAATCAAACTGGTGTGTGTGTGTGTGTGTGTGTGTGTGTGTGTGTGTGTAATCTGCACTCACACTGCAATTTTCCAGGAGAGAAGGGCTGAAGCAGCTGCTCAAAACAGTCTTTTCAACATTACAATATCTTTAATTTTATTTTACCAGCAATCAAATAAATCACAGTAATAATGGAATAAAAGTTTAAAGTTTTGCCTTTTGAACTGACTGTTTTTTACATCAAACAAAAAAATGTATTAGGTAACAAGTTAGTCCAATCAACCCTTCTCCCAGTTCATCCATCAGTTATTTTCACCACTTCCGGAGCAATAAATGTAATGGCTAGTTTCTAAGAACCACATTTGCTATGACAAACTGTGTTAAGACTTAACACACTGTCGTGTGGTATCGTGATACTTTAGCTGGTATAGTATCATAAGATATGATTATGGTATCATGACAACCCTAGCAAGAGGTGCTAAAACAATAATAACTTTTATTCGTTTTGCTCTGTTCCTCACACAATGCTATCTTATGACATGAAAACACTTTTACTATAGCACATGAATTGTAAGGCGATAACATTTAATGTTTGTGTTACATAGCCAATTACATTTTTATTACATTTCAGTACAAATTGCATAACTCAGCTGAGTGTTGCACTTGTGATGCAAAGGAATGGGCTTTGAGTCCAAAAAAACATGTGGGTCGACATGTCGATAAGTGAGGTGCATTGCAGTTCAACCGGCTAGCCATTACGGTGAGGTCTATCCTAAGTCCAAGGTTCAGGTAGAGGTATCCCATTTCTTATTTTTGGAGTTGGCATCAGTTCATCCTCTGAAGACCATCGTAATAGACAATGTGTCTAAAAGTGATGTCTGGCTGGCACAGGCTGCAGTAAGTTGTCATCGCTACTTACAGTAGTCCGACTCCAAGCAGGAACTGTGGTGGATCTGGATGGCTTTGGGATATGAATCCCAAGGTTAAGACAGGGAAACAAACAGAATAATATTAGCGTAGATGCTTTTCAATTTATTACAGATTTAGAGATCACGAGAAGCATCTCCAGTTCTGGAAGACCTAACTAAAATTATAGCCTAATTTAGCCTAATGCAGCCTATAGCCTAATGCAGCCTAATTGTGAGTTGATAGATAAATTGGGTACATGTCTGGCTGAATAGATGAGTCTTTAATTTAGACTTAATCTGAGTGAGTGTATCTGCATCCCAAACAGTGTTAGGGAGACTATTCCATTGTTTAGGAAGCAAATGGGAAAAGGATCTACTTCATTTTATGGATTTTGGTATTCTAAGAACTATTAACAGGCCATAATTTTGCAATCGTAATGAACGTGATGAATATAGCATGGTAGTAGGTCACTTATATACAGTGAAGCTAGATCATTCAAAGCTTTGTACGTAGTTAAAATAATTTTTAAATTAATACGAAATTTAATAGGTAGCCAATGTAATGATGGTAAAAGGTGGCTAATATGATCATATTTCTTGGTTCTAGTCACCACTCTATCCGTTGCATTTTGAACCAATTGAAGTTTATTTATTTAACTTGCTGAACATCCTCCCAGTAATGCATTACAATAATCTAATCTCCACTTTGGAGAAAAAAGAAAAAAAGTTTGCCACATCAATACATGCAAGTATATTGAAATGTAAATTCAATATGTTAAACTGCTTATTACTTATGTAAATGCATTGTAAAAGTCTCCTGTTTACATGAAATAATAGCACAAATTGCGACTGTAAGCAAAGATATTCCATTTTTTTTTTTTACACATTTTCGTTATGGACATAAAATCACCATGGCCTCTTCTGTTTTCACCCCATGCACCATTTCTCACAGGTATACAGTCAAGCTTTGGTCTGATTGGAGCCTTAATTAAGAATATCTGTACTGGGTGTTAGTCATAATTTTTTACCCATATTTCCCTTTTTAAAATTATAGCAGGTTGATTGTTGGATCACTCTCTTACTGCCTTGTGAAAAACACTGATGATGACAAATGAACAAATGAACACAGTACAGAAAGCATGTCCCTTTGCCCCTCTACCACTGATCTGCCTAACAGCTGCATATCTCTTGAGCCTAAATTAGCATACATTTACATTGCAAATCTTATTATATTCAATCTCTTTTTCAAAGTAGGCCAGTTTCTCTCTCTCTCTCTCTCTCTCTCTCTCTCTCTCTCTCTCTCTCTCTCTCTCTCTCTCTCTCTCTATATATATATATATATATATATATATATATATATATATATATATATACATACACACACAGTACTGTGCAAAAGTCTTAGGCATAGCAATCAAAATCAAATCACTTTATTGTCACTCAACCATATACACGAGTGCAACAGTAGGTGTAAGTCTTGTGTGCAGTTCCGTGCAACTTAGCAGTCATGACAGTGATGAGTCATATACCAATCTACAATAAACATCAGATTTATACAACACAATTTACATATCTAATATACACATAATTACTCAACACATAATTCAATACAAATAATAATATACAATGTATAGTATACAATACACACAGTATAGAATACACATACATACAATATAGAATACACAGTATACAATAAAAATAGTATATAAAATATATACAGTAGGTTGTATTGTGCTGTATTGACATTCAGGCTGCCGGTTGATAGACAGTTGCCAGTGTATTAAGAGAGAATATAATTATGATAGTACAGTGTGAGATTAAAGTGCAGTGCTGATGCATATTGATTGTGACAGATCAAGAGTTCAAAAGTCTGATTGCTTGGGGGAAGAAGCTGTCATGAAGTCAGCTGGTGCGGGTCCTGATGCTGCAATACCGCCTGCCTGATGGTAGCAGTGAGAGCAGACCATGGGTCGGGTGGCTGGAGTCTCTGATGATCCTCCAAGCATTTTTCACACACCACCTGGTATAGATGTCCTGGAGGGATGGAAGCTGACCTCTGATGTGTCTGGCAGTCTGCGCCACCCTTTGCAGGGCTTTGCGGTTTAGGGCAGTGCTGTTGCCGTACTAGGCGGTGATGCAGCCAGTGCCACTGTAGAACCATGTGAGGACGTGGTGGTTCATTCCAAACTTCCTCAGCTGTCTCAGGAAGTAGAGGCAATGGTGAGCCTTCTTCACAACGACCTCAGTGTGGACAGACCATGCAAGTTCCTCATTGACGTGGACACAAGGAAGCTGCTGACTCACTCCACTGGTGCTCCATTGATGGTGATGGGGCTGTGTTCTTTGTCTTTACTCCTGAAGTCCACCACAAGTTCCTTGGTCTTGCTGACAATGAGGGAATGGTGGTGCTCCTGACACCAGCATGTCAGAGTGTGCACCTCCTCTCCTTTGGCTGTTTCATCATTGTCAGTGATCAGCTTTAGTGTGTCAATAGGAAATATACATTTTAGACTCTCAAACATTTATTTTGCAAATAGAATAGAAGAATAGGGAGCCCTGCAACCGATGGCATGTCCCCCACAGAGTCCCCCACAGAATATTGGTTCAGTCTGGGAATATAAGAAGAGACAGAAGCAACTGTGACAGCTAAAACCAAGAAAATCTGTGTCCAGGTGTACCTAGGAGATTTGGTGCTTTTTTTGAAGGCATAGGTTGTCACACCAAATATTGATTTAGCTTTTTATGTTTACTGGACTTTGTATGACATTAAGTGATAAATCAAAACTATTTATAACTATATACTGTAAATATATATATATATATATATATATATATATATATATATATATATATATATATATATATATATATATACACTCCAGTTTTCAACAGTGGAAGTCTAATTAATCTGCTCAATAAAATGATGTGACAGCAAATGACATACAGAACATTCAACTAATTATTAAAAATTAAACAAATTTCTATGGTGAAAATCTATAGTGTCTAAAAATCTGAAGCGATGCAGACAAAATGGTAACATACTATATAATTCTGAAATTCACATACATTTTTTTTATTATTAATCTTTGCACTTAAATTGGTAAACTGATAAATGATGAATTGATAAAAATGAATAATGAGAAATGTTGCATCAATCAGAAATATAAGCACAAAAAAGGAAGCATTTTCATTATTGGTCTCAAGCTTTTTGACCCCATATAATATGAAGGATATATACTGCTTATACTGTATATACTTATACACTGCTATTTATTTACAATAATTAAAGATGTCAATCTGTATTCTCTGCATTGCCAAACCCAGCATGAGGAACTGAAAATACAAACGAGCTCCTGCTAAGGACAATGATGATTAATTTATACATTTACATAATATTAGCAGCACCAAAAAGGCAACACAGCTGGTGCCAGGACACAATCACATTAAAGCTGAGAGTAATTATGTGAAAGTGAGCGAGATACATAGTGTATAGCTAGGGAAGTGTGGAACTGGAACGAACAGTAATCAAGGTGAAATATATGTCAAATAGAGATCAATCAATTAAGCAGCTGTAATATACCTGTTATACCAATGAGTGCACTTGAAGGCATTGAGATGGTAAAATCTGCAGTTAATCTTTGATTAACAGTCCAGAAGTGTCATTTGAATGAGGGGATGGCTTGCTAAAAATGAGGATGGCATGACAAAGCAAAAGACTTGTCTGACAGGGAGAACTGTGTTTGCATACTGTTTCTTTATTTCCAACTGAAACATTTGCTCAGAGCCAAATGAGGGCGCTCTGGGATTGTGAATTTCCTCCTCTCGTAATATCATTCTTTATATACAGTATATATAGCATGATACTGAATGATTAGCATATTAACATTAACATTCATCATACCATGGTATTAATATGATATTCCACAGTACAGTGCTTCAAAGAGTATAAGAAAAATAATAGAGAGACAAAGAGAGAAAAATAACTAAACACCCATGGCATTATTATTATGGTAATATCTGCTGGAATTATCTTAATTAATACAAACTACAAACTACAATTAACATCACAAATCATTTTAATCAAGTTTTAATAAGGTTTTAGGTTGCACTTTATTTTACTGTCCCATTCAAAATGTACTATATAATTACAAAAATTACAGTAATTACTAGATACTAACCCTAAACCTTACCCCAACCCTAACCTTATCCCATATTAGGTACATGTAGTTACCTAATATTACTCTGCACAGTCTTGTACACTGTGAGTATACTGAAAGTATATGTACTGTAATATAAAGTGTAATCAAGTTTTAAGCTTGGACCATTGCAAATAAGAACAAAAAAAAATGTAGTCCATTGTCATGTAAAAAAAATATTTAATTTTTTTTACATGAAATATACAAATTTACCTTGGTTAAAGGGCAATTTTAAAAATACTTGAAAAAAAAAGAACTTTAAAACATGCACACAAAAAAGGATTACAAACAAAATTCCATTGAATTTAATTGAGTAATCTTAATAAAAAATTAAATAAAGATATATATTTTAATTGTATTAATCAAATTTTGTTAAACATTACACAATTGAATATGAAATTTAAATGCACAAATCTAAACAAATGGGCCAAAATATTTTTGGATCGCACCAGTTGTGTAAAAAAAAATATATTTCTTTATTAATTAATTTATTTATTTAATATTGTGCTCCATAAAGCACTGTCACAAGTTCTATTGGTTCACACTGATATCAAGCATTTTTCTGACAATCACATGAGAATGTAATAATCTAAAGTTTATTTATATTTATTGTGAAAGCAAAAAAAAATCATTTCCACTTGGATTTGTTTGAAATATATTTTACAGTAATTGTTCACCCAAAAATGAACATTCTTTTATTAATTAAAATGAAAAAAAAGTGAAAATATTTGTTTGTTTGTTTTATTTGTGTTTTTCTTTTTGGAGCTTGACAGCCATTGTCACTCTGAACAGATATTGTATGGAAAAGATATTCTATAGAATCTTATTCAGAAATCTCCTTTTGTGTTCCACTGAAGAAAGAAAGTCATTTGGGCGTGGCATGAAGGGGGTAAGTTAAAAAATACAACTTTCTATTATGGGTGAACTTTTCCTTTAACTACTGAAGCCATTAAGCTCTCACCATAAGCAGGTTATGATGGTGGTCTCACAGATTAAAGATTATCAATATACATATATATAAACATATATTGTGAAATATACAGAGAAGTGACTATGACTTTGCCACAATACCACAACCAGCTAAATGCCTCAAAAATCTAAATTCAAGAGAGACACTGTCTTGTGTGTGTGCATATACGTGGATGTGTATGAATATTTGTACTGTTATGCTAAGTGGTGTGGTGTGAATGTGACCATTAGCAGCAAGTGTCTGCAAATGTCACTGCATCAGCACCACTTTTCCTGATTATGGCAATACCAGCTGACATCTGTTCATTCACAGACAATAAAGCCATGCCATGGCTGTAGGACAAGAGAAAAATTAAGTAGGAATAAAGGCAAGTCCAACTTAGAGACGGCAGCTTTAGAGATCATTTAATCCTGAGTCAAAGAGAATATTTCTTGTTTATTTTTTTAACAGGGGAGTGTGGAAAACATGCATATCTAATGAAATTCAGTATGAATTCACACATGTTGTGTCTAAATTGTCATACAGAGAACATGGCAAGAACAGTGTGAGCAGAGAAATCATGCGGCTGTCTGCCATGTTTGGAGCAGCTTTGGGTACACTTTATTCTAATTCAAAAATTTTATCCTGTATACAGTATATGATGCATTACAGTATACAAGTTTTCTTAAAGCATTAAAAGCTATTCATAAATCCTCATAATACACATTTTAATTTTGTATATTGTAACCACAGTTATAATACATTTACCTAACACTTGCCTGTTTATGGTTACAATATAATACTTAATGTTATGCACAATGGCATGGTAAAAATGTCATAATATGACATTTTACCATGCATATCCGCCTATCTACTTTTATCCCGATTAAACTGTGTGCTTTACCGTACACATTTTTTTACATGGATCTTTGCATCGATCTCAAACCACTGGTGATCAGGAACTACCACAACAACAACAACAACAACAACAACAAATAATTGCAGCATGGCATTACCTCAAGTTATCATTAATTTCACCACATTTCACATGTCTACTATAGCTTCTTCCATCAACAGTGAGGAATTTGCATGTGATTAATGTAAAGAATTAGTCAAGCTGATGGACAAGATAAATTAGTTAAGCTTTCCGGATGATAGTGGAGGTCAGTGAGAAAGAGAAGCTGGTGGATACTATTTTGGATGCGGGTAGTACAGCGATTAACACACACACAAATTGGTTTCGGCTGTAGAGCCCCTACAGCAGGGTGTTTAGATAACATCTCGGCAGCATACTCATAGCAAAGCTACACCACACTCCCATTCCTGCTAGAATGTCCAATCAATTCTCCCCACTCAGTTATGCACCCACTGTGAATCATGTTGAAAGCACCCTTGTTATTGGTGACACTATTGTAAGAAATGTGGAAATAGAGACTCTAGCCACCATTGTTGAATGCATTTCAGGTGATCGAGCATCTGACATCAGATCAAATTTAAAAGTGCTGGCTAATGCTAAATGTAGATTTTCTAAGATTGCTATTCATGTCGGCACTAACAGAGTCTGGCTTTGCCAGTTGGACATAGATAATGTTAAAGAGGTGTGTGAACTTGCAAAAACTATGTCAGGCACTGTAATATGTTCTTGCCCCCTCCCTGCCCAGTGTGGTGATGAGATTTATAGTAGATTAGTGTCAATGTCTGGATGTCTGAGTTGTGTCCGGAGAATTGCATAGGTTCATAGACAAATGGATGATTTTTTGGGGGAAGACCTGACCTACAAAAGAGAGACAGACTCCATCCCTCCAGATAAGGTGCCATTTTCCTCTAAAGAAATATGGATTATAATCTTAATAGTTATTTTTTGATTAACTGGGGCCCAGGTCAATAAGCAGACACATCTAAACATCTGCTAACAGCCTTGAGACATCACATAGGTCACATCCACTGCAACAAATAGAGAATGTATCACCTATGTATAGAGACTGTGTCTGTTCCCCAAACTACAAAATATATTACCCTCATGCTAGACCCAATACTGACTAAACTCACAAGAGGTGTTTCCTGTAATCTCAGAAACTCTTCTTAATATTATTAACTCCTCATTATCCTTAGGGCATGTCCCAAGAAACATTAATCTGGCAGTTATTAAACCATTATCAAGAAACCACAGCTTGATCCTGTTGCGAAGATGCCGGGGCAGTTGTGTTAATATCCATGCAATATCCATGTGTTAATATCCTGTCTTTAATGACAGTATAAATGGTAAAACAAAGTAGCAAATAAAGGGAAAACAAAAGGCAAGCAAAGGTTCGGTACACAGGATGACAGTCCAGAATGGCAAACTAAGTAAATCAGAGAGGCAGTCCGGTAAACAGGCATAAAATCCAAAATCTCACAAGCAAGCTGGGAAATACGAGAAAACAACTGGACTTCCTGTTGCTGACAGCACGCTGCACGAGAGTTTGTTTGTAGCCTGCTTAGGCTGCTTAGCATTGCTTATTCTTATTCTCAAACGTTCATTGTTATATTCATCGTTATATCCTTTGTCATTTTACCGCCTTTCAGATTGTTCAGTTTTTCTACTGTTTCATCTGCATGTATTTTACCTGTTGCTGCTGGCACCTAGCTAGAGTCTGTGTTTGTAGCCTGCTCGTTTTTTTTTAGCATCTCTGCTATTGTTTGACATCAAATCAAATTTACAAGTGCTGGCTAATGCTAAACGTAAATTTTCTAAAATTGTTATCCATGTCGGCACTAATGATGTCCGACTTCATTGGAAAAGCCGGACATCATTTTGGAGAGTTGGAGTTCACTAAAGATAATGTTAAAGAGGTATGCGAATTTGCAAAAATGATGTCAGGCACTGTAATATGCTCTGGTCCCCTCCCTGCTCGTCGGGGTGATGAGGTTTATAGTAGATTAGTGTCACTGAATGGCTGGATGTCTGAGTGGTGTCTGCAGAATAAAATAGGATTTATAGACAATTGGAAGAGTTTTTGGGATAGACCTGACCTGCTAAAGAGAGACAGACTCCATCACTCCAGGGAAGGTGCCACTTTCCTCTCTAGTGATTTGGCTCAGAGTCTTAATAATTATAGTATTTGACTAACTGGGGCCCAGGTCAGGAAGCAGACAAACTGGTTAATCCAAACGTCATCTAGCTGCCTTGAGACGTCACACAGGTCCTAGATATCTCATAGAGACTGTGTCTGTTCCCTGAACTACCAAACACAATACATTCACTAAATCATTTAGAAAAAATATGATTAAGGTCAAACTTGAACAAAACAAACAAATTAAAAATACACATCATATAAAAATAGGGCTTACTAATCATTAGATCTCTTTCTACCAAAGTACTAATTGTTAGTTAAATAATTACAGATCATAGATTGGATGTGCTCTGTTTGACTGAAACATGGCTTAAACCGGATGAATATATTAGTTTAAATGAATCTACTCCTCCAGGTTATTGTTATAAACATGAGCCTCATCTGAAGGGTCGAGGAGGAGGTGTTGCTACAATTTACAGTGAAGTTTTTGGTGTTACTCAGAGGACAGGATCTAAATGTAAGTCTTTTGAACTAATAATGCTTAATGTGACACCATCAGATATACATAAAAAAATCTCTGTCGTCTTTTGTCTTTGCTACAATGTATAGATCACCCGGGCCTTATTCAGATTTCATTGGTGAATTTGCTAATTTTTTTTATCAGATCTTGTAGTTACTGTAGATAGAACTTTAATTGTTGGTGACTTCAACATTCACATAGATATTGAAAATGATACATTGGGATTAGCATTTATCGATATTCTCAATCAAACATCTTGGATTATTACCTCGCCTCTTGTATGCTGCAATCGGCTAATTTTACTCAATCTACACCACGCTATCATTCAGGAAGAACTATTTTTCGACCACTAAAGATAGCTTCCCTAATAATCTTCCAGATCTATCTCATACACTCAATAAACCAAAAAGCCCAGAAGAACTTGATGAAATTTCAAAAAATATAAATGCAGGCTTCTCTAGCACTCTTGATATTGTAGCCCCACTTCGATTAAAGAAATAAGCCCTGCACCATAGTACAATGATCACACTCATGCTCTCAAGAGAGCAGCTCAGAAAATGGAGCGCATGTGGAAAAATACAAAATTAGAAGTATTTTGTGGTGCATGGAAGGATAGTGTCTGTAGATACAGACAGGCACTAAAAGCTGCCAGGTCAGCATATTTTAGTAAACTCATAGAAAATAACCACAACAATCCTAGATGTTTATTCAGTACTGTGGCTAAATTGGTTAGGAATAAAACCTCAACAGAACATGATATTACGTCGCAGCACAAGAGTAATGACTTCATTAATTTCTTTACAGATAAAATTGAAATAATCAGAAATAAAATTGAAAAATATGCAATCATCTGTCATAGCACCTCAGAAAACAGTGTCTAATAATTTTCCACACATGCAACTTCAATCCTTCTCTGTCATAGGTCATTAAGAGCTAACAAAACTTATCCAAACATCAAAAGCCACAACATGTTTGTTAGATTCTATACCAACTAAGCTCTTAAAAGAGGTATCTCCTGTAATTTCAGAACCTCTTCTTAATATTATTAACTCCTCGCTATGCTTTGGACATGTCCCAAGAAACTTTAAAATGGCAGTTATCAAATCGCTTATTAAGAAGCCACAACTTGATCCTGGAGAACTGGCTAATTATAGACCGATTTCAAATCTCCCGTTTATGTCAAAAATACTAGAAAAGGTAGTATCCACCCAAATATGTTAATTTCTACAGAGAAATAGTATATATGAATAATTTTAGTCAGGATTTAGGCCTCGTCACAGTATAGAGACTGCACTTATCAGAGTTACAAATGACTTGCTCTTATCATCTGATCACGCTGCATTTCTCTTCTAGTGCTTTTAGATCTTAGTGCTGCATTTGACAAGATAGATCACAACATTCTCTTGAATAGGTTAGAGAATTAAGTTGGCATTTGTGGAGTTGCATTAGCATGGTTTAGGTCATATTTAGCAGACTGCTACCACTTTGTCTATGTAAATGAGGAATTGTCAAACCAAAAAAAAGTAAAATATGGAGCGCCACAGGGATCAGTTTTAGGGCCTCTGCTTTTCTCCATGTATATGCTTCCCCTGGGAGATATTATCAGGAATCGTGGAATAAGTTTCCACTGCAATGCCGACGATACACAACTTTATATTTCTTCAAAACCTGATGAGATTTCACAATTTTCCAAACTACGAGTGTATCAATGAAATAAAAGATTGGATGGCTACACAATTCTGACAAAACAGAGGTACTCTGTTGGTGACTCTCGATGGATGTACTGTTACATCATCTTCAACAGCAAAGAACTTAGGTGTTATATTTGATACCAATCTGTCCTTTGAAAATCAAATTACCAATGTTTGTAGAACAGCATTCTTCCACCTAAGAAATATTGCTAAATTAAGGCACATGCTCTCTGTTGCTGATGCCGAAAAACTAATTCATGCATTCATGACCTCAAGAGTAGATTATTGCAATGCATTACTGGGAGGGTGTCCAGTAAGATCAATAAATAAACTTCATTTGGTTCAAAATTCAGCAGCCAGAGTGCTAACGTGAACCAAGAAATATGATCATATTAGCTCCATTTTATCATCGTTACATTATCTACCTGTTAAATTCCGTATGAATTTTAAAATTCTGTTAACTACATACAAAGCTTTGAATGGTCTAGCTCCGCAGTACTTAAATGACCTTCTACCACGCTATATTCCATCACGTTCATTACGATCGCAAAATTCTGGTATGTTAATAGTTCCTAGAAAATCAAAATTCACAAAAGGAGGTAGATCCTTTTCATATTTGGCACCTAAACTATGGAATAGTCTCCCTAACACTGTTCGAGATGCAGACACACTCTCTCAGTTTAAGTCTAGACTAAAGACTCATCTATTTAGCCAGGCATATACCTAATTTATCCTCCAACCCACAGTTAGGCTGCTTTAGTTGTGTCTGCCAGAACCAGAAACTAGAAACATTGATCATGATTTAAAACTCTGCAATAAATTGAATGGCATCTATGCTAATATTATTTTATTTGTTTCCCTGCATCAACCTCGGGACTCCTATCCTGAGGTCACCAGAACTGGCTGGATCCAGCACCATTCCTGCTTCGTGTTGGACTCCACTGCTACGTGTCGCTGAGTGATGATGACTAAATGCAGCTAATGCCAGCCAAACATCACTTCAGTCTATTATGATGGACTTCAGAGGATTAACTAATGCCAACTCCAACCATAAGACATGGGATACTTCATATGCCAGTGTCTGAACCTTGGATATAGGATGGACCTGTCACCATTCACTGTTGTCTGGCCTGTGTTTCTCCCCTATCAACTGTTCCCGGATTACACTTCCCATAATTCCCTGTCTTGTTCTAAGCCCTGCTCTTGGTTCCCTGTGTTTTTTTCTGTAACGAGGCAGACAAGGAATGAGGATCTAAATGCAGCTTTTAATGAAAAAAACAAAACAAAAGATGATCCAGGTAACTTCTGGAGAATATAAAGGAAAACAAAAACACAGGGAACCAAGCGCAGGGCTTAGAATAAGACAGGAATACATTCAACAACTGACAGAGACTGAACAGAAATCAGGGCATGATATACACAAATACTAATGAGAAAATAAAACACAGGTGAGGAACAATGGGGAACAGCTAGAGGTGATGCGTGCAGGGAATTATGGGAAGTGTAGTCTAGATGACAGGGGAGAAACACAGGCCAGACAACAGTGAATCGTGACAGGACCACACCGAACCTCACCGAAATTACTGCCCAGGTTGAACTGCGTTTCACATCCCTGATCTCTGCCTGCATCACCTCGGTCTATTGATGGACTACGATCTTTAAATGGAATGCATAGACTAACAATTGCCAACAAAAGCCTTCATCAGCCAGTTAACAAGGACAGTTACATCTATGTGAACTTCTGCATTTAATTCAGGATGGACTTCAAAGACATTGGTCATTAATCTTATAGTTCAAACTAAATTGATGTTTAAACACTGACCCTTAACACTTACTTAGTTTAATAATTTTAAACCATGACTTTAACTATACATAAGATATAGTTAAATATATCCCACAGTGAGTCTGGTTTCTCCCAAGGTTATTTTTCTCCATTAATCAATATCTTATGGAGTTTTGTGTTGAATTAATATTCACGAGTTACGTTGATAATTTTACAATGTGACTTTCTTTTTAGATTTTTATTCTGTTGAAGCACATCTATGATGCCTAAAAATGCTGTCTTGGTAGGCATATCTCTAGTGCTTAGAACGGAGCCAATGTGTAGGTTGAACTGCCATGGTTTTCAACATTTAGACAGCACTCTGCTTGAGTGAAGTCTTAAAAATTTTCGCTATATTCTTCTTAGAAATGTGAGTGATGACATTTCTGCTGTGATTCAAGCCTTTCCACGACACTTAACACATGCAGAGAAACTCTGCATAAAAATGCCATTGATGTATTTATTTATTTTAGTAATGTGATTGCATTGTAAGTGGTGTCATTGCACAGCATGAGCAATTTATGATTCACTTAAAAATAAAAATGCAGAATTTTAATGTGAAACTATCAAAGGAAAACAGTCAAGCACACACATAGCATTTCTGCTCTCTCATTTCGAAGTAACACAAGCATTTGAGATAAAAGTACAAATGAGTCGTTATTCAATCTGTCTTTAACCACCTTTTGCACCTTCAACACCTGTGACAGGGTGGAGGGTGGGGCCGGGTTGTGATTTTTACACACCCGGTCCCTTATCAGGCTAATCAAGCCTCCTAGAGGGATAAAGGCAGACTGCGGACAGTGGTGCGACAGAGAGAGAATGTTTACGGGCAGCCGTCCGTCCTATATGTGTGTTTGTGTCTTTTGGTTTCAGTTTTTTCCCAAAAAATATTATTTATATTGTTCCTTTACAACACCGTTTTTTTCTTTAAACACATTTTGAATAACCTGCAAAAGGTTTTACAGATTAAAGTGAATTCAGCATGTCCAACATATTTCTGATGTTAAGTCCCTAAACATAAATATTTAATTCCGAGGTTGAAGTTTGATTAATTATGTGATTAATCATGATTAATTACTGAAAATTGTGCGAGTAATAAGTTAAAAAATTGATTCCCATCCCTAATATACTGTATATTTATCTAATATATATATATATATATATATATATATATATTAGATAGATAGATACCCCTTTAAGAAAGTAACTAGGATCACTTTTTATATTTATATCAACTTTAAAAGGTTTTAATAGGTACATCTCTCTCTCTCTCTCTCTCTCTCTCTCTCTCTCTCTCTCTCTCTCTCTCTCTCTCTCTCATATATATATATATATATATATATATATATATATATATATAAAGTACTATAGGATAGTTAAAATACATTATCATGGCAGAAGACAAGTAAAGCAAACAATTCAAAATTAGACAATTCAAAATGTGGCTTTAAAAGACAAAATATTGTTTTTATATCCATTTAATTGACCATAACCATTTTACTGCCATATTTCCAACTGATCTATTTTAAATTGTTGGTCTTTATATGCATGCGTCAGACGTACGCTTTTGGAGTGTCTCACTTGTTTTTAGCGTCTTTAGTCCTAAGCGCTGTGTTTTATGATGATGTGTCAAGTTAAACAGTTTGAAACTATTCTCGTTGACTATTGTAATGCTTTGACAGGCTGGAGGGCGGGGCCGGGTCGTGATTCTACACACCCGGACCCTTATCACGCCAATTAAGTCTCTGAGAGGGATAAAGACCGACTGCGGAAGGTGGCACGACGAGTGAGAGATCGTTTACGGTCAGCTGTCTGTCATGTGTGTGTTTGTGTATTTGGTTTCAGTTTTACATTAAACTATTATTTATATTGTCAAGCCGGTTCGCACCACCTCCTTTCCGGGTATTTGGCACCAGTGTAAAGGGATTTAAAGGGAAATATACAGCCTTTAAGTGAAATGTTAACTAAGCTTGTATTCATGACCATCCGAGAATAAGTCACATGATAAAATAAATTTCTCACACAAAAAAAGATCACACCCCATGTTAACAAGTTCCACTTCAACTCTCTCACTTCTAAGTGCTTCGGTTGCTTGTTATTTTCAGTTACAAAAATAATGTCATGGAGTGGATGTCATTTTAATCCTGAGGGGATTCTGCTGTGTATTGACTCTGTGGGAGAATGTGACATCAAAGCCTTCAGTAGCTAATCCATGCCTGCACCATGGAGTTAAACAGAGTTTGGGAAGTGTGGATACCTGGGTGGTGGTGCTGCAAACTATTGCGGTGCAGACGGGTGGCTGTTGCTTGGCTAAGCAGGGGCATTTTGAGCAGGATTAGAGGGGAGTAATCCGCTCAAAGACGTAGTGAGAAATATGTATACAAACACACACACATATAGGGGGCTTGAGCTTATAAACAAACTGGCTCTATTCTAAACTGAGCTGTCTCGCTGACTACTGCCTTGGCAGCTACATTACAAGGGGGCATTCACACCAATTAAGTTCAAAAACAGCTAGAAATACAACAACATTAAATCCAACTGAAAACTAAACGATTGCATCGGTTATGCCCAAGTGATGAGCAGCAATCCAAGTGCTTGTTTACCAACCTCTGCCTTTCAGCAAATCGGATTGAGATAATGGGCCAGTGTTGGATTAATTATCATGATTTAAGTTGATAATTTTACAATGTGACTCCTCTTTTTAGTTTTGTAATCTGTCAGAAGAACATCTATGATGCCTAAAAATGCTGTTTTAGTAGGCATCTCACTAGGGCTTAGAACAGAGCCAATGTTTAGATTAAACTTCCATGGTTTTCAACATTTAGACAGAACTCTGCTTGAGTGAAATCATAAAAGCTTTCACTATATTCTTCTTAGAAATGTGAGTGATGACCTTTCAGCTGTGATTCAATCTCACATTAATTAAGGCATTGCACAAAAGTTTAGAAAGGATGAAGATTGAAAGAAAATGAATACAGCCTCTCCACAACACTTAAAGGTGCAGTATGAAAGATTCAGAAACCCTTGTTAAGTGAACTGCAGCCAGCTTCCTTTTCCTCGTGCTCTTGCTCGAGCACATATTCCATAGGGACATGAGCATCAGCCAAAACAATGACGTAACGTCCTCGGCGTCGCCTGATGCCTGATGCCCAGGGGAGGGGACGTCGTAAGTGGTGTGCAAGGAAGCGAAAGCATGGCAAGAGGGCGGGGGTCCATGCTTGGCTAAAAACAAACCCTAGTCGGCCGGCTCTCCCATCTATCCTGCTCTCAAATGTTTGCTCCCTGGACAATAAACTGGACTACATCCGACTCCAGCAGACTACGCAGCGTGAGCTTAGAGACTGCTGTGTCTTTGTTTTCACGGAGATGTGGCTCAGCCTCAGAGTTTCGGATGCCGCCATTCAGCTAGACGGGCTCGCCTCGCTTCGTGCTGACAGAAATGCAGCTCTGTGCGGTGAGACTCGTGGCGGTGGCTTGTGTGTATACATCAACACGGAATGGTGCAATAACTCTACGCTAGTCTCTAGTTACTGCTCATTGCTGGTGGAGCTTGTGACTATTTTATTTACCATGGGAATTGACCACTGTTATTATAACCAGAATTTACATTCCCCCCAGCACTAACGCTAAGGAAGCGCTCTGTGATCTGTATGGGGCTATGAGTGAACTGCAGAACGCTCACCCTCATGAACTGTTTATTGTCGCCGGAGATGTCAACCATGCGAATCTCAAAACAGTGCTCCATAAATTCCATCAGTATGTGGACTTTGCAACGAGAGGGGGAACATGCTTGATCTTGTTTACACAAACATCCCAGGCGCATACCGGTAGGAGCCTCACCCCCACCTCGACTACTCAGACCACATCTCTGTTATGCTAATTCCAGCATACAGACCGCTTGTCAGATGCACAAAACCGCTCCAGAAGCAGGTGAAATTCTGGTCAGCAGGAGCCATCTCTGCTCTTCAGGACTGTTTTGAGTGTACTGACTGGCACATGTTCAGGGAGGCTGCAACATATAGCAACTCTACCAACTGGACAGCATCAGTGACCAGCTACATCAGCAAGTGCATTGATGATGTCACCTTCTCCATGACCATCACCACACGCTCCAACCAGAAGCTGTGGATGACAGTGGAGGTACATGTGCTGCTGAGGACCCGAGACTCCACCTTCAGAGCAGGCGACAAGGCTGCCCTAAGAACATCGAGGGCCAAACTGTCCCGGGCCATCAGAGAGGCAAAGTGTGCACACGCCCAGAGAATCCACAATCACTTCCAGGACAGCGGCGACACACGGCGCATTTGGCAGGGCATCCAGGCCATCACCAAGTACAGGACAACATCAGTTGCCTGTGACAAAGATGCCTCCCTTCCAGATGCGCTAAACAACTTCTATGCTAGATTTGAAGCACAGAACGTCATGGTGGCGAGGAAGACCATCCCTCCTCCCAACGACCAGGTGCTCTGTCTTACCACAGCTGATGTGAGGAAAACTCTACATAGAGTCAACCCATGGGAGGCTGCTGGACCAGACAACATTCCTGGCAGAGTGCTCAGAGGATGTGCAGACCAGCTGGCAGATGTTCTTACCGACATCTTCAACATCTCTCTGAACAGCACCGTCATTCCAACGTGCTTCAAGGCCACCACCATCGTTCCCATGCCAAAGAAGTCTTCAGTGTCCTGTCTCAATGACTACCATCCCGTCGCACTCACACTCATCATCGTGAAGTGCTTTGAGAGGCTCGTCATGAGGCACATTAAGACCCAGCTGCTCCCCTCACTAGACACACTGCAGTTCGCATATCATCCAAACTGTTCAACAGACGATGCCATCGCCACCCCCTTCCATCTGGCCCTCACCCACCTAGATAAAAAGGACTCATATATTTGAATGCTGTTCATAGACTTCAGCTCAGCATTCAACACAATAATTCCTCAGCACCTGATTGGAAAGCTGAACCTGCTGGGCCTGGACACCTGCCGCTGCAACTGAATCCTGGACTTCCTGACTGGGAGACCTCAGTCAGTCCGGATCGGGAACAGCATCTCCACCACCACCACACTGAGCACTGGGGCCCCCCGGGGCTGTGTGCCATGTCCACTGCTGTTCACTCTGCTGTTCACACAACTGTGAAGCAATGCACAGCTCGAACCACATCATTAAGTTTGCCGATGACATGACCGTGGTGGGTCTCATCAGCAAGAACGACGAGTCAGCATACAGAGAGGAGGTGCAGCGCTAACGTACTGGTGTAGAGCCAACAACCTGTCTCTGAATGTGGAAAAAACAAAAGAGATTGTTGTTGACTTTAGGAGAGCACAAGGTGAATGCTCTCTGCTGAACATCGATGGCTCCTCTGTGGAGATCGTCAAGAGCACCAAATTCCTTGGTGTTCACCTGCAAGAGAACCTCACATGGTCCCTCAACACCAGCTCTATTGCCAAGAAAGCACAGCAGCGTCTCTACTTTCTTCGAAGGCTGAGGAAAGCACATCTCCCAACCCCCATCCTCACTACATTCTATAGAGGGAATATTGAGAGCATCCTGAGCAGCTGCATCACTGCCTAGTTTGGAACTTGCAACGTTTCGGACCGCAAAGCCCTGCAGAGTATAGTGAGGACAGCTGAGAAGATCATTGGCATCTCTCTTCCCTCCATCAAAGACATTTACAAAAAACACTGCATCCGCAAAACAACCAGCATTGTGGATGACTCCACACACCCCTCACACAAACTCTTCACCCTCCTGCCATCTGGCAAGAGGTACCAAAGCATTCGGGCCCTCACGGCCAGACTGTGTAACAGCTTCTTCCCCAAAGCCATAAGACTCCTCAATACTCAGAGACTGGACTGACACACACACACGTGTCCTGAGTTGCACTTTAATTATTGTCACTTTATACATGGCTGCTACCTCAATAAATGCTATGTGCATAGAACACTCATCTCACAGTATATTATGTTTACATGTGGCATTTTTAGAAACTGTTCTTTTTGCACTACTGTGTACTGGTCGGCGCTGCACTGTCTCTTACTTTGCCTATTGTCCTGTTAGTTTTTAGTAATTTATTGTACCGTCCTGTACTTTTTGCACACATTTGCACGTGCACTTTATATAGGTATTTTATTTAGTCTGTGTAGTCTCATGTGGTTCTGTGTTTGTGTTTTTATGTTGTTTTTATGTAGCATCATGGTCCTGGTAAGCATCACTGTTTACTGTACTAACTGTATATGGTTGAACGACAATAAAAACCACTTGACTTGACAAGGTTATGATTGTTTTACTGCAAACTTTAAGACTGTATATTATGTTTGACTCTCCAGTGCTGGAACAGGGCTAAAACAAAGCGTGGATATAGATCTAACTATGCGAGAATGTAGTTTGAAGTAATCACTATTCTTTACATGATACTTTGACTGCATTTATACGATATCCTATGTCGGTGTTAGCTAGCTAGCCAGCTTTATCAATAGCTGTTAGCTAAATATGGTGGATGATAACATTATCTGTTTATAAAATAGAATGTACATTATACATATGCTGACATAATTCAGTATTGATGTGAGTCCATCACAACTGTCATTTTGATATATTGATGCACTATTGTTTTATTGTAATAGAATGTATATTTTTCCTGTATAACCAAGTTATGTTACACTAATGAATGGGTCTTTTTGCATTATCTTGAACTTTTTCTAGCATTCATTTCATAAATATCCTGCCAATGTTCACTCCAGTTTTTGCTCAACCACGATCACGTTTTTGTTTAGGATTCAGTAGATAAATGTTTTTGTGTAGGAGTCGGTGTTGTGCTGGGAGACGAACGTTTGCTGGATTCCATCTGTAAGTTAAATTTACCTAGTGTTGCAGTTTGTTATCACTGCTGATTAGTGGAAGAGAAGCTATTACTGAGGGAAGGCTTTCGGGAGCGTGCATAAACATCACATCCTTTGGATTTTCTAGGCAAAAGCGACCTGCTCCCTTTGTATGAAAATCAGTCTACAACCTTTAATAGGCAACCTAGGAATCCAGCAAGGGCTTAATTTTTAAGTTGAAACAAAGGTGAATATTACATGAAAATTGTTACATATTGCACCTTTAACACATACAGAAAAACTTTGCATGAAAATGCGACTCATGTTTTTATTTATTTATTTTAGTAATGTGATTGCCTTGTAAGTGATGTGTCATTACACAGCATGAGCGATTTATGATTCACTTAAAAAATGCAGAATTTTAAAGTTGAACTATCAGAGGACAACTGTCAAACACACACTTGCTTTTCTGCTCTCTCATTTCAATGTAACATAAGCCTTTGTGATAAAAGTTTAATTTAATCTCTTTAATCACCTTTTGCACCTTAAACACCTTTTTTCATTAAACACCTTTTGAATAACCTGCAAAAAACTTTAGGGATTAAAAGGGTATTCAGCATGTCCAATTATTCCCTAAATCCCTAAACATAAATTATTCAATTCTGAGGTTAAAGTTTTATGTAACAAAACAGGTTTTGCACCTAGATAACATTGGATTTGGATTTAGAGCTTAATGTCTTTTTCAGACATCATAACTACAAACCAGACTGATCACACTGTGAATTCGGCAAAAGTTTTGTTTCTGAAATCAGTTTATGCTAAAATTTGAATCACTGCCACCAGTGGCCTTGGATGGAACAATTTTTGGGGGTAAAATGTCCACAGAGTGGCGCGAAATGCAAGTTTCAAGTAAATTAATCAAAAGGAATGCATTTTTTATTAGCTCTACCCCCTGAGTCAAACCCCAACCCTACACCTTACTGTCAATGGAGTAAAAATTTTATTTTAGAGCGAAAATGCAACCTCATCCAACGTCATGGTTTACACTCGATTAGAACCCGTGCTTTAGAGGTTCAGTAGTGCTAGACCGAAATGTTTTCATGATTTGAAAAATGTCTGATGAGTAATGGCGCTTGTTAGTAATTCGCTGAATGGGGTTGATTTCAGGGTATATGGACTTTGTTGTGTGATCATGTTCTATGGACTGTCACTGTCCCTTCACTGACTGTCGAATGCTGCACAAAGTACTGAAAAGCACTTTCTTGATCTGGAAAGCTCTAATCTGATCGGCTGGCTATATTCAATTTCCCAGAAGTAAGGCACACAAGTTTTTTTATCAGTCTGCCTGGAATTCAAGTAATTTTTACATGGTAGGCTGTTCATAGAGCAATTTTGAACATGAGTTACTCAATGGATTTTTCAGTTTGCTAGGTTAGTGGCATCAAATATTTGAAATATACTTGATCTTTGTTTAAGGCACTTAGTTGCAATTTAAATGAATATGAATAAAGGAATACAAACCCTTACTTTCTTCTGCAGAACACAAAAGGATACATTTTAAAGAATGTCACGATTGCTGATTTCCATACAGTAGGAGTTGGTGGTGACTAACATTAAGATTAAAAAGCCTCAAAAGCGTCATAAAAGTAGTCCATGCAATTTGTGCATCAAATATAGCAAATATATATTTGTCTTCTGATGGCATACAATCAACTTAAATTATGAACAGAACAAAATGTAAGTAATCATTCACTCTCATGTATACAGGGTCCAAATGAAATATGGTGACACATCAAAATGTGTCACTATAATGTCAAACCTCATTGGTTAATTAGGCGTGTTTGACTTGATCTGCATCTTGATTTGCCGATGGATGAGATTTGTCAGTTGCGGTCGGGGGTAGGAATTGAAAATAGAGCCATCAAGCCGGTCGCTTGTCTGCTGAACCTACACCAGTCACGTACGACCACATGATGTTTGCTCTCTTTATTGCAGATGAAGTGGAATTCAGATAAACAGATGTTTGAATTTGACATAAAATAAAAATAATTCATTTGTAAAGGTTATGTGCTGCTTAATACAGTGCCTGTTGTTTGTATGAGAAGAAAGTCCAATTAAAGCCTGTATTATTTTTAGATCAATAAAGTAAATATTTTTAGTAATTTAGATTTTTAATCTAAATTCAAATATAAAAGTTTCTTTCTGCACAAAAGAAATCATTTATGGCATTAAACTGCTTCTTAATGTCATAGGGTAAGAATGATTCCTCCAGCCTGGTCTGCAAGACTTTTCTCTGGTCATGAATGTGCAAAGCCTCTTCTGTGGCTGATATGAGGTTTTGCTAGTGCACGGATAAAAGTGGCTGTTTGATTGAGTGCAAAGCCAATCCAAAGATTAATGCAAGAATCGCTGAAAATGTCTTTTAGAACTTTGGGCATTTTTATTTTGAGAAAGAAAGCATTGAAAATGTGTAGTATTCTTTCAAGAGCTGGACCAAGAGAGAGGATACGCATGTTGCTATGCTGCAGAAATTTCTGATAGTCTAGCTGCACAAAAGTGAGTACTTTGCCTATAACAGCTTCAGATTTGGTGCAGGCTGAAGAAAATTTCAATCATACAATTTCTTGTTCAATTTCGCAGTGCAATCAGCTAACTGAAAACTATGGCAAAAGAATGATTAGCAAAAAGTCTTTCACTTGCATGCACCTTGTCAGATTCAGACCTTTAAAAAATCAATAACACTTGGTGTGACACTTACTTTTAGCAGCATCCACATGCTTTTTTGCATGAACATGCTGCACGATATCGGTGTGGCCTCCATGGGTGATAGAAAAGCGAGCTCCACAAATCTCACACCTCACTTTACCAGGCTCTATCTGTGACTCCTCATTAAATGTACATGCACATTTCTTGACATTTTTCCAATCTGAATTTCATCCGTGTGCTCTTTCAGACTGACTCTTTAATCAGTTCACTAACTGGACGTCTATTGATAGGGGATTGTGACTGGATAGTTTAATCCAATCATGTACATAAAAAAATACATATTTTATTGGTTTTACAAGCAGAATCCTTGGCTACCTTTGATAAGAATACTCACGTGAATGAGAAAGCCACATAGGCGATAGATAATTTTAGGAAAGGGGAAATACCAGACATTCTTATTATTTAAATTTTTTTCAGAATAAGTCGAGACATAGAGAAAGTGCTAAAATACAGGACTGTCCCATGCAAAACAGGACGTCTTAACCAATCACAAGAGCTGGAATTACTGATACCGGACCAATCAAAACAGATCATAATACCTACTCAATGATTATCTACTTTATGTAGAATTCAGTGTAAGTTATAACAAATCTATTTTCTCGCTCCATCTGAAATAGAGATCAATAAATATTATTTAGATCAATCCCTTATTTAGATGTAAATATGTGATTTAAATAAAAGTGCACATGACCATGGTAATCTCAAGTAATCATGATTAAAGCAAATCATCGTGGTCAGGCAATGACAGAATTGTCATTTTCGAGTGACGTATTCTGTATTTACAACTACAGATATTGTAATCACAAAGTATGTTGTCCTTCAAAGACAAAATCCACTAAATATGCCAACACAGTAACTTCTGAAAAATTATTCTTTATTTATTTTTGTGTGTGTGGATATGTGGAGTTTGCAGTTACTGTAAGTGTCAGCATTGTTGAGCCAAACCCACCTGTCAAATGACCTCAATCTCATTATAACTCAATTTGATCAAATGCGTAGTTACTGCATTTGCCTTTGCATGGCAGAATTTGTTGGTGTTTTCAGTACAACAGTTGGTGAAAAATGCTGCACCATCTTTTGATTTACATTCCCCACACTAATCTATAGTGGTAATCTATTTCAGATAAACCTGGCCTACCAGCATGTAAAAACAAAACAATGCATGTCGCTTAGATGTCTTTTCCTGTCTAACTGGGTGGCTCTTGGACAGAATAAGTCACAAAGTGGATTGATCGCATTGTATGCTATAAGTCAAAGGTCTGGCTATGTGAGACTAGAGAGAGCTTGCTTTGGATAAAGAGGATGTTTGATGTTCAAATAGTGCACAGCAATACATTTCAAGAGACTCAACAAGCAGTCGTTAAAAACTTGAACCCTGATTGAATATCTCACTCCTGGCTGCAGCTCCAGCTGCCAGCTGTTTAAATTCTATCTTGCTATGGTTTAAGTGGCAATTGTGTTCTCACTGCTGTCTAAGAGATGGATGGTGATTATGAATATTGCACAATTAACATGGTCAGATAATCTGTTGACTCTTTTCACAATGCAGAATAAAAATCTGTCTGCATCCCTCTGTGAGATGTCACAGTCAATTCAGTTCTATAGAGTACCAGGGTGGGTGTGTGTGTGTGTGTGTGTGTGTGTGTGTCTGGTCACCTGTGTCCTTCAATCTCTCCAGAGACTAATAGTTATTTTGGGTCAAAGGTTCACCGTACACAAGCACTGTAAAATAATTGTGCTCTGGGGATTGTTTTTATTAAATAATTAAATTTAAAAAAATGTCTCTCTTTGAGGTAACATTACTCTGTCTTTTCTCCCTGAGGGCAAAATCAGGCTGTCGAATTATATACACCGATCAGCCACAACATTAAAACCATCTAACTAATATTGTGTAGGTCCCCCTCGTGCCACCAAAACACCACCAACATGCATCTTAGAATAGCATTCTGAGATACTATTCTATCTGAGTTACCATTGACTTTGTCAGTACAAAGCAGTCTGGCCATTCTCTGTTGACCTCTCTCATCAACAAGGCATTTCCATCGACAGAACTGCCACTAACTGGATGTTTTTTTGTTTTTGGCACCATTCAGAGTAAATTCTAGAGACTGTTGTGCATGAAAATCCCAGGAGATCAGCAGTTACAGAAATACTGAAACCAGCCCGTCTGGCACCAACAAACTGGTTGATTTATTTAAAGGAAAAAAGAGAAAGAGATGTTTGCAAAATTTGGTTATAATATGGTTAGTTTTATCACTCATGGACTTTTTATCATAAGTCGTCAACAGGCAAGCACGGATATCACTCAGCAAACAAATCTCAATGATGATGACAATTAACACTGTAGGGTGAGAGCGGGGCACAAACTAACACTTTTGTGGTTTTCTTAAGTTTGTGTGCACTTCAAATTCAAAGTAATTTTCTTTTTCACATACATTTTACACATGTCTGGTACAAATATGTGGACTTATTTCATGAATACAGCTTATACTTTTTTCACCATCTCCCTGGAAAAAAGGAAATTGAAAAGGGACACATTGTAACATGGCAGTAATGACCGCTTAAAATCCTCCTCTAACAATTGTTTCTGATTGAATTCAAATAAATAGAAGATAAATAGTGTCAATAAAAGCCATTTATTAATTTATTAATAATATAGCAATAACTTTGACACATGACAATGACTACATAAAGCATTTCATGTTGTAAATAAGTCAATTGGTCAAATGTGGACTGTATTACAGAGTTATAACAATGTAATAACAATGCCACAATGGAAAATACAAGTTGCACCCTATACTATCAGTCAGTCTGTTAACATTCAAACTATGTGACTCACTTTTAACCTGCAAAAACCACAGTGACAATTTTAAATATGGGAAATGTGTCATATTCTGTCATTAAAGTGTTTCCTTTTGTCTACCTATCAGCCAGTTTGGAAACTTTCTGTTAGAAGTGCGAATTGCATTAGGATTAGAGCTCTCACCTTATCTGTAATTGCGAGATAAAAACTTTCAGGTTCAGAACTCATCAAAAGTCCTCACCTTGTCTCGGTCTACAGTCAGATAACATAATTTCAGACCTTCCTTATTTCCCGTATCCTGAATAATCCTTTCACACTAATGTTCTTCAGTTATCATTCATCGACAGCTCTCCGCCAACTGCTTTCTGTTGCTCAGCAACAACTAGATTGTCTGCATGTGTCTAAACAGAGTTATAATTTATTCGGTTTATAGAGAAGTCTATTTCTGATTTCATCTTTCTTTTTATTTATTTTTTATTTTTTTTTAATTGTATTATTAGCCAAATAAATCCCATCGTTTACAAATGTGACTGAAATTTAGTTTGACATTTGAAAGGTGTAAAAAGAGTTTTATGTTTTTTGCACAGAATTGGTTATTATAAAAACAAAAGTGCAGACTATCTTGATTTCATGTGAACATTTTTGGTGGTTCAAAAAAAGTCACATGACTAGAGCCATTGAATTTCACTGTGCTCCCCTGAAAGATGATGTCTGTGTCAATGCTTCATAAAAGGAAGCAAGATAAACCTCTCACAATACACATACAACTTCCATATTTTGTACAGTACATATAGTACTTAAATGATCTATTTTTATTACATGATTTCTCCGCCTAAATTAAATCATGCTCACAGGACAAATGAACATGTAAGCAGACAAAACTGTGACAAGTGGAAAAACACAGAGCTTTATATTCCAATATGAGACAGACAGACTCCCATTATAAAATTATAAAACTGTTGTTTTATGAAAAAAGCTTTTTTCAAAGGTTGTGACGAGTGATGGTTGAATTGTCCAATCAGACTTCTTTTCCACAACCTAAAAGAAGAACACCAAATAAGGTCGAAGAAGGCTCATTTCGTAGGATAACCTTTTAAAGATCACAAAAAAAAAAAAAAAAAAAAAAAAATTATTTAGAAAACTGGTGATTTAAAGAACCAAGTCAATAGCAATACTACTGTATACCATAGTGAAACATAAATAACTTTTTTTTGTTTTTTTTTTATCTGCAAAAAAAAAAAAAAAAAGAAAAAAAAAAAAAGTGTATTTAGGTTTTTTATAGGGTTTTCAGAAACTCAAGAATCTTAAATGCATCTTGGGAAATAAATCATATAACAAAAAGTGCCACAAATAACAATTAGAAAACTTTTATTATTAAAAGAGTACAATGAGACATCAGAATGAAATGAAAATAAGTAAATATTAATAATAATAAAAATTTTCTAATTGTTATTTGTGGCACTTTTTGTTATATGATTTATTTCCCAAGATGCATTTAAGATTCTTGAGTTTCTGAAAACCCTATAAAAAACCTAAATACACTTTTTTTTTTTTTTTCTTTTTTTTTTGCTCTTTTGATTGATATTTCATTTATGAACGAAGTCATTAAGTCTATTTGCCAGCTTCCTATTTGTACAGGTTTCATATTGTAACACATTTATGATAACATTTCAAAGCCATCGATCAGGTTTCCAGATTCTAAAAGCCATTTATGGTTTTCTATTCTTAAAAAAAGAAAATGGATATTTCTATCAACATTTACTTGAATAAAACAAAAAATAAAACAAGTGCTTTCATACATGGATGCCCTTGAGGAAGTCTACCAGACAGTCCTGAATGTGACGGCATGTATTCAAAGTCTGTATTATACTTGAATAAAGACTAGCCTTGCCTGTCGTTAAACTGCTCAGGCTGGCAAAACCGATTTTCATGGTGGGGCACACATTACATTGAAGTTCCAAAATAGAATGAATGGCTTGGTCTAGGAGCTTATGTAAAACTTCATGTCATGCAGCTTGATCATTTGTGCAGGCGGGGTGACTCATTTGGAAAATTTTGAGTTTTATTTGTATTTTTTACTGTGCCTCTAATCATCTAGCGATGTGCATGAGCTTCATACTATGTCTCTTGGATATTCAATGCAGTGCAAGAATGCCATGCACTGTCTTTGACTTGACTAACTGAAAGGTAAGGCAAGTGTATACAACATTTGCCTGAATCTCATTGTAAGCGGAGAATGTATTATGCAAAGAGCCTCATAGAAAGGCGATGTAATTTGGAACTACCGTTTTACATCAAGACGACCTGCAGGAAATGGAGGTATTCCATATGCATCCATGCTAATCTTTGTCTCATAAAGATCCCTGATGTTTATACCCCAGCCCTTTTGTGTAAGGGGTGAGATTATGTAAAGGATCACTCAAAGGAAAAATACAGGCACATACATGTAGAAAGTGGAAACACTTTTCAAACAAAGCATTTAACAAACAGATATTTGCTAGGTTTTAAATTATAAAACAAGATATTTATTCTAAACAATATGATCACACAGGTAGTCAGCAGTTTTGGGAGCAAATACATGAAAATGTATTTAAAATAAAAATACAAAATACCTCAGTTTAAATGTATCAAAATAAAGTACTAAATACTGTGTGGGAAAAACAAATACAATATTTTGTATCTTGAAAATACACAAAATACTTGTAAAATTGGCCATTCAATCACTATTAGACTGAAATCTATCTGAACCTATTCTGAATGCAAAGAACATTTTGGTGTACAACTGCTTAGAAACTTTTGTTTTTATTTCACCTACCATTTCAGTGGACAATTATATATAAACAGGTCCAGGATTACAAACTTACATATTACAAAATGCCAAACAGCAGCCATTGCTATACTCATTTCTGTCCTGGTAAAACTGCAGCCTGCTATTACTTGTGGGGACCCCTATTTTGCGAATAATGTGTAAAACACAGGGTACGTTGTTTGCTATCTAGCAAGGAATAATGCTTTACACACTTGACTAGCAAGTAAATACACAGGCAGTTGCTAACACCCACAACCAATTAGCTAGCAAGACTGTGAGATCAGTCTGATTTTAAATGAAGACAAAGCATATTCAGACACTTTCTGGTTGTCAAACACTAGGGGAACATGTCCATATTAAATGTGATGAACTACATGAACTACATGATGAACATATGGAATTTCTGTTTGTGTTTTGGCAAGGACAAGGAAAGTGACAACACATATGATTCAAGACATTACAGTAATTATACAAAACATTTAATAAAAAACTTTTAATCTCATTGTAATAGTCTATTTTTGCTGCATTGTGACAGAAATCATGTTTGAATAAATGTATATATTAAGCACTTCTAACATGAATGTTAAAATGTTCACTATTTGCTAAGTATTGGATGAACATTGCTCTTTTTATTAATGTTGTAATAAATGCATAGCAGTTGCACTTGAAAATGACTTTTTAGTAATTAATGATTTTTTTATAAACCTTTAACAAAGGGAACATTAATATAAAGTGTTACCCATTTGTTTGCAGAAGCTACTGTATACATATGGTATTATATATCTATACCTTTTGGTGCCTCTGTACAGAATGTCATTACAAATTACTCTTATTTGCAGCTTACTGTGTGTTTATTTAAAAAGAACTGTGTTTAAAAACAATTTTCATCTATGAAATAGATGAGGCAGCCCAGCCTTACTGATTTCATCAGTGGGCAGCTGTGCAGTTGTGCATATGCACCAAGAGATGGTGCCAAAACATAAGGATAAGACATGTGAGGCATGTTCATGTGAGACCCATCATCAGAGGCACACCTAAAATGTTTGTGCTTATGTGTCACTGGTAAATCATGTGAACCTCAATAAATGGATCACCTGCAGCAACCAATGTCATTGAAATTCAAGCAGCAACCACAATGCAATACAACACAAATATATCAACACAATACTATCTTTGGAGGAGTTTAGGGAGAGTGTGCATTCAGGAGAACTAAAAAAGAAGCTTGTTTATGGTGCTTCCCTCATAGTGCTCATGAATGTGCAACGAACGTTAAGAATCATTACAATTACGATACCGATATTTCAGTTTATAGATAGTAAATATATTTATTCCAACTCTGTGAATTAAAATGTCTTTATAAACAAACCCTTTCATGAAATCTATGGAACTTCAGACATGGCTTCCTCAAAGCAAATCCTGCCAAAAATAATTTACAAGATTTTTTTTTTATATGACCAGTCTGTATTGTCCGAATATCATGTACCAGTTTTAACCTCCTGAATCAACAGGCTGACACTGTTGACAGCATTATCAATGCTGAGAGCTACACAATTTCTGCTATTATAATTGTGGGACAGCTCAAAGAAAACCACTTACACCAACATCAAAATCCTATAATTACATCAACTCATACATCAGTGAGTATTAGATAGTTTGTTTTGAAATGCGTCAATGGCTTTACAGTGATTGGTGAAAGTAGACATTTGAAAGGATACTGCTCTTGCAGTTATTAGATGTTTGAAAATAATGAGTGTATATAATAATGCACATGCTGTCTCCTAAATGCTACTGATTCCCATGGGAATCTGAATGATCTCTGGAGGGTGTTTTTTTTTTTTTTTTTTGCTTGGTTCCTTCCCGGCACAAATCTGATATGGCATGCCTAAAATATACACAGTAAAATCACCAGTGTTGTGCAAAATTCTGAATTTGAGTTGGAAATTGAATTTAATTGGCCACGCCCCACAGGAAGTTGAATTGGAATTTTAATTGGAATGATAGGAAGTGGGATTTACTTAATTCAAAGAAATTCAACACAATCACATTACACAATTTTATTAGTAAAAAAAATAAAAATAAATACAAATTTTTTGACGAATAATTACAATAGTTTTTACATATAGTCATAATGTTTCTCTCTCTAAAAATAAATAAAATTAAATATTTATATAAATAAAATTAGCTTAGCCATCAAAAGATTTAGTTTTTGCTGTACACAGCATCAAACATGGTCAACCACATTATTTTCTGATAATTTTCAGTAAGATAAGTATTCTTTCACCATGGTCCATAAAATTAAAATGTATTAAATATAGGGAAATAAATTACAAACTTATATAGGTGGCATTTTAAACATTGTCAAATTTAATTATATGTATTATTGATTATCATTACGGTAAAGAGTGATGTGTTTGTAAAACTTTAACAACATAAAAAATTATGTTGCATTGCTTTTTAAATAAACTGGACTTAAAATGTCAAACTGGTCTGAAAGTTTAAAAAAGCTTAATTAGTTTGTTATTCAGTTAGTTACAGACAGACAGAGACAGATTGATATATGAGTGAACTGAGCCTGCCCCCATGTTTCTATGACATTCTGATTGGAAGATATGATCCCACAAAATTCAGTGTCTTGTCATAGTAGGGAAAAAAACTATGGAGCATTTTTGGGCCGGTTTTACCCCCAGGGGTACATCTTACCCCCAATCTCATGTAATGCTCCAAAACTGCCTGCTAGGCCATATGAATTGAGTCCACCCGCATGTCTCTATGAAATAGTAACCCTAACCCCTTAGAAAAGTCATAGCACAGGTGTCGTAAATAATCTGGTTGATTTGACTCTTAGTTTGTGGGTCTATGCCAAATGGTGCAGGACGAGTTGGGTGCTGAAGTTTTGTTTGGAAGAAGAAGCAGAATTAGGTACATTTCCTGAAGAAATGTGAGCGATGCATGCCGTGGCAAAATTTGTTACCATGATGTCCCACCAACTACCCAAAGTTGAAAGAGACCACCCCAAAGACAGTAGGATGTTCTGGTGCAAATATCTTGGTGTTGTTCCTTGGTTGCTAGGGTGTTCCATTTGGTTTCTAGAGAGTTACCAGGGCGATACTCAAGAGGCTCCTTGCTAGCCTGAGTCAAAAAAGCCAACATGGAAGTTTCCAAAATGTTCTGGTGCACAAATATGTGTTTTGTTATTTGGTTTCTAGGGTAAACCCATCTTGTTGCTAGGCAGATACCAGGGTGATACTCAAAAGGTTCCTTTCTAGACTGAGTCAAAAGAGCCTACCCAGAAGTCTCTATGATGTTTTGGTGCAGAGATATGTTTTACATTCTCTTCCACTGGAGCGTACTGCCTTGTCTTGTTCAGCAGTTCTGACGCTGGGGATGATAAGATGTCATGTCTGTCACTGCATCAGAGGATTGATCAGTGAATGACGCTACTGCCCTTGCCCCCAGTGAGGGTGAGTAGCATGTATTCGCCAATGATAAGGAGATGCTATGCGTCCTTTCAAGGGCGATCGAAGAGCTCAATATCGAGTGGTCTCCTCCAGAGGAACCTACACAGTCTCGTATTGATGAGTGGTTCTTGCAGTCCCAACGCCATCAAGCGTCTCATAGATCTGCCCCGTTCTTCCCTGAAGTTCATAACAAACTATCAAAATCCTGGCACGCACCCAATTCAGCTCGCCCACGCAGTGATTACATCCTCCCTAATGTGGATCACAGGGAAGAAAATGGTTATGCCCAATATCCCCCTGTGGAGGAAGCGGTAGCGGCACACCTCCACCCAGCGAGTAGCAGGGAATGGAAATCACGTCCCATTCATCCTTCCAAGTCTTGTTGACTGACGTCTACACTGGCTGGAAGTGCACACTCAGCAGCGGGCCAAACTGGTTCAGTACTCCCCACGATGGTGGTGCTCCAGGTCTTTCAAGCCAAGCACCTCAAGGAAATTAAATGGAATAGCAATTCTATGATCCAGAGACATTCAAAGAGCTCCGCACCGCTATGGATTTAGAGCTTCATACCACGAAAGTCACTGCGGAGGCCATTGGCAAGTCAACTCTGGGTCCGTTCTGAAGAAGACTCAATTGGATACACAAAACACTGTTCCCCATCTCCCCATATTGCTCAAAATGTTGTATCTGTGTCTCACATTTGAATAAATTAAATAGAAAAATGCAATAAATACAAAAAAGAATGTAGTGCTCGCTCACACATTCTCAATAAAGAGCTCTTTTCCTCTTCAAAGCCCACAAATTGTGTACAACCACTTGCCACTGGTGAACGCCACATTGTGTCATACAATGAACGAACCAAATTGCCCTCTGACCTGTTACGCAGACATGTGGTGAGCCCTAACAGTACTTTCAGAATGTGTGCTAAATATTATCGAACATGGGTATGCTATACAATTTTTATGCCAGCCACCCCATTTCAACAAAATTTTGTTTTCCACGGTTCCGTCCGAAGATGTGCCAGTGTTATGAGACGAAATACACAATCTCCTCACGGAAAACGCGATAGAGGTTGTTCCATATTGCCAAACCCAAAAAGGGTTTTACAGCCACTATTTTCTTGTCCCAAAGAAAATCGGCAGGCTTTGGCCAATTTTAGATCTGAGACATTTTAATCATGCACTTGCAAAGCGCACACGAGCGTGCGTGTTCAGGCCATTCTACAGTGTTTGACAGTTCAAACTGGGGAGAATACTTCTACTGAAGTGGTTTCAAAAAGCATTGTAGTTTATGGTGGCGGCATCCACAGTCATTCCATTAAATCTTTTACACATGAGGCCTCTTCAGTGCTGGCTCAAGCGCCGTGTGCCACAACATGCTTGGCGCAATTAGATGGATGCGCATCACTATAACTCACAGCTGTATAGCTGGTGTAGTTCCTTGGACAGCTCCTGCCTTTTACCAGCAAGGTGTCACTCTGGGGCAGATTGTCAGCCATTTAGATTTTTCTGAACCTTTTTGAACTCGTCCTAGACCATTTGTCCGATTTGCACGAAAATTGGCCTGCATCATCTAGAGGCACTCACGACAAAACGATATACACAGAATTTTTATAAACCATACTGTTTTTGAATGGCGCTTCAACGAATTAGACAAAGAACGTGCAAAATTAAACTTGAGGCTGTATCTCCGCAACGCTTTGAGAGATTGGGATGAAACTTGGTCCATGTCATCACAATTAGGCCCTGAGTTTACCTGCAGCATTTTGGTCTACTGGTCACGAGATATGAAAAAAAATAAAACATTTTGCTTATAACATCTGAACAGTTTGTCATAATATCATCAAATTCTCATTAGATTCAGGGTGGTGTAGCGAGTCCAATGATATGAACGTCGGACATTTTGAATTTAGACATGAAATGCTGTATTTGACAAATTACTTGGCGTATCGTTATGAAACTCGGTATGTGTCTTTGGTAGCATGCTCTGAAGGGGCTCAACATGTTACGGGACAGTGCCACCTTGTAGTCCAAAATTATAATGCTATTTCTGAAAATGCTAATAGCTATTGACTCCTTTTGCCTAATGTCATGAGACTGGTCTTAATAGATTCTGCGGTTCATGCCGAGAACAATGACATCAATTATGTCATGATTGAGCAAACAACCTGCCTGCCATTTTTTAATGTTTTGAAAACCTACTTTTTCGAACTCCACCTAGATTGTTTGTCCAATTTGCATGAAAATTGGCCTGCATCACCTAGAGGCACTCAAGACAAAAAGATATTCACAGAATTTTAATAAACCATACCATTTTTGAATGGCGTTTCAACTAATTTGACTAAGTATGTGCAAAATTGAACATGAGGCTGTATCTCTGCATCGCTTTGAGGGATTGGGACAAAACTTGGTAGGTGTCATCACCATTTGGGCTTGAGGTTACCAGCAGCATTTTGGCACACTGCCCCCTACTGGTCATGAGATTGAAAAATGGCTATTTTGGCATTTAACTCTTGAATGCTTTCCTGCATGATAACCATCATGCCCAGATACTACCTGAGCAATTTCAGAACAGCACCACATACTGGTCAAAAAATGTAAGAACTAGCTATTTTTTTAATTTTTAAAATAAAATGGGGGTTTTTATGATTGAAAAGTTACTTTTTCTAACTCCTCATCCACTGTTCATCAGACTCTAACCAAAACATGTCACAAAGCTCCTGTTGCTTCTCATGGTGCCTATAATTGGCTTGACCCAGGAATCGCTGCTTGCAGCTATATTTGGAATTTAATTTGCATTCTTCATTCAGTTATGAAAGTTGCACAGCCCTGAAAATCATGGTTTCTGTCTGCTGGAAATCAAGCATGCAGTTTGGTGAGCAATGACCTAATTATTACTTTTAGCATTACATCTATTATTTATGGCAAAATAATGTTAAATAAATTTCACCTGCTGCAACTGTAAAGTAAAATTGGTTTGTTTTTACATACAATTTCGGGTTTATCTGAAATAGTTGATACCACAAGAATTTCTGTTCATCTAAAACTAGCAGTAATTCATCAAACGATGGAAAATAGCATTACAATTTATACTGCATATTCAGCATACTCTATATCCAGATGTGCTGTGTAGTCAGCCTCACTTTCTGCATTATAATATGACTTTGGTAAATATTAAGAACAAGTTTGTTTCCCAGTGGACAGATTAAAACCTGTGCACCTCAACTGATGGACGCAGCCTTGCATGCAAGCATTTTGTTTACAATTTGCATCAGATTGTCAATAACGTTTCGTCAGTCCCGTGGCCCTGCCATCAGAAGCTGAGACTAAGGGTCACATGACTTGAGATTAAACCTACAACCTTTTCATAAGCAGCCTTGATCCCTAATTATAAGGCCACTGCATTACTTTATATCTGTAACATTTTTGTTCTTCCAATGTTGATATCACACTGACACATAAAGGAAGAAGCTACATCACTCATAAGGATTTATTAATCAATGTTAGCACACAGGAGCAGTAACCCATCATCGATTCACAGCTTGCCCCAGATGAAAGGAGTCTGCTCTACATCAACCATATTTGCATGATGATAAGAACATGTATTACACCGACTCTGTGCTTCAGCGTTATCAGTGACATGGCACAGATTACCTGTGTGTAGCAAATTCCTGGATTGGCTGTGATTAGAGCATCAGATGCAGATAAGGCTCGACTAAATTCAGGGATATCAGTCATCACATACCATTTATTACACAACCAGATCACCAATGAATTTCCGATTTGATTATGGAAAAGTGTGAATCAAAACTACATGTTGAATCTTCACCTCTAAAATGCATAGGTAACTTTTCCAGAATATGCTATATGCAACACAATATGATCAGATGCAGAATCTTTATTACACTACTTGTTTTCAATAATGACATTTGAATCATTATTAAAATATTTGAATTCAATGAATAACAGTGTGACGAGGAGGGTGTGGCTGGGCTTTAAGGGTACATGTCTGACGCTGAATCAGCTGATCAGCAGGAGAGTGAGATAAAGGGGAGCTGGAAGCACCAGTTAGAGAGAGAGAGAGAGAGAGACACGTGACTGTGCTGCATGCGTGTCTGTTTGTTTATGTTTTATGTTGTTTTAATCATTTATAACATTAAAATATTATGCTGACTGTTCAGACGGTTCCCGCTTCCTCCTCACCCGTCCATATGAGTTTCTGACATTGAGTTTCTGACACTTTACATTGACTGTTTAGTCGTTTCACGCCTCATTGATCAGCCCGGCAACGCCCTCCTCCTTGTCACAAACATGTTAAATTTAATTCTGTTTCTGAGACAAAGCTATAAAATGTCATCAGACTTTGAATATAGTGTCACATGGAACACATTTATAATTCTTTAATGGAGCTTTTGCACCCTTTTTTAAAGCTTGAGAACTTCAGTCCACACCTCATTGTAACAAAGCACTACAGTCTGGTTCTTGAAGGAAAAAATCATATTCATTTTCTACATAGAAGAACTGATTTGCAATTATAAATATAAACCTTTAAAGACAGGACTATCATGAGCTCAGAGGTTGTATATCAATGGTATATGCTTCTGTTAAAGTTAATAGTCAGAGTTATTCAGAGTTACACAGAGTTAAGATCATGTCTGTGTTCATTAAGTCATTTGAGAGACTGGTTTTGGCCTACCTGAAGGACATCTGTAATGATGTAATGAAGAGACAATGAAAATGACGTGAAATGTAGAACCCAAGTGCCGTTTATTAAGAATCGTGAAATCCAGAAACCTTTACTCTAAATGTGAACAAAACATAAACATGATTTTGACTAAACTTATCATGACTTGGTTAAACTATGAAAACAAAACATAAATGAAAACATGATTTGACTTGACTTGACCATAGAACAAACAACGTTAAATAAACAATACAAGAGCAAAACACATAAACGTGACAACATCAATGGACCCCTGCTAGATCCCCTTCAGTCTGCTTTCCGAGCAAACAGGTCTGTGGACAGGGTTGGGAGGATTACTTTTGAAATGTATTCCACTATTGATAGCAGAATACATGCTGTAAAATGTCATTTGTAACGTATTCCATTAGATTGCTCAAGGTCAGTAAAGTATTCAAAATACTTTGGATTACTTATTGAGCACTGGTAGATTTTTTAACTTGTTTTGACTATAAAAACTCAGTAAAACAGTATAGTAAGACAAAATACACATGTTAAAAATACATTCTCTGATATCTCTTGTGCAGTGTTGTTTCTAAAAGAAGATCAATCTAATTGAAGGATTTATTTGATATTTTTTCCAGGAAAACAATACAAAAATTATTATCAAGAATATGATTTTTGCCCTAATATCAAAGGTCTCACTAGAAAAAAAGAAATTATGATCCAATGGGAATTTTCTTGATAAAGAAATATGATCGTGCCTAGTAACGTGCATTTACAATGGATAGAAATAGCATTTTAGCTTAGCGTAAATCTGACAATTTACTCCAAATTTACTTCAAACGTACGTCTCTGTCTGCTCGTATGAATAACACATCATAAGAAAGTGTTTCACCGCTGTTCAAATGCACTTTGGATCGCATCATTTATATGTATAAATGTTTTCCATCTGAAAGAACAAAATATTAAATGAAACAAATGACAATTAAATGCAAAGTATTATATTTTGTATTTCAAATACGTAATCCCGTTACATATATTCTGTTACTCCTCAACCCTGTCTGTGGTGAAAGCATCGTGGGACTGCATTATATCCTGCAACACTTCAACAGACCTGGTACTTATGCAAGGATCATATTTGTGGACTTCAGTTCAGCCTGCAATACCATCATGCCTGATCTTCTCTCAACCAAACTGATTCAGCTCTCCGTGTCAACCACAATCCGGCTGTGGATCAACAGATTTCTGACAGATAGGCAGCAGCTAGTGAGAAAATCACATCCGGGTGTTTCTCCAGTGTGTGGAATCATGCAGGTAGAATCACTCTGGACCCCACACACCCTGCCCACTCCCTTTTTGAAATTTTGCCCTCTGGCTGGTGCTACAGAGTACTCAGTGCCAGGACAAACAGGCACAAGAACAGTTTTTACCCTCAGGCCATTTACCACATGAGCAATTTAACTGTCTTCAGGACTCCAACTAATGTATAAATATGTCATGTACATATGTAAATTCACATATATTTAATTCAATAACTGTACATACCCCTACCTTGCACATATACCAGCAGTTACAGAAATACTCAAACCATCCTGTCTGGCACCAACAATCATCCATGCAATTATCTAATCAGTAAATAATGTTTCAGCAGTGCAGTGCATACAATCATGCAGATACAGGTCAGGAGCTTCAGTTAATGTTTACATCAACCATCAGAGAAGGGGGAACATTTTTGATCTCAGTGAATTGGACCATGGCATGATTGTTGGTGCCAGATGGGCTGGTTTGAGTATTTCTGTAACATTGCATAATTAAAGCTCATTCTGATTCTGATTGTATTTCAAATGACTTTTTTTTAATATATTTTTTATATATATATATAAATCGTGTTTAATAGCAGAATTCCTGGTGAAGAACTACACTACATATGATCTTGAAGAGAAATGCTCCAACAGTCAGAAAATTCCAAAATTACATACTATAAATCAGGGGAATTCAGTTAAAGTTCCAAGAAGTACAGTCTCTACATTTGCATTTGCATGGTGTCAGCATTCAGAGAATAAAATAATAATAATAATAAAAACATCAGTCAAAACAGTCTCTTTAAAACTGGTCAAGGATTAGGACATTTGGGACCTTAGAGACAAAGACAAAGTAGTGAGGTTTGGGGGATATTCTACCAAAAGTTTTTAAATATTTCAATGACTTGTACTTTGATATGAATATGAAAGAATTTTACTGTTTTGAACCTGAATGACAACAGTCCAGTATTTGAGTTTGAATATTTTTAGATACCCAAGGGGCACACAGTGCCTTGTGACTATGGAATGAAAGTACTATATATGGGGTTCAGGGGTAGCCTGTCGCCTGAGAGAAAATTCTGAATAAATTCTGAAAATGTAAAATCTGAATGGACCATTTTAAAATGTTCCTAAAAGTGTAAATCTTCCAACAACAAACAATGTACTTTGTCGACCTACAAACAAGGCAGATTCTTGGATCAATCTTTTAGACACTACTAGAAGTGCACATTTAATGTATTCAACTCTTTAGCATATATTATTTATTTATTTGTATTTTTTTTACAGTGTTTACATTATTCAAGATAGCCAGCTAATAATCATTCAGAATATTGTCATTTTCTATAATAAACACACTTATAAATGTATTTAAAAAAAAAAAAATCGGAAACCATTTAAAGCACCATTCAAATAATATTTTTTTATTTATTTTACAAAAAAAAAAAAAATTATTATTATAGAAAATCAATCATTTTGCAACTACTGTAGATTAAATTTATACCAAACAAAACACTGGAACCCTCTGTGGAACCCTCCGTCCTCCCCACAGCAACCGTGGTTGGATGACTGGTTCCTGGGGTCTGCACACCGCTCACAGCCTTGCCCCCCCTCTCAGACCCAGTGTCGAGCACACCGCAGGAAGAAGACGCCCCCCGTCTCAAGGACCCCTTCGAGGACCCGCAAGGCTCCCAGGTGCTCCTGAGACATTCAACCCAGGGACCAAGATGTTAGCTCCGGATGTGGTAAGCAGACCACTCCGTCCCCCGGTGGAGGGGGGAAAATTATTTTCTTGAATTTATTTCATTTGTACCCACATTCTCAGTAAAAGAGTTATTTCCTTTGTCTCTGGGTCACCTGGCCCGCAAATGCCGTTCTCACGGCAGAGTGCCATGAGAACGCAACAGTCTCAGCATGCTGGACACGGACCCCCCCGCCTTCAGCCCCACGACTGTTCCCCGGCCAGCCAGTCCTGACGAGTCAAGAGGACGCCTCCACTGGACCTCCTCCTCAGTCACTTACCCGCCCCCTGCCGGGTGTGTGGAGCAAGGTATGTTCTTTGAATCTTTTCTCAGCACCAGAGTATTACCTGCCATATTTCCTGCTCCGCCCTGCTGTGAAGCCCCACCGGGTACGTCAAAAATAATTGTCCCCTTTTTGCCCCTAGCACGGAGTATGGATGCGTGGCTTTCAATTCCCAACCCGTCTCGCTGGCTGGCCCGGACCAACCGACTCGGTTACGCAATTCAGTTTGCCAGGCCTCCGCCCCCTTTCGCAGGCATCCGCTTTTCTGCAGTAAACGGCGAGCATGCCAAATCCCTGCGCGCAGAAATCGCTACTCTCTTACTCAAAGTTCGCGTTCGACAGCCAGGCGTATCAGTACAAAGTCCTCCCCTTCAGCATGTCTCTGTCCCCTCGTGTCTTCACGAAAGTCACAGAGGCAGCCCTTGCCCTGCTCCGAGAAGCCGTCATTCGCATACTCAATTACCTCGACGACTGGCTTATCTTGGCCCACTCCCGAGAATTACTATGCGCTCACAGAGACTAGGTGCTCAGGCACCTCAGCCGTATGGGGCTTCAAGTCATCTGGGAAAAAAGCAAGCTCACCCTGGTCCAGAGCATCTCTTTTCTCGGCATGGAGTTATACTCAGGAGTACCCTTAAAGCAGGTATCCCGACACATCTTGGTCACGACGGACGCCTCCAGATTGGATTGGGGCGCCGTGTGCAACGGGCACGCAGTGGTGGGTCGTTGGAAAGGGGCCCCGCTGTGCTGGCATATCAATTGTTTTGAGTTGCTGACAGTTGTCTTTGCCCTGCGGAAGTTTCTCCCGTTAGTTCGAGACAAACGTGTCCTTATCAGGTCAGACAGCACCACCGCGGTAGCGTACATAAATCGCCAAGGCGGCATACGCTCCCGCCACATGTCATAACTCGCCCGCTGTCTCCTCCTTTTGAGCCACTCAAGTCGCTGCGTGCCACTCACATCCCCGGCAACCTCAATGTGGTAACGGATGTGCTGTCACGACAACGCTTGCCCAGTGGAGAGTGGAGGCTTAACCCCCAGTTGGTCCAGCTGATTTGAGAATGGTTCGGCAAGGCCCAGTTAGACCTGTTTGCCTCCCGAGAGACCTCCCACTGCCCGCTCTGATATGTCCAATCAGAGGCTCCCCTCGGGACAGACGCACTGGCACACAGCTGGCCTGCGGGGCTGCGCAAGTACGAATTTCCCCCAGTGAGCCTTCTTGCACAGGTGCTGTGCAAGTTCAGGGAGGACGAGGAACAAGTCACCCTAGTGGCTCCCTATTGGCCCACCCAGGCCTGGTTCTCGGACCTCGTACTCCTTGCGACAGCCCCTCCCTGGCAAATTCTTCTGAGGATAGACCTTCTTTCTCAGGGACGGGGCATGCTCTGGCATCCGCACCCAGACCTGTAGAACCTCCACGTCTGGCCCCTGGACGGGATGCGCAAGATCTAGCTGGTCTACCACCTGCTGTCGTAGTCACAATCAACCAAGCCAGAGCCCCTTCTACCAGGCAACTTTACGCCCTGAAGTGGCACTTGTTCGCAAATTGGTGTTCTTCCCGGGCTGAAGACCCACAGAGGTGCGCAGTTAGGTCAGTGCTCTTATTTCTGCAAGAGAGGCTGGAGGGGAGGCTGTTCCCCTCCACCCTGAAGGTGTATGTCGTCGTTATCGCGGCCCACCACGACGCAGTAGACGGCAAGTCTTTGGGTAAGCAAGACTTAATCATCAGGATCCTAAGAGGCGCCCAGAGGTTGAACCCCTCCCAGCCAAGCCTGTTTCCCTCCTGGGATCTCTCAGTGGTCCTTGCGGGCCTCCAGAGACCCCCCTGGAATCAGTTGCTAGAATCAGTTGGACTCAGGGCCCTCTCTTTAAAGACGGCTCTGCTGATCATGCTTACCTACATCAAGAGGGTCGGGGACCTGCATGCATTCTCTGTTAGCGACACCTGCCTGGAGTTCGGTCCGGCAGACACATATGTGATCGTAAGACCACAACCGGGCTACGTACCCAAGGTTCCTACCACGCCCTTCAAAGACCAGGTAGTGAACCTGCAAACGCTGCCCAGTAGGAGGCAGTTCCAGCCCCTTCGTTGCTGTGTCTGGTACGTGCTTTGAGTATCTACTTGGACTGCAAACAGAGCTTCAGATGCTCTGAGCAGCTCTTTGTCTGCTTTGGTGGACAGCGGAAAGGGAATGCTGTCTCCAAACAGAGGCTCTCCCACTGGGTGGTGGATGCCATTTCATTGGCCTATCACAGGTCCGTTCCCAGGTTGGCAAGCGTCGCCTTTTTCCCCTGTCTAGGGTAACAAGAAGGATTCCGACGACTTTTTTGGGGCATTGGGGAAGGGTACACGCAGTCTGACACAGCTGGTTGCTTGTGCACGTAAATTACCTGCCCCCTCCTGCGTCAGAAAAATCCTGAATGAACATATTTCCCCACTTTTATGGTATGTAAATACTATCTGCCAACTTCTCATTGGCCTTTCTTCATAGATCAGACGCATATTCGGCGCTCAAGAGAGACCCCTAGTGTTGCTTCTTCGACACAACATCTCGTTCCCTCCATCAGGGAACGGAGGTTACATACGTGACCTAGACGTTATCAAAATCAATAGAATATCAATAAGGATTAATATTGCCGAGACACCACCCTGAAATCAGGGACTAAATACCAGACAGTAAAGCAGTCTCAATATTAGATTGTTCTCTTAGGAAAATCTTAGGAAAATAACAACGAAGGCTTGAATCCGAGCACTGGCATCCCCTGCCAGCCTTTGACACAGGTGAATGCAAAACAAACCAAAACATTTCTATTTGAAATATAGCAAAGTTTATTGATGCAGTAATATCAATTAATAATGAATACAATGCAGTCAATAACTTTAAGAGATGGTTAGACGAGCTCTGACGTAAAATCATCACTCCAGGTCAGGAATTTAACATCACACTCAGGTTTAGGCTATAAATAAATACATGCAAAATAAATAAATACCTAGTGCTTTCACTGTACACAGCTCCATTGTTTTGTCGCACTGATCACTTGAAGTGTAGAAATGGAGAGAAGGGGCAGCCGATGTCATGATGTCTCGTGGTCCAAATGGAACAAAGCAGGGGTCCGGACCTGGACTGCGGTCATTTTGTCTTTTTTTGTGGTTGTTATATATATATAAATAATTTTTTTGGGGGGAATGGCATGATTGACCTTGCACCTGGTTGGCTTGGGCCATGGCTTAAAATGCATTTATTTAAAGTATTTTCTGAATTCCCAATTGGAAAAAAAAAAAAAATGAACAGGAAAAATACTTACGGAAACAATATGGCTGAATAGGTTGTGGGCACTGTTGAGCTTTACTGCACTGATAAGAAGTTTCACAGAGGAAAGAAAGTCATAATAGTATGAAATGACAATAAGGGTGAGTTAATAATGCTTAATCCTATTGTGCCTGGTCAGTATACAGTGTAATGGAACGTCTCTTTCTACTAATACCTTTTTTAATTTTGTCACCTTTCCCTTCACACTCTTTCTCTAATGTTCTCTTGTGTTAGAACTTCACACACATGCACATAGAGTTTGCAAATGTAAATAAAGTTTATAATGGGAGCAGTTGTAAACCAAAAGTGGGAAGCAGTGACCTCCCCTCAACTGCAATTAATCACACAAGCGGCACCGCGTCTGGCATCATTAAACTCAAGCCGTTGAGGAGTTCATTAATTACATGGGCTCGAAATGGAAGAAACTGGGCGGTGATTTTAAAATTGTTTCCTCACATTGCATTATAATTTAGATGTCTCTTCCCTTATTCAGCTGATCATCAGTTACTTCTGTTTTCCTGCATTCCTCTGCCTATAATTGTCCATAACAGTAAACACATGGAGAAAAAAGATAAAAAAGATATGATGAAGCTTCTTTTCCATTGAGATTAAAATGGGGCTATTCAAAACACAGTGCACACAAAAGCAGCGCTCGAGGCCATAATGACTAGCTATTATTCATGGTGAATATTGTAACAGAATATATTTAGTGGGTTTGAAGGAAGAAAACAGTGCATAGTGTATTCATATATTCATACCCACTGCTATTATGCATGGATTCTAATCTGTGAGCCAGCTTGCCACTGATTGACTTTGGCCTCATCAATCGCTATAATCATTTTTCTCTCCTTATATGAGATGTAAGAAACATGCAACTAATCTTGCCAGACCTTCTACCATTGTTTAAGCCAATTGCACACAGTAAAAAGAATTCAATCAGATTTCACTAGAGGCTAAGTGAGGATATCACAGCTGATGCTTCTGCTTGACTATTTTAGTGAATTTTCATGAGGATCGATTTGTTTTCCCCCATTCCTCATCACATCATTCTTGATTTGATGGGCATAAGGAACTAATGCCCAATACAACCTTGGACTGTTTTAAAGGACAGCTGTGAACTCAAGGCATTGCCAAAGACACGTTGGATGAAAATGAATAAATGAACGAATGAATTTATCATGCACTGCAATAAGTTGTAACCTGAAATATTGACCATACGTACTCTTTTTCCCAGACATGTCCTCTTTTTTGGACCTTAAATAAGCATCCTGCCGGGATTCAGCTTTAGTTGTATTATGATGTGCATCTGGTATAATACTTCATTGTGTGTGCGTGGATATTTGCATTGCTTTAACCCCTCTTTGAAAGTCCCACCATCTCGCAAACCAATTGGTCGACTATAAGAGGCTTGCAGCAACTATTCGCCAAATTTCTGCATGTCAATCTCTCCTCGATCACGAAGCACTGTTGTGTTCTGCATCAAACAGATGCTTGACAGTAGCATAAAATGACAGCTGAGTGGAAACAATGCTCAAACAAAAGTGCAAATTCAAAAAAATGTGTCCTCTTTTTGGAAAACCAGAATATGGTTACCCTACTGCGATAGTTAATTTGAGGAGCTACTACATAACCCTTAGTTAAATTAGTTTTGTTGGTGTAACCTTATGTAGTCAGGTTGATGCAGACATGTTAAAGAATATTTTTGACTTGAATCAAACCAGTTAATTTAAGGGCCCTTTACACAACAATGTTTTCAACTGAAAACAGAAAACGTATGCGTTTTGGCTGTTCGTTTACACGACAATGGCATTTTGGGGCCTGAAAACACAAACTTTTGAAAACGAGTTTCGAAGTTTTTGAAAACGATGCCGTTATCGTCTCCATTCAAAAACACAAATTTGTGAAAATGGTGATGTCATGCACACACGTATTATGTGTTCAGTCTATAAGCATGTGCACGAGTAATTCAAAAGAACGCGCGAGACATTCAAAACCACAAGGGTGGACTGCAGGACTGTGTTTGTGCTGCTCAAGACTTGTAGTAATAAAGCAACCTCCTCGTCCTTCCAGACAAAATTGCTCGATGTTTTCACATCTTCATTGTTTGTATTCACTGCTCTGTGGAAGAATGCTTATGTGCGCAGGTGCGTACTGTTTCTTTACAAAGTGCCATCACCAACTACTGGCCTGGCATGCATAATACAGCATGTTTAGTCATTTTCGCAGATCTGTGTAAAGACGAAACTTTTCAAAAATCTTTTCAGTTTTTTGTACACAATATTCATGTAAACGTACACTTAGATGGTACCTGTTAGGCCCCTCGTCATTCTCTGCTCCCTCTCTTCCTTGCTCCAACTCTCCCAAGTACTGATTACCCTCACCTGATTTCCATTAGCCTCCTCATCAAGGACACTATAAACATTCAGCTCTAACTCCAATTCCTTGTCTAAAGTAGTCTTGTTTTGACTCGTCACATGTGTACCACACATTCTTGTGATGCTTCCTGAAGAATATCTCCTGTGTGTAAGTTAAGTTATTAGTTTGTTTGAGTTCTCCTTTATTTTTGATACCCAGTTCTGTTTTCTGTATGTACCCAGTTCTGTTTTCTGTATGTACCCATGTTTTGTTTGTGTTCTTGAATAAATCTGCATTTGGGTTCATCACTTCTGTCATCCTTCTTTTCTGAGAATAACACTACCACAGTATACACAATTTATGATAACATTTAATGAAATGCATTGGTAAAAAAAAATGGGGGAACCCTAACTTACAAAGGATGCAAATAAAAACATGGATTTGAATATTCTTGTACCCTGAAATCGGTACAGTTTTGCTGAATTACAAACAAGTGCCAACAACCTGTTCCTGGTGTGCAACTGATAGCATTTTACATCAGGAGCCTCAGAGATGAAAACCAAGAAGTACGATCACATAATTATAATAGCTTTGCTATTGGGGGCAGTGATTTTAATTTTGGTAAGCATAGACCGATTTCAACTGTAGAAACTTTTTCCTACTCTCGCTGAATTCATAGTCTGAAACAGACGTTCCTCCACCTAGAAAAGTAATCCCACCTTAAAAGGATGATTAAATATCAAACATGTAAATGACCGATTGGCTTCTATCGTAAGTGTATCCACAGACATTAAGTGTCAAATAGCTCAGACTATGCCTTTAACAAGTCTTGAGATAGTAGTAGTGTTAAGCTTAGACATACCTAAAACACTATAGTGGGCCCAATCGAATCATCTGTTAGCACTGTGCGACATAATGCAAAACACAGAAGAAACAAAACATTAAAAAAAATTGCTGATGTCTCTATATTACCAAGTCCCCCTCCTCTCTCTCTCATTGCAGCTGTCTTTGCTCGTGAGGTGTGCTTCTGCCTTGATTTAAGTGGACAGGCAGGAGGGACGTTAGGATGAAATAATCACTAGCGGCTTTCCCAGGGATCCATGAGTGACAGAGTTCATCTGTCAGTGTGCATTTGACAGCCATTGACAACCTGGAACTAATTTATTCAGCTCTTAAAGGAAATTCCATTCCTAAACTGTCTGTTGAACACACATCAACACCCATCACACAGTTAACAAATAATGCAACCCAGTATTCAGGGAAACTGACATGAAAAATTAACTGCTGCCCCCTCCTCCCTTTTTGCATCAAACTTGCATTGTCAGATTGCAACAATTATTTTATTGTAATGAAATTCTTTGCCTAATTTTGCTAAATGGAGCGTGTGGTTAGTCAGCATCATGGGCTGTATCTCTGGAGAACTGCTACCAGGGCACTGATTGAGAAAACAAGTAAACAAAATGCATAAATGGGTGTCACTTTAATAAATGTATCAGACTATGAAATCAATTACAATTGATCCTTCATTTATGAAACTTGGCAGCATCATTTATTATGTCTCTAAGGGATTGAGGCCTGATTAAATAGCCAGTCTGTGAGACTGAGAACGAATGGCTTCCCTGCCAGCCAACAATTAGTTTTTTAAAAGTCCTTAAACGGTGTGTCAGGTGCCATTTATTTTTTGGGGTTATATTTTGTCAGGCACTTGCCCATCTGATGCTTTCTTGACAGTCGAATCAGCAGTCAGTTGAAGATGGCTGGTGCTCTTCCAAACCTCAGGAAAATGCAGTGTCCAATTGAGACATCCTCATTTTTCTTGGAAATATGACTTACCTTGGTCAAAACTGTGAATGATGAAGGAATGCAAGAGTGCTCTCATTTTGATTTGTAGGTATTCATATGTAAAGTGAACATGCACATTTTTGTACCTTTGGATTGAAGCTGAAAGATATAGTTAAGCATATGTACCACTTTGGAGACACACATACATTACGGGTTCAATACTTGCCATTCCATAGTGTGACTTTTGTTTTGTCAGTTGGAGAAACATTCTCTGTTGAAGACAGGGTTGTGCACCATTCAGAACTGAATGAGGAATGCCAATTCAATTCAAATTCAATTCCTGAAACAAATACATTACTTTTTATAGTTTTAATAAATCAATAATACATATAAAATGTAATAATGTTTGAAATGCCACCTAAAAAAAATGCATTTCATTTGTGTCTCTTTGTTTAATACTTTTAAATTTTTTGGACCATGGTGGAAGAACACTATTTTCCCAGAATGCTCTAATTTGCTCATTATATTTAACAATCAATAGATTCATATTTTGAATCAAGTTTCATTAAGTTATTTGCAAACTATTTGGTGGGCCATTTCTATTGCTGTACAGATAAAACAAAATCTATTTTGATGGCTGTGTTAATTTTAGCTTTATTTTATTATTATTATTTTTTTTAGAGAAATGTTATGTTTAAAAAGTTTAAAAATGCAATTCTTCCTCTAGGGAATAAATAAGCTTACTTGGCCAAACATAATAATGTAATTATTTGTCACAGAATGTGTCTTGGACTAATGAAGGTCCAATTAGTGACTGTTTTGACAGTAACTGTTTTGAATTTCTTTGACTTGTAATTCGGTATATTCCACTTACTATCATTCCAATTTAAATTCCAATTCAACTTCCTTTGGGGCATTGCCAATTCAATTAAAATTCCAACTCATGAGTTAATTCTGAAATTCTGAATTTTGCACAACCCTGGTGGAAGACCTTTTTTAGCCGTGTGAGCTTCAGATTCCGGGTGAAATGTCCACAAGCTCGCACCAAAGGAGAGTTGTATTTTCAGTGGTAATCATGTAATAAAAGTCAAAAGGAATGCATATGTAACCAAGTGGAGAAATCTCATGTATTTTGACTGTGGTCATAAATTGGATGTGGCACCTTAAAGAGTTTTGCGACACCCGCTTTCCGACACACTCTTTTGCTATAGACGTGAAAACAAACGTTGGGCAAGAGTGCTCCCGATTATGTTTGTTGGTTGATAATTCTTTGGGATACTTTTTTTTTTTTTACACAAAATGTTGTTATGGGTTATTTTTAAAGGATGCATATGGATTGCATGTATGGAGTTTAACCACATTTGTCTGCATGCAAAAACTGGTGTAGGTAAAGTTAGAATTTATCATATCTTATATAATGATTTATAGCCCAGAGTGTTTTCCAGATTAGTGAATAAGTGTAAAATGTGTGAAAATATGTGTAATGATGATGTTATTGTTTAAATTGTTTTATATATATATATATATATATATATATATATATATATATATATATATATATATATATCCTTAAATCCTGGTTTAAAATGCATAAAATGCTTTGATTGATTTCTGCATGTACTTAAATGCATAAAATACTGTGAGTGTTCAAGCATGTATAAGCATGTATTAAGTATGTGCTGTTTTACAAAATGGATAATACACTACACGTTATGAAAAACCTGATTGTCGGGGTATAATATCCAGCCGAATAGTTTCATGATTCGAATCATCGATGTGTCAGTTTTAAGTGATTACCAATCACTATACATATTTTAAAAGGTATATCGGCTATAAACCTTAATTTATTAGTTATAACAGTGATCATAGGTCACAGAGTCATTTTCAGAGTTATCTAGCAAGGCAAGGTATTATGTACATTGTAGGTTTAAATACATTCTGTACATTTTATAGGGTTAACACAACAAAATACAACGTTCATGGATTCCTATTTAGCTGCTGTTTGCAGGATAAAATCATGCTGTCTCGTGAGCTGATGAGTCTAAGTGTGTTGTCACAGGCCGGCTCATAGCCTGTGGAAAAATGAGGGGACACAAACAATAGGTATAGGCCAATCCAAAAGAGTTCTTTATTGTAAACCAAAAACTATTAACTTTAACAAAGGAAAAAGAATGAGGTGTGACAGTGTCATAATGTAAGGTGTATGTAAAGTGCAGAGATGCGTGAATCTGTGTGTGTGAACATGACTGAATGAAAACTAAGTAAAACTACAAAGGAACAAACAAAACAGGATCATACCTGGAGGAGTGGAGAGAGAGAGAGAGAGAGAGTGGTTAGTGAGGCAGTTTAAATACCTTGAGCCCAGGTGGCTCCAATCAATAACGACCCTCCTGTGTCTGCAGGAGGAACCGCCCCTGCAAGGCAGAGGAGGGGCCGTGACAGTGTTCCGAGTCTTTTTGGGAATTCCAGGGAGTGTCTTTTATTGTTTGTGACCTCTGCGCTTAGGGCCTCTTAGAGAGTCATGTGCGATCTGGACAAGTCTCTTTGTTAGTTTTATTAGCCAGATGTGAGACTTGTTGGTGCCTTAGTCTTTTCAACTATGACATTGAGGAATTAAAAATTTGGGTTTTCTAGATCCAATTCATATTGCTGCAATTCTTTTGCATCTATAATCCTACAATATAATGCAAATAAGTGTCTATGCAAAGTAAAATAAAAAAGTGTGCTAGAATGAGACATGATATACAAATACCTACACATACTTACAATATCACATTAGAAAGTGATGTGTTGCCTGCAGATTTTCATGTTGCAGAATGCATAAACAGGCCATCACTGATGGGTTTTCATTAACAAATTCTTTTGATGCGATGTGATCATGAATCTAGCCTATTCACAGATAAATATGTATATGCTTTGCCACAATTTACAGCATTCTTTTTCATTAAATTTATGTTGAATATTATTGTTTGTTTGCATGCCTAATAGATTAAACTCAGAACTGTTAAATAAAACTGTAATATTTACCTTGAGATAAAATATTTCACAATACAATTTACTACCATATTAATTTAGCATGGCATTTACATGATACTTTTCAGTAAGGTAATAAGGCATTTCAAAGAATACCATGGTATGACCATTACACATGTCCAAAAACACATTGTGTTACCATGGTACTTTACTGTAAGTGAGGCAACTGGAACTGATCCACAGAACTAAAATGTTTGAAAAGCTTCCACCTTGCAGGTTTATGCAATACAGTTTTTAGATTTAAAAATTGTGCAGTAGTACGTTTTGTTGAGGTACCAAAATGTTGAAATAATAATAATAATCACAACACAGAAATTATATTTTGCCTGCATGCATTGATTCAACATCAAGACTAGAGAACACTGCTATGCTGATTTTCCTTCCACCTCTAATCTAAAATAAATGGGAGAGGTGAGAGTTGAGAGCACAGGGTCAGATGTAACAGCACAGCCTGAGGTCTAGAGGTTAACTGTCTTTCTCTGGGGGACAATAGCTATGGACAGAACACAATCAATGTGAATCAAACACACCATTCTGAAGACAGTGATTTAATAATCCCACCGATACACAGTATGCTGAATCATCAGGGTGATTTTATTTGGATTCATACAAAAACTTAAAAATGTTGTGTATAAAAATAGAGACTGAATAAAATAATCTAAAACAGAAACCATTTTACTGTACATATGTGCAACTTTAGAGAAGTATACATGTTTATGAACCCTCTGAAGACTGATCGAAACTGAAATGGTCGAAAACTTTCGAAGGTACTACCACAGGTAACACAATCCCACAGCAACTTTGAAACTTTGTCTGAAAAATATTGTCAGAGAAATATTGCCTTTTTAATGGCAAATTCATTTATTAATAAAATCCTGATAGGAATAATAAATATCATTTTACACTTTTTGAATGGTTGATTATCATTTTGTGACTTTCCGTTTTGCTGTGGCTTTACTGTTGTGTTTTCAGCTTTCATATACTTTGCGAATTTGGTTGTGTACCCCTGGGTCACCGTAGATATGTGATCAATCTTTTGAAAACACAAAAGGTAAATCTGTTGAAAATCATTGTTGTAAAACATTGTTCATTAGTTTTTTTCATTTTTTCTCCCTTGGAGTATAATTCACAAGCCAAATTTGTACGATTTCTTATAATTTTGCAATCTCATACTATTAATACTACTATTAATAATACTAATGTAGCAGGTTAGTGAGAAGGAAGTGGAAGCCAGGGTTGCAGTCCGTTTGTGTGATTTTATTCTCCAACGTTAACTCAAAAAGGTGCTTTTCAGCAAGTCTTTACACATCACAGACAGAGCTTCATTGATAACAATCGGAGTAAACTTTAAGTATTAAATAAACGCTTTGCAGAATATAGCTTTGGGGTGTGTGTCTGATTTGGACTCTCTCAGCCTCTCTGGCCTTTTCAAGACCGTCTCCGCCATCACTGAAATGAGACACAGGAGTTTAGTATCAATAATCACCAGGTGATGGCTTTTAGCTTTTCCTCTCTCCCCAGTGACAGACACACGACCACGTCCCGCTCCACAACTAATAATATTAATACTATAAATTTATCATGAGACAGGGTTGACATGCACATTTTTTCATGTGCCTATAGCCTAAAATCACATAAATATACAAATAACAGTGAAACCTTTTAATCGCTATTGCATATTAGTGGAACTAAGAAACTGGTGGGCTGTTTATTCCAGAATATGCTATTTCTTTGAAACAAAGATCAGGACATGGCGCAATACAGAAGCGGAACACGTGTCTGTATGCAGGGCCGCGCACTCTCATGCTGCTCTTGTAAATGCTGCCTCTACCAGCATCCGCAAGTAACTAGAGCGAATAAAAATGTACATTTATGAACAAGCACACTCGCTAAATAGAGACAGAATGTGTCAAATGGATCCAACAAAAACAGCACTGGAGAACAATAAATGGATTGCATTGACAAACACGCAATGGGTGGGGTTCCGGACCACACCGGCCCAATTTCACCCCAGCTTATAAATGATGAACTAGTGTAAGATGTTGCATGCTAGAATCCTACAGTGATCAGCAGATTTGCTGACAAGCGACCTCTTCTGGTCGATTGTTGTAATGACACCATTACCTGAATGCAATCTTTATATAATCCTGTTTTTAATCTTTAATGCTGAAAACAGACCTGCTTTCGAAACGTCTTAGCGCAATTACCTATTTCTAAGGAAAATAACAAATTGCACAACTTCATTAACATACAATACACCCACAAATTGCATGCACTCATAGATAACACAAACACGCACCCACACACACTTGCGGTTTGCTCTGGCACAAATATTGCTCATTAGTATTAGCCCTCTCATGAAAATTGGATAAGACGTTGCACGTGGTCATTGTGTGTTGCCTGTGGCAGATTTAGGTATGGTCGACATGGGCAGCCACCCGGGGCAGCATCTGCAGAGGATGCTTGTCGGGGGCAGCCCCCCACCCCCGCCGGCATGTGGCGCTTACTGTTGGTGGTGGCATGAACTCCTCCAGCCCCCACTCCGCTAACAAGATCTGCTGAAGGGGGGGCTGCCCATGTAGGGTTGTTGTGCTGAAGGGGGGGTTCGCTCAGGGCACTATTCAAGCTAGAACCACCTCTGCGCTTTGCCCTGCACTTTGCGAACTCGCGAACATTGAGTCATACATTTTTCCATGGCTCTCTGCTGAGATATGTAGCCACAGTGGCCATACAGCTGTCTGATTCACATTTTGGCTCTTCACCACTAATTCATCTGGAGCCGAATACATGATAAAAATATCAGCAAAATTGGAGATTATAAAGGCAAAAATTATGGTTGTTGGAAGTTTTGATAAGGTCATTCTGAAGCTCAGAGAATCCCCAAATAAATCTTCTCACCTGCTTGATCTGGCTCAGTAAAAATGTCCCATGAACTTTTGCTGGCAATAAATTACTGCTTATCAAACATTAATTCTGTAAGAGTGGAGATGCAAGAGAATGGAACATGTATTTTATTTGTCTGTCAGATAAGCTAGGGGTTTGATTATGAAACTCCAGAAATTGCTCCATTATTGGGGAGGTATTGCGGATAATCTTAAATTATTCAGTGTGGAATTTCTCTATTTACTCATACCAAGGGCCAATCCCTCCAACACACCACAAGCGGACAAGTATAGTCACCTCTGAAACACCAACGAATTGTGGATATTTCAGCAGCTGTTGATCAGCGGCATTTGGAAACAGAACGCTGTTTAACAGGGTTTATTTCACGATATTGCTTTACAAGCACAGAGGTTCTGTTTGCTTTTACCCTGAAGCAATATTTTGAGGGAATATTGCTTCAATATTGCTATGTTGAAAATGGATGTTACTCTGTACAAAATTGTTTAATTTTTATAATAACATGTTTGTTTCCATCTATTTGACTATCTCAATCATTTCTGGCAATCTACTTGATTTATAGGTTCCAACTTGATTTCTTTCATACTGCATTTAACATTGTAATTTGGAACTTTGATAGATGCTGTAGGCATACTTGAGTTCCCATAAAAATTATGTGGGCTTGATTTTTTTATTGTTTGCTACTTTCACTTTGTTTGTCACTTCCAGTTTTTTTTTATGTGTTTATTATTCAGAATTAGTCTTTCCCCGTCTGTCGCTCACTTCGACTTTGTGTTGAAGAAGCGACACTAGGGGTCTCTCTTGAGCACCGAATATGCCTCTGATCTATGAAAAAAGGCCAAAGAGAAGTGGGCAGACAGTATTTGCATACCCCGCCCCCGGACATATGGGTACAAAATTTGGGGAAATACGTCTAGTTCATTCAGAAATTTTCTTCGGAGCCGATGGTCATGTATGCAGCAAGCTGCGTGTCACAAATCTATTCCTCTTCCTCTCAGCTGATTCTGATGTTGGATCTATGGCGCACTTCAGCAGCTTTCTCCTTCTCCCTCCATCAGGGATCAGAGGTTACATACGTAACCTAGACGTTTTTACTTGTTGCCATCATTGTGGAATGTATTTTAAGTGTGAAGTTGATTGTATCTAATATGTTAATTAATTGTCTCCTTAGTCTTTTACATAATTTTATTGGGGCCATGTCGGGCATTTGCAAATTGCCTACACTGCCGAAAGGATGGACCATCATGGGGTGCATTTCCCAAAACCATTTTTCAAGCATGGTCAAAGGTTACATCCCTACCAAAGCAGTTAAAAGATATGGTGATCCCGTAATTTACAGAATATTTGCACCAAATATTCCCATGCTTTCATCCAGGTTGATGTCCGTGGGAAGCAGAATGTATGACTATGTAAATCTGGCACTTATGTGTCAGTTGCTAATAAAGATGCAAGTTATTTAGCAGCACACATTAGCGATGTGAAGCATAAAGGTTCAGAAAAAGGTGAAAGTTCATCAGGTAAATTAATGGACTACTTTTTGCGACCAGGTAAAATTGTTATCACATTGCTTCATTTTCCATGGCCAATCAAAATAATAGTAAATGAAATTACACTCATGGCATCAAATATTTTATTTTAGTATATGGACATTCAAAAGAAAGTTGGATGTTTGATTTTTTTTTTTATGTATATTTATGTTACGCTAATAGTGTCTTTTTCTCTGTATTAAAGTTTGCATTCAAAGTAACACTGTTTTGAACCCTATTTTTGTTTTATAAGGCCCAATTTGATGTTCAGTGGTGGCATCAGCACCTTCCGGGGGTCCACCAGTGGCTCCCACTTGATGTTGTTCCACCCCTTGTTTGTCCGCTGTGGCCAGTCCCACCTGTGGTAGTGCACCTTGGTGTCCCTGCTGTCCCAAAGGCAAAGATAGCAGGGAAACTTGGTAAAACCGCCTTGGAGACCCATCAGGAATGCCACAATTTTGAAATCTCCTATGAACTCCCAGCCATACTCTTCTTACTTCAAGGCATCCAGCAAGGTCTTGATGCTGTTGTAATCCTCTTTGAGGTGCACAGAGTGAGCCAGTGGAAGAGATGGGTACTTGTTACCATTATGGAGCAGCACGACTTTGAGGCTCCTGGATGAGCTGTCAATGAAGAGGCTCCACTCATTCTGGTTACAGACGATCCCGATTGCCTCGAACAGACTGGTCACATTGTGCCAGAAGCAGAGCACATCTTGACTGAAGAAGAAATTGCAAAAATGTTGGTGATGCTTCCTCTGATCTGCGACTTGCACACTTTCATTCAACAAGTTCCACTGCTTGAGCCTAGATGTCAAAAGCTTGGCATTGGACTTGACAAGACCAAGATCTCTAATCAAGTCATTGAGGTCTTTTTGTTGGGGTAGAATGGGTTTCTCTCCTCAGCTTCACCTCTGAAATCCCTCAAAGTCCATATCCTTGATGCTCGTCTTGATAATTCCAAGGAGACCATGGGAGCGTACTCGGAGGAGCAAGGCAAGCACTTCCATCAGGATAGACTGGACTTTGAACAAGACTACATTTAGGGGCAGATTCATGAAAGTCATTTACAGTATAATTGTAAATCTAAAAAAAAAACGAAATCTTTTGTAGTAATTTTTGTATTACTTTAATATAAATACATGTTAATTTGGATTCATATGTTGTTTTTTTCTGACTTTATGTGAACGGAAAGACACAAATTCACACGTTCTCTCATTATAAATAGGTACATTTCTAAATATCACTGTCCTGGTCACAAAAGCAAGGTTTGTGGGGAATAATAGCCATTATCTAAGCTTTTGAGGCATAAGCAATTAGGAAATAACACTTACTACCCAGGAACCCAAAAAAAAAAAAAATGTTTACTCTCGTGATTTCTCGTGGTTTGTGTGAAAGGGAATATAAGACACTGTTGTAGTGCCTCTAGTGTTTATTCATCAGGAAGCATTTGCGATATGTGGAACAAGGTAAGTAAAAAACATTTTGCAAAAATTTACTTTGTAATGTGATTCTCTGAAACAGGTTTAATTTTTGGGTGAATTAAGCGAAGTTAAGTCGACTTTCTGAGCAACAATGAGAAAAAAAAAAAAAATCAGACATAAACAAGACAAACCCATTGAGTTATTCTCTGCTTTTGATATCAAACCATGAAGAGGCATGGGCACAACATGTGTGTACATTGGATGAGCCAGTAAGAATACCATAAAGGTGTTTACTGTACATGCAACACAAAATCGGGGTAATGGGCAAAAATCTACCCATGACGATTGGTTTATTTTAAGCCATTTATGACATTACAACAGTAAAGAAAAGTCAGTGGGAAAAAAAAGAGAGTTTACATGACCATGTACAGGATGTTGGTCACATGTTGGTCAAGATGCGTTTACATGACCACACATTTTGTAGGCTTATTAAGCATAATCTGTGTATAAGAATGTGCATGTAGACGCGCTAATTGGAAAAACAATGGAAAAATACAATTTACGTGAAGTTTGAAAATGTAGCACACTGTAGCACACTTATTTGGTGACTCCTATACTATAAATTATAACACCTGTTTCTTAGTCATAAAGTATTTCTGGTCCTTCTGTAGTAGCTCACACTGGAGCTAGAAAGTCTTTACATCACCTAAGCTCTATTTTTTTTCTCCTTTTAAAAAGCTGTGTGAACATACCGTACACTACACTGATGAAAATCAATAGGTAGGTAATTCCACATTTGCACAATTGATTATTTGAGCTTTAAAGCTTGTTTTGACATTTTATGGGGCTTTTCTTTCTTGTAGGGGTAGACACAATGATTTTCAATTGAGTAAAATGCTCAGAACACTTAAATGCTTAAATTCTCTTTTATAAAAAGTGAAGTTCAGTATGTTCAGGTAAAATGTGTGGCTTCAATGCACTATTCACACAGGATATATTCTTGCATTTCATCTGTTCGATTGTTCAACTGTTTGTCTGTATACACCAGTGTTAGGTAAGCTACTTTAAATCTGTAACTTCCAAAGCTATATGGTACTCATAAAATAAAGTAGACAATCTACAGTAAATTTACTCCTTTAAAAAAATACGCTACACTACAGTGAGGCTCTTTACAGAAGTAAATATTTTTTAGACACATAACCACTTCTGATTGCAAAATTTAACAATATCACCTAATAGTTATATATTTAATTATGGTGACATTCCCTTATAATCATATATACTATGGTAACCAGAGTTTAACCATGGTATTTGTAGAACGACCATACTAACCACAAATTATCCATGTTTACTACAGTAATGGTTACTACACTATTACTATAGTAAAATGTCTTGGTTAGTTATGTTACTCCATTTCCTGAGTAGGGAACAAAATGCTGTGTCAGAGCTGACACATTGGGAACACTCCTGGTGGTCACAAGGTCTGAAGAACTATACAATAACGCCAGTTCTATTGACTGATAGTGCTTAAGGCACAACCAATAAGGAGCTATGTCACAGAGGCGCTCTTGGTTGCTCCGTTTGAGCCTAACACCACAGATGAATCCTATGAAGGGATAAAGAAAGCGTGAAAAGGCTTCAGCCTGCACATTCCGCGCATAAAGTGAAAGACAAGAGAATATCTACTAATCAAAACCTCATTCGTAGCATTAAGCATTACCAGAGCAACCCCCCCCCCCCCCCCCAGTGAGTCATCGCCTCATGCCAAGAGTCAATAACATACCACTTAAGCGTATATACCCTTCTTGTAGATGGGGCACTAGCATTTAGGTACCTCAATGGTACCTCAACCACAAAGGGGATAAACCCTCATTCAAGAGAGTTCTGCATCAGGGCCAAACCCATATGTAAAGGGATATAAGGGAAAGGAGGAGGCAAGAACTGGCTTGACAATATAAATAATAGTTTTAATAGAAAACTGAACAAAAAGACACAAACACACACATGACGTCAGCTGCCCGTAAATGATCTCTCTCTCTCTCTCTCTCCTGCACAACTTTCCACAGTCGGCCTTTATCCTTCTCGGAGGCTTGATTAGCCTGATAAGGGACCGGGTGTGTAGAATCACCACCCATCCCCGCCCTCCGCCCTGTCACACCATAACTTCCATAAGTCCGGCTGGTGGTACCAAATGATGTCGCGTGTCTGAGAAAACAGATCTGTTCTGACCAGAATCTCCCAATTAACCTACTCCAGGAGGGAGAATCGAGAACCATGTATGGGAAGGACAATGCACGCCATTAACATGAGCCAAACCTGATCCTCCTGAACCTTTTTCAGGACAGCGCAAAGCAGATTGATCAGTGGAAATGAGACAGTGCATTAGACTGTGCCCATTAGCATGGCAGAAGAGCACACTGAAATTGACTCACTTCCAAGCGTTTTGAATGGCATACATTCTACTGAAAATAGACTGACCCATTATAACAGCCCTTTTGCATGTGTAATGGGGACAACGAAGCTTGTGATAATGTGATATTTTACTTATTGTACTTTGCATATTGTATGTCCTAAGGCATGTCCCAAGGCACTCAGCCATGGGGAAAGAGGCAAATCTTGAGATGTGGATACTTAATGCTTGTTCCCCAGCGTAAACTATGGAGTGAGTTAAATATAACAGCTGCTGTATGTATAATGGGGGACAATGTATGGCACTTTTGACAATGCAATATTGTACATTGCATAGTCTATGCATGCCACAAGGCACTTGGACGTGGGGACAGATGTGAGACTTGAGTTGTGAACTCTTAATGCTTAACTCACTCAGCGTGAGTCATGGGGGGAGACAGAGCTAAGTCTGTTTTTATTTTTTTTATTTTTTTTGAAGAAATGGTGAAATATGACCTGTTTTCCATTAGGAAAAGTACAGTGTCTGCCTTCTATCAATCTTATCAAATCAAGAGCATGATCTTTGAGGCTCTAAGCTCCTGTGGCTCCATATTGAAGGCCACAAAACTGGAGCAACAGGGATGTGCAGCCCCTGGCAAAAAAAAAAAACAAGGTTGCAGTCATAACCATAATGTTCCCTTTTAAGTCAGTCATTTGTAGCACACGGCTAAGAAAATAATTATAATAATAGTGGGAAAACAAATTGGGTTCAAGCATGCACATCCACCCAGTCTGACAGAAATTGTACACACACCAGCAGTGCTTGCAAGGCAACAAAATAATCTTTAGGTTTTAGGGGATTATTGCATGATTAAAATATTCTGAATTATTTCAGAAGTTTACAGTAATACTTTTTATAGGTTTAGGATTTTAAAACAATAGACTGATAGCATCAAATCACTGTAAACCCAAACAGTACTACAAACTTATAAACATTATCAGTGTAGCAAAAAAAAACATGCTTTAATTTTATTTGAGTCTATGTTTTTGAGTAAACATTGCTAGATGTCTGAGCCATAGTTTAGCGGGCTGCGCTCATGTCATGTTGTAATAATGCTTCGTGGGTGACCCAAGTTCAAATTCCAGCTCGTGAGGTCTTTACCCTGATCCCATTCCCACTCTTCTCCCCTTCCATATCCTGTATGCTCTGTCATTAAAAGCCTACAAAAGGACAAAAAAAGCTGAAATTTTACATTACAATTACATTTTTAGTAAAAAATGTATTACAGGTACTTAAATACAGGTACTAGGGTAATCGGTTATAACAAAACTTTTGAGTATTCTCAACTTACCGGGTTTTACAGTGTACTATAAAGTCTATTTTATAAATTTTCTAATATATTATATGTTTTTATATATGTATAACTCATACAAAACATGTAAAACAAATTATCAAAAGTTTACAGCATGTTTTTGAATAAAAGATAAGAAAGAAAGAAAGAAAGAAAGAAAGAAAGAAAGAAAGAAAGTGCATTTCAGCACAAAATATATTGCAAATGTTCAGTTCCCTTGAGAAAACAGGCATCCACTGAGATAGAGAATGTGCAGTAAGCGAGCAATGGGTGGTTAGACTCCATATTGTTGTCAGGAGTGGTGACAGGGTCAAGAGATCCCACAGTCACCAGCTTCTCACCAGTATAATGGGTGTCAACAGTGGGGTGATGTTGACAGGAAATGTTCTTGGTGCTAGCCTCCCTGAGTGTCTTAGCGCTTCTGCCTCAATGTGAACTTTTCTGCTTTCATGGCTGTCAGCTGCTACATCAAGCACTATTTATAATTGTCCAGATTTCTGTTATTGGACAAAGGTTCTGAAAATGTTAGCTGATGGGAATGACCTCATGTTGCCTATAGTTTCAGCCTGAAAGGCTAATTCTCATCAATGTGATATTAGCTTATATTTTATTAGCATAAAGCAGAAAACAATTTATCAGTCCAGCTCAATTTCCATTGCTGTGATTTTGTCCAAGGACTGATTAATATACTACTTTGTTTCTATTGACATAGGGGAGACCGGGGCTAGTTGTCACAATTAGAAAGACTTTTGTGAAGGAATCTTGAACAAAACCATACAGTTATTGAGATATATCCCTTGGGCCACAACTTATTTATTCCACTACAAACTGTTTCCTCAGGCATAATTTTCATGGAAAAATACATTGATAAAACAAAATGGTAGCTGTGTACTTAATCATTAGCAGGTCTAAACAGGTCCAACTGATTTAGGTGGTTTACTAGCTGGACTATCACCTGGTGGGGCCAAGGACGGTCTGGTAATCTGTTTTAGTAAACTGGGTTATACAGTTTTTTGCCTTGGCTAATCTGGTGGGGAACTGGCTGGCTGGTTATCCATATTACAAAACACAGCTTGATGGTTGACCAGCTTGATCAATTTAAGGTTTAGTATATAGTATAACCTGTTTTTTTTTTCTTCTTCTTTTTCCCACAGCAGGGGAAAGTGTACTCAATCTATAATAACACCATCCTCCCTCTAGATGCAGTGACTAAAAACAGGCCCTGCGGAGGGTCATTGACCCAGTATGCCACAGTATACTTCAGTCGATACAGAAAGCAGTTAGAAGCAGACAGATGTCCTGGCAACACTGATCAACTCTGCATCAGCAAATCATTGAAAAACAGAGCAACATAAAAACAAAGGAATCTGATTTTAATGTGACTGGCAATTTAGCTGCCATTTGTCCACTTTAAAGCAGACTCCAATTCTCAAGATAATCCATCGAAGAATCAAGAACAAAGTGAAGACTCAGCAAAAACGAAACTGTTAAAATTATCAAAAGAATTCATTGTTTCCATGGGCGAGCCATGCAATATTTTATATCACATTTGATTTTATGGTTATCTCTTCTTATACTTAAAATGTATTTCTATTCTTAATTGCCATCTAGATGTCTTTGGTCATCTTCCAAAAAAAAACTGTATAAGCAAAAACCCTGTGACCCGATTTTCATATGCATTTGAGGAAATTACATAAATAGATTTCAAGATATTTCACCCAAGATTAAAAATACTCGCATTATTCACTCACCTTGTTCTTTTTTTTTTTTGTTACTCAGTGTTTTTTGAAAAAATAAAAATATTTAATAGTTCGCAGGGGCCGTCAAGCTCAAAAAGGATAAAAATGAAAAAGAAAAGAATAAACTGATAAAATAGGGGAAGTTTGCCCCAAAATGTAAATTATTTTATAATTTACTCACCCTCATGCCATCCCAGATGTTTATGACTTTCTGTCTTCTGTAGAACACAAACAGATATTTTAAAAATAATATTTCAGATGTGTAGTTCCGTACAATGCAAGTGAATGGTGACCAGAACTTTGAGGGTTAAAAAGCACAAAGGCAGCATAAAAGTAATCCAGACTCCAGTGGTTGAATCCATGTCTTCAGAAGCGTGGGTGAGAAAAAGATCAATATTTAAATAATTTGTTTGCTTTAAATCTCCACCTTCACTTTCACATTCTTTAATTAATGAATGTTACACTTATAGTGCTTTTCTGGCTCTACACTTTACAGAGTGAACAGGGGTAGACTATTCATCTTTAGTTTTTTGGGGACTCACATTCTTCATGCATATCATTACCTACTGGGCAGAGAGGAGAATTTATATAGTAAAAAAATACTTAAATATTGATCTGTTTCTCTGATCTGACAACCACAGGCAAGAACATAAATCGGAGCCTAAGGGAAGAGCTGTGTGCATACTCCGGGTAAAGTGTAACAATTTAAAAGCAATCTAATACAGATTGCTAAAGATCTGGTGTAAACTGGCCATGAGAGACAATATTTACACACTGTCACAAGCGTAATTAATCAATAGAGATGTCTGGTTTTGTGTTGTGAAGAGCAATTAAAGTTGAAGATCTGAATAAAGCAATAACATAATGTATACAGCTCTTAATATGTTTGTAGCAATTTCCTGTGTTGTAATTACAGGTTATGGTACATGATGCAAGCTTACATAGAGCAAACCGAGTCTCAGTGACTTTACGTCTCCTTAGCATGCCATCACTTTAAATTAAGCAATCAAATCCTCATTTTCAACATGCACTTAACATGGCTGCTAAGTAACCGACCATGTTCTTAGCTGCGTAATTGAATTGGAAAGATGTGCTGAAGTGACATACTGCGATGCTAGGTTTTAAAAGCTTGGTGGTCTTCATTTGGATTCTAGCAGCTTCCCGGCGGGCCAACAGACTTTGCATCTGTAAACGAAGGACAGCTGTATTCCCCACAGCATTTATAGCTCATTGCAAGGTCTATGCACGATTAATGTGTGAACTTCCCTTGTCACTGGGAATGTCAGAGTCAGATGGACACTGAATGTGATGTTGTTCGAAATAAAGCCCATGAATAATGCAATATTCACTTTTACCGAAGCCAGGCTAATTGCAGGCAGCCCTACATGACGTGATACATGAAGACAAGGCAGCATGTATTAGCTGCTAAATTAATCCAGCTAAAGAGAGCATCACTTTCAGCCTCACTGGTCTTCTCTCATTCCCTTAACAATTTGATCAATCAGACCTAACGGGCACAGCGGATCAGAGAGTCTGGGTGCAGGGAATTAGATTTTTCCATAAAGTTGCGTTAACCATGGAAGTCATAGCAAGATTTAAGCTTGTAAAAAGGAATAATTAATAACTAAATTCTTATTTTAAAGCAATTGATATCCAAATATGAAAACACAGTCATCATATACTTACCCTCAATCCCTGTGTGACTTTTCTCTTACATATAATAAAAAAGATGGATTTTGGAAGAATATCCTTGCTTCTCAAGAAAGCTTAAATGGATTGGGCCTGTCAAGCTCCAAAATGACAATAGAAATTGTGCTCTATACTTCAAGTCTTTTAAAGTCATACAAGAGGTTTATGTGAGGAACAGAATGAAAATTAAGTTGTTAAATCAACTATGGGACCATTGACCAAGACACCAAAGACCCAATGGCGTTTGCTATCAAATGGCATCGGTGTGCCATATTTTTACTTTATATGACTTTTTTTGTTCTTTGTCAAGAAGATTATTACACGACTCCCTGTAATACTAATTTCTGATGTGAATCACACCATCTAGCCATCTGATATTTCTGAATAATAATAATCCAGGTATAAAGTGATGTCAGTCCATTCAGTCAGGTATTGTGTCATCTTTCCTACTTCTCGTATCCCTCTGTGATCTCCACGAGTATGTGAATAAATAATTTTTAATGCAAATCACTATTTCATGTCCATTTATTTATTAATTTGGCAAGTAGTCACGTAGTAAGCATGATAATGAGCAGTCAGGTGGCAATTTTCTCAAAGTAATCTACAACAGATCTCTGACGCAAACTGGAGGTGGAACACATCAGATGTTTCTCAAAACTCTGCGGGCTCTTTATTCTCTCACATAATAACAATTTCAACTCATATCAATATTTCATGTATTTATTTATTTATTTGATAGTAAGCCGTACACTAAAATTAGCTGGTCATTATGGCACAATAAACGCTTTCACGACCACCTTTTCTTGGTGTATTTAGCAATAACGACAACATTATCTTTAGAAGACTTGGAATATAGTGCACAAATGATATGGAATATAGTGCACAAATGATATGGACTAATGTAATGATACCTTTATGGAACAATTTTGTGATATAATGTATGTGGATATTCTTCAAAATGCTTTTTGAGAAAGTCATACAAGCTTTGAACAACATAAAGGAAAGTAAATGATGACAGAAAAAAAAATACATGAACAAGTGCGAAATATTGAGACTATGTATGAAACATGACTAAATCTTTATTTGAATAAGTATTAAACTGTCTGAATTAATATAATTTCTACACCAGATTTATTTGTATTTTTTTCGAAGAACATCACTGCAAACTACAAAAACCTTTAGACTTGCAAAACAGCTAAATCTTCCCAGTGTGCATGTTTTGAGCCTGATTTAACTAGTTCAATTAAATGTGCATTTCCGGTGTCTTTATAAAGTGTTCATACCAGAACAGTCCAGACTTGAAAGAATTTAGATAATTTCTTCACAGATGCAGACAAGTCTAAAATTCTGTTCAAAAACCAAGTGACCTTAAGCATAAAAGCTACACTCCTGTCACAATAGTTCCAAAAGGTTTAAAAGCCCGATTTGAACGGGAGGGAGACGCAGATCTACCACCAGGGAGACCATACCACGGAAAATACAACACAGGGGGCTACCGGAGGTAATGGTCATGGACCAGGTAATGGAGCGGACAGTGGAAGGATTCCCGGGAAGCAAACAAGTCTACATTTGCCTTGCAGAATCAGCTCTAAATCCACTGGACCATGTCTGCTGTGGCGTTGAGGTTGCAAGGATGTGAGTTGCCCACAATGACGTGGCCCACAGTGACGTGGCCCCCAGGAGCCTCTAAAAGTATTTCAGTGGGACCGCCATTCTCTGCCTGAATAAGTTCAGGCAGTTCAGCACCGACTGCGCGCGTTCGCACGTGAGGCACGCTGACATTGAGACTAACTCCATGCCGAGAAAAGAGATGCTTTGAACCTGGCAGAGCTTGCTCTTTTCCCAGTTGACACAAAGCCAATAAACAGCTGAGGTATGTGAGCACAAGGTCCCTGTGTAAACACAGTAACTCCCGGGAGTGCGCTAGAATCAGCCAGTCGTCGATGTAATTAATTATGCGAATGCCAACTTCCCTTAACTGGGCAAGGGCTGCCTCTGCAAACTTCGTGAAGACACGAGGGGACAGGGACAGGCTGAAGGGGAGGACCTTGTATTGACATGCCTGACCGTCAAACACGAAGCGTAGGAAGGGTCTGTGTCGAGGTAAAATCATGACGTGAAATTACGCGTTGTTCAGGTCTAACGCCGTGAACCAATCTTGATGCCGGACGCATGCAAAAAAGTGCGATCTCTACACTTAGGACGGTGGCGTTCTCACTTTTCACAGACGTGAAGTGAACGCTGCGGAACCAGGACAGTTGTCTGGTGAACTGAATCGTATAGCTGAATTGGATGGTTCTGGCCAACCAGCGTGATGGGTTGGAGAGCATTAGCCACGCATCCAAACTCCGGGCATGGGGCACTAACGGAAGGATTGCATCCGACGTACCTGGGGTTGGGCCTCAAGATGGGGGGGGCAGAAAATGCCACGGCGAGGAGGGACGCTCCGACCCGAGGTGGCCGTGCAGAGGAAGTCTTCTAAGCACTTACCTTGCTCTGCATACCCGGCGTAAGGCGTTCAGACACAGGTGGCGCTCCTGGACCACGAGAGTAGACATCGTATGCCCGAGTGCCCGCGCCTTGATCTTTGTCACGTGGAGGTTGAGGCCAGTCGCCTTGTGCAGTTCTTGTAGCACTTTGGGATCAGACCTAGTTCCTTGGCCTGATGGAAATGTAGGAGGGCCATAGCATGCAGGGCGGAGGCGGCCTGACCAGCAGCACTGTAGACTTTGGCCACCAGAGACGACTTAGACCAACAGGCCAGGGAAGAGAGTGCCAGGCGATTCCGCCAGTTGGCGGCACTCAGCAGGCACAAGTGTGCCGTGATTGCTTTATCCACCTAGGGTATCGTGGCATAACCCTCGGCCACTCCACCGTCGAGTGTATTGAGAGTGGATGAGTTGAATGAATGGATTTGGGCAGTAAAAGGTGCCCTCCATGACCTCATCATGCACCTCCGGGAAAAATGGGACTGGGGGGGCGTAGCCACAAGCAGCGCACCACTACCAAAAACCAGTCATCAAGCTGCGAGTGCTCAGGGGCAGGTGGAGGGTTCCAGTCCATCCCAACACTTGCAGGCAAACATGGCGGTCAGCTCCACATCAGACTCCGACTGGGCTGGCACACCCAAAGGCACCAGCCCGGTCGAGTCCTTGGTGTCTGACATAACCAAGGCGCTCTCAGATGCAGCGATCAACATCTCATCCAACTCGTGAGCTCAAAAAGACACATTAGGCTGGCACTGAGGTGAGCTGCCTGTCTCATCCTAGAACTGGACAGGAGCAAACGAGCGTACCGGGGAATCAGCGGTCTATGGGGGATTACCTGGCAGAACCGAACCCATATAAGCCCCCGAATCGCCTTCAAGTCAACCGGAGTGGCCTCATACCCATAGGTAGAAGGACCAGCAGAGGGGACAGCTGAAGTTGCTTTCCCCCAGAAGAAGGAAAGCCGCGACCGCAACGTTGTCATGGTCATGTTTTTGCTGTGAGAACATGAACCATCCACGAATGCTTCCTCAACGTGATAATGGCCCAGACACATAAGGCTGTGATTGTGGCCATCAGAGGCGGAGAGGTAACGTCCGCAACCAGGAACTACACAGAGACGGAAAGGCATCGTCTTTAAAAAAAACTTTCACGTCAGTGTGTTTGCTCTAATAGGGGAAATATACTCTTTAGAGGAGAAATACACTCTTTTAGCACTGTCAAAGTGCCCAGATGCGTTGCTCTGCACTAAGCATGCAGATGGAGAGAAAGCTGCTGGAATGTGCCATATATCCAACAGCAAACGCTTCTTTAGAGGTGAATTGGAACAACAGTGGATTCAGCTCGCTGATACACAACCGCTTGGCGGAAGAAAAAAATCTGAATGAATCCCGCATTCCAGCTCCCTTTAATACCTGTATGTGCAGGGTAGTGGCATGAAGGATTTATACACTGATATATTTCAGCACTGATTTAACTTAAAAACCTAGATCATAAGAGCCAATAGTTACAGAATCACTCTGAAAATGACCATCACTACAACACAGAAAAGCTCACACTATCACAATTGTCAAAACTCACTGCAACAAGTTTTCTTAAGTTTAAAGCTGCAGGTTTAATCTTGAAATATAAGTTAAAAAAAATCATTAGAAATTTTCTTGAGTAAGAGTAAAAGTACTCACTATTAAACCTACTCTTAAAGTAAATTTTCTCCAAAAATGTATTAAAGAAAATTAAATTTTTGAGTAAATGTAGCGCATTACTACCCACCTCTGGTTGTTAACTTTGCAACATGTTAACATCAATCTTAACACCAAAAAAAAAACAAAAAAAAAAACTGCTAGTCGAGTCTCCTGTGCATTTCATTGTGGCTTTCAGAGTTGCAGCTTATGTACAGCATTCCAAATGAGGTTTTACTAATCAGTTTTTATGACAGTAGGGATTCTGGTTAGAAGGAAGCTTCTTATGTAGACACTTGTAAACAAAGTTACTCGAGCTAGATTATCAGTCTTGAGATATGTGATGTTAGCCTACATACTAATTACAGAAGTTGTAAAATAGGATATGATATGTACTTCAAGGTCCTAAATGAATAGCTTTTTCGCTGGTTATTATATCCAGAGCTCAAGAGTGCCACTTCAGTCCTCTGCCTTTGTGGTGGGTTACATAATACAAACATACTGGCAGCCAGTGAGACCTGCAAAATGTCCCGCTGTTTACTGAAGCATGAATGGACTCAGACAACCAAAACACACACTATCTACACACAATCTTGCTCTCTTTCTCTCCCTAACAGTCTCCCTCTCATAAACAGGTCTGAATATATATTTTTCATATTAATTCCACATGCTTGCATTCACATGTTTCTCTGCAGTGTGTTGACTCTCTTTAGCTTTGCCATATCTACTTTACGGAAGTGATCACCATTTATTTGTTAAGCCACAGGGAGTAGGGCAGGCCTGTATTGGCTTGTTTCTCATCCTTGTAGGACATCACTAGAGCATTTGTCTTTTGAGACAGTTTTACTGCAGTGGCGCTAAAGAGAACAAATTACAATTCATTCAAAGAAAGAGCAGCACCCATGAGAAAAACACAAGCCTTTTTTTGTTTTAGCTCAAGTGTTCAAATGAGATTCTATTTGAGGTTGCAGATAAGGGAAGTGCATTTAAAAATAGCTTTCAAAGCACTCTCTTTTGTTTGCACTCTTGACAGCACTGTATTTTCACATACATTTTTTTGTATTAAAATAGCGGATATGTTGATTGTTTTAAGCGGCTTTCAGTTTGTTTAAGCATCACTCTCCCAAGTTTAACATAGCTTTTTTTTCTTAATAATGAATGAAAATTACATTCCAATTAATTGGTCTTAAATTAAAAAAAATAAAAAAACACTCGTTTCATACTCTTTTTTCTCCTGTGAAGGAGGTATTTTGAAGAATGTCCATGCTGCTTTTTTTCCATACAATGCCAAAGTTCATTGTGACCACATCTCAGACAGTGAATCAGATCACAATTTAAGTTATTTAGTTATAATCTTCCCCTTTTCCAAAGCTTTGGAGTCATAAAAATGCTGCGTAGATGTACCGTGATAGCTTTGATGCTAAAATACCATTGCTTCTTTTTTGTGTCTTAATTTAATATGTTGCCAGCAAAATGCATCTTTTTTCCTTTTTCACCCAATTTGGAATGCCAAATTCCGAATGCGCTTTTATATCCTCGTGGTTGCGTAGTGATTCGCCTCAATCCATGTGGCAGAAGACAAATCCAAGCTGCCTCCGCATCTGAGACCTTCAACCCACACATCTTATCATAAGGCTTGTTGCACGCATTGCCACGGAGACATAGCGCATGTAGAGGCTTCACACCATCCACCGCGGAATCCATGCTCAACTCACCTCATGCCACACTGAGAATTAACCACATTATAGCGACCACAAGGAGACTACCCCATGTGACTCTACCCTCCCTAGCATCCGGGCCAATTTGGCTGCTTAGTAGACCTGGCTGGAGTCACTTAGCACACCCTGGGATTCGAACTAGCGAACTCCAGGTGTGGTAGCCAGAGTCTTTTACCACTGTGCTACCCAGGCCCCCAGAAAAATACCTCTTTATGTGGGATGCAGTCCTAATAAAGAGGAGTTGCAGGCAAAGACTTTAGCTATCTGAACACAAGCTAAGGAGCCCTCTAGCAGGGAAACAACACAAAACAGAAAAAACTTCACTGCACTCAAGTAGAAAATTGAAAGCATTAGGATGGATGAGATGCAAACTGTTGTAGTTAGAAAAGGAGTGCATTTTGTTTACACTGTAAGAGAAATGTTGCATTGGGGTAGATTGACAGAGAATAGGTGTGTGCATAGAAGATAAATTATTTTGAAAATGGAGCTCAGCGGGGTACTGCAGTGGGCGCTTATGAGGTGGGCTAGGAGAGAGAGTGAGGAAAAAATGACGAGAGAAGGCAATCTATCCAAAAATGGGGAGTATTGCTTCTCAGAGTGAACCGTTAAAATGATGCATTTAATTTTTTTTTCATAAAAATTATCTTTTTTTTTTCTCTGTGCTGAGGGGATGCTGAATTGGCCAGCTAATTGAAATATTGCATAAATATATTTCTGTATTTAATTTGTGAAAAGCAGAAAACAGAACGAGAGTTGGCTCGCACAGCATTCGAAAGGGAGGGTTCACACTGCGATTCAAATGGGAGACTGCTCTATTGGGAGAGAGCGCTCACAGCGTTTGAACGGAAAGACACATCAAGTCCCCTTTGGATCTGCTATTCACCGATGATTATAATAACCATGCAGTTTCAAGATTCTGGTTTAAAAAGCACCAGATTAGTCCTCTTCCATTCCAGCATCTCAGCAAAATTTTACTCCAGTCATTCATTCCGTATCGGTGCAGCAACCACTGCTGCCTAAAAAGGTTTATCAGAACATCAAATTCAATCTCTCTATTGTTGGTCCTCAGATGCATATCACAGCTACATCAGATCCAATCGTTTCATCAGGAAAGCTCATCAATCACTAATCAGCAAAAAAGTTTGGTTCTTTAATGTTAAGTCCTGGAATTAATCTAACAATACTATGTCTTGTCTAGTGAAAATGAACTAAGTAATTAAAAGATGTTAAAGTACAGATAAATGAGGCCTCAAAGTTGGAAGTCAGATGCGGAGAGCCAGAGAGCTGAGCTGTTAGTCCCTCTGATGACCAAAAGTTAAGTTTAATGTCTTTATACCCTCTTGAGACTGTGCCAAGAAGATTCCTTATTTGGTACAGTGCGTTCTGCATGGTTTGGAGTTAACTCAAAGGCGTCAGGACATATTATTATGACCCACTGAAGTGCAAAGGCTGTGGTGGCCTTGTATGTTGACGCACCGGGCAGAAACACCAGAACTACACAAGTGTGTCATCTTGTGTGTGCGTATGTGCAAAACTCCTGTCTGCACATTTCTTGAATAGTTATATCTAAGTTAGCCAAGCTCTTTGAATTCAGCTCTGAAACCTCATCAGCTCAAAAGGGCAACAAGTTAATATACTTTGTCCAAAATAGCGCTCCATTTTCTCACAGGAATGTTGGGCACAGAAAGCACAAATCATTTACAAGAATAGAGAACAAGCATGAAGAAATCTTCTAACAGACACACATTGAACATATAAGGCTTGTGCCTGGAAACATGTATATACAACACAGGAATACAAGAATGGACATACAAGGAATACATGGAGTCTTAATACGATGATAATGCCATATAAGCTGGTTTCATAAATGTGAAGTATATGATTATATTCTAATTCAAAGATTGTGGATACATGAATATGCTTGTATAATATCAAGCAAAAGTATAAGATATAGGAACGTCTCTAGCCACTTGCATCACAACATTGTTGCTGGCTTGCTGTCCTAAATACTTCCTGCCATTGTCATGGTACTGTTCTTTCATATTAATGCCTTTTTTGGGGGTAATCAGGAGTCGATTCTCGAGCTCCGAGCCCTCCAGTATACGGACAGCAAGCCAAATACGTTTACTGCTTCAACACGAGATTACATTAACATACAAACTACTGAACTGTGGATTCATTCACAAAATCAACTCTAGTTCTTCAAACATTCAGTCCAAAGTCTTAACTGTCTATCTACAATTCTGATTAATCTCAGTTTACCCTGTTTGAGTTTTTTTGAATGCCTGAACTCTCTGTTTGTTTGATTGTTTCGTTTTTTATGATTTTCACTTTTGTTCCATTTATTCTGGTAAATCTTCCTATTTTCTGAATAGCCTTCCTAAATCATTCTGGATTTATTTGCAATTTGTGACAAATGCAAACTTAAGTAAAAAGTACACTTCTAAAATATATAATAATAATAATATGAGTTCATTTCAATTTGGATCCAAAATGTTTGAAATGTCAATGTGGAGCCATTTAAGACCCAGCCAAGCTGATAGGAAGGTATATTTTGGTGGGTAGATTTGTTTAGCAGAATGTGACTGATTCCATTTATTTATTCTGCATTTGATGCTGACAGCCCTTTTAATCATTTTTACTAGAGCTTTTGTATTTTACATTTCTATTTCCTGAAATGAATACCTTAAAAAGATAAGAGTGCAGAGCTGGTGGGGAAAAAAAGAAAAACAAAACATGCAGACTTGCAAAAACATGCAGATAAAGAGAGACCTCCATCATGAAGATTAAGGTGCATAAGAAGGGAGATACCAAACACAACCAATTTATATTTGTTCCACATCCAATAATGGGACAATTGTGGTGTACTAATGTATTTCTACTCACTAAAAAACAAATATTATACCTGTGAGGTCTTGAAACATAACAGATAGTCACCCTGTAATCAAAAGATTTTAGATGAAAGACAACAATGCATAAAACAAATCTTTCCTTTTGATGATACAGATTTTATCTTGTACTCGGTAGTGTCATCAATGCATTAAAATGATAAGTTCGTGCAAAATGAAACTTTTTTTAAACATTTATTAACTTTCATGTTGTTGCAAACCCAGTTTTAAAAGTATACGCAACTACTAAACTGAAAAATCTGTATTGCAATGCCCAAATTCAATATATAAAAGAAAATAATAAATAATTATTTAATTTAGTATTTTAAATACCTGCATTCAAGGGAAGTGTTCATATTCACCTAACAAGGAATGTTCCAAAAACGTATGTCCTGATAAAGATTAGGATAGGTAAGGATTTACTTACTTAATTATTTTTTTCTCCCAAATTTGGAATGTCCAATTCCCAATGTGCTCTATATCCTCATGGTCAATCTGGGTGGCGGAGGACAAATCTCAGTTGCTTCAGCATCTGAGACTGACAATCCACTCATCTTTTAATCATGTGTTTTTTTGAGCGTGTTACCTTGGAGATGTAGCATGTGTGGAGGATCATGCTATTCTCCACAGCATCCACACACAACTCACCATGTGCCCAAATGTGAGTGAGAACCATATTATAGCGACCATGAGGAGGTTAACCCAATGTGACTCCACCCAACCTATCAACTGGGCCAATTAGTTGTTTAGGAAGCCTGTCTGGAGTCACTCAGCAAGCCCAGGATTCGAACTTGCAGCGTTTTTACTTGCTGAGCTACCCAAGCCCCCCAGGAAAAATATTGTTAAAAAAATGTCAATGGAACATTACGGAACCCGTGAAGTGACCTGTGAAAAAAAAAAAAAATCACAGAGACTTTCGCGTGGTTACGTGAAACTTTCTCGTGCGCACATGAAACTTTCGCATGCGCACGAGAAACCGTTCGCGTGCGCACAGGAAACTTTCGCGTGCGCACGAGAAACGTTTCGCGTGTGCACGCGTTACAGATTCCGGTGTGTGTGTGTATAGCTTTTTTCCGATTGCGTCATTGCCATCATTCATTTACTCAAAGATACTAAGAGCATGTATTTGGCGTCTTGTGAATGCCTCTTTTATTTTATTAGGGCCCAAGCCTGAAAAGGCGAAGGCCCTATTGTTTTCCTTAGGATTATTAGGGCCCAAGCCTGAAAAGGCGAAGGCCCTATTGTTTTCCTTAGGATTATTATTATTAGGGCCCAAGCCTGAAAAGGCGAAGGCCCTATTGTTTTCCTTAGGATTATTATTATTAGGGCCCAAGCCTGAAAAGGCGAAGGCCCTATTGTTTTCCTTAGGATTATTATTATTATTATTATTATTATTATTATTATTATTATTATTATTATTATTATTATTTTATCGACTATTCGGGCACTTTTGGGGGCCTTAACATGCTCTAAAACTCTTGAAACTTTGCACACGGGTCAGAACCTGCGGCCATCAGGGCTGGGCTGAAGATGGTACCCGGGCGTGGCAGGGGGGCTCAGCAGCGCCCCCTGGAACGGGGTCCGAAACCTTGGTCCATAAATCAAACACACTTGCATGTAATAATATGAAAGTCGGTACACATATAGATCTCATCGTTTCATATATACTTCATGCTCTTACTTTTTACCTCAGCCCAACAGGAAGTCGGCTATTTAGGGTTGTTTGGAAAACGTATACAATGGAATTTGAAATAATCCTCCTAGAGAAATCATTTAATCGCCACGAATCTCAGTCAGCATGAAGTCAAGACATTGAGGATGAAAAATTGCCAGCGGATTTTTGATATCTCGAACGGTTTGGCCGTGGCGAGGAAACAAATTTATGGCGAGAAAAGTGAGACAGGAAGTGTGTTATAACTTCTGCATAAATTAACAGATCTTGATGAAACTTCAGCAGTGTGTTCGTTGTAAGAGGCCGATCACATGGATGTGACTATTGTGAGTCAAAGTTATAGCGCCACCAACTGGCAGCAGGAAGTGTGTCACTTTCAAAATGCTTTGAAATCACCCTCTTGTTTTTACCCGATTTGCTTCAAACTTTACGTGTATAATGTAAACACACGGCAGATTTAGACCTGTGAAAGGATTATTGATATCTTAGATACTGTTGCCGTGGCAACACTTCAAACTTTACTTTTCTTTATTGATGCTTTTGAGACTCTTAACATACTTGAAATTGCATGAAACTCGACAGAGACGTCACATTTATTAGCCAGTAGACATGTGCAAAGTTTCAGAAATGGGTGTGGTGAGGGGCTCAGTAGCGCCACCTTTTGACAAAAAAGTGGGGGGTTAGTTTCATCTACAGGTACAAAAATTGGTATTGATATAGTTCTCAAGCCGGACAACTTTCTAATTTACAGTCATTAGCTCCGACCAACAGAAAGTCAGATATTTTGGTTTGAATGTGGAGAAAATGTCAGAATTTTGCAAGTCACTCTCTAAGACTTTGTGTGTGAGGAGTAGGAAGGGAGGGGGGCTTGTGAAGTAATACATAGGGCTATACTGCCCTCTTGTGTTCAACATAGTATGGGTTACATTAACTTTTGCACGATATTCTAATTTTTCGAGTTTCACCTGTATGCAGAGTTGACAGAAAAATGTTACACACGCCGTAGCAGGTGAATACAACAAAGAACTAAAGCCTAAAAAACTAAAGTTTAATCCACTGTCTGTTCATTCTCTGAGTGGCAATTACAAGAAATGTCCAATAGATGGCATCCAAGCCTCATTGTTCAATGATTTACAACAAGTCTGAGTCCAGAATGGGCAGGGACTGAGTTCAACAGTTGCTTGAGCTCTTTTGCAGTCGAATCCCAGAAAAAAGGCAAACAATGTGTCCCCACTCAATATATACATCAACTGAGTGGAGGATACAATTTTTAACAACCTTTAACCATTTACAGCCAGAGCGTTCAAATTTGGGAACAATTATTCCCATGGTTCCTGTCTCAGTGTCATCGTCGTCCGATCACCGATTTTATTTCTGAAGTCTGCCCAGATACTCATGACAATACAAGCTAAAGGCACATGTGATTGGTTAAGGGGTTACTGGGCAAGAATAATAACTGTATCGTCATCACCGTCTTCCTTCATTTCAATGGAAAGGTGATATCACGAGAGATTTACTCCAGTGTTGGATTTACTGCTTCAAATTAAATACTGAGGCGATTTTTGCAAGGTAAGAACGTGTGTTGTCTATATTTTCTATAGAAAGTCAAAACGTTTTAGTTACGAAGCATTTATTTGTAGGAGTATTGCTAGTTATTTCTGGAAAAAAATGACAAAATAACTCAAATAAATGTTTGTGAGCAGTTTTGTGTGAAACCGCGAGATGCGTCGCGTCTAACGCACGAGCCCCGATGAGAGATCGCATTCGCTTCTTCTTGCGTTTGAACGGACAATTTCATACTACAAAATGTCAAATTACATGATATATTGTCTGTTTTGTCCCAAGTGAACATAAACAGTTGATGAAGAAATCGCGAATCGAAATCTAGTATCAACACTTCCGAGAATGATTATCAGCGTTGTGCCTGACAGCGCATCTCATTTTTACTCGCATCTTCATGGAGGTTTGTCGGTTGTATGTAGTTTCACAATCTCAATCAAGTAATCTCTGAAATGAATACAGATGTAACAGCACGAAAATAATGAGACTTCACAGTTCTCAAAAGATTAAACTCACTAAAACAAGCCGCACAGAGTGTGCCTTGAATGAAATGCGTTTAAAATCCTCTTAAAGAGACAGTAACAATTTTCCAAGTAAATAAAAAGTAGGCCTACAAATGGTTTTCACCCCAAAAATAAATTTCTCTCATCGTATACTCACCCTCATTGCATCCCAGATGTGTATTGTTTTCTTTCTTCTAGTGAACACAAATTAAGCTTTTTAGAAGATTATCTCAACCCTGTTGGACCTTTCAATGACTTGAATGGTGATCAGAACTCAGAAGCTACAAAAATCAAATAAATGCAGCATAAAAGTAATCCATACCACTCCAGTGGTTAAATCCATGCCTTCAGAAGTGATATTATAGGTGTGGGTTAGAAATAGACCTATATATATATACTTAAAGATGACATCACTCTGAAGTACTGCGTAAAGAATATCCCACATTCGCCCTTAGGGGGCGCTACAGGCCATGCCCAAAATTCCCATTTTCTGGTCAAAAATGTTCTAATGTTGTATATTGATACTACAGGCCAACAGGAATTCACAAACCAAGAGTGGCCCACATTCGCCCTTATGGGGCGCTACAGGCCACGCCCTAAATTCCCATTTGCTGGTCAAAAATGTTCTAATTTGGTACATTGATACTACAGGCCAACAGGAACCCACAAACAAAGAATTGCCCATATTCGCCATTAGGGGGCGCTACAGGCTATGCCCAAAATTCCCATTTTATGGTCAAAAATTTTCTAATTTGGTATATTGACACTACAGGCCAACAGAAATCCACAAACCAAGAATGTCTCACATTCGCCCTTAGGGGGCGCTAAAGGCCATTCCCAAATTGCACATTTTTTTGTCAAATACTTTCTAATTTGGTACATTAATACTACAGGCCAACAGGAACCTACAAACCAAGAATGGCTCACATTCGCCCTTAGGGTGCGCTACATGCCATGCCCAAATGTCATTTTTTTAAAGTGATTGTATTTCCACCCCATTTATTTAGTTTTCTGAAACCTGGTGAACATACCTCATTTCTCATTGTAAACAAAAAACCCTACAGGATCCATAAGGTCCGGCATGATGGATTTTCCTGTACACTGAAAATGTTTAGTTTAGGATTCAGACAGAAAGACATGTTTTTTGGATTTTTTCATTGGGAGGGTTTAACCCCAACCCTCTATTGATCAATTTTAAATGATTTGCCATTTTGAGGAGGAATCGCATTGCTGCTTGCAGCTATATTTTTGAGTTGTTGCTGTGTCCATCATCCTTTGTTTTCCGAAAGCCACCAAGTGGAAATGAGCCCGGTAACTAAAGGCACCAGGGTTGCGGTGCCACCGGCTTGGGCCCGTCATCGCTGCTTGCAGCTTTAATTATTATTATTATTATTATTATTATTATTATTATTATTTTATCGACTATTCGGGCACTTTTGGGGGCCTTAACATGCTCTAAAACTCTTGAAACTTTGCACACGGGTCAGAACCTGCGGCCATCAGGGCTGGGCTGAAGATGGTACCCGGGCGTGGCAGGGGGGCTCAGCAGCGCCCCCTGGAACGGGGTCCGAAACCTTGGTCCATAAATCAAACACACTTGCATGTAATAATATGAAAGTCGGTACACATATAGATCTCATCGTTTCATATATACTTCATGCTCTTACTTTTTACCTCAGCCCAACAGGAAGTCGGCTATTTAGGGTTGTTTGGAAAACGTATACAATGGAATTTGAAATACTCCTCCTAGAGAAATCATTTAATCGCCACGAATCTCAGTCAGCATGAAGTCAAGACATTGAGGATGAAAAATTGCCAGCGGATTTTTGATATCTCGAACGGTTTGGCCGTGGCGAGGAAACAAATTTATGGCGAGAAAAGTGAGACAGGAAGTGTGTTATAACTTCTGCATAAATTAACAGATCTTGATGAAACTTCAGCAGTGTGTTCGTTGTAAGAGGCCGATCACATGGATGTGACTATTGTGAGTCAAAGTTATAGCGCCACCAACTGGCAGCAGGAAGTGTGTCACTTTCAAAATGCTTTGAAATCACCCTCTTGTTTTTACCCGATTTGCTTCAAACTTTACGTGTATAATGTAAACACACGGCAGATTTAGACCTGTGAAAGGATTATTGATATCTTAGATACTGTTGCCGTGGCAACGCTTCAAACTTTACTTTTCTTTATTGATGCTTTTGAGACTCTTAACATACTTGAAATTGCATGAAACTCGACAGAGACGTCACATTTATTAGCCAGTAGACATGTGCAAAGTTTCAGAAATGGGTGTGGTGAGGGGCTCAGTAGCGCCACCTTTTGACAAAAAAGTGGGGGGTTAGTTTCATCTACAGGTACAAAAATTGGTATTGATATAGTTCTCCTCAAGCCGGACAACTTTCTAATTTACAGTCATTAGCTCCGACCAACAGAAAGTCAGATATTTTGGTTTGAATGTGGAGAAAATGTCAGAATTTTGCAAGTCACTCTCTAAGACTTTGTGTGTGAGGAGTAGGAAGGGAGGGGGGCTTGTGAAGTAATACATAGGGCTATACTGCCCTCTTGTGTTCAACATAGTATGGGTTACATTAACTTTTGCACGATATTCTAATTTTTCGAGTTTCACCTGTATGCAGAGTTGACAGAAAAATGTTACACACGCCGTAGCAGGTGAATACAACAAAGAACTAAAGCCTAAAAAACTAAAGTTTAATCCACTGTCTGTTCATTCTCTGAGTGGCAATTACAAGAAATGTCCAATAGATGGCATCCAAGCCTCATTGTTCAATGATTTACAACAGGTCTGAGTCCAGAATGGGCAGGGACTGAGTTCAACAGTTGCTTGAGCTCTTTTGCAGTCGAATCCCAGAAAAAAGGCAAACAATGTGTCCCCACTCAATATATACATCAACTGAGTGGAGGATACAATTTTTAACAACCTTTAACCATTTACAGCCAGAGCGTTCAAATTTGGGAACAATTATTCCCATGGTTCCTGTCTCAGTGTCATCGTCGTCCGATCACCGATTTTATTTCTGAAGTCTGCCCAGATACTCATGACAATACAAGCTAAAGGCACATGTGATTGGTTAAGGGGTTACTGGGCAAGAATAATAACTGTATCGTCATCACCGTCTTCCTTCATTTCAATGGAAAGGTGATATCACGAGAGATTTACTCCAGTGTTGGATTTACTGCTTCAAATTAAATACTGAGGCGATTTTTGCAAGGTAAGAACGTGTGTTGTCTATATTTTCTATAGAAAGTCAAAACGTTTTAGTTACGAAGCATTTATTTGTAGGAGTATTGCTAGTTATTTCTGGAAAAAAATGACAAAACAACTCAAATAAATGTTTGTGAGCAGTTTTGTGTGAAACCGCGAGATGCGTCGCGTCTAACGCACGAGCCCCGATGAGAGATCGCATTCGCTTCTTCTTGCGTTTGAACGGACAATTTCATACTACAAAATGTCAAATTACATGATATATTGTCTGTTTTGTCCCAAGTGAACATAAACAGTTGATGAAGAAATCGCGAATCGAAATCTAGTATCAACACTTCCGAGAATGATTATCAGCGTTGTGTCTGACAGCGCGAGGCATCTCATTTTTACTCGCATCTTCATGGAGGTTTGTCGGTTGTATGTAGTTTCACAATCTCAATCAAGTAATCTCTGAAATGAATACAGATGTAACAGCACGAAAATAATGAGACTTCACAGTTCTCAAAAGATTAAACTCACTAAAACAAGCCGCACAGACTGTGCCTTGAATGAAATGCGTTTAAAATCCTCTTAAAGAGACAGTAACAATTTTCCAAGTAAATAAAAAGTAGGCCTACAAATGGTTTTCACCCCAAAAATAAATTTCTCTCATCGTATACTCACCCTCATTGCATCCCAGATGTGTATTGTTTTCTTTCTTCTAGTGAACACAAATTAAGCTTTTTAGAAGATTATCTCAACCCTGTTGGACCTTTCAATGACTTGAATGGTGATCAGAACTCAGAAGCTACAAAAATCAAATAAATGCAGCATAAAAGTAATCCATACCACTCCAGTGGTTAAATCCATGCCTTCAGAAGTGATATTATAGGTGTGGGTTAGAAATAGACCTATATATATATACTTCAAGATGACATCACTCTGAAGTACTGCGTAAAGAATATCCCACATTCGCCCTTAGGGGGCGCTACAGGCCATGCCCAAAATTCCCATTTTCTGGTCAAAAATGTTCTAATGTTGTATATTGATACTACAGGCCAACAGGAATTCACAAACCAAGAGTGGCCCACATTCGCCCTTATGGGGCGCTACAGGCCACGCCCTAAATTCCCATTTGCTGGTCAAAAATGTTCTAATTTGGTACATTGATACTACAGGCCAACAGGAACCCACAAACAAAGAATTGCCCATATTCGCCATTAGGGGGCGCTACAGGCTATGCCCAAAATTCCCATTTTATGGTCAAAAATTTTCTAATTTGGTATATTGACACTACAGGCCAACAGAAATCCACAAACCAAGAATGTCTCACATTTGCCCTTAGGGGGTGCTAAAGGACATTCCCAAATTGCACATTTTTTTGTCAAATACTTTCTAATTTGGTACATTAATACTACAGGCCAACAGGAACCTACAAACCAAGAATGGCTCACATTCGCCCTTAGGGGGCGGTACAGGCCATGCCCAAATGTCAATTTTTCAAAGTGATTGTATTTCCACCCCATTTATTTAGTTTTTCTGAAACCTGGTGAACATACCTCATTTCTCATTGTAAACAAAAAACCCTACAGGATCCATAAGGTCCGGCATGATGGATTTTCCTGTACACTGAAAATGTTTAGTTTAGGATTCAGACAGAAAGACATGTTTTTTGGATTTTTTCATTGGGAGGGTTTAACCCCAACCCTCTATTGATCAATTTTAAATGATTTGCCATTTTGAGGAGGAATCGCATTGCTGCTTGCAGCTATATTTTTGAGTTGTTGCTGTGTCCATCATCCTTTGTTTTCCGAAAGCCACCAAGTGGAAATGAGCCCGGTAACTAAAGGCACCAGGGTTGCGGTGCCACCGGCTTGGGCCCGTCATCGCTGCTTGCAGCTTTAATTTTATTTATTATTTTTATTTTTATTTAATCGTCTTTGGAGTGTATGTTACTCATGCCTGTTTTTTATTTTTTTTCTCTGTAATGTTATTTACATGTTCTAAATAAAAAAATAAATAAAATAAAATAAAAAAAAAAAGATACTGAGAGCATGGATGCGCATGAATGCGCATGAATTTATAGAGATATATTTTACACTTGGCCTTCAATACAAAGACATTACTGTCTATTACATTACTGTCATGGCTGAGACATGCTTTGATCTTCCAAAGGACACTAATCAAGCAATAGACTTGTACTTGCATTTAAGGAATGAGATATTAACCTCAATATAACCTGTGCTTAGCATGTTTCTTTTATCTGAGATCCAGATATAAAATGTATACATTCATACTTATGTAATATTTTTGTGAAAGTGTTCACATTTGTTACAATTATTTCAAAGTTTAAAATTGAACTGTGAGCAATGCCCCTTGTTTGTTACTTCAACAGTCATAAACTATTAAATTAATAATTCACCCAAAAATCTAAATTCTGCCATTTACTCACCCTCACGTCGTTCCTAAATCACATGAATTTATTTATTGTGTAGGGCACAAAAGGATATGAAAGGCAGAATGTTATGGACTGAGAGTCTCAGTCACCATTCACATTCACTGCATCAATATTCTTTACAATGAATGTGAATGGTGACTGAGACTCTCAGTCCATAACATTCTGCCTTAACTCACAACATGATTTAGTTCATTTTCAGCTGCATTAACAGGTGCAGGCCTAGAATTGACATTGCTAGAATGTTGCATGAATGTTTTAAAAAAGAAAAGAAAAATAAGTTTCTCTCAGTAGGCCTACTTATCAGTAGTCACCATTCACATTCACTGCATCAATATTCTTTACAATGAATGTGAGGCACAATCATATGTCTTTATCAAGAAAATTCCCATTGGATCATAATTAATTTTGTTCTAGTGAGACCTTTGCTATTAGGGCAAAAAGCATACTCTTGATAATGTTTGTATTGTTTAATACTTAAAACAAGATCAATTAGATTTATCTTGTTTAAGAAACAACACTGCATAAGATATTTAGGTTTTTCAGAGAATGTATTTTTAACATGTGTATTTTGTCTTACTGATCTGGCAGAGTTTTTACAGTCAAAACAAGTGAAAAAATCTACCAGTGCTGAAGAAGTATTCCAAAGTATTTTGAATATGTTATTGACCTTAAGTAATCTAACGGAATACGTTACAAATTACATTTTACAACAAGTATTCTGTAAATTGTAGTGGATAACATTTCAAAAGTAACCCTCCCAACACTGGCTATTCCTGTGTATAACCTTTGTTTAAACCATGAAGTGACTGGACAACCAAGAGTCACATAATATATAGAAACGAAAGCAGTTAATTACAACAAATGTAAAGAATAGAGTGGCATGTCAGATCATTAGCACTATCACCCATCTATCACCCCATCTGCCAATCTGGCAAGTATATCATAGTTGATGCTGGCATAATGTAAGAGTTTATATATGTTTAACTAAATTCTAACCAAATGCATAGAAAACTACCAAAACTATCCAGGGAACCGAGTTAGTGGGATCTCGTGGGATAAGAGCACACAAGATCGTCTAAGTGGAGGGGAAAGGCGCTAGATGCAAGCGGTACACCCGGTCAGTTGTTTCCAAGTTACCAAGTTCTACTGGCTTGGTCCTGAGAGAACACGGGATGAAACCGACTCGACCCTGAGATTGTAAAATCTCGTAAAGGTATTGGGTGTTGCCCAACCCGCTGCTCTGCGTATGTCTGCTAGCGAGGAGCCGTTGGCCAGTGCCCACAAGGATGCCACACTTCTCGTCGAGTGTGCTCGAACCCGCAAGGATGCGGGCACAGCCTGGGTGTGATAGGCCAATGCTATGGAGTCAACCACCCAGTGGGAAAGCCTCTGTTTGGAGACAGCATTCCCTTTCCGCTGTCCACCAAAGCAGATAAAGAACAGCTCAGAATGTCTAAAGCTCTGTGTGCGGTCCACATAAGTACACAGGGCACGCACTGGACACAGCAACGAAGGGGCTGGGTCTGCCTCCTCCCAGAGCTGTGCTTGCAGAATCACTACCTGGTCTCTGAAGGGAGTCGTAGGAACCTTGGGTTCGTAGCCCGGTTGCAGTCTTAAGACGACGTGAGTGTCTGCCGGACAGAATTCCAGGCAAGTGATGCTGACAGAGAACGCTAGCAGGTCCCCAACCCTCTTGATGGAAGCGAGTGAGATCAGGAGGGCCGTCTTCAAACAGAGGGCCTTGAGCTTGACTGATTCTAGCGGCTCGAAGGGGAATCTCTGAAGGCCTGAGAGGACCACTGAGAGATCCAGTGAGGGAAACAGGCTTGGCAGGGGAGGTTTCAATCTCCGGGCACACCTAAGGAACCTGATAATCAAGTCATGCTTACCAAAAGACTTGCCGTCTATTGCATTGTGGTTGGCCGCAATTGCGGCAACATACACCTTCAAGGTGGAGTGGGACAGTCTCCCCTCCAACCTCTCCTGCAGGATTGAGAGCACTGACCCAACTGCGCACCTCTGCAGGTCATCGGACCGGGAAGAACACCAATTTGCGAACAAGTGCCACTACAGGGTGTAAAGTTGCCTGGTAGAGGGAGCTCTGGTTTGGTTGATCATGTCTACGACTGCAGTTGGAGGCCACTTAGATCTTCCACATCCCATCCAGGGGCCAGACATGGAGGTTCCAGAGGTCTGGGCGCGGATCCCAGAGGGTGCCCCGTTCCTGAGAAAGAAGGTCCTTCCTTCTGAATGGGCCAGTAGGGGGCCAGCAGAATGACTTGTTCCTCGTCCTCCCTGACCTTGCACAGCACCCATGCAAGAAGGCTCACTGTGGGAAATGCATACTTGCACAGCCCCCGGGGGCCAGCAGTGTGCCAGTGCATCTGTCCCAAGGGTAGCCTCCGTTCGGGAGTGGGCAGTGGAAGGTCTCATGGGAGGTGAACAGGTCTACCTGTGCCTTGCCGAACCATTCCCAAATCAGCTGGACTGACTGGGGGTGAAGCCTCCACTCTCCGCTGGGCGTACCTTGTCGAGACAGCGCTTCCTCTCACGTGTTGAGGCTGCCTGGGATGTGAGTGGCACGCAGCGTCTTGAGATGGCATGCGAGTTGTGACATGTGACGGGAGCGCACGCCGCCATGGCGATTTGTGTATGCTACTGTTGTGGTGCTGACTGAATGGATCAAGACTTGCTTGCCCTGAATTAGTGGGAGGAATCTCCGAAGGGCAAGAAGTACAGCCAGCAACTCTAGGCAGTTGATGTGCCAACGCAGCGGGGGCCCTTTCCAGAGGACAGCGGCTGCATGCCCGTTGCACACAGCACATCAACCCTGTCTGGAGGCGTCTGTGGTAACCAGAACGTCGGGAAACCTGCTGTAAGGGGACTCCTGTCCGTATAAAACAGATGTCTGTCTAGGGTTTGAAAGTCTGGCGGCAGGCGGAGGGTGATAAACATATGGTGCATGCCGCGGCGCCATGCCCATCTCGGGACTCGAGACTGGAGCCAGTGCTGAAGGATCTCATATGCCTGAACCCCAGAGGCATGACCATCACGGAGGACGCCATATGCCCCGGGAGCCTCTGGAAATGTTTTAGAGGAACCGCTGTGCCTGGATTTGACAAGGTGAGGCATTTCAGCACCAACTGCACACGCTACCATTGAGATTAACTCTGCTCTTTTCCCAGTTGACCTGAAGCCTTAGGCGGCTGAGGTGCCAGAGCACCTGGTCCCTGTGGGCGCATAGTAACTCTCAGTAGTGGGCCAGGATGAGCCAGTTGGTTGTTGAGTATGCGAATGCCCATTTCCCTTAGCGGGGCAAGGGCTGCCTCTGTGACCTTCGTGAAGACGCAAGAGGACAGGGACATGCTGAAGGGGAGGACCTTGTACTGATATGCCTGGCCATCAAATGCAAACTGTAGAAAGGGTCGATGTAGAGACAAGATTGAGATGTGGAAGTATGCGTCCTTCTGGTCTACAGCTGCGAACCAATCTTGATGCCGGACCCAAGTTAAGATGTGTCTTTGCGTGAGTATTTGCAGCAGGGCGGAGCAGGCAATGCCGCATCGGGTGGCAAAAGCGCGTCCCGAGGCTCTGGTGCTGAGAGAAGACTCGAAGCACTTACCTTGCTCAGCACACCCAGGTGTCCTCTGGACTCTGGAGGGTCTGGAGGCGGGAGGTCCTCAGGGCCACGAAGGTAACAGCACGGACACTTGGGAAGGCGATGGCCACCCTCGTGGCTCAGGAAAGACATCTGTGGCTGAACCTGGTCGAGATGCGGGACGTAGACAAAGCACGCTTCCTCAATGCCCGTCAGTTTGGTCTCTTCAGCGACACCATCGAGGACTTCGCCCAGCAGTTCTCAGCATTGAAGAAGCAGATGGAGGCCATTTCTCACATCAAGCCCTGTCGCACCATCAGTACGGTCTGTGCTCTTTCTGCTCGCTGAGGGTGTTCTCCTGCGGCTTTCAGGAAACTTGCAGCTCCACCTCATGTGCAGGCCCATCTCTCAGCCCCAGTGTTGAGCGCCCCGCAGGAAACGCACGCCCCCCGTCTCATGAACATCCTCAAGCACCCAGATGGCTCCCAAACTTTCCTGCGATCGATGACCCAGAGATCAAGATGTTTGCTCTGGAGCTGTAAAGCAGACCACTCCGTCCCCCAGTGGAGGGCTGGGAGAAGAATCCTCAGTTCAGTTTTTCTTTGCCACACCCCCTTAAGGCTGTGGTATCCACATTGTCAATGAAAGAGCAATTTCCTCTTTCTCTGGGTCTCAGATCTTTAAGTGCCATGGCCTGGTGAACTTGCAGGAGGGGCATAGCGTGCAGGGCGGAAGCGTCCTGTCCGGCGGCGCTGTAGGCTTTGGAGGTCAGTGACGACGTCAACATACAGGCCTGGGAGGGGATCACCTAGCGATCCTGCACGGTGGCGGCGTTCTGGGGACACAAGTGGATCGCAACCACCCTATCCATCTGGGGGACTGCCGAGTACCCGTGGGCCGCTCCACCATTGAGGGTTGTGAGAGTGGATGAGCGAGGAGGTCAGTTGCGGGCAGTGAATGGTGCCCTCCATGACCTCATCAGTTCATCATGCACCTTTGAGAAGAAAGGAACCGGGGGGAGGGGGGGTGTGTGAGTGGCACCCAGACCCGAGGAACCAATCTTCCAGCCGTGAAGGCTGTGGGAAGGATGGAAGGTTCCTGTCCAGCCCCATGCTGACGGCAGGCCGGGCAAGCATGTCGGCCATCTGCGCATCAGCCTCAGTCTGGGCGTGCTGACCTGAGGGTGGCAGCCTAATTGAGTTTTCCGTGTCAGATGCCTGAACACTCTCCGATGCAGTGGTGAGCTCATCATCCAGCTCAGGGGGATAAGTAGGCTAGCCGTTGAGGCGAGCCGCTGTCACCCCGAGCCCAGGCGGAAGTCAACGAGCGTGTCGGGGGGCGGGTGGTTTGTGGGGATCTACCCAGCGAAACCAAGCCTGTTGCCATCCCCAAATCGCTGGGGATCTACCCGGCGAAACCAAGCCTGCTGCCATCCCCAAATCGCTGGGGATCTACCCGGCGAAACTCATATTATACTCATAATAAACCAGCCTGGTGTGATTCTTAAGTGATCACCTAGCCATGCCTTTATGTGAATATATAGGCCTCTTTTAATTTTTTTGGTTGGCTTTCACCAAAAACAGAAAAACATGGCCTCCGATCTCACATTGAAGAGCACTCAGGCTTTGAGCCGCTGTCACCCCGAGCCCGGGCAGAAGTCAACGAGCGTGTCGGGGGGCGGGTGGTTTGTGGGGATCTACCCGGCGAAATCAAGCCGGCTGCCATCCCCAAATTGCCTCCATCACCAGCCGGGTCATCCTCAATCCTGTGGGAAGGAGCGACGCTGGGGGCGGCTGGAGTGTCATTCCTTTTTAGGAAGGAAAAACGCGACCGCAACATTGCCATGGTAAGGTTCTTGCAGTGAGAACACGAACCATCTACAAACACTGCCTCGGTGTGATCTCGGCCCAGTCTCACGAGGCAGCACCTGTGACCGTCAGGAGCGGAGAGAACTCGACCACATCCAGGAACTATACAGGGGCGGAAGGGCATCTTTATAAAGACACGTCCTGAAAAGGACGGTCAATGCTGCTGTGTTATTGCTCTTTTAGAGAAATAAACTCTTTTAGGAAAATATTCTCTTTTTTAAAAGCACTGTCGAAGCGCCCAGGGGCAAAGTTGCACTGCTGTGCAGAGAAGGAGAAAGCCACTGATATGTGCTGTGGATCCAACAGCATATGCTCTTTCTAGAGATGAAGTCAACAGTCTTGTGAATATATCTCTCTGATCACACAACCAGTCGGCTCCGAAGAAAAAGATGGCAATGCATTTCCCTCCCTTTATACCCATATGTCCGGGGGCAGGACATGCAAATTCTGTCTGCCAATTTCTCATTGGCCTTTTTTCAAGTTCAGAGATGCTCGAGGCTCTCAAGAGAGACCTCTAGTGTCGCTTCTTCGACACATCGTCGAAGTGAGTGACAGACGGGGAACTAACTTGTAACTACATAAAGGCTTCTTAAAGCCATTATTACATACTGTACATTGTTGCAATGAATGCAAATCCAAGACTTTGCATTAGATTTTCATGAATACAACTATATTCAGTATTTATCTTCTTGAGCTGAATTGTTTTTGGTATAATTGCAATAATTTGGGAAAAAGAAGAAGAAACCAGCTAATTTATTTGCTGTATGGATGTAACCTTTGCATACTTCCCTAGATCTCAATGACTCACCTACTTTCTGCTGTCTTGTCCAAATGTGATAGTTAATTAAAAACCCACATGTCTAAGTCAACTTCAGGCTCCCAATGTAGTTTTATGTTAAGAGAGCTTCAGTTTCAGGCTACAGGTTTTGTTGTCAATGCAGATAGAAGTAGATCCCCCTTGTTACACATCTCTTTAGGTGGGTCACGGATTGGAAAATCATTAAATTATTTTCGGATGCTACTGTGGTAAATATTTAATTCAGTCATGTTGTAGAGAAAGGTTACATTGGTGGATGACTTGAGCATTGTCAAGTGAGCCCTCATCCATCAAACATTTGTTGAGATGCTTTTTTTTTCACACAACCAAATCTCTGTGGTTTTCAAATGTTTTTGCATTAGAACCCAGATTTTACATTGGACTTAAAATTGGGACCCATCACAAGATCAACATTGGTTATATTGAAAGTAAACAAAAATATCCTGAAATGTAAACATTTTTTTTTTTTTAATGCTACAACAATTTGCAAAATTATTAAGATGACATGACAACTGAAATAAAAAACAAAAAAACAAAACTCATATCATACTCATAATAAACCAGCCTGGTGTGATTCCTAAGTGATCATCTAGCCATGCCTTTATGGTTGGCTTTCGCCAAAAACAGAAAAACATGGCCTCCGATCTCACGAGACCTCATTTAACACTGCAGTACAGCTAAAAAAAAACAAACAAAAAAAAAAACAAGCCAGGTCACAGCCCAGCAAACAATTTTAGGTTCTGGGAATGTTAGTTTTTGGTTCCCAGAACGTTCCCAGAAAGTTCCCTATTGGTGATCCAGGAAAGTTTTCTTAACGTAAATAGAACGTTCCCTTAAGGTTAGGGGAACGTTCTGGAAACTTTATGGGAATGTAAAAAAAGACTTTGCCAATCAATGAGCGCTCTCTACTGCCTGATAATGGTCATGTAATTAAGCATTTGATCACTGCTGTTAAAGCAAACATTTGCAACCTTTTAATTTGTTTAAGAAAAATAGAACCTAAAATAACCTACAGGGAACATTCCCAGAACGTTCCTGTTTGGTTCCCAAAAAAATAACCAAATGGGAAGCATACGGGAACGTTCTGGGAACGTTCTGTGTTTGCTGGGAGGCTCAAGAGTGGACCCCATTATGATGAGCAAATCTGAGCTAATTAGTGTCTAAACAAATTAGCTAAAAAAAATGGTAGTGTGACTTAACAGTACTCTTGGCTAATAGCTGTACATTCAGAGTACTTTTACAGTAGTAGTAGTACAATATATTACAATTAAATGACTACTGCATATATACTGTCTGCACACTGAACAGGGTCAGGGAATTAAAAGTCTGAATACAGTATTTTCTTGTAAGAAATGACTGTAAAACCTTGTAAAATAAAGCATAGAGTTGGGAAAGGTGAGAGGCTTTATATTTAGAGAAAAGAGGAAACTTTAGAAATGGATATTCGAACAGGCTGAGCACAGACGGATATCAAAAAGAGATACTTCGCCTTAGTATAAATACATGTGACATGATTGCAAATGATTCAGTGTCAATAGGGTCCAAATGAAATACATATAAAATGTATTGCAACTCACTGTTATTTATTCTCAACAAGAGAGATTGTCCAATGATCTTTTATAAGTTCAGGAGTACAAAAATGTGCTGTAGCTAGGCAGAGGGCGTGGCCAGGTCGTAATTCCACACACCAGGCCTTTATTAGTCTGATGAAGCTCGAGAGGAATAAAGGCAACTGAAGACAGCAGTGTGACAGATAGAGAGTGATGGACGTCTTTTTGGTTTAGTTTCCTATTAAACTATTATTTATATTGTCAATCCGTTTCTCACCTCCTTGGGAAGGAGGAGGGATGCACCGTAGTATAGTCCTCGCCAATACTATCCACCCCAGTGGAGCAGCCACGGCCATCCGCTGGGGGACAGAGAAGCCTGGCAGCCTGACAGAGGAGGAATGGCAGCCGACCGCCAGTTGAAGAGGGGCTCCTAATTGACCACCTGGAGTGGTCGGGGCCTCTGCCAGGGGCGGCCAACCGCCTGGAGAACTGCTGCCACAGGCGGGGGAGACCCCTTCTGTCCACTGAAAATGTGGCATGGCATTCCGTGCGCATAGTGACATGGATTGTAGCAGTTTATATTAAGATTATTTTAATTAATATTTCCTAAAGATCGAGGAAAAAAAAAATATTTCAAATCAGGAATGATTTTATGCCAGCAGACAGTAAATGGATTTCAGGATAGGGTAGTTCATTTTAATATTGTAGGCCATTTTTAAAAGTGAAAGGGAATGCAGTACATCAGCATATTGAAAACATTGTGGCTCACTGGAGAAATTGGAAAGGGAGCAGTTGCAGCCTCTCATGAAATCTTCAAAACTCGACTCAGACAAAGAAACATACAATGCATACGGAAAAAACAAAGAGGAAGAAAATATGACTTCCCTGTGGGAAGAACAACGCTTTGGTCTGCCACTTTTGTAATTGCAGGAAATGTTCATCTGGGAGTGAGAGACCATATTGTGCTGTCAGTAACTGATCATGCATAGAGCTGCAGATGAAGAAAAGTTGATAACCTATAAACATCTATTCTCAGATGACTCGACAGACACATATCGCAATCAGCAAATGTTTTTTTTGGGGTTTGAGAATGGATGGGTCACAATGGTCAAATTGGTTGTCCAACAACCAACTAGTTTATTATTGAGGTTGAATAGTTTATGTAGATTTTTACTTATTACTGATAAAAACTATAAAACATTACAAATAGTATAAGTTAATTAGTATGCTGATACTTTATCTGTTGTTCCCTGTCAAAAAGCTACACGTTATGTTATGCTGCGCTGACTTAAAGCTTTGGGAACAACTTTAGGTGTGACCAGCTGTGAATATGTGTGCAACATGTCAATGAAATTGACCAGAATTTATAGCCTCTGCTGGTGACATCATTGGATGAACCTGTAGCAGGGCTATAAATAGATGCGTCACAGGTGCATCATCAGATCTTTTATCTCTGTGTGTGTGTGCTTCATGAGCCTGTCAGAAACATTCTACTTTCCTCTGTTAGGAGTTAGATTTTGTTAGGCAGTGCGCAGAAATTTTTAATTTATTTTTTTAGAAAAAAAAGAGAAAGAAAATGACTGAAAGACAGAGCAAGTGATGTGTGTTCCCTTGTTTATTTACACTCTATGGCTGAGAGAGACACACACCAGTTTTGTTTTGTATGTTTGGGGGAAGAGCATGCCACTCTTACATTGGGGTGTGTGCGAGAATTGCGATCTGTTCTCAGTCAAAATGCTTTGCACTCGTCTTGCTTACTTCCGAGAGTCAGCGCTCACATTTCCATCGTGGGGCTCTCGTATGGATCTGGCTGAGGAGCGAGAGACGGGTCCATCCCTATCGGTCGTTCTCTCCCCAAATCCAACTGGTACTTCCTGTGATCCTGAAGCACGCTCCGGCGCCTCTTCGGTTCATGAGGGGGAGTCTGTGGACTTTGAGTTACCCACCTCCGAGCATTCCGGGCATGATAATAAATCATCAGAGGAATTACTCAAGGTGATTACTCGTGCGGTGGCCAGACTTCAATTAGACTGACCACGTGAACAAGAGACTCCCAAATGCTCCAAGTTGGAGAACAGATTTCTGTCTGGTGGCCAAGGGAAGGGAACGCCTCATCAGTCCCTTCCTTTCTTTGATGACCTCCATCACAAGCTCTCTGGTTCATGGAGGAAACCTTATACTTCCCGTGTCTTCGTGCCCTCGACATCGATATATTCGACTATCGTGGGTGCTGAAGCACGAGGGTATTCGGTGATGCCGCCGGTTGAAGAGACACTTGCGGGTTATCTCTCGCCTGGCTCGGCATCATCGTTAAAAAGACCCACTCTCCCCACAAAGCCGTGCAGGACCACCTCCACGCTTGTGGGGAAGGCTTATCAGGCAGCAGGTCAGGCTGGTGCAGCCCTGCACACTATGGCAGTGTTACAGGCGTACCAGGCAGATCTGCTGAAGGACCTGAGTGCGGGCACCACGGTCAACGAGGAGGCTTTCTCCGAGCTTCGTTGAGCCATGGATCTGTCTCTCCGCACGACCAAGCACCAGATGGCCCGCGCCATTGGCCAGTCTATGTCTGCTTTAGGCAGCACAGAGAGACACTTATGACTCAATCTGTCGGGCATCAGAGACAAGGACAAAGTTTTCCTTCTCGATGCCCCGGTTTCGACTTCTGGCTTAGTTGGTGACGCTATAAATGTAGTTATCACCAGGTTCCAGGAGGCGAAAAATCACAATGAAGCCTTCTGGCAATTCCTTCCTCGCCGCACTCAGGGGGAGGGGCCATCGGCCACCCAGCCCCGCCCTGGTCCTTCTAGAAGGGAGGCTCAGAAACAAAGCGTGTTGAGTCATGCTCCCCCTCGTAGAGACTGGGGCTTGTCGCCCTCAGCAGCCCCCAAAGCAAGACCTCAGGGCAGTCATTTCTAAGAGGAAAAAACCATGACGCTCTTAAGCCCAGCCTTGTGGGGGTAGCCCCCCTCGGGACGGGGCGCATATATCATCCACTTTGACCCTCCCGATACCGCCACGAAACCGCTCCATTCCTGCTGCCTCTGGTGTTTCGGGATTTAGAGGCTTCCAATATCGGGTTCTTCCATTTGGCCTAGCCCTATCACCCCACACATTCACAAAATGCATGGATGCAGCACTTGCTCCTTTGCAACTCCGGGTCATCCGCATTCTGAATTACATAGACGACTGGCTGATACTAGCACAGTCTCAAGAACTGGCAGTTCAGAAGGGAATAAACATTCCCCCCAATGTTCATACACCATTCCCCTTTAAATACCAGGGAAAATTTTAACATTTATCATCATTATCACTCATCATTCAACCAGCCACAGTATTAGTGGAGCAAAGGCCCCTATCTGCTGTGCTGCTGGTTCAGGGGCAGTCGTCAAAAGTAAGCCAAGCACCCTAGATAGAGATTATAGGTTGTGCTGCAGGCAAGAGCCATGCATTAATCCCTCTGTCTACCCATCTGTTGGCTTGGCAGCAGATGAAGTGCACACTTATTTCCATATTTAGATTGAGCCAAAGCACAGGTGCTTTCTCAGATTCACTTTTGAGGGCAAAGCATATAAATGTTGCGTCCTTCCGTTCGGACTTTCACTGGCACCACACACTTTAAAAAAATTCATGGATGTGGCTTTGACATCCTTGAGGCTTAAGGGTATCCACGTTTTGAATTATATTGATGATTGATTGGTGCTAGCCAACTCTGAGACTTCGGCTGCCCAACATCGAGATGTTATTAATTTTTCTCCCCAATTTGGTATGCCCAATTCCCAATGTGGTCTAGATCCTCGTGGTGGTGTAGTGACTCTAGTCAATCTGGGTGGTGAAGTATGAATCTCAGTTGCCTCTGTGTCTGAGACAGTCAATCCAGGCATCTTATCATGTGGGTTGTTGAGCATGTTACTACGTAGACCTAGCGCATGTGGAGGCTCAGGCTATTCTCCTTGGTATCCACGCACAACGTACCACACTCCCCACCGAGAGAGAACCACATTATAGCAACCACGAGGATGTTAACTCAACATTACTCTACCCACCCTAGCATGTGGGCCATTTGGTAGCTTAGGAAGCCTGACTGGAGTCACTCAGCACACCCTGGATTTGAAGTTGTGACTGAAGGTGTGATAGTCAGCATCTTTACTTGCAATATGTCATTCTTAGCCATTTGAACAATCTATGTGCTGGATGAACTCCACAAAGGTACTTCAACCACTGATGGATGCTACCGAACATTTGGACTGACCAGCTGCAATATTGGCACATAAACTGTCTGGAGATGTTCACTGTTCTGCTAAAGTTTTTCCTCAGGAGATTAAGGGCAGCCATGTCCTTATCCGGTAGGATAACAGGATGGTGGTGTCATACATCAATCGCCTGGGAGGAGTACATTCTCATGCCATGCTGAGGCTGGCATGTCACATTCTTGTGTATGCATGGGACAATGTGCTATCTCTATGAGTCTTGCATGTTCTGGGCCGGTTGAATTTGGGGGCGGATCTCCTGTCCAGACAGGGCTTGAGAGGGACATTACATCCTCAGACCATGGAACAAATCTGGAGAAAGTTCAGCAAAGCGGAAGAGGATCAGTTCGCTTCGAGCGAGACAATACTGTCCCCTATGGTTTTCCTATCACCTCCCCACCGCTGGGCATCGATGTGTTGGCGCATCAGTGGCACACAACGCGTCTTTACGCATTTCCACAGATCAGTCTGCTGCCCGCAGTCATGCAGAGAGTTCGAGAGGATCAGGTTCGGCTTCTGTTAGTGGTGCCGTTTTGGCTATCTCAAATATGTTTTTTATATGTGGTCTCTCTCCTGGAGAAAGTGACTTGAGAGATTCCAGTCAGAACAGACAGGTTTTCTCAGGCTCGGGCAGCATTTGGCACCCCTGGCCAGACTTGAGGAAGTTATGGGTATGGCCCCTCAACAGAGCGCTCTTTTTGAATGATGGGTTATCCCCCGCTGAGGTTGAACCATTCTGAATGCTAGAGCTCCATCAAATAGGAAGCTTTATACATTCAAGTGGCATATTTTTTCTTCTTGATGTACACTGCGATGTGAAGAGCCAGTTCACTGCCCTTTTGGTACAGTGCTGGCTTTTTTTTTGTAAGAGCATTTTGGGGCCGGGTTTGCCCCTGCAATGCTTAAAGTCTATGTTGCCACTATTGCCTCTGTTGATAGACATTCCCTTGCCTCTCATTCTATGCATGGGGTACGCAGGCTTAGACCTTTTCGTCCCATCCGTATTCCTTTATAAGGTTTATCTTTTGTTTTAGAGGCACTTTTGTGTGCTCAGTTTGAGCCCTTGGCAACAGTCGTTGATACGATGCTGACTCTTAAAAGGATCATGCTGGTAGCACTGGCATAATTTAAAAAGGTTGGTGATTTGCATGCCCTGTCTATTAATCCCTTATGTATGGATTTTGCACCAGGGTGTTCAAGGAAGTGGTGTTTAGGCCTCAATTGGGCTATTTGCCAAAGGTCGTTCCTACATCATTTTGCTAGCAGACTATTCAGTTTCAGGCTTTCTATCCTCCCCTATTTGATTCAGAAGAAAATGAAAGATTGCATATGCTTGTCTCAGTCCGGGCCATACTAGCCAGTAGCATAAATCAGAGCAGTTGTGTGTGTGCTTTGGTAGCCGCAAGAGGTGTGTTTCGGTGCCAAATCAAAGATGGTCTCATTTGATTATTGATGCAATTTCAAACGCTTTTGAAGCGCACTGTTTACTTTCGCCTTTGGGTAGTCAAGTTCATTCTACCTGGAGCATGGCATCCCCATGGGCTTTGGCTGGAGTTGCGTCCTTGGATGAGGGTTTGACTCCTGCTTCCCAGGATCTGTTGGAACAGGAATAAACTCATAATTCCCTCTATTTTATTCAGTCGCTTTAGCTCACTTGTATGCCACTATATGCTTGGAATGGTAACTCTGTGAAATGCAGAGAGTGAATGATGCAGCCCCTGGAGTCTAAGATTCAGGGCCTTGTCAGTGTATAGCCTCTGGCACTGGAGATGCCAACTCCATTACCCTGACCTGTATTGCATCCCTTGGCAGTGTGAAGCAGAGGGCACATCTCACAGTGCCTTAAACCCTGTATCATTTGCAGACAATAACCTCCCCACCCCCCTCCCATGATGCCTTCTGGCATCTAACACAGCAATGAGCCAAAGGAGCATTTGTGCTATCATTATGATTTCTCCTCTTTCAAATCAGCAGGCCCAAGGGAGGTTCTGCTGACCTTTACCCAACTGACTGGGGACTATTTTCATTTTCATGTGGAGTAATGACATGGTAAAAGGAAGCCTAATCTTTTGTAAATTTATTCAAGGCTACGGTTCAGAAATGACTGGATCCAAATGCCCTGCAGCCTCCAAAATACATTTCTGTCCAATTATATACTTTGATAGACTTTTTATCAAATTCAACCTAGTGACTTTGTTGATCCTCAGAGAAGCTATTTGCTAGTTTTCCCACAAGCTCAATACCATCTTAACCTCACTGAGGCAAGCATTATTCATATTTAGGGTACAGAGATTTGAACTAACCCCTTAACTATTTGAATTATTAAAATGAATAAATAAAAACCTTCAATGTTAAGGGGGAAAAAAAGTTGTGTACTGCGGAACTGCTATCAATACTGCGGAAATGCTATCAATCATTTAATATAAAGCAATTTTTTTTTTTTTTTTTTTTACATAAGATCTCTGCAATAATAATGTTGCATTTATATACTGTACATTCAAGATTTGCTTTTGTGACAACCTTGACGTATAGTCACAGGTATTTTTTTTTTCATGCACATGAATATTTCATATTCGTTATGCATGTTATTATTTGTTTGCCATTGTATTGCCTACCATTATAAACATATACTGGGCTAATGATATGTAGTTCGCTAATTGAACCATTGGGGGCTGTGCTGCACAGTGCGTACAGTTACTGAGAGCCACACAGGACAGACTGTCCTTACCAGAGCGGTTCCGGTGATATTAATAGCACAACTTTATCTGTCTTTCATTTCTATCATATAGGTGGGTGAAACTTGTCACAGTCAACACATAATGTCAAAAGAACATAATGGTAAAGTGTATTCATAATTTACCATTTGAGTAAGTACATTTTTGATGTACATTTTGACACTGATTTAATATGATTTATGGTGATGATATTTTATAGTTAAAATGACACCTCTTGCATGGACATGTCGTGGCAAGCCCAGGTATTGCATCATATAACTTTAAAGGTTATCCAAAGGCTCCAGAACACTGTAATCTGACACAAATGCTATATTTATTATATTTAAAATCCTAAAAATTGATTCGTTTTGTAAAATGTGTTTGTGTGTGTGTGTGTGTGTGTGTGTGTGTGTGTGTGTGTGTGTGTGTGTGTATTTCTATCATATAGGACTCAAGTGCAGAGTTAAATGGGCTTTATTTACAACAAAAGTGAGGATCCAGACACCATGCCCTGGACATGAAAACACAGACTGGACAGAAGGCTCAAAGCAAGAAAGCAAGTGAATAGTGACTAGAACTAAGAAGGTCCCAAAAGAACATAAACTCAGAATTAACATAATCCATAAGACTCCAGAGGTTATATCCATATCTTCAGAAGTGATATGTTTGGTGTGTGTGAGAAACAATTATATCAGTTCTGAAGATATAAATGTAACCATTGAATTCATATGGATTACTTCTATTACTTTGTAACACGGGGTTAGGATGGGCAAGGAGGAGGCGAGAACCGGCTTGTCAATATAAATAATATTTTAATGAAAACTTAAACAAAAGCACAAACAAACACACAACGGACATGTCTGGAATTGTGCTCTCTCTCTCGAACCGTTGTCACCGGCCGCCTTTATCCCTCGGGCACCCCATCAGGCCGATTGGGGACCGGGCGTGCAACATTCCAGCCCGGCCCCACCCCCCTCCACTCCACACTTCTATGTTTCCTTTGTGTGATTTTTGGAGCTACAAAGATCTTCTCACCATTCACTTCTGTTCTGAGCTATTCAAATTTGTATTTGCCTACAGCAGACGAAATAAAGTCATACACATCTGGGATGTCATAATGGTGAGTACATTTTGAGATAATTTGCATTTTGGATGAACTATCCCTATTATAAACACTACCATTTTGCAAAAAGAGTAAGCTTGCACTCAATGGAGAAAGATGCTAAAACGCATAGAATGGACTTGCGTTGAAAACCACATAAGGAAAATCACTCTATTGAAGCTACAATAGTAGTTCTTCAAGCTACTATTGAAGAACTCAGGAGGACAGCAGGATGTAGAACTCATCTATTGCGAGCTTTGAGATGTGCTGAGATCTTCCTGTTGCACAATTGACCATCCCAGCACATTTGCATCCAGATAAGTAACAACAAATCCTTGTGCTTTTGTAAAATACAGAAAATAAAAAGGGTGAGCTAACAGCAGTCTCTGGGTTCACGAGCATATTTATGAAACATGTCACAAAAATGAACTGAAACTCTGCGAATACTTCTCACACAAACATGAAACATATGTCTAAAGAAAGCTTGAAATGTCTTCTTTTAAAAAAAACAATTCAAATTTAAAACAAATATTATACAGCAATGTAATCTGTATGAAACAAAGCGATGTACAGTTTCTACTGGCTCAGCTAATTTATATCTAATGTGATCACACCCACCAGCAGAGCGCACTATTCATACGGTAATGTGCTGAAGCGATCAATGCAAATGGTAAACGCCCCCAACTGTGCCTTAAAAACAAATTTCATTCACTTTTCTGCGTGTTTGAAAGACAGCACGATACACAAGTGAGAAAACTTCTGGAGAATGACGAAGAGTTACAATTTTCATCAGAAGAAGAGCGTGACTACAATGAACGTTTGTATTTTGAAGAGAGACTTGATCCAGCCGAGGATACAATTTCGGACGAGTAAGTCAATTAGTTTTCATTAGTTGACATGCTATTTTATATAAACATGTACATATTTTACTAGTGGGACTATTTCCAGACTTGCCAGCCAGGATTCAGAGTATTGAAATTTGAAATCTGTCCTAACAGGCAAGTTTTAGTTATATTTAAATGCTGTTTTGGCTAAATCAGGTATTTAAATTGCATGCTGTATGATATAAATATGATATAAAAATAATATGATTGTTTATATTATATTTTAACTAGTGTTTATGCTGCCTCATTATCATCAACAAAGCTTGTGCTGGCAAATATGTGTTCAGGTGTAAATGAGTAAAAAAAACTTGATTTTGAACATTAAGTCTCTTCACATTCATTCTCTTTCTGTCACATTCCTCATTGATAGGACCAGGGGAGGGGTATTTTGTCTCCTTTATTGTATTGATTACTATCAATATTCATTATAGTTCACACCTCCTCGCATATGACCTTTCTAACACTAAAAGTGTCTGTGGCATGGTGGAGGGCGTGGCCAGGTCGTGACTCAACATGCCCGGTCCCGTATTAGGCTAATCAAGCCACCGAGAGTGATAAAGGCCAATCGCAGAGGGCTTTGCGAGAGAGAGAGTTCCTTACAGACATGTCCTTCATCTTATGTGTTTGTCTTTTGATTTTCACATTAAACCTTTATTTGTATGTCAAGCCGGTTTCTCGTCTCTTCCTTGCCCGTGAGGGCAAACTTCATTACATTGGTGCCGAAAGCCCAGGAAGGAAGAGGGACATGCCGTAGTAGAGTTCTCGCCACTACCGTCCACCCCAGCCACGGCCATCTGCTGGGGGATGAGGAGACCAGCCGCCTGGACGCGGAGGAACGGCCGCCGACCGCGAGGGGAGAAGGGGCTCCTGGCCGATCGGCAGGAGCGGTCAGGGCCGCTGCCAGGGGTGGAGGATGCCCCTACCAGCCGCTGAAACGTGGCGGGGCGTTCCATCCGCCAAGGGCTGGAGAACTACCTCGGATCCGCCTGGAGAGGTGTGGCTGTCGTCCGTTAGAGGGTGGAGGAGTGGCCGAGGAACAAGCTACGGTGTATCGGAGAACCGGCGAGTACGTTTCTTTTATTTTTATCTGTCTCTCCTCTCTCTCTGCGTTGCCTTTTCCCTCTCCTTTTTAAATTGTAGTGGTTTTGGGGGGGGGGGGGGGGGGGGCTGTTGCAAGAGTACCCCCCCCCCCCCCACACATTTTTATTGTTCTTTGTTTACCTCCACTTTCCCCCTCCCTCGTCCAGGTTGATGGGGATGACCTGCCGGCAGACCGTGCGAGAGGTGCCTCGTCAGGCCGGGGCTCCCCAGCCTGCAAGAACGAGGGAAGAATGTAGCAAGGTGGAGGGCAGGGGCGGGTCGTGACTCAACACGCCCGGTCCCGTATTAGGCTAATCAAGCCACCGAGAGGGATAAAGGCCAATCGCAGCGGGCGGCGCAAGAGAGAGAGAGATCCTTACGGACATGTCCGTCGTCTTATGTGTTTGTCTTTTGAGTTTCACATTAAACCTTTATTTGTATATCAATCCGGTTTCTCGCCTCTTCCTTGCCTGTGAGGGCGAACTTCTGTACAGTGTCTTACAAAAGTTCAATTACTATATTACTTTATAAACTCTAGTCTACAAAATCCAGTTCTCAAAAGGTTTGTGGACAAATGTTTAGTATGTGTTATATGGCCTTATTTCAATGACTTAAAAATATAGTTTTTTCAAAAACAATGCATAAACGTTATTTTCTCAAAAATACAAACATGTACACACATGTTGCTCACATATTATTGTAGCCCTGTTTGTGCTGAATACAGTGTTATCAGACTTTAGCCATTAATGTGTTTTTAAGGAACTGAAAAAAGCACAAATGTCAAGGCATGTCAAAACTTCTCCAAGTCCCAAAACACCCTCAGATTGGTTCTTGCCCACAAGTCACCATATTCCACTTCCTCGATATTGTGGCTGATCAAAAACACATTTAGGTAATTTTATGGATTCTTGGAAAGTGTATTGTTGAATTTTGAAATTGAACTTCGGCAGAGGATGATGACGTTGAATGAGTCCATGAGAATGTAAGAACAGAGAAGAAAGCACACTGAGAAATGGACAATATTTTTCCTTTAAGTGGTTTCTTCCCCACAATTCGTCATAAGTCTTTTCTGATTTCAAAGCTCAAGAAAACACACTTCCCATTTAAAATATGAGCTGATACGTTTATGATCGTTAGTATATGAATTGTATTCATAGTCATTGTTTTTTTTAGAGATGTATGATTTTTTTTTTTAGTGATGTACGATTTTTTTATTTGATTTAATTTATGGAATTTGTTTGGAATGTATTTTTTTTTTATTTGTTTTTGCCAGCAAATAATTTTAGCACAAAGGAAAAAATTTATAAATTTTTAACTAAACCTGCACTGTATACTGTACTTTAGTAAAAATTGCCAAGTTTTTTTCTCACAATCATTAGAATCTTTCTCTCCAGAATGAGTGCTGAAATATGAAATGTAATGTCATGAATTTGTGTTTTTTACTGTGGTTTTGGAATCCCAGTAGTGTGAAACATTTATTTATGCACTCAAATGCTATATTTTTGACTTTTTTGTTGAAAAAATACCCCTGCTTTTGTCAATGATCTTCCTCGAATGAATTTAATAAGGACAATTCCATATTATATGGGACAGTTGGCAACCCTAGTTGTCAGTAACTGCACAACGTAACTCACTGCTTGACCACCACAGTACAATGCATTGTTAGAGACATTGTTGGAGATCTAGCTAGTCACGATTGTTTCCCGAAACCAAAGTAACTATGTTGCACATCCATTATTCAAACCAATTTGGTTCGGCAACCTAGATCTGACATTAATGATGTTATGCAGGGGGTGGAGTAATAACTCTGCAAATATTCAATTATAAAAGCTAATTTACATGAACACCAGAGAGCCATTTAATGTTTAGAAGCTGCTAAAACAGGAAAGCTGCATGCACTTTGTAATGTGACAAATAAACATACTGCAAAAAATGGGTTTCCCTCTACATAAGACTTTTGGGTTCCCCTGACATACTTGAGCACATGTGTACACTCTTCAAAAATATATAAATGGCAATTATGCGTTAACATAATCACATAAAGCTGTGTTCTCTGACATAAACCAGGTGTAAAGAGCTGTAGTTCCTCTACGGTTTTGGGAAACAACAAATTGTTCAACTATGTTAGTAATGATGGAACGTGAGACCATAGCTATGCTTTTGGGTAACGCACCACTGGACAAAAGTAGCATGGACAATTTAAGATTTAGATAACATGAAAAACAAATTAAAGGGGGTGTTTCAAATTAGTCAAACCCTCACAAATTAGCATTAGCATAATTGTTTTCACCTATCAAAAATTACCCTCCTGAGTGTTAAATCAGACTATGCCATTTCCATAAACAACACAGAACTTCATACTTAAGGATTTTGTAGCTCTACTGCAGTCTGTTTATATCTAATAATAAGAGAGTAATGACTGCATGTCTGCTCTGCTTTAGTTACAAGGGAAATTAGAGGGGGAAAGACACGATAACAGCCAAAATCCTTATTCATCACAAAATGAATTCCCTTCCAGGCATCAGCATAATCCCTCACACATCAATTACTTCTTTATCAGAGGCAGACAAGATAGGTTCCCTGTCTTCAATCTTGTTAAGATTCACATTTAAAATGTTTTTCTCCCAAGTGTTATTTTCAGAAAATGACTCAATATTTCACTGCTGTAATAAGAACATTTATCTTTTAAAAGTAATATGTTAGCTTTTGTTCAATTGCTTATGCTCTAAATTTACACATTAATTCCCTACTGTGTTATGCAGCAGATATTTTAGATATGATAATGTAAGAAACAGTCTTTCAGTCACTCCACAGGAATGGGTTTTTTTCACACATTGGATCTCTCGCAATACCTCAGGAAATTGAGTGTTTTGAATGTTTCATAGATCTCAGAATGACATCCAGAGACTTGATTCAGTATTGCAAAAGTGTTGAAAAAAATTTAAAAAAAAATCAGGAAATACACGATATATTTCAGGGAGAAAATGGGGTGTGCGCGCATCTGCGTTTTACAAAGTGAATTTTGCACAGGTTTTGGTGTACAGCTTTATTATTCTGAAAACTTAAATGCAAAATCAGTGCTTTGTGTGTATGCATACTTTAAGGATGAAATTTTGGGTCAATTTTGATTTCATATTGACTTCAAGTCTCTTTGTTATTTGTTATCTGTGTGTGTTGAATAGATGTGGAGAAAAAAATCCTACTTTAAGGCCATTCCCACCCTCCCTAACTCAGAATCATTACATTCTCCCTTCTCTCTTGGGCCACAAGGGGGCCCCCAATAACTGTCTAATTGAACCAAAACAGCTGCCTGTGTCTTGCAAAAAACACCATGCTTTGGAGGGCCCCTTGGGGGCTCGGGGGCCCTAAGCAGCCACTTAAAGTGCTTCTTGTTAGAAATGGCCCTGAATAGACAGACGTCTTGCCAATATTTGTTGCTATCTAGGTGATGTGTTGATATAAGGGCTGGGCGATATGTCCAAAAATATAATGACAATATTTTATATATTTCGTTCGACATCAATATGTATCACAATTTATGTTTCATACCATTTATGGTGGAGGAAATGCATTCCACATGTTTGTTAGACCTCAAGTACGAATGTAAACACATCTTGTTTGTTTACTAGTACACTCTAAAGGGTAATTAACCTTTAAAGTATATCATGTTTTTTATTTAATCCTACATAAGGTGTGTGACCTCTTTTCGATGAAATTTCACCAATTTCATAATCTTCAGTAGATACGGTAATGCACCATAAGATGGATTGCCAACTACCAATAAAATTCACAAGAAGAAGAAGCAGTCTCTTGCCTGTGACAGCGCTATGGATCATGACATTTCTTTAACTAAATTGTACAAAAATAAACAGCGATGGTGTTGAAGTCAAAGTTGCTGTTGTGTTCATTCAGTAAATATTTATCTGTTTCTCACCCACACCTTTTGAAGACATGGATTTAACCACTAGAGTCATTTGGATTACTTTTATGCTGCATTTATGTGATTTTTGGAACTTCACATTTCTGGCCACCATTCACTTGCATTTAATGGGCCTACAGAGCTGAAATATTCTTCTAAAATCTTAATTTGTTTTCTGCAGAAGAGAGAAAGTCATACACATCTGGGATTGCATGGGGATGAGAAAATGATGAGAGAATTGTATTTTTGGGTGAACTTTCCCTTTAATGTAGGACTGGGCGATATGGCCAAAAATATTATTCTGATATTCTTTTTTTATATTGTTCAATATTGATATTTATCATAAAATACATTCATATTTGCATATTACACTTTTTTTGAAAATCCACATTTTTTAAACAGTCAAAATAGTAACAGAGACAGCTAAAGCAGTGAGGCTGGAGGGATATTCTACCAAATTATTAAAATATATTATAAAGTTTATCAATCGAGTGCAGTTGGATATGAATGTTACAAGTTCAACTGTTTGTTTGGCATAAATGAAGCGTGTTCTGTGCCAGAGAAAAAATGTTCAAGAATACAGCGCAGAAAGTTCAGAGCTGGTGTACACAGCAGTGTTGTTTTGTTGCACTGCTCACTAGAGACAATGAGAGGGTGCAACAATTGTCATAAAGTCTTCCGGTCTGGATGGAATCAATTCGGGGTCCAGACCCAGCCCGTGCTGACTGGCACAGCCTAATCGCTAGCAAGACAGCTAACGTTAGCCACTTCATACAGTCTGAGATAGCCAAACTGCTTGCGTTTTTAGTGACACACACCTGATCATCTAGATTCTAGATGTAGAACATAGACTAAAAACAATTACTCAAAAGCTTATCATAATATCCATTTTATTTTAACGTTTACCAAGGCAAATAATAACACTATAGATCTGTAACTGTATATGTGAGCGCAGAGTAGTTCTAGCGGGAAGACTAGCTGCTGTACATCATCACACTATTACCTGGGTAATTCCTAGCCAATCGCAGGTAAGCCATTGCTTTATAAGTCTGCTCACAATCTATCACATTGCTGTTTCATTGCGCTAACACGGCAACCTCCACCACCCCACCACCACCAGTTGAGCCCCGTCCCGCACGGGGGTAGGCTCCTCGCCCCTGCCTCCTATCTCCGGCAGGATATGATGGTTCCGAGTACAACTCCCTCGGCCAGACGGGGCAAAGAGAGACATTACATTTTTGTTCTACATTCATCAAATAAATGGCATCTTAAACCTCACTCAAGCCTGCGTGTCTTCCTGATAGAAATAAATATTTCTAGATGTACAGACTTACAATTCAAACTGTCAGTGCTTTTTATTTTAGATCATTAGCATAGCATAGCATGACAGATCCAATGAAAACATTTGCAGCAATAAAATGCTCAGGAAACAATGAAGGTTGAGTCATTGTCTTTACATTTTTACAGTAAATGCCATTTAAGAAAAGTGCCAGTTATCAACAATATAGATTGAAAAAAAAAAGAATTTGTACTTGTCTTTTAATTGGAATGTAAATGTTTGCAGAAATAAGGTTACTGTCTCATTAAGAGGGTTTTTGCACATAATACAATATTGAAGTTTAATATTTAGAGAGATGCAAATTCCCATTATTTTCATACCATGTCGTGCTGTTGCATCAGTAATAATTTACTTTAAGTATTCTTTTATTTTGAAACAATAAACAATATTGTTATCATTCTGCAATGCTAGGATTGAGGATTAAACTATTAAATGATTGAGATTGTGAGACTACAGTCAGTATTAAACTTGTGATAATCTGTTACCTGAAGCATGTTCATCCATTCAGCTAATAGTATCCGTTTTTGCTGGATCTTCCATGATCCTTCCCCCACTGTCAAGTGAAGCGTGATGGCGCAACAGCGAGCGTTTTGTCTCTCACAGCCAGCTTTCTCATTTGTTTAGGTGTGAGATGATAAAATACAGTAGAGACTGCATTCGCTATAATACAGTAGACAATTCTGATCCCTTAAATACCGGATGACAATGACATGTGATGAAAGTTTATTAATAAACATGCTTACCTGCCAGCCCAATTTTTGACCGGCCCACTGGGAATTCTCCCAATCCCCCCGATTAGCAACTCTGTGTTCAGTTGATAGCTGTATGCCAAGGTTGGGGAGTAACTAAATACATGTAACGGGAATACATATTTAAAATACAAAATATATGTAACTGTATTCCACTAAAGTTACAATTTAAATCATTGCTATTTAGAATACAGTTACATTCAAAAAGTATTTTAATAACTGATGAGATTACTTTGCATTTTATTGTCATTTATTTAATTTAATATTAATGCGTTCAGATGATTTTTATACATAATGATGCGATCCAAAGTGCATTTGAACAGTGGTGAAACACTTTTTTTATGATGTGTTACATTCATACAAGCAGACAGAAAAGTAAGTTTGTAGTAAGTTTGGAGCAGAAGAAATAGAAACTATGACAGTCTTCTTTAGGACAATTTTTCCAGTCCTCTTTGACACCACTTTGGCCCAGCTGGTTTTATACCCCTTTTCTGGGTTTATACCAATAAAGTGCCTGTATTGTTAAAAACATTATTGTTAGATTAGAGTTTAAGCAATATAATGGTTAAAGCTGATGTGTGTAATTTTTGGCTGTTAAAATACATAATTTTTACAATTTTGATTGGTAACACTAGTGTTGCAGAAATGAAACACTTCAGGTTTAATTCAGTTTTGAATGATATGTGCTTGAGTGCCAAATGAAAGTTGAAGTGGAGGTGAATAGGAAATGTCTTACCTCTAAATGAATTCCAGTGTACAAGCATGCCTACTCCTGGTACTGTACATTGAAAATGCAGTACACCGAAAACACCAAAGCCTGTCAAAAATGTAGGTTGGATGCACACTCCAATTACCTGCTCCTCAAATCTAATTATCCAATGCTTAATGCCGAACTGATCTGGTCTACATGAAACTTTAAAAAAAATAAGACTTAGAAAACGTCTCGGGTTACTTGACTGTAACCCTTGTTCCCTGATAAAAGCGGAACGAGATGCTGCGCTGAAATAGCGCTTTGGGAACAACTTTAGGTGTGACCAGCTGTGAATATGTGTGCAACACCACAATGAACATTGACCGGAATTTATAGCCTCTGTCGGTGTAATCACTGGATGCACCTGGGGCAGGACTTTAAACAGACGCATCACAGGAGCATCGTCAGGTATTTTGTCTGAAGAGCAGTCCTGAGGCATCCCAGTGTGGCAATGAAGCGCAGCATCTCGTTCCGCTTTTATCAGGGAACAAGGGTTACAGTCAAGTAACCCGAGACATTTCCTTTCAAAAAGCTACAGTTATGATGCTGCGCTGAAATAGCGCTTTGGGAACGAGAATACCCTCGCCGCCGCACTGTGGATGTCCGCACCCCCTACGGTTGTGTAGTGTGCTCACAAGAGCATGAGAGGTCTCGGACATGAGCTTGTGATGTCGACTCAAGGACATAAGAGCCCGGAGTGGCATGAACATCCAAATGATAAAATCTAATGAATGTGTGCGGAGAGGACCAGCCTGCTGCATCACAAACATTCTGCAGAGGGACACCTCAAGCCAAGGCTTTAGAGGAGGCGACCCCTCTGGTAGAGTGAGCCCTGATACCTACTGACGAAGCTTGACCGCGCGCCTTTGAGTCCCTCACCCAATGCGACATAGTCTGGTTGGTGGTGGCCACCCTCTGTTGCGGCCCCCATGGCAAAGGAATAGTTGCCCTGACTTATGACACTGGCTAGTGCGGTGGACATAAGTTTGAAGGGCACGGACTGGACAAAGTCTGTGAAGTCTTTCCTGCTCCGCCTTTGTAAATGGCGGGGAGCAGAAGGCTTTGAGAGTGACCGGATGTAAGGTCGAGAAAGGCACCTTAGGCAGGTAGTCAGGATGAGGGTGCAAAAATCCATTTCTGGGGCAAACTCTAAGCAGGCTGGCAAGACAGACAGAGCCTGTAGGTCCCCAATTCTCTTTAGAGGGGTAATCGCCATAAGAAAAAACATCTTGAGAGTCAGAAATCTATCAGACGCTGACTCTAGAGGTTCAAAGGGGGTCTTAACCAGACCCTCAAGGACTATTGCTAAGTCCCATGAAGTGGTCCTGGTCCTAGCAGGAGGCCTCAGTCGCATAGCTCCACGAATGAAATGAGCGAGTAGAGGATGTCTCCCCAACGGCACCCTGTCCATCAAGGCGTGGCAAGCCGAAATAGCGGCCACATAGACACTGAGAGTGGTGGGGCATATGCCTACTGACAGTTTTTCCTGCAGAAAGTCCCGAACTGAAGCAATCTGGCAGTTAATTGGATCTGCATTATGTGTACTGCACCATCTTTCAAAGACACCCTATTTATTGGCATAGATTCTTCTTGTAGAGGGAGCCCTAGCACTTAAAATGGTCTCGATAACCTCAGGTGAAAACCCTGTGTCCCTCAGTTGGTACCCTTCAGGGGCCAAACATGAAGGTTCCACGGCTCGGGCAGGGGATGAAATATTGTCCCCTGTGCCTGAGACATAAGGTCCATCCTGTCCAGAATCGCCCAAGGCGAGCTGTCGAGGAGAGACATTATCTCTGAGAACCATACCCTGTTCGGCCAGCGTGGCGCTATCAGTAAGAGGCAAGACCCTTTCTGGCGAACTCTGGCTAAGACTCCCGGGAGCAGAGAAACCGGGGGAAATGCATACAGACGCATTCTGGGCCATGTATGCGCCATCGCGTCCAGACCCAGGGAGGCTGGGTGACTCAGAGAGAAGTAGAGGGGACATTGCGCTGTCTGAAAAGAGGCGAAGAGATCCACTTCTGCCCTGTAAAATCTCACCCAGATTTGTTGCACTACCTCGGGGTGGAGTTTCTCATATGGGATATTGTCTTAGCTCATCTGGTTTCTCTGGGTCTGAGACTCAACGTCAAAAAGAGTGTTCTCTCTCCCACCCAGGGAATTACCTATCTGAGGGTTATATGGAATTCGATCACGATGCAGGTACAATTGTCTCCCGCTCGAATCATGTCCAATCAGAACACCCTGAGCAAAGTCAGGCTAGGTCAAGGTTGCACAGTTCGTATCCATACGAGAGCCCCACGAATGAAGTGTGGGCACCGACTCACGGAAAGTAAGCGAGACAGGCGCGAAGCATTTTGACCGAAAGCAGATCGCAATGCTCGCACCCGCCCTGCCCTAACGCGAGAGCAGCATGCTCTTCCCCCAAACATACAAAGCAAAACTGATGTGTGTCCCTCTCAGCCATAGAGCATAGACAAGGGAACACACACCGCTTGCTCTGTCTTTCAGTCATTATTTTTCTTCTCTTTTTTTTTCTCGAGAAAGAAGAGAAAGGTTTTCTGTGCACTGCCTAACAAATTCTAATTCCTAACAGAGGTAAGAAAGTTCTGACAGGCTCATTAAGCACACACACAGAGTGATCTGAAGACAAAAGATCTGACGATGCTCCTATGACGCATCTATTTATAGCCCTGTCCCAGGTGCATCCAATGATTACACCGGCAGAGGCTATAAATTCCGGTCAATTTTCATTGACGTGTTGCACACATATTCACAGCTGGTCACAACTAAAGTTGTTCCCAAAGCGCTATTTCAGCGCAGCATCATAGGTGTAGCTTTTTGAACATACTTTTGTGGTAACCTAAGTGAATTACCCTGCTGAATACTGTTAAATTGTCAACAAATTGTGCAGGAATAAGTCATGTGGTCAGTCTGATTCAATCAAGTTGTTTTCACTTCCCTAATTCCTTTATAATAGTGCATATACCAAGCAGTATGAGACAAGGACTTGCAGGTAAACTATGGGTCCTCTCGATGTCTACTTCACTGGCAGTTGCCTGTAGGGAATAAAATACATGTTAGAATAACACCTGGAGGTGTTACAGTTTCTCCATTATTCTTAACTTGTGTCAATTTGTATGTATAATACCTTTGAAAACCAATAAACATTCAATTTAAAAGGAACACGTTGAGGTATTCAAAAAAGAACAGATTACTTACATCAGCAAAAAAACAGTAGTCCTTCTGTCTTTTCTTTGTTAATTAATTTCAAGTTACTTAATTTCACAACATGAAGTCCCACCTCAACATCCTCAGCATGAGACAGAGAGCACAGCTTTGATATTTGAATCATTTGATATTTTTAAGTATTCAATGATTGATCTTCCACTTTAATGTACTGCGTTCCCTGGAGGTTTGGATTAATGTCAGTTAGGAATTGAAAATTAGCAAAGATGGACTTTAAATGGAAAAGATAATGCCATTGGCTCCTGACTTCTTCAATGGAGGGGGACAGTGATGTTTTCATATATTGTCATTGACAGCAGTATGTAGCCTCCATTGTATTCATCACCTCTGCTCTCTCCACTTCACCCGTGCTCTCCTTTTTGTTAATTTCCTCTAGTCTCAGTCGCTTGTTTTCCAGTGTCTGTTCAGTTTCTTCAGGTGGGATCTGAGGCTGAAATCTTACGCATCAATAATGCAATTGGTCCCCTCTTGTGTGCAGAATGTGATTAAACCCTATGGTGTGTGAATGTGCTTTCACGGTTTACATTCTCAATCTGAGTTTTCACCTGATTGAAGAGAGAACAATAATCTCCAGCCATTAAGGTGCCATCAGGGAACATATCAGCAAAGCTGTTGGTGTACTGCCTGATGATATTTTTGGCAGATTATTACACATTGTGATCAAGAAGGGTTAAGCACATATTTGCGTGTCACATCCACTAGGATTCTTACCATTTTACGCCTCCTCCCAACAGAAACTGCAGAATGGATATCTTGGGGCATTTTTTCCAAAGCGAACTGAAATGACTCTGGCCATGATTTGGACACAGTTAAAGAAGATACAGTTATCGGGACAGTACAATCCACCCCAGGAGATGATGAAATTGAAGATGTGCTTGTGTGAAGTGATGAGCCAGAAAGAGATGACAAGAAAGCACTTGGTGATGGACTGGTATGTGAAGGTGGGCCAGGCATAGGTTAAGGGCAAGAAATTAACTGCAGAGACACGGTCTCTGTCTCTGAAACATTTTTTTGATCATTTAATCATTAAACAAGGGCAATTTTTATATAAAACATTCTCAGCATGCTACCATGCTAGGTAAAACAAACATGATTGGTACACCTAGTTACCTAATCTAAATGCCTCCAGTAGCTTGCAAAGTTGAATAACTGGAAAGAGGCCATCAATGTCCTCTTGATGAACATACTGCAAGTCTCCTTTACATTCACACCATATTTCTTTAGTGTAGAAATAAGCTTTACTTTGGTCTCTTCTTCAATTTTTGGCAAAACCTTCTGAGTGATGTCTATTAGCTCATCCTCCAAGGTGGACATTGCTCTACAAAGAGAGGAAGAAATTATGAAGGATTAGCAGCAGGATGCATTGACTGTTTACTTGGGTAAAGTTTAATTATCAAGGTGGTAAACATGACAATGCACCCTCTGCATTGGTGCAAGGCAATAAACACTGATTTCAGAACAGTGAACAGTCTGTTTGGTAATCAAAAAATCTGCTGAACCCTTATGGATTAGAACAACTTTGATCTGTCCAAATACAAACCCTTCATCACCTTCACCAATTGCAAAATAAAACTTGTATTTGTTTGTACTTTGTTCCCTTTACTGTAACCTTGTATGCTATATAATAGTTCACAGGTTCAAAGTTTAGATGAGAAACTGATTGTTTAATGTCATCATTGTAGTCTCCTAAATAAAATCTGTGCATTTTTCCACTAACGAATTTGGTGGGAAGTAGTTGCCAGCATTAATGCCTTTCAGCCAGGGTTCCACAGAGATTTTTAAAGTTGTGTAATTTCCAGGCACATTGTTTGAAATAAATGTGTTTGCTCTCAAACCTTAGTATCCACAGATGGATGAGAGGGCCATAGTGGACAATCAGCTCTGGATAATGAACAATTAAATGGTGTTTGGTCTTTAGAGGATTATTAGGAAAGGCTTGCCATTGAAAAAATAAATACTCAATTCAATTAAAATTATTAAATACGCTACCTGGTCAACAGAGACAGCTGGTGCACATATGAGCTCTGTTATCTGTCTCAGTTGCAAAACAAGATGCTATATAATGCCATCACCAGGATTCACAATTTTGTTTCCAATTAAGACTAGCAAAATTCTCAGCAAGCACCAGTTTTGCACAGCTTGGCCAGAGAGTTTTTCACTCCCATATTTAACCTCACAAGGATTATTGTTGGCATCATTGCCTAAGTACTTAAAATGATTGATATCAGTTTAATTTCAGTTCAGTTCTTGATATGTGAATTTCTTCTCCACTGATATATAATGCCAAATCAGATGACACAATACCTTCAAAAAGATCATGGCTAATACGTAAAGGTAACCCAGGCTGACACACAAGAAAATATGTGATCTTTTTAATATGGATTTAAATTTGACACCTCCATGGTCATATGATGATCTACCACAACTCTGAGCCTATTCAAACTGTATGTGATTCTAATACAGCCTTTGGTAAAAGGATCTACTTGAAATGTTGCCCACTAAATCTCACAATATCAGCAGAAGTGCATACTCTTTTTTTTCAACAAATCCTCCAATATTATGAGATCCCAGATTATCTCCGGCAATGGTGCATAATCTTTCCTTGCACACTTGTCCATCTGGCAAAGTAATATCACTTACCTCAAGATATTTAAGGTCTTGGACCAAGGGACCCATCACTAAATTTTGTCCAAAGTACTTGATATCCTGCTTCCTGCAAAGCAGCACAAGTTGCATTTGGTCAATGCTTGATCTATTGTGTGGTGCAATATCTTGCATATACAGAAAATATCTTGTGATTCTTCTTCCCAGAACCCAAAGGGTTGTGCTGCTCCACAACAGACCTCATCCGAAAGAGAGATTTGATTGTTTGTTTAATTGGCACATACTGTACAAAAAACTCTTTACCAACATAATTCTGCCCTAGACAAATTGGTACTGGATCAATGTAATTAAATGTACTCTTGAAAATAGTTTTAAACATATGAGAATTGCAAGCATAAAAAAGAGCTTCACTTTTCACGACTTCAATGACCGCATTTATGTCTAATTCCCGAACTCCAAGTGTAATACATTTTTCTTTCATTTTGAAAAGTAAATGTGACTAACATATCTCATGAAGGTTTTGAAATGTTCTAAAATTGACAGATGAGGGAAGCAGCAATTTGAAAATCTTCTCATCTGAGCTTCATCAACAATATCTGGTAGAATATATTCCTCAGTACTTTCAGTGTATCAAACTGCTGTTCCCTTATCAAAAGCTTCACTTAATGCTGCGCTTGATTCAGCTATTTGGGAACATCTTTAGGAGTGACCAGCTGTGAATATGAGTGCAACACGTAAATGAAATTGACTAGAATTTATAGCCTCTGTTGGTGACATCATCAGAATGCGCCAGTGCCAGGGCTATAAATAGATGCGCCATAGGTGCATCGTCACGTCTTTTATCTTCAGACCACTCCGTGATTTGTTGTGCTTCTCAAGCCTTTCAAATACTATATTTTGTTTGTTAGGGGCAAGAGCACGCTGCTCTTGCGTTGGAGCGAGGAGGGTGTGAGCATTGTGAGCTTCTCACAGTTAAAATGCTGCACGCTCACCTCGCTTATTTCCAAGAGCTAACCCCCACCATTTCATTGTGGGTCTCACATATGGATCTGGCTGAGGAGCGAGAGACAGGTCTGTCCCTCTAACTCGCTCTCTCTCCAGATCCGGCTGGTCCCTTGAGTGATCTTGAAGCTTGCCCCGGCGCCTCTTCAGTTCATGAGAGGGATGATAAAGCCGCAGATTCTGAGTTGCTCTGAGCACTACTCGGAGCATTACTCGCGTAATAATAAAGCAGTTGAGGAATTGCTCGAGGTAGTTACTCGTGCAGTGGCCAGTCTACAGTTAGACTGGCCACATGAACAAGAGACCCCCAAACAATCAAAATTAGAGGATAGATTTCTGTCTGGTGGCCGGGGAGAGGGAACTCAAAATCAGTATCTCCCCTTCTTTGATGACCTCCATGACGAGTTGACTCGTTCATTGAAGACACCTTGTACTTCCCGTGTCTTTGTGCCCTCAACGTCGACATATTCGACTATCATGGGTGCTAAGGCTCGGGGGACTACGACGATGTCACAGGTAGAAGAGACGCTCACGGGCTATCTCTCGCCTGGTACGGCATTATCATTAAAAGGACCAACTCTCCCCACAATGCCATCTAGGACCACATCAATGCTTGTGGGGAAGGATTATCAAGCTGCAGGTCAGGCTGGTGCTGCTCTACACACCATGGCGGTGTTACAAGCGTACCAGGCTGATCTATTGAAGGACCTGTGTGCGGGGAGTACTATCGACGAGGAAGCATTTTCAGAGCTTCGTCTCTCCGTGTGACCAAGATTTATCTCTCCGTGTGACCAAGCAGATGGCTCACGCTATCGCCGTTCAATGGCTGCTTTGGTCAGCAAGGAGAGGCATCTGTGGCTAAATCTTTCATGTATTAAAGATAAGGACAGAGTGTTCATTCTTTATGCCTCTGTTTGGTGACTATGAATATAGTCATTACCAGGTTTTGGGAGGTAAAAAGAAACAAGGAAGCCTTAGTGCAATTCTTTCCTCTCTGCACTCAGAGGGAGGGGCTGTCGGCCACCCAGCTTCCCCCCGGTCCTTCTAGAAGGGAGGTCTAAAAGCAGACCATGGCGAGTCGCGCTCCCCCTCGCAAAGAGTGGGGATCGGCTCACCGCCCTCAGCAGCCTCCAAAGCAAGACCTCAGGACCGTTATTTCTAAAAAGAGAAAGTCCTGATGGTCTTGCGCCCAGCTTTGTGGAGGTAGCCCCCCCCCCCCCTCGGGACGGCACACAAAACATCTGCCGGAACCTTCCCGACACCCCCACAAAACCTCTCTGATCCATCCACCTTCGGTGTTTCTTTAGCTAAAGTTTTCCAGAGATATATTGGGTGTTCTGTTGCTTCCTGTTGTCACCCAGGATGCGGAACATCCAACATTCCCTCAACGGGAAGTACAAAAATTGGTACCCATTTCAGAGAACCACCGAGTTTTTCTACGTGGGTCCTAAAAACAGTAGAAAAGGCTAAAGAATTCTATTCATTTGCCGTCCTCCGCTTTTCAATGGCGTGGTTCCCACTACGGGGAAACCGAAACAAACACATTTACTGTCACAAGAGCTGCAATATCCTCTGATCAGAGGGGCCATTGAACATAGATCAGGTTACTACAGCAGATACTTCCTGGTTCCCAAGAAGGATGAGGGATTGTGTCCGATCTTAGATCTTCAAGGCTTGAACCGTTTGGTCAAGGAATTCAAGTTCAAGATGTTAACTGTCAGAACGGTCGTGTCACAAATACAACATCACGATTAGTTATTCATGATCAATGTCATAGAAGCATATTTTCATATTTTTAACACAGGAAGTTCCTGAGGTTAGCTTTTGGGGACGAAGCTTTCCAATATCGGGTTCTTCCATTTGGCCTAGCCTTATCACCTCGCACATTCATAAAGTGCATGGATGTAGTACTGGCTCCATTATAACGCCGGGGCATCTGCATTTTGAATTATATAGATGACTGGCTGATTCTAGCAAAGTCACGAGAACTGCCATTACAGCACAGGAATATTGTCTTAGCCTACCTGGTTGCTTCGGTGTTGAAAGTCAACGCCAAGAAAAACATTCTCACCTACCCAGAGAACTAAGTATTTAGGGATCATATGGAATTCGATCATGATATGGGCACAGCTATCTCCCGCTAGAAACGAGACCATTCAGTATACCCTGAGCAAATTCAGGCTAGGCCAAAATTTTACTGTTCTTCAGTATCAACGGATGTTAGGTCTCATGGAGTCTGCATCCTTTGTGATTCCTATGGGCTGTCTGCATATGAAACCGTTTCAGGTGTGGCTCAAAGCCAGTTGATTTCACCCAAGGTGAAATGTCGAAAGCAATATTGCATCCTAATCCTGACTACCTGCCTAAGGTTCCTTTTTCGACCATGCATCCGGTCACTCTTGAAGCCTCCTGTCCTCCACCGTTTATAACATTGGATAAGGAGAAATTTCATAGACTGTGTCCAGTCTGTGCTCTTCAGGCCTACGCCCACCACACTAGCCAGTGCGTCAGTCAGGGCAACTATTCATCTGCCACTGGGGCCGTAACAAGTGGGTGGCCGCCACAAAACAGACAGTATCACATTGGGTGAGGGATGCTATTGCCCTGGCTTATGAGGTGGGCGGTCAAGCTTTGCCAGCAGGCATCAGAGCTCATTTTACCAGATGGGTCACTTCTTCTAAAGCTTTGGCTGGGGGGTGTCCCTATACAGCATGTTTGTAATGTGGCAGGCTGGTCCTCTCCACACACATTTCATAAGATTTTAAAGTTTGGATGTTCATGTCACTCCAGGCTCTTATGTCCTTGAGTCAACATCACAAGCTCATGTCCGATACCGCTCGTGCTCTTGTGAGCACACACAACACAACCGTAAGGTGTCCGGTCACCCACAGTGTGGTGGCATGGGAATTCTCATTCATAAAGCACTGAATCAAGCGCAGCATTAAGTGCAGCTTTTGATAAGGGAACGTCTCGGGTTACTTTGCTGTAACCCTTGTTCCCTGAAAAAGCAGAACGAGATGCTGCGCTTGATTCAGCGCTTTGGGAACATCTGTAGGAGTGACCAGCTGTGAATATGTGTGCAACACATCAATGAAATTGACTAGAATTTATAGCCTCTGTTGGTGACATCATCAGAACGCTTCACTGCCACACTGAGCGCATCTATTTATAGCCCTCGAACTGGTGCATTTTGATGATGTCACCAACAGAGGCTATAAATTCTAGTCAATTTCATTGATGTGTTGCACACATATTCACAGCTGGTCACTCCTAAATACGTTCCCAAAGCACTGAATCAAGCGCAACATCTCATTGAGATAATGACCGCATCCAGGAATCACACAAAGACGGAAAGGCATCTTTCTAAAGACGCATCTTTAAAAAGACGTTCAACGTCAATGTGTGTGCTCTAATAGACAAAATGTGGTATTCCAGTTCCTTTGATACCCGTATTTCCGGGGGAATGGCATGCTAATTCCACTCGCCAATTCTCATTGGCCTTTTCTCAAAGAATCGGAGGTGTTTGGGGCTCTCAAATGCGATCCCTAGACAGAAGGGGAACAGGAATGTTTACTAGTAAAGTGCACTGACTTTGTGATTTTATCAATTACTAATTTTATCAGATACAATGAATTTGATCAATTTACTGATTTTATTAATGTATTTGTGTGAGTGCATGGTAAGGGCAGGTTAATTATTACTCCTTGTTACATCTCTTCCTTTGTGTAGCTGCAGCCACCGTTTCTTTACTGACTCTATTTCTGTATTTGTTGCCCTCGATGTCAAGGGATTCTTTTGGACAGCATACTAATGAACATAAGTTGAAAAATCAAAGACAATAACTTCTGGCAGCAATAGGATACACTTATCTGCCTTGACATCGAACATCATTGGAGTTTACACAAAATAATTCACACTAGATTAAACTTTCCCATTAAGTACAATTAATGTAATTAATGAATTGATTAATTACAGAATGCTAGCTTATTCAAGATAATTTCTGCTAACTTTAACAAACGAGATATCAACTAACGAGATGGCTAATACAACCCTGCTTGTGGAATGTCAATTAGTTAGCTATAAAGTTCAGTAGTCATTGTACAAATTTAGATAGCTAACAAAAATGTATATATTGTAATTTAAGGATTTTTTTTCCTAAAGATACACAACAAAAGTCTGTGTAACAATATCCAGGATTGAACAAGTTTTCTAACAGTATGTTCTTTTCCCTAACAAGCTATCACATCTGACGTTATGCTCTATAGATATAGAAAATTATTTTCCACTTGAGAGTTAAAACAAGACTGGAAACTGAACAATAAGTACCATGGACTTACTTTTTTGCAACTGATTTTGATCCTCTCGAGTCAGGTTATACCTGCTACATACTCACCAAGCAGGATCCGATTGTCAAAGATAGCTGGGCTCTGCGAGTAACTGCCCAAACCATCAGTCAGCTGTGTTCCGTAATTTTATCCATGGGCTGCTTGTGATGGATCAGACTCGGGCAAAAAGTAGATATACACAACTACACCATGAGTGTGGAGCTGCATCATAGAACTGCTTTCAGTCGATATTGGCCCACATGCCAAAAATCATCTGTCAGCCAGAAGTGGTGTGTACAGTCGGCACGGCTCTGGTCAGTTACCTTTTCCCCAATGTCATTATTGAGCCGACAGTGCCACATTCGGTGTAAATGTGCTTGCTATCTGGGAAAATAATTGTATACTATGTATGCAGGCCCGCATTAATGCACGGGCTTACTGGGGCTGAAGCCCCAGGGCCTATGAAGACAAGGGGCCTATCATAAGCCAATAATAAAAATCACATTGTTTTGTAGTTTGTCGAATTTTCTGTCAATCACTTGATATTCATGTTTTTGGCTGCTGATTGATCCAATTTACAAGTGACCCACGTGGGAAGCATGATATGACAGCCTATCAGAATGTAGAGAAACAGTTGTAGCATGCGTTGTCATCTACTCTAGTAGTCTATTCAAATTTATGCTTATAGTCACTCACAGAAGATAGCGGATAGCTAAATCAAAATGTCGGGAAAGAAAAAGTTTGAGAGTGGTGCTCACAAGCGAAAAATATTGCGACAGAAAGAAAAGAGTGAGAAGGAATTGTTAAAAAAGATTCCAAAGCTGACAGGTTTTTTTAACCCTGCAAATGAAGGCGAGTCGAGCTCATTAAGCGGAGCACCGATGAACAGTGCAGAGGACAAGCAAACAGGCGAGAGACCGTTAACTCGCACTGCAGAGGACGAGGACGGGGACGGACAGACCGGAGGACCTTTACCTCGCTTACCTGGAAAAGAGGAGGACCAGGTGCGGGAAGAGCAGTGGTCGAATTGAGGGGGTGCTGGGGGGATCGGGACCCCCCATAAGAAGTAAAAAATAGACTTAGGGGGGTCCCTCAGATATTTTAGCTGATTAGCTGATTAAATGCATGAAATTGATACGGTAAATTTCGTAAATTAATTATTTACAATAATTTATATTAAGTTTGTTTATAGGCTAGTTGCCATGTCTCTTCGAAATGTAAACGCCCCGCCCCACATCTAAAGAGCGCCGTATTTATGCGGGATTCACTCTTGAAATAGCAATGATTGACATTGATAGCCATAGCATTGTTTGTTCCTGAATAAAGCAGCCTTTTTCACTGAAATGGTTGAATAGTCTGCTGACTGACTGACTCACTCATAACAGTCCTTTCCCGCCTCCTACTGGACGTAACTAACGTTATGTACAAATCGTATGCACTAAAATTCAAAAATCCCCACCAACACAATTTATATGTTTAATATCTAATAAACTAGTTTATTAGAAAATTCTAGGTAGGTAAATCGCAGGTAAATTCTACATCGGTAAATAAAGCTAGAATCATTCTGTTGGATGTTCAAAAGTTCATAAGTATCTTCTGCTCACCAAGCCTGCATTGATTTGATCAAAAATATACTAAAAACAGTAATACTATGAAATATTATTACAATTTAAAGTAATAATACAATAAAATATCATTTATTTCTGCGATTAAAGCTGAATTTTCATCATCATTACTTCAGTCTTCATCACATGATCCTTCGGAAATCATTCTCATATGATTTGATGCGCAACAAACATTTATGATTATTATCAATGTTGAAAACAGTTATGTAAATTTAAAAAAAAAAATATTTTGACTCTGATGAATGGAAAGTTCAAAAGAACTAAATTTATCTGAAATAGAAACTTTTGTAGCATTATACACTACCATTCAAAAGCTTGCGGTTAGTAAGAATTTATATGAAAAAAAAAACATGTTGGGAAAGAAATTAATACTTTTATTGTTGTGGATTTTTTTATGGAATACTGTCTTCATTAGGCTATATCTCCCCGAGAGAAACTTATTTCTGCTTTTGTTGTATATAGACAAACGTGGTCATTAGACTTTTTTTTTTATTGCGGGCCTACAAAACCTCTCAGCCCCAGGGCCTGACGGCAGGTTAATGCGGGCCTGTATGTATAGTAACCAAAATAACAAATAATTTAGCAATACCAGTACTAGCACTTGACTCTATGCATGGTGTATAGCCTATGTATAGATATAAAATCTCATATATAAAAAATAGATATAAAATCTCAGCGGCTATCTGAACTTCCGGTATAGTGGTCTCTGATAGGAAACTGCAGTAGTAGCATACTCTTGCGGTCATATTTTGACTAAATATCTTTACAACTAACTTAATTATATTGTATATATTATTAACTGTAATAAACAATATTTTTGTGTATAATATCAAAGAATAACATTCTAGGAATAGCTAATAGATTTAAATACCTTTGGCTTTAAGTTGGATGGTCTCAGCATAGCTGGGTCCCATTGTATGACACTTTATCACATTTAAATGCAGCGATTTACAAGTGAGGAATACAACCATACAAGCAATTGATGTTAAAAGAGAGCAGAAACGGCAACAGAACAGTCTGTTATGATCATGATATTGGCAAGATGGCGCCTGTGTTTGGTTCTGGCTCTGCCACTATCTGTCTACCTCATTTAGTGATACCTGTTCTTTGTGTCGCTCTGTTTTTTCTGCTGCTTCTTAATGATGGTCTTGCTGCTCAGGTGTATGATCACCAAACTCTTTTATACCTAAGATCATCTATGGTGGATCATTGTGCTGTACCTCCATGGGCTGATATTTCACAATCATTGCTGTCCACATTAAAGCAGTTAGCCAGTGATTCTGGTGGGGGTTTTCAACACCAAAGTTCCCTTAGAAATCAGAGAAAGCGAGGGAAAAGGGACAGAATTCAGATGAAGCTGAGGCTTTTTTGGAAGTGAGGAGTCCTCGCAAAACTGCGTTGATCGCTGCAGATGAGTTTAGCCTCGGTGTATCCTGCTTATCCTTGGATTGATTCTCCCTCTTCCATGGCTGTTAATGTTTCCAGTCTCAGTCCAGTTTTCCCCGATACGCATGTGGAGACCGTTTTCCCTCTGGCGAGTGGAGTTTTTGCATGAGTAGGGAACATTGGGGAAAAGGTAACTGGCCAGAGCCGTGCCGACTGCACACACCACTTCTGGCTGACAGATGGTGTTTGGCATGTGGGCCAATCTCGACTGAAAGCAGTTCTATGATGCAGCTCCATACTCATGGTGTAGTTGTGTATATCTGCTTGTTGCCCGAGTCTGATACGTCACAAGCAGCCCACTGCTAAAATTACATAATACAGCCGACAGTATGTTAATATTGGTTGCATTTTTTAGCAACACATATCTGATCCGATAGTCTAGAAGTAGTACATGGAAAATTACTCAGGAGTTTATCACTGACATAAACGTTTTATTTAATTTTTTATAAATATTAAAATCATTTTCTTTCCCAGGCGTAGATGATTTTGTATTTGAAAAACTACATATTATAATTCTCAGAATAGAAAGGTGCTTTGGTCAAACTTTGCCTCAGTTGTAAAAAAATTTAAAAGTAGAAATACAAACAAAGACATGTTGATATGGGGATTAAACAAAGCATTACTGTAGATTAAGCAAAACTGTAAAGCTCACATTTTTTCCTTATTCTTCTTCTCTTTTCATTAGATTCTGACCTCTACATATTTCTTCAGTCTCTTCTTTGATCTCAACCACAGAGGGCCAATTTAATTTGTAAAGATTATACAATGCCAAGCAATTCACCTTATGGAGCATACAGTTTATTTATTTTTTTATTAATTCATACTGAGTTTGCAACCTGAGTAATTTTTCTTAATTTTGTGAAAAGGAATCAATCGTTTAAAATTATGCACCAAGTCCATGTGTTACGTTCCAGATACTTTTCACTTAGGGGACTGAGAGCCATAATAAATGTTTTGTTATTGTTTTATTTACTTCCCATAGGACAGAAAAATCTGTTTTAGCATTTAAATTTTTGCTATGCAAGATTTGATTCTATTTGTATTCCTCTAAAGGAAGTTTGAGAAATGTTATATTAGTTTGTTGCTTAAATGAAATATAACTAAGCTATAAAGGAGCAACCTCTCAGAAATAAAATCTTCCATAGAATTCTTTCTCCAAAAGGAAGGCTTGGTATACAGTATACCAGAGACTTCATGGATTGTTGCTGCACCGAAATATTCATGACTGTGCACTCAAATCAGACCATTGATCTAATCGATAATATTAAGACTTCATTGTAAAAGCTAGAAGTGTTATGTAGCGGAAGGGGCAAGGTTACCTGGTTGTAAAATCGGCTGACAAAACAATCGTTAATAATGGTGTTTAATGTGGCAACTATGAAACTTCAGTGAAGACAGCACATTGCAAATGTGAGTTGAATGCTTTACCATCACCCCATGCTGTTTGAGTACGGTATTTGAAATAAATGTGTTAGAGTGAGGTTGGCTAACACGCTTAAGCTCGCTGCTACCCAACACATGCATTTAAAAGATAATTTCCCTCAACTGAAAAGCCCTGAATGTGTGATGTAAAATGTAATAATCTTGTAAAAAGTAAAAAACTGTACATTAGATGGATGAGTGCAAATGCACCATGTGTTATGCACAGGGTTGGGAGGGTTACTTTTGAAATGCATTCCACTACATATTACAGAATACATGCTGTAAAATGTAATTTGTAATGTATTCTAAATACTTTGGATTACTTCTTCAGCACTGGTAGATTTTTTTTTCACTTGTTTTGACTATAAAATATTTGCCAGTACAGTAAGACAAAATACACATGTTAAAAATACATTCTCTGAAAAACCTAAATATCTTACGTAGTGTTGTTTATAAAACAAGATTAATCAAATTGATCTTGTTTTAAAGATTTGTTGATATTTTTACAGGGAAACAATACAAAAATTGTTATCAAGAATATGATTTTTGCCCTAATATCAAATTTCTTACTAGAAAAAAAGAAATTATGATCCAACTTGAATTTTCTTGATAAAAAATATTATCATGTCTGGTAACATGTTCATGTAAAATGTTTTTTTTTTTTTTAATTGATTTAAATTGTAACTGTAGAGGAATACAGATACTTATATTTTATATTTTAAATATGGAATCTCGTACATGTATTCCTTTACTCCCCAACCCTGGTTATGCAACATTTGTAGTGGTGGTGATATTTCAGTGACTCGATTCTTTTGATTCTGTTCACAAAAATATTAATTCACATTCATTCATTGATTTGTTCATTGACATTTCTTCAAGTTAGGTGGCGCCAAAGTAACTGCATTCATCAAAAGCATTCATTCACGATCAAAACAAGTCTAATTATCCTTTATTAAAATTGCCTTGTCTACAATTCTAAGATACTTCAGCACTGCAATGTTAAAGCATCATAAGTGTTTCCCCACAAATGATAACAATTCATATTATATTATAATCTGCTGCCCTTAAAAAAAAAAAGAGAGTTTATGGCAAATTAGCCACAAACTTGCTGCAAATTGGTTGATTATTTTCACATGCAAATGAGCTGTGTCAAACTTGCAGCATTGTCCATTGTTGCCAAAGGTTTTCTGCAGGTTCGCCACCCCCAGGGAAGAGCTGCAAACATCTGGCAAACATTTACGGTGAATCACAAGCTCATTTACATGTGACAATAATGGGATATTTGTGGAAAGTTTGCTGCTAGTTTGCCAGAATTCTATATAACTTTTTAATCAAGCTATATATCAATACTATTAGGGGCGGCTGTAAAAATAATTATGAGTTTCAATATCATCCATATTTCATTATAATGTGTGGCCACTCACTTTTATTCATAATTAATTTGGGTGCTATTTCTTGTGTGAGATTCACGAACTGAACGAATGACAAGTAGCACCTCCTCTCATTTAGCCAGTCAGCAGATCATTCTTCATGAATGAGATGAGTGATTCCATCAGTTCATTCGCAAACAAGTTTACCAGTATTCAGTTTGTTTATAAACAATCTTGGTTGGACTCAAATGATCGACTCTACTAGTTCAGTGGGGGGCATATTCGCTTAGCGGAAGAAACCATTTATATGCTCCTTCATAGCCCGCACTCAAATGCTATTAGCTCATGCATTTACAAGCATGAACAGCCACCAAAGCATTCTCATGCTTTAAAATAGAGCTCATTGGCTTTGAAAGTGAAAGACGTCAGTGAACGAGAAATATGAATCATTGTGTGGAGGTGCACAAGAACGAATTGTTCGCTTAAAAGATTTTTTCAAAAAGACCAGTTCATTCACGAACGAAATATCACAAGTCATTTGAGACGCAGCTAAAGAATTAAACCAAACTGTAGTCAAAGGTTTCTGTACATTGTTCATTTCACAATGTGTGTCATCCTGTCCATTTTATAAAAATAGTTTTACTGTTTTTCAAGTCAGCAGTTACCATTCATAATTTAGCTGTTTTGGACTGATGCCAGATTTATTGTTTGTTTATGAATAATCTTATCGTTTGGTTTGCATCCAGCAAATTCCAAATTAAAAGAGAAAACATAATGAGCACCTTTCATTTGTAAAATATGATCCAAAAAAAATCTGGATTTTTCAAAATACAAGTGTGCATAACTACATGTAGGCATGCCATGCCTAAGCCAAACAGGTCTACTACTTTCACCAGCTTGACATTGTTGGTTCACCAGATTGACCAGCACTATCTAGTATAAACCAGTCTGGACCAGCCATTCATAATGGTCTTTTCAGCAAGACAGGAGGACATTCAGTCAGTGTGTCCTGCAAGTTATGCTGTAGGATATAGTAATTCCATCTGTGTAATTTAGAAAACACAAAGAAGTCATTGAAAATGTATTGTTATTAGCAAACAATAAAACATTGATTTGCAAAATATCGATCAGTCACAATGCTCAGAGCACAATTTTCCGTGTTCATAGATAATAGATTTATCTGTCACAGGAGAGTAAACAAATCCATTTCATCACTTCACATCACTTTTTTACTTATTTTCTGCTGTGATTACAACCATTGGTGACCTTTAAGTTCTAATCTTGTTTTGGTTTAAGCCTCTGGGGTCGACGGACGCGCTGGCGCGTCCTGCTGGATATTTTCGTCATTACAGTAGAAACAACTTAAAATACTCCATCATTTTTGGGTATACAGATAAGTGTAAGACATCATTAGAGACTATAAAGGGTCTACTTTTATTTGTGTACACTCATAATAACAATGAAACATTGTGCTTTTGTAAAATAAAGAAAATGAAAAGGGTGAGCTTTCAGCAGTCTCTGTCTTCACGAGCATATTTCAGAAACATGTCACAAAAATGAACTGAAACTCTGTGAATACTTATCACACAAACATGAAACTTATGTCTAAAGAAAGCTTTAAATGTCTACTTTTTAATAAACCAATTCAAATTTAAAACAAATATTCTCCTGCAATGCAATCTGTTTGAAACAAAGCGATGTTCAGTTTTTACCGGTTCATCTAATTATCTGTAATGTGATCCCACCCATCAGCAGAGCATGCCATTCATACGCTAATGTACTGAGGTGATTGTGTTCAAAGGTTTGATATAAACAATTCATTCATTTTACTACCAATTTGTAACAATACACAGGCAATGAAAATTCTGGATATTAAGGAAGAGTTAACTTTTTCCTCAGAAGAAGAGCAAGACTCCGATGAACGTTTGTATTTTGAAGAGAGACTTGATCCAGTCGAGGACTCTTCTCGTTTGACACTCAGTGAAGGCGGTCGCATTTTCTCTCCCTCTCCCTCCCCTGACCTCCCTGCTTTGCTCTCTCGTCTCGTCTAGTCAACTGTCTTGTGCTTTTGAGAGACTCTCTCAGCACTGCTCTCCAAACTAAGAAATTATTATGGATTTGGTCAACTGGTCTCTCAACGCAATTGACACCATCTTCTCGAGGAGAAGCTTGGGTTCGGGGGAACCTAACTGCCCTGACGGAACGTTTGCAGCTGGCTACACGATGGACGCGTGGGAGAGGTGGCGGGTCGTGTGTCTGGCGGTTCTTTCCGTGGAGGACGTTGAAGATATCTACCTATTCGGAACCATGATAACAGGTCTTCTGCTGATTGGATTAGGCATTGCCCTGGTTTATCGAAGAATTAAGAAGACGGAGACAGCTGTCCAAAGCCTCACAAGGCTGCCCGTCATGATTGAGGCGGTGGGCAGAGCTGTCAGCACTCAGACTCTCAATACGGATAACATCATGAAGGAGCTTACAGCTTTGCAAGGCAAATGGATCGTTTAAGAGACCAAAATGGACATGCAGAATAGCCTGAGAAATTGCAGCTATTCGCCCCAAGACAAAACATTTCAATCTTATCTGTTTCGGCACCCCCCAACCAGCACTGGCCTTGGCCAAGGCCGCTGATGGATCAACAACTCCCCTGGTTAGAGCACTGCAATGAGCCGCTCTCGCATTCCCTCCCCCCTCCCAAAACACCCTGGGATTGTGACCTTTTGGCGAATCTCTGGGCTCACACACACACACAAGACTTTACACAAATACAGATATGCATCCGCCCCACACCCCATCCCTCGCCTTCGCCGCTTCGTACCCCCCCAGTCGAACAGGCGGGTCTGTGACCAGCGCCGAGAATGGCTGCAGGACCTGATGGCTGCTTGCCTGTGCTGGGCTACCTCCATCCCCTACTCCCCTCCCCTGTTGCAAGTTTTTGTTATGTTGTAGATGTACTGATTATGTGCTAAGTGTTGCTGAGATGTTTTTTCCTGTTCCCACACTGTAATCCTCACAGGAGTATAGTCTGGGGGTTGCTTTTTTTATCTCACCTTTCCCCATGTAATGCTGTATGTCTTCTCAATTCCCTGTCTTCCTGCCCTGTCTACCCCGTTGTCATATTGTATGTTTGTATGGGCAGGATGATGGCCAATTTCACTGGTTACTCGTGACTATGTGACAATAAAGGGTTACTACTACTACTACTACACAATTTTGGATGAGTAAGTTTAGTTTTAGTTAACTGGCATGCAATTTTATATAAACTTGAACATATTTTACTAGTGGGACTGTTTCCAGACTTGCCAGCCAGGATTCAGAATATTGACATTTGAAATATTTCCTAATAAGCAAGTTTTAGTTACATTTAAATGCTGTTTCAGCTAAAGCAGGCATTTAAATTGTATGCTGTATGATATAATTGTGATATTTAATATGATATTAAAATAATATGAATGTTTAGATTATATTTTATCTAGTGTTTATAATGCCTAATTATCATCAACAAGCTTGTGTTTGCAAATATGTGTTGAACAAATTAGTAAAATGCACTTTAAATATGCCCGTATTAGAAAATCAGCATATTATTATGATTTCTGAAGGATCATGTGACACTGAGGACTGCAGTAATGATGCTGAAAATTATGGTTTGATCACAAATTGCATTTTACAATATATTTAAATAGAAAACTGTTCTTTTAAATTGTAAAAAGAGTTCAGAATAGCAATATTGTTTCTGTATTTTGGATAAAATAAATACAGTCTTGGTGAGCAGAAGAGACTTCTTTTAACAGTAGTGTAGGTCTAAATTTAAGTAAGGTCTTTATGTAAAGAAAATATATTGTCATATATCTTCTTTTAACTTAAAACTTGATTTTGATCATTAAGTCTCCTCACATTCATTCTCTTTCTGTCATATTCCTCATTCATAGGCTCAGGGGTGGGGTCATTGTCTCTCAGGTATGAATCACATCAATATTCATGATCATTCACACCTCCTCGCATATTACCTTTCAACACTAAAATTGTCTTACAAAAGTTAAATTACTATATTGTTTTGTATGAATGAGTGATCAGGATTGAGCAAAGGTGAGGAACAATGGGGGACAGCTGGAGGTGATCCGAGTAGGGAATTATGGGAAGTGTAGTCCAGGAACAGATGACAGGGGAGAAATACAGGCCAGACAACAGTGAATCGTGACAGATACCTTCCAGCTGACGAGCCAGGTTTTCTCTGAATCTATCTGGGTTAAGTTCACCGGTCTATGCTCATCCCCTGGTGCCACATGAATGTGTTGCCTTTCCTTTAACAATATGAAACTATTGATAACAGCAATGTCTATGAAGTGGAAAAAAAGAATCTTCCACCACTTCTGAGTTTTTTGTAGGATGTCGTAAGATTTTATCATTTGGTCTGACCTATCAACACTGCCCATATTTTTGTTATAATCGCTGATGACAGTGGGCTGCAGGGCTACTTCTTTTGTCCAGTCGCCATCATTTTTTACAAACCTAGTAATTTAGGTTGAGCCATTCACATTGTGGAAATTGGAGAGGCATGTAACTGCACACATGCCCTTCCACTTGAATTGCAAGTATATTCCCCTCAATCCTGCACCACTTCATATCCTCACAAGCTGTCTTGTGTTCCCAACTTTTGATGTCTTTAAATTCTGCAGGAAACAGAATGTTTATGATTTACCCCTGCATGTCCCACAGGCATTAGCTCCCATTTCTAACAACTTAACCGTAAGAGCTGGGGACATGTAAAAGTTGTCAAACCAAAGATTATGGCCCTGGTCTTTGAATGGCTGTAGTAATGATTCAACTACTTTGGTGGCCAAGTCAGTGAAACACCCATCACGACTACCTGTGTAAACATAAAGTCGAGAGTATACCCAGAGACTGATGTTGCAATTACCCATCATTTAAAACCCCACTTGCCCTTCATGTATTGTTTAAATCCTGACCGAGCTTTAGACTTGACCATCTATTGCAAGATTTTGGTTTGGATGAAAGAGCTGCTGGCATTTTTGTTTGAGGTGGTCCATAAGATAACGCAACTTCCTAAGGTGATCCTGATTATCCTCTGTGATAGGATCTACAACATTTAGAGCTTCTAAAAGAGCCTTGTAGTTGTCATGTGACATAAATCCCCTCTTCCACAAGCCCTGAAGTGACTTGGTTCCCCAATGATGATAGGAATCAGGGAGAATTGAAAACACCATGTAAATGAGCAACCCAAGAAATTTGTAAAATTAATCGTGGATCACCTCCAACCAAGCACCTTGTAAATGGGATATCCTCTCTGGCTCCGCCCAGGCAATGATGATTACGATGATGATAATACATGTATTATTCACGCCCAGTCACCCCTTAACCAATCATATGTGCTTTTAGCTTATATTGTCATGAGTATCTGGCAGTTTTCAGAAATAAAATCTGTGATTGGATGGCAAATATACTGAGACAGGATCCATGGGATTTATTGTTCCCAAATTTGAACGCTCCGGCTGGTAAGGGTTAAGGAGTGACTCCTGGTGCCCCAAAGATAGCTGAGGAGGGCAGGAAGGTACTGGTGAGGTAGGGGACCTGGAAGATGACCAGGTGGCCAGGAAGGAGACCCGAGTGTAAGGACTGGGTCGGGATTTCTGGGAGTAGGCTTCAGGGCTGGGATAGAGTCGCGAGGCCTAAACTGCTGGAGGAGGAGTCTCTGGGGGAGCAACCGGAGCTGTGGAAGACTCTATGGGAGGAGCCGTGGAAGACTCCGTGTGGAACCAGGAGAGGCTTGATGAAGGCAGGCGGAGCCAGGAGAGGCTAGACGGGCAGAGCCACGGAAGGCAGAGCCATGGGAGGCTTGAGGGGCGGAGCTGTGGGAGGCACAAGGGGTGGAGAAGTGGGAGACCCAAGGGGTGGAGCCATGGAATGTGGAGCCATGGAAGGCAGAGCCATGGGAAGCTTGAGGGGCAGAGCCATGGAAGACGGAGCCATGGGAGGCTTGAGGAGACCTGGCAGCGACTGGGGAATGACCTCTGTGGTTGTGAGCACAGGCAGAGACTGGGGAGAAGGTGTCCTTTTCCTTCTCCTTTTCCAGACAGCTGTTAATGTGGAGAAAGGAGCAGTGGATGCAGGTTTTGCCCCAGGGTTCCCGCCATAATCCACTGTGAAAGGTGAACCGTAAAGTTCCAGAGCCTTCTCAGCATATTCACTGAGCATCCAGCATCAGTTCTTTCAGTGCACTATTCAGACTGGTCTGGAAGAAAACCACCAGAGAGCAGTCTGTATAGTGCACTAAATTCTCTAGTTCTAAGAACTCATGGGTGTGATCCTCAACTGATTGGTCCCCTTGCTTGAGAAGCAGGATACAGACTGCCGCTAGATCAATGTTGGGTCAGTTCTTCTGTAACGAATGGTTGCTGAGATGAGACAGGAGACATATGATTTTTGAGCAGGCTTTAATAAAAATGCTGACAGTCAAACAACAAATGGGAACTCAAAACAACAACAAACAAGAACTGATAAAGGAATGCAAAAACTAAAGGGTATTTATGGAAACAAAAGCTAATGAAGCAATGGAAAACAGGGGGGCAGTGCATACTGGGTATTCTGTGGTCTCTGGGAAACAGAGATAAAGTTAGCATAAAAGTAATCCATCAGAATCCAGTGGTTTAATCAATGTCTTCTGAAGCAATCCAGATGGTTTTGGGTGAGAACAGACCAAAACATAACTCCATTGCCATTGAAGTCTCTAGGCATGGTCTTGATTTCAAGTTTGATTTGATGCATGCACAGAGTACTAGATTACGCTATAGGAAGTGGAATAGAGTTTGAAATTATATAGTCTAGGAAAAAAGTTACATTTTGGTCTGTTTTCACACAAAACCAACTGGATCACTTCAGACAAGATTGATTTAAACACTGGAGTTTGATGGATTATGTTTATGCTCACTTGATCTGCATTTTGGAGCTCCAAAAGCCTGGCCACAATTCAATTGCATTTGATGGACCTAAAGAGATAGAATATTATTCAAAATATAATTGTTTGTGTTCTGCAGAAGAAATAAAGTCATGCACATCTGGGATTGTATAAGGGTAAGTGATAAAATATTTTTTATTTTGGAGTGAACTAACCCTTTAATAATTTAGCAGTTTGTTGGGCCTATGCAGTTCATTGTAGCATTAATAGATTACATTTGTTTGATGTTTGATGTTAAGCAAATGTTGTTTACTTTTGTTACTGTGTTGGGTCAGCATTTGATGGCCAATTGTCAAATCTTGGTCCTGCAGCAAAACTAATTGAGAACCACCCCTGTTGTCCTTCCTTACATTTCTAAAGTATTGTAGTGACAGGTCAAGATTGTGTGCAGTGAAATTGGGACATTTATATTTAATCAAGGAGTCATTTAGATTTGATCAAAGACTGGCGCTTTAACTAAGATTGTCATGGCATTGTCTATAAACATCCTACACAAGCTTAAATTTATTATTCTTTGAACTAATGTAAATTGCCTGTCCAGAGGACTGTGATAAGGTCAGTTATCAAAAAAAAACAAAGCAATCTCCTGATTTCATCAGGTCTGGACGTGTTGGGGATGAGAAAGCTCAGTAAGCATCCTCAATCAAAGGTTTGCTTCCTGTGGCAGGTAATTGGAAAAATCCTGTCAGATCACCATGTATTTTATACCATATCTACAATGTATTTTCTGCTTGTTCTCCCTCATCAAGCTCATCACGCAGTTCAGGGTTACGCTCAGTTTGTGCAAGATTGTGTGTTTGTGAGGGTGGGTTTCGTGTTTGACATTTTTTTTACGTTACAAATTGGTAATTACAAGGGTATTGTTCTATAAATGTGGTTTATGAGGTCATTTCTAGTGACCCCATAATTCAAATCACTTACAAAACATACTAAACTATGTTTTTTAATGTAAAAATGCTAGGTTAGGGGATATAATCTATAGTTCGTACAGTTTAAAAACTTACTCTCTTTGGTCTTTAAAAATGTCTGACATCACAGTTCAGCACATTTTATAGAAAGACAGACATTGGGTGTATTATTTTGTATTATTATTAATGGGGCTATATATTGATACTGTGAATTTTCTGGTGTCAAATGGGCAGATTCAATTAATACCAAACTTTATTGGCAAGATAAACTTAAGTGTACATTGCCAATACATTATTAGACACTATACATACAGATATAAAACATATTGAATGCTGAAGTTTAATTTGCTGAATTTTAAAAACTCAAAACTATAATTTTTTTCTGCCTTGTGTTCAGTCTCTATAAGTATACCTGGCTGCAGCTTTCTGAATGGCCAGGTCATTCAGTCTCTATAGCGCAATCTCTGGGTCTTACTTGTGTGGTTTTGCTTTTGAAACGGGTTCAGATGAAAGTGAGTGAGCGTTTTTGCTCAATGCGAAGAGATACAGCACCTGTTTTACAGCTTGCTGGTGAAGTCTCCATTTTCCATAAAGTATGTCACATGTTTATTATGCCCGGGACACGTGTCAAGCATAATGAAAAGCATCAACTGTTCAGCCCATTGTACAAAGGCACCTCACTTGTTCTGGCAGGCAGCAAATGCCCTAAGCCTGCCCCACCCTAATCCTAATCATATATGGCACCTGTGGCTGAGTAGCCTGCCAGGAACAACTCGAGATGTCCCATGGTGGGAAGTTTCAGGAGGTAGAAAATTCATGTTGAACAAAATCTATTAACCACAGAAATGAACATGTTAAATTTACAAGCCCTAATAATTCACATTTTATTATTTTTACTTTTTTCTTATAAATAAACAAGGGACATCTGGACTCAGTACATGTGTTTCACCTCTTTGGAGATGACGAAAATGTTTTTCCTTCATTTATATTGTAACTGGATCATTATACAAAATTATATAAAAAAAAAAATAGTTTTTTTTTAAAAACAATTGTTGCCATATGTTTCTTATGCATCAGATTTTTTTTTTTTTTCTGGATGTTAGTGGATCATAGTCGTGCTCCCAACACGCAGGCTGTTCCAAAAGGTAAGCAGCTGAATTATACTGCCTCCTTGGATATCTTGTCTCCAAATTCTAAGGCAACATCCCAACTGATCTCACTGTGTATTTTGCAACAGTAGGTCTAAAATTCTTTAGCTGAAATCGGTATGTGCTTACCGGAATTTAAGTCACTGCCCTAGTGGCTGAAGTGTCGTTCAATGTATGGGCACGTGTAAGCTCTTGCAAGTCAAATGTCCATAGAGTGGCACCAAAAGAAAGTTGTAAATTGAGCTGTTTTAGTTGAAAATGATGTAATATAGTCAACAGGAATGTATGTTTTATTTTCTCTACCCACAAACCCTAACCCCAACCATAAATGTAAGCATCAGTGCAGTGAAAGTGTAATCTCAGATGGAAAATTAAATCTCAGTATAATGCCCATAACTAATTATTTGAACATGCTTCCTTCCTGGTTTCCATGGGACCAGAACCCATCTCTCTGAGGGTGCTGACACAAGGTGCTAAAAGGAGCACCACAGGAAAAGGTAAACATATTTTAACTGATGTCTGATAAGAGATGATGCTTGAGTGTAACTCAGCAGAATGGGGTCAGTGCACTGGAACATTCTAATCGATAGCAACAATGTCTTTGCAACATCACATGTAAAATTTGACCGTTTTACCCAATATTGTGTGTTGTGCATTTTCATGCTTATAAGAATATTGATTCATTAGTTTAGCAGCATGCTAACTTCAAACTATTTTCAATTGTGAGTTTTGTCTCCAGTGAGTGAGGAGCGCTATTTGTGTGGCATGTAGCTGCTTATGTAGAGCATTCCAAATCAGTCACTTATGAGGTTTCACGACAGTTCATCCTAACTTGTGCTTTGCATTTGTCTGCTGCCCTGGACAAGTGTACAAGCATCCTTTTAAACTCTAATCCATTGATTCTATGAATACAAACTAAAACTCTCAAAACTCTTTAGTGCAATCAATTCCAGGCACAGGTACGGACAATGCACTGTGGTGATGTGCTGATGACTATATTTGCGTTATGCGCACTGTGCACGAAATGTTTCACTAAAGCTAAAAGAACCTGCCTCAGAAGGCAGTAGCCTATGAGGATAGTAGACCGTGAGACAGCTCACAATGGTATGGAAAAGAGTTAATCTCTGTCTAAATATCAGACCTCCGCAGCAATGCCAAGACCAAGGTTTTAGAGACAGAACATAACAGGTGCATTCTTTGACAGAATTAATAGTGAGACGGAGTGTGGCGTGGCCACTGGAGTGTGACAGAGCGGATCACAACACAAGCAGATAGCAGCAACACGAAGCCACTGTAAATCAGTGTGGCCTATGAGCGTATAGTTGACGAGTCTCTTTGGAGAGTGCAGCAGCGTATCGACAAGTTGCTGAGGGGGGTGAAAAAGGTGATGAATGTTCAAGCTGGCAAGGGAAGATATCTGCAAGCATCTCGCCCAGTTCGGTACCCAGAGCATGCTCACTGGAGAGGATTAGATGATTTATCATATGTGACCAAGAACTCGGTTGCAGGGATGGATGGATTTTTTAATACTCCCTTATCAAATGTTTTGAATAATTTTTGCTTGCCTTTCAAGGCATTTGTTTGTGGTTGACACCATAACGTTTCTCATTAAATGGTGAAGCTTCAGAGACTAGAATTGTAATGAGAAGCGTGTTAAAGGCATAGTTCACCCGAATTATACAAAAATCATTTATCCTCTTCATTCAAAATCTGTTTGATATTCTTATTCTTTCTTTTTTTTTTTTTAGGCATGGGACACTAAAAGTGATGTTTAGCATAAAGTCCAGGCTGCTCTTTTCTATACAATAAAAGTAGATGGAGTTTTCTAAAAACTCATGCGATTCCAGTGACAATTAATTTGTCTGTCCACACTGAAAGCAGAAATGTTATATGATATAACAAATCACTGCCAGTCTGAACACAGTTGATGTCTAACATACAGTTGATAATACACCAATAAGAATTCACAGCACAACAAAACTGGAATAGAAATTAAACGTTGTTTCTGCTTGTTGCAGTCACTGCTGGTTAGGCCAAAAACTCAATTTACATAGAAAACTTGTTTTATTCCTAATTTTCTATGGCCTTTACAGTTGTTTTAAGGAGTTTAAAAATGAAAAATTCTGGAGCTTACCATAACTTGTATATAAAAATGTATATTTACTATAGAAACTTACATGACTTTTCAAGGCCTAGAAATTATACAGGTTTCCCATGGCCATGAAAAACCTGAAAATATTAGTGAAATTTATGCAGACTGGTTTTACTGTGAATTCAGCAATGGTCAAAGCACTGCCCCAAGTGGCTGAAGTGGGAAGTGTTTTTGAACATTTGGGAATACTTGAGCTCCAGTTTTGGCGCCAAAGCAAGTTGTTTTTAGTTTTAAATAATGTAATATAGTCCAAGTTCGGAATGGCATACTACCCATACTACTCTTATTATTTCTGAAGTAGTAAGAGTAGTATGGGTAGTATGCCATTCCGAACTCAACCATTGCCAACCAGAATGCAGACTTTATTACATTTACCACTTAACTCCAAACACCAACCATAAACGTAACTGTTAGAGGAGAATAAATGTCATCTATAGAGGGAAAATGCAACCTCTGAATAACACTTGTCACTGATTTTGCAAATGTGATTACTACCCGGTTTAAATGCAGGACAATAACCTAGGTCTTTGATATTGCTAATGCAACACACTATCGGTCATGCTACAGGAGATGGTAAACATACAGGAAATGATGCAAAAATGTGGGTACTGGAACATTCGGTAGAATCATGTCGACTTGCTGTGTGATCATATTGATTTTAATATGGTGATTTCTAGGCCTGAACAGTCATGGAAATTAATAACATTTCAAAAGTCATGGAAAAGTCTTAGAAATTTATATAGTGAATTCATTTTTCAAATTTTTCTTATCTAAAATATTTACTTTTTTCAAGGAATTAATCAAAATGCTTCAGCAAATACAAATTGGTCTGAACAATAAAGGTTTAAAAAACTTACATCCAATAATCACAAATGCCTGGAAAGATCATGGAATAGTGATGGGAATTAATTGGTCAAAAAGAGTGTGAAACCTGATTAAAAAAATACTTCTGAAGCCATACAATTGCTCATTGTGAGAAACAGACTTAAATTTAAGTCACTGAAAATGTTCCTTTTTGCTAAGTATCTCATTTTTTTCTTCAAGTAAAAAAAAGTTTAGAACCACATGAGGGTAAATGTTGACATAATTTTCATTTTTGAGTGAACTATTCCTTTTAGGATATAAAGGTTGAGGGCTGCAAAGTTAGCATCTACATGCACCCACGCATACCCAAACACACACAAACGAAACACATTGAGTTGTTGACAAATTTCATAACATTAGGTTGTGTCTTATATTGCTTGACCTCTCTGAACTGGCATGCTGTGTGAGTCAGTAGCATTTAAATCCCCCACAAACCACAAATGTAAACAAGTGGTTCTCACAAACCAATACAGCATCACAAGTTCTGACAGATGAACCCCCCAAAACACCATACACTCTCATCTGAGCAGCTAACGCAAAATCCAGGGACTCATCTGCAGGGATAGAAAACCATTTTACAGTCTCGCTCTCCAGGGAGATAACCTTGTATATACTGTCTACACTCATTATGAGTACTGCCTCCCAATGAAACACAACCCGAGCTCTGCTTGCCAACCTCTCCACCATCAGGACACTCTCAATAGTCCTGAAACCTGTAACCTTTGGCCCATGCTACACTGTTGAGATGTTTTTACATACATATAATGTCTATCTTCAAGGCCTTTGAAATCCTTTGTCCAATGACGTTTCTTATTGGCCAGAGGTCAAGAATTTTATCTTAAAGAGTGGTTTAATTATTTATTTCTATGTATTTTTGCACCACCATGCAAGTGCAATGTCTGTGACTTATATTTCTACCATTTGAAACATATTAGATATGCTGTAGATCTTGAGCTTCAAAGAGTTGCATCTTCAAACACCCATTTGGAGTCAATATTTTCCTTAATAGGTTGGTTTGTTGGTTGGTCGGTTGGCTATTGAATATCCTCCATCAAAAAAAGTGGCATAATGACTATCAATACAGTAATAGAGCTGTTCAACTATAACGTCAAATTTTAGGTGAATCCGGAAAACGAATTTGCCCCAGGATCCCTGGAAGATTTCCTATGGATTTTTATAATGGCAGTTTTGGATTTATGAGTAAAATAAGGTCTGTGATAAACATTGCTTGAAGGTAAAGTTTGAAGGTTTTGTTCTATAACATAAATTACACACTTTATTATTATTATATTACTAGAGTTTTAAATGACTATCATCCATATTTGAATTCAGTTTTTACCATTTTGGCAAAGCCCCATTTTTAGCAATCATTCTGCAGTCTACTAAGAAAACACTGGGACACCAACAGCTCAATGAATCATTCTAATGTGCTCATTTGGTAATTAAGAAACCTTGACAGTTGATGACAAAACAATTTGTTAATCAATGACAAATGATTGTGCTAACTAATGAAGTTTGGACATTGCAATGCAGTGTCTTATTACACTTGCATTTCTTGCATGTCATTTTACACAAACAAGTCCCATTTTTGTTTTTAAAATTTCCAGAAGGAAACACATTTCTCAAGAAACGTATCAGTCTATTGTTCTTTTTAGAGAGGAAAGCTATTCCATACACTACTGACTTGAAATAATAACTCAAACTGGATCTAAACAGAATAGAGAAGGAAGTGGATGACCCCAAAAGCATGACAACAAGAAGACAAGTCCATCAGAGTCTCTAGTTTGAGAGACCGAACACTCATGGGTCTTAAATTGGCAGCTACAATTGATCAGCTACAATTGCCAAACTCCAGTTTCATCTGGAAGAGATTTTGGGATGCTTGCCTTTTAGGCAGTTATTTTAAAGCTACATTTGACACTTGCATTTACGATTTATGGGGTAGAACAGGCAAAAGAGATTAGAATTGGATGGTAAATGGTTATAAAATAAGTGTAATGGATGGATAAGTCTAAATTTGAGGTGCTGAGCTGTAGTTAGAAAAGTTTAACTGTAAGATCTGTAAAAAGTGTCCTACAAACCAATTGGGAACCAATTGCAACTTTTGTGAAGTGCTACAGACAGCATGGCAATAAACTTTGCTGAAATATCTCGAGTGACTGACTGCTAGAATGCTTTGAGGTGTCATTGCAGCAAGTGGAGGATTCTTGGATGAACAGGATTTATTTAAATAGAAATAGTCATTTATAACATGTTTTTACTGAAATTGTTGAATAATTCAAAGCATCGTTGGTGATCAGAAAATGTATTTTCTTTCAAAAACATGCAAATTTCATAGTATTTCTAAACTTTTGATTCCAAACTTTTGAACATGATATATACTATTTACAGTATAATACACAATTTATCCAATATATGGTGTTCAAGGTTGGCAGAAACACACTACATCAGAGGACTAGATCTGTTGCAAATCAATACTAATATATATATATATATACACTACCGTTCAAAAGTTTGGGGTCACTTGTCTGAAATGTTTCTCATGATCTTAAAAATCTTTTGATCTGAAGGTGTATGCTTAAAAGTTTGAAATTAACTTTGTAGACAAAATATTATTCTGCCAAAACATATACATTTATTTAATTACAAATCTAAAATTTCCTAAAAAAAAAAAAAGTTTTTGAAATGGATGACTTGGATCAAAATATGAAGAAAAGAAGCCAATAAGTGCCCAACATAGATGGGAACTCCTTCAATACTGTTTAAAAAGCATCCCGGGGTGATTCCTCAAGAAGTTGGTTGAGAAAATGTCACGAGTACATGTCTGCAAAATCTAGGCAAAGGGTGACTACTTTGAAGATGCTAAAATATTACATAGTTTTGGATTTATTTTGGATTTTTTGGTCACAAAATAATTCCCATATTTCCATTTCTATTATTCCATAGTTTTGCTGACTACTATTATTCTAAAATGTGAAATAAATAAATAAATAAAGAATGAGTAAGTGACCCCAAACTTTTGAACGGTAGTGTATATATATATATATATATATATATATATAGTATTAAATTAATATTAATATATTAATAAATTATTAAGGATTGAGGATATTTAGTTTTAATTTATCCATAATATGTCTGCTGTCCATCTCATGCATTGTACTTAACAAGATTACATTTACTTAAGTTATTGTGTATTTTCCTCCCTTTCCTTCCTTTTAAAAATTCTCCTTGGGAACTCTGTGATAACATCTACTTCCATAGATGGCACAAGGGCATGTTGCTAACTTATAAAATGTTGTGTTTATGTAAATGTTCTGTATTGGTTGTTATTTTTTTAAACTACCTCAATTTTGGTACCCTCAGTTTTTATAAATCAAACCTGTTCAAGGCTGTTTTTTGGTCATAATGCATTTCTAGATGCTGAAAGGAAAAAAGGAGACTAATTCAGAGGGAATGTTCTTAACTGTTCCAGGGACATTGTGAAATAAGTACGTAATGGTAGAGCTACAGTAATTCAAACTGACAAAAAAAAGAAAAAAAAAAGAGAACTAACTTCTGACTAACTTTATAACTGATCTTTCAACAAAGTGGCATTACATATTTTTTTGTTTTGTTTTGTAATTTATTAAATGCATCTATCTATCTGTCTACGCATCTCTTTATTTCCATATTTATTTCATGCAGTTGCAACTCAGACACTTTATATTGAACTAATATAATTTTCTCTAATAGTCAGAGTGAAATTGAAAAGGAAACATCAAAGTAAAAACCAATTTCCTCCAAAATGATGGAAATAAAGCGTAAAAAATTCTAAAGCTAATCTGATAATGGAGTGATTCAGTCTTCAATATTTGCCTGGTGTTCACCTGTATCTGCTCTGACTTTCTCAATTACGTTGCTCATCATTTTGATTGCACCAAACCCTGATGCATGTTGTCACCGCAGGTGTCTGCTTAGAGCCTGAATTCATAGATGTCTTTTTACTATTCATATAAACTGAAATGTCTTTTCAGCTACAAAGCTGGTTTGGAATGACCCCTCAAAACTATTGTGACCTTAACAGAGAAGAGGACTTTTCATCTCAAAGATCTTCAGTGGTTTCTTTCCAAGTTGTCCATTATCATTACTACTACCGGCAGTGGTGTATGTTGAAAGGCTGGAGCAGGTAAATCTGGTAGACTGGGATCACAGTGACAGCTCATCAAATTAGTGTAGTTGTGTTGAACCTGACAATGTTAGAATAGAGGCTCCGGTGTTCACATTTTCCATATTGAATGACACATATTATTTCAAATGTTCTTCCTGCATGGTAGATTGAGACTGACTGATTCTTTCTACTATTCAAGATCTTGGAAAAAAAAAAAAAAAAAAAATCCTGCTTTTGTATTTAGTTTGCTGTAGTTTCTCTGAAACTAAGCCCTACAGAGATAAATATCCTGAATGAGTCCCCCCACCCAACAAATGTGTTATTGCTCTTTGCTTTGAAGCTACAATGTGGCAGCAAAAAGCATCCTTCCAATTAACCAAAACAAATTAATAGTTTTTTCTTTTTCTTTTAAATAGACAAATAAATACTTTCTCAGTTGACATTATTTTTATTTATTTGTTTTTAAACATCACATTAAGGAAACTTCATGTTTGGCCAAAAAGTCTGTGTACATTGCGTTCATTCATTTTTCGTTTTGAATTGTGCTTTGAATTTTGTATTTTGTACATAAATAAATAAAAATGGCTTGTTTTTTTATATTAGCTTTATTTAAATAATAAAAAGGCAATTAGCTAATTTCTCATGTTTATTGCTCATGTATATAATATGAATATACAGCCTGAATATTTGATTTGCACATGTGGGTGAGCCTGAAACGCGATTGGTCAGCCTGTGCTGTCATCTGTCCTGCCTCAGTCAAACCCATAAGAATAAGAGTTCAACACAATACAGCTCTGCGGATGGATTAATCTAAATTTTAATTCAGAACATTAACATTCTTCCAAATGTTAGACAGTTGCATATGTATTAAAACTCTGCTGTCGCTTGTTAAGCAACCAGATAATGGATTTATCCAGAAACTTCCCAACTTACATTGTAATAACTTGCGATGATGATTTTAAAAGGCAGGGTATAGATTATTGTTGGCCTCATGTATTCAGATACAAGACAAAGGCAGGCCTAACACATTCATAAAGTCTGACTGAGGCCCACAAAAACAAAGTCATAAATCTTGCTGATAAAAACCACGCCAAAATCAAACAAAGGGAGTACAAAACCGGCTACAAATCCCAAGAAGCCTTGCTCAATTTACAACTGTGTGAAATTCCAAAGGATCAAACTCTCAACTCCTATTGGATGAGGTACTCAACAGAACGCACCTCTACTATGATGTCATCAGGAGTAGAAATACCTTGAAAATCGTTTTGTACCTCGCTTCCAGTGACTTTGCCTGCCATGCTTAGATGCAGTCATCACTGCTCTCAGGTATTGCCTCATTGCACAAGGAAGTAACGTACGACTTGAAACTGCGGCCATACAATCTCCATCTTGCTGGACGAGTTGAGATTACTCTGTGTTCCACCAAACACTTTAACGGATCCAAAGGAGACCACCGAGCAATCCGCATCTTCATCCGTTTGCCTGCAGAAGTGAAGAAAGAAGAATCCCCTTCCCTCTTCGATCAAGTTGATGTCGCTGATTTCTCAGCCAGCCCGCCGAGAATCAGCAGCCGTACCTTCCGCCGATGAAGTGAGGAAACGGCCTCCCGTCATCACCCGAGCCTCGAGGAACCGAGTCGGAGTCAAACGACGGATGAACACACGTTCTACATGCATCCCCATGCGATCCAATTAAGAGGTTAATGTCTGGGCAGAGATATATTATTTAGGTGTGTTATTCTTGTGGATCAAGTTTATTGTTTGTACAGTTTACAGACAGCCAAGTCCGCTCATTGTTGCTAATAACACTCAAGGTATTAATGTAACTTACTGTTATCACAAATGAGAGTTTGCTGTGTTGTAATCCAACCATGCCATCGCGGATGAGACCGACACACTGTTTATCCATTAAAGGACCAAAGGCCGTGGGATGGCTTATGAGCCATTCACCGCATCTCTGAGTGATAATTTAACAATTGCCTTCTCTCCCACGATCGAGACTGACTGAGGTCTCCCAGTCAAGAAGTCCAGGATCCAGTTGCAGAGGGAGGTGTCCATTCCCAGCAGGTTCAGCTTTCCAATCAGGTGCTGAGGAATTATTGTGTTGAATGCTGAGCTGAAGTCTATGAAGAGCATTCAAATGTATGAGTTCTTTTTATCTAGGTGGGTGAGGGCCAGATGGAGGGTGGTGGCGATGGCATTGTCTGTTGAACAGTTTGGACGATACTGCAGTGGGTCTAGTGAGGGGGGCAGCTGGTTCTTAATGTGCCTTATGACGAGCCTCTCGAAGCACTTCATGATGATGGGTGTGAGTGCACTGGGACGGTAGTTATTGAGGCAGGACACTGAAGACTTCTTTGGAATGGGGACGATGGTGGTGGCTTTGAAGCACGTTGGAACGACGGCGCTGCTCAGAGAGATGTTGAAGATGTCAGTAAGAACATCTGCCAGCTGGTCTGCATATCCTCTGAGTACTCTGCCAGGAATGTTGTCTGGTCCAGCAGCCTTCCGTGGGTTGACTCTATGTAGAGTTTTCCTCACATCAGCCGTGATAAGACAGAGCAACTTTTACAGCAAATAAGTTGAATATGAACTTGAAGTGTTCCAAAGATCAGGTTTAATGACACTTTTGAAAAATATCTTTTAGATCCACATGGTAGAGTTGTAAGAATGGAGGAATGCATACCCATAGTGCTCCCAGAACTGTGTGACACACTGTTGCTCCCAGACACAAGTCAACGTTTTTTAAGTGTTTGGCCAAATATCAGAGGCAGGACCCAAACGCAGAGTTGAAATTTAAATAAAAGGAAATTTATTTAATAACAGAAAGGGCAAAAAGACAAACCAAATCTCTCACAAGGGGGAAAAACAAACATAAACTACTCTGAAGGGGGAAAAGGATAATACAGGACTGACTGGACTGAAACAGGAACCAGGTGGGAGAAACAAGAACAACAGGGAAGATTGAAAACACAAGACTGGAAACAAGACCAACGAACAGGACTGATTGGATAACACACAAGAAGAACTGGCCCTGGACAGCAAACAGGAGGAGACTAAAATGGGGAGAGAAATCAACAGGTTAACAAGACAGGGCAGGTGTGACTAATAAACTAATAATGGGCAAACAAGGAGGCAGGGAATGATGTAAGAGGAGTGACACACGGTGATCCAGAAACAAAACAATGCCACGAGCTCTCACAAGACAACAAAACAACCGAATGGCATGAGCGCACATCGCTATGCCAAACAACAAACAAGTCGAGAGAATGAGTAGCAACGCCAAACAAAGTGATGCCACGCATTCTCACACTAAACAAAACCTGAGCGTACATAGCGATGCACGCAACAAGTGTCAAAAACAAGACAGGACATCTGTGCAAGAGTTCGGCTACACAAACATCCGACACCCTAGACCGAGGTGACCGAACCTCAGAACAACATGGACGAGAGATCGCGACGCACTCACGACAATAACAGACAGACATGGAGCGTCTGGATGCCAAAACAGACCAAAACCAAACCAGACAGTAAGTCAGGATCCAGACATCTTGCACCCTACATGAAACAAGACAGTCCGAAAAGCATACGGCAGGGAATACAACCGTAACTGTGCATTAACACAAAGACAGACAACAAAACAGTCATGGGACGATAATTCCATTGTCCTGTCAGACTGGGTTTTGGTCTGACAGGACCATGGCATTATTATCCCATGTCTGTCTTGTGTTTATAATTAATGAGTCAAAGTTGCTACATGTTCTCCGGAAGTGACGATTTTGTTCTTTTTTGTGGGATGTAAATGTGCCTTTATTCACACAAATTTTGAGCGATATTATGGTTTATTATGGTTTAATAAACTGTATTTGCAATTGCGTTTTTATTTCAGGATGCATACATTGTGACATGATCCAAATGCAATTGCAAATTTCATATTACTGTTTGCATATCCCTTTACACAAATGTACAAAGTCTGCCAAATTTCAGTTGGAAAGTCAATTTGCATTTGCATCTTCTATGTCTTACGAGTTATGACCGTGTCATATTGAAAAAAAGATAGATTAATTACCCTGATTGCTATTTAATTTCCTCTTTTTCCGTATGGAGCCTTCCAAAATTCAAATGCAATTGCAATTCCCTTTGCACTTGCATTTCCGATGCCTTACAGAGACACCTGTCAATTAGTTTTGGGGTGACAGTTTATATTGTGGGATGTGTTTGTATTTGTAAGTGATGTCAGTCACAATCTACCCGCATTTTATAGCACCTGCCGCCTTGCTATCGATGGCCAAGAATGTATGTTTATTGAAACTTTCCACTAGGGATGGGAAATAATGCTATAATAAATAATATAATGAATAATAAAAATAAATATATAATGAAATAATAAAATATAATAAAGTTTGATTTGATGCACTGCCTTAAATGCCAACAACAGAAGATATGGGAAGTTGATAAGTCTATTTATTTTGCAATCCCAATTATGCATGAATATATGGTTAGTTAAATGTTATTGTTTGCATTTAACTCTCTTTTTCCTGCTATTTGTGACAATATCAGTACAAACATGCAACCCTTTTTTGGGTAGAGAACCACTGGGCCAACCTTTAAAATTATTCACTGGAATCAGACTCACTATTGATTCATTGAAAGAATAAAGTTGCTTCATACAATCAATTGCCTATGCTGCAAATATCAAGGGCTGTCTGCAAGCCTGTGGCCACAGTACAGTAATCAATAAAATGTTTTAACGCTGTTCTGGGTAAAACAGGGAAGCATTATTATTCCCAAGCAGTTTCTCTAAACATTTATTTAGATGCCAATGGCTTTAATAAGTTAGTCTGTCTCTCACTATGCTTGTAATGCAGAAGCTAGATAGTCAGAATACTATTTGTATTCACGTGAGAACGTTCAAAATGTACAGTACAAATATGTCATTTTGAAGTCATAATCTCTTGACTTCAAATACCTAACATGTTTACATGAGTGTAAATGCACATGAAAATTCTGGATAATCAAATTAGTAGGTTTAATTATGATTATATTGTAGGCCCTAAAAGTATTTGGATACATAAGCCTCTACTGCACACATTTTGATGGTACATGATAAAAATTATTCCACATCATTTCTTGGTCCATCTGGGAACTTTTTATTGATAAAAAAATTATGGTATAGAACCATAGAGAAAATTATTCATTCACATATCATAAGGCAATGCTCAGAGAGCAATACAAAAGTCTTTTTCAAAAATTTCAAGAAATCATTAAATAAAAAGGAAAAAAAAACCACTTAAAATATATTAATATATTGGAATTGATTCAGGTGTAGGTTTGTATCATGTAGTGTGTCGTGTCATATCATGTACTTCATGTAATGAGATTTCACTCAATGTGAAACTTCAAAAAGCAGTTCTTCTCTGCTGTGAAACAGAGGTGTACGTTACACTTTTTGCACATCACTTTGGGTGTTCCTATGCACCCATGAACCCTGCATCTTCCCTTCTTGTCACACATTATTTGCCAGTGTGAGGTATTGTCCAAGCGGACATCCTGGTTAGGGATGGGAGCCGTGGGCCCCTGCTTCCTCCTCTTCTCCTCATACTGTTGGGAAATCCCACCACTGATTTGACCTCTCTTCCTGGCATCTTTTTGGGATTTGCACAGACTGTGTGCAATTAGGAACTTGAAGGCATAAAGGCGCATGTGGTCACTTCTCGCCATTACGTTGTCAGCACAATCCCGTCTGTAGATGAGCCAAAATGTCTCCACAGCCATATCTATTAAATGAAAGACAAGTCGGTGGTACCATTTCTTTGAGCTGATGTTGGTGCGATATAAAGCAATCAGTGAATCCGACAAGTCGACACCTCCCATGTGCTGATTGTATGTGGATACTGCTGCAGGGTTAGGACCTCGATGGTTTTCTTTTGGCCTTTGTCCCATCTCTCGACAAGGGATACAGGGTGAGCACCTACGTAGCTACTGAGGAGGGTGACTGGCCTGTTGTCATACCATTTGACTGCATGCAGCTGGGTATCTCAAACATAGGCTGTTTTTTCCTGGAAGGACCCATGGCCAGATTTTTTCAGATCAGCGTCTGGCATCATGGAACTTCCTGGCAAGCGATTAGAGCGTACTGTACCTAGACAGTGGATGCCTTGCTGGGACAGCACAAGCATCAGTGGGACTGAGATAAACCTTGTCAAAAACAGCTTGAAATTCCTATTCTTCGGTACTGGTTCTGCCAGGCGCAGTACTACACTCCCACTTGCCCCTATATCTGGAAGCTCAGGTGGATGGACAGCTTTCCCAGTTTAAACTTCAAAATTGCATATAAAATTATAAATACAACAAGAATAACTACAGCTTGATATTTTACCCCTAATTTGTATGCTGTCTGCTGTATAAACTGATAATTTGAATAATAACCAGAGCTACTGTCAGAACTTCAAGTTATTTTTTCACTTCTGCTCAAACCTTTTTCTCCATTCCACTCCTCCTCACTGTCACTGCTGTCTATCTCACTGTCCTCACTGTCAGATGCTATTTGCCTAACATGCGGATCCTGCTCTTTTCTTCCAAAGAACAATCTTATGTCCATATTTTCTGTCAAAATGTGTTAAAAGAAGTAAAATTAAATAAATAAATAAATACAACTATATTTAGAGGTTATATTGGGCACATGTGATAATATGTGATAACGTCCAAACACATTGTCAGCAAAGGCATCCTTGAAAAGTACCCTTTATCGCACAACGGGCAACGAAAAGAAAAACTGAATTTCTGAACATGCAAAATAAAACCTGACAAAAGTCTTCTCTACACCTTCATACACACACATACATATTTTTTTTTTTTTTTTTATGTACAGTTCATGTCATTTTAAATAAGAATTCTAAAGCAAATAATCTTACCTTCTCACACTGTGTGCTCCTGTGACCATGTGTCAGAAAAGGAAGTCCCGCCTTCAAATGGTGCTTGATAGTGACTCCCACACCTTATTGGACTGTTGGTTGCAATCATTTAAAGAAACATGTACTGAACATGGGGCTTAAGAAAATATGTTAATGAGCATCTTCATGCACAATCTTACACAAATTATGTTAAATAAGCAGATAACATATAAAGTCGTGTAAATATAATAAATAAATAAAAATTCAGGATAAGGTCATAATCGGTTAAAGCAAAAAAAACAAAAAACAAAAAAACAATCAACATACATTGAGTTTGCCCATTACTATACCCATTATTTCGCTCTGCATGTAAAACCCTTTTCTGGCAGTCTTACTGTTTATCTAATATGCGCATGCCTTTTTACGTTTTGATGTTAAAAGCAGAGAATAACCCGATTATTTCAAATCTCATATAAACGTGTGTTTCTTGGGTTGTCGTATTTTTTGAATAAGAAGATTTTTGGTCATTATCAGTATATTGGTGTCCATGTAACACACTAATATTATTGCATAATAAAATATCAAACCACATGGCATCTACTTCACTAACACTTGACAAACCTAACAAATTTCATATTTAAAGCTATGCTTGCTTTAAAATAAATGCAAAGTGTGGTATTGTGTTATTTATGCAATGGCATTCATACATTTTTAAATTTGAATTAAAGGGTTAGTTCACCCAAAAATTGTAATTCTCTCATGATTTCGATACCTTTAAACCATCCCAGATGCATATGACTTTCCTTCTTCAGCAAAACTGACGTGAAGATTATTATAAGCAGATTTCAGCTCAGTTTGCAAGTAAACTAACAATGCAGTGCAATGAAAGTCAACAGGTGCCATCAGGCTGCTGGCTGTTTGAGGGTCCAAAAGGCATAAAAGGAATCTAGGCGAAATAAAAGCGACTCCAGTCGACCAATTAAAATCAACTGTCCAATTGACTTCTGAACCAAAAGTTTGTGTAAAAATGAAAAAGATCATTAAAACTTTACAAATATATATATATATATAAAAACCGCTCCCTGTCAGCAATCGACGCATCATGTTACCGCCGGATGTCGGTAGAGCGCAATTTGTTTACAACAGAGGAGCAAATGTTAGTTAATTTCAAACAGCAATCCAGTGCTAGTAGCTATACTGCAGAAGAAAATTTGTTATTGGAGACTGTTGAATACAATATTTCCTGTTTAAATATTTTAAAACATCTAAAAACAGCCTACTTAAAACAATGCTTTTATATATGTGGAAAACAATGGAAAACAAGACAAAAACTCTTGATTACAATAGGTTTTTTTGCAGGGAATTTTTACTGAATTAAACTTAATAAAATATTAAAAGTTTTTTTTTTCTTGGAATTCAGTGGATGTGATTTAGAGGTATTTTTAAAAGATGATTTTGTCTTCTTTATTGTTAGTAAGCATGTTTAATACAACCGTTTAAGTCTAGGCACAAGCTGAATAGTCGGTTAAGAGCTAATGATTAATCGTTGCAATAATCAACCAAATAGTTTAATAATATTTCTAATAATCGTTAGATTAGTCGATTATCAAAATAATGGTTAGTTGCGGCCCCAGCTTCAGAAGACATTAATTGATTGGCTGGAGTCATATGGATTACATTTATGCTGCATTTATATGCCTTTTGAACCGTCAAACAGCCAGCAGCATAATGGCACCCATTTACTTGCATGGTATGGACAAACAGAGCTCGGCTTATAAAATTCTTCATTTTGGTTCTGCTAAAGAAGCAAAGTCATACATATCTGTGATGGTTTAAAGGTAAGTGAATCATTTTCATTTCTGGTTGAACTAACCCTTTAAGTCCAATTACAATTAAATCAGAAAATTAACATATTTACATAAACATAATTTTCAAGGTATATATTCTTAACACATTATTCATGTACTGTTATTATTAAAATAACAGTACATGAATAATCATTCATTTATACCTGAATTAATAGTTACTTATGCATAAGGTAATGATGAGTTAAGGAATTGACTAATCAGGAACTAATGAAGAGCTAACCTTAACTACAACATGAGTCATATGAATTCATGCATTTATAATTGTCACCTTAATTACATGTTAGTACATGTTTGGTAGTGTTGCGGTTCTGGTAAGCCCACAGGTTTGTTTTGTATTTTGCTTTCCCTCAAGTTTCGCAGGCGTGCTCGATTGGCATGATCACATTTCCATAGGAACATTCATTGTTTTCAGGATGGCGCCGATCATGCCTCTGATTGCTTCATGTACAACACTTGTTCCAGCCTGATTGCACTCCCTACATATGCCCTCATATTTCTCTGTTTCTTTGCCAGATTATTATGCTAAATTGAGTAATAACCTCCCTCTCTTTGTCTAGCTGGTCCTGTCTTGTCACTCTGTTGGTTGACAAGTTGGACTTTTAATAAATATTTTTGGAACTGTTACCTCTGCTCCTGGGTCATTCTGCCCAGCACCTACATGTTACAAATAGTTAATGTATTAATTACCATTAGGAAATAAAATAAATCAAACAGGCTTTATAAGAAAGAATGTGAAGTATTTCAACCTTGAATTAAATGTGCATAATTTAAAATGGTCATAATTACAATTTACAACTTTTGATCAGGTTCACCACAACCATCACTGGATGACGCAATATTATTCTTTATAATTTACATGGATCATCTTTATCAAATGTTGAACATGTTAAATGAATAGTTCTCCAATCGTTTACACACCCTCATGCCATTCCAGATGTGTATGACTTTGTTTCATCTGCAGAACAAAAATGAAGATTTTAAGAAAAATATCTAAACTCTGTAGGCCCATAAAATGCATGATGAAAGTGAATGTGGACCACATTTTTGAAGTTCCAAAAAGCACATAAAACAGCATAAAAGTAATCTAACTAATATTTCACTGTACATCTTGCCATTGCAGTCTCTAGGCACAATTTTGATTTCAAGCTCAATTATAGTGCTTGACATATGTTCAGAGTGCTAGATGGTGCAAGGAAATGTAACTGAGTTTGATATCATGATGGCCAAGGAAATTTATTGTGAAAAATGTGTTATATTTTGGTCTTATTTCACAGAAAATCAATTGGACAACTTTAAAAGACATGGATTAATCCACTGAAGTCATATGGATTAACCTACTTTTATGCTGCATTTATTTATTTTTTGTAGTTTAAACATTCTGGTCACCATTCACCATTTTATGGACCTACAGAGCTGAAATATTCTTATAAAAATCTTTGTTTGTATTCAACAAATGTACATTCTACATATGCACCTGGAAGGGTATGAGGGTGAGTATATTATGAGATTTTGGGTGAACTATTTATTTATTGATTACCACCAATACTTATTATTATTAATAATACTCAGTCTTCCATTGTCTGTCCTTCCTCTCAGTTCACTCATGATCCATACACAGGTCATGTCCACATCTCAGATTTTACCTCATGTCAAAGCAAATTATGCTAAACAATATGTGATTTAACTGGGATGAATACTAGTGTAGTACATGTGTAGTTGATAGTAAGTTTATAATGATGTGCCCCACCAAGTAAAGTCATGACATTTTGATTCATTAACAAGCCAGCAATTGATGATAGTTCATGAGTAGTTAACAATGAGCTAATAATGATGTGCCCCACCAAGCAGTCATGACATGATGATGTATTAACAAGTCATAAGTTGATTATAGTTCATGAGTAGTTAACAATGAGTTAATGATTTGTCCCAACAAGTAAAGTAGTACATGATGATGCATTAACAAGTCTTGGATTTATGTCTAGTTAATAATGATATAGTAATTATGCACATGCACTAAGGTGATCCTTACTATTTTTAACCAGTGAAATAAAGACCAAGGATTTTTTAAGATCTGCTTATTTGAAAATACAAATCCACCAGCATATATGACATTTTAAAAACACAACATTTTAAAGGGAAAAACACCTTTAATGTGAAGAAAAAAGTTGTGAAGAAAATTTGTATTCTTTGTAATAAACAACTTAAAATATTTTTCTGTAAATAACTGCATAGATGATAAGCTATCACTGTAAAAATTTTCACTGTAAATTTACAGTAAAATACTGGCAGCTGGGTTGCCAGCCACTTACTGTATTTTTAAAGGACTACTACTGTAATCAGCATTTACATTATAGTACTGTTATTACAAAATACAGTATTCTACTGTAATATGTAATTTTACAGTATTAAACTGTTTCCTACAGCAATATATTGTATTTTTACAGGGGGATACTGTAATTACTGCTTTTCATACTGTACATTTAAATTATTTTCATTAAATAATTAAAAATATCATACTTTGTCACAACAGTACTGGCAATGGGAAATGGAAAACAATATACTTGTTTTATTTTTGTTTATTTTTTAAAGCAAAAGGCAGAAAATCGCAATTTATGAATATGCAAACTGAAATGTCAGCTGTAATGTTTTATAAAAACATTTAAAATGCTATTAACAATTCACAATTATCAGTGCAGTAATCTTATTTAATTTTCAAGGTTCTTACAAATGTGAATAAATAGTACAACAAGTGAATTCAGAATGGATAAGTTTTTCAGAAATGTATTTAAAAATTACCCAGAAACTGAAAGAAAAAAAAAATCTATAATGCTACCTACACTAACAAGTTCTCACTCTCACCTGTCTTGTGCTTTAAACAATGCTATGCCTGTATCGGCATAGCAAGTTGTTAGAAACATTCGAGCCAGTAGTGTTTCTAGTGTAAAAATTATGGGAAAATTGGCATCTTTAACCTTCAACAGTTCATCAGACTAAAACTATGTAATAGCAAGATGGATACTAACAAGTGTACATGGCCAATATGACAACAATTCAGTTACTGTTTGAGAACACAGAGCTACTGTAATATCTTCCCACTAAATCCCCAAATCATTGACTGTTACAGTAAGTCTATTTGACTTTTGTCAAAATCCAGTTGAAACCCAAATTTAAACATCTTCATAATGTGTCTTCTTTTGTTGAATGCAAATGCCTTCATATAATATGAAACATCCAAATATGACCCAAAAACTTACAGAGCCTGAAAAAAAATAAAATCTTAAAAAAAACAAGATCTAAACAAAATCCCATTAAAAGTCCATTCGTTTTCACAGAAGATGGGAAACGTGCGGGTTCACAGTACTGTTGTTGTTTTTTTTTTTTTTTTTTACAGTTCTTCTACTTGGAAGTCAGATTTTGAACCACGTCCAGGATTGATGTTGATAAATGGCCTAAAATACAGAATATGAAAAGAGAGAGAGAGTGTGAAGTGAATATTATGTATATGTACAAAACATCGATCCAAACACAAACATCCCATTTAGTTTTTATCAAACTATATTATACATATATATAATAAACTATATTCACTTCAGAAGACATTAATTGAGCAACTGGATTCATGTGGATTACTTTGATGCTGCCTTTATCTGGTTTGCACTCTCAAAATGATGGCACCCATTCACTTGCATTGTATGCATTGTAAGAGCTCCGATTTCATTCTTAAGAACTTCATTTGTGGTCTGATGAAGAAAGAAAATTTTGGGGTGAACTATTCCTTTAATTTTATTGTATCCTTTGTGATGTGTGTATCGCTTAAATGACTAGATGAAAATGTTAAACATGCAATATGTCGTTCAGAAACAACTGTATTAAACTTTTATGAAAGAATACTGAACTTTACAAACATGGTCAAGACAATTCAATCTACATTAGCATATTTGCTAACCATATATATTAATGTCTAACCTTTGAACAAACTCAAGGGTAAATGGGCTGCACTTATATAGCGCCTTTTTAACCTTAACTGTATTCAAAGCGCTTTACACTGTGACTCATTCACCCATTCACACACCAATGACAGAAGAGCTGCCATGCAAGGCGCTAGCCTGCCATTGGGAGCAACTTGGGGTTCAGTGTCTTGCCCAAGGACACTTCGGCATTTTGAGTCATGTGGGCCAGGAATAGAACCACCAACCCTGCGATTAGTGGCCAACCCGCTCTACCACTTGAGCCACAGCTGCCCCAAGGGTGCACGCTGCTTCTTCCTGATACTGGAGGTTGAAATTGTAGAATGCGGCACACAGCTCTGCAAGGCCAGAGACAAAGTTGGGCTATGCTCCTTCACACACAACTTGACCTTCCGTGCTCAACACCCACCGCTGGTTGCTTAAAGGTTGACCTGAAAATAAAAACTAAAAATACTTAAATACGATAAGCCTTTGTTGGTTCCACTGTGACATAACTTAATCAGTACACCGTTGTTTCAACTCACAAGCTATGACATGTATTTAATACAAATTAAGAAACTAATTAAAATTAATATAATTTTATTAATTCTAAACACACACAAAGACTTTAAAAAACAGTTTTTTAAAAACACACGTAGGCAGCGCATTGGCCTGTGTATTAGTAATCCACATATAAATATGGATTTAAGAACAGATTAGATGACTGAACACTGGAATTTTTTTCTATTAAGTAAAAAATGTAAACTGTGCATTTTTGTTTATGAACCAGGTCACTGAGCTTTCATGTACAAGTGTTTTTAAAGCCTGTGAACGTGCTCCTGCATGCTTGTCACAGTAAGTGACAAGAGTGCCGCTAAGGGTGTGTTCACAGGTTTGGTTCAATTAAAACAAAGTCTGGTGCGATTGCTCTGTTAGTGCGGATCATTTGAACAAGTGTGAACGCTGCCATCCAAACCTTGGTGTGCACCAAACAAGCAGACCGAGACCCCCTAAATAGTGGGACTCAGTCCGCTTCCAAACGAACTCTGGTGCGGTTCGGCTGACATATGAATGCAGCATTGACCAAAGACCTCTAAACGGACCAATAACAGGAAGTAATTTGCCTAATACTGACCTCAAGCATACCTGGTTCTTCTCGTCATAGGAGCTATGTTCAGTACATATGTATACAGTTCAGTACAGGCGTCGGAACTGCCATCAGCTATCCTTGCAGCGTATCTACATTTGTCTGTGCAACGGAGGAATTCCTGGCACTGTTTTGACACCTTTACATATTTTATTAGCTCTTCATTTGTTCTCAGCTCTACCACTCTAACCACTATTTTCTTTTTCGGTCCGGACCAAGAGAAGCGAACTACAAATGTGAACACACCCTATGAAAGCCTGCAAAAAGGAGCGAATAAGCTATTCTATAATTAAATTTGTTTAAAGAGAGTTAAAAAATTAACTCTTTGCATCACATTGTATCCAGTCAAATTGTGTTATAACGCATCGCATCGTCTCATTTTAGAAAAGCACTGAATCAAATATGGTTGTTTTCTTGAAATTTGTTCTTGTTAAATTAATTGGATCATTCATAATGTATCAAGATGCGGATTGCATCGGGCTGAGAGATGGAGATGAACTTTCCTAATGTTTACATAGGACTTACATTTACTGGCAGATGTAGAGATTGCTGGACGTCAGACAGAGTTGCAAATTCCTGAAACTAAATTATAGAAAAGACAGCACACATAAAACATAACATAACATAAAAGGTGTTGCATTTGAGTGCTCAGCCTCATTGCATTCATCACCGTGAGGCCTCTGGATTTAAACATTCAACTGCAGTATATTATCTCGTAGCCTTTCTGCTGAAGAGTTTCGATGATTTCTAGATATATATGAGGTCAGTGTTACTACAGAAAACCTTTTGTTACACCGAAACGGGCAAGGCACTGTGGTGCCGTCTTTGATGAGACTTCAAGTGTAAAATAAAAACAAAAACAAGTGGCAGCATCACTTCCTACCTGTTCCACAGATGTCTTTGTGGCCCTCTTTTTGTGATTCCTTTAGACAGGAGCCTTGAAAGCAGGATCTGAAGCAATCTGGAATACCACATATAAAATCAGCATTAGGAACATGACTATGGATTTTCATGTGCTGGCAAAATTATAACACAGACTCAAAAGCATAATCACAGAACTGACACAATAGCATTTTGTGAACACAAGGACTATAACAGCTAAGAATGTGAATCGTAGGTAAGGTGTCTTGTTACATTTCAGAAAAAAAAGAAAATGCATGAAAAAATAATGAAAATTTTTTACTATTATATTGAATTTATATACTGACAAAATCAAAACATTCAGTCATTTAATTATTTGCCCTAAACCTGAATGATAATTGAGCACATGTGGTCTCACGATAGAACTGGATCTTTATCAGATTAATCAGCCTGAAATGGGGGATGAACAATTTTTTTCCATCTTCTCATGCCCCAAAATGTATCCTATTCACAGGCACAAATGTTTTCTCATGCAGCACCGTCCATTTATCCTTCGTCACATGCAAACACTAGAAAAGAGAACCAAAGCTCACAAAGCTTAAAAACTACACACAAATTTACACACAAGGCTTCCAGAAGGGACAGTGCAGTGGGTCCAGTGCCATCACCCGAAGTTACTGGAGGAAGCAGTCCAGCTGGCAGGGGACCATATTGTCATGCCCAAGTGCGGAGGAGCGCCCTCTCTCTCTCTCTCTCTCTCTCTCTCTCTCTCTCTTCCTTCCCCCTGTGTTTTCTCTCATTTCTTTCCACTCCCCTCTCCCCTCTCGCTCTGTCCTCTTTCCAGGCCCTGTTCCTGCACCCCGGAGGCAGGGAAACCAGTCACCGAAGCTGGATTCTGGCTTGCACCGGTTTATCCCTTTCCAGGTGACTTCAGGGTCTACCCACTCTCCCCCTCAGGCGGATGTACCAAGTGTGAGTGTAGCGGGAATTGCAGGGATCCGGAACACTTCCGGGTTCAGTGCCCTGTGATGGTAAATGGTCTGCACTTATATAGTGACTTTTTTAACCTTAAAGGTTACCAAAGCGCTTTACAAAGTGTAAAGCGCGTTTCAAAGTGAATGTGTCCCATTCATCCATTCACACACACGCACTCACACTCACACACCAATGGTGGCAGAGCTGCCTGCCATTGGGAGCAACTTGGGGTTCAGTGTATTGCCCAAGGACACTTCGGCATGTGGAGTCATGTGGGCCGGGAATTGAACCACCAACCCTGCAATTAGTGGACAACCCACTCTACCACATGAGCCACAGCTGCCCGTGATGGAGCTAGGAACTGTAGTCCAGAACCCTGATGCACCACAGGCTACCCCCGATCAAGCTGGAGGGTACAGGATAATGGTAAGAATCTAAGAGAGTACACACCAAGCCTTGGTGAACACAGGTTGTAACCAGACCACTATCCACCAATGCTTGGTTCAACACAAGGCCTTGGGCACAACTAAAAGGATGAGGGTGAAATGTGTACATGAGGATATTCATAACTACCCAATGGTGACCCTTGTTATTAAATTTAGGGGAACAAAAACACACATAAACGCATACAGATCAGCTACCATAGTTCTCTCTCTCTCTCTCGTACTGCCATATCTGGTCGCCTTTATCCATTGCTCGCCTCCTCAGGCTGATTGGGGGGGTGCATCATTCCGGCCCAGCCCCTCCTCTGCACTACAGCAATAATGAGAGCCAAACTGCAATGCAGATGTGCTTGCAGTTTTGTCCATTCTCTGGATGAATTGTGTGGAAACTTTCAGCCCACATTGTGACATGCAATATGAGGTATGAAATTGTAATATACATATTATAAAGCAACTGGTATTGGTTGGGTAAAAATCTTTTTTTTGGTTCTGCATTTTAAGCCAGTGGACTTATGCCAAGGAACAAGGTCAGTTAAACAACAGTTGAGAAGGAAAAAGAATGAAACTAGAAGCGAAAACATACAAAAATTACTGATTGATAGATTGATTGAAATAAGTGAATCACTCTAAGTAAAACCTTGATTACACACCAACCACAATCAAAACAAATAATCAAAACAGATTCTCATATGCACATATATCATACATTGAATATTGAAATGTTTCAGACAGGGTGTAAAATGAATTTCTAGACACACCTAACAGTGGTGGGTGAAATTACAAAATGTACCATGTCTGTGAACATTTTTTTTAAATTTTATTTATGCAACATAAATGACTGATTAATGTCAATAACCTATAATACACTTCCCCTGTCTCGTTCCAAACACTGATGTTTTGCTTCCATGTTATACAAAATTATCAGGAGTAGAATGAGGACTCAAATGCGAGAGAAATGTTCATGTGAATTTGTATTTATTAAAAAACAGAGAAATACTTCTAAAAGGAATGGTCAAGGCAGAACTGAATAGAGACTCCAAAGCATCAGAGCACAAACTAACACTGAAACAGAGGAGAAACACCACATAAATAGGGAGCAGAACAAACGAGGGAGATGATACAGGTGAGCACAAATAAGTTAGATTGGCTCTAACAGTGAATCCCATGAACCTGGCCAGTTATATGACCCTGCAAAACACAAACACACACACACACACACACACACACACACACATGGGGAGAGACAAACACATAAGAGATGAACAGAGAAAGAAAAAAAATGGGTCGAAGTGACCCAGAGAACTGACAAAAAAGTTATTTACTATTAAAATCATGGTTTGGTTAAGGGTTTGTACAGACTTTATTAGGATTAGGGATAGTTCACCCAAAAATGAAAATTCTCTCATCATTTACTCACCCTCAAGATATCCCAGGTGTGTATGATGTTCTTTCTTCACCAGAACAAACTTGAAGAAAGATAGAAAAATATCTCCGCTCAAGGAGCTGAGATTTGGGTGAACTATCCCTTTAAATGCGAAGATCAGTCGTTATTGGGAAACGAGGCCCTGGTTACTGTGTCAATACATGTTTCCCTATGAAAGTGCTTCTGTCTCAAAAGTGTGAAGACACGTTGAGATTTTGTTTCTCATATTTTCGTTTTGGTCTTCATGAGGAATAATCCACATATAGAACAAAATAGCAAAATACAAAGACTGTTTATAAACAGAACTCCCAAAGGTTTCCCCATCCACCATCTTCCATTGGTTGGATTTTTTTTTACTGTTCAAAGTCATCTTTTACTCACATTTGGTGCTTGGTATGTTGCAATTTTGGACCCTGGTTGCAAATATGGAAATATATCCTATTGGCTGAACATCAGAGAAGGACACTGATTAAAAAAATATGAAGGTCTTATTACCTGACTAACATAGATTTTTGGATACCACTGGAATTTCCACTAGACTCCCAAGGAAAGCAGATGAAACATTTAATTAGTATTCACAAATGATTTGGCTGATATCTTGGCTGCTTTGTAGTGACATGAAAGAGTTGCTGCTGCTGACATCACACAGACCAGAATAGTGAACTGCATTTGCTGACTACCTGCTCGAATGCAAAGAAAAGCACTTCAAAGTGAATGGGGATGGCTTACAATTCACACTAATGCCACCACACATAGTATTTTAGCAGTTTGATCTCATATATTAGCAGTTTGATTGGAGACCGTTTTCAATTTGTTGTCCTCCCCCAAGATATTAAACAGTTAAGGTAAACAGAGACTGTGATCCTGTAGGTGGCAAACAAAATTAATTTTTATTTGATATATATATATATATATATATATATATATATATATATATATAAAGATGAGCAATGCATTTATGTGCATTAGACTTCCAAAAACAAATATTGGAATGTTTTAGGAATCATATTCTCTATGCTTTTAGGACATTTTCAAAAATGAGATTTGAGAGCTGTGATAGAGATGCATTTCTTTATCTTTGTTCCCCACACAAAGCTATTGTATGGCTTGGAACACTGTAAAGCACATTAATTAGTTCTTAACTTCATTTGGATAAGAAAATTATGATTTCCATTTTTTGGGTGAACTATTAATTTAATAATCTTCTTTCCTTACTTGATTTAGCTTTTTTTTTATCTTCTACTTAATCTTTTTATTTCCTCCAATAAATAAAAAAAAGTTACACTTCCAGCACAAACTGCCACCCTCCCCATCTCTGTGCACCACTCCTGAAATGACCTCCATCCCCTTAAAATAATTTGTCTGGTGATCAATACACTGGTCAGAACCCAATTTTTATGCGTTTATTCCCCACATCAATGACAGCCCCATCGCCCAAAACACAGAGTCTGGGACAAAATGAAATCTGAGTGCCCAATAAGTCTCACATAAAATTATGAAACTTCAACCAAAATTCTTGGATCTTAACACACCACCAAAAAACATGGGTTTTGTCGTCATCTTCAGGTGGGTGTGTCTTTAAGACCAAGTCTATACAATCTAGAGGGAGTCCAATAGAATCAATGTAAAATCTTGAATTGCATAAGGCTCACCCTTGCATCTCTAGATACAGACTTGAAATGGTTTAGAATTCTAGCTCACACTCCTTCCTCTAATACCTTAAATAAGTTAAAATCTTTCTCCAATAATCTCTTGATAGAAGATCCGATTCCCTAATTCAAATGGCCCGGAACATGTATGGCTGGTAGAGACATACATAGTACATAGTTCTGTGCCCACAGAGGGATTTGATCTACCAGTCTCAGCAACAGTGTATGTGTCAATCCAACCGCTGGTGTATATAGTGCATAATACAGTCTGTCGTTACCACTTAACGGCAATAGACCAGTCCCAGCGGAGTGCCTGATATCAGAAAATGGGTTAGTGTCCATGTCAACAGAGCCTGGTAGCTCCCACGTGTCACTCTGTAGGGACAAAGTGCATGCCTCAGTGGTTGAAGTCCCTTTGTGGAGTTCATCCAGCACTGAAAAAGTTCTTGCATGCAGCAAGCCAAGGTGAATGACAGCGTATGCCACGATCATGAGTCCAAAATGCCTGTGAAATGTTTTCGCAGAGAGAACACATCTGAACAGCTAGATACTGGCATAATGACAGAACGCTAGCTAGAGACAGGCACACCTGCATTTCCCACAAGTCTAGATCCATACCTAGAAATATAATCTATTGCCTTGGCAACAGGACGCTTTTGTCTAGGTTCACTTGCAGTCCTAGATTGCTCAAATGACTGAGAACAACATCACAGTGTTGGGCAGCCAGACTGACTGAGTTAGCCAACACCAACCAATCATCGAGGTAATTCAAAACGCAGATGCCTTGAATCTCAAGGGCGTCAGAGCTGCATCCATCATATTGTGAAAGGTTGTGTTGTGTTGCCAGAGTAAGTATACAAGGAAGAGAGCAAAATTTAGTTTGCTTTGCCCCAAAAATGAATCTGAGAAAGTCCATGTGCTTCGCCGCAATCTGAAAATAGAAATAAGCGTCCTTCAAATCTATTGCCTCAAACCGGTCCCTCGGCTGTACATTGACATTATTTGTTTCTGCATCAACATTCTGAATTGACATTTCATTAGAGTGAAATTCAAACACTACAAACTCAAATCCTGAATGGGAAGCAAGCCACCATGATATAACATTTTGAGCGGGGAAAGAGGGTGTAAACATGGAGAATATTGGGAACAAGCTGGTTAGCCACAACGGCCCCAGCATTCCTAAGGGGGGACAGTGTGCAGTGCTTGTATGACTGTGTGTTTTTTGTACAATTGTTCTAGTTGAACATCAAATTCTGTTATGCATGTCTCGAGACCTTTGGTCGTGGAGACAGATACTCCATTTGGGAAACAAACTCTCAATGTTCACTCCCCAGCACAAGCTGCAGGAGGAAAATGAACTATATTCTGGTTGCTTGTAAAATGACAAACTCATACCGATACTGACAAAATGGCAAACGGTCCAATTTCATTCACTGAATAGGGGCACACCCTTGGTAGACCTATTTTTATTCTACATTGAGTTATATAACGCACGTTCCGATAACCTTGGTCATGGAGGTAGAGGCAAAACTCAAGCTGAAAATATTCAATGCTCGTTCGGAGCAATTCAATTACGGAGGAAACGGAGCTAAATTGGTGTACTGAAAATCAGGTTAGACATTAATCTTGTCACAGCATATAATGGGGGAACAACTTGTAGTACTTGAGACAAACCAAATGGAAAATTTAGTTGATGATTCTCAACATTATTTGAATAGTATTCATGGTGGTGGGGGGGGGTGCAGACACACTTCAAGCTTTCAAGGTGTGAAGAACAGCAAACTTGACTCGATAGTTAACTTAACTTCATCAAGAAATACTCTAGCTCATAGTAGCTATTACGTTGTGCTACCCTCAGTGATATTCCGTGTCTAATCATGCATACCATCAGACTTGAATCACTCACCCATGGCCTGCTTAGACTGTCAGCTCTAGGCTTTTTGATCAGTTGCATTCTAACAATGGCACTTTACTATTCATTTTTGCAACTGCAATGGTTTGAACATCTACCCCTGGCTGGAAACAGCTACATACGGCATCTGCAAAGAGCTTGAGATTTCTTGCCGCCCGCGCTATATCCATCGTTTCCCCCGCCACCACCTTCTATTCCATTACTCGTCCCCTTCTGCTATCCCCTCCATCTGGTCATCTTGTACGGACATCTGCTGCTTGTCGCTGCCATCTGCTCAACAAGGGAGAAATGATAAATCTTTATTAGCTATTCCACGTAAACTGCCTCATCTACAACAGTCTACAATACAATTGTCCAGTGTAAGGCCACACTGCTCTGCATCACAATAACTGAAAAAAAAAAAAAAAAACCTGGACAAATTGCTGCTCACTGAAACATGGCAAATTTCTAATGACTATTTACACATGAACATGCTCAATCCTCCTGGTTACAATTACCTGGCTAAACCTCACTCGGTTGCTGTTTATCGCAGCAACTTGCATATCATAAACATTGAACTTCATGAGATTTCCACCTACGAATACTGTGTTTTCAAAGTCACTAGTCCTCTTCACTGATTGTGGTTCTTGTGTATCTGCCACCTAACCATCTGTTAATTTATTTAGTTTTCTAACTGAGCTGCTAACTCTCATGTGCCATGTGTCCATCTATAATATTACTTGGTGATTTCAATATTCATGTTGACACTGATTGTACTGCAGTCCATGAACTCATGTCTGTGTTAAAATGTTTCAACTTTGTACAAAATGTCGACTACTCATTCACATGGCCATATTTTAGATCTGTTTTGCACTAATTGCCTAAATAATATCACTGTTTCTGGGTCTCAGTTGGACTGTCCGATCATCTATTTATAGAACTAAGCTGTGACACTCCATTTCGCAGGTCTGCTCAAATCCTTTCACAACTTTACTTCCATTAACATGGTATCCTTCTCTGCATCACTTCAAACTTTCTGTACAGACGTCATGCAAATTTCCTGTCCAACTGACATCCTCACTAGCTACAACAAAACCATCTCAAATGCAATTGATTTTCATGCCCTTCTCAAAATTAGAGGTGTACCATCCAATCACTCGTCTCCCTGGTACACACATGAATTACTTGCTCTTAAAGCTACAGGACACCACCTTGGGCATCTATACAAGAAAACTGGTCTATCTGTTCACCTAACTGCTCATAATGACGATATACAGGCACAAAAATCAGCATTATATTACGCACGCTGATCTTACTTTTCATCCATTATAAATAACGCATCTAGACCCAAAACACATTTTTCTACTGTCATTATACTCATTAACCCACATATGCAGCTCACTTCAGCCTCTACTGAACTCTGTCAGTCATTTCCTCACTCCTTTCAAAATACATTAACTCTATTTACAAACTTTTCCCTTCTACTATTCCTCCTGATCCACTTCAGGATTTTCTCACAAACCAACAGATTTTACCACCACCACTACAGTTTCTGTTTGAGTTAATTAGCTAATCAAATTCTACTTCCTGCCAGCTTGATCCTGCACCCACTGCCTTGCTTAAACAATGTCTGCCTGTTATCTCAGTGCCTATTTCCCACCTTATCAACATAATTTTTAGTACTGGCTTTGTGCCTCCAGAACTGAAAACTGCAACTGTCACTGTCAGTTTTAAAAAGGTCGGGCCTAGACCCCACCGATCTTACAAATTACAACCTTATTTTGAATATTCCTTTTTTGTCTAAAGTTATGGAGAAAGTGGTTGCATCTCAGCCTATTTGGCCACACACAATCTCTTTGAGTGTTTTCAATTCTCTACACAGCACTGAGACTACACTCATCAGAGTTGTTAATGATCTACTAATGGCTGCAGAATCTGGAGACTTTCCTGGTCCTTTTAGACATCAGTTCAGCTTTTGACACTATCTCTCAAAGCATACTCATCTCATAGCATTCACTGATTTCTATCATCTCCATAGCATTATGCGACTCCGCCACATTGTTTGCACCAAAGATGCAGAAACTCTTGTTCACGCCTTTATTAATTCTCAACTTGACTATTGTAATGCCCTCTTTTCCGGCCTTCCGGCTAAAACAATAAACAAACTGTAATACATCTAGAATTCAGCATCTAGGGTTCTCACCTACTCAAAGAAATCCTCTCACATCACTCTCATACATTGTAGGCTACACTGGCTGCCTGTCACTTATCGTATCCAATACCAAATTCTTGCCGCCTTCATACATCAATGATCTTGTCTGTCACTACACCCCATCCCACTCACTCAGGTCATCTGATTTGGACCTACTATTTATTCCACGTTGCAAGCTGAACTTACTAGGTGGTAGAATTTTTTCGCCCCTTCGCTTTGAAACTCTATTCTGACTCTCTGTGATCACACCTCCATACAGGATTTCAAAATCAATCTCAAAACATATCTCTTTGACCTATGCTTCTCTGACTCTTAAATTGGTTTATTTTTTATTTTTATTTTTTAATTCTTTGTGTTTACTCTCATCATGTAAAGCGACCTTGAGTTTGAAGAAAGGTGCTACATGAAATAAACATAATAATAATAATAATAATAATAATAATAATATTATTATTATTATTATTATTATTATTCTCTTGCCAGAACGCCTGTGTGATCCACAAAATGGGTGAAAGAAAAAAAACAAGTTCAAATATCTTGCATTTCCTGAAAGAATCCCAAGAGAATAATGGCACCGACTAAGCACTCCATGTGTTGGTTCGCCATCACTCAGTTGAGGCATATTCTCTTTTTCCAGCCCCCTCGTTCTGCAGCCAGGTTCACTGGTCCATGCATGATCCCATCTGCCGTAAGCAGCGCTTTGAGCGGGAAGGGGAGAGAGAGAGAGAGAGAGAGAGAGAGAGAGAGAGAGAGAGAGAGAGAGAGAGAGAGAGAGGTAGAGGTCGCTCCTCCATTGCCTTATTCATGTGCATTCTCCCAGAACAACACTAGGACAATAGGTACAAAGGTGCCCATTTTGTTTTCTTACCATCCGTTGACAAAATCTCTCATTCAGCATTTTTTAATGGTAATGGCTCACTACGAGTATGGTCTCTCGCACACTTTGTTCATCAGAAAATGGCCGCTGAGCTAGGCCTCAGAGCATGCCGATGAGACTCTTTATTTCGCTCAGGGGGAGGGTGACAAACACGAGGAGGATTATGGTGTCCTAGTATCACTAGTGCACTAGTATCTTCTCAGAAAAAAAGACAAAATTCCAAATGGAATTTCGGGATAACACCTAGTGGTGAGAAATTGTGAGCCTAGACGAAGCGGCGTTGTCCTCATTGGATATTAATGTTCGGCAAAAAACACATTGAAATTGCTCTGAAATTTATGCTGTGTCAACAACATATTTACATGTTTGCTCGATGTGAGTTGCTAGAAAAAAAACACAGGCTTAGACAATTTGTACACTGAAGAACAGAAAATCTGACTCGATGGTATGAAAGCAAGCATCTTTATGGAGCATGTGACGTAGCTCCCTAGGGGGACGTCGCTTATGCTCCATCAGCCAATAAATTGGCATGATTGTATAAGGGCTACAGACCATATGAAACTCGGACGGTGTCCCATACCAATCATATGCAGCTTGAGTTCCACGAAAGGGAACGTCGTGGTTACTGATGTAACCTCCATTCCCTGATGGAGGGAATGAGACGGTGTGTCGATGAGTTGACACTAGGGGTCACCCTTGGGAGCCCAGACATCTCTGTTCTTTGAGAAAAGGCCAATGAGAATTGGCGTGTGGAATTTGCATGCCACTAACCCAGACATATGGGTATAAAAGGAGAGCCGCTTGCAACCAAACACTCAGATTTCTTCTTCGGAGCCGAGCAAACGCATTCACTGAGCTGAATCCTTCCTGCCGTTCCATTCATCTCTACCTCTTGGTGAATCTGCTGGATCTAAGGCGCATTACAGTGGTTCTCCCCCTCACACACTATAGCTGTGTTGAGCAACACCCCTGGGTGCTTCGGCAGTACAGCAGAGCCTCTTATTTATTATATATATATATATATATATATATATATATATATATTAAAAAAATATATATAATTTAAGAGTGAGAGTGGCACAAACAAAAGCATCTTTTTCAAAATGGTTGTATTTTGTTATTTTCCTGATGTATTTTAAATGTCTTATTCAAATGCTCAAATTATGTTATTTTTTAACACCTAAATAAAACGTCCCACAAACGTTGAATTTTGGTCTGCTTTTATTTTCCTACAGTATGGCACATTCTATTTACAGTTTTCTAGTTTTGTGGCTACTTAACGAAAAAGTACCAGGTTGGTACTTTCACAACTTTTTTAAAACATTTATTTTGGTTATGTTTTTCAGGTGTCATTTCTAGGATGTTTTTAAAATGTTGTACTGCAACATTACCAAACTACAACTAAAATGTTGTGAAAAGTTGCAAAAGAATTTAGCATTTGCTGGGTAGATGCTTCTACTGTACATTAGCTTGATTTTATCCATTGGTACATTGCAAATGTTACAGAACACAATTAAAAAAAATTATGCAATTCTTTTAAGATCAGTTTTCTCTTTTAAGCCAACTACTGTCATGGTAGAGCAACAGTTTGGGGAAAATCTTTCTGAGCAAGCAAGTTAAAGTCAAGTGTTTTTCATTTTTTTATTTAGTTATTTTATGAGAAATATCTGATTTTTACTATACTCTAAAGACTACATAATGTGGAACAGCATATTATTTTAATTTTTGAAAGGAAAAGGCAATGTGTCAGAGCTTCGGCCATGCATTGCCACACACCTGCAAAAACAAAAGAAAGAAAAAAGAAAAAAACATAAACATGGAAAAAGGTTTCATAGGCTTGTGTTGGAGGCCTCTGCTTGGTCTTTTTGAGACCCAACTGCTCACTAAAGATAAGCCTCCTCCCATCTCATGAGCAACACAAGCATGCACCTGCATCTCTAAACACCCATCATTTTACCCCAAGTCTTGTCTTCAGGAGATAAGTAATGACCATGATGCATTAAAGGAATAGTCCACTCCAAAAAAGTTATTTTCTTATTTACCCACCCTTATGTCATTCCAAACCTGTATGCTGTTATTTATTTTTTCCCAGTTAAACACAAAAGCAGTTTTTTAAGATTTGTCATGCAGCTCTATTTGTACACAAGCTCAGTCCAAAAATGACAACAACAAAAAACACCATAAAAGCACCATAAAGTGGCCCATGTGACATTTACACTCTATTCACTATATATCAAATGTCATAGTGAAGATTCTTTAAAAAAATCCTTTAAGCTATGTATTTATATCCAACCAGTAGAGCAACCACAATCTTACCTTGAAAGGATTTTGGTTCAGCTCCCCTCTCATCCAACATGATCACACAGGAAGTCAGCATGTTGTTTCCGAGAGTTGTTTCCTAGGATCAGCCACATAATGCCGACTCACTGAAAACGGCATCTCCTATCAGACATTACCTTCAGGAGGCATGTTGCGTCAGCAGTGCGGAAAACCTGGATTTGGATCCTGTGTTGAAATGTGATTCAGAGTTTGCAACTCTGACACTAACATTATATTTTTACTCCACTAATAGATAGTTTAAGGTTTGGGGTTTAGGTTGGGAGGTATAAAATATGCATTCCTCTTCACTGTATTACAGCCAACTTTTCAACTCGCTTTTGGTGCCCCTGCATGGACATTTCTCACAGATAATGGAGCTCACACGAGCCAATACACTCAACAACACATCGCTTTCAGTGTTGGGGAAGCTACTTTAAAACTGTAGTTTGACAAGCTATAAGCTACTCATAATTTAAAGTAGTTAAGCTAGAGTCAAGCTACCTTTTTGAAAAAAAGTAGTACAAAATGTACACTAATAATGTTTATTCATTAATAAATGTATACAATACATTTAATGAATAGTAAAATTAATACAGTTAAGAATGGCATAAAAAATACAACAACATAAAACATAAAAAATCAAATGACATTAATATATATATATATATATATATATATATATATATATATATATATATATATATATATATATATATATATATATATATATATATACACACACACACACACACACACACACACACACACAACCATTTTGAAACATTTATTCATTTTTCTCACATTTTTTTTTTTTTTCCACATTTTAGAATAATAGTAAAGTCATCAAAACTATGGAATAACATAAATGGAACAATGGGAATTATGTTGTGACTAAACAAAATCCCAAATAAATAAAACTGGGTTATATTGTAGCATCTTCAAAGTAGTCACCTTTTACCTAGAATTTGCAGACATGTGCTCTTGACATTTTCTCAACCAGCTTCTCGAGGTATCACCCTGGTATGCTTTTTAAACAGTATTTAAGGAGTTCCCATCTATGTTGGGCACTGATTGGCTGCTTTTCTTTATTATTTGGTCCAAGTCATCAATTTAAAAAATGTATTACATTTTAGTTATATAATGAAACAAATTAATATAGTGGCACAATTATATTTTTGTCTACAAAACTAATTTCAACCATTTAAGCATACACTTTCAAATCAAAAGATTTTTTAAGATCATGAGAAACATTTCAGTCAAGTGTTTCAAAACTTTTGACCAGTAGTGTATATACACAATCCTTCACACTTTTCAGTCCTTCTGCAGTGCCCAGGTGTAGCCTATTTCCCCAAAGATCACATTTTTATGACAAAATCACCTTGAGCTGATGTATTGTGCTTGTCATATAATATTTAGTATGGATATTATATGAATAGAGAGACTCAGGGCTTGATTCTCCCCTCACCTGTGTTCATAATCATTGTATATTCAGACTTTTTTGCCACTGACACACAAGTACCAGCGTCACAGGTCACATACAGAGGTTCTACAAAAATCTCCCAGACATTTAGTGGCAATTCGGAAACATTCTTTTTTTCATAGAATAGAATGGTATTCGTTTATCATTTTCTCATTTACCCGCCTCTGTACTCTTGTAAAAGTAAATAAACAGTGGCTGGCTGCTTGCAGTAGATGGCAGTAATACACAATTTTAGTTTGTGATCTGCCGTTACAAAAGAAGAAGAAAGACACTGACTAGTTCTGAGAAGCAAATAGAAATGTAGTTAAGTTAGTAGCGCCACTACTTAGCTAATCCCCAACACTGATGCTTTGGCTGCTGTGGGCAGTATTTCACATTTTGGTAAGCACAGACTGATTTTAGAAGAAAAGTCAACCTTTTTTTACTGATTTCACTGTGAGATCAGTCTGCCTCAGCAAAACATCTTACTCTTGGTGTGAAGAACATGTACTAAAAGCAAGCTAGTGAGATTTCAGGCAATACAGAGCATTTTTTGCTTTATTTTGCACATGCACATTTTTGAATCTCAGCTCTTGGCTCGACCTTTTTTAGAGATGCTATTACTTTATGAACCCCCATGAAATCAGTATTAGCTAGTCTCAGATCTCTGCCCCTGTATTTTCCCTCTTTCTTTTCTTCCCCAGTTCTATCTGTCACACTCGTCTGGCAGCATGGTGATTCTGAATACTGCTGAATAATTCTCCTTCTGCTATTTCCTGCAGCATGCTCCAGGGCCCAGCGTTCCGTTCTATTACTTTGCTCCTCCGAGTATTTCACGTCTACTACTATGCAAGCCTTCAGGATCAAACATTTCACTATGGGTTTATTCTCTGATGGTTAAGTCCAAGGAAATAAAAGCCCTCTGATCTTCCTTCATTTGTGTGTGAAATATGAACATGGCGTAAAGGCCTTTTTCAAAACTATTTTATTCTACACTCCTGTGAATTCATTTTTTGCTGTGCTTCTAACTTGTGGTTTTAGACAAACGTTTTATAAAAATATCCTGTTTCAAATACATTTAATATAATCTTAACTACAGGGATGCAGGCCTGGCTCCAGCAAGGTGGGCTAAATTTCATAGGGTGGGCAGTACAGTTGGCACTAGCAAAAATAAGTACGGTATTTATTTTATTCTTTGGAGATATACACCATGGTATTCTTTAAAGCATCTGGGAGTACTCCGTAAATATCAAGGTACATCAATCATTCATTTGAATAAAAATTCCAGAGATATTTAATAAAAGTTTCAACAGTTGCAATCTCTACATTCCTTCCCAGTAAAGGGACACAAGTTGAAGTATCACTGTAAAAAAAATCCCGTAAAATTTACGGTAAAAAACTGGCAGCTGTGGTTGCCAGAAATCGACCATAAAAAATACGGTCGAAAATGTTCTTCTGTTTACGGTTTACTTAAAAGTGAACTGTAAAATTTACGGTAAAAACTTGCAGTTTTGGTTGCCATAAAAAACATTCAGAACTGGTATGAAAAGCAAATACAAATTTTATTTAAATACCACAATTTTACATAGTAAATACATACTTTGGACAACAATATTCTTCTTAAAACAGCAGTAAAAGAATGTTGGCTTCAACTTGCAGAACAAACATTTTGAATAATTGCAGTCTTTACCAGAAAGCCACACATTAAATAACCTGAACAAGACAGCGAACCACTCTATTAATAGAATGGATTAATCATGAACCAAAAGCTTGGAAAGCATTAACATACAGCTATTTACAATCTCAGATGCACAAAACAAAACTTCCTGTAGAAAAACTTATATGTATAAAATTAAAGGACATAACCATACAAAAAAAGAAAATAAAAAAGTGTCATTTCATGCAAATCATTCAAAGTTCAAGCATCTTTCAGTGTAAATCCAGATAACAAAGTTGTAAAACATTCTCAGTGCCAATGTAACCTTCAGACATCTGTCAAAAAGTTTTTGTCCAACCTTAATCTGCTCTCCATTCATGATCAGCAAGGTCTGCTATGAGTGTAAGGACTCACTGAGAGCTGTTTTTTGTTTTTCCTCGATTCAACTTTGGTGCCCTTCTCTGGGTGAATGCTGAAGAAGCACCTTAAAAAGATAAGTGAATGACTGAATTTGTTGCTCATAAATATACACTGATTAAAGCGTTAGTCTACCAAAAAAAGAAAATTCTGTCATCATTTACTCACCCTCATGTTGATCCAAACCTGTATGAATTTCTTCCATTGAACATGTGGGTAACCAAACAGTTACTGGTGCCCATTGACTTCCATAGTATGGGAAAGTATGGGAAAAAATGACTACGGAAGTCAATAGGGACTAGAAACTGTCTGGTAACCCATATTTTCAAAATATCTTTTGTGTTCAGCAGAAGAAACCGGTTTGGAACCTCTTGAGGTTGAGTAAATACCCAGCAACCATTTGGACGTTTAATGACCATTGAAAAGACGTCCTTTTGACATGTCCCATCATGGTTGAAAAATAGTTCCAAAATGAAAGTTATTAAACGTATCTGAATGCATTTTAGGGAATGTTCGGTGTAACGTATTTTTACAGATTTATGCCGTCCTACTGCGACTATTTTTGGCCAGGGACACGATGTTGCCATCGGACCAATGTTTGCTAGGTAATGACAGAATTATCATTTTTGGGTGAACTACACCTTTAACCACAACAAAACTTTAGTGTACTATTTAGAGAGTACCACTGTAAAGGAAGTCATTTATTTGCAACTTTTATGCATTGTAACATTCTATCAAATATATAATTTGTGATTTGCTGAAGTCAGTTTTTAGAATGTCATTATTTTCTCACCATCTAGTCAATGTTCCATTTTTGGGTGAAAATTTTTACAATTTCTTTAAAACTTGACAAAAAGTTAACATTAACTACTCACCCTCATACCCTTCCAAGTGTGTAAGACTTCAGTTCATCTTCGGGAAACAAATGAAGAATTTAATGAAATCTGAGAGCTTTCTCTCCCACCATTGACAGCTACACAACGACCACTTTCAAGCCTCAGAAAGGTAGTTAAGACATAATTAAAGCAATCATGTGACTCCAGTGGTTTAACTTCAATTTAATGAAGCAACATGAGTGCTTTGTTTGAGCAAAAAAGAATTGACCACTTTGTTTACAAAAATATTGATCTGTACCACGTGTGTTGTATGGATGCAAGAGCAGACATTGTGTGAGCGCTTTTGCTAATTGTTTTTTAAATAAAGTAGTAAATTATGCTCTTTTGCACAAACAAAGCAATTGCGACGCTTCATAAATTGAGGTTAATCCACTGGAGTCACATGGATTACTTTAATGATGTTTTTACTGCCTTTCTGGACCTTGAAAGTGGTAGTTGCATAGCTGTCAATGGAGGGACAGAAAGCTCTCAGGTTTTATTATAAATATCTCCATTTGTGTTCTAAACTTGAACGAAAGTCTTACGGGATTGGAAGGACACGAGGAAGAGTAATTAATGACAATTTACAGAATTAACATTACTTTCAACATTAGTTAGTGCACTGTGAACCAACATGAACAAACAAATGAATGACTTACAAAAACAAAGATTAAATACCGTTACAGTAAAGTGTTACCACAAATTTAATGTAAAAAAAAAAATAGTATGTTTTTCCTGAAAGTCAATGGTGCCCCACAACTGTTTAGTTACATTCTTCAAAATATATTCCTGTGTTCAGCAGTACAAACACATTTATACAGGTTTGGAACAGCATGAGGGTAAATGATGACAGAATTTAAATTTTTTGGGTGAACTATCCCTTAAAAAAATTTGTATATGACACTAAATCTTATTCATTTAAGCTTGGGTTGTCTTGAAAGAAATCTCTGCACTTCAGTATTTGGCCATCTGTGCCATCACAAAGTACATCAGTAGAGTTTGTTTCAGGCAGGTGCGTCAAAATGCAATTCCTCCCAACATCTGAATTTAACAGACACTTCAATGTCTCTTTCACAGGTACATAGTATGCACATTTCTCTGTCCGATTCTAATCTCCACCTAAAAGTATTCTTTTTGGTTCAACATATTTGAAAACTTTTTTAAAGGTCTGACTCCTTGAGTACTCTGTTCGCATAGGTCCCTTATGACAAACAGAATACAAGTCTGATTGCTTTACAGCAGTAAAGATTTGACAAATAATCTCTATGGGTAACGACAAACTCTGCAGAAGTGAATGTAGCTTACTAAAAGTATATGTCTGTCCCAATTCATGAATATTTTGCATCTCATCTACAATATTTTGTATTGTAGATGGGAGAAGAAACTGTTTGAACAGTTGATCACTTGTAATTTCAGATAAAATAGGCTAACATTTCTCAAATACAAATCGTCAAAATTTTGAAACGGGCCAATTTCACTTTCTTCTGACTCACCTGTATTTGCATCCAGTTCAGCAGGACATTGCTCCGTTGAAACAGACAGTATTTCTGATGCAGAATGCCGATGTGAATCGCTAATGCTGTTTACTGAACAGTTCCTGTGCTTCCTAGACATATGAGATATAAAAGAGGACATTATTTGAAAAGCACTTTTGCACCCTCTCACTGGACAGTTAACTGCATGACCTTCCTTCATATGGTTCTTTAAGTGAGCAACAAGACTGGGCACATCCTGGCACTGATGACCACATAGTGAAATACTGCATGTCAAGGCCGTATCACTTACTGCATTTGCAGCCACAGCAGTGTTAGAGCTGTTATGGTGCCGATAGTAATGGCTCTTAAATGCTACGTATTTGGAAAATGTCGGTTTGCAATCAACTGCGACACATTTGAAAATGACACGAGGTTCGTTGATGCAGTCTGCAGTGCAGAACATATTCCCTCAGACTTTGCACTGTTAAACTACAAAAACAGCAAGTGTATATTTTACTGCATATTCAAAACGTATCCTGAACTCAACCAATAACCAATGCGAGATATCGTTTAAACATGAACTTCACCTCACCACAAACATTTCAAATGTATTTAAATAACTAAAAAAATTATTGAGAATTACAGAATTTGTTTATTTGTGCTTACCAGACAGATTTCGAGTGGGGAAAAAAAATTAATTTCAGCAGCTGGTCGTGGTCTGATTTTTGGTTGCTGTCTGTTTCAGAAAAACCACCAGTTCAAGTTCAAAAGGCGCGAGCACACGTCTTGAGCGCTGATTGGACAAGTCTAAAGGCAATAACTTTAAAACATAAAATGCTTGTTAAAAATATGGTTTCTTTATATTATGCAGCATCGTGGCACATATTGGACAACTGAAAAGCCAATAAAAAATAAAGGCTGAGCTTCAACACATACAATTATGCTTTTCAACATTTTATTAATATGATTCAATACCATATGCATTAGGATGCATATGGCCAATAAAATAAAGACTGGACTTAAAAACATGCCACACATTGCATGTTATATCGATTTAATAATAATTCCATGACACCACATTAGTTTATTTTTGTTTTTAGTTTTATTTGATAATAACAAATCAAAGTCATTGAAATCATGTAGTCTAATTAATGGGAGAGACCAGGGCAGGTGTAAAATGTTTTATTTTCATATAGGTACAAACATATTTTTGTTGACCATATCATTGTGATTTATTGTTAAAAATAAACACAACAGTTCTAACTGCATGCTGTCACAGATCTCCCTGTCTTTCCTTCCTTTTATGCTTCACTCTCCCTGTTCAATGATCACTAATCACCTGCACCTGTCTCTTGTTTCCGTTTCACTCGTTAAATACTCTGTTCTCCCTTCACTCGGGGTCTGGTCTCGTTAAACGTTAAGCGTTTATCGTTGATGGTTTATAGACTCACTCCTTCATTCCTGTGATTTTTCCTGTCTCCACGCTCCTTCGTTCCGGTTATCTTCCTATCTCCTCGCTCCTTCGTTTCTATTATCTTCCTGTCTCCACGCTCCTTAGTCGGTCCTCCTATCTCCACGTTCCTGCTCTTAAAATCCAAGCTCTTCACTCCTGTACTCCAGCGGAGATTTCGGAAGCTCTACGATCTCGAAAGCTCTACGATTTCGGAAGCTCACCGATCTCCCAAGCTCCACACTTGCCCAAGCTCCGTGCTCATCTACTCCAGAGACGTAACGCCATACTCCGCACTCATTCTCCAGTTCCACTCTCATTCATTCCAGTGACGTCAACCTAAGCTCCACACTCGTCCAAGCTCTGCGCTCGCTCTCCTGTTCCACGTTCATTCACTCCAGTGACGTCACCCCTAGCTCCACACTCTTCCAAACTCTGCGCTCGCTCTCCTGTTCCACGCTCATTCACTCCAGTGACGTCACCCCTTGCTCCACGCTCGTCCAAGCTCTGCGCTCATTCTCCAGCTCCACGCTCATTCACTCCAGTGACGTCACGCCAAGTTCCGCGCTCATTCTTTAACTCCATGCTCATTCACTCCAGTGACGTCAGCCTAAGTTCCACACTCAAGCTCTACGCTCATTCTCCTGCTCCACGCTCATTCACTCCAGTTAAGTCAGCCCAAGCTCCATGCACTTCAGATACTCATCTCCTTTCCATTAACACTTTTATTGAATAAACACAACCTCCTGGTTTAATACTATTCCTGTGTCTGAGCGCCATCTGTTACACATGCATCTGTAGTAAACACAGTGATTTACCGTTTAGTGTTTTTGTGTACTTTACTGTTGTTTTGAGGGTTTTTACGGTAAAATAATGCAGTTTTTACAAAGCAATAATGCAAAAGTTATCAAATTTTCTTGTATTTATATTAACAGTATTTAACTGTTAATTAAACGGTTATTTCATGTTTTATCATTTACAGGTTTTTACCATTGCTACTTTACAGTCTTTCACCGTTAAAACTATGGCCATTTTTTACAGTGTAGGTTATGTCTTAGGAGTGAGAACTCATTAGTGCTTTCCACCAGGCTACATCCCTGTCCTAACATTACTTCAAAAGAGGTAAGGGCCCAGAGCAATATGCATTCTGAATTTCTTCGAGCCCCAGAATTTCTACAGCCCTGTGGGAAAGTGAAACTTTAATTCAATGAACAAGATTCAGAGACGTTTCAGAGCAAAAAGAAGTGTTAAAAATGGATGGATGGCAAATGTGAGGATGGTGCAGATATTTCCAGTCAATGCATGTTGGTGGAACTCAGAATCCCTGTTGGTGAAGATTTCTAGAGTATGATTTATGGTTGGCCCTTACTTTTGTCAAGCTGATAATACCAAGCACATCAATGTTGTTAGATTTCCACAGTCCATCTCACTGATGGATCACAAGTGCATGTCAAGATCACTTCCTTCTGTCTGTACACTTGGAATAAAACAATCCGAGAGCAATAAGGGGCACAGAAGCCATTACAGCTGCATCAGTTTGTCCCCCTACACATCTAACATGGTTATAAGTTATGTCTGTGTCAGGGCTGGACTGGGAAGAGAAATTGGCCCTGGATTTTGTATGGCAACTGGCCCAAAAGTTGTCTGGCGGGTGGGGGTGGATGGTGCAAAAGTTGTTGAAGGGGGGTTGGGGGGTTCTGCATATTGCCCCGCCATTTTGTGCACCGTTCTGCATAACGCGCGGCTCATTTTTGCTTATCGCGGCCCATTCGGCACTTTTCGCGGCCGACCCACCGGCCCACTCGGTTCTCCCGCAGGCTAGTCTGCTCCTGACCGGCCCTAAAGTGCGTCAGCCCACCAGGAAAATGCCCAGTATGCCAGATTGCCAGTCCAGCCCTGGCCTGGCCTATGTCCAGAGTGAGAGAAGCCATCTTTTCTGACTGGAAAGGAAATACTGTATTTGCTGTGATCAAGCGACGAACACCTGTCACACGGCTAGTTTTAGGGTCAATGTATCAGACAAAAATCTTAATGGCCATTTTTGATAGATGTGAGAAATATATGTCCAGTAGTGAGAATTCTACTACTTTTTCTCTTTTTGATTTATTATCGAGGAGAAAGTTGCTGTATCTATAAGATCATCAAAAATCTGGTTAAATACTTATTTTCTTTAACATTGTACATTTACATTTGTTTTAAACATCTACAGTAGTAAAACAGTTATAAATTGAGATATTTTCTTTGAATTCTGTCATTCAAGGAAAAAAATCAAATATTATCATGATTTTAGATTTCAACATATTTTATACAGGAAATCAACATGATGCTCATATACCAAGAAATCAACCCCATTTTTCGCAATTACTGAGAAGTGGCATCTTCCATAAGACATTTTTGCATCTGTTTAAATGTGTTCCCTTTCCCTCTGGCTCTAGCAATCTCTGATACATGGGTTTTTGTCCCATGGAAACTAAGAAGTTTTCGTGTTCACTTTATCAATGGTGAGCATGATTCAGGTTGCGTTTTCGCTCTAAAATGACATTTTCATACAAGTGACAGTTAGGTTTAGGGTTGGAGTTTAGTTTAGGGGGTAGAAATAATAAAATATGCATTCCTGTTGACTGCATTACATTATTTATATCTAGAGCTTTCAATCGATTTAAATTTGTATTAAAAGTCAATTAAAATGATAAACCTGTATGGAACCAGACTTATTATGTTGGCCAATCAAATTGTACCTGTATTGGCGGGGACTCCACCATATGTATATTGGGAGCCCGGGGAAAAGGGCAGTGGGGACTTATGCAGTTCACTGAAATGTGCAGCTCATGCAGTATGTTCAATAAACACATAGTTGTTAAATAACGTCATTGTTCCTACTTATGACAATGCTGATTAATTGCATGTATCAATATTTGCAAAGAAAGGCCCCCAAATAAACAATCCAATATATAATGATTAAATAATTATAACAAAATATATCCAAAGTCCTATTAAGTTCAGATAGGAAACTAAGGTGCTGGCCAATAGGTTAGGTTCCCGGCATGCCTCTACATAAACCAATCAGACAATTACACCCTTCTGTTAAAACATATAAAAACAGTACACACCTCAATGACTTTGCAAGTTCAACAGCGCAGCATTGCATTGCTTTCACCCTCTTCTCCCCAGCACCACCTGTCTAGATCTGCTTTAGGTTAGGTAAGGTTACTTTATTGGTACCCGTAGGTAAACTGATTTTACAGTCTGAGAGGCAGGACATCCTTACAACTTTGTTGACCACAACATAGCATGCAACATACAATACATTAAAACATATAAAAACAGGTAGTAACAAAAAAAAGGAGTAACAGAAAACAGTACATGACCAGTTTGCTTATGCATTTTGTGCAAATAATTTTACCGTTTGTTTAAAAATTATTTGCACAAAATGCATAAGTAAACTGGTCATGTACTGTTTTCTGTTACTCCTTTTTTTTTTTTTTGTTACTACCTGTTTTTATTACGGGGGGCGGGGTTTGTTAGGTGATAGGTGATTTTGTTCAGTAGTAGCAGCATGTCTCTTGTCTCAGGTGCAGCACGTTTTCAACAGCAGCAGCATTAATGTCAAGCAGCAGCAGCATGCATAAAGCTGATCTAGTTTGCCAAGACTAAAACTATTCCAATACTTTAGGAGCGTCTCAGTTTGAACAGTTTGAATCTTAGAAAAACATATCTGGGGATCCCTGTATTTGAAATTGCACTCAATCCAGCTGTGTTTGAATGCAAGAATGCTCATCTTGTGTTGTCGCTAGTGTCAAGCAAGTATGGATTGTTCTCTCTACAGCTGCACGTTGCCTGTTCAGTTGGAGTTGTGCATACTGTCCCCTGCTGACTGGGACTTTATGGATTGTTCTCTCTACAGCTGCACATTGCCTGTTCAGTTGGAGTTGTGCATACTGTCCCCTGCTGACTGGGACTTTATGGATTGTTCTCTCTACAGCTGCACATTGCCTGTTCAGTTGGAGTTGTGCATACTGCCCCCTGCTGACTGGGACTTGCAAAAACATGAAGGTGGTAATTGTTCAGATGGTAGTTATATTCCTTATTATTGCTCGGAGGAAAACTTAATTATATTAATTTGTATGTGTTTTTCCCCCTCTATAATTAACTGCATTGAATTACAATATTAAATCGACAGTCCATTTTACAACTAATACTAAACCCACCTTTGGCACCACAACGTGAACATTTCACCCAAAAAATTCTAGCTTCAGTCACTGGGGGCAGTTGTTTGAATTTCGGTAAATACACACTGATTTCTGCAGCAGAACTTTCGAGCTTAGGTTGCAGAATTCACAGTGTAATCAGTATGGAAAGGTTGAACTTAATAAATTTCAGGTTGTGGCCAGTTGTTACATTAAAATTGGGGCCAGGTGTCAAGTGTGTTGTATGTGTTGTAGTTTTCTACAATTAATTAATTGACATTTCTGTAAGTCAAAAAAATGGTTTGATCTTTCATAGTCGTTTTACTGTTTAATCTGCTCAAATGAGTGTCAATAAACTGCAGGTTCCTACTGTGAAATAGTTCAACATGTTTTGTTGGGCCTTTTTCAGATGATGTTTTGAAATTAAATCAAAGAACATTTTGTTGTTCTAAGTTGATTGAAATTTGAATATAAACACACCTAGCAGTTAGCCTCAGCGGAAATAAAAAAAAATGTCCACGAGTAAACAAACTCTGTGGGTTGATAAAAAGCCCAGTCCAGTGTGAATTAGGATACAACGGCATGTTTATCCCTCACTGTCTCCCTTCTCTGATATGAAATAGAAAAACAAGAATCCTTTTGCAAAAAACTGTCACAAAAGCTTTACGATTAGAGAGGGATGAAGGTGCGCATGACATGGCAAAAGATAACTATGACAGAGTGAAATTGAAATTTGACTTTCCTTCCTTCAGTGAGAGGTAGAAAAAGAGAAGGAAGAGAGAGGGAAAGAGGTTATATATTTATTTATTTACATTTTGTGTCAAAAACCTGCCACTCACTTAGTGTCAATGTGATTTTTCTCGACAAAAATGCTAGCATGTGGACATATAGCAAAAGTACACCTAACATGTCTTAAACACTATCTCTATGTTCAAACACCCACACACACAAAAGACTCTAAACCCTGATGGCAGCATCAAGAAGTTATCTTCAGTCAAACACATGTGGGGATTAGAAAACTGCATATTTTTTTTCCTGGTTAACCTGTGACAGTCTTTTATAGGGCTTTTAGCCTGTAATTTTACAGCAGTCACTTTTGGCATGCTCACAAGAAAAAACTATTTCTAGGAAGAAACAATGCATAAATTCAAGACACTTAAAAGTAATTACAGAGCAGCCAAGGCTGTATAACAGCTGGGCAGAATTTACGGTCTGAAACATTGTTAATGAAATGATGAATGGTGTGCCAGGTATTATTTTCAAACAGGCATATGAAAATCTATTAAATATTTATGTTTCATTTTTTACCATAGGACTGCAGATGGGAGGCTAATTCTCATAAGCAGGACACGATGCAGAGGAAGTGGGACTCAATCAACCTGCAATTCACAAAAAGTACTGTATAGTTTGCCTCTCTCCATGTGCCAGATGTACTCCAGTTTGGAGTTTTATAATAATGGTTTGGGCCACATTTACATTGCTAGCAGTAAGTGTGCAACTCTATATGACCACATGTGCGATTAAAGGTCTTGTTAAGTGATTTTTTTTTTTCTTATGGAATGGTATTTAGGAAATGTTTCTACACCAGGAATGATATCTCTGAAATTAGTGTCCTGTAATATCTCAATTAATATCTCTGTCACAGCACTGGATGTGTAAACAGCAAACAAAAATGTGCCCTCGGGCCTCTGTCAAATTCTTTGATAGACAATCAGAAGACTTTGATGTGCTTTCTGCCTGACAATAATTTTGCACATTGTTGTAATTGAAGCTAATCATCCAGGTTTAATGCCTTACTCAGCTGTCAGTTGAGGGCGCAATTTTGCTACTGTTGTTTTTGAAAACCGAATATGCTCTGCCTGCTCAGTGACAGTCTCAATGATACAACAGTGTCTTTGGAGGGCAGGGTTTTTGAAAGCCTTATCAAAATCAATGACTAAGAGCAAAGGCAGAAAAAAAATAAAACATTGTCATATTTGACTCAAATCCACGTAGTTTTTTGTAAACTGAACAGGATATAAAATTTGTAAAATATTTTACAAGTGTAGCCGGTGGGATGAAAATAATCAGGATACAAAAATATATTTTGGGGTTTTATTTTGATGGCTGTAAAAAAAAGAAAAAAAAAAGAAAAAAAAAGGACATGTATAACAGTGTTGGATTATACATGCAGTAGAATTGAAACGATATGACTTGAATCTAGGGTTTTCAACCTTTGCAGTCCTGGAATTCTTTCCCGTCATAAATCAAACGGCCCAGGCGTCCTGATTGGTCAGAAAGGCCCCTCTGCGACCTGATCTTCCACACAGAGTTAAAGCATATTTCTCTTTTGTAAGGTTACAAGGAATGCCATATTTGCACAACTCTAAAACATTTCATCTTAATCTAGCCTTGTTAGATAATGCTGAAAGTCACTTTGAACTTTGGTAACGTTTGTACCTGACAAATTAATGATTATAGACTGATGGAACTCTAAAATGTGTGTAGCGATGTGTAGCGATCACCTATAATTGATAAATATAATATTTAATTCTGTATGATTCATCTCATTCTACTAAGAATGGTAACTATAAGGCTTAACTTGATAAAATACAATGATGTGTAAAACCAATGTGATTTTGTAACCAGAGATTTTCATGTTTTATTTTCTACATGTATAACATCCATAAAAACATGTCATGTTTAGCATGTAAACATTTGTTTGTGTATGAAGAAAAATCTGGTGACATTCTCAAGATATAAATGCTCATGATTAAATAAGCACTATTTTTGAGCGGGAAAAGTTTAAGTGTCTGAAACAAAGGACCATAACTCAACTGTCGGAAAAGACAGCCCAGTTGACCATGTGACTCTTGAAAAGTCACTTCTGATTGGCACAGGACACCTTTGGGGGATTCGGCCAATCTCAGTTCAAATAGTTCCAAACAGGAAGAACTCTCTCTTGCTCTTGCTTGCTCTTCAGCTGCTCTTGCTTCTTCGTCTCGTCTCTTTCGCTCTTCGCTCTTCTGCCTGCACGTGCCATGTGAGATCAACAGGAGCTCGGGTCTCGACATCCCGAGAAGGAGTGAGAAGGCCTCGCTTCACAGCTAAACTAATTCATACAGACAATAAATTAGATCATAAAGAGATCAAAACATTGACGGAATGAACTTTCGACCAAGAGAAGCACCAAGACAAGCAAGTTCATCTCCAATATTGCGCTCAAAGTGCTGGTGTATTAATCAAATAATTTGGGTAATCCGATAGCAAATCAATGTAGACTCAAAGGATGAAATGTTCTTAAGATATTGTCAACAGACTCCGTAAAGTTCATCTTCACTGTACTGATCAGTTATTTCACATTCTGTCACTTTTCACCAACCTGTCTCTATATATATATATATATATATATATATATATATATATATATATATATATATATATATATATATATATATGTTAGATTAGATTTATGTTTAGAATAGTACTAAAGTTTGTCTGTGTTCAAAGACGATGTGACTCTGGTATATTTTGATAAATAATCTCATCCCTGTTTCTGAAAGATTTCACTTCAAAGCTGTACCTAAATACATGTGATATTATTTTCAACAAGCCATGAGAATAATATCACTCAAATAAGTGAATTAATCATAATTCACTTATTAAAATAAGCATGCTTATTTTAGCCTGCGTGCAAATTACCCTACATATAGTGGTGGTAGAATGAGTGCAAAATACCCATTTTGACTGACCCCGTCCACATGTCTAAATTATATATGTAATATCCTACAACAGATTGAACAATAAAATTCTCATTACATATGTTCACTTAATTGGAAAGCAGTCTGGGCTATAAATAATTTAAGTGAAGGATGATTCATACATTTACATACCCAGTCCTCACATGGTCAAACTCCAAACATGCAATCCATATGCATCCATCAAAAATAACCCATAACAAACACTCAGTTTTAACAAATAACTCTTCTGAAAACATACTTAATGCACTTTATAAGCATTTAGTGTAAAATATTATTTACCCTAAGAAATTAAAGCCGAATGTATGTTCTCACATCTCTAACATGAGAGTGCAGAAAAGGAGAAATCTCCAGTTCTTTAAGGGGCCAAGTCCAATTTACATGAAATTTCTCCACTTGGCTACACAAGCTTTATCCAAACCACATTTGCAGGTGGTTTGGAATCTAATTAAAATAAGATTTTTTTAATGCATCTTAAGCCGGTGCCACACTAGGCAATTTTTCCAGTGATTTTCAGGTGTGAGCTTAATTAACATAATTGCCGGCCAGGCGGAGGGAGACAAAGCGTGCATTAATGTTTTTCTGCAGGAGGTCATTAATCATTTGGCAATCAAGACTCAACACTAAGTTAATGGTCCAGCAATGGAAAAGCACATCAAAACTGTTAGAAAAAATAATTTTGTAGCCGAGGCAGGGTCTTGTGTTCTGGTCGTGACAAATGAGCTCCTTCTTTTATTGAAGAACTGACAAGATATCAAGCTGATCTAAACATTTTCATCACACTCAGCTGCATGTCATCACAAACACTGATTGTAGTCCTTAGTGATTCTGTCACCAAGCGTTTTTTTCTGCCTTTTTTCAACACTAAAATTACATCAAAAAAGGAAGCCTGAACAGTGTATATATTTTTTTTACTTCTTTATTCACTGAAAGCTGCATATGGACAAACACATTCTTCAGCACATTCTTGGGGATACATTTACAATCACATACTTTCACAAGGTTTGTTACTCCATGAATCGCACACCTGGCTTGTTTGCAGCATTTTTTTCACAACCTGGTGCGTTTCCTCCCTTGGTTCATTTCATAAAAGATATATGATATAAACCAAACTAATCAGTCTGAGACCACCTGGAGGGAAAATAAATCTGTAAGTCAGCTCGTCACTGTAGTTCATCATCACAATGAAGATATAGCCTTTTGGCGGCTGTTTTAAATATAGATCTTCACAATCTCTTCTTTCATTTGGATAGTGGCAGAACAGACACAGATATGACGGCATCAGCAACGTTTTGACAGATCAGAACGTGGCTCTCTGTGTATGTGTGTATTTGTGTGCAAGCATGAGAGAGAGAGAGAGAGAGAGAGAGAGAGAGAGAGAGAGAGAGAGCTCTGTGACCATAAGAACAGATTTTTACAGTTGTGGTCCATTTTAAAATATACAATTGTGAAAGCAAACCAGAACCATGAAGAACTGCAACATTGTAACTATTTTAACCCCTGATTCAGTACAAATCAAGGAAGCTGCAGTTCTGAAAATTCCGTAAATCACTCTATTACGATTCTTTACGCTTACGCGGTACTCATGTTTTTATTTCGGCAAACTTCACATGACAGTGAATCAGAGAGAGAGAGAGAAAGTGTTGCGGTTTAAGAGTTGGAATGTATGTTTGTTACAAGAAAATGTTTATAAAAATGACAAAAAAAAGGGAGTTGAGAATGACAGTTTTTAACTCCTTCATTCTTCCAAAAGAGAAAGGTAACGTCTATGAGGGCAACAGGGTATGAATGGAACTCAACCATACATCATGAATATGTTACAGGTAGACTTGCCACGGAAACAAAGAAGGAGTGAGAACCTTTTACATACATGTGTTCCACGAGACTGCACACCTCCGAACAAACAGCATGTCAGACATGGGCATGGAGTCCTGGCTGGAGTCACTCAGCACACCCTGGATTCGAGTTCGTGACTCCAGGGGTGGTAGTCAGCATCAATACATACTTCGCTACCCAGGCCCCCTCTGTCATCTGTTCTTAAAAATATAATAAAGTGTGTTTCTTCAACCGCATGTCTGTGTCTAACAGTATTTCTTGTGTCATTCCGAATCCGAGATGACTTACAGTTACCCACCATGCACATTATATTTGCTACCTGCAATTAAACATCTTCTGTTAGTGCGTGTAATTTGATACGTTGGTAAAGAACATCTGGCTTTCAATGTGTTATTTAGGTTAATTTATCATGGGTCACAAACTCTTCATTAGGCAACTATTCTTTATTTAAGGCTATTCTATTTGTTAGGCTATTGTATTGATATTGGAAGTTCCATTCATAATGTTTCCACCAATATAAAACTTCACACAGTGTTGTCCCTTGTACTGAGTTGAGTTTTGGCTTAGCAGCCAAACCTCATAATAAATAATACAGACACTGGCTTTACCCACCCAAAGAGAAGCGCTAAGATGCGGTAACACGCTCTCGTTTTTTAAACAGTTGTGATGAACGTGTTAATAATTTGATACTGCCCTCATGAAAAACATAAATGGCAAAACATCCATTGCTAAACTTTCACACATGGTGAACATATGCAAGTTTGCATCATTACTATGACAACTAATGTGGATGCTAGCTCTAGCAAAAGCTACTGCAGTCTGAACAGAAAAAAAAATCAGATCTGTCCACCATAACCATGGCTAAATAATGGCTAACGTTGCTTACAGTACCTTTGACTCTTATGTCTCTAACCGTTCTCTTTGGGTCAAAAAAAGACCTGTTAGGGTACAGTTGAAATATAGCGCACCTCCCATTTTATTATAACATTAACATAAGCTTGTTTTTTTTAACACTGAACAAAAAGCTTTCTTATTAGTATTTCTGGAAAGTGTGCCACCTCTATGTTAGTGATGGTACTATTCTTTTACCATTGAGTGAAGTAAACCATTCATTTTATCAATGCACACATTGTATTTGTTGAATACAGAATCTTTAATTACAGTAACTATAGTTCAACTATGGTATTTGTAGTAAAACCAGAACTACTATATTTACCATGTTTTTACTACAGTGACCACATTTTAACCATGATATTAATAGTTAAACCATAGCAGTAACAACTAAATCTAAATTCCTATCTGTGGCAATAAAAAAATCATATTAATTCTCCCTTTGCAAAAATATAATTTTTAGTATGGAGCGCATGGAGCTTGGGCATATAAATCACCCTTTCTGTATCATAACCATTGCTTGGTATAAGCTGTATAACCTGCCGCTAAAAGACCCTAATCCACCAAGGGGCACCAACTGGTGGGCAAACTGTACCCAAGGGGGACAATAGAGTCCCTGACATGTAAACAAAGGTTAATAGTAGGCCTCTTTGGGTCCAGAACCAGAACTATACATTTTATAATTTATCATTCACCTCAGAGGAGATAATCCATTGTGTCCCTGGTACAAAACTAACCTCTCTAAGGCCTGTTTTAGGCATTTGCTTTCACTCATATTCATCACCATTAACACTAACCAAATAATTATATATATTAAGTATATATTTCCTTTAGTGTTAACCAGCCTGGGTCTGCTGTGTCAGTGAGGTGGCAGAATTATGATTTGTTTGTTTGTGTACAGTGCTTATTGTTAAGAACACAAGTAACCTTATTTGTATTCCCTCATAAATCTAAAAAGAGTAAAACAAACTAACTAAAAACAAAACCATGTCCTCGGGTCAGTCTCCCAAATGAAGAATCACCCTCATTTTAGCCATGTCACTTTACAAATTACCTGATGCATAATGGCGACAACAAAGTGATGCATATATAAACAAACAAATAGGACAAACAACTCATCATTCAAACTAGATGCTAAACAAAGAAAAGTTTGACAGCTTACAGATGGAAAACAATTAAGGTCACAGTTATAAAAACTTAGGACACTAAAGAGACTTTTCTACTGACTCTGAAAAACACCAAAAGAAAGATGCCCAGGGTCCCTGCTCATCTGTTTGAACATGCCTTATGTATGCTGCATGGAGGCATGAGGACTGGGAAATAAATTGCAATGTCTGTACTGTGAGATGCCTAAGACAGCGCTACAGGGAGACAGGAAGGACAGCTGATCATCCTCGCAGTGGCACACCACGTGTAACATCACCTGCACAGGATCGGTACATTTGAATAACACACCACGGGATTGCTACAGGATGGCAACAACAACTGCAAGTGTGACACCAGAAATGCACAATCCCTCCATCAGTGCTCAGACTGTCCGCAATAGGCTGAGAGAGGCTGGACTGAGGGCTTGTAGGACTGTTGTAAGGCAGGTCCTTACTAGACCATCACCAGCAACAACGTCACCTATGGGCACAAACCCACTATCGCTGGACCAGACAGTACTGGCAAAAAGTGCTCTTCTCTAACGAGTTGTGGTTTTGTTTCACCAGGGGTGATGGTTGGACTCGCGTTACACTGAGCGTTACACTGAGCGTTACACTGAGCGTTACACTGAGCGTTACACTGAGGCCTGTACTCTGGAGCAGGATCGATTTGGAGGTGGAGGGTCCATCCTGGCCTGGGGCGGTGTGTCCCAGCATCATCTGACTGAGCTTGTTGTCAATGCAGGTAGTCTCAATGCTTCCTGCAGGCTGAATATCAGCTCATCCTGACATGACCCTCCAGCATGACAATGCCACCAGCCATACTGCTCGTTCTGTGAGTGATTTTCTTCAAGACAGGAATGTCAGTGTTCTGCCATGGCCAGCGAAGAGCCCGGATCGCAATCCCATGAGACCTGTTTGATTGGAGGGTGAGGGCTAGGGCCATTCCCCCCAGAAATGTCGAGGAACTTGCAAGTGCCTTGGTGGAAAAGTGGGGTAACATCTCACAGCAAGAACTGGCAAATCTGGTGTAGATGGTCATATCAATATTTTAGATCCCCTAACCCAACCGCTAAACCCAACCGCTAAACACTTTTCAACAATGTAAAGCATCTAACAGACAGGTGAATCTAGTCACAATAATTTAGTTACATATTATATAGATAACTAATAAGGCAGTCACATCTCATTCATAAATTTATGTCCAAACATTAGAATGTTGCAACTAGGCAAAAAATACATGAGTGCCACTATGGCACATGGCATCACTGACATCAACACTTTCATAACGCTTGTTGAGGCGTTAATTTTTAATTCAAATTTTTTTTCTTACTGTTTCTATGATCATTAAAGGAATAATTCAACCAAAAATTAACATTTCCTCATCATACTAACCCTCATGCAATCTCAGATGTGTATGACTTTCTTTCATCAGCAGAACAAAAAGATTTTTAGAAGAATATATCAGCTCTGTTGGTCTATGCAATGTAAGTGAATGATGACCAAAACTTTGAAGCTCCAAAAAGCAAAATCAGCAAAATCATCAAGATATGTAGAGCATATTGAATATACTGTATATCATCCAGCTCTTGCAGTAGCTTTTTAAAGATCAGCAGCTAACCAGCAAAGAAATTACTGATATTTGAAGTAGAAAGTGGGGCTCCCAACTGAGATAAGCAGAAAATCTGATAAAAGTCTATAATATTGCCACTAAAAGGGTTGCTACTAAGTTAGAACCAGTTAAAACTTGTCACATTTATCCATTCCTGCATAAGCAGGAAATGGTATATGACCTTCTAACTTCTCTGCCCTTCTAAGACAAGAAGCTTTTCATTCTGATGAAAAAAAAAAAAAAAAACGTAATCTCAGCAGGACTGTTAATTCAGCACTAAAAGTCTCCCATGCTGACTTGTGCAAACAGTAGCCACTTAAAAGTCTACCTGTCTTCCGTTCCCTCAATTTCCAACTGAGCTTTGTGTCTGTAAACTTCTGCTACACTTCAGCTTAAATTTTACAATTAGCATATGAATTTATCACTAAATGTGCTTTTCAACACTAGCTTCATTATGTTACTCAGCACTGCTGGTTTCCATTCTGTTTCATAGCCTAAAAATATATTTTATTATTCTTATTTTTTAATGACAAATGGAATTTGCAGCACATTCCGCAATGGCAGGCATTCTTTTGAAAGTACAACATTTGCAATGATATGATAATAATGTTTCATTTTCTTTTTGCATTCTATTTGATTTTTTTTTATCTCAGAACAATGGGACATAATTACTTATTGTTTTAAAACAGCTCAGGCCAAGTCAGATTTTAAAATGTTTACATTTTCGTAAATGCTCTATAATACGTTCTAATGGCATTAGTTACCAATACCAGTCAACCTTCAGTGATTATAGGTTTTATTATCACATCATGAAACTTGACATTAAGATCAACCATTCTGCATGTTAGAACAATAAATGGTTTACTCAAAAATTGCATAATAAATGAGAAATTTAAACAGTTTTTAATAAACTTGAAGCAATACTGTCCTCTTCAAACGGCTGGATTGAGAGATGTATAATGAACTATTATTATACAGCAGTGCTATCCTAAACTTCACATTCACTAAAGAGCCTCTTTATCTTAACTGATGTAATTGCTCACAAACTTAATGAACAGGACCAATTCCAGACAGTTGAAATGCAGTATGTCACAACAATATGTCATAGAGTAATAGATGAACTCCAATGCTCATAACTAAAATTGTGTCCATGTATGAATGCTACAGAATGCACTAAATTCAATTGGGCAATTAATTAGCATTTTTATAGCAGTGCTAGCAGTATAGCTGTAATGACAGAGCTTGTACAAGGTAAAAGGTGAATGCTTGGCAAAGTGTTTCAATTAAAAGGCAATTCTAATATAATATAGTGCAGTTGAAATTGTACACTCGTTTTATACAAAACAGCTCTTAGAACTGTATACTATCTGGTGACTGTAACATTCTTGAATATGTGATTGATTATTAAATAACAATAGAAAGAAAGTAAAGGGAAGGTTAATGGTGATTTGTGTATTTTTAATGTTAAAATGCCAGTTGAAATGTGCAGTCAACTATAAAGAATCAAGGTCTATAATACCAGGAGAAATCTATCTGTTCATCTCAATGGTAGTTGCTCGTCTGGCTTAGAACCCATCAGCAGTGTGCCTATATACTCACATTTTTGCTCATGGGTAAAATGTGTATTCATCTAATGCTTTTAGGAGCAGTTAAAAAAAACTGTCACCTAATATACAGTATTCATAAAGTAATGAAATATTTATGATTTGTTGCTATCAAAATAATTTAATTAGTTTCGAATCAGTAAAACAAAACATTTCAAATCTACAATGGTATCCAAAGTGCATGTGCATTCATGAGTATACTAATATATCAAAAAGGCTAGTGGCACTTTTAACCGAAAGGTGGGACTTCCATTCCTACAACTGCCATATTGAGTTTTACGATTTCTCTCATTAATTTTTTCAGGAGTGGTATGTCTCCAAAATGTGGTGAGGGAGCCTTTTACCTCAAGTAAGTTTACCCATTTGGGGTAAAAGGATCCCTCACATAGGGTAAAATGCCCATAGCGAGTTTAAAGTGATATTGTGTGGATAGTTAGAGCAATAGTTATAGAGCACAATTTGTCAACAAATGTAAATTATTTTGAGACAACAAGATGCTTAAGATGATGCTTACTCAAAATAACTACTTCAGAAAAAAAGACAACCATTTCCTGTTCATTTCAAACACATTTGGCATTTTATTACATCAAACGTATTCTATAAACAACAAATCTCCATTATGATTGGATGAGTCAATGTGAGCCCACTTTGAAAAAATTTCATAAATCATTTAACGTCATGTTGCCGATTTTCTCATGAGATTAGTCTGTTTAAAACATCTAAAGCTCTACTTGTGATATCTTGTAGATATTCAGTAAGATATCATTCTGATCTAATACAAGTAGGGATCTGTTAAATATTACATAATATCCAATAGAATTTAAGGAATCAAATGAGACCTTACTCGACAAAATGAAATTCCTACAGCATTTTTTGAGAGATACTGCACTCCCTACTGAGTTTCTCTGCATGTGCTGGTATGGATGCAATTTTGATTAACATGTTCTGTTGGTGAGGGTGAATGTTGCATGAATTAAAGGTCAGATTCTTTTTATCCACTTATGTAATCCTCTCATGAGTTCTTATATCTTGCATTAGTCTGGAAGAACAGAGAGAGAGAGAGATAGAGAGAGAGAGAGAAAGAGAAGTGGCTCGACTCAATTTTCAGTTTTTTCGGCTGAGCGCCCTGTGAAGGACACACAGAAGCTGATTAGATGTGGCACTCATTGGACAGAGTCAGTCCCCACTGTGTTCGGCTGTATGTGGGGAAAAGAGACTTCCATCCCTATTCAGCAACTATTCAGCTTTATACACCTCACATTATAATGTAGAGGCCCATATATAGGGAAACTGGGGCTAGTTGTCACACATAAGTACTATATTGCAATAGCTACTTGTTTTTTTTTTTGTCAAAGTCCAATTACTCAAAATTGTTTTCTCTAGATGTGGTTTTGCATGTTGGTTTCAAATACCGTGTTCAAAACTGTCTTAAAGGATAATTGGTAACACATTACAGAAATGTTCCCTTTGGTAAGGGTTCATAAAGAGGTTCATTACTGACTAAAAAGTCATTTAAAAATGTATTCTAATTAAGTTATATGCAGTTAAAACAATATGCATAAAGGGTGACTTTTACCTCATGATATACAGTAAATGCTTAATAACACTTATTTAGCATTAGTAACCTATGTAAAAGCACCTTAATGTAAAGTGAACACATATGAATTATTATTTTTTTTTAAGGAGTTGCCAACGTTACAAACTTGCTGTGTTACAAACAAAGTTCAGTGTGATTTAAAGGTTAATGGACTTATAAATAAATTATATACTGTATGATGTGAATGAGCATAATATTCAGAATGAAGATCATCTTGGGTTACTTAACTGTTATCCCTGTTCCCTGATAAAAGCAGAACGAGATGCTGCGCTGATTTAGCACTTTGGGAACAACTTTATGTGTGACCAGCTGTGAATATGTGTACAACACGTCAATGAAATTGATCACAATTTATAGCCTCTGCTGGTGACATCATTAGAAGTACCTGTAGCAGGGCTATAAATAGATGCGTCATAGGTGCATCGTCAGGTATTTTGTCAGAAGAGCAGTCCTGAGGCATCCCAGTGCGGCAATGAAGCGCAGCATCTCGTTCCGCTTTTATCAGGGAACAGGGGTTACAGTTAGGTAACCCGAGACGTTCCCTGTCAAAAAGCTACACTTTGATGCTGTGCTGATTTAGCGCTTTGGGAACGAGAATACCCACACCGCTGCACTGTGGATGTCTGGACCCTTTACGGTTGTGTAGTTGTGCTCACAAGAGCGCGAGAGGTCTCAGACATAAGCTTGTGATGTTGACTCAAGGACATAAGAGCCCGGAGTGGCATGAACATCCAAAATTTTAAATCTTATGAATGTGTGCGGAGAGGACCAGCCTGCTGCATCACAAAAAGGCTGCATAGGGACACCTCTAGCCAAGGCTTTAGAGGAGGCCACCCCTCTGGTAGAGTGAGCCTTGATACCTACTGGTGAAGCTTGACCGTGCGCCTCATAGGCCAGGGCAATAACGTCCGTCACCCAATGCAACACAGTCTGCTTAGTGACGGCCGCCCCCCCTGTTGCGGCCCACATGACAAACGAATAGTTGCCTTGACTTACACCACTGGCTAGTGCGGTGGACATAAGTCTGAAGGGCATGGACTGGACAAAGTCTGTGAAGTCTTTCCTGCTCCAGCGTTGTAAATGGTGGGGAGCAGAAGGCTTCGATAGTGACCGGATGTACAGTCAAGAAAGGAACCTTAGGCAGGTAGTCAGGATGAGGGTAACCGGAGGAAACGCATACAGGCGCATTCTGGGCCACGTATGTGCCATCGTGTCCAGACCTAGGGGGGCTGGGTGACACAGAGAGAAGTAGAGGAGACATTGCACTGTCTGTTTGGAGGCGAAGAGGTCCACTTCCGCTCTGTAAAATCTCACCCAGATTTGTTCCACTACCTCGGGGTGGAGTTTCCACTCCCACGTTGGTATTTTCTGTCTGGACAGTAAATCTGCTCCCACATTCAGCCATCCATGGATATAAACTGCTCTGATTGATAGGAGCTTGCCCTGGGCCTAAAGGAGAATCTGCCGTGCCAGTCTGTTGAGCTGGCGTGAACATAGACCTCCTTGATGGTTTATGGAAGAGACTACTGCTGTGTTGTCCACCCGCACCAGGATATGGCAGCCTCTCAAATACTGGAGGAAGTATTTCAGAGCCAGAAATACGGCCATCAACTTGAGGCAGTTGATGTGCCAATCGAGCTGATGACCCTCCCATTCCCCTTGAGCTGGGCGACCACTTAAGACCGCAACCCAGCCTATCAGGGAGGCATCTGTCGTTAGCAATTTGCGATGACAAGACGCACCTAGAGTGGGACCCAAAGTGAGGAACCAGGGTCTGAACTACGAAGAGTGCGGAGCGTAACTCTTATCTGCCTTAGGGGACTGGGCCTTGGATGAAATCCCCTGGCTTTGAGCCATAACTGAAAAGGTCTCATGTGCAGAAGGCCCAAAGGGATCACTGAGGACACAGATGCCATGAGACCTAGTATTCATTGATACTGATGAACAGTGCAAACTTGGCCTAGCCTGACTTTGCTCAGGGTGTTCTGAATGAACACGATTCGAGTGGGAGACAATTGTGCCCGTATCATGATCGAATTCAATACAACGCCCAGATAGGTATTTTCCTGAGTGGGAGAGAGAACGCTCTTTTTGACATTGAGTCTCAGACCCAGAGAAACCAGATGAGCTAAAACGATATCCCTGTGCTGAACTGCCAGTTCTTGTGATTGTGCTAGTATCAGCAAGTCATCTATGTAATTCAGAATGCGGATGCCCCGGAGTCGCAAAGGAGTCAGTGCTGCATCCATGCATTTTGTGTATGTGTGGGGTGATAGGTCTAGGCCGAATGGAAGAACCCAATATTGGAAAGCTTTGCTCAGGAACTTCCTGTGTTGTTGGCAGAATTTCTATAAGAAAATATGCGTCCATGAGATTGATCGTGACCAACCAATTGTGATGTTGGATTTGAGATACGACCGTCTTGACAGTTAGCATCTTGAACTTGAACGCCCCGATTGAGCGATTCAAGCCTCGAAGGTCTAAAATCAGACGCAACCCCCCACCCTTATTTGGAACCAGAAAGTATCTGTTATAGTAACCTGACTCTCTCTCTGGAAGGGAAACATGTTCTATGGCCCCTTTGACCAAGAGATTTAGAATTTCTTTCCACAGTAGAGATGCTTGTTCTGGTTTCACGGTAGTGGAGAGCACGCCATTGAAACACGGAGGACGGCATCGGATTTAATACTGTAGGCTTTTTCTACAGTTCTTAGAACCCACATAGAAACACCTGGCAGTAGCTTCCACGCTGCCAGGTTCTCTGAGATGGGTATCAGTTTTGACACTTCCTGTTAAGGGGATGTTGAGTATTCTGCGTCCTGGACTAAGGCAGGAAGCAAAGGAACACCCAACATTTTGCTGGGAACTTCTAACTCCCAAAACACCAGAGGTGGCAGGAATGGAGAGGTTTCGTGGGGGTATACAGGTGAATGCTTCACGCGCCCCTACCCGAGAGGGGCTACCCCCAGAAGGCTGGGTGCAAGACTGTCAGGGTTTTTTTCCTTCTTAGAAATGACTGCCCTGAGGTCTTGCTTTGGGGGCTTCAAATAAGCCAGAAGGCGAAAGTCTCTGATGCGATGAGGGGGTCACCGAATACCACGGTGCCTCGGCACCCACGAATAGTCGAATATGTCGACATTGAGAGAAGTCACGGGAAGTATAAGGTTTCCTCTGTGTACGAGAGAGCTCGTCATGGAGGTCATCAAAGAAAGGAAGGGACTGATGAGGCGTTCCCTTCCCTTGGCCACCAGACAGAAATCGGTCCTCTAACTTGGAGTGTTTAGGGGTCTCTTGTTAGCGTGGCCAGTCTAACTGAAGCCTGTCCACCGCACAAGTAATCACCTCGAGTAATTCCTCCGATGATTTATTAGCATGCCCGGAATGCTCGGAGGTGGGTAACTCGAACTCTGCAGACTCAAGAGATTCATGGTCCCCCTCATGAACCGAAGAGGCGCGCGCTTCAGGATCACGGGATGGACCAGCTGGATCTGGGGAGAGAGCGAGCGATAGGGACGGACCTGTCTCTCACTCCTCAGCCAGATCCATACGAGAGCCCCACGATGGAAGTGTGCAAGACGAGTGCGTTTTTTCTGAGAACAGATAGCAATGCTCGCACCCGCCCCAACGCAAGAGCGGTATGCTCTTCCCCCAAACATACAAAACAAAACTGGTGTGTGTCACTCTCAGCCATAGAGCGTAAAAAAGGGAACACACACCGCTTGCTCTGTCTTTCAGTCTTTTTCTCTTTTTTTTTGAAAAAGAAAAGAGAAAGGTTTCTGCACACTGAGTAAAGTAGAAAGATTCGTACAGGCTCATGAAGCACAACACACACAGAGTGATCTGAAGACAAAAGATCTGACGATGCACCTGTGATGCATCTATTTCTAGCCCTGCTACAGGTGCATCCAATGATGTCACCAGGAGAGGCTATAAATTCTGGTCAATTTCATTGACATGTTGCACACATATTTACAGCTGGTCACACCTAAATTTGTTCCCAAAGCGCTAAATCAGCGCAGCATTAAAGTGTAGCTTTTTGACAGGGAACTGAAAAGTGTTTTTGCTGATGACTTTAGGTAACTTTGACTAGATAAGGCAGGACAGCACTCGGAGTACCACCATTCTTTTGACATCAGTGTAACAAGGAAAGTGACAACACAAGGAAGTCAAGACTTTATAGAAATATATGTTTAATACAACATGGACTGCAGCAAAATGACATAATCCCCCCCTTTAGTTTTCACTGTAATAGTCTATTATTTGCTGCACTGTGACACAAATCTTGAATTAGGACAATTTATGATTTTAATTAATTTTAATGAGATAAATAATATTATGTATAAGTGTAGTGATTAAGCATGTATAACTCTATCTGACTAATACTGCATGAAACTCTTAAAAAAGGGTACATTATTGTAAAGGGTTTTTTTTTTTTTTTTTTTTTGGTAAATTTGTGTTCCATACTAACATATAAAGAAAATTAATCAAATATCAAATAAATAAAAAAGGGTATATTTTAATCAAAAAGGTTGAAGGATGTTTTTCCTAAGGGCAAGTTGTCGTGTGTTTTTAAATGTGTAAAACATGCAATTTATTCATTAAAATATTTGCAGCCCAAAACTTTTTTTATGGTTTTATATTTTTGTATGTTACCATTTATGCTATTTTTTTATTCTTTAAAATGTATAATAGGCTATTTAATGGCAAGTTAATATCCATCTAGTTACAACATGACTTTTTTTTTTTTTACCAATAAATGGTGGAAATGTTCAATAGCATTTCTTTAGCCAATATTTTAAGGTATGTGTATGTACAGAAATTTACTTTAAAATTTTAAATCTACCCTGAGAAATATTCACTGAGTAAAAAGGTATCCCCTTGCCACAGTCTTCACTATACACCAATACAATCCTGGAAACCTGCCCTCTTTCCAGAAACATAATCTTTTTGTGCTTTTCTTTCTCTTTCATAGAGTGTCTATTTGGAGACAAATTAATGCAGCTGTTGTGGGTTGTTTTCCCCATAGCCAAGGAAAAATAACAGGATTTCCTCTGCGCCCCAACAGATATTCTGCTTTTGTCTGGTAGGAGCAGCTGTGCCTCTTAAAAGCTAAAGTGAACAGTGAGTGAACAACATGAATATATGTGTTCTGATGCAGAGCAATTAAGAGCCTTTGTGTTAAAATATGAATTAGACAGTGTATTTAGTTTCTATAGGCATTGATTACACATGAATCGCTGATTGATTGCTTCCATATTTAGGATGATAGTTACAATTGGATTCAAAATAACTTCTTTTTCTTCATTCTTTAAAGTTGCTGTTAAAATACTGTCAAAAATAGCCTTTTTCAGCTTAAAGTTATTTGATTGTTTCAAACAGGTTTCCCGAACACTACCACCATCTGCCATAGGGGGAGTGGATGAGAAACCTGTTTGAAAACAACCATTACTGTTGCAATTAAGTTTGTTGATGCTAGTGGCACAGAAATGATAAACTTCACTTTAAATACAAAATGCAATGCAAGATATTTGGATGTGGATTGCATCTGAATATTTTGGTGCTTTCTCTCTCTCTTTGTCTCATTGGCTTGCAGTATTTGTTTTAACACCTCTTCCTTTAAGCCATAGTCACCTTTGAGCACCCTTGCCTTGTTCTTTCTCAGCAGCATGCTATTACCATAGTAATTGTGGATAATCAGCCTTTCACTGACCTTCACCTCTCTCTCATTTTTCCTCTGGCTGGATTATACTCATGAGGTGTGGTGTTGGTATGGTCTTGCAGTCAGATTTAGGCCACCACTGTAAAGGCTGGAGATTTGAGTCAATGACTTATGAGTATTAAACCAGCCGGAGGGTTACTGAAGGTCACCATCCTCCTCTACCATCTTTCTACACATTTATCCCAAATTGCTACCCAGAGACCATCCTCACAATCAGCCTACCGCTGTGCATCACTTTGGAAAAAAGTGTTCAAGGAATGACACATTGTGATGTGTGTCTACAGAACAGTTCCACATTCTGCAGTAATTGCTCTGATATTTGTGTAACATTTGTCTTGCAAAAAGAGACTTTCTGACTGAGGCGTCAAGCCATAGTTAATTTTTTTTTTATGCCTATTTAGGGTAGGTTTTTCTGAAAATATAGATTAAACCACAATAATTGACCAGTTTCCAAAAACAATCATTCAAATAATGACATGGCAGAACAGTTCAATAAAACATGAACTGAAAAAAAAAATAAAAATAGCAGAAAATATTCAGGGTGACTTCATGAGAATTTGTAGATATTTGTATGTAACTTTTACATTTTGTATTGGACAGACACTGATAAGTACATTATCAACATGTTCACATCATTTAAAATGTAAGCGTTTTTACATAAGTACTGCTTTAGAGACCTATAAACCTTTACAAATCCTCTGATGTCTGGTCAAAATAAACATGATTCAAACTTTGCATGTATAATACTGCAGGTAAATGAATTCAATACTCAAACAAAATCCCATTGTGAGACTTCAGTGGGTGCAAGAGAAACTTTACCAAAGACAGACCCTTTAAATGACATAATTGTGTATAAATTACATAAAGATCAGACTAATTATCATGAAACCTCAACAAAAATGAAATATAAGTGAAATACTGTCAATGTTATGTTGTAACATTAATGTGTGCTTCACTCATTTACCAGGTACTGAGTTTACAAGGTACAAGAGTTAAATCAATGAGTGCTTTTGAGAAAGAACTAATAACTGGTACTAATTATTTGTAAATTAATATTTGTGTACATTTACATGTACATTTTTATACATTTGGATAGATGCTAAAACTTACATTTTAAAGCAAAGCATCTAAAATGTAAACATTTGGACATATTTAAAGCATCAGAAATGTAAAATATTAACAAATCTATTATAAATATATTTTAATAGACAAATCCATAATATATAGACTGCTGTGAATTGTGTAGAAGCCAGCCAATCCAACCAGATCTGGCAATTTCTGTCAGCATTTGCTATTTTTGTGTGCAATAAGCGTCAGATGAATGGACAATGAATCCCTTGAAAAAAAAAAAAAAAAAAAAGAGGTAAGCAATTATGGCAAACTTTTGAATATATGTATTCATTTGTGTCTCGGCAGTTAAGGTCCATGTTTAGTTTACGGTTTCTGGATCCAAATTACAACTCCTGCTTGTGTGAAAATTCCTATCCCTGTCTACAGTCTGTTACCACTACAACACAGAACAAAAGCAAAGGTTCACCTAGCAGGTAAAATCTCCCATGCACCCAGCTTTTTATCTTTCACCCGAGTCTGCTTACCACCTATCAGTCGTCTATTTCTGGAAGAGTGTAGGTCAAGCTGACACAACTGCTCCTGCAGTGGGGAAGCTTCCTTCCAGCTGCTTGGGCTGCAATATCTCATCTTAACTATCATTTGTCTCCAATAAACATTTGCAGAACATTACAACAGCTGAGACTGGCTCTATGATCTTTCTCAGATGTGCTTAGCTTGTTTATTTATTTTATCAGATGTTTTGAAACACAGCAAACACTTCAGAACTTGAAAAATTATCAAAAACGTTGTATTTTAAAATGAGTTCAAAGTAAACCAAAACCTTGCCTCTTCATAAACTCTACCACTGTAAATATTACTTCTTATACAGACCGAGAGCATTTCAAAGGTAGCTTAACGATAAATGTAAGTGCAGTGTAGTTCTAGCGGGAAGACTAGCAGCTGTACATCATCACACCATTAGCTGGGTAATTCCTAGCCAATCACATGTAAGCCATTGCTTTAAGTCTGATTACAATCTATCACATTGCTGTTTAAGTGTGCTAACGTGGCAGATAGACATGCTTCAACCTCTCCAGGCCACAGGAGAACCAGTGCACAGAACATCTCCAGAAGCCCGCCTTCCCTTTCCAATGACGGCATCACCTCATCTCAACTTCTGCCCACATCAATCCCATGGGGAGTAAACAACCAGCAAACCCGGATCTTCATCCATATTTCATTCACTTAGGAGATCTCTCTTAATCGAGCCACGCATCCTAAATCGGATTGCACGACCTGGCGCGGAAGGAGCGCGCTCCACGCCAAGTTTGTCAAAATCATCGGCTCAGGCAGCAGCTGGTTTCCATCAGAAATAAGCTAAGTTATTATCATATTCATCAAATGCATTCAGATTTAGTCATGGGTCTAGACCTTCCGTTGCCATGCTGCCCGTTCATCATAAAGTTGCAATGCTGTCTGTTCATCATAATGCATCCGCTTCAATATCAAAAGCCAGTATTTCATGTCAACAGCGCATTCACTCTCATAGTAATGGCAGGCAATCGCGCGATCTCATGAGGGCAACTCGGTCAAGGTTAATTTACATGTCATTCACCGTGCTGCATGCCCAAGCATTCCCCATCAGGGAATTAAGATAATTATTCAAGCATATCATCATGTACAGTCAGTGCTTATTGTACGGGGTCCCATTACTCCATTCAGTAAGATATCCCCGTTTTGCTGGTCGCCTTTGCCCAAATCACGTAATGGGCGCTTTCCAATACAATTTATCATCCCTATGCCCTACTCACTAGGAAAGATCGAGCCCACGAAGTGGGCATTCCAAGGGAGCATAGCATCAGCTTTAACCTGTTGATGTGCGCCCCCTTTTTGAGCACAAACCATGAAAATGACATACCTGAACTTAAATGATTGTATTGACTGGAACCTTTGGAGTATGGACACAGTTGTAGTATCTTTTGAAAGAAGACACTTTAGGCTTTATTTCCAGAATTAATATATGTTGTTATTTTTTTAAGTTAGAGAACTATGAAGTTTATAGTAATATTTATTTTATAGTTTATTTGTGCTTTGAACATGTTTTTATAATCTTAAAAAACAATAATAAAAGTGCCAAGACAACCCAGAAATACAATGTTCTCAAAGCCACAAGTCTAAGGAAGTTATGTTTCAAATTTGAAGATGATCTACAAATTGAGGCTCCTGTGAGTTTTTTTTTTCTGTAAAATCGCTGGAAACAAACAGAGCAAAATTAAGGTTCCGCCTCTCAATGTCAACACAAACTCCAACTGCACTGCTTGGCTATATGAATGAAACTATGCCGCATTTTTAAAAATAGACTTTGGAGACAGGCTCGTTTTGTTTATAAGACTCTAATATATAAGATCATATACAGTTTTATATCATGAATGCTGCTCAGTTTGCATAGTTTGTTGAAGAACGATGATGAAGGGTAATTCTTTCAGGCGAGATCTCATGTAAACAATGGAGAATATATCAATATTTCTCCAATTTATCATTTTTATGAACAAAAAGTACTATTGGATGTTATACAACGAACCCTTGTCATGGACAATTGACCCAAGTGTGGCGAATTGGATTCATCCGGCGATCATGATTTCATAATAAAGGTATGAAGTCCCATTTTGATATTGCATGTTTTTATCTGTACTCCTGGAACAAATAAACTAATTGCTGTTTCTGGAGGATATGCTATAATGCAACAGTGATCAGATATCAATGTTGAACCCTTAGACATTTAAAGATGTATAATTTGTTAACATTAATTACATATATAGATGTAAATTCTATATTAAATGTAAGCAGAGTGACGTTACTTCCGAGTGCAAACAAATGCGTATCAACAGGTTATTATAGCCTTCACCAAACCCTTGTGAAAGGGTCCTTGGTGAAATAAATAAATTATTCCGTTCAGTACAACATTTTGAGTGATGTTCCCTGAGCACCCCAAGGGCGCATTAATGCCGATCCATAAAACGCAGCGTTTTCTTACTCTATACGTACTTCCACGTTCTCATCGCAAACACGACTGTTGTGGTGCGCCTTTGACACCTAGCGGTAGGCTCTGCACCGCATCGCCTTATTCATCAGATTATTTAATTGCCAGCGTAAGGCATATCGCATAATGATCAGGTTATACAGCGAGTAATTCCTATCTCACATATTTACATTTTATTATCATTCAGGCATCATTAAAGTGCAGAAATTCGTATGGCATGTCTTCATAAATAGATCTTCATAAAACATCTATGGGGATCTTCAAGCACTTGGGGCTTTATCCATGTTCTAAATTTCAAAGCTCAGAGTCTAACAGTCATGTCAGCCCAACTACATTAATTTTAAGTATCAAAACATTTCGATATGAGCCGTTCCCTTTTAATGCACATGGTCAGGGTGTGATGACCTCTGCTGTTGGTTTTGGGAATGCAGTTTCGTACCTGAGCCCACTAATTGCCTCAATTGGCAGTCAACTGGAAACACCTGTGACCATGCCTTAGACGCTTCTTAAGAGATCACCAACTGAGCCAAGGGAGGGAACTTTGGTTTTGGACTTTGCTTGCACTGTATTTTGGTTACCTTTTGCGTTTGCATTTCAGTCTCAACATTGCACTACACTTTCAACCATGCATCTTGCTTTACACACTGATCTTGCTGATGAATACAGAAACACTGTTATTTTCTTTAATTGATTTATTTATTATTGTTGCTTTATTTTGTAATTAAATAAACATTACTTTTGAGCTTATAATTTGGTTTACGTGTGTCCCTTGTTTTTGTTGCTTCCCTTGAGCCAAGGGTCGTAACAAGGGACATTACATTTTAGTAGCAGGTAGTAGGTCTCTCAATCACTGGATAAAACCTGTGCCGAGTCAAGCTCATTAATATAATATTGTTACTGTTAAAGGAGACCTATTATGCCCATTTCTACAAGATGTAATAAGTCCCAGGTGTCTCCAGAATGCGTCTGTGAAGTTTTCACCACAGATCATTTACTATACCATGATATAAATGCCTCTTTAGGGTGGAATCAAAAACACGCTGATTTTGTGCATGTCTCTTTAAACACAAATGAGCTTTCCGGAAGGGGGCTGCGCCTTTACAGCTCCCGCTTCAGACACTACAGCAACAACAAATCAGAACCAATATGATTGAAAGCGTAAATAGAGTGGTGGTGGCGTAGTGGCTAGAGCACAGGGCTGCTAATCAGAAGGTCACTGGTTCGAACCCCACGGCCACAATGCTCATTGTGTCCTTGAGCAAGGCACGTTGCTCCGGGGGGATTGTCCCTGTAATAAGTGCACTGTAAGTCGCTTTGGATAAAAGTGTCTGCCAAATGCATAAATGTAAATACCGGAGTTCAGCCATATTTTACGAATATCTGGTCTCCGTGAATGCAGTCAGAGACAATGGTAACTTTAGTGCATTAGCCTTGGAATCAGCTATCAAGCACATTCAGAAAGGAGATTTGCAAATGTTCACAAAATATAAAGTGCGATACTTGCATCTTCAGGACGTAAAGCTGGGACACGAACAGTTGGTACTGATCCATGCTTGAGTCCCATTTTTTTGAAGATCCCGATTTATAAAATTAAAAATGTAAAATGATTTGTATGTTTTGGGGCACATTTCCTTCAAAAACAAAACTGTCCACTGTGTCTTCAGCGGCTCTGATGCCGGGAGTACACGAAGACTCTTATGTCAACAAAACTCTTATGAAGCTGAGACAATATCCTTCTCACCATATTTGCTCCAGCTCGAGGAAGAATTGAAAGGAAAAAAAATTTATAAAAATGGGCCACGTCTCTCGAAATTCTAGGCATCACGCTCTATTCTCTAAACATGCAAGCTTCCCTGCCTAAAGAAACACAACAGGATCAGGTCTATTTGCACGTCGTTCTCTGGTCATTTCGGGTCTCATAACGCAATCTCCAGTCCCTATCATGTCACCTCAGTTTTGCTTATCATTCCTCAAGGCCACTAATTCTTTTCCCGCCTTCTCACACTAGCTCAGTCCGTACACAACCTCTCCTACCAAACAATCGATGATGGCTGCCGCGAATCTCTGGATGACATGTCCCTATTCACGGATGTGGCTCCCACCATAGGATTCAGGGGTTTATTTCTAGGATCATGGTTCACAGGGAAATGGCCAGAATTATACTTTTTTCAATATAGCTTCCTGCGCTTCATCTGCTCTATTCGAAATTAATCCCATTTTTAGATAATTTCGTAATTTAATGTATTTAATAAATTTTTCTTGATCTGCAATCCCCATCTCGATGCGGCTCAGCTGAGGGAAGAAAGAAATGACACAGAGACCCAAGATATCAAATCCTTCCATGTTTATTCGCACAGTACTTCATTATATAGTCCAGCAAAACAACATTCCACTATTCCCTCCAATTAAATAGTTCTTTACCCTTAATGGGGTAACATATATGTTTGAGTACAGAAATAAGAAAAACATTCCCAGAACAGCTGCAGCTGCGTTTTGTGTTGACACAGCAAGTTACATCAACAAGAGAAGTTTAAAAGAGGCCTTTATTATTCCACACCCATCATCACGGCCAGCTTCATATGGGTTCCCTTCAGACACGCAAAAGCATCATAGTTATGCGACAATTCCACAGTCGTCACTATAATCAATAAAGGCTGGTCCTCTTCGAACCATCATGTCCCTTATGAGACGTCTGACATGGCAGAGCATTTCCTGCAACTTCATTATCCCAGCCAGACACATTCCTGGGTTTTTCAATTAAATCTCTGACTCCCTCCCTCATTTCGCAGGAGTTCCACCCCAATCGTACCTGAAATAGTCAACCTAACCCAAATCATCAAACAAGCTCAACTCTCCATCAGCCATAAGTTCTCATGCATATCTGGTGGTGGTTGGTGGCTCTCTCACAGCACACCCGGTTCAATTCAAGCACTATGCCCCACATAGTGTATAACTATGTCTACCCCCCCTTGCCAGGGCTTCCATAATCTCTAGCGTGGTTCCTTTGCATAGGTATTGCAAAAGCCAGCCGCCCTCGCTGGAAAGATTTTATGTATGCTGTTCACCTTGGCAAAGATGACCATTAAACAACGGCTGCCCTCGCTCGAGGGCTTGAGCCTCATGGAATATCTTTCTACGAAGGGTATTGCATGCAACGTCACCATTATCGTATGGCTCTACGCATATTGTTCACCTTTCGGCAAAGATACCTCAAACAACTTTTCCCTCTTCGGAGGGTTTTCATAATCAAATGTTTAACTTTTAACAAAGACACTGCACAGCAACACCGACCTAACGTAGGGCCGCATACCACATTGTATGTCTTTGGCAAAGACTCTACACAACAAGGGGCCCTCAACGGAGTGCCCAAAATCACACTCGAGGAGAGAAAATAAAAAGCACAAAGACAAAATCAAACTCAAGGAGAAGGGGAACCCCCCCCCCCCCCCCAAAAAAAAACACTTCTCCTATTGCACAGCCTTTTCTATTGCAAAGGTATTGCACAACCATGCCAGAGATATTGCCCATTTCATGTCAAATCTAGGTGTTCACATCTCCACATCTCCCTTCTTCTTCAGAATGAACACAAGACCTGGCTCGTACCCAATCGGATCATCTATTTTGGGGGTAGTATTCTACATTCTCTCTCTTTTGGAGGTAGGCTCCTCGCCCCTGCCTCCTATCTCTGGCAGGATATGATGGTTCTGAGTACTACAACTTCGGACCGCCAGACGGGGCCTACACCAAAGAGAGACATCAAATAAATGTCATCTTCAATTTCACTCAAGTCTGCGAGCCTTCCTGATAGAACTGATTTTCCATTACATACAAACGACAATGGCAGATGCAATGTCAAATTCAATAAATCATGTATAGCTTTTCTGCTAAGTGTGAAGGTTTTGATTCTATGTTGCTGTGAGAAGTTTAGAAGTGGATTTTTTCTTCACACCTATAAATCCTATAACATTAATAAATATACAGTTCTATAAACAGCTCAAAGGCATGTCATAACCAAACAACAATGCAATATCTGCCAGTAAACTATTATTCTTTTCATCATCTGAGGAAAAAAATTTAAAACCTGCCTCAGGTTCTACACTTAGGTATTTTTATTGATACCTGAGTAATAATTGTAGGTTTGACGCAGTTACACACTCACTTGTTTGTAGTCAGACACATTAGTATCTGTTTTATATGAAGAATTCACAGAGATCTGGCTTATGTTTGTGTGTTCATTTGTTCAGTCTGATGCTGGTTGATATAGTTAAATTTTCTTGCCACTGTCACTTGATGGTGATGCAGTTTTGGCTGCCGTAAGCTTTGTGTTATTGTTTTTTGTGAGCTGTCAACAATAAACAGAGAATCCATTGATTCTTCATACTTAACAGATATCACTCTGCTGCTCAATCGGCACAGGTTTGTACTTCATGCTTCCCCCTTTTGATGGCAAAACAGTTGGGCCCATTTGTTTTGGTTTGAGATAACTGAGATCACTGTTTGAGACAGTAAGTTAATTTATTTTAGTTTTAGCCTACACTTTTAGGAGCTTTCTACAATTTTCTACACCTACAAACCAAGTTTGGGTTCTGTTTGTATAACCATTGAAATGTAAATGCGATCCCTCTCCTAAGATTTTTTCAGACAGATCACACTGAGAATTTGGTGACAGTTGGTCAAAAAATCAGCTGCTGAAATATTTATGCTTCATGAATTGCTACTACACCCAGTGGCCGAAGCTTGAAGTGTTGTTCTGTTGAAATGTCCACAAGCTGGTGTCAAACACGAGTTGTATTTCCATTGTAAATAATATACTCACACTCACCAGCCCCCGCGACCCTGTACACAGGATAAGCGGTTGAAGATGGATGGATGGATGGATGGACACTCACCAGCAGTAAATACTTTTCTAGTATAAGAATTTGAGGTCACACACTATTTTACGTAACATTTTTGACAGCATATTTAAGTGTGCAAATGCTCAAAACCAGCTGAACTGTATGATTACATTGTTTCCCCAAGACTTGAAATCTAAACCTGTGCGTCTGCAAAGTACATCCTTCCTTACTCATCCTTCCATCCACCCTTACTCTTACCGCCAGCAAGCAGCCCTAATTTGCCTTTTAATTCCCATTCGTGTTGGAGAGCAAACAGACGGATGCATTTGTAAACAGCTGTCTTGCTGCTTTCTTCCTCACTGCCTTGATGCGACCCGAAGGTGTAGCTGACAGGACTGACATTTTTTTCTTCAAATCTCCACATTTCTCTCTCTCTCTCTCTCTCTCTCTCTCTCTCTTTGCATCACGCTGACAGTTCTTTCTTTTCTGTTATACACTGGACACTAATATATCTCTCCATAGATGGCACACTGCCCCAGCCCCTGTGCTCTGAGAGTTGACAAGGTGCCTTAGAGGCAATGATTCACGTGTTGTTTGCTAATGTGCAGCTGAGCAGGTCTCTCTTCAATGCAGCACTCTCAAGCAAAGGGCTGCCCTGAGTTACCAGAAATGTATTCATCCCTTTTATTTTTAATAGTCATAGCATGAGGAATCACACTTTGCTTGATTCGATTTTATGAGATATGCATCTGTCGGTCAGATATTTTCTTTGGAGCTGACCGGTTGTGCAGCAGCAAGCTGAATCTCACTACTGTTCCACTCACCTCTATGAGCAGAGCATTGCTGTTGGATCTATGGCGTGTTACCACCGGCTTTCTCCCTCTCTACACATTGTGCAGTCCACTCTCCTGTGCAGTTTGACAGCGTTTCTGTTAAAAGAGTGTATACTTCTAAATGAGAGTATTTTCCCTCTAAAAGAGTTTATTTTCACTCGCAAAAGAGCAATACACAGCAGGCGTTGAACGTCATTTTCAGGGCTCGTCTATTTAAAGATGCCCTTCCGTCCCTGTGTAGTTACTGGATGCGGTTGATATCTCATATATCATAGATGCTGTCTCGTGTGCCTGGGTAGCGATCACACTGAGGTAGTATTTGTGAATAGTTCATGTACTCACTGCAAGAATATGACCATGACAGCATTGCGGTCGCGGCTTTCATTTCTCAAAGTGAATGCCACACCCCGCGTTGCTCCTTCCCATGGGATTGAGGACGACCCAGCTGGTGATAGAGGCGATTTGGGGATGGCAGCGGTCTCGGTTTCGCCAAGTACGTCCCCACGAACCACCCGGCATGCTCGCTTCCGTCCGGGCTCGAGGTGAGAGCAGCTCGCCTCACAGTCAGCCCGCGTTCTCCCATGAGACCCCTGATTTGGATGATGACGTCGCCTCTGCATTGGAGAGCATTCAGGATTCTGACACAGAAGACTCAACTGGGCTGACACCTTTGGTCTAAGGCCTGTAGGATCACGTCGTCACCGACCTCGAAAGCCTACATTGCCACCTGTCCGGCCGCCTCCGCCCTGCATGCCATGGATCTCCTGCAGGTCCACCAAGCCAAGGCACTCAAAGAACTGCACCTGGGTAGTCCCAACCCCGAGTGCTGCTGGAACTGTGCTCTGCCACCGACCTCACTTTCAGAGCCACGAAGGTCACAGTGCGGGCACTAGGGCAGGCGATGGCCACCCTCGTGGTACAGGAACGGCACCTATGATTGAACATGGTCGAGATACATGATGTTGACAAGTCCCGCTTGACAAGTCTCCCAGCTTGACCTCTTTGGTGTCACCAAATTCGGCCAGAAGTTTTCGCGGTACAGATGCAGACGGAAGTGATTTCACACATCATGCCGTGGTGCCGCCCCAGCTCAGCCCACGCCCGTCTGCCCGCCGAGGGCATCCCCCTGCGTTCAAGCAACAGGCAGCTCTGCATCAACACGGGCCCAGCTCTCAGCCCCAGCATCGAGCGCCCCGCAGGCAGCATATGCCCCCATCATCCTGACCCCCTCTTGGACCAAGAAAGCTCCTATGTTCTCCTGAGACAGAAGACCCGGGCAGTCATATGTTTGCTCCAGAGCTGTTATCAAGACCACTCTGTCCACCGGTGGAGGGCCAGGAGGAAAATCCTTATTTTCCTTATTTTCTTTTGCTGCACCCCCTTCGTACCCACACTGTTAATAAAAGATTGATTTCCTCACTCCCTGGGTCATCACCAAAATCCTACAGTCCCAGTTCCCCGGATGCAGTTACCTCGCCTCCGGACCCGTAACTGGCCTTCCCTGGCAGGCAAGCGCTGACGAGTTCCGAAGACGTCTCTCCAGGACATCTTCCTCAGATTCTAACCCGTCCCCTGCTGTGTGCGCAGAGCAAGGTAAGTGCTTTGAGTTTTTTGCCTCCCCGACACATTATTACCTGCTCTTTCCCTGCTGCGAAGCCCCATCCAGTATGTCAAAAATGATCGTTCCTCTAGTTCCCCTCTAACGGAGCTTTGATGCATGTATTTCGCTCTCCAACCAGTCGCGTTGGCTGGCCAGGACCATCCGACTTGGCTACATGATTCAATTCGCCAGGCTCCTGCCTCGTTTCAGCGGTATTCGCTCCACTTCGATGCGCGGCAAAAACGCCAGCACATAACGCACGTAAGAGATTACAACTCTGCTACTCAAAGACACGATAGAGCCTGTCCCTCCAGCCGAGATGAAGAAGGGTTTCTATAGCCATTACTTCTTCGAACACAAAAAAGGTGGTGGGTTGCGGCCAATCTTGGACTTGCAAGTTCTCAACCGGGCTTTGCACAAACTCCTGTTCAAAATGCTCACACAGAAACTGATTTTAACCTGCGTTCAGCATGTGACCTGACCTGAAGGATGTGTATTTCCACATCTCCATTTTGCCTTGACACCGACCCTTCCTACGGTTCGCGTTTATAGTATTATACATGCAGAACAATTGAAACAACATGATTTGAATCTAGGGATTTTCAACCTTTGCAAACCTGGAATTTGTCAACGTCATAAATTAAATGGCCCAGGCTCCTCAGCCTTAACTTCTGAACTTCCACACAGCAGACTTTTCCTTGAAAGGTTTCCAAAAGACTATCAGATTTGCACGACTCGAATACTGGGACATTCCTTAATCCAGAAACATCTCACACAAAGTCACAGTACTTTGCTGAATCAATCCTAGACCGCATGGACCCACACAAAATGCCTAGTTTTGCTAGGTAATTCTGTAAATTGCTTTGAACTGTGGTAACTTGTATAACTGACAAATTAATGATTTTAGCCTGATATACCTCTTTAAAATGTGTGTAATGTTTCATCCATGTTGTATAACCAGTTAATTAACCAGTACGATTTTGTAACCAGGGATTTTCATGTTTTATTAACTACATGTATAATATGTTGTGGAGTGGAGGGGGGCGGGGCCGGGCTGGAATGTTTCACGCCCGGTCCCCAATCAGCCTGATGGGGCGCATGAGGGATAAAGGCGGCCGGTGACGACAGTTCGAGAGAGAGAGATCAATCACAGACATGTCCATTGTGTGTGAGTTTGTGCTTTTTGTTTAAGTCCTTTATTAAAATATTATTTACGTTGACAAGCCGGTTCTCGCCTCCTCCTTCCCGGGTTTCGCACCAATGTAAAGTGGGGTTAAGATGGGCAAGGAGGAGGCGAGAACCGGCTTGTCAATGTAAATAATATTTTATTATTCAGGTCAGGTGGCCCATTACCTGGATCGGCGTCCTGCTACTGTGCTTTTCTAACCATGGTCTCGATTCCCCATCTAACTGGAGCCAGAATCTTGGAAGGGGGGACGATCGTCACTGAGGCTGAAATCAAGTTGGGTGGGTCAAACTGCCTGGAGATAGCATCAGGCTTTTGATTCTTAGAACCTGGTCTATAGGAGAGAACAATTCAAAACGATTAAAGAATAGAGCCCATCGGGCCTGGCGAGAGTTCAGTCTCTTGGCTTCTTGGATGAAAGCTAGATTCTTGTGGTCGGTCCAGCTCAATGAGCACTGGGTGAGGAAGCCTTTGCATCTGCCAGGGCTTCCATCATACCTTTCAGGGTGAGGCAGGTGAACCTCAGATTGGCTGGAGGTGGAGCTGGGCTTGAGGTTCAGCATTCTGCTGTGGGTTTGAAAGAGTTTGAAGCGGCTGTAAGATCTCCGAGATAGCTTGACCCAGTCTTGATACAGCAACCTCCTGTTGTGCTAGGACTTGTTCATGTCATTCCATGGTGGCTGCCTGGCTTGAAGAAGTGTTCTGTATTGGATAAGGGCTTGGGTTTGAATCCATGGTTCAGTTCTACTGTTATGATCCAGCTGGGGATCGAACCCAGATCTGTGGAGTGTGTGTGTGTCCGAGATGCAGACTGTTCCACCACTGAGGCAGCACTTTAGGTTAATGTGCCATAGGGTGACTCAAACATCTCTCCTTGAGAGGCAATGCAAAGGATGAATCCAGAAGTCCACAATCCACTAAAGGTAACAGAAACTGATTATCCAAGAACAAACAGAAGACTCACAAAATAACAAACCTCAAAACATCCTTCGGAATGGCAAAGCTAGGGAAAACATCAGGACTGAACAAAAACAAAAGGGCAATGAGGCCTTAAATAGGGTTTATCATTAGGAGTGATTCAACACAGGTGAGCGCATTGCAACAAATTAACAAGGTAGTAATCTGAGTTACTACGCCATCTAGTGGTGAAATCAAGGAGCTTCAGACAAAACATTACATATACGATCTTACAGAGGTCCAAAACATCGACGGAATGACCTTTCAACCAAGCAACACAAAGAATTCAAGGAAACACCACAAATCTGTAATATCTCCAATATTGTGCTCAAAGTGCTGGTGTATTAATTAAATAATTGGTGTAATACGATAGCAAATCAATGTAGACTCAAAGGATAAATGGTTCTTAAGGTATTGTCACTGCCGTGGCACATACCATGTGTTAATCACCCCTTCCAGCTGTCAGACTTTCAACCCTTGGACAGACCTCTGTATTCTGTGAACTGGAGTCGCCCTACAGCAGGTGTCCAGACATGTCAAGGTCACCACAGACACCTCTCAACTGGGTTGGGAATGGGCATGCAGCCACTGGCTCCTGGATAGATTCAGGTCGCTGCACGCCACTCACATCCCAGGCAACCTCAACACGACAACGGACGCGCTGTCACAACAGGTCTCACTCAGCGGAGAGTGGAGGCTCCACCCCCAGGTGGTCCAGATGATTTGGGGCTGGTTCGGCATGGCACAGGTAGATCTCTTTGCCTCCCAAGACAATTCCCACTGCCCACTCTGGTACTCCCTAACAGAGGCCCCTCTTGGGACAGACGCGCTGGCACACAGCTGGCCCTGGGGGCTGCACAAGTATGCATTTCCTCCAGTGAGCCTTCTTGCACTGTTGCAGTGCAAGATCAGGGAGGACAAGGAACAAGTCACCTTAGTGGCTCCTTACTGGCCCACTCAGACTTGCTCGGATCTCACCCTCCTCACGACAACACCTCCCTGGCCAAGCCTGTTCCCCTTCTGGGATCTCTCAGTGGTCCTCTCAGGACTTCAGAGACCCCCCTTCAAGCCACTTGACTCACTTGAGCTCATGGCCCTCTCCTTGAAGACAGCCCTCCTGATAGCGCTAGCTTTCATCAAGAGGGTTGGAGACCTGCAAATATGGCAGATACTCACATCATCCTAAGACCGCGACCGGGCTACGTGCCCAAGGTTCCTATGACCCCATTCAGGAATCATGTCGTGAACCTGCAAGCACTGCCTGGGAGGAGGCAGATCCAGCCTTTTCATTGCTGTGTCCGGTACATGATTTGCATATCTATTTGGACTGCATGCAGAGATTTAGATGTTCTGAGCAGCTCTTTATCTGCTTCGGCGGAAAGGGATCGCCATCTCCAAACAGAGGTTAGCTCACTCGGTCGTTGATGCTATCTTGAATCAACAAGAAGTGTGGTATCCTTGTGGGCACTAGCCAACGGCACCTCCCTAGCAGACAGCGGGCTGAGCAACACCCAATATCTTTGCAAGATTTTACAATCTCAGGGTTGAGTTGGTCTTGTCCCGTGTTTTGTCAGGTCCGAGCCGGTAGAACTCGGTAATACAGAACCGCCAACTGGGTCGGCTAGACCTCAAGAAAAAAAATAAAAAATCTATATATATATATATATATATATATATATATATATATATATATATATATACATACATATAAATAATCTGACCCTTTAAATGTTATAGCTGATGGAGCATTATAGCATATTAAATGAAGCAGTTGAATTTGCATGAAATATGAATTCAAATTACTTGTGCTTGTTCTGAATAGAGGTAAGTGAATATTGTGAGGTTGTAAATGATTACTCAGTAATCATATTGCATACTGCTGTGCAATGCATCTGGCTCTTGGATGACTTCATATTCATTCCACTTCTTTGCTGTGGCAGATTGCTATGATTTGGACATGATATACTGACTGTGGCAGGGTCCCATCTGTTTCTAAGACATTTCAGTGCTCATATTCAGAATAAGTCTACGAACAATGAGTCAAGGCCCTTACAACGAGAGGATGAGATTGCCTGGGGCAAAACATTAAATCTCTCTTCCTCTCTTTAACATTTTGGAGGTTCTGAGAGTTGGAGGCAAGAAGGAAGCGGGAGCCGGCTTCGCAGTCCATGTGAGTGTTCTTTTTATTCTCAGGGCTTAACTCAACATGTACTTTCCAGCATGAATTTCAGTTTACACACATCAGCTTCAATGATAACAGTCAACATAAACTCAATAGAGCCACAAATATGAACAGCTTTTCAGAAGCTCCAGACTGGGTGTGTGTGCAACTCAGTCTCTTCTGCCGGACTAGCATTCTGTCTGCCTTTTAAAGCCCATCTCCGCCATCACTGAAATGAGACACGGGTGTTTAGAGTCAGTAATCACCAGGCTTCCTGACAGACACACGACCCCGTTCCCATCCCCACATACCCCCAGCGCCCGACTGAATCAACATATGTTGATTCGTCTAAATAGGCAGCAATGTACACAGCGTGAGGCTGGAGAATCTTATCCATGAGACACTGGAATGGTGGAATTGGTGTAATCCGAATGGTGAGGAGAACGCTGTTTTTGCTCTGGATAATGGAGTTAACACTAGAACTACCAGAATTCTATAACTACTAGAATGGCCATAGCGGTCATTCTGACTGTTCATACTAGACTGTACCAAATGTCATTTTTTTCATGTCATATTTACATTCAAAACTTCAATTGAGGTTTTAGAATGAAGCTTCTAATATTTGTCGTCATATTTTATGATGTCATCACCCTAAAAAATAAAAAAAACCTCCAAACAAAATCCTCAATTTGAATAAAATAGAAAAATATGGATTAAATGGAGCACGGAGTGCCGCGCCAAGATCTTTTTTGTAATATGTACATGAAACTGGTGTTGAGCGGGTAGAATTCAATGAAGCTGTCAGCTGAAGGAAATGTGTGAACTGGGCCTTTCACATCTCTTTCTGTCCTTGTTACAGCCAGTTATCCTTTGTTTTGAATATTGTAGTTTACACCTTTGTATGTAATCTTCAGTTTTTTGTCAATTTCAAGCATTGAATAACCTTCATTCCTCAAAACAATGATTGACTGATGAGTTTCTAGATAAATCTTTTCCTTGTTTTGCTTTTTGGCCTAATATTGACCTGAAGACATTCCAGTCTTTTGCATACTCTGGCAACTCAAAAACAAACAACAAAAATGTTAATCTTCATTTAATGAACCAAATAGCTTTAATCTGTGTTTTATATAATGGAAGGTGATTTTCTAGTACCAAATTAGCAATTTAGCATGATTCCTCAAGGATAATGCATTGGAGTGTTGGCTGCTTGAAATGGGGCCTGACTAAAATGAAAAATTACTTTTTTCAAGGAGGGCCTGGGTAGACATGAGTTCCAATCCAGGGCGTGCTGAGTGACTCCAGTCAGGTCTCCTAAGCAACCAAATTGTCCCGGTTGCTAGGGAGGGTAGAGTCACATGGGATAACCTCCTTTTGGTCTCTATAATGTGGTTCGCACTCGGTAGGGCTCATAATGAGTTATGCATGGATGCTGCAGAGAATAGCATGAAGCCTCCACATGCGCTATGTCTCAGCGGTTATGCTCTCAACAAGCCATGTGATAAGATGCACAGATTGATGATCTCACACGCGGAGGCAACTGAGATTCATCCTCCGCCACCCGGAGTGAGGTAAGTCACTATGCCACCATGAGGACCTAGATCGCATTGGGAATTGGGCATGCTAAATTGGGGAGAAAAAGGGGAGAAAAAAAATTACTTTACAAATAGATTTGGTGCTGGTTTTTACATCAGTAATGCTCTGACTATACTTTGTGATCAGCTGAATGCCACATTTGTGAATTAATGTACCAATTTCCTTCTGAAACAGCTAAATCTGTACATTATTCCAAACTTTTTGCCGGCAGTGTACAAATCATATTCTTTAGGGATCGATTAAATAATTTGACCAGCCCATCAGTTTGTGGGTGATAAACGCTGCTGCAAATCAATTTAATTCCCAAAAATTCATAAAGCTCACAGAGTATACATGACATAAATGTTGTGCCTTGATCGGTGAGGATTTTCTTCAGAATTCCCACCTGGGAGATCATTTTGAAGAGCTCCTCTGCAACACTGCGTGCTGAGATGTTGCACAAAGGCACTGCTTCCGGATATCGTGTTGCATAATCCACCAGGACTAATACAAACCAATATCTGTGTGTTGACTGCTCTAATGACCCAATGAGGTCCATGCCAATTCTTTCAAAGGGGGCCTTGATTAACGGAAATGGGTGCAATGGCCCTCTTAGTGTGGCCAGTGTATTCATCAACTGACATTTGTGGCATACCACACACCATCTGCGAACATCCCTGCAAATGCCTGGCCAATAAAAGTGGGCCATTAACTGGCGCAGTGTCCTTTCTTATCCTAAGTGACCCGCCATAGGATTAATAACTGGGTTGTATTTTCATGGGTTTGAGTGTCCAGGGAAAAATATGTATACGTGAGAGTGACGTTAGGCTGGACCATCTGGCCATATATCACTTTCACTTGGTCAAAGGCGTGCTTAAGGGATTCGTCACATGACTGCTCTAGAGGGATATCGCCCTCTGGGAATTCCCTAAAGGCAGGAATGCTTGATGTTTCCCCTCCTGCATCACTCTGATGCTGAGCAGCCACAGATGGCCCCAGCTCCACCTCACCAGCCATTGCATCACACATCACACACTGAGATTTCGGTTTACAGGACCCATCCACACATAATGCTTTTAATAAACTTTTAAACCCCGGTCAATTGGTTCCCAAAATCAGTGGATAGGTGAGGTGGGAATTACCCGTAGCCTCCACTCTATGCTTTTTCCCCTGGAACTGAATAATTGCTGTAACTACCCGATACTCATGAACATCACAATGCACAAACCTTGCCATCACCTTGTGTTTTGCACTCAAAGCCCCGTCATGAACCGAGCTGTGGTGAATCGAGGTTTTATTACAGGCAAAATCCACCAGGGCTTGGTATGTAAGCCCCTTAACTCTCACCGGTATACAGTATGCCCCTCCTTGATCAGGGGCGGTCTGTGGCATGTCGGGGAATCGGACCAATGTCCCCACCTCCATTACAGGACACCAGTCTTGGCTGTGTCCAGGCTCCCCACAACTCCAACAGACCGGCCCAGACATCCCAGCTGCATTTGTGGTGGCGGAGACATCATCCTGGTAGGGGCGACAAAGAGGGGTAGGGGGGATTGGCAGATAGTGCAGCCTGCGGAAGCGTGGTGCTGGTTTGGGTGGAAAAACTCCCTGTTTCCGGGGAGCGGTTATAGGACAAGAGGGAGGGACTAGAGGGGGAGTCTCAACTTTGGGACTGCTATCCTGAGGTCACCAGAACCAGCTGGGTCCAGCTCCATTCCTGCTTTGTGTTGGACTACACTGCTACATGGCACTGAGTGATGATGACTAATAGCAGCCGGTGCCAGCAAACATCACTTCAGTCTATTACGATGGACTTCAGAGGATGAACTGATGCCAACTCCAGCCATAAGACATGGGATACTCCTTGGGTTACTTTGCTCTAACCATTATTCCCTGAAAAAGCGGAACGAGATGCTGCGCAGATTCAGCACTTTGGGAACGTCTTTTAGGTGTGAACAGCTGTGAATATGTGTGCAACATGTCAATAAAATTGACTATAATTTATAGCCTCTGTTGGTGACATCATCAGAATGCGCCAGTAGCAGGGCTATAAATAGATGTGCCACAGGTGCATTGTCAGGTCTTTTGTCTGAAGAGCAGTCTTGGGACATCCTCAGTACAGCAATGAAGTGCAGCATCTCGTTCTGCTTTTTCAGGGAACAAGGGTTACAGCAAAGTAACCCGAGACATTCCCTTATCAAAAGCTGCACTTAATGCTGCGCTGATTCAGCGCTTTGGGAATGACAAAGTGAGAGAGTGCCTGGACTGTGGGTGTCTGGACCCCTTACTGCCACATCACAAACATGTACACCCCAGCTAAAGCTTTAGAAGAAGCGACCCCTCTGGTAAAATGAGCTTGATGCCTGCTGGCGAAGCTTGATCGCGTGCCTCATAGGCTAGGGCAATAGCATCCCTCACTCAGTGTCTGTTTTGTGAAGAGCCTGGACTGGACACAGTCTGTGAAATTTCTTCTGATCCGGCATTATAAATGACGGAGGACAGAAGTCTTCAAGAGTGACCGGATTTATGGTCGAAAATGGAACCTTAGGCAGGTAGTCAGGATGAAGGATGCAATATCGCTTTCGGCATTCCTGGTGCAAAGTCTAAGCAGGATGGCAAGAAGGACAGGGCCTGCAAATCGGCAAATCTTTTAAAAGAAGTAATAGTCATAAGAAGTAGTCTGTAGTCTTTACAGTCAGGAGCTTGTCAGAGACTGACTCTAGAGGTTCAAAGGGGGTCTCAACCAGAAGGGAGTCCCATGAAGGGATCTTGGTTCTAACGGGAGGCCTCAGTCGCCTAGATCCATGACCAAAGCGAGTAGGCAAAGGATGTTTCCGTAGTGGCATTCTGTCGATCAAGGCGTGGCAAGTCGATAGGGTGGCCACATAAACCCTGAGAGTGGCAGAGCATGTGCCTGCTGGTAATTTTTCCTGCAGAAAGTGCAGAACTGAAGCAATCTGGCAGTTAAACAGACCTGCATTACATGCAGTGCACCACCTTTCAAAGACACCCCATTTATTGGCATTACGTGCAGTACACCACCTTTCAAATACACCCCATTTATTGGCATAAGTTCTTATAGTAGAAGGAGCCCTAGCACTCAGAATGGTCTCAATAAATCCAGGTGAAATCCCAGTGTACCTCAGTTGGTACCCTTCAGGGCCAAACATGAAGGTTCCACAACTCAGGCCGGGGATGAAATACTGTCCCCTGTGCTTGAGACAGGAGGTCCCTCCTTACCAGTATCGCCCAAGGCGGACCGTCAAGGAGAGCTATTATCTCCGAGAAACTTACATCAGTAGGAGGCAAGACCCTTGTTGAAAAACTGTTGCTAGAACTCCCGGGAGCAGAGAAACCGGAGTGAATTTTGGGCCATGTATGTACTATTGCGTCCAGACCCGGGGGGGGGGGGCTGGATGACTCAGAGAGAAGTAGATGGGACATGGCACTGATAGGAGGCGGAGAGGTGCTTTGAGCCACAACTGAAACGGTCTCATATGCAGACGGCCCATAGGAATCACCGAGGACGCAGACGCCATGAGACCCAAGTAAAAAAAATTGTTCAAGCCTGACATTTCTCAGGGTATACTGAATGGTCTCGATTCTAGCGGGAGATAGTTGTGCCCACATCATGACCGAATTCCATATGATCCCTAAATACATCTGAGTAGGAGAAAATGCTTTTCTTGACATTGACTTTCAACACCGAAGCAACCAGGTGAACTAAGACAATATTCCTGTGCTGTAATGCCAGTTCACTGGGCTAGAATCAGCCAGTCATCTATATAATTAAAAATGCAGATGCCCTAGAGTCATAATGGAGCCACTACTACATCCAAGCACTTTTTGAATGTGCGAGGTGATAAGGCTAGGCCGAATGGAAGAACCCGATATTGGATATGTGTCTATGAGATCGATCGAGACTAACCAATCGCAATGTTGTATTTGTGACACGACCATTCTGACAGTTAACATCTTGAACTTGAGTTAATTTACCAAACAGTTCAAGCCTCGAAGATCTAATATCGGACGTAATCCCTCATCCTTCTTAGGAACCAGGAAGTAGTAGACTGCTGTAGTAACCTGACTCTCTCCCTAGAAGGGGAAAATGTTATATGTCCCCTCTGACCAGAGGATATTGCAGCTCTTGTGACAGTAAATGTGATTGCTCTGGTTTCACGGTTGTGGGAACCACGCCATTGAAACACTTCCAAGCTGCCAGGTTCTCTGAAATGGTACTCCTTTTGATACTTCCCATTGAGGGAATGTCGGATGTTCCATCCTGGGTGACAACAAGAAGAAGACCCTATCTGCTCCAGGGGCACTGTTTCATGGCTGACCCTGCGCTCTGAGCCCAGCTTAGTTGGGATATGCGAAAAAACTGCCTGTACTTTGTACCTGTACTCTGCACAATGACAATAAAGTTGAATCTTAATCTTAATCTTAACAAGAAGCAAAAGAACACCCAAAATTTCACTTGAAGCCTCTAGCTCCCAAAACACCAGAGGTGGTGGGAATAGAGGTTCCGTGTGGGTGTCGGGAAGGTGCCGGCAGATGTTTTGCGTGCTGTCCCGAGGGGGGGGTCTACCCCCCACAAGGCTGGGCGCAAGACCATCAGGATTTTCTCTTTTTTAGAAATAACGATCCTGAGGTCTTGCTTTGGACACTGCTGAGGTTGGCAAGTCGATCCCCACTCTTTGTGAGGGGGAGCTTGATTCGCCACACTCTGCTATTGGACCTTTCTTCTAGAAGAACCGGGGGAAACTGTGTGGCCAACAGCCTCTCCCTCTGAGTGCAGTGAGGAAGGAATTGCACAAAGGCTTCCTCATTTCTTTTTACCTCCCGAAACCTGGTAATGACTGTATTCATAGTGTCACCAAACAGGGAAGAAGGTGAAATTGGGGCATTAAGGAGGAACACTCTGTTCTTATCCTTAATACCCAAAAGATTTAGCCACAGATGCCTCTCCGTGCTGACCAAAGCAGCATTTGTATGGCCGATAGCGTGAGCCGGCTGCTTGGTCGCATGGAGAGATAAATCTGTGGCTTGACGAAGCTCTGAAAACGCTTCCTTGTCGATAGTACTCCCCGCACTCAGGTCCTTCAATAGATCAGCTGGTACGCTTGTAACACCGCCATGGTGTGTAGAGCGGCACCAGCCTGACCTGCAGCTTAAAAAGCCTTCCCCACCTCAAGCGTTGAGGTGTTCCTACATGGCTTTGTGGGGAGAGTTGGTCCTTTTAACGATGATGCTGTACCAGGCTAGAGCTAGTCCACGAGTGTCTCTTCTATCCGTGGAATCATCATATACATCCGAGGCTTAGCACCCACGATAGTCGAATATGTCGACGTTGTGGGCACAAAGACACGGGAAGTATAAGATGTCTTCCATGAACGAGTCAGGTCATCATGGAGATCATCAAAGAAGGGGAGATACTGACTTTGAGTTCCTTCTCCACGGCCACCAGACAGAAATCTATCCTCTAATTTTGATTGTTTGGGGGTCTCTTGTTCATGCAGCCAGTCTAACTGTAGTCTGGCCACCACACGAGTAAGTACCTCGAGCAATTCCTCAACCGCTTTATTATTACGCGAGGAATGCTCAGAATCCGTGGTTCAAAGAGGCTCATCGTCCCTCTCATGAACTGAAGAGGAGCCGAGGCACGCTTAGAGATAATGCGAGGGACCGGTTGGATCTGGAGAGAGAGCTAGTCTCTCGCTCCTCAGCCAGATCCATACGTGAGCCCCACAACAAAATGGAGGGGGCTGGCCCTTGGAAATAAGCGAGACGAGTGCGCAGCATCTTCACTGTGAGCAGCTCACAATGCTCACACCCGCCTCACTCTAACGCAAGAGCAGCATGCTCTACCCCAAACAAACAAAACAAAACTGGTGTGTGTCTGATTCAGCCATATGGCGTAAACAGGGAAACACACACTGTTTGCTTTGTTTATCACTCATTTTCTCTTTGTCTTTCACACTTAAGTGATTGAAGAAAGAAGAAAAAGAAGAAATATATTTCTGCACACTGCCCTAACTCCTAACAGAGGAAAATACAGCGTTTGAGAGGCCTGAGAAGCACAACACATCACAGAGTGGTCTGAAGACAAAAGACCTGACGATGCACCTGTGGCACATCTATTTATAGCCCTGCTACTGGCATATTCTGATGATGTCACTAACAGAGGCTATAAATTCTAGTCAATTTTATTGACATGTTGCACACATATTCACAGCTGGTCACTCCTAAAAGACGTTCCTAAAGCACTGAATCAGCACATCATTAAGTGCAGCTTTTGATAAGGAAACTTCATATGCCATTGCCTGAAGGATAGACCTCAACAAAATTACCGGCCGGTTGAACTGCGATGCAACTAACTAACTCTGCCTGCATCACCTCTGTCTAATGATGGACTAAACTCTTGAAATGGAATACATAGACTATCAATTAATTGCCAACAAAACCCTTCATCAGCCAACTAACAAGGTCAATTGCATCTATGTGAACTTCTACAGTTATCCAGTAATACAGGATGGACTTCAAAGACATTAGTCATTAATCTTACAGTTCATACAAAATCTTTAGTTAAACACTGACCCTTAACACTTACTTAGTTTAATAATTTTAAACCATGACTTGTACTAAACATAAGTAATATTGGCATTATATTCATGGTGTTAGCCAGAAGGGAACAGGCCCCCACAGTGAGCCTGGTTTCTCCCAAGATTATTTTTCTCCATTAACCAACATCTTATGGAGTTTTGTGTTCCTTGCCACAGTTGCCTTTAGCTTGCTCACTGGGGTTAGAAATACGATTATTAATGAATAATTTTAAATTTAATGATTATTAAAAAAATTTAAACACAATTTACAATCATATTTTATCAAACTAAATAATGATGACATTATAGATATACAGTTTCATTTTCTGTTAATGCATGATCTTCTGTAAAGCTGCTTTGAAACAATGTGTGTTGTGAAAGGCACTATACAAATAAAAATGACTTAACTTGAATTGACTTCACAGGTGAAGCTGTTAATCAAACCAGAACAAAGTCTCCATGGCCTCTCCAAATTGTGCATTGGCTGTTTCAGTGAATAGATGCAGCCAATGGATCGCTCGTCAAGATTTAATTGACAGGTAATGTGGCCATTGGTATGATGTTTCTATGTTTACAGGGGTTGGCCTTGCTCATTCCAGAACAGTGACGTCATCCTAGTGTTTGTTTGGAAAGAGAACCATTACTAGAGGTGAGTAGCCAAAAACTGTACTCAAGTAAAAGTACAATAACTTTAAAAGATAATTACTCAAGTAGAAGTAAAAGTGCTAACATAAATAATTTCTTGAGTAAGAATAAGAAAGAATTAAATTAAAAGAGTACTCAAGTGAATTCCTTTCTTTGCAGAACACACAATAAGTTGTTTAGAAGAACATTTCAGCTCTGTAGGTCAGTACAATGCAAGTGAATGGGTTGTTATGCTCTAAAAGCAAATTCAGGCAACATAAAAGTATTCCATATGAATAGAGTGGTTAAATCTATATCTTCAGAAGTGATATGATAGGTTTGGGTGAGAAACAGATCAATATTTACGTCATTCTTTCTCCCAGCCCAGCAGGAGGGGATATGCAAAGAAGAATGTGAATCACCAAAAACACAAGAAGAAGAATGTGAAAGTGATCTGTTTCTCATCCACACATTCGCATATCACATCACTTCTGAAGATGTGTATTTAACCACTGGAGTTTTATGGATTACTTTTATGCTGATCACATTATCACATTTTTTTTTTAGCTTTAAAATGTTGACGCTCATTCACATGCATTTTATGGACAAAAAGAGTTGATAAATTCTTCTAAAAATCTTAATTTGTATTCTGCAGAAGAAGGGAAGTCATACACATCTGGGATGGCATAAGCATGAGTAAATGATAAGAGAAATTTTGGGTAAACTATCCCTTTAAGGGCTCTTGTCAGATTAGGATGAAAGTGTCAATAGGAAGAGAGGTCTGGAAAACTTTCTATTAATTATCACAGTGAAAACATGTACAATGTCCCACAGGGAAATATAAACCAATGCAAGAAATATAAAACAATGCAAGATAATTTTTTATGCCTACTTTCGCTATTTCAAAGCTTATAGTTGTTAGTTCAGAGTAGTGTCAAAAGAATTTAGATAAGCAGTACAGCTGCTCCCTAAATGCAGAGTATGCAGCCTGTGAAATGCTGTCTGTTCGCACTCCAGTTGTCAATGACGCAATCGGCAGATAAAAAGGCATTTACATTAACATGGATTTTTACATGGATTTATACAGTTAATCCACCCGAAGTAGCTTCTATAGTTTCCAGTATCCCTGTGAGGGTGTAGGTTAAATGCTTAAATACTGCTTATGACATTCGGGATGCACGACAAATTACACTGATATATTGCTGCAGATTAAAAAATTGACACTTTATTGATGTCACAAGAGCCCATATTTACGGAATCAACCTGAAAAAGACCATCATTATGTCCCAGAAAGGCCTGTGTTATCATCAGAGCCCAAACGTGCCTCAACGTGCTGCCTTAAATTGGAGCTGCTATTTTAATCTTAAAATATTAATTTGACTGGTGTTAAATGAAGGCATTGCATGACAAAGCTTTTTTTTATACTGTGGAGAGCAAAAAAAGTGTTTCACTTAGTTAGAAGAGCATGATTCTGCAGCAGTGATGGACTTGGCTTGAGTGACAATCTGTGACAGCACGCGCAGCTGTGTGAACTTCCGCTGTCATAAAAGTCCCATTCAATAATCTCTCCCAATAAATTACACATTAATTACAATTAAACCCATTAATGTAACGGCAGGAATGCCGCCCATTGTAACAAAGTAAAAGTACAAAAATTTAATTAGAAATTTACTAGAGTGAGAGTAAAAAGTACCCACTTTAAACCTACTCTAAAAGCACAATTTATCCCAAATAGTTACTCAAGTGATTGTAATGGCGTAAATGTAGCACCTTATTACCCACCTCTGACCATTACACTTTGAGCTTTCTTCCATTTCTGGTGACCGTTTAGAGCCAGAATCTATCATTTTAACTGCTTCTTTCAATGGATCTATGCAAAACCAGTACAATCTAGCTAGATTTGAGTACTTTGGAATATGCTCCATGAACTTTTGAGGAGTAATATACGGCAAACCGGCAGCTGCGTATATTCTGTGTTTGGACTCATAGCAGCTATTTAGGATGGGCATGAGTACTTGAAATGTGAAAAGGATGATTGATGGTGATCACATATGATGTGACTTTTCTCTTAATTCGAAATTTAGTGACAATTACCTGACAACTAAACACAAATGTGTCAAAGAGGAAGCTTATTTTTAATTTTGAGATTGATAATACTGTGTTTTTGAGGGGTGCATTGATTGTCAGAAACGTCTCATAGCAACCAAACTGATACGATGCTACAATGCTATCGTTATGATAATCAAAACAAAGAGAGTGTAATTAACAGAGTTTTGAACACCTGTCTCTGCAAAATGTTTGCTAAACACGTTTTACTATCATTAAATGAAAGAACTTTGACTCATTATTGTATATTATTCAATAAAAATTAAGATTTGTCATTGACTATAAACCTCCCTGCCCTAAGTGATGTAACGCACACATGCATCTCGTCAAAATGGGAGTTGAAGATTTCCTCACCAGTTTCCAAGTTAGAAGTCTGACATAAAATGTCATTCTGTTGCACTTTCCCTAGTTGAAAGGTGGACATTCAGACTCTCCCTGTTGCATGGAATGCTTCATGAATCATTACAGCAACAACAATATGGAGCATTGCGGCTTTCCCACAGGAACGAACACATGGATACACACACCAGGCATGTACTAAGATTACTAGGTAACCTGATGGAAGAACAGGCAGACGCGCGTTGTGCCCATTCTTTCATTGAGTTGGGCAGTGAACCTTCACATAATGACAAAATATGATGCACTATATTTTGGTTATGCAATCTTTTGTACACTTTGTAACAGATTATTTTATAACAGCCTATTAAAATGAATAGACGATATGCTGGAACAACAAGATGCAATTCAGCAAGCAAAGATATTTGTCAGACATATATATATATATATATATTATACAGTTGTGTAAATGTCATTGTCCCTTGAGTACTCAAGTAGACAAAATTGCCAACAATGCCATCCCTAGCAGCAATAGGGCTAAATCTAAATGCACCGGTGCTGATCAGTGTGAATGAATGGGCTCTTTGGATCATTTATTATTTTATTTAGCGGTGTAAACAAACTATTTTATAATTTATGGCAGAAAAATATGATAGAATTTTTAGAAATTTGAATAATTACTTGTTTCCACTGCTAAAAATATTTACACTGTAACCATGCATTATAAATATAATTAGAATAATTAGAATCTGTAATCAGTTTTATATAATATTCTGCATTAAAATAGTTTGTCCTCATGTGGATTGAGTGGTCTTTCTGAAATTATTCAAAACATTTCTGAAATCACTCATTTCTGAAAACATTTCTCACTCTTGCACCAATGGAGTTCTGATTTCATCCTGTGGCCACTTTAATAAAATAAAAGTTAAAGTGCATTGCATTTTAATTTCAATAAACTTAAACGTCTATAATTTAATTGAAAAACTGATTTCACTTGCATAATTATCTCCCAAGTGTCTTCTTTAAAAAGAGCCCATAAATAGGTCTGTAGACCCATGCATTTAAATCTGAGTATGTCACTCTTGGAACAATGGAGCTTTAAATCTTTTTATATCTTGTGGCCATATTTGGTGTGGTTGTAGGTGTGGTTGTATTGTAGGTACTGCGTCTACAATAATTCTAAGAAATTTGGCATTTTATAACTTATTTTACTTTACCAAAATTAGGTCTCTAGTCCCAAGCATTCATTAGAAAGTTGAAAATGTAATGTTCTGGTAAATGCTAAAAAAGGCGAGTGCTAGCTAAGGGGATAGTTTACAGAACATTTGTTATTTGAAGTCAGAGATGACTGAGTGTAAAGAAATGCAGTGCAGTGAGTCAGATGCTAATTTATTAACTGTTCTGGGCTGTGTTTCTCAAAAGCATCATTAGTGTAAGTTGATCGTAAGTACCATATGCACCAATGGTCTTTAAGAGCAACTTGGGCTAACAATGCTTTTGGTTAGCACAGCCCTGAGTGATTCCATTCATTTAGTTGAATGATTTATCAGACTGAATCTGCATGCAAGTTTGTGAGTAGGAGTCAATTATGGCAATGCTATAGAGGTAATGCTATAGAGTAATTTTTTTTTAATTTGAGTAAATTTAGTGGAATGAGTGAAAATTACATCAATAAAGAAGTGTTTTTTTGGTATTATTTGGTGGTACATGTTTTTTTTTTTTTGGTGTTGTTACATTCAGTTTAGACTGCAAGCTCACATTTTTTTTTTATTTAGTGTTATGATTAGCATGGTCAGAAGATGATCTGAGCAAAATTGGCCAAAAATACGATTACCGCTGTGGGAGGAGTTTTTTAAAAAAGTAGGTTTTGAATTAATTTCATAATGGCCGTAAGTTTGGCCGACCATGACAAATGTGGTATTGTTGAACTTAGATTGACCCAAGGAATCTATCAATACCACTGCCATAACAATAGGCTAAAAATGTTAAAAGTTATTAGCATTTTTATATATATTATTATATATATTTGACCACAAGCTAGCGCTATCCTGAAACTTGTTGAGCACCTTTGGAGCATTGTGCCGATGACACATTCAGAGTTTCGTAATGATACGCCAATGCATTTGTAAAATATGGCATTTTACAATGAAACTGAAAATGGCCAACACCCAAAATGGCCGCCATAGGCAACATTTTTATAATTTAACACGGTATGCCCCCCCGAAATCTATAGAGTCCAGTTTTGTGATTTTAGGACAAACCGTTCAGAAGTTATAAGTAAAAATAGGCATTATTCTTTTGGAACTTAACTCTTCAAGTGCCCTCAGGTCATTGTTGTTATAACAAACACCAAGTTTGGTCTGAATACGCTAAAGCATTGCAGAGATATAGGCTAACAATTGATTTGGAGTGTTCGTTGTCAAATTTCTTTGTGAGTTATTTGAGAACAATTTGGTCTTTGAAAAACTGTTTGTCAGCGTTGTCTAAAGATGATTTGAGCCAAATTTGATGAAAATCAGACCAACAGTCTAGGAGGAGTTCGAAAAAGTAGGTTTTCAATTAAATTAATAATGGCCGACAGGAAGTTTGGTCAACCATGACAAATGTGGTATTGTTATTGTTGGCTTGACCCAAGAGATCTATCAAGACCAGAGTCATAACAATAGGCTACATTTTTTTTTATATACATATTTTTAGTTTAGTTTAGTTTAATTTCTGACCACAAGGTGGTGCTGTCCTGAAACTTGTTGAGCACCTTCAGGGTGTCGTGTCAGGAGAAGCGATCTACAGGAATCTGCAGTTGTATGTAAGTGTGTTTATTTCATTGTTTTTATCGTCATTTGAGTGGTATTCATTGCTAGATCAGGTGCTGTCTGTTTACTGTCTTGAACGCGGGTCGTTTAAACGTGTGTTTGTGTGTGTGCGCGCGCTATTTTTGCTTTGACTTGTCCCATAGTTTTCGCTGCTAGATTTAGTGTTGGTTATCCAGTGTGTCGTTTTAGTGTCTGCAAACAGTGCTTCACTTGTTTTAGAGTATTATTTATTTATAAAGTGTTGCATAATTTATTTGCGGTGTAAGGAAGTCACGTTTGTTCCAGCACTTGTCACCTCGCGTGCCCCTCAGTTTCGGTTTTGGCTGACCACGTGACTAGCTTTGTTGTGCGAAGTAGCATTAAGGCGTGGCCGCTTTTCCCATTGAACGGCTCTTAAAGTGTTTATTTATTGGACTGAATGTTGACGCGGAAGCGGCAGTGGAAGTGGTAGCCCTCGTGTCAAGCCCTCATCGTGTGAAGACCTACATGGGTAAAGACCAGCGAGTCTACCTGTGCGAGTCCACCGAGCAAGGACACCGACAAGGCGCCACTCACCAAAGCACTTAAGTATTTTTTATTTTATTTATTCTCTTTTATTATTCTACTTATACATACATACTAACATCAGCTGACAAGCTTTCTTGAGGAGTTGGATGTCCTGCTGTCCTCTTTGCCAGAGGATGGTAGGCCACTTGTGGTTCTTGGCGATTTCAACATACACCAAGACAAGCCCCAGGCCACTGAACTGAATACTCTTCTGGCCTCATTTGACTTGGAAAGACTACACACCACAGCAACTCACAGATCGGGCAACCAGCTGGATCTCGTTTTTACACGTAACTGTATTACCTCAAATATTCTTGTTACTCCATTACATGTCTCTGATCATTACTTTGTTCAATTTAACATGACTCTCCCATCCATTGTAAAACCAACTCCACCTTTGGTTTCCTTTCGCCGTAACCTCCATTCCCTCTCACCCTTTCGCCTATCCAATGATGTCTCTGCCTCTCTTCCCACAATTAATGTATTTTCCACGCTCAATGTAAACACTGCCACAGACACACTTAGCTCTACCTTAACAACCTGTCTAGACAACATCTGTCCTCTCTCCTCTAGACCAGCACGTACTACACTACCCAGCCCCTGGCTGTCTGACGTCATTCGTGAACATCGGACTGATCTCAGGGCGGCCGAGAGGAGATGGCGGAAATCTAAAGATCCAGCTGATCTAGGTAAATATCAACTTCTGCTTGCAACTTTTTCGGATAATGTTAAAGCTGCAAAAACTTCATATTACCAGACCAAGATCAACAGCACCACAGACACTCGTAGCTTGTTTAGAACATTTAACTCACTTCTCTGCCCTCCCCCTCCACCACCTGACAGATCACTTACAACAGATATCTTCGCCACATTTTTTACTAATAAGGTTACAGCCATCAGCAATACATTCACAGCACCACACCCTGTCAAACACCCAACTCCTGTATGCAACTCTTCTCTCTCTATGTTCTCTCCTTTAACTGACACTGAGGTCTCTAAACTCCTCCTCTCCAACCACCCCACCACCTGTTTCTTGACCCCATTCCATCACACCTTCTCCAGGCCATCTCTCCGTCCATCCTACCTGCACTTACACACATAATTAACGCATCTCTTCTTGAAGGCACTTTTCCAACTACATTTAAGCAGGCTAGAGTAACCCCGCTGCTGAAAAAACCTGCACTTAACCCCACACAGATAGAACACTACAGACCAGTCTCTCATCACATTCATGGCAAAAACACTTGAAAGGGCAGTTTTCAATCAGATCTCTGCCTATCTCTCACAGAACAAGCTGCTGGATGACAATCAGTCAGGCTTCAAAAGTGGTCACGCCACTGAGACTGCCCTGCTGTCTGTCACAGAGTCGCTGAGACTGGCAAAAGCTGAATCCAGATCATCAGTTCTGATTCTGCTGGACCTTTCTGCAGCCTTTGACACAGTCAACCATCAGATCCTATTCTCCACCCTCTCTAAACTGGGCATCACCGGAACTGTGCTTGACTGGTTCAACTCCTATCTCTCAGGTAGGTCTTTTAAGGTAGCCTGGAGGGGTGAGGTATCCAAGCCACATCAGTTACTTACTGGGGTACCTCAAGGATCAGTGCTTGGGCCACTTCTCTTCTCCATATACACAACGTCATTAGGACCCATCATCCAGTCACATGGTTTCTCTTACCACTGTTACGCTGATGACACGCAGCTTTACTTGTCTTTCCAGCCCAACGACACCACAGTGACCGCTCGAATTGCTGCCTGTCTGGCTGACATCTCAGCCTGGATGAAGGAACACCACCTGCAACTCAACCCAGCCAAGACTGAACTCCTTGTCTTTCCAGCCAACCCTGATGTTGAACACAACATCACTGTGCAGCTGGGTCCAACTACAGTGTCGCCTTCCAAAACGGTCAGAAATCTAGGGGTAACCATTGATGACAAGCTAAATTTCACAGACCACATCTCAAAGACTGCAAGATAATGCAGATTTACACACTATAATATCAGGAAGATAAGACCTTTCCTCTCTGAACATGCCACACAACTGCTTGTTCAGTCACTTGTCATACTGGACTACTGCAATGCTCTCTTTGCAGGCCTTCCTGCATGTGCTATTAGACCTCTGCAAATGATCCAGAATGCAGCAGCACGTCTGGTCTTTAATGAACCAAAGAGAGCACATGTTACACCACTCTTTGTCTCTCTCCACTGGCTGCCGGTTCATGCACGTATTAAATTCAAGGCCCTGATGCTGGCATACAGAACAATCACTGGGTCTGCTCCAGCATACCTAAAAACATTTATACAGAGCTACACTCCCACCAGAAGCCTGCGGTCGGCAAATGAGCGGCGCCTTGTTGTACCAAAACAAAGAGGCACCAAAACACTTTTCCGGACTTTCAGTTTTATCATACCACATTGATGGAATGACCTCCCCAACTCAATCCGTGAAGCTGACTCACTCTCTATCTTCAAAAAACGGCTAAAAACACATCTCTTCCAAGAGTATTTAACCAGTCGCTAAAAAAAAATAAAAAAATAAAATAAAATATTTCTAAATGTATTAACAATTCTTGTTGCACTTATATCGGTTTTGTATACTATTGTGATGATAGTGAAACTTTGTAGTATGGCACTTTTCGTACCACTGTCTCCTTAAGATGATTCGCTTATGTTTTTCCTCTTTTGTAAATCGCTTTGGATAAAAACGTCTGCCAAATGAATAAATGTAAATGTAAATGTAACACATACCACATACAGCATTTTAAAACAAAATAAAAGATGGCAGATGCCCAAAATTCATTTGACATGGTATGCCCCAAAGAATTTAAAGAGTCCAGTTTCGTGATTTTAGGACAAACCGTTCAGAAGTTATAAACAAAAATAGCTGTTTTTTACATCTCCTGACCCATAGGGGGCACTGTTCCGGAATGCTGCAGGTCACCTCAGGGCATGATGGCTATGACCCATACCAAGTTTCGTCACAATCCATCAAAGCATGGAAATACAGCCTCAAATTAAATTGTTTCACATTCTTTGTAGAATTTGCTGAAGTGCCAAAACAGTGTGGTCTATCTAAATTCTTTTAATAACTTTTTTGTCCGGAGTATCTCCACATGACAATTTTCGCGCAAGTCGGACTTACGGCCTAAGACGAGTTTGAAAAAGTAGGTTTTTCAGAAAATTCTTATTGGTGGAAAATCTAGTTGTGCAGAAATTGAAACCATGGTATGCTTTTGACTCAGGAATCAGAGTAAAAATAAATTTGTGTCTAGGACTTACAGTTCAAAAGTTATAATTATTAACATAAGTGAAACTTTGAACTCTTGGTGGCGCTAGAGGGTTTGAGATAAAGACCCCAAATTTGCTCTGGTAGCACTTCAGATTGTCCTCTACCTGTGTGCAAAATTTACATTTCCAGCAAATGGTTTTATGGGCTGCCATAGGAACCTTATACAGATAATAATAATAATACATATAGCTGCAAGCAGCAATTAGAAGGATTCAAGCCTATATTGTACTTTTAGTACAAATTTTAAAGATATTAAGTATTAATTAGACAATTAAAACATTGATAAAGTGCCTTAATTTTCAAAAACATCAGGTTAGGTAGCACAGAGATATATATATTTTTACATTTCTGACTGTTATAGTGCCATCAAGAGGAATAAGTACACAATGTTTTCATGTGTTGTCAGATTGAATTATTTATTTTCCAGAAGAAATATGTCAACCAGACAAGAACAGTGAAAAGCAACACTGCTTAATAAATTTAGATATTTTTACCAGAAAACAAAAGATAAACGCTGACTAAAATAAATATTATATAATAGTAAAATATCTTTAGGGCTGGACTGAGAAGAACAAAAATAATGAAATTAGGATAGTTATCAATAATAACACAGAACAGATGGAGTAAAATTTGAATATATTAACATCATTTATTAATTTTGAGGTGTGAGAATTTGCATTCAGATTCATGCTCAACTTATCTCTTGTTTGCTCTTGCTTTTGCAGGGCCTCCAATCTGTTGTTCAGTTGATGGGTCAAACCTGCTTCTGGGTCTGTCTGCTCTAGTCTCCTCAATAAATGGTTGTTTGAAATACAGTACAAAGCACAAGGCTGAGAACATGTTCCAGTCTATGCATGGATAGCTTCACAGGGCACCCTTACTGTCATCTGTTGAAAGCAGTCGTTAGAAAAATGCCTGTGATCTTTTAGGCACACAACAAAATTGCAGGCAACTAGCAATTTGTGATGTCAGCTGTGGGCTGAGTGTTCTCCCATGGTCCCGCTCTGTGAGTCACACTAGAAACACAGCATGACTGAAAACAAACTAGTTGTGCAGAGTTTTGGTCCAGATTTTTCTTTTGGTCTGTTTGTCTTTTATTTTGGAATACTTTGCTTGGCTTTTATTTTGAAGTTCTTGCCTTGTGTTCTCATGTGCTTACACCTTTGATTCCTTCTCAGGTGGTATCCAGGTGTAGTTAAGTCACTGGTTCTCATATACTCTATATACATACAGTATTAATTGTGTTACATTGTCCTTTGTTATGTGTTACTAAATCAATAAGCCACTGAAGGCAGTGCTTTTGCATAGGTTTTTTGTGGAAAAAACTGTGGTAAAATTACTATAACACATGGCCACGAATGGCTTATTGCTGTTTTAAAATGCCGGCAATAGCATTATAATGAAGACAGCTATGTTTAATAAATAGTTACATTTATTTTAATAATCAAGAGTAAACAATTTTCCCACCAAGGAACATAGTTTAGCTGTAGTCTTACTGTAAGCAGCATACACTTGACTTTTCTCAATTCTTACCTGTTTTATTCAGATGTAATGATTTTTAAAGTATGTAGCTTACAGTATCGCTTTCAGTCACTTGTTTCCCAGTAAGATATGATGCAAGCATGTGATGACTTGCCTATATATATATATATATACAGGTGCTGGTCATATAATTAGAATATCATCAAAAAGTTGATTTACTTCAGTAATTCCATTCAAAAAGTGAAACTTGTATAATGTATACATTCATTCCACACAGACTGATATATTTCAAGTGTTCATTCCTTTTAATTTTGATGATTATAACTGACAACTAATGAAAACCCCAAAATCAGTATCTCACAAAATTAGAATATTGTGAAAAGTTTCAATATTGAAGACACCTGGTGCCACACTCTAATCAGCTAATTAACTCAAAACACCTGCAAAGGCCTTTAAATGGTCTCTCAGTCTAGTTCTGTAGGCTACACAATCATGGGGAAGACTGCTGACTTGACAGCTGTCCAAAAGACGACCATTGACATATTGCTCAAGGAGGGCAAGACACAAAAGGTCATTGCTAAAGAGGCTGGCTGTTCACAGAGCTCTGTGTCCAAGTACATTAATAGAGAGGCAAAGGGAAGAAAAAGATGAGGTAGAAAAAGTGTACAAGCAATAGGGATAACCACACCCTGGAGAGGATTGTGAAACAAAACCCATTCAAAAATGTGGGGGAGATTCACAAAAAGTGGACTGCAGCTGGAGTCAGTGCTTCAAGAACCACCACGCACGGACATATGCAAGACATGGGTTTCAGCTGCCACTCTTGAACAAGACACAGCATCACTAAACGCGCACTATAGGTTGTACAGCATTTCATATCCACGTGAACGCGACCTCTGAAGCCCAGCCGTGAAATGGGCTTGATAAAGTCAGGTGATGGAGCATTTCAATATAAACAACAGTTCTATTCACTCCAAACACTGCTCAACATTACAACAACGGAAATGCAGTGAACTAATTGTTCATATCTCATCTTCTTGGGGTGTGTATAACATATTTAATATCTTCTTTATCACAAAAAAAACCCTACCTGACAGTATTACATCATGCCATTGTATGTTCATCTCTCCAAAAATGTCCAATGTGAGATGACGTGCTGTTCTTAAAGAGACAGCAACCATTTTATCCAAAGTGACTCTCAAATGAGAAAGAGAAACAATATACATAAAAATTATATTGAAATCAACTACAGTATGTGCATTGTGCAAGTATTGGACACTTGATTATTTTAATTTTAGAGTTCTGTGTGTTTTGCAGTATTAATATTTAATTTTAAAATAATATAGTTTGATGTATGCAAAGTTTACTTTTGTCATGTGCTCACTTAAAATAGCATTATTTTATAGACAAATCATGTTTATAATGTGTGTTTCAAATATGATACAACAGGCTTTTGGTGTATATCTCACAATCATCATACCATTCCATTCATGTCCACCACAATAAAAAAAACTTTTGAAATACTGACATATAATTTTTAAAGATATATTTGAAGTGTGATTATTTTTTTTATTTTTTTATTTTTTTACAAATGTAGCTTGCTCAGTCATTATATATTGTGGTTTTTATACATATCTTGTGGTTTGTTATTATAATGTGATCTTACAATAAAAAAAGGTTTTAAAATTTAGCATTTTTCAAAGATTAAAAACATGCTAATTGACAAAAAAATAAAAAATAAATAAATAAACCAATCATATTGAATTTCAGGTACTGAATTGTAATGTCATACATATCTATAGAGCAAGGAGAGGAAGTTGTCATGGCCAAACTCCAAAACATTTGGCATCTCTGAAAAGCCCAGGTTGCCCTCTTAAGATACAAAAACTGTAAACCATTCATTGCTACAACTGCATGTTTGCCCTACATTACAAATTATAACTTGGCCCTGGTGGTTGGGAAAAATAAGACTATGATTTTTTATTTTGTGTGGTACAAAAGTACTGATTTAACTAGATATGTGAAGTTTTTCAAGACAAAATATAATGTTGGTTTGAAAAAACTATTAAAGTTTTAAACGGTTTTAAATAGGTTATAGGGATGATCACTTCTGAATGGAATGCTGATGAGTTAGAAAAGATATGGCAGCACAAGCCAGAACTGCCTGAACTCTATGCCGAGTTTCACCCAACCTATGTAGAGATGTTGTAAGAACCTATTTTTTTAAATTATTCAATATTTAATGTGTTTGATGAATTGAACATATATGCACATATACACATATACGCTTGTTTTTTTGTATGCATAATTTGTAGTATTTACAAGTTTTTACATTGAGTTTACATTGATATGTATAACAAACATTAAAATATTACTGTCTCTTTAAGAATAGTGGCTGTTCATCAAACAGTTGAGAGGTTTCTTTACCACATCCGTGCTGCATGTTTGAATTAATCTGACTGTAAATAACAGAACAGGTATTAAAAGAGACTTAACAAAATAAACAAAAATGGATTGTGTGGATCTCAGCTTTAAAAGATAATTCAATCTAAAAGATAATTGTACCTGAGGGGCCCTAAATGAAAATTGGACCCGGGGCCCTTGAAAGTCAAAATCCACTTCTGCCTGTATCGGATGGAGTTCCAGAGAGATGGAGACGAGAGATGTAACAGGTTTTTAAGACTTTCTCTTCACCACGCAGCTGAATTACTCTGGTAGCATTACAAAAATAAATTTGACTCTTTTTGTCCTTCGATCTTGTCAAATATTATGATTTATGATGGAGTATCATGACATGAAAGGCCACAAAACTAGATCGCTCCAATGACGCGTGCTTGAAACATTGACAGCTTTGTTGATTAAAACCAGGAGTGATTTTTATTGCATCACTCGCTTACAGAGACGATTCTTGTTGAATTAACAGGTTTATAGATCTGTAACATCTTAAGTTTAGTAATTATGGGGAAAAACGTCTCGGTTACGTATGTAACCTCCGTTCCCTGATGGAGGGAACGAGACGTCGTGTCGAAGAAGCGACACTAGGGGTCTCTCTTGAGCGCCGAAAGATACCTCTGATCTATGAAAAAAGGCCAATGAGAGTTGGCGAACAGTATTTGCATACTCCGCCTCCGGATACGGATATAAAGGCGAGAGAAATACGCTCGTTCATTCAGGATTTTTCTGAGGAGCCAGGAGTGTTCCGGGCACCTCAGCGGCTCGGCTCAGCGACGTGGCCGGGAAGACACGACATCTCGTTCCCTCCATCAGGGAACGGAGGTTACATACGTAACCGAGACGTCCCCCGTCTGTCGCTCACTTCGACGTCGTGTCGAAGAAGCGACACTAGGGGTCCACTTCAAAACTCGCCATGCGCTGAGCCGTGTACGTGTACTGCTGACACAGAAGCGGGCAGGTATTTCTACGTGCACAAGTGACCAACTGTGCTCAGGCTGCACGTACTCTTCCCCAATGCCCCGAAAAAGCGTCAGAATCCTTTTGGTTACCCTAGGGGGGAACAAGGTGACGCACCCAACTAGGGAACGGGCCAAGCCTGGCTGGGCCTCTTTTCTCTCTATGTTTTCTCGTCATAGAGCAAGAGCAGCCGGGGCCCTTACCGCATCGAGGGAAGGGGGTCTTATTCCCGAATACCTATTCTTTTAGGGGGAAAAGACCCTGCGGAGGCCACACCCACCCAAAAGGGGAGGTAAAGGTGGCGAAATACATCACATGGCCTCTTGGGTCATATGTGGGAAAAATGGCGCAGTGGTAGATCCCGCCTCGAGGAGGGGGGAGTTGCTACAACACGGCGACCGGAGGGCAGCCAAAGACTGCCTAAGGGAGACGCGGGTCAGCTCGTAAGGTGACCGTACCGTGGAAGTACACACAGGAGGAGTCACGTAGGAGGCCTGATCTGTGGAGCACCTATTCCAGTAGGGGTAGCCTGGGGTACCCGTAGTGGACTGGACCAGCAAGTCCCTCCGCTGAACTGCTGCGGGCCCGAAGGGCTAGGGAGGAATCAACCAGGGACCTAGGTTCTCTGGGAAAGAAGGCGCACTGTTTTACCTCGATCGAGGGAAACGGCGCTGGAAACAAGCGATTCACCCGGTCAGATCGTCGACGTGTACCGAGTTCTACGGGCTCGGACCTGAGAGAACACGGGACGAGACTGACTCAACCCTGAGATCGTTTGGGTGTTAGGTGCTGCCCAGCCCGCAGCTCTGCAAATGTCTGCTAGGGAGGTGCCCCTAGCCAGTGCCCATGAGGATGCCATGCTCCTAGTAGAGTGGGCTCGAACCCGCAAAAAAAAGGGGGGGGGGGGGGGGGCACGGCCTGGGTGTGATAAGCCAACTGAATGGCATCCACCACCCAGTGAGACACCTCTGTTTGGAGACAGCGTTCCCTTTCTGCTGTCCTCCAAAGCAGACAAAGAGCTGCTCAGAGCGCCTGAAGCTCTGGGTGCGTTCCAGGTAGGCACGCAAAGTACGTACCGGACACGACAGTGAGAGGGCTGGGTCTGCCTCCTCCCGGGGCAGCGCTTGTAGGTTCACTACCTGATCTCCAGAGGGCGTGGTAGGAACCATGGGCACATAGCCCAGTCGAGGTCTTAGGATCACATGAGTATCTGCCGGACCGAGCTCCAGGCAAGTGTCGTTAGTAGGGAACGCTTGCAGGTCCCCGACCCTCTTGATGGAAGTGAGCGCGATCAGCAGGGCCGTCTTTTTAGGAGAGGGCCCTGAGCCAACTGATTCTAGTGACTCGGGGGGGGGGATCTCTGAAGACCGGCGAGGAACACCGAGAGATCCCAGGAGGGGAACAGGTTTGGCCGGGAGGGGTTTAACCTCCGGGCACCTCTTGGGAACTTGACGATTAAGTCGTGCTTACCCAGAGACTTGCTGTCTACTGGGTCGTGGTGAGCTGCGATAGTGGCAACATACACCTTCAAGGTGGATGGGGACAGCCACCCCTCCAACCTCTCCTGTAGGAACAGGAGCACAGACCTAACTGCGCACCTCTGTGGGTCTTCTGCCCGGGAAGAACACCAATTCACGAACAGACGCCATTTCAGGGCGTAGAGTTGCCTGGTAGAAGGGGCTCTGGCTTGGTTGAACGTGGCTACGACCGTGGGTGGTAGACCAGCTAGATCTTCCGCATCCCGTTCGGGGGCCAGACGTGGAGGTTCCAAAGTTCTGGGTGCGGATGCCAGAGCGTGCCCCGTCCCTGAGAAAGAAGATCCTTCCTCAGGGGAATTCGCCAGGGAGGGGCTGTCGCGAGGAGTACAAGGTCCAAGAACCAGGCCCGGGTGGGCCAGTAAGGAGCCACGAGAGTGACTTGTTCCTCATCCTCCCTGACCTTGCACAGCACCTGTGCAAGAAGGCTCACTGGGGAATGCGTACTTGCGCAGCCCCACCGGCCAGCTGTGTGCCAGTGCATCTGCCCCGAGGGGAGCCTCTGAACGGGCGTACCAGAGCGGGCAGTGAGAGGTCTCTCGGGAGGCAGAGGGGTCTACCTGGGCCTTGCCGAACCGTTCCCAAATCAGCTGAACCGAGTGGGGGTGAAGCCTCCACTCTCCACCAGGCAAGCGTTGTCATGACAGCGCATCCGCTATCACATTGAGGTTGCCGGGGATGTGAGTGGCACGCAGCGACTTGAGTCGGTGCTGGCTCCAAAGGAGGAGACGATGGGCAAGTTGTGACATGTGACGGGAGCGTACGCCGCCTTGGCGATTTATGTACGCGACCGCAGTGGTGCTGTCCGACCTGACTGGGATATGTTCGTCCCGAATTAACGGGAGAAACTTCCGCAGGGCCAAAAGGACGGTCAACAACTCGAGGCAGTTGATGTGCCAACGCAGCTGGGCCCTTTTCCAACGGCCTGAGGCTGCGTGCCCGTTGCAAACGGCGCTCCAACCCAATCTGGAGGCGTCGGTCGTGACCAGGACGCGTCTGGACACCTGCTGTAGGGGCACTCCAGCCTGTAAGAAACAGAGGTCTGTCCAGGGGTTGAATGTCTGACGGCAGGCGGGGGTGATTGTTACCTGGTGCGTGCCGTGGCGCCATGCTCGTCTCGGGACTCGGGTCTGGAGCCAGTGTTGGAGCGGTCTCATATGCATCAACCCCAGCGCTGCGACCGCCGCGGAGGATGCCATATGCCCCAGGAGCCTCTGGAAAAGTTTTAAGGGGACCGCTGTGCCTGGCCTGAAGGCGGCGAGGCAGTTCAACACTGACTGGGCACGCTCGTTGGTGAGATGTGCCGACATTGAGACCGAGTCTAACTCCATCCCGAGAAAAGAGATGCTCTGAACTGGGGTGAGCTTGCTCTTTTCCCAGTTGACCTGAAGCCCCAGACGGCTGAGGTGCCTGAGCACCTGGTCTCTGTGGGCGCATAGTAACTCTCGCGAGTGGGCCAGAATGAGTATGCGGATGCCGGCTTCTCGGAGCGGGGCAAGAGCTGCCTCTGCGACTTTCGTGAAGACGCGAGGGGACAGAGACAGGCCGAAGGGGAGGACTTTGTACTGATACGCCTGGCCCCCGAACGCAAACCGCAGGTAGGGGCGGTGTCGGGGCAGGATGGAGATGTGGAAGTACGCGTCCTTCAGGTCTATCGCTGCGAACCAATCTTGATGCCGGACACAGGTTAAGATGTGTTTCTGTGTGAGCATCTTGAACGGGAGTTTGTGCAACGTTCGGTTGAGAACTCGAAGGTCCAAGATTGGTCGTAAGCCACCGCTTTTCTTGGGTTTGATGAAGTAGGGGCTGTAGAAACCCTTCTTCATCTCGGTTGGAGGGACAGGCTCTATCGCGTCTTTGGCCAGAAGAGTTGCGATTTCCGCGTGCAGAGAGTGGGCGTGTTTGCCGTGTACTGCGGAAAAGCGGACGCCCATGAAGGGGGGCGGGGGCCTGGCAAACTGAATTGCGTAACCGAGTCGGATGGTCCGGGCCAGCCAGCGAGATGGGTTGGGAAGTGAAAGCCACGCGTCCAACCTCTGCGCTAGGGGCGCCAAGGGGACGGTTAATTTGGACGTACCCGGCGGAGCTTCGCAGCGGGGCGGAGCAGGTAGGGCAGCGTTGGGCGGCGACAGGGCGACCCGCAGCTGGGGTGCTGAGAAAGACTCAAAGCACTTACCTTGCTCCGCACACCCGGCAGGGGGCGGGTTAGCGACTGAGGAGGAGGTCTCGGGTAGGCGTCCTCTAGACTGGTCGGAACCGGCCGGCCGACCGGGGGGGGGCAGTCGTGGGGCTGGAGACGGGTGGTCCGTGTCCAGGAAGCCGGGACTGCTGAGATCTGGTGGCAGAGTGCCGTGGGAACGGCATTTGCAGGCCAGGTGACCCAGAGACAAAAGGAAATAGCTCGTTACAGAGAATATGAGAATGTGAAAACTAATTCGACAAAAAAATTATCCTCCCGGCCCTCCACCGGGGACGGAGCGGTCTTACCACCTCCGGAGCTAACATCTTGGTCCCTGGGTTGAGCGTCTACGGACAGCCTGGGAGCCTTCCGGGTCCTTGAGGGGGTCCGTGAGACGGGGGCGTCCGCTTCCTGCGGAGTGCTCGACGCTGGGGCTGAGAGCTGGGCCCGGGTTGAGGCGGAGCAGGGTGTTTCATAGCCGCAGGAGGACGCCCTCGGCGAGCAGACGGGGCATGGCCCATGGCGGCAGGCTTGCGGCGGGGCAGGATGTGCAGTGGCCTCCGTCTGCCTCACCGCTGAGGACTGCTGGGCAGAGTCGTCAACGGTGGCGCCGAATAGACGGAGCTGGGAGACGGGGGTGTGGGAGAAGGTGTGCCTTGTCTGCCTCCCGCATTTCGACCAGGTCCAGTCCACAGGTGCGTTTCTGGACCACAAGGGGTGGCCATCGCCTGTTCGAGTGCTGGCGCTTCTGACCTCCGTGGTCCGGGGGCGCGGTAGGTCATCCAGCGCAGTTCCTGCAGCACATCAAGAACAGGACTACCCAAGGTGCAAGTTTTGAAGTGCCTTGGCCTGGCGTTGGTTGCAGGAAGGGCCGTGGCGTGCAGAGTGGAAGCGGTCTGGGACCGTTCCACCGCGAGGGTAGTGAGAGCGGAGGAGCGAAGAAGCCTTGGCTTTGCTCAACTCGTCGTGCACGTCCGGGAAGAAAGGAACGGGGGGGGGGCGTGGCTGTGAGCGGCGCACCTGCCCGTGGTACCGATCAAGTAGCCCGGGTAAGCATAGCGGCGTGACACACATCTCCGTGCGTCAGACTCGGGCTGGGCGGCAGACCCGAAGGTGGCGGCCCAGGCGAGCCGGGGAGGCGGGCGGTTCGAGGGGGTTTACCCGGCGAACAGAGCCCGTCATATTCCCGAATCGTGTTCATCGCCTGCGGTGCCTGCGTCAATCCCGTAGGAAGGAGGCGAGGCACGGGGGGCGGCTGAAACGGCTTTCTCTTATTACAAAAGAAAGCCACACGACCGCAATGTTGCCATGGCTATGTTCTCGCACTGAGAACATAAACCATTCATAAAACGCTGCCTGCGTGTGATCGCAGCCCAGGCATGCAAGACAGTGTTTTATGACCGAGAGAGGGGGGGAGAAATCACCGCATCCAGAAACTACACAGGGGCGGAAATTACATCTTTATAAAGACGGGTCCTGAAAAGGACGTTCAACGCCGCTGTGTAATGCTCTTTCAGAGAAATAAACTCTTTTACGGAGAGAATCACTCTTTCAACTCTTTTACCTCTGCGCTGTCGAAGCGCCCAGGGGCAAACTGCACGCCGGCAGTGAAGAGAAAAGCCGCTGTAGTGCGCCGTAAATCCAACAGCAAAGCAGAGCGTCAGAGGATCAGAAGCAGGATCAGTTGTGTTACTCGCAGCTGACTGCATACACACGACCTTCGGCTCCGAAGAAAATTACTGAATGAACAAGCGTATTTCTCTCGCCTTTATATCCGTATCCGGAGGCGGAGTATGCAAATACTGTTCGCCAACTCTCATTGGCCTTTTTTCATAGATCAGAGGTATCTTTCAGCGCTCAAGAGAGACCCCTAGTGTCGCTTCTTCGACACGACGTCGAAGTGAGCGACAGACGGGGAACATGCTTCCTTCACCATGTCTACACATACAAAATTCATAAAGTGCTCAATGAGCAGAGAGAGAGAGAGAGAGAGAGAGAGAGAGAGAGAGAGAGAGAGAGAGAGAGAGAGATGGAAGATCTGATTAATTCATGCAGATTCTGGAATTACTGTTTGATATTAAGACAATATTAGGTAACACTTTATTTTGATGGTCCCAAGTAGATATTTAACTGACTATAAGTGACTTATCAACTGGCTTGCTATAGCTAGCAAACAGTGTTTCAACAAACATTCAGTAGACTACCAATAGCATGTGTAACAGCAGCAAATTAACAGCCTATTGACTGACTTGCTATAGCTAGTAAATAGTGTTTCAACAAACTTTCAGTAAACTTTCAATAGCATGTATATAGATCTCTATTAATGACCTACTTACATTATTGTTGAAAACATCAATTCATTACATGGTCAATAATACAGATCTATATACAGGCTACTGAAAGTCTACTGAATGTTTGTTGAAACACTGTTTACTAGCTATAGCAAGTCAGTCGATAAACTGTTATTTTGCTGCTGTTATATAAGCTATTGATAGTCTACTGAATGTATGTTGAAACACTGTTTACTAGCTATTGCAAGCCATCTGATAAGTCACTTATAGTCAGTTAAATAGTCACTTAAAGTCAGTTAAATATCTACTTGGTACCATCAAAATAAAGTGTTACCCAATATTATTGATTTGATGTGTTCATCTGTTTTGATTTTTTTACTGATTCTTAGCCAGATGTTTAAGTGAATATATGTGTGCAGGAATTCACACATTATTAATGTGGAACATACAGGAATTATTAAAATTGTGCGCAATAAAGTTTGCACCTGTCTGAGAGCTCAACCAATCATTGAATATAGAAGCTGGACTTCCAGGTGGGATAGAAATACGTTGATTGATGTCCATTGTAAGTTTGCAATGCAAATAGCTCCTATTGAAGCATTGCTCCATTTCTAATTCAATTTTAATAAAAGCTGTGCTTTTTATGCAGTCTTAAAAAATCATAAATATGTGAAATATAAACTTCAAATATTAAATAAGTACTGTACATTAGGAATAAGTGTAAAGTTTGACCCATCAATGCACACTAGCTAAACCAGAACAAAGTGGCTGTTTGGATTATACAAAGAACCCATTATCTTGTAGATCAAGCAGTAACTAGAACTCTGGAAAGGTAGGCTGTTTAGTAACAACTTCTGTATTATGCTATTATTTAAGCATTTGTATGCATCAGTCAACCATTTCACAGGCATTTCACAGGTCATGAATGCTAGATGTGTGTATGTAATTATGGCAGTTGGCAGGCTGGCAAACTGTTTGTAGTGCTTCATGCATCCGAACAATAGCAACACTCATTTATACGTCTACAGAGGTTCCGCTTTGGCACTAATCTAATATAAGTGCTAACAGATCATAACACTAATCTGATTTCTTGTTTTAAAGTGATGCTGTTTCAGCGAACCCACAGCTATATCTAACAAATCCTGCATGTAGCAAATCCGCAAAGCCATTATGGTTGACAAGTGTTTGGAAATTATAATTCTCAGCAGTGTACCAAGGACATATGCTGCAAAGACTGCAAAAAATAGGGATTTGAAAAGAGAGAAACCTGTTGCTAAGAAAGCCTGTCAGGATTCAATTAGCTCTCCAGTATGAATGGCAAGGTGCAAGGGAAATTACTGTCTTATTCCCTGAGGTGCTCTGTCAGTTGATGGCCTATCAATTCTGCATCCACTCTCGTCCTCCAGTAAATGAGGTGTAGATGACTCAAACAGTGCTGGAAATCTAATTTAACAAAACATCTGCTTATCAGGTGAGAAATTATTTGACAGACAGACAGTAAGTGGAACTCATCAGTTAGAGGAATGGCTAGACATGAGAAGATAAAATGTCCAGCACGCTCATTATTTATTAATGCATGTATGCATAAATGTATCAATTTGTTTATAATAATTTCACTTATGTTACACAGGTTGTAGTGTTTAACAGAAATCCTTGATGTTAAAGATTCAATCCATGATTCAAAATAACTATTACAACTTGAAAATTGTTACCTTCATTTTAAGTGTATTCTCTGATGGCAGGCCCACAGGTTTACCACAGTCCATTTCCTGACTGTCTGATCCATATTTCACACAGTATTTTTTGTAGATTGTAATGAGATTGCATGGCTTTATGCAACTTCTGGAAGACGTGGGTGCAAGTCACACATGTTCAAGTCACAAGCAAGTCTCAAGTATTAACCATCAAGTCTCAAGTGCAGTGCAGACATATCAAGCAAGTAAAGTTATGTCGGTGACTCACCTCAAGCAAGTCAAGTCAAATCCTGATGAGTGTCAAGTCAAGTTAAGTCAAGCCACAGAACTAAAATAAATAGAGTTTAATATTTTAAATATTTATTTTTGCTCTGAAAGATAAACTTTTATACATATCTTTTTATTTGATTTGTGCAACAGTTATTGGTCATATATATATATATATATATATATATATATATTAGGAAATTGTGTAATGAACATGCACAGTATTTTTAACCTGGGCACATAAAAATACTGTGGAAACTATTGGATTAGACTTTATTATCCGAGATGTTTCCATTTTTGGAATTAACCGGTTAAAATGTATAACACTGCATGTATGCTGTTCAAAGATGCAGTCAGATTTTCACATTGATCTAACAAAAACTGCAGACAGGCTGAATGAAAATGCAAATTCACTCTCTGACAGTAGGTGGTGCTTATGCAGCAGAAATACAGCTGATACCCTGGTAATGACTGTATACAAAGCAGCTCTGCAACAATACTTTAAAAGGTATTATACAGAGGTAGTATGAAAAGAAAATGCCATCAAAACTTTTCTGAAGACAGTCAGTAGACAAACGTTAGTTGATGAGAAGAGTCTTGGTCGAGCAAGTTTTGATTGGTCAGTTGGTTGCAGAAAAAACGAACAATGGTATTACCACTTGTGTGACGTTTGGTGGTATTATGGAGTAATTTTCGTTAAACGTTGTTAGTTTAAGCATACACAATAAAGCAAGACACCTTGATTTCAAACTTTGAACTTTATTTTTGTATTTATTTTAACTAAAAGTTCAAATGAAACTGGAAAAAAAATAAGTGCAATTAAAATATGTCGTTTAACTTTTTGAAAGATGGTTTTAACATCAACATCTCTCTGGCAAAGAACCTCATCCGTGCATTCAAAATACATCATGTACGAATATATTAATTTTGTTCCCTCCTATATAGGATATAATTTCTATATATAATATCCAATTACATCGGCAATCCTTGGCCTGAGGAATTGGTGAATATTCTTGCTTTAGTATTTTGCATTGAAAATTTAATTTATTAATTTTATAAAACGAAATAACTTCAATAAAATACATTTCTAATTTCAAATTGCTCTCCAAACGAAAAATAAAATAAAATAATGATGTTGTAAAAAAAGAATTTACATATATTAGGACTGTCAATCGCTAAAAAATTGTAACCAAATTAATTACATGGTGTCCCGAGTTTTAAAAATTGTATATATATATATATATATATATATATATATATATATATATATATATAATTTAATACATTAATGGGATAATGAGCCAAATTTCGTCTTGACATCATTAAAGGCAACAGCTATTGGCGATCACTCTGACCACTGTTGAATCCCAAGATCAACATCTGTCATTTCTCTCTATAAATTAACAAAATGTTCAGATATTCTCCTTGCTGGTTTGACACATGAATGACACATTCAGAATCATCAGAGCTTTTGCTGGTGTCACTGCAGCTCGCTACATGCGTGCGCTTGTAAAGTGTATATTTTAAAGGCTCCTTATTACGGTTAAGTATTTCTCTGTAATGTAGAACAGTATTAGCAATATTATTTATAGCATTCTTTCTCAGTCCTGGAAATCAAACCACCCCCCCGACCCCCAAAAGTCTTCAGAAGTCATTATCACTATGAGATCACTTTCATCGTGAGTCATTCTGTATATTTTATACTACTTGTCACGTTTTAAATATAGTTTAAACTTCTGGGAGTAAGGGCACACTGGTTATTTTTACAGTGAGCATAACATATTCATGAGAACTCATAATAATTAGTTTAAAGTGTCAAAATTGTATGATTTTATATCACTTTTATTACCATAGAGACCAAACAATCAGCAAACAGAAATTCAAATCAGTTTAATATAGGCATCAGATTTTATCTATAACCTCCTTCACAACACTTTATTTTAAGAAATGAATAGTCTATGAACAACTTGGTTTCTCATTCCATATTTATGTATGCGATATAAATTACTTATGTATGTCAATAACCTTGATTATGCTCCCAACTTGTACAATTTCTTATGAGTTTGCCATCTCCTAACAATTAGGGCCCAAGCACTGAACACAATACCCAGACTCAGTTATTATTATTCTTGGGGGTTTTAACAAAGCAAATCTCACACATGAACTGCCCAAATACAAACAGCATATTACATGCCCAGCCAGAGCATGATGGATCACTGCAGCACAATAAAGGATGCATATCGTTCTGTCCCTAGCAGCTTTGGGACTCTCTGATCACTGTCTGGTTCATCTTCTTCCAACCTACAGACAGAAATACAAATCAGCTGAGCCTGTAGTAAGGACTGTAAAGAGAGGTACCAATGAAGCAGAGCTGGAACTACAAGCCTGCTTTGATTGCACGGATTGGTGTTTTTGAGGCTGCAGCCACCGACCTGGATGAGCTCACAGATACCGTTACATCATATATCAGTTTTTGTGAGGATATATGCATTCATACCAGGACTTATTTAACATTCAACAACAAAAAAACGTGATTTACAGCAGAGCTCAGGCAGCTTCGTCATGCCAAAGAGGATGCTGACAGAGGTGGGGATAAAGTCTTGTACAATCAGGCTAGAAAAACATTGAATAAGAAAATCAGAGTGGCTAAAAGAAGATACAAGAAACAAGTTTTCAGCTAACGACCCTGCATCAGTGTGGTGTGGCATGAAACAACTTACGAATTACAGGACTCCTACACCAAACCCTATGTTGGACAACAACTGGCTGATGACCTGAATGTGTTCTACCATTGATTTGAAAGGCCCAATCTCACACCCCACACCTGCTCTGACCTTCACGTCACACAAACGCCTCCTCCCTTAGAATATTCAGTGAGCACAGATGCAGTATTTTGTTTCTCTTACACTCTTTTTGGAATGCGTGACAGTGCTTTAAGCAATAGTGGCTACCGTGCATGGAAGAACCTAGCTCACATCTCAAAGAACATGAATATTCAAAGGGACATTGCGAGGATATGAGAAGCTGGCATGATCTGCAGGAGAGATTGCAAACCAAGACAGCCATAGATCAAACCCATCAGAATTTGATGCAGATTTAGATTGAGCACTGAAAGGTGTCATTAGGAGAGTGATTGCTATCATTTGAAATTTGGCAGAGAGCAATCAAGCTTTGAGGGGGCCCTCAAATGTGCTATATGATCATCACAATTGAAATTTCCTCTCACTAGTGGAACTGATGGCACAGTTCGATCCAGTGCTGAATGAACATATAAGAAGAATTTCAAACAAAGAAACAAAGGTGCACTAATTCAAAATGAAATAATAACACTAATTGGTGACAAAATACTTGAAGAAATAGTGAGAAGAGTAAACAAAGAAAAGTACTTCTCTGTCATCATGGACTGCACTCCTGACATAAGTCATAAAGAACAACTTTCCATTGTTCTTAGAATTGTGATGTGCGAACCATCTGTTGGAATCTCTATTGCTGAGCATTTCTTTGGATTTTTGGATGTTGAGGACACATCTGGTAAGGTTCTGACTGAAACTCTGCTAGGATGTCTTCAGAAACACAGCCTCAACATTTCTGATTGTCATGGCCAGTCGTATGACAATGGTAGCAAAATGATGGGAAAAAAACAGGGTGTTCAGGCAAGAATATTGTAACTTAATGCAAAGCATTGTGTGTCCCCATGGCAGTCACACTCTGAATCTTGTGGCAGATGCTGCCAGATTTTCAGTGCTGTCCATCTCCTTTTTTGGTGTGCTGCAAAGACTGTACAATCTATTCAGTTTGTCTGTGCAACGCTGGGTAATTCTGATGGAGCATGTCAAGCAACTTACTGTCAAACCTTTTTCAATGACAAGATGGGAGGCTCGGATTGATAGTGTGAAGGTGGTGCGATACCAACTACCAGAGATTCTGGAGGCATTTTCTGCACTTCAGATATTTGCAGTGGAGAAGAGGGATTCAGAAACCATGTCCACTGCCAAAAGTTTGCAAGACGATCTGAAGTCCTGGCATTTTCTGTTGTGCACTATGATCTGGTACAATGTATTTTACCAGGTCAAAAGTGTGAGCAAGCTGCTGCAAAATCCAAGTGTTTCCCTGGAAACACTTAGAGTAGAAAGAGAGGGAGTGAGACACTACCTTGAGAACTTCAGAGAGAGGGGGCTTGCTTCCTGTCAATCAGATGCAGTAGAGATTGCAGAAGAACTGGACGTTGAAATGAAGCTTCCAGAGAAAAGGCAGAGAAAAACAGCAAAACAATTTGAGTATGAATGTGCAAGAGAAAATCAGTCCAGTCCAGACGAGTCATTCAGAAGGGAGTTCTTTTTCCACAGCCCTCAGAAGACTGACTGACAGATTCTCAAAAATGGACAATGTCTATTGTCTCTATGGTTTTCTGTTTTCAACAGATAACATGAGACAGACAACCAAGAGTGGAAAACTTCAGGTGCTAGAACTTGGAGCAAACACTGCATGACATTGAAGCAGATGATTTAGCACTTGATCTTTAGGAGATCAGTTCTGCTGTTTATACTTTTCCTGATCACACCTCCACCTGCTCAAATGACATGCTAAACTACATATACATTGAGAAGCTTCTGGATCTGTACAGTAATCTAAGCATTGCACTGCATCTCCTCCTGACTCTTCCTGTCTCTGTTGCCTCTGGTGAGAGGAGCTTCTCAACTTTAAAGCTGATAAATACCTACTTGAGGTCAACCATGTGCCATGCGAGGCTCACAGGACTGGCACTGATATCAATCGAATGTGGTATTTGAAAGTCTTTAGACATAGAATACATATTGGTTGCATTTGCTGAAGCCAAGGCCCACTAGCAGCAGTTCTAAATCAGTTCTAAAGCAGTCTTATTTATATTTTAGATTTTATTTATATTATTTTAATTGAAAAGAAAGCATTTTACATTTTGTGGAAAATAAAAGATCTGTTTGCATAATCATCTATGTGCATGGATGACTGATTAATGTGAGAGGAGTAGTAGGACGTCGGGGATAGCCTACTACCGTGGTTATTCAGGTGGTTGTTTTTTTTTTGGGGGGGGGGGGGCTGTTGGGGTTACCAGGTCCCTTCTGCCTGGGGCCCCCAGAGAATTATGGAAATATAGAGAAATTATGTAAATTACATATCTGGCAGCATGGAATTGCATATAGTTTTTTTTTTATTTGGGCACATTGTAACGCAGTTACAAAATGCCCCGTCAGTGCAACAGGGATTTAAACCTGGCTGGTCTCTTCACACTATCTGAGAATTTAAAAATTATGTAAAATGCAAGCTAAAAGATTGGAGATTAAAATTATACCAAGTTTGCCTCATTTTAAATAAACAGTAAAAACAGAGATGAAAATGTACTTTCATGTGAATTTTTTCAGATTTTCTTTTTTATCTACACAATGTTGATAAGTCAACAAGTAAACAAATGAAGCATGAGTGGAAACGGTTAAACCACGTGTGTGACAACTAACCCTGTGTTCCCTATCTGTCACTCACTCAAAGTTATGTCAAATGAAGTGACACTAGGGGTCACTCTTGGGAGCCTGAGACACCTCTAATCTTTGATAAAAGGCCAATGGGAATTGGTGAGTTGTATTTGCCACTCCTCCGAACATACGGGTATAATGGAGTTGCGTGCGAACCACTCATTCAGATTCCCACAGCTTCCATTCACCTCTGCTGGATTCTGACGGCACATTACAGCGGCTCCTCCCCCCTCTGCACTGGTGCACTGTAGAGATCACCCCTGGGTGCTTCGGCAGAACAAACTAAAAGAGTATTTTCTAAAAGATTGTAAATCCTAAAAGAGTATATTCTAAAAGAGCAGAACATACTGTACATAAAAGTATTTTTAAAGACGACTTTCCGTCTGTGTGTTATTCCTGTTTGCGGTCGTTATCTCTCTCTTTCATCTCTCTCGTTCGTGGATGTATCATGTTGTCACTGTGAGAACATGACCATGGCAACGCGGTTTGCCTTTGTAAGAAATCAAGACACCCCAGCGGCTCAGTCCTTCTACCTACGGGTTTGAGGCCAGCGCGGCTAGCACTGGGGGCAATTTGGGGACCATAATAGGACCACCTCCACCAGGTAAATCCCCACGGACCTCCCATTCCCCAGCAAGCTTGTTTGCCCCGATCAGGCTCCGGAAGAGTGTGCCGGCTCATCTCAGGGCGAGTTCAACCTCTTGTTCAGGGCACGAGAACTGCACGAGGGTAGTCACTATGACCACTGTCCACCATTCCATATTGGCAGGTCTGGTGCTCCAGTGGTGGCCCCCCATCTCTGCACGGCCACACCCGGACTGTGAGGATGATGTGCCTCCTCCCCTTCCCCATCTGATCCGCTGGTGGGTATCAGGAGCCAGGTAAGTGTTTCGATGTCCCTCAGCATGTCCAGCATGGCTGCGTTCGCATCCTCAACTATCTCAACGACTGGTTAATCCTAGCTCACTCTTGGGAAGTGTTGTGTGCACACAGGGACCTGGTGCTCACACACCTCATCCGACAAGGGCTTCGGATCAACGAGAAAAAGAGCAAGCTCCTCCCGGTTCGGAGCATCTCTTTTCTCGGCTTGGAGTTGGTCTCGATGACGGCAAGATGAGCACGACACCACGGGACACATCGTGTGGCCATCACGCTGGTCTGTCGCCGCCTCTTCATCCCTTGGACTGATCTCACATTTCTACGGGCTCCTGGACGGGAACGCGGCCACGTTGGCACGTCAAAAGAGTTGTTGACAAAACTGCTCGACCGTCAAGACAGCTTATGCTCCCGTTGTATGTTACAACTTGCCCGCCGTCTCCTCCGCTGGAGTCAGCAGCACCTCATGTTGCTGCGAGCCACTCTTATCCCAGGCGACCTCAACACTGTAGCGGACACGCTGCCATGATAGGTTACCCACAGGGGAGAGTGAAGACTCCACCCTCAGGTGGTCCACCTGATTTGGAGTCAATTCGGGCAGCCGCAGGTAGTCCTGTTTGCTTTCCCAGAATCCTCTTACTGCCCGCTTTGGTACGCCCTGACCAAGGCACCACTCATTATAGAGGCGTTGGCAAACATCTGGCCACTTGCACTATGCAATTATGCATTTTCCTCAGTGAGCCTATTTGCACAGACCCTGTCATGGTCAGGGAGGATGAGGAGCAGGTCACCCTAGCAGCACCCTACTGGCCCACCCACACATTTCACCTACACTGAGCTGAAGACGTGTAATGTTGACTCCCAGAAGTGTTAACAAAATGTGTTCCCTGGATGACTTCCTCCTAGCCCTGTGAAAGACGTGTTTGTGGAGAAAATCGCTGCCAGCTCAGTACACATGCTAACTAAGACCTGTACTGGGGTAGGTGCTCAGCATGTGCTGGTTCCCCGTAGGTAACCCCATGTGACATATATCTTCTAAATCGTTTCCCTGTTGGTAAACTGCATCTTCCTCGGGCAGAGGTGTTTGTAGAAACTCCTCCCCCATTTGACACAACCTACCATGTGACTTCTCAGCAAGACCATGTGACGTAGTTCCACTCAAAATACTTTGTAAGGGACCCCTAGTGTCACTTCATCGACACAGCATTGAGTGAGTGACAGATAGGGAATGTCCTGGTTACTTCCTTAACCTCCATTCCCTGATTGGGGGAACAAGACTTTGTATCCCTCCTTTCATTCTCATTGACCTTTTTGCCTTTGTATTTTCAAACGCTTTCCACTCCTTATTAATCTACAAACGAATAGCAAAAAACAATAAAGAATTATCTAATCAGATTTTTTTCCTAGATGCTTTCTAGCAAAGTGTGACATCTCTTTCACAAATCGCAAGCCCAAAGCCATGCTCCTTAGCCGGAGCAGCACGTGAGTCTGAGCTCCACCTCATCAGGCCTTCAGAATTTCCATAGAATCTCTCAACATTGCAGTGAATATGTATCCAAAGACAGATTGTCAGATTCATCAGCCAATCAGATTGACAAATTTGTTCTTGTGGACGTGGTCTTTAGGATATGTCCCAATCCAAGGCTTTTAGCTGGCCTTGAGTGAAGCAATCACGCTTTAATTGATGTACATAATTTGAAATTGAAGAGCGCAAGAGGAGTCACAGCCAATTGCCATTGGCTGCAGAAGGCTTAAATCCAGCTAGCAGCAATGGGCTAGTGAAGGGTGTGTTCGTATTATAAGTGTGTGCTTTGTGGAAGTCAGGAACAATCTTAAGAGAGACAGTTGAAGCTGGTGTGGTGCGAAGCAAAGCCCAGATAATATAGTCCCTGAGACACGGGCACAGACAGAGGAATCCTCCTGCACATGAACTTGGCTCAGAACTGGCGAGGGCAACGGCAAACAGGAAGGTAACAGCACCTCTTCAGATGGGCAACCAACAGAAACACGAGCATGCTCCAACTACACAAGAGAGCACAGTTAACATGACAGTTCACAATAAACGGGCAAATAATGAACTGACACACAAGGAATAAGTAGGAAGTGTAATCAGAGTGAAGCAAAAGGTTTTTGTAATGTTTTTTCACAATTATTAGGGCCCAAGCACTGTAAGTGTGGAGACCCTATTGTTTTCCTAAGGATTACAGTTAACATTCTTCTTTTCATAGTTTCAGGGGCTTTTGGGTCCCTTAACATACTCAAAAACTCTTGAAATTTTGCACACACATCAGAATAGTCGGCCGTTTAGAGCTTTGCAAAAGTTAATATAGGGGGTTCAAGGGGGCCTCTCTGTCGGCCCCTTGAAAATTGGATATTTGGGAGATTCTGTACCTTTTCACCTACAGTCACCAAACTTTGTACACATATAGACCTCATAGTCATTGGCTCTTCCCAACAGGAAGTCTTGAAAAACGCATGCACTGGAATTTGAAATACTTTTATATGGGGATTTATGTGACAGGCACCAAACATGGGCAACATCACGCCAAGACATTGAAAATGCTAAATTGCGAACAGATTTTTATATTTTGAACGGTGTTGCCATGGCGTGGCGATAAATTAATGCCAAAAAATGAAAAAGTCGAACTGCTCATATCTTCGGATATCTTTTCACATCTTAAACACTATAATTACTTTTTATGTATATTAGTATGTTTTTGAGGTACTTGGCATGCTTGAATTTTTATGATCTTTTGCACTCACGTCAGAATCGTCGGCCATTATGGCTATGCAGATGTTCATTTATGGGCATGTAGAGGGGGCCCTGTAGTGCCAAATAGAAAATGGCCATGTTCAGGGGGCTCTGTAGCACATCACTTTTCAGCTACAGTCACCAAACTTTGTACATACTGTATGTAGATCTCATCAAGCTAGACAACTTTCACACCACAGACATTAGCTCCACCCAACAGGAAGTCAGCCTTTTTGGATTGTTTGAAAATGGAATGGCTCTGGAATTTGAAATACTCATCTGAATTCATCTGACTGGTACCAAATTTAGGCATCATCATGCCAAAACACTGAAGATGCTGAATTGTGAATGGATTTTTGATGTCTCAAACGGCGTCTCCATGGCGATGCGATAAATAACAAAAAAATAGGAAGAAAGAATTGTCTCATATCTGTGATTGATGTAAAAATTGACCCACATGTTTGGGCTTGAGGGCTGATCACATTGATGTATCTACTGTGGGTCAAGGTCATAGCGCCACCAATAGCAGCAGGAAGTGTGGCCCTTACAACAGTCTTACATTTACACAAATCGCTTCAAAAGTTTGTATTCATTGTTTTACTAAAGGCACCAGGAGGAAATGGGCCCACTGTGCATGGGCCCATTGATTGCTGCTTGCAGCTATATTTATAGTTATTATTAATTTTATTTTTAACACATTCACCCATTTATAAGGCATTCATCATGCTTGAAAACTCAAGACATTTGGCACACACATCAGACCTGTGTAAAATCAAAAACCAACAGGAAGTCAGCCATGTTGGATGGAATGTGGGATTTTCACATTTTCCTGTGGTGATTTGAGGGGCTGAAAACTTATGAAAGTTTATAGCAGAGGAGGACGTGGCTCATGAGGGCATGACCTCACATGAGGAAGAAATGCTGGACCAGGAAATACTGCAGGAAGACCCTAACCACGAGGAGATGGAGGATGATATGGATCCTGATCCCCAGCCAAGACCATCAACTACACTGGGTATGTATGAATGTGTATGTATTGCTTGTTTCTATTTCTCATATGACTGATACTCACAGTAACACTAACACAGTTACTCTTATTATTTTGGGTATGGCTAGCCATTCTCACATTTCAGCTAGAAAGCAGAAATGCTTCCCTGACTGTGTTTTGTATCCCTCATACTACAAGATCAATTTACAGGAATCAAAACCTCTCCCATTTAAGCCTAGCTATCCATTTGGTATTGGCTTAGGTTGTGTGGTCTACCTCCAAGATGATGTTGTGAGAAATTAACTTTTTTGTACTGTTTTTACTCAGGCTGTTGTCGCTGAAATATGTAGCTTTACATACCGTCAGGAGTGGGGTTATCTTATGGACTACCTCAAACAAAAATGCCAGCAGCTCTTTTAACCTAACCAAAATCTCACAATAGATGAACGTGAGATTCAGCTCGGTCAGTATTTAAACAATACATGAAGGTCAAGCCTACTTGGTGGGGTTTTAAATTATGGGTAATTGCAACATCAGACTCGGGGTATACTCTCGACTTTAGAGTTTACACTCGTGATGGGCATGTCACTGACTTGGCCACCAAAGTAGCTGAATTGTTACTGCAGCCATTCAAAGACCAGGGCCACAATGTTTGGTTTGACAACTTTTACACATCCCCAGCTCTTATGGTTAAGTTGTTAGAAATGGGAAATTTTGCCTGTGGGACATGCAGGGTGACTCGTAAACTGTGTCCAGCAGAATTTAAAGACATCAAAAGATGGGAACACAAGATAGCTCATGGGGATATGAGGTGGTGTAGGACTGAGGGCAATATACTTATAATTCAGTGGAAGGACATGCGTTCAGTTACATGCCTCTCAAATTTCCACAATGCGAATGGCTCAACCAAAATTACTAGGTTAGTAAAAAATGATGGCGACTGGACAAAATAAGTTGCCCTCCAGCCTACTGTCATCAGCGATTATAACAAAAACATGGGCGGTGTTGATATGTCAGACCAAATTATAAAATCGTACGACATCCTACTAAAAACTCAGAAGTGATGGAAGACTTCATAGACATTGCTGTCGTCAATAGTTTCATATTGTTTAAGCAATGGCAACACATTCATGCGGCACCAGGGGATGAGCATAGACCAGGGAACTTAACCCAGAGAACATTTAACATTTCAGAGAAAACCTGGCTCGTCAGCTGGGACGTATTGATATTAATGCAAGTTTCCCTTTGCATACACTAAAGCCTGTGGTCAATCCTTCATCATCACTCCACACAGCCCATGCCCCTAAATTTGAAGAGTTCTCTAAGAGATGTTGGCTATCCTATCGGAAAAGTAGGACTGAAAATAAAACAAAAATAGCTTGTTGCACGCCGTAATGTAATGGCAAAATACTTTGCTTGGTTCGCGATAGGAACTGTTTTCAGTCTTGGGACTCAGCTGAAATGTAATGTATCTTAACATTCTAAATGTTTGTTTTATTCCATTTTCCCACTAATCACTAGAATGGTCATAACTTTTAAACAATATATTGTATTTCTAATCTGTCTGCTATTCTACATTGCCCACAAAATTATGTATATTTCATACACTCTAAGTTTCCCTCTAGCTTGTAAATAAAATGGTTGAAAATGCAGTTTTCTGATGCATTAGAGCCAGAGAAAAATGCGTAAAAATTGCTGTGTGGCCCTCACCCACCAAGATAAAAAGGACTCATACATTCGAATGCTGTTCATAGACTTCAGCTCAACATTCAACACAATCATTCACCAGCACCTGATTGGAAAGCTGAACCTGCTTGGCCTGGACACCTCCCTCTGCAACTGGATCCTGGACTTCCTGACTGGGAGACCTAAGTCAGTCCGGATCGGGAACAGCATCTCCACCACCACCACACTGAGTACTGGGGCCTCCCAGGGCTGTGTGCTCAGTCCACTGCTGTTCACTCTGCTGACTCACGACTGTGCAGCAATGCACAGCTCGAATCACATCATCAAGTTCACCGATGACATGACCGTGGTGGGTCTCATCAGCAAGAACGACGAGTCAGCATACAGAGAGGAGGTGCAGCGGCTAACGGACTGGTGTAGAGCCAACAACCTGTCCCTGAATGTCGACAAAACAAAAGAGATGGCTGTTGACTTTAGGAGAGCACAAGGTGAACGCTCTCCACTGAACATCAACGGCTGCTCTGTGGAGATCATCAAGAGCACCAAATTCCTTGGTGTTCACCTGGCGGAGAACCTCACCTGGTCCCTCAACACCAGCTCTATTATCAAGAAAGCCCAGCAGCATCTCTACTTTCTTCGAAGGCTGAAGAAAGCACATCTCCCACCCCCCCATCCTCACTACATTCTATAGAGGGACTATTGAGAGCTGCATCACTGCCTGGTTTGGGTCTAGCACCGTTTCGGACCGCAAAGCACTGCAGAGGATAGTGAGGACAGCTGAGAAGATCATTGGGGTCTCTCTTCCCTCCATCAAAGACATTTACAAAAAACACTGCATCCGCAAAGCCACCAGCATTGTGGACGACCCCACACACAAACTCTCCACCCTTTATGTAGCACCATGGTCCTGGAGGAACGTTGTCTCGTTTCACTGTGTACTGTATTAACTGTATATGGTTGAAATGATAATAAAAACCACTTGACTTGAAACATAATACCATGAATTACATTTGTGTATTTAAAGGTGGTTTATGGATAAAAAAAAAATGGTAAATAAATTCATTACAATATAATCTTTAGATCTAATTTTTTTTCAATGAATAATTATATTAAATTATTGCAAAAATGTAAAATTATTTAAAATTATAGCAAAAAATTATGATAGATAGATAGATAGATAGATATCTTCTGTGTGCATTGTGTGATTTAGATAAAAATTGAGTTGTATGTTTTTGCTTGGGGGCTAATCACATGGATGTGGCTATTGTGGGTCACGGCCATAGCACCACCAACTGGCAGCAGGAAGTGTGGCACTTACAATAGACTTTTGAAAAAGTTATCTTACATTTACTTAAATTGTTTAGACACTGAAATTTTGTAATTTTGACACTGCTGATTGGAAAACTAAGTTGCAGTCAAAATGGAATGGTGGCATATATCGATTACTCATTGTGTGTTTAGGGTCCAAGTTTACATACATTTTTAGTTGTTGCTGTGTCCACCTTGCATTGTTTTCTGAAAGTCAGTGGGTGGATATGGACCCATGGTGCTTGGGCCCGTCATTGACGCTTGCAGCTATATTTATTATTACTTTTCATGAGACATCTTTACAAAGTAATGTGGTTTAAACAGCATGAGAGTTCAATGTGAATCAATGTGATTGCCAAAATTTGCCCAGTTAGTAGCATCACATCTTTTATTTTAAAGGCAGTTAGTAAAAAGTTAACTACCATGGCAAGAAAAAGTATGTGAACCCTTTTGAATTACATACGTTTATATATTAATTTGTCTTAAAATCTGGTTTGAACTTCATATATGTTACAATAATGAACACACACAGTCTGTTTTTCTGATAACACACAAATTGTTGTATTGTTCATATTGAATACATCATTCAAACATGCTCAGTGTAGGTGTAATGAATGAGGCTGGTATCCATTCAGTCGACCGCCAGAGGGAGCCCTATCCTGAATTCTAGCCATGAACCATTGCTTATACGTTTACTTCCTGTTTGAACTGTATAAATAGCCATGCCATTCTATTGTAACTTTGCAAAGTATTGCCAGTAATTTCCCTGCCTTACCAAGAGTTTTTCCATTGCCTTTCCATTGAGAAATATGAGTTCCACTCTACCCATACAACATTTTTGGGGTATATCATCAGTCATAAAGGTGTTGAGATGGATAATTTCAAGATCCAGGCAGTTACAGAATGGCCTAGACCCAATACTCTTAAGGAGCTACAACGTTTTCTGGACTTTGCGAATTTCTACAGAAGGTTTATCCGCAATTACAGTCTCATCTCTGCACCTTTAACGTCACTGCTCAAAGGAAAATAATCCAAGTTGACATGGAGTGATTCTGCTCAAAAGGCCTTCAAATTCACAACCGCCCCCATTCTCAAGCACCCCGTTCCTTTCCAACCATTTATAGTGGAGGTTGATGCATCAGACTGTGGCATCCGGTTGGTTCTCTCTCAACTTTATCCTTGTGCCTTCTTCTCACATAAATTGTCTGCACTTATATTGTGCTATTTTGACCTTAGAGGTTACCAAAGCACTTTACACTGTCCCAATAACCCATTCACACACACATTCATATGCCAAAGAATGATTCAATAGATCCATACCTCCCTCAGCACTGGACACCCTGGTATCCAAAGAACTCTAAGCTTTATATATAACTCAATCTGGTGGCTGACACTCATTTATGATGTCACTGCATATGTTAAGGCATGTCAAGTTTGTGCACAGTCGAAAACCCCCAGAGAATTGCCAGCCTGCCTTCTACAACCACTGCCTATCCCTGAGAGACCCTGGTCCCTCAACTTCATCACCGATCTACCAAACTCCAATGGGTATACCACCATATTTGTTATCATTGATTGTTTTTCGAAGTCATGTTGATTAAAATTAAAATTTTACTAAACTGACGGTTATGTTTAGTGTTGGGGTTTGGGTGGATTTAATCAAATATTAATTCCATTTGACTGTATTAAATCATTTTCAACAAAAAGCAGCTCACTTTACAGTTCGCTATTTGGTGTCTTTTATTAAATATTCAGTGTTTTGTACCATCCATAACTATTCTCTTATGTGAATATTAGATACATTATCACGAGGTGGCACAGCACACGTCAAGCCATTATTGCACACAAAACATTAAAATTGTTCAAGACGTCAAAAACAGAACAGCCCAGACAGTCCAGAGAAATTAAAATATAATGAATGTGTCGATAAAGGCACAATATTCAACATTTTTTAATAAAGCTTGTGCCACTGATAAAATTGCAGCTCAGCATGAGTTAGACCCATATCCTTATTGCATATGAATCTGCTTTTAATTCAAAATGCTGTCATTGTCTAGCTGCTGCTTAACACAGCGGTAAAGCTGCCTTTACACAAAAACAAAGAATAGTTATTATCCAATACAGAAATATGAGTCTGAATATCCAAGGACACTTGATTGTCCTTTGAAATTAATCCACTGGCATATTAATCCTGTCCCTGGCAGAGCTAGTTCAAGAGGCAACTAGCTTAGCCATGCCAACATGGTCTCATTGATTGTTTTGTATCATGCATGCAAATTCATACAAATACATCTGATAAATTGTGTTATATTAAAATCATATATAAATTTGATATAAATATCATGTATATCATTTAACCAGACACTTACAATATATAGCCATATATACATGGATATATATATATATATATATGTATGTTGCATGACTGTAACACTGCATTGTAATGTGATTGGAAACCATAATGTCTGTACACTAAACAACATAATAAAGTCACTGAACCCCTAAAACTGTTTACTGTCATGTTGAAATGCATTAGCAAATAGGTGGACATAGACAGTGTCATAAGAATGGTAATGAATATAGAAAATTGACACTAATAGTTTGATCAAAATTTGATCGATAGCACAATATAACCACTTTTAGCAATTAAATATATTTACACAGTTCTGGCGCTATAACACTGGGCCAAAGAATGCATGGAAAATTATTTTTATTGCTATTTTCCCCTAATAGAGCCAAAATTTAATTTATGTAGCAAAAAATACATTATTGTCAAGGTTTGAGTTAAGGCCTTTGCACACCAAAAGTGAATCTCTGCCATATTTTTTCACTGCGATTAACATTTAGAATCAAAACAATTCCTAATGAGCCATTCTCACCTGGAGCAAACATTAGCACCGAATCACAAGCAACACTTTTTTTGTGAGCGTGTCATTTTTTTTAAATGCCCTGACCAATAAAACATGAACTCTGAATCATGTGTCAGGAGCTGCTGCAGTTAACAAAACCAGCGCAACTGGTGGCACAAAAGCACAGTAAGTTGTTTTGACCACCAACTTTAAACACTGAAGGAACTCCAGGAATGGGAGGCATGGTGGCTCAGTGGGTAGCACTGTTGCCTCACAGCAAGAAGTTTCCGGGTTAGAGTCCCGGCTCAACTGGGTCTTTCTGTGTGGAGTTTGCATGTTCTCCCTGTGTATGTGTGGGTTTCCTACAGTGCTCCAGTTTCCCCATAGTCCAAAAAGACATGCAGTGAGATATGCAAACATGTGCCCTTAATGTGGTTTGAATGTGAATATATATGTCTGATGATGGACTGGCCACCTGTCCAGGGTGCTTCCCTGCCTTTGGCCTGGGACCGCTGGGATAGGCTCCAGCACTACCATGACCCTGCATAGAACAAGTGGCAATGGATGGATGGAACTCAAGGAAGGAATCCTGATCCTGCTGTGAGATGGTGTAGTTAATTTGCACCAAATGCCTTAAAAACTGAAACATATTATTTTCTCAAATGGTTTCTCTTAACATGTAAATTATATTGCTGCATCACTGCCTTGCATACCTTTAAAAAACCTCTCTGATCTTACATGGATTTTCTTCATAATGTATTCCATATTGCTGCATTTTTGACTGCATATAATCTTACATGAGATCTCTTATATGTAATACAAAATACTGTATATTGCAGCATATTTTCTTTGCATTACCTTTCTTTAATAACTTCACAGATCTTAAGTGTTTTTCTTTGCCAGATATTAATAACTTTAATGCTGTGAATTATTCAAATGCCTTTGCACACCAAAAACGTGGTGATGTCTCAAGAAAATCGTTATGTCTGTGCAATTGATAGTAGTCGCTAACTGCTGTGCTGTCATTGGCAAGTATTAAAGTTTCTAATAATGGGTCAGACTGAAGATAGGATTGTTGGATTACATCTGTGTTGTATTGCATGCGTTATATAGACTCTTTGAGCATTTAAATGTTGTCATGTTTAATTAGTAACATGCTTTGAGCAAATGCAGATATAAATGCAATAAGATTCAATCAGTATAGTTCTAACTGACAACATTTGTTACAACATTCATTATACAGTATGTGTGCATTACGCAGTGATTATAAAAAAAAAATCTTAACATGAGTATAAAGAGAATGCTGGCAGTGGCATGTAATCAGCATTGTTCCAAATGATAACATGTTTAACCGTTAATATAAATGTTTACACTCAATTAATTCTAATCACCCCTGAGTCTGTGTTCACATGATAATACTGCCAGTCAACTTGTCCAGCAGGTGAACTGAAATGGTTTGTGAAAGTGTCTCAAATGTTTTCTTTCTCATTGAGCAAATCAACAACAAACACTTCATCACTGCTGCAGATTGTAGAGAAATCTGTTTTATTTTTTCGGTTTGCTTGTACTTCTTCAATGGAGATAAAAATGTTGCATATTAACATACAAATGAAAAGAGATTTACAATTAGAAAGTTAGTTCACAAATATATTGAATGAGATCCACAAATAAATGTAAGGAGTTTCACAAAAATGAAATTAATTCCCAATAAAAAGAATGAGAGTTACAAATTAATGTTAGGAGTTTCACAAAAATAAAGTGAATTCACAAATAAATAAAATGAGTTCTCTTTCATCATCTCATGTTTGAGATCCACCTATGGTAAGGGCATACGCACGTGACCTCTGCAGAAGCATCCAATTGCACCAAGTCTGGCTTGACAGACAGGAGTGAATGTCCAATGCCGCTCTAAGGCCCTGCCCTTACTTGAGGGCATAAAAGGACCTGTATGCACTAATTTCCTCAGTTGTCATTTGCTTCTCACGACCTCTATGTGGAATACTCACACCTCAACTGGTTTTCACATTTGACTCTCACTCAACAGTATGTGTAAGGACACATCCTTGGATCAGCCTTCACCAGGTGTGACTGCCAAAGGAGTTCTAGTCAGTTTGCTGTTCTATTCAGCCTGCAAACCAACCACACTTGCTAGCATTTGTATTTCTTACAGCTGCCCGCCTTTCCTCATTGCCATTTTCCCTGCATCTGGAGGTAACCACCTGTTATTCCTAGATTATTACTCAAGTGTTTTTTTTCTGGAATATGGCTCATCCCAAACCCTCCTCACCTGCTATGCTTGTAACCAGCAGTCTCGAGCATGCCCTGCCACCTGCAGAGTGCGTATTGCAGCAAGAGATTCCCATACTTTCTGCGTTGTGTGCGTGGGATTCAAACATGTGGAGGAGGCTCTCTCTTTCCCTGAAAATTTTAGCCATTGAATGTCTAGGATAAGAAAACTCCTGCACAGTAGCTTCTACCCAAGGCAGCCACTCGGATGGGGTAAATGTCAACGACATTGTAACTCTGGGAACCCCCCCAGACTTTGCCTTCTCTCAGTTGGGCTGACCAAACTGAGGCTTCTTTACTCAAAGAATCTTCCCACCCCAGTGTTTTTTCATTTGAGCATGAGTCTTCTGGCTCTGGAGATGATGGCGACGCTATGCTAGTATGCTCGGAGGACGAGAAGTCCAATCCCATCGGTTCAGGCTCAGCCAGTCAGTGGTGTTACCGCATGCCATCCTCCTCGAGGTCCGAGCAAGTGGCCGCTCAGCTCAACATCAAATGTCTGGCCCTACAATATGCCGCTGATCAGGAGAGGGATGTTTATGATCGAAAACTGTTGGGGCCACTGCTGGCTTGAGAAAGCAGCTCCTGCCCATCCTTCATATGTGCGCTAAGCTCATAAAGCACTACTGCAGAGATCCACTTGACATTAAGCACGGTCTCTCGGATTTGTAGGTGAAGGATATGTCCATGCATGGTATGGGTGAACCCCCCCACCATCGAACCATCAATAGCTAGACACCATAACCCCTCCCAAGAAGATTTGCTTGCCCTCCCTAAGCCCAACCTCCCTAACAAGATGGACAGCTTCTTTGCCTCCATTTTTCAAGGCTCATGAAGAGCCTCTGTCCTCGCCATTCCAGCTCCCAATGTTTCCTCCCTTCTTTCAACCTACCAGGCTGAACTCATGAAAGATATGGAAAAACATTTAGAGAAAGGCTCTCCTTCACCCATGTTGTTGAAGGAAATCATCACTGTCAATGACCACATTCTTTGTAATACCCATCAGGCTGTCCAAGACAGTCCATGCTACGGCTCTATCTGTAACGGGTGAACGCGCACAGTGGCTGAATCTCTCCAGTGTGCCCAACAGTGAGAAGAGACGCGTTGTGGGAGCCCCAGCAGAAACTGGAAAAGCTCTATTTGGTCCAGCTGTTGCCCTCATGCAGCAGTGCTACGATGACTAAAAGAAGGATAAAGCTTTTAACCCTCTAGGGTCGACGGATGCGCCGGCGCATCCTGCTGGATATTTTCGTCATTACAGCAGAAACAACTTAAAATACTCCATCATTTTTGGGTATACAGATAAGTGTAAGACATCATTAGAGACTATAAAGGGTCTACTTTTATTTGTGTACACTCATAATAAAAATGAGAAAATGTGCTTTTTTAAAATAAAGAAAATAAAAAGGGTGAGCTTTCAGCAGTCTCTGTGTTCACGAGCATATTTCAGAAACACGTCACTAAAATGAACTGAAACTCTGCGAATACTTATCACACAAACATGATACATATGTATAAAGAAAGCTTTAAATGTCTAATTTTAAATAAAACAATTCAAATTTAAAACAAATATTCTGCTGCAATTGCAATCTGTTTGAAACAAAGTGATGTACAGTTTTTACTGGTTCATCTAATTATATGTAATGTGATCCCACCCACCAGCAGAGCGCGTCATTCATATGCTAATGTGCTGAGACGATCAACGCAAATGTACACGCCCCCGACTGTGAGGTTGTAAACACATTTAATTCATTTTTCTGCGCGTTTGCAAAGATACACAGGCGATAAAGCTCCAGGAATGTATGGAAGAGTTAACATTTTCCTCAGAAGAAGAGCGGGACTCCGATGAACGTTTGTATTTTGAAGAGAGATTTGATCCAGCTGAGAATACAATTTCGGACGAGTAAGTCAATTTTCATTAGTTGACATGCTATTTTATATAAACTTGAACATATTTTACTAGTGGGAGTGTTTCTAGACTTGCCAGACAGGATTCAGGTTATTGAAATTTGAAATATGTCCTAATAAGCAAGTTTTAGTTACATTTAAATGCTGTTTCGGCTAAAGCAGGTATTTCAATTGTATGCTGTATAATATAAATATGATATGTAATATGATATATTTATATATATGTAATCTGAATGTTTAGATTATATTTTAACTAGAGGTTATGCTGCCTCATTATCATCAACAAAGCTTGTGCTTGCAAATATGTGTTCAGGTTAAATGGGTAAAATGCATTTTTAAATATGCCCATATATTAGAAAATCAGCATATTATTATGATTTCTGAAGGATCGTGTGACACTGAGGACTGCATTAATGATGCTAAAAATTATGCTTTGATCACAAATTGCATTTTACAATATATTTTAAATAGAAAAATGTTCTTTTAAATTGTAAAAAGAGTTCAGAATCTCAGTGTTGTTTCTGTATTTTGGATCAAATAAATCCAGTCTTGGTGAGCAGAAGAGACTTCTTTTAACGGTAGTGTAGGTCTAAAATTAAGTAAAGTCTTTATGTAAAGAAAATATATAGTCAGATTACTTCTTTTAACTTAAAACTTGATTTGGATCATTAAGTCTCCTCACATTCATTCTCTTTCTGTCACATTCCTCATTGATAGGCCCAGGGGAGTGGTCTTTTTTCTCTCAGGTGTGAATTGCAATCCATATTCATGATCATTCACGCCTCCTCGCATATTACCTTTCAACACTAAATTTAAAAGTTAAATTACTATATTTTTTTGTATGAATGTGTGATCAGGATGGTTTTCACATCATTTTGTAGCAAAAACTCTAGGCTACAAGATTCAGTTCTCAAAAGTCTTGTGGACAAATGTTTAGTATGTGTTATATGAACTTATTTCAGTGACTTAAAATTTTAGTTTTTTCAAAAACCACACATAAACGTTATTTTCTCAAAAATAGAAACATGTACATACATGTTGCTCACATATTATTGTAGCCCAGTTTGTGCTGAATACAGTGTTATCAGACTTTAGCCATTAATGTGTTTTTAAGCAACTGAAAAAAGCACAAATGTCAAGGCATGTCAAAACTTCTCCAGGGCCCAAAACACCCTCAGACCCCAGAGGGATAAATTGTTACTTCCTAGAAAATCTGTGCTCCACCAGGAGATCACTGTATGATATTCCCAGGCCCTGACTTCCCAGGCATTTTTAGGAAAATGATGCCCAACCTAAACACTGCAATATGTCAGCAGCCCAGTGCAAGACACACAACTAGTGCTCTTTAACCTCGCATATCTGAGTTTCAGATTAAGCTGAGCAAGAGCAATTTCACTCCATCCCAGAATGTATCTTTTCTGGGACTAGAGCTGAATTCAAATGTGATGCGCGCTCATCTGTCAGAGCGCATTCAATCTCTAAATAATTGTCTCTCACAGTTCAAAGAGAGAGTGAGTATGCAGTATCGTGTTTCCCTTAGACTACAGAGCCTTATGTCATCAGCCATCCAGGTTGTGCCCTTGGGACTTTTGAGAATGATAGATTTCATAAAATGGATTTTGTCTCTTCATCTAAGCCCTCTACTCGATCTCCGTCTAAACTTTACAGTGACCTGAGCTTGCACATCAGCATTGCGCCACTGGACGAGCACAGAGTTTTATGCACATGGGATGCCTCTAGGGGCAGTCATATTACTAAAAGTCATATCGACAGATGCTTCCCTGACCGCGTGGGGTGCCACCCATAAGGCAGGACAGTGAATGGGACGTGGCCGACCGAACTACACTCAGCTCACATGAATTATCTAGAGCTTCTCACTGTTTGGAAGGCTCTAAGACAGTATCTTCCCAGCCTTCAGGGGCATCATGTCCTGGTGCTCTGCGACAATACTAGACCCGTAGCGCACATCAATTGCCAAGGAGGGATGTGCTCCCCTCGTCTTTACTGCAAAATTTTGGTATGGGGCAGTCAGCACTTCCTGTCGTTACGGGCAACTCAAGGGGACCCTCTTTACGGTGACTGGCAACTCCACCCTCAAATAGTGTGCATGATATGGAAGAGGTTCAGTTGGCTTCTGCCGATCTCTTTGCCTTGCGTGAAATGCCCATTGTCCTACATTCTTCTCGTTAAAGGACACTCCCCTCGGTCTAGATGCATTGGCACAACCATGGCCCAATGTGCTGCTCTATGCCTTTCACTTAGCTTGATTTTTCAAACTCTAGCTAGAGTGAAGGAGCAGATCTTGACACTTATTCTCATAGCGTCCAGATGGCGGAGATGATTCCTATCCTTTATGCCCAGCCGTGGCCACTCCCGTTGGGCATGAACCTGTTGTCTCAGGTGACTGGAGAAATATACCACCTACCCCCAGACATGGTGGAACTATGAGCCTGGTCTGTGAGTGGTCCAACCTGAACAGATTGAGGCTTCCCCCTGAGGTGGTCACCGCCATACAAAATGCCAGGGACTCGTCCACGAGGTCTTTGTATGACTGTAAGTGGTAAGTGCTTGAGAAATGGTGTATTACACATCATTTGGTGTCATATCAGTGTTCAGTCACTGACATACTATGCTTTCTACAAAACCTTCTGGACAAGGGAAAATCCTTTTCTTCCATCAGGGTTTACCTGGCAGCCATTTCTGCTTGCTATATTGACTTTAGTGATGCAACAGTGGGACAGTACCCTCTCATTTGTAGATGTATGAATGGTGCTTGCCATTCCATGCCAGTTACTAGAAAGTTTGTTCTTGAGTGGGGCCTCTACATGGTGTTTGAGGCTCTGTTACAGTAGCCTTTCGAGCCCTTGGAGAATATTTCTTTAAAGTCACTGTCTTATAAAACAGCTTTACTCCTGGTGCTGGCATCACCCAGGCTTGTCAGTTATCTGCATGCCTTATCTATTCATTCTTCTTGTATCAGATTTTCCCTGGGCATGGAGAAGGTTTAAGACCCAATCCAGCCTTTATGCATTAGTACTTCTCTAAATTCACAGGGGAGGTGTTAGAGCTCAGTGCTTTCCACCCACCTCCTTTCAACCTCTCTGGAACACGAGAGACTAAATGCTTTGTGTTTTGTGTGTGCGTTCCACATGTATTTGCGATTGAAAATATCAGAAAAAGCGACCAGCTCTTTGTCTCATGGGCTGCCCTCACAAGCACAACTCTGTCCAGCATTCATTTGTGAATTGCGCACTTTTATTTGTGGATCGCTTCCTGTGCATCTGCAGATCGCAACATGCATTTGTCGATTTTGAAACAAATCTAGCGTCAAGACGTGCACACAATTCTACAAATAGATGGATTCCACCCATCGTCTATTCAAGCCAATCAGATAATGGCCACATTACTTGGACCAACCGTAGCACATCCTATCTTCAACCAGTCACACTGCTTTTTACTATCAGGGCGGAACCAGAGTCACAGCACTCTCTTGAGCATGGACATACAGATAAGTTCCAATTTTCGTCGTTTATAAACGTGCAGTTTCTTGTTAAATATTGACAGCTGAAAATTACCAATTTGTAGAGTGCCCTGATCATTATCTTTATATCTAACCTGGCTGACCTTATGAGTCTGCCATTTTAATTTTAACCAAGTTTCTTGATGGAAATGTGTTGTCAAATCCTTTACTCTTAATGTTACATGGCAGATCCAAACAGAAACACTACTAGACACCACAAAAGATCAGTAGTACAGATAGTGTCTTTATAAAACATACATTTTATTAGATGATCTTAGGTGCACAAACCATAAATTAATACCCTATATTACACAGTGCACAAAATCTGCTATGCCAATAATTTGGTTTCACATTATGTTAATATATTTAATAAAAGCAGTTGTAAGGTAATATTTATTAGAATTCAGAATTTTAGCTCTTTTGTGGGAATGCATTAGGAGGTACTACTACGGGGTCCTTTCTAAAATACAGCATCATGTTCTGACATTGAAGATTGACTCTTTCAGATGTTTCCCCTGTGTACTGCCCATAATTTTTGAGCACTTGACTCACCTGCTGATTCATAACTCAAATACAGGACACCTTTTAAAATGTGTAATATGAGATTCTTAATTTTTCTTATATGTCAGATTTCTTTTAAGTTACAATGTCATGTCTTGAAATGAAAGTGCAATACAAAAATTAAATTAACTGTAACATTGTCTTTGGGATGACTTTCTTAAAAATGAAATTCTGTCTTTTACTCACCCTCATGTTTTTTTAAAACCTATACTATTTAGATTCTTCTGTGGAATATGAGAATACATTGTAAAATGTAGATGCTGCTAATGAGGCTGAAATGAAAGCAAGGCTGTCAGTCCCAATTATTATTTCCTGACATCTTCTTTTGAGATCCTCCCTCAGAAGAAAATCAGTTGTTTGGGTTTGGAACAACATGAATATAAGTATAAAAGATGAATCATCTCATCTGACAAAATATTACAAGAATGAGAGGGTGCTGGTTAGGAGAGTTCACATATGGTTTGAGGCTTTAAGGATGCAGAGGGAGAGTCAAAAACGAGGGTATGGAGTAGGTCAGCAAACCTGGGTGATCACCTGGAATTTCAGACACTTATCACTGCTACAGAGCACTTCAGCAGGTCAGCAATCCCCTGCTACTCAAGCCACTCCATTTTAAACATTAGTTCAATAGTTAGATGGATGGTCCATTTTTTGTATCCAGGCAAACAATGTTAAGCAGTAGTTAGTACCCTTTTTTAGTCCTCTTTGTTCTTTTTTCACTCCAATGACACTCCTGATATCACAAGTACTCTGGACAAACTTTCTACAAGCACTAACTCTGTTCTCCCCACAATTGTCTCATATTTCTGTCCCCACCTGGTACACTCAAATGAGCAGCCATTTTATACTCTCAGGTTTGGGATTGGTGGCAGATCCTTAATGTAACAGTTGAGTAATCTGTTGGCTAAAAGGTATGATTTTTTGGCTATATATTACAGGTTGTCATGCATGTTACTACAAATGGCAATCATTTTGAGTACATGTATTTACACACACAAACACTGGAGTTGAACATTACAGCTGGATTGCTTGCATTTTTCTCGAGTTTGTTGTACATGAACATCCTCATTGCTATGTCATGGTGTTGTATCAGTTGTCTGGGATGGATACTCCTATTCAGGGTAAGAGCATTTTTCACAAATGATTGGAAAAAATAACAGTTACACATTCAAAACAAGTCCATTTCTGTGTAGAAAAGTGTTATGTTACACAAGCAAGATTGGGCCATAGAGATTTGTGATGTCTTGCCACCAGAAGCAGAAAAGTCGCACAACTGTTTCCATCTTTTTGTGATGTGGAGCAGAGAGCACCAGTTCTCCTGTATCGCAACTCTTTTATTATTATTATTATTATTGTAATGTCCTCCTGTATCTCACAGCCCATATAAGTAAAAAATACATTGTTTTACAGGGTTAACTACAAGGCAAGTGTCGGTGACAGTGAAAGCTTGCAGGTCCCCAACCCTCTTGATGGAAGCGAGTGCAATCAGTAGGGCCGTCTTCAAGGAGAGGGCTTTGAACTCGACTGATTCTAGCGGCTCAAAGGGGGGTCTCTGAAGGCCTGTAAGGACCACAGAGAGATCCCATGAGGGGAACAGGCAAGGCTTGGGAGGAACCTGATAATCAGATTATGCTTCCCTAGGGACTTAATGTCCACTGCGTCATGGTGAGCCGAAATGGCAGCTACATAAACCTTCAAGGTGGAGAGGGACAGCCTCCCCTCCAACCTCTCCTGCAGAAAGGAGAGCACTGACCCGACTACGCATCTCTGGGGTCTTCAGATCGGGAATAACACCAATTCGTGAACAAGCGCCACTTCAGGGCGTAAAGCTGCCTGGTAGAAGGAGCTCTGGCTTGGTTGATCATGTCTACGACAGCAGGTCCATACTTGTGCAGCCCCCGAGGCCAGCTGTGTGCCAGCGTGTCTATCTCAAGGGGAGCATCCCCTAGGCAGTAACAGAGCAAGCAGTGGGAGGTCTCTTGGGAAACGAACAGGTCTAACTGTGCTTTGCCGAACTGTTCCCAAATCAGCTGGACCGCCTGGGGGTGGAGCCTCAACTCTCCGCTGAGCGTGCCCTGTCGCGACAGTACGTCCGCTGCTATGTTGAGGTTGCCCAGGATATGAGTGGGCGCAACATCCTGAGACGCTGCTGGCTCCAAAGGAGGAGATGGCAGCCGAGTTTGACCTTGGTGATTTATATACGCTATCGTGGTGTGCTGTCTGAGCGAATCAAGACGTGCTTGCCCCGAAGTAGCTGGAGAAACCTCTGCCGGGCAAGGATTACAGCCAGAAACTCAAGGCAGTTGAAGTGCCAACCAAGCCGGGGCTCCGTTGCGTTCCCATTGCACATGGCACCCCAACCCTGTTTGGAGGCATCTGTGGTGACCAGAACACATTGAGACACCTGCTGTAGGGCTCTCCTGTACGCAGAAAACAGAGGTCTGTCCAGGGGTTGAAAGTCTGGCAGCAGGTAAGGGTGATGTGGCGCCATGCCAATCTCGGGATTGGAGTCTGAAGCCAGTGCTAAAGCAGTCAACCCCAGTGGCACGACCGCCACGGAGGATGCCATATGCCCCAGGAGCCTCTGGAATTGTTTTAGAGGAACCGCTGTGCCTGCCTTGAATAAGGTGAGGCATTTCAGCACTGACTGCGCACTCTCGTTGATGAGGCGCGCTGTCATTGAGACTGAGTCTAACTCAGTCTAGAGATGCTCTGAACTGGGGCGAGCTTGCTCTTTTCCCAGTTGACCTGAAACCCTAGACGGCTGAGGTGCCTGAGCACCTGGTCCCTGTGGACGCACAGTGACTCTCGAGAGTGCTAGGGCTAGGATGAGCCAGTCGTCAAGGTAATTGAGTATGCTGATGCCCACTTCCCTTAGCAGGGCAAGGGCTGCCTTTGTGATCTTCTTGAAGAAGCGAGGGGACAGGGACATGCCGAAGGGGAGGACCTTGTACTGGTAAGCCTGACTGTTGTACACAAATTTTAAGAAGGGTCGGTGTCGAGGCAAGACGGAGACATGGAAGTACGTGTCCTTCAGGTCTACTGCTGTGAACCAATCTTGATGCCAGATGCAAGTTAGAATGTGTCTTTCCGTGAGCATTTTGAACGGGAGTTTGTGCAAGGCCCGGTTGAAAAGTCACAAGTCCAAGATCGGTTGTAAGCCGCCACCTTTCTTTTCTCGCTGTAGAAAACCTTCTTCATCTCGACTGGAGGGACAGGCTCTATTGCGTCTTTGAGTAAAAAGGTTGTGATCTCCGCACATAGGGTGTTGGCATCTTCACCGTGCACCGAGGTAAAGTGGACGGGTCGTAGCAAACTGAATCACATAGCCAAGTCGGATGGTCCTGGCCAGCCAGCACGATGGGTTGGGAAGTGAAAGTCACATGCCCAAGCTCCGTGCGGGGGGCACTAGGGGGACGATCACTTTTGACGAACCTGGCGAGGCCTCGCAGCGGGGCGGAGCAGGTAGTGTCGTGTCGAGAGGCAAAAGTGCATCCCGAGGCTTTGGTGCTGAGAGAAGTCTATAAGCACTTACCTTGCTCCGCTCTCCCGGTAGGGGGCGGGTTAGTGACTGAGGAGGAGGTCCCGTGTAGAGTGTCTAATTATCAAGACACTCTACAAATGGGCAATTTTGAGCTGTTGACATGTTTAGAACTGAGAGAAAATTATATGGACATTAAGTCACAGTATTCCTCTGATGACGTCCGTTTCCGTAAATGTTTGCAGCCTTGGAGCTTATCTGTATGTAATTGATTCCATGCTCATGAGAGCGCTGTGACTCTAGCCCCACCCAGATTGTAAAACAAAGCATGATTGGTTGAAGATAGAACATGCTACGACTGGTACGAGTAATGTGGCCATTATCTGATTGGCTTGAGTAGACGATGTATGGAGTCCACCTATTTGTAGATTTGTGTGCATGTCTTGATGCTAGATTTGTTTCAAAATCAACAAATGCGTGTAGCAATCCGCAAATGCACAGGAAGCGATCCATAAATAAATAAATGTGCACGATTCACAAATGAATGCTGTGCAGAGTTGTGTTTGTGAGTAAAAAATATATTTGTAAATAATTGTATTTCTTTGTGATTTCACTTAATATTTGTGAAACTCCTTACATTTATTTGTGGCCCAACTTACTGTTTGTGAATCTTTTTTAATTTGTATGTTAACATGCAACAATTATATCTATATATTCTCCATCTCATCTGTCATAGCCAATTGACTCACCTGAATCCAGAATACACTCAAACAGTTGCATACTGGACCTAGACACCCAGAGACGGGCCAGTCTTAACCATCTGTTTAATTAAATGCCAGCTCTTTCATATATGTGTAAAGAAACAGAGATATGCCCAAATTCAACAAAGCAAAAGTGAATTGTTCCAGTTACATAAATATGGAATCAATGAAAGGGGTGACAAGAATTTATGCTCTGTTACTGCAAAATGTAATTAGATTTGAATGAATGTGGCAACAAAAAATGGATGAAGCAAAAAATATGCATAGTATCGATTCTCTGCCTTTTTGAGCCGAGATAAAGAAAATGAGCTTTACCTATTCCTTTAAGCGGATTGAGAGAAATCACCAGTATTTTCTTTTCACTCAGATGTAAGTCTTATTATCGGATCTGTGTTTCTCTGCCTCTGCTCAAAGTCTTTGCTCTGTGAATGTGGTAGACTGATTAGAGGTCTGCTTCTGAGTTTAAGCCTGTTTTATGCAGGAATCTGGAATTACCACACGTGTTGCTCGGCTGCTACCTCACAGTTGCAAACAACACAGGCCCATCACTTGGCAATAAAAGATGGCTATGTATGCTGAGTCAGAAATATGGAAAAAAAAACACATATTCAAAGATAAAGTCTAGAATGTGATATTGTACTTGAGGTTTTGAGATGAAAGCCCAAAATTTCTTTCACAATCTAAATAGCAACATGATCACATGAGAATTCAGCATGTTGTTTCCGAGAGTTCTAGTACCATTGGATCAGCCAAATCATGCCGGCTCACCGAAAAGTGGCATCTCCTATCAGACATTATTACATCGCCCCCAACATGTTTACCTTCCCCCGTGGCGCAACACAAAGTACTCGCTTTCACATAATCACTGATAAGCGCGATTCAGGGTTTGCATTTTTTCCCTCTATCATTATATTTTTACACCACTGATGTTTAGGTTTGAGTTAGGAGGTACACAGTTTATAAAATATGCATTCCTTGTTACTGTATTACAGCATGTACGGCTTAAAACGACTCACTTCACAACTCGCTTTTCTATTCTATTCTGTCTATTCTGTGGACATTTCACCTGGAATATGGAACTCACACGGGCCCATATGCCCAACAACACTTACCATTTTGACCACTGGGGGCAGTGTTTAGAAATTCAGTAAGCACAGACCAATTTCAGAAGAAAAGTCTTCTACTGTTTCTGATTTCACAGTAAGATCAGCCTGCTAAAAAGACCACTTACTGAAACTAAGCTGCAAAAAAAAAAAAAAACGGAGTAAAATGTGGGAAAGTCTGTAAAACCATTTCTCTCTTTGTCTCATCCATTTAAAAAATATATTTTTATCTTAGAGTTATGCCCTCCCCTCTTTGGAATTCCTCAACCTTTCTCTAAAGAATAGTGTACCATTAAAAAAAGCAAATATTTATAAATATAAATACTTTCCAATTGCTTAATTGCTAAAATTGTATAAGGTCATTAGTGACCTGAGATATGTAATTTTGTTGCAATATATACTGGCGCTTCTATAAATCATACTTTTTTATTTCATATCTACGTATATATGTTTTTTATCACAGGATATATATTTATTTGGTTATAACAAGACACGAGCACTCTACTGATCTAAATGACTTTTGTATAATGTCCATTTTCTGCGCAATAATGGTGCATTATGTTGGGTTGAACGATAGACCTGTCCTACAGTAATATTGCAATATTAAAACTTCAAAAGACTGCCGGTGCCACAGTATTTTTTTTTTAAATGGTAGTACCGTTAATACTGTAGTACCATAAGTTATGTTGTATTTGTGGTAGTAAATATTATTTTTGCTAAAACCTTCAGACCTATGTCTGCGATAACATTAAACACATAACATTCGAGTGGTGTCCCGTTCACGCAGTGCCCTTTAAGAACGCAAAATGCTGTTTAGAATTTGCCCCTTATATGGAATTGTTTATTTTTCAATCAGTGGTTTTCCCATGCATCAAACACACGTCTGAATCACAGCGTCTGAATTTGGTGGTAGTGTCTCCTAATGGATAATATGGATTTAAGCAAAACTTCTGAGAGTGAGAAGCTTTTTACACAACACAATTCACATAGCGAGATTTTGAATTATTTGGGTTTTGACTGATGAGACTGGGAAAACCCATCTGTGGTGAATGCCTAGACAGATTTCAAGCCAAAGGGGGAAACAACAGCAACCTTATTAAACACCTTCAGACACATCACTCTCAGAATACACATGGGTATTAATAGTAATGCCACTTCATTTAACCTTAAATGTTTATCTTTTTTTTTCCACTTACAAATGCATGGTGGCAGTAACTTTGCAAAGTTCACACTTATGATTAGATCACATCCCTGAACCGATTCATTAAACCGATGTGTGTGTAATCTGCATTCGCTCTGCTGTTTACCAGGAGATAGGGGATGAAGTGGTTATAATAATGAAACAACTGCTCAAAACAGTCTTTTCAACGTAACAGTATATTTATTGTTATGTTACCAACATTCAAATAATCACAGCAATAATGGAATAAAAGTTTAAAGGCATTGCCGTTTGAACTGGCTGTTTTGATGGAGCTAAATATTATTTAAATTTTTTATATCAAATTAAGAATGTATTAGGAAACAAGTTACTTCATTTGAGCCTTCTCCCTGTTCATCCATCAGTTAATTTATCCACTTCCGGAGCAACAAGTGGACTTTCTAAGAACCACCTTTGCTATGAAAAACTGTTTTGAGAATGAATACACTATCGTGTGGTTTTGTGATACTTTAGCTGGTATTGTATTGTAACGTATGATTATGGTATTGGGACAACCCTAGTGTACATTTACATGCTGGTTTTTACTCAAAGTGGCACTGTTGTTAATTGAATTGGTGGCAATGTGGAAGTATAGCAAGTACAATGCATGAACAGTATGACATGGTTATTGACATTTGGATATATAACTGCAATTATGTAAGTTGTTTGTCTACAGTTGTATTTAGACTCAATAAGTGCCTAACAAAATACATAGCTTATGTGTTATGTGTAGCTCAATGTGTTTGACAGCCAGTTGAGTCTCATAAAATTTCACTGTGAAAGTAATGAATCCAATTCTATCATTTGTTGCATAATCTTTTTGATATATGAAAAATAAAACAGAATATATTATACTATATTATTTTCTAATTGTCTTGCAAATTCTTTAAAATGTTTCTACTATCTGGGCATTTTGTAGTGCCGGGTCGTATAGCAGCAAAACATGGCGTATTTAAAATAATATTTCACCCAAAATTAAAATTATGACATAAATTACTCACTCTCATGTCATTCCAAATTCATATGGCTTTGCTTCTCATACAGAACATGTGTTTGTATGGGAACTTGCGTTGAATTAAGTGCATAGCACACAACACACAAGCCACTGGGCATGAGCTTCTCTAATAGCACTCACGAACGTGCAATTACATCAAGATTTTCACTGCAAAAATTGCTTACATTTCATAAACCTATTGTATGCCTTCTGAAGACTTGGAATCTGAGGCACAAGCTGCATATTTTGGGTCCTTTTTTAAGCTTTACACTGAGGCACTATCCACTGCCATTGTATTGAATATATGGCCTGGGATTCAATTAATTAAATCAATTTATTTATAGAGCACAATTTAAAACAACAAATATTGACCAATGTGCTGTACAATCAAGCAGAAAAACACACAGGATAAAAAATAAAATAAAACACATCTTCTAATGTTGGTTAAAAGCCAGATTGGCGAAGTATTTTTACAGTCTGTCTCCATATATCCCAAGGACTCTTATTTTGAAGTATTGCCCCAGACTACATTTCACATTGTGCACTGCCTTCATCACTTCCATCTGTTTCTTATTATCCTCACCTGTCCTTCATTCAATCATCTGCCTTTATTTGTATAAATACCCTCCTGTTTTGTTCATTTCCTGTCAGTTCTTGTATTGCAATGTTGTGTTTGATATCTTCCACTCCAGCGTCACATTAAATACCTTGTTACTCCTGCGACTCCTCTCTTTCTCTCCCTGTTACACAATGTTACTGACTGAACAAGATGGAAATACCCGGATGGCGTCAGGCTCCTCGAGCAAGGGGACCGTACAGTTGAGGATCACGTCAACAATGCCTGATGCCTCTGCTGCTAATAATTTAAAAAGCAATAATTTATGCTCAATTCTAGATAGAACAGGAAGCCAATGAAGAGATCATAAGATTGGAGTAATATGATCATGCTTACGAGCAGTCTTGCTGCAGCATTTTGGACCATTTGCAGTCTTGCAATAGCAGTTATCCAGTCGAGCAAAAATAAATGCATGCATGACCTTTTCAAAATCTTTAAATTACAAAAAAGACTTGACTTTAGATAAGTCTCAATTGAAAAAAGCTTTATTCATTGATACATCTCCATTTGTGTTCCACATAAGAAAGTCATACAAGCTTGGAACAACATGATGGTGGGCAATACTGAATGACAGCCTTTTCAATCATTGGTGAACTATTTCTTTAAATAGGGGTCAGAGAGTTATGTTTTGTGCAAAAATAAATATATAAATAACCTTGACTAACTGTATAAGTGCACTTTGGGGGTGGGGATTATTAAAAACAATGCTGAGATGATAAATGGTGACTTTATAGCATCCAACACAGTAGGAGTAGCACTATATATATATATATATATATATATATATATATATATATATATATATATATACTAGGGGTGTAATGGTTCTAGATAAAAAAACGAATCGTGCAGTTTGCGATTCGGGAAGCATAGGCACTGCGGTTAACCTCAAGTTTATTGACGCATGCGGAGCACAAGGTTTGTGAAGAAAATAAAGCATCAAATAAACGCAGAAAAAAAGGCCCTTTTTCAGGATACTTTATTTTAAAGATAATTTTTTTTACAAATTCAAATAACTTTACAGATTTTTAATTGTAAAGGGTTTAAACAAAGTTTTTCATGCTTGTTCAATGAACTATAAACAATTAATGAACAAGCACTGTGGAATGTTTTTTTTAAACAGCTTACAGACGGTAGGCAATAAAAGTCACAGTTATAAAAACTTAGGACACTAAAGAGACCTTTCTACTGAATTAAGATGCCCATGGTCCCTGCTCATCTACTTGAACATCTGCTTGAACATGACTTAGGCATGCTGCATGGAGGCATGAGGACTGCAGACCATTTTAAAAGTAAAGTTCCATTTATAGTGATGTACAGCTTCTGAATATTGAATAAATGTGCAGTAGAGTTTGAAATGAACTTTATGTTGATGCATGTAAAGTAATAGTGCAGGTGTTAAGTTAAAATGTTGATTTATAAATTAGAGAAAAGGGTTTTTTAGTTAAAGACCCAGTGAAAATAAACCATGATTTTACTATAGTAATGCTGTACTAACCATGACTGCTGTCACCATGATTTTATTTGCAGAAATCATGGTTTTGATATAATTAAGCATGGTTTTAGAACATTAATACTTTAGTTTCCATATAGTTACCAAGATTATACTATATATTGTAAACATTTGGTTTGGTTTCTATGTTTTTACTACATATACCATAGTTAAGCTATGGTTACTGTAAAACAATGATTTTTATCAAGGACAAACCTGTGGAAGTGTTTGTTACCAAATAGAGTATTCTTACTTTGGATTTGGCGGTAAATATTTTTTTTTCTGTACATTGCAAATACAGAACTGCACCAAACCCGTGACCCTAAAACCGTGATACAAACCGAACCAGGAGAAATCTTTACACCCCTAATAAATACAGTGCATTCAGAAAGAATTCAGACCCTTTCATTGTTTTCACATTTTTTATGTTGCAGCCTTATACTAAAATGCTTTAAGTTATTGTATTTTTTTTACATAAATCAATAGTCCACACCCCATTATGACAAAGCAAAAAAAAACAGATTTTTTTACAACTTTGCAAATTTATTCAAAATAAAAAAACTGAAATATCCCATTGACATAAATATTCAGACCCTTTGCTATGACAGTTGAAAGTTAGCTCAGGTGCATCCCATTCCTCTGGATCATCTTTGAGATGTTTCTACACTTTGAGTCCACTCCAAAAAAAGTTCTACTTTTTTTTGGAGTCCATCTGTGGCAAATTAAATTGATTGGATATGATTTGGAAAGGCACACTCCTGTCTAAATAAGATCTCACAGCTGAAAATGCATATCAGAGCAAAAACCAAGCCACAAGGTCAAAGGAACTTCCTTCAGAGCTCAAAGACAGTATTGTGTTGAGGCAAAGATCTGGGGACGGCTACAAAAAATGTTGGCTGCATTGAAGGATCCCAAGAGCACAGTGGCCTACATAATTCTTAAATGTAAGAAGTTTGGAACAACCAGGACTCTTCGTAGAGCTGGCTGCCTGGCAAAACTGAGCAATCGGGGGAAAAGGGTCATGGTAAGAGAGGTGACCATGAACCCAATGGTCACTCTGATTGAGCTCCAGAGATCACGTTTTGAGATGGGAGAAACTTGCAGAAGGACAACCATCACTGCAACACTCTGCCGATCTGGGATTTATGGCAGAGTGGGCAGACGAAAGCCTCTCCTCATATGATAGACACATGAAAGCCCACTTGGAATTTGCAAAAAAGCACCTATAGGACTCTCAGACTGTGAGAAACAAGATTCTCTTGTCTGATGAAACAAAGATTGAACTGTTCGGCCTCAATTCCAAGCATCATGTCTGGAGGAAGCCAGGCACCACATCACCTGCGCAATACAATCCCAAAGTTGAAGCATGTTGGTGGTAGCATGTTATCCTTAAAGAAAACCTGGCCCAGAGCTCTCAGGACCTCAGACTGGGCCGAAGGTTAAGCTTCCAACAGGACAACGACCCTAAGAACATAGCCAAGACAGCATAAGATTGGCTTCGTGACAACTCTGTGAATGTCCTTGAGTGGCTCAGCCAGAGCCTGGACTTGAACCCAATCAAACTTCTCTGGAGAGACCTGAAAATGTCTGTCCACTTATGGTCCCCATCCAACCTGACAGAGCTTGAGAGGATCTGCGGTAAATAATGGCTGAAAATCCCCAAATCCAGGTGTGTAAAGCTTGTTGCATCGTACCCAAATAGAGTTGAAGCTGCAATGTGCTTATAATTGTCTATTATATATATATATATATATATATATATATATATATATTCTATACTCAAAACTTTGAGAAAAAGTTTTAAGTGCTAACCTCCATGAGTTGCACTTCCATGAATCTTTCATAAACAGATTAAATGCCTGCCCAATTACAAATTCAATCTATATCCATCATACTGACAGTGTTCATCTGAGTAGTGTTTGGCTATGATTAACCCTTCACCATTGCCAGCAAGCACCTGCCAGTGTTAATTGAGCCTGGTGCTACAAAAATGACAACGTTCTCACCTGAAATGGCTTTTTAAAGCTTGTTTGGTAGAGTGTGATATGTTACATTCATGGGCAATGGAGGAGTCAGGAGACAACAAAGCAGGTTCCAGGTTAGTCTCTTTTAATTGTTTGTTTTTAAGCACACAATTGATGGTTACAGTCGATAACATAAAATAACTTGTAAATAAATGAATGCACTCTCAAATAATGACTCTCTTAGTCTGGGCTGTTGTGCTTTCCAATCACTCTTTCTCCCACACTGATGCTCTGGCGTGCCTTTTCAGGTCTCCCTCCGCCACCACTATAAGTAGACAGGTGTTAGAGTACTCAAAACCCAGGTGACAAGCCTTACCGCTCTACCTCTCCCACAGACCGACACATGAAGTAAGTAACTTGTTCAAACTAAATCAGCTTTAATACTGAATAAGTGAAATATAATTTGACAGATTCCAAGACAAATACCTTGTATGTGTAAGCATTCCTGGCAATAAAGATAATTTTGATTCTGATAATATAAGTAGTAATAAGTAGACCAATAACTTTAGTGAAGATGCATATTGCGTGTCTAATTAAAGTTGTAATTTTTATATGCCACATTTCTCAGGCTTTAGAAGTGTGTTAAACATGTGGGGACCTGTTTTCTTCAACCTTATACATGTCTGACAAAATCACACAGGCTTAGGGCTGGACTGGGAAGAGAAATCGGGCTGGGATTTTACATGGCAACTGGCCCAAAAAATGTGTGTGGGGGTTGGGGCGCTGTCCTTTTCTGCATAACGCGGTGCCATTTTGTGGTCCCTTCTGCATAACATGGTGGCTCATTTTTGCCAATGGCCAGTCTGCCCCTGATTGGCCCCAAAATGCCCGGTATGCCAGATTACCAGTTCAGCCCTGCACAGGCCTATAAACCAAGTTAAAACTGGGTTTTCAATAGTTCTGAAAGAATATACATTTATTTCTTCACTATACTCTAAAACATAGTATCCCTTTATAATAACTTTTATTAACAAACTTTTTTATAAAAAGATCATTGTTTAAAAGATCATATAAACTGTTCATAAACACCATAAAAAATGTCATTGTCATTCTTTCACGCGCAAACATGCCTCCTTTATATTGAAATCAGGCTCTATATAACCTTGCATATATCTAAATGCACAGTATCGTCAAGTGCACTTTCGGCATGTTAAAGAGATCATTCAGATGTCTGGATCACAGTAGGGAAGTGACTCTGTGCAGTCCCAGCAGAGTGTGTCAGTTTGCGGTGGTCTGCTGCATCCTCCATTATATAGTGCTCAGAATTGGCCTGCAAGATCAGAAATGTGCATGCAAATTGCTTTCAGCAGCGATTTTGTTGGTGTTGCCTGATAATTCCTTTAGTGATTTGATGGCTAAACCAGCACAGACAGCTTGTGCAAATAACTAGCGCTTTTACTTGGTGCAATTAATTTTTTGTGAATTCCCCTTTTTGTCTTTACAACCAAATCCAAAATTTTACATCAATAATTCCTACCAGATAATATTGCCTGTTCAGTCTCCAAACATAGATTACAGGATATTTCACTTCACTACATCATAGGGAAGAGAATAATACATGAGCATGCCAGTAGATATCATACTACTTGCATCTGTAGTGGTTAAATCAGCAGATTCAAAGTGCTGAGGAGTGGCATACTTTAATCAATGTCATGCAATGGTAGCCTTATCTGTACAAGCAGATGCCTGTACTAGTTTTAATATATTTGCTTCCTTTCTTGTCGCATTAGCGTTAAAAAACAGCTGTTGTTGGCCACAAAGAAATGTCTCATTCCTTAATAACAACACAAGGCGGGATTTTAAAGCTTTGGTCGAGAACTGATAACCTCCCGCCTCGCTCAGAAGCCATTGTTCAAAGTCACAGCGAGCAGCTTGGGATGCTGATTCCACAGAAAACAACATTTAGAACTTACTTACTCTGCATGGAAGAGGATGGTAATGCACACAGTCAGGGGTATTGTTGACTGAGATTTTCACAAGTGTCATAGTTCATTTTCGCACATGATCTGTGGCATCTCGGTTGCTCTTATCAGTGGAAACAGATGGTGTAAGGGGACATCCCTTGCGTGAAATGGTGAGGTGGATGGAGTTCTTATTCAGATGGACTTAAAGGTATAGTTCAACAAAAGCTGAAAATTCAGAACAAAAAACATTGTTCAGAAATTTTAAAGAATCTTTACACAGCTGTTTTCCACATAAAGACAACACTAATCTTCCCCACTTATTGAAGTATATTAATTACAAATGTCTTTGAAAAATGCAATTTCATATAGTTGTACATTTGCTGAGAGTATTTCATTTGAACACATTTAGCTCAAAATGTCATAATTAAAAATAAAATAATAAATATTTATATTCCAAATTTCAGGTCTTCATAAATTAGGAAAACATTGACCTGATGATTGCCTCACTCAAATAATGTTCCACATTAAAACAGAAAATGAGACACAAAGTGGTGTGTCAAACTGAAGAAACTTTTTTTTTTTTTATATATAGTTTATTGTCAAGTTAGTTTCATTTATTTATCAAAACTGGCAAGTGTCCAGATCCGCTCCCTGTTGTGTTTGGTCTTCATCAACACACAATGGCACTATCTAGTGATGAAGAATAGTATCAGCAAATGCAGATTGTGAATCGGCACTCTACTGCTTTTTCAGCAATGCCAGTATGTACAAGGTTAAATTTAAAACAGAATTTTAACTACCGAAATTGAGGCGAATTTGCAAAGCAAAATATAATGAGATGAATATTGCCTGTTGAATAATGAAGAAGAAAAAATGAATTTTTTTGGAACTGAATTTCACAAGGCTAACATTTATTTGGAATCTATTATAATGAGATTTTGTGCAAATAGTTTTCAATATTTCAATATTCACAGCTTAAATTTAAAAACATATGAAACTGATTTTTTTTTTTTTTTTTTTAAATGCAAGCACTGTTAATGCAATATGTATATTTTCAATTAATTCAATTCATCCTTTTTAATATACTTCCATACCATCTGCAGAAGCTCTGAAATCACATTTGTGTTCACATTCAGATTCAAAAATGGTGTTTTGAATACACTGAATAGAGAAAGACATTTGTGGGAGCAGCAGCAGGGGTTTCAGTGAATTCCAAATTAACATTTGTTACCACATAGCTACAGTATCATATGGTTTCTGAAGTCTTGGAATATACTGTAGAGCTCAGCCGTTGGGACTGCTTTTTATGTGGGTTTTTATGTGGGGTGGGGTCCTTTTTGGAACTTGACAGACATGGTCACTATGAACTGCCTTTGTACTGAAAGAGCTGTTATTTTTTTTAAGTCCAGAACATTTGTATCATTAGATCTTAATGACACTGCTGCTTTGAGACAGACCCCTGCTGTAAGGTATATTGAATATCTAATTGAAATTCAGATACTTTGCTCACATGCGTATTCAAAGATAAATGATTTCCGCACTGATTGCCAGTCTACAGAACAGTTCCCTTGTGCCTTTTGTCATAATGAAAATGTTGGTGAACAACTGGTAGCTGACTACGACAAATGTAACAAAATCTCTACCTGACGGCGTAAAGGCGCTGTATTAATTTGTCTTCATCCATCTCTCTCAGACAGAGACAGTGAAGGTTAGAAGACTTCTCATGAGTACTTATTCATTCTCACACTATCTGCTCTTACAAACTCTTTCCTCAATAGATCACAACAGTAGGGTTCTGGAAGTAATATTCCCTTTTATATTCTTCAAAGAGACATTTTTAGCATAAATGTATGAACCTTTCAAGACCTACTATACCATGAGTTCTGAGGTTGTTAATCAATAGAAGCCACAAGTGTGATTTAAGCTAAAAATAAATAAATACAAAATGTTTAATAGGAAACATTTTGGTTAAACACTACTCATAATCCTGAAGAGAGTTGCATCAATCAGAAAATGCTGGAAATCACGACAAAACAACTAAACATTTAACACCAACTTGAAGAAGTCATTATCATAATTGAGTAATATAATTACTCAATGTAATCTGTCTCACAACACTAAAATTTCTTGTATGTTTGAATATTTTACAATAAACTTCAAACAGGGGGTCAGGAATAAGCTGGTTCGTGGATCCACATTAGCCCCTGCTGGTAGAGGAATGAACTGCAACATTCGATTGGAAAAAGCGTGTTCCCTAAGGGGAGCTCCTCGCAGGAGCGGCGATCTCTTACGCCCTATACAATCACGCCAATTTTATTGTCTGATGGTGCTCGGCATACCATCCTCGAGAATAAAAGCGTGAATCTGTCGCCATCTTGTCAGAATTTTCCTCTTCAGGGTCACAGTTCACATCATTGTGCTCTGAACGGCTGAATTTTCGCTTCGTCATTGATCCAGCACACTTTCACAGAGAGTGGATTGTTTTCAACTTCCTGTGGCGCTTCGATGTTCAAGCTACGCTGTGCTTCGCCGTTGAGTTCGCAGATCTCAGCGAGTTGATTATTACTGCTTCCTGTGTCTGAAGACAGTCAAGCCTTCGCTTCACCCTTGATATTACACTTCACCATTGAGTGGATTATTTCCACTCCCTGTTGTGCTCCGGCAGAATTCTTTGTATTCTTTTCATACTATATCAAATCAAATCCCTTTATTGTCACTAAACCATAGACATAAGTGCAACAGTGGGCGAAAATCTGGGGCGTGGTTCCAAGCAACATAGCACTATGACAATTACAATAAACATCTGATTTACACAACACAGTTTACACATCTGTTACACAACACAATATACACCTAATAATATACAATATACAGTGTACACCAAATAAGGAGCCTGTATACAATATAATAATAATAATAATAATAATAATAACAATACTAATATAAAATATACAGTATACACAAAATAAGAAGATGGTATACATCAACCTCAGCCATCTCAGGAAGAAGAGGTGCTGGTGAGCCTTCTTCACAACGGCCTCAGTGTGGATGGACCATGCAAGTTCCTCAGTGATGTCGACACCGACAATAAAACTCTCTCCACATTTGCCTCATTGATGGAGGGATGTGTTCTCTGTCTTTTCTCCTGATGTCCACCACAAGCTCCTTGGTCTTGCTGAAATTGGTAAATGGTCTGCAATTATATAGCTCTTTTTTAACCTTAGAGGTTAACAAAGTGCTTTACACTGTGTCCCAATCCCCCATTCACACACACACTCATACAACAATGATGGCAGAGCTGCCATGCAAGGCGCTAGCCAATTGAGGCAGAGGTTGTACTTCTGATACCAGCGTGTCAGAGTGTGCACCTCATCTCTGTAGGCTTTTCATCATTGTCATTGATCAGACCTACCACAGCAAACTTAATGATGGCATTAGAGCTTTGTGTTGCCATACAGTCATGTGTGTACAGGGAATACAGGAGTGGGCTGAGAACACGGCCCTGTGGGGCTCCAGTGTTTTGGGTCAGTGATGAGGAGATGTTGCTGCCCATTCTAACCACTTGGCATCTGCTTGACAGGAAGTCCAGCTCGTTGTCCAGAGACTGAACATTTGCCAGTAGAATACTGAGTAGTGGGGATCAATTTGCGTGACATCTTAGTCTGATGAGAACGCCGGCTCTCCTTCCCCTTTTCTGGCTTAGTTTCCATGGCCGGGCAGCCCAGACAAACGGCTCCGCTCTCATGTTTGTAAACAGTTGGTTGGCATTATGGTATTTAAAGTCTGTTTTTTAGTCTGATATTGCAGAACCAATGTCCAAAAGTGTTTGATTATCATAGACAATAAAGCAGACAAAATCCAAGTCAAAAAACATAAAAATTGTGGACAAAACAAACAAAAAACTGCAACAGTGGGTCGGAGCGCGCAATACAGCAGCCATTCTCTGCACCATATTGAGCATATTATATTTGTGTCGTGTTGTTGTAATTAAGAGTATTACTGTGTATACAAGCACTAAAAGAGCCGTTTGCTTAACAATATCTTAATAAATATGCCGTTTTACAAATGTTTTCCTCTAACATGAAAACTTAGCGATATATCTATAGTCTGATGGGCACAAGTGCTGTTTATGTAAGCATTGTTTGATGAGACCAATTTTCTCTGCTAATGCATGAAACATTAAGATGCTTTTCATCTTGACTTGCTTTTGTTCTGAAAGCCAAAGCTGCTACACTCTTCTCCCGCTACACTCCTCCTGTGGCACCTTAGGGACTGCACGAGGGAGCTAGGGCGTAGCTGTCATTTTAAAAGTGGGGGGGGGGGGGCAGTTGTTAGTAGGTGACTTGCACAGACAGTGCAGTATTAATATATTACAGTATAAATTAATATATAAGTATGATATAAGAATTATATTAATATATACGTATTATATACTTTTAATATGTATTATTTTAAAGATTCACATACTGCACATTAATTGGAATGTTTTGCAAAATTAGCTGCAAAAATAAAGGGAATCTTGTTGAGCACAAGCTGGTCCTGAATAAATTATTTAATTAATTACAATAATGACAATTGTGCATGTGCACAATTTAGGATTGAAATGTATACAAGTGGATTGAGTGTTTTGACTACATTCACCAAAATTTGTTCAGATCCATTTAATGATTCATACAGAGACCATTTCTGGTGATGCTAGAAGGTGACAAATGAGTGTCTTGTGTGAAATGTGTTAGTCACTGAATCAAAAATCAAAAGAAATATGTAATCCTTTAAAATGTGGATGTCTACATACCTACAAAGAGATTTTAGTAGAGGTTTTAAGCATTATAAGAACAAAGCAAATCTATAATTTTCCTACAGTTTGTGAGCTACTGAGTATGACTTTTATCAAATAATGCCGTTTCAATAACGTCTATACATTTTCATGAATAAAAAGCGTGTCTTCAAATCTATTCACTTCAGTAAAATACCTGTGTTCTAAGAACACAGATCTATCTTTTTTTCCTACAGTTTGTCGACTGCACATCAACATAGAGGTAAAAAATAGGAGATGATATTAAAAATAGCTTTACATATTTAACACAGATCTAGTAATCTGCTCAAATTCACAAAAACAAACGATCAAAATATTTTATCACAAAAATCATATAAAACCATGACTTAATGAAGACTCAGGTGCTGATATATACTCCACTTACAATGTGTGCTTAAAATAAGTTTTGTCCTTTTTTTCTGCAGTGCATTTCACATAATGCTGCCAATCAAGAACGATGTGCCGAAAAATAACTCTTGTTTGTGTGTTCCTCATCTCTAGATTATTAATTTAGATCAAAATCAATGTGATAAAAAAACATGGATAAATGAGCATTGTTGAAAGCATCTTTTTAGAAATAAATGGAGCCTCTGAGTAGACTGTCTGACTGATGGCCTATTACATAAGGGTTGTTTTGGCTCATGAAACTCACCTGTGATTGGCTGGATGGTCACTCAATCAGCCCAAAGTAACAAAACGCAAAGAATACTGCAGACAAATCCACCATTTGGACCTGATATGTGTAGCGACTTCAAGGTGGACACAGGGAAACCGATTCCTTCAACTCAGGTAAGTGAGCTTTTATTGGCTTTTTCAGGGGCACCACAACACGCCAGATTCACAATAAACTTCAGCTTCTCGCTAGACTTCAGCTTCACAATTAACTTTAGCTTTACAAAGGGCTTCCAGACCCTGACTCTATCTGGACTCTGCTGGCGGTGTGACTCTTTTTATGCCACTCTCCCCGTGCTCACTGTAATTAGAGACAGGTGTTAATCATAATTTAGCTCAGGTTTAAGTGCCCTTACTGCTTCTCTCTCTCCGGACGGGCACTTGACCACGCCCCGCTGCCACCAATATGGTTTTATCACCAAATTACCTTTTTAAAAAGTGCGGGGAAGGTGTCCCCAAATCCCCCTGCTACGCCCTTGCCCGTGAAGACAGTACAGAGCATGGAGATTTGAGGAGGATTTGTTGCCGGCTCGGCCTGCATGCTTCCTCTTCCATCGGCTTTGACCATTAAGTACAATCTCTGCGATTGTCTGGGTGAAGCCCACACTGGTGAAGCGCTCATTGAGAGTAACTGTGTTCCCTCAACCAGGGCCCAGCTCTCAGCACCAGCGTAGAGCTACCTGCAGGAAGTGGATGCCCCATATCTCACGAACCTGTTTGAGGACACAGTAAGCTCCCAAGCGTTCCTGAGATGGACCACCGAAGGGATGAGTGTTCGCACAGAATCTGGTAGCCAGACCACTACTTCCCCCGGTGGAAAATCCTTGTTTTCCTTATTTTCATTTGCCACACCCCCTTTGGGCTGCGGTACAAACATTGTCAATAAGAGAGCAATTTCCTCATTCCTAGGGTCACCTAGCCGGTGCTGACAAACGCCATTCTCACAGCACCCTGGCATCAAATTCTTGTAGACAAAGTGGCACTATGGACATAGAAACTTCACCTCCACACCCACAACTGTACAACATACACAACCCCGGCCGGCCACTTCTGACGAGTCCAGAGGACGCCTCACTAGGACCTCCTCCTCAGTCACTAACCCGCCCCCTGCCGGGTATGCAGATCAGATAATTGCTTTGAGTCTTTTCTCAGCACACATGCCTCAGGATGCAACTTTGCCTCCCAACGCAACACTACATGCTCCCCACCGCTGCGAAGCCCCACCAGGTACGTCAAAAGTGATCGTCCCCTTAGTGCCCCACGCGCAGAGCTTGGACACGTGGCTTGTGCTTTCCAACCCATTTCGCTGGCTGGCCGGGACCATCCGACTCGGTTACGCAATTCAGTTCACCAGGCGCCTGCCCCGTTTCAGCAGCATCCCCCCTTCAGTGAACAGCGAAAATGCCAGCACCCTGCGTGCGGAAATTGCTACCCTTTTACAAAAGGATGCAATAGAGCCTGTCCTTCCAGCCGAGATGGAGAAGGGTTTCTACAGCACTTACTTCATTGTACCCAAAAAAGGAGGTGGGTTGAGGCCAATGTTGAACCTGCGAGTTCTCAACCGGACTTTGCACAAACTCATTCATAGCAGTAGACCTGAGGGACGTGTACTACCACATCTTGATTTGCCCCGACACAGAACCTTTCTACAGTTCGCGTACAAGGGCCGGGCTTACCGATATAAGGTCCTCTCCTTCAGCATGTCCCCTCACGTCTTCATGAAGGTCGCAGAGGCTGCCCTTGCACCACTAAGGGAAGTGGGCATCCGCATACTCAACTACCTTGATGACTGGCTGATCTTAGCTCACTCTCGAGAGGCACTATGCGCTCACAGGGACCAGGTGCTCAGGCACCTCAGCCGTTTAGGGCTTCAGGTCAACTGTCAAGTCAAGTCAAGTGGTTTTTATTGTCGTTTCAACCATATACAGTTAGTATAGTACACAGTGAAATGAGACAACGTTCCTCCAGGAACATGGTGCTACATAAAACAACATAGGACAAACACAGAACCACATGAGACTACACAGACTAAATAAAAATACCTATATAAAATACCTATATAAAGTGCATGTGCAAAAACGTGTGCAAAAGTACGGGACAGTACAATACATTTCTAACAATGAACATTACAATTGGCACAGTGATAGACAGTGCAGCGCCGACCAGTATACAGTAGTGCAAAAAGATGACAGTTACTAAAAATGCCAAATGTAAACATAACATACTATGATATAGTGTTCTATGGACATGGCAGTTATTGAGGTAGCAGACAGTTATAAAGTGGCAGTTATTAGAGTGCAACTCAGGACACGTGTGTGTGTGTGTGTGTGTGTGTGTGTGTGTGTGTCAAACCAGTCTCTGAGTATTGAGGAGTCTGGTGGCTTGGGGGAAGAAGTTGTTACACAGTCTGGTCATGAGGGCCCAAATGCTTCGGTACCTCTTGCCAGACAGCAGGAGGGTAAAGAGTTTGTGGGAGGCATGTGCGGGGTCGTCCACAATGCCGGTTGCTTTGCGGATACAGTGTTTTATGTAAATGTCTTTGATGGAGGGAAGAGAGATCCCGATGATCTTCTCAGCTGTTCTCACTATCCTCTGCAGGGCTTTGCGGTCCGAAACGGTGCAAGTCCCAAACCAGGCAGTGATGCAGCTGCTCAGGATGCTCTCAATAGTCCCTCTATAGAACGTAGTGAGGATGGGGGGTGGGAGATGTGCTTTCCTCAGTATTCGAAGAACTGGGAAAAGTGCAAGCTCTCCTCGGTTCAGAGCATCTCTTTTCTCGGCACGGAGTTAGACTCAGTCTCAATGACAGCACGCCTCACAAACTAGCGTGCACAGTCAGTGCTGAATTGCCTTTCGTCATTTAAAATAGGCACCACAGTCCCTCTAAAACAGATCCAGAGGCTCCTGGGGCATATGGCATCCTCAGCCGTGGTCGCGTCGCTAGGGTTGATGAATATTAGAGCGCTTCAGCACTGGCTTCAGACTCGAGTCACAAGATGGGCATGGCGCCATGGCACATATCGTGTGATCTTCACCCCCCTCTGCCATCAGTTATTCAACCCTCGGACAGACCTCTGTATTCTGCGGACAGGAGTCCCCCTATATCAGGTGTCCAGACACATCGTGGTCAACACAGATGCCTCCAAACAGGGTTGGGGTGCCATGTGCAATGGGCACGCATCCACTGGTTCCTGGACAGGTCCGCGGCTACGTTGGCACATCAACTGCCTAGAGATGCTGGCTGTATTTCTTGCCCTGTGGAGGTTTCACCCACTGATCTGAGGCAAGCACATCTTGATCCATTCAGACAGCACCATGACGGTAGCATACATAAATCGACAAAGCGGCATGCACTCTTGTTACATGTCACAACACGCCCGCCATCTCCTCCTTTGGAGTCAGCGACTGAGGTCGCTGCATGCCACTCATATCCCGGGCAGCCTCAACAAGGCAGCGGACACGCCGTCATGACAGGCTTCACTCAGCGGAGAGTGGAGGCTCCGCCCCCAGGTGGTTCAGCTGATTTGGGACCATTATGGCAAAGCAAAGGTAGACCTGTTTGCTTCCCAAGACAAGTCCCATTGCCCACTCTGATACACCCTCAAGTCGGAGGCTCCTCTCAGGGGCTGCGTAAGTACGCATTTACCCCAGTGAGACTACTTGCACAGGTGCTGTGCAATGTCAGGGAAGACGAGGAACAAGTCACTCTAGTAGCGCCTTACTGGCCGACTCGGACTTCATTCTCGAATGTTATGCTCCTCGCGACAGCAACTCCCTGACAAATTCCCCTGAGGAAAGACCTTCTTTCTCAGGCACTGGGCACCCTCTGGCATCTGCGCCCAGACCTCTGGAACCTCCATGTCTGGCCCCTGGATGTGATGCAGATGATATATGTGGTCTACTACCAGCTGTCATAGACACGATCAACCAAGACAGAGCTCCCTCTACCAGGCAGCTTTACACCATAAAGTGCCGCCTGTTCGCAAATTGGTGTTCTTCCCGTTCTGAAGACCCACAGACATGTGCAGTTGGGTCAGTGCTCTCATTCCTGCAAGAAGAGCTGAAGGGGCAGCTCTCCCCCTCCAACTTGAATGTGAGTTTAGCAGCTATAGCGACTTCTACTGTGCTATATGCCCAAGGTTCCTACGACCCCTTTCAGGGACCAGGTAGTGAGGAGGAGGTAGACCCAGCCTGTGTCCGGTACATGCTTTGTGTACCTATTTGGACCGCACACAGAGCTTTTGATGCTCTGAACAGCACTTTGTTTACTTAGGTGGACAGCGGAAAGGGAACGCTGCCTCCAAACAGAGGCTTGCCCACTGGGATGCCAACACCATCGCATTGACCTATCGGACACAGGCCGTGCCCACCCCCTTGCGGGTTCGAGCATACTCTACAAGGAGTGCGGCATCCTCGTGGGCACTTGCCAACGGCACCTCCCTAGCAGACATATGTAGAGCAGCGGGCTGGGCAACACCCAATACCTTTGCGAGATTCTACAATCTCCTGGTTGAGTCTGTCTCGTCCCGTGTTTTGTCAGGTCCAAGCATGTAGAACTCGGTAACACAGAACAGCTGACCGGGTGTACCGCTTGCGCATAGTGCCTTTCCCTTCCACTTAGGCAAACAAGTGCGCTTTTACTCCCAGATGAGCCCTTGATGGAGGGAACGTGACATTGTGACCCCCTTGCCACAACACTGTACCAAGCCACTGTAATGGCCAAACCTTATTCTCGGCTCCTCAGTGCAGAACCTGACTGAACAGATGCACGATTCCCGCCTTTATCGAGGCTCTCGAAAGAAGCCCCTAGTGTCACTACAATCAACACAAGGTCTCGTTCCCTCTACCAGGTAACGGCGGTTACAATAGTAACCCAGACGGTTCATTCTATTATCAAGACACATTAAAGTACATCTATTTTCAGTGACAGACTGTTTTTGTAGCTGATTTTCAAAGTGTCAAAAGGACTTCTATTTTCCTGTCTGTTGCCATTGATGAGTGGTCATGTGACAGCCAATCCCAGAAATAAGCACCCAAGTGCAAAGATGTCAGCCTCCAGATCATATCTTTCTGTGAAACCCCTCTTCTAGAAATTAACGTGAATGCTAACAGATGCTGTGGCCTTCTCCAGGTATTTTAGAGCTCCTTAAATTTTAATATTATATCAAATACTCCTGATGTAACAATGTGCTGACACTGGCAATGACGAAGACGTGAAGATAATTAATGTTTAAACTAATTAACTATATTGTTTATTTTTAATATGTTATATTTTTATATTTATTATTCTATTATTATTATAACATTTTATACACTGTCCCAACTTTTTGGGACCTTTTTTTTGTCATGTAGATGCGTTTTCTGAAAATGTATTACAGAGACAAAAAATAATTCAGACTTTGATTATATAATTAAAATGCATGGGGGATATGTATACGGCAAAATCCAATAGTATCTGCAGTATCGCACTGCCAAGTTCTCAGAGTAGCTGAAGTAGTATAAAAAAAAGCACAGAAGAAAGAGACAAGCAAGGAAAGAGATTATTTTTAGATAAATATAATTATTATTAATTAATATTATTAAGTGCAATTAGCATGGATTGGTGAAGTTTTCATGTAAGGGATGTGTTTTCAGTTGGTTTTTGAATGCACTGGTGTAGTCCTACCAAAAGGGGGGAGGGTTCTGTTACTATAGATTGTACTTTACTGTTACTGTAGACTGCATAATCTGCATATAGAGAGCGGCGGAACTGCAAATCTGTACATATCGTAAGTGGTTCATTCCTACAATTCGGTGACATTACGGCTTTGACATTTTTACAAGTTTCTTCATGTTTTATCATTACAGGTACATATTAAAGATTGTATTAGTCATACTGGTAAAGCTATATTACTTATAAAGTCAGATGTCCATCCAGTTAAATGGGCAGCATCAGGGTGGACAATAACAGGGTGGACATTCAATGGATTAATTAACCACAACATACTCTGTGATTGATATCTAGGAAATACATTTTTAAACTAAAATGTACGATTTTATTTCTTTTAATATAAATACTGTATATTGAAATTTGAAATTATATTAATTTCCCATATATTTTCCCATAACAGGGTGGACAGGTTATACTTGACCACATATGACAAACACCACAAAATAAAGGAAAACATAAATAAAACAAGAGTTATAAACTTGCAGAATGGGTGATTCTGCACACCTCCAGTGTGTGTGTGACGTCATTTCCTAACATATATCTTCAATGAAAAGTAATGGTATCATGACATAACAGGGTGCGCAATAAATCAAGAAACACACAAAACACCTCCACTATCAGTGATAAAATGACACTTTTACCACAAAAAATACATGATAGTGAGAGAATGTTATGACAGTAAAAGAGACGTTCCATTTCTGTCACTCACTCGACGTTATGTCGAAACAAAATGCCATATGGCTGGGGGAGGGGGGTTGGGGGGTGTATTTAGTATGGGAGCCAGCCACGGCATTATCTCCCTAAGTTTTTCTCTCCACAGAATATTACATTCGGCTGGGGCCTTTAAATGTTCATAAAATGCACCGGGGAAGGCGTTCTTTTCACTTCCTATTCTTTCAGGGGGAAAAGACCCCAAGGAGACCACACCCTGCCCTGAAGGGGATGGTAAAAAGTGGTGAATACGTCACATGGGCCTGAGGCTGCACATGGAAGAGGCGTGGCGGTAGGCCCTGCCATTCGTAGGGGAGGAGATCTACAAATGCAGTGACTGGGGCAGAGAGTCCTCTGCCAAGGGAGACGTGGGTCTACCGAAAGAGTACCACGGAAGATACATCACAGGAGGTTACCGGAGTAACCGAGACCTGTGGTGCTCTTACCCCAGTACAGGGCACGTTAGCACACGTACTGGGTCCGACTACAAATTCCTCTGCTGAATTCGTGAACCAGAGGGCTAGGAGGAAGGACATCCAGGTTTCACAGATCACGCATGGGAGAGATGAGTGCACGGCTTCACCTCGTGGAGGGGAAAGACGATATATACAAGCGGTACACCCGGCCAACTGCCCTGTGTAAAGAAACTTACTTGTTTGATGAAACCGACTCAACCCGGAGATTGTAAAGTCTTGCAAAGATATTGGGTGTTGCCCAGCCCAATGCTCTACAGATGTCTGCTAGAGAGGTGCCATTGGCCAGAGCCCACAAGGATGCCACACTCCAAGGGGGCAGGCATGGACTGGGTCTGGTAGGCCAAAGCGATGGCATCCACGATCCAGTGGGCAAGCGTCTGTTTGGAGACAGTGTTCCCTTTCCGCTGTCCACCAAAGCAGACAAAAAGATGCTGAGAGCTTTTAAAGCTCTGCATGCGATCCAAGTAAATGCGAAAAGCATGCACAGGACACAGCAACGATAAGGATTGGTCTGCCTCCTCCGGGGGCATTGCTTGCAGGCTCACCACCTGATCCCTAAAAGGGGTTGTGGGAACCTTGGCCCAGTCAGGGTCTCAGTATCACGTGAGAGTCTTCTGGACTGAACTCTAAGCACTCTTCGCTGACAGAATGCTTGCAGGTCCCTGACCCTCTTGATAGAAGTGAGCGCAGTCAGGAGGGCGATCTTTACTGAGATGGCCTTTAACTCGACAGACACTAGGGGCTCAAACGGGGCTCTCCAAAGGCCTAAAAGGACCATGGAGAGGTCCCATGAGTGAAAGAGGTGCGGCCTAGGAGGGTTCAACCTCCTGTCACCTCTCAGGAACCTGATGATTAGGTTGTGCTTACCGAGAGACTTACCTTCAACCACGTCGTGGTATGGGAGTACACCACTTAGCGAAGATACACCACTTCAGGGAATACAGCTGCCTTGTAGAAGGAGCTCTGGCCTGAGTGATCATGTTAACCATTGTGGTGGTTGACCAGTTAGGTCTTCTGCATCCTGTCCAGGGACAAGACATGGAGATTCAAGAGGTCCGGGCGTGGGTGCCAGAGGGTGCCCCATCCCTGACAAAGAAGGTCCTGCCTCAGGAGAATTTGCCAGGGAGGTGCTGTCACGAGGAGTGTGAGGTCCGAGAACCAGGTCTGGGCCAATATGGAGCCACGAGAATGACCTGCTTCTCATCCTCCCTGACTTTGCACAGAACCTGTGCAAGTAGGCTCACTAGGGGGAGCGCATATTTGCGCAGCCCCCGGGGCCAGCTGTGTGCTAGTGCAGCTGTACTGAGGGGAGCTCCCATCAGGACATACCAGAGCGGACAGTGGGAGGATTCCCTGGAGGTGAACAGGTCTACCTGTGCCTTGCTGAAACGACTCTAAATCAGCTGGACCACCTGGGGGTGGAGTCTCCACTCTCCCCTAAGCGTCACCTTCCATGACAGAGCATCTGTTTTGATGTTGAGGTTGCCAGGGATATGAGTGGCCTGCAGCGACCTGAGTCACCACTGACTCCAGAGTAGGAGGTGATGGGCAAGTTGCGACATGCTATGAAAACATAAAACGCCTTGGCGGTTTAAATAAGCCACTGTTGTCATGTTATCCATCCAGTACAACACATGCTAGCCCTGAATAAATGGCAATAGCCTCCGCAGGGTGAGCTGTACAGCCAGCAACTCGAGGCAGTTGATGTGCCAATGCAGGTGAGGACCTGTCAAGGAGCCAGCGGGTGCGTGCCCATTGCACACGGCACCCCAGCCTGTCTTGGAAGCATCCGTCGTAACCACGAAGCGCCTGGACACTTGCTGTATGGGGACTACAGCCCGCAAGAATGCAAGGTCTATCCAAGGGCTGAAAAGGTGGTGACAGGTGGGCATGAGAGCCACGAGATGTGTGCCGTGGCGCCATGCATACCTCGGGACTCGTTTCTGGAGCCAGTGCTGTAGCGGTCTCATATGCATCAACCCAAGCATTGTGACCGCCGCCGAGGATGCAAAATTGCCCAGGAGCCTCTGAAAGTACTTCAGTGGGACTGACGTTTCCTGCCTGGATAAGTACAGGCAGTTCAGCACCAACTGCATGTGGTAGACTATGAGGCATGCTATCATTGACACAGAGTCTAACTCCATGCTGAGAAAAGAGATGCTCAGAACTGGGGAGAGCATGCTCTTTTCCCAGTTGACCCGAAGCCCTAAACAGCTAAGGTGTGTGAGCACCAGGTCTATGTGTGCACACAGTGCACTATAATCAGCCAGTCGTCGAGGTAGTAGAGTATGCGAACACCCTCTTCTCCTAATGGGGCAAGGGCTGCCACTGCGCAGGGCACCTGGCAAATTGAATCGCATAGCCGAGTCGGATGGTTCTGGCCAACCAGCGCGACGGGTTTGAAAATAATAACCACATGTCCAATACCCAAGGGGCACTAACACGTGTTAAGGAACCATGCCTTATCTGCATCCCTCATCTAGACAAGGTTCAGACACAGGTGGCGCTCCTCGACCTCAAGTGTGGACATCATCTGCCTGAGTGCACAACCTGTGACCTTAGTCGCATGGAGGGCAAGGTTGGTCGCCGAGCGCAACTCTTGAAGTACACTGGGATCAGAACTACCTTTGTGCAGCTCTTCCAAAGCCTTGGCCTGATGGACTTGTAAGAGGGTCATGGCATGCAGGGCAGAGGGGACCTGACAGGCAACGCTGTAGGCTTTGGTCACCAGAGACAACGTCATCCTACAGTCTCGGGAAGGGAGTGTTGGGCGACTCTGCCAGTTGAGCACAGGTGTGCCACGATCACATTATCCACCTGGGGTATCGTGGCATAACCCACGGCCACCCCACCGTCGATGGTAGTGAAAGCAGACGAGCTGAAGGATCAGGTTCAGGCAGTGAAAGGTTCCTTTCACGATCGTGTCAGCTCGTCGTGCACCTCTGAGAAGAAGGGGACTGGAGAGGACGTGGCCACGAGTGGTGTGCCGATCCTAGAAACCAGTTGCCAAGCCATGAGTGCTCAGGGATGGGTGGAGGGTTCCACTCAAGCTCAAAACTCGCAGCGACACTGGCATGCATGGTGGTCAACTCAGCATCGGCCTCAGACTGAGCTGCCACACCCAAAGGCAGCAGCCCGGTCGAGTCCTCTGTGTCCGACATCACCAAGGCATTCTCAATCGACATCTCATCTGACTCTCGAGCTCCGAAGGAGATATTAGGCTGGCACTGAGGCGAGCTGCCTGTCTCATCCCAGAACTAGATGGGAACAAATGAGCATACCGGGGAGTGGGTGGTCTATGGGGGATTACCTGATGGAACCGTACACATTGAAGCCCCCAAATCGCCTTCAGCGTCAACCAGGGTGGCCTCATACCTGTAAGTAGAAGGACCGGCGGGGGGGACAGCTGAAGAGGCTTTCTCTCGTAAGATGAAATCGCGATTGCAACGTTGTCATGGTCATGTTCTCGCAATGAGTACAGCACACATCTGAAGAGGTGAATTGAATAGTAGTACTCAGCTTGCTGATATACAACCACTCGGCTCAGAAGAAGAAATATGAATGAATCCGCATTCCAACTCCCTTTTATACCCATATGTTGGGGGAGTGGCATGCAAATCCTACTCGCCAATTTGGACTCAAGATGGTGCTGAGTATGACTGCTGCGCTGCGAGCTCTGACACAACACTGCAGTTTATTGTTTATTTTTATTTTGTCTTGGATGTTGTCTGCCTTATTGTATATGACAAATGCTTTTGGACATTGGTTCTGCAATTACACACTGAAAACCGGACTTCAAATTCCTCAATGCCGACCCGCTGAAGGAAAAGGGGAAAAAGAGCTAATGTTCTCATCAGAGTCAACCCCCACTACCCAGTATTCTACTTGCAAACGTTCAATCTCTGGACAACAAGCTCTGCGAGCTGAGAGCGAGGATCTCTTTCCAAGGAGAGACGAGGGACTGCTGCATTATCTGCCTTACAGAAACTTGGATGCCTGCGGAGATTCCAGTCTCAGCCATCGAACCTGCGGGGTTCTCCGTGCACAGAGTGGACAGAGCGAAAGACCTCTCAGGTAAAAGCAGAGGTGGTGGTGTATGTTTTATGATCAACAAATCATGGTGGGATCAGAGAAATGTACATTTAATCAAGACTTTCTGCTCTCCTGATCTGGAATTTCTCATGCTTCTGTGTCGACCATTCTGGCTACTGAGGGAATTCACAGTGGTCATTATCACAGCTGTGTACCCCCCCCCCCCCCCCCCCCCCACAAGCCGACACAGACCGGGCACTCAAGGATCTGTATGGGAGTATAAGTGAGCAGGAAACCACGCACCCTAAGGCCACGTTCATTGTTAACGGGGACTTTAACAAAGCCAATTTTAAAACAATCGCAACAAAATACCACCAACACATCAGCTTCATGACTGTGTGGCAACACATATCTCCAATGCCATCATTAAGTTTGCTGACGATACGATGGTGGTAGGTCTGATCAATGACAATGATGAAACAGCCTACAGAGAGGAGGTGCACACTCTGACACGCTGGTGTCAGGAGCACAACCTCTCCTTCAACGTCAGCAAGACCAAGGAACTTGTAGTGGACTTCAGGAGGAAAGACAGAGTACACAGCCCCATCACCATTAATGGAGCACCGGTGGAGAGAGTCAGCAGCTTCAAGTTCCTCGTGTCCACATCACTGAGGAACTCAAATGGTCCGTCCACACTGAGGCCATTGTGAAGAAGGCTCACCAGCGCCTCTTCTTCCTGAGATGGCTGAGGAAGTTTGGAATGAACCACCACATCCTCACACGGTTCTACACCAACACTGTAGAGAGCATCCTGACTGGCTGCATCACCGCCTGGTACAGCAATAGCACCACCCACAACTGCAAAGGGTGGTGCGAACTGCCAGACACATCATCAGAGGTCAGCTTCCCTCCCTCCAGGACAACTATACTAGGCGGTGTGTGAAAAAAGCTCGGAGGATCATCAGAGATTCCAGCCACCCGAGCCATGGGCTGCTGTCACTGCTACCATCAGGCAGGTGGTATCGCAGCATCAGGACCCACACCAGCCAACTACATGACAGCTTCTTTCCCCAAGCAATAAGAATTTTGAACACTTGATCTCTCACGATCAATATACATCAGCACTGCACTTTATTTATCTTATTATCTCACACTGGACTGTCATAATTATATTCTCCACAATACAACTACTGTATGTATTTTTTATATACTTTTTATTTTGTATTTTTATTGTATGTGCATTCTTTATTGTGTGTATTGTTTACTGTACATTGTATATTATTATTGTGTTGTGTAAATATGTGTACATTTGATATGTAAATTGTGTTGTGTAAATGTGTTGTTTATTGTAAACTGGTATATGTTGCTTGGAACTGCACACAAGACTTTCACCCACTGTTGCACTTGTGTATATGGTCATGTGACAATAAAGTGATTTGATTAGAATTATCATTGGCCTTGTCTCAAACTGAAGGTGTCTGGGGCTCTCAAGATCGACTCCTACTATCACTACATCGACACAATGTTGAGTGAGTGACAGAAGGGGAGCTCTTTAACTGTATGTGGGGAAAAATAGAAATTCAATGATTTAGCTTTTATTTTTGTAAAATATGTTTGACGTGCAGATTTTGGGACATGACAAAATGACACAATGCAATAAAAAAGGATTTAAAAGATTTTAACTTTTAAGCCCACAGAAGTGTGTAACATTACAAAAAGTCTTTATTCTTTTTAACAAGTCTATCAAAATTGTCATCGTGTGAAATTAAACAATATAAATACCACACACACTTGTGTTGAGGAATTAATTAACACAGAATTGTAGGAACGAACCATATTTACAGGCGTGCCAGATGCTGCTTTACATTGAAAAACAGCTCCGACGGATGCAAAAACGCAGTGAAAACGTCCCCTACTAAACTTAAATGAAAAAGGCTTTAATACAACAACAAGGAAGAGAAAAAGGGAGATAAAAGGTTTAACATGAAAATAGTGCATTTCTCCTTAGATTAGTGTCATTGTTTTGGCAGTAAACAGTGCTTAGCATTAGTGAAATGTAAGGAAATCACATTAAGTGTTTTAACTACACCTGTACTACCATATTTTATTTTGAATTAATGCAGTAATGCAGTTTTTCTTACCTCTCTCTCTACCAGAACAAGCTCTGACATATGCAATAAAATGTAATGGCATGTCATGAATAGGTGTGTTTACTGGAGTTTTAAATCCCAATGGTAGGAAACAATTAACATGGACTAGAATGCAATATGATTTAGACAAAATGATTGTGCTTCTGACAGAAAATATGTGCTGATTTTCACTGATCATCCGTTTAAAGCAACAGTCGATATCTCCCACAACTCATGGGAAAAGTGTGTTTCAGGTCAGTTTCTCTTGATTTGTGAAACATTCTCATCAGTTTGGGTGTGTGACATTAAAATATGGGACAAACGGGATAGCGTATGGATTTCATACGAACACAATTTTTCCATTAATTATGGGACGATTCCTTATTTTACTGGACGTTTGGCATATTTAGCTAATTAATTTTACCTGATACTACTTCAGCGTGAGGGTGACTCTCCACTCACTGTCATAAATTCCCTCAGTCGATGGCAGCGACTATGGTTGTCAGGGGTGGGGAATGGCAGAATTCAAGTGATAATGCACAAATTACAACAAAGAATCACCAGTGTCACAAAACAGCATCCAATACAGTTAAAGGGAAATTAAATGTAAATTATGGACTTCTGAAACAGCAAAACAAGTGGGTATACAGAGGGTATACACAAATATTGAATTAGAAGTCGTTATATGCAAACAGCCATGGTAAAAGAGTAGGCATATGGCGTATACGTGTGTATGGCCCCAACTACACTGCTTGAATGTTGAGATGGTTTCAGCAGATCTTGTGGATGTTGGAAGCTCATTCTACCACAGAGGAACAGATATGTAATGGAGAATTGAGTCCAATTGTGAAATGGACTTTGTGCCTCTTTGGGATATGAAAACAGGTTCCGCTCATTCATTGACCACAGAGAGTGAGAGTGGACATAGACCTGGAGGAGCGAACTGAAGTAAGATGGTGATGTTCCATTGGTTGTCCTGAAGGCCAGTCAAAGCCTTGAGTTTGATGCGAGCAGCTACAGGAAGCCAGTGGAGTGATATCATGATGGGGCAGCTAATGAGATGTGGGCGGTAAGGTTTAGCTGGACATCAACCAAAACTCCCAGGTTCCAGGCTGGTTTCATTCAAGGCTTCGAACTCCTCTAAGATCATATAAATATCCTATTAAGAAAATGAAGGGGAAAAATACTTCTGGAACTTCTTGCCCACTGAAAAAATGTAGTCACAGATGTGGTCAATTTTCAGTGCCTAGAAAATCAACAATACTACCCTTACAAACAATAAAAACCCCACGTGTTTTTGCATCCGTCTGAGTTTTGTGGGGTGTCAAAATGTGTGACCAAAAGGCTTAAATATATCTGTGGCAGCGGGGGCGTGGTCAAGCACCCGTCCGAAGGGAGAAAGCGGTAAGGGCGCTTGCACCTGAGCTAAATTATGTCTAACACCTGTCTCTAATTGCAGTGAGTACGGGGAGAGCGGCATAAAAGGGCCACAACATCGCCAGTGAAGAGCCGAGAGACACACGCCAGTCTAGTGTTGGCAACCCAGCAAGCTGTCCACACCACATTTTGTATCTTGTTCTTGTGTTCTGTTTAAAAATACCTTGCTGGTACATTAAAAGGCCCTTACCTGAGTCTAGAGAGAGAGCTGTCACCGTGTCCTTCTTTGAACCCTTGTTACACTGGTGCCGAAACCCGGGAAAATTCACCGAACATGGAAGGTCGTCCCATAGATTCCTCCCAGCTGGCCGAAGTCCTCCAGTCCCTCGCGGAATTGCATCAGAACCACCAACAGTCTCTGCTTGAGCTCTGAGAGGACCAAGACCGGCGCTTCTTTGAGATCATGCGGGCTCAAGCAGAGGACCGGCACATCATCCGGAGCCTGCTCAGCCAGGAGGTCGCTCCCGCCGCAGCCGCGACCCCGGACAATCGTTCTCCGTTGCCCCCGCCCACGTTACAGAAGATGGGGGCAACGGATGATCCGGAAGCATTTCTGGATCTGTTTGAACGGACTGCCGAAATTTGGGGTTGGTCACGCGATCAATGGGCAGCCCGCCTTGTTCCTCTTTTGTCCGGGGAAGCTCAACTCGCAGCTCAACAACTGCCCGCTACGAACCTCCTGGCCTACTCTGACTTAAGGAGAGCCATCATGCAACGGGTTGGTCGGAGTCCTGAGGAACATCGCCAACTTTTCCGAACCATGCAACTGGAGAAAGCCAACCGCCCGTTCGCGTTTGCCCAGCGGCTCCATGATGCCTGCAGGAAATGGCTGCTAGCGGGGGACCGCGATGTCGAGGGACTGATCGATCAGGTGGTACTGGAACAGTTCATCCAACGATTGCCCAAGAAAACGGCGGAGTGGGTCCAGTGCCACCACCCGGCGTCGCTGGAGGCGGCCGTTCAGCTCGCGGAGGACCACATGGCGGCGATCCCAAGGCTGGACGAGCCTTCTCTCTCTCTCTCTCCTCCCCCTCCCCCTGTGTTTTTTTCTACTTTCTCCCATCCCCCGCCCCCCTCTCGCTCTGTCTTCTCTCCAGGGTCCGTTCCTGCCCCCCGCAGGCGAGGAGTCTGGCAGAGACCTTCTACGGCAGCTCACTCCCCCTCCACAACATTTAACCGCTCTCCCCCTCAGGTGGGAGCGTCCGCCGACGCAGGTACGGGGGTGGCGCCTGGGCCGGCCTGTTGGAGGTGCGGGGACCCGAGTCACCTCCGCGATCAGTGTCCGATGATGGAGGTGGGGACGGTGGTTCGGGTCTCCGATCCCCAGCATGCTGCCCCCGATCGGGCTGGAGCGTACCGGATTCCGGTAAGAATCCAGGGGGGTACACACCAAGCTTTGCTGGATACCGGTTGTAATCAGACCACAATCCATCAACGCTTGGTTCAACCCGGGGCTTTGAGCACAGCTAAGCGGGTAAGGGTGAGGTGTGTGCATGGGGATGTTCACAACTATCCGTTGGTGACTGTGCTGATCAAATTTCAAGGGAAAAAACACAGAGTGGAGGCAGCGGTTAGTTCCCGCCTCACCCATCCTCTGATTTTGGGGACAGATTGGCCTGCGTTTAAGAATCTATTAGGGAATATTTGTGAGGATGGGTCCTGCACTAAAATGGGGAGGTGTGCGATGTGCGATGCTTTGGCAGGGAAGGCGGAGCCAGGTCCGTCCTCGGCTGCTCAAATCGAGATCACGAGGAGAGGGGCGAGGGTTTCGCCCCACCCCTTCGCAGGGAATTCCCTGACGAGGATTTCCCTTTGGAGCAGTCGCGCGACGAAACCCTTAAGCATGCCTTCGATCAGGTGAAAATGATCGATGGGCAGCGTCTTCGGCCAGACATCGCTCTCGCACATCCCTATTTTGCAATTATAAATGACCGACTGTATAGAGTGACGCAGGACACTCAGACCAAAGAAAATGTAACACAGCTTTTGATTCCACGGAGCCGCCGGGAAATGTTATTCCAGGCGGCTCATTATAATCCCATGGCAGGTCACCTAGGGGAAAGGAAAACACTTCTCCGTCTAATCGCCCGTTTTTATTGGCCAGGCATTAGCGGCGACGTCCGCAGGTGGTGTGCGGCGTGCCGCGAATGCCAGCTGGTAAACCCACCGGCCACCCCAAAAGCGCCATTGCGCCCTCTTCCCTTGATCGAGGTCCCCTTCGAAAGAATTGGAATGGACCTCGTCGGGCCATTAGAACGGACAGCACGCGGACATCGCTTTGTGTTAGTCCTAGTGGATTACGCAACGCGATATCCGGAAGCAGTTCCGTTAAGCAACATCTCAGCACGTAGTGTTGCTACGGCACTCTTCAAAATAATCTCCCGGGTGGGGATTCCAAAAGAAATCCTCACCGATCAAGGCACAACATTTATGTCACGTACACTTCGCGAACTCTACGATCTGTTGGGTATTAAATCGATTCGCACTAGCGTGTATCATCCGCAGACAGATGGCCTAGTGGAACGTTTTAACAAAACCCTCAAAAACATGATTCGTAAGTTCGTGCACGAGGATGCTAAAAATTGGGACAGATGGCTCGACCCCCTGTTGTTTGCAGTGCGAGAGGTCCCGCAAGCCTCAACCGGCTTCTCTCCGTTTGAGCTGTTATATGGGCGTCACCCATGTAGCATCTTAGATGTCTTACGGGAGGGATGGGAGGAAGGACCTTCGAATAGCAAAAACGAAATTCAATACTTTCTTGACCTCAGAGCAAAACTTCACGCTTTGGAAAATCTAACACAAAAAAATTTGCTCCGGGCCCAAGAACGTCAACGCCGGCTGTACGACAGGGGAGCACAGCTAAGGGAATTTGCACCGGGAGATAAAGTCCTTGTATTACTCCCCACATCGAGCTCCAAATTACTCGCCAAGTGGCAAGGGCCCTTCGAGGTCACACGACGAGTGGGGGATCTCGATTATGAGGTTAAACGAACCGATAGAGGGGACGCACGTCAAATTTACCACCTCAACCTCCTTAAATTATGGAGGGAGGCGGTCCCTGTATCGTTGGCCACGGTGATTCCAGAGAGGGCGGAGCTCGGACCGGAGGTAAATCCAAAACCTGATCTCAATGCCCCGGTCATTTGTGGAGACCACCTCTCCCCGTGCCAACGATCAGAGGTAGCCAGGTTGCAAAAGGAGTTTTCTGACGTGTTTGCTCCCCTACTGGGTCGCACGAACCTCATTGAACACCACATCGAGACCGAGCCAGGGGTAGTCATTCGTAGCCGCCCTTATCGTCTCCCCGAGCATAAAAAAAAAAATTGTTCGGGACGAATTGGATGCCATGCTTGATATGGGCGTAATAGAAGAGTCCTACAGTGACTGGTCTAGCCCGGTCGTTCTTGTTCCCAAGAGCGACGGGTCGGTGCGATTCTGTGTGGACTATAGAAAAGTCAACGCGGTGTCTAAATTTGACGCGTACCCAATGCCCCGGGTTGATGAACTGCTCGATCGGTTAGGTTCTGCTCGCTTTTATTCGACCCTAGATTTGACAAAGGGTTATTGGCAGATCCCCTTGACACCAATCTCCCGAGAAAAAACAGCCTTCACTACGCCGTTCGGATTACACCAATTCGTGACACTCCCGTTCGGTTTGTTCGGGGCCCCAGCCACGTTCCAGCGTCTGATGGACCGTGTCCTCCGCCCTCACTCCGCTTACGCCGCTGCCTACCTAGATGATATTATTATCTATAGTAATGACTGGCAGCGGCATATAAAACAGCTGAGGGCGGTCCTGAAGTCGCTGCGGCAGGCGGGGCTCACAGCAAACCCTAAGAAGTGCGCGATTGGGCGAGTGGAGGTGCGGTATCTGGGGTTCCACTTGGGTCATGGCCAGGTGCGTCCCCAAATTGATAAGACCGCGGCGATTGCGACTTGCCCTAGGCCCAAGACCAAAAAGGGGGTGAGGCAGTTCCTGGGGCTGGCTGGCTATTATAGGAGGTTCATCCCTAATTATTCGGACGTCACCAGTCCGCTGACTGACCTCACTAAAAAGCGGGCTCCAGATCCGGTCCAGTGGTCGGAGCAGTGCCAACAGGCGTTCACACGGGTTAAAGCCGTACTCTGTGGGGGGCCGCTTTTATATTCTCCTAATTTCTCTCTCCCTTTCCTATTACAGACGGACGCTTCAGACAGAGGGCTGGGGGCCGTACTCTCGCAGGTGGTGGAGGGGGAGGAGCGCCCCGTGCTGTACATCAGTAGAAAGTTCTCCTTAAGGGAGACTAAGTACAGCACCGTGGAGAAAGAATGTCTGGCTATCAAATGGGCGGTCCTCACGCTCCGCTACTACCTGCTGGGGTGGGCCTTCACTCTCTGCTCGGATCATGCCCCACTGCAGTGGCTCCACCGCATGAAGGATACTAACACCCGGATCACCCGTTGGTATCTGGCTCTCCAGCCTTTTAAGTTCGAGGTGGTCCACAGACCGGGGGTGCAGATGGCTGTCGCCGACTTCCTTTCCAGAAATGGGGGGGGAGTGGTAGGCGGGCCGGATGACGCCCCGGCCTGAGTCGGGCGGTGGGGGTATGTGGCAGCGGGGGCGTGGTCAAGCGCCCGTCCGAAGGAAGAAAGCGGTAAGGGTGCTTGCACCTGAGCTAAATTATGTCTAACACCTGTCTCTAATTGCAGTGAGTACGGGGAGAGCGGCATAAAAGGGCCACAACATCGCCAGTGAAGAGCCGAGAGACACACGCCAGTCTAGTGTTGGCAACCCAGCAAGCTGTCCACACCACATTTTGTATCTTGTTCTTGTGTTCTGTTTAAAAAATACCTTGCTGGTACATTAAAGGCCCTTACCTGAGTCTAGAGAGAGAGCTGTCACCGTGTCCTTCTTTGAACCCTTGTTACAATATCTTTCTCTAAAGCCTCATCCTGCTTCTCTCACTTTAAGAGGCAGTGTAGTGTATCACTCATTCCTGAAAGGCATCACTCTTGCTGTCTCCTGCCCACTTCACATATACAGAATAGATTGGTCAAGTCACGTGTCTGTTGCCACACAGCCACGGGCAGTCCATTTGACAGTCTCCACCCTACACATTCCTCAAAGTGGGACCTTTGAAGCCTCCGTCGCAAATTAAAGATTTACAGATATGGCACATGCCCTGTACCACCCCAGCCATACTCATAAGCCCATATCAGTCATTCGACTTCACAGAACTCTCAAAGTAAAAGCTTTCTAAGACAGAGGGGAGGAAAGAAAAATGAAAATTACCCAAAAAAAGAGCACTACAGTTGAAGGGCACTTTGTCCATACCTTGATTACAGACCATGTGTTGACTGCTGTGATGTTAGGGATTAACATAGAGGGTTTGCTGTGAAAATAAACATTCTATTCAAAGCTCAATTGTCACAAAGACACTTGCGTTAGCTCACAATAAAGAGACCTCATGGAGCACAGCATTTTTGGGGATAATGCAGCTCTTTTATATAAAATCACTTAGTTGATATACTTTTCCTCTAAAGCTAATGTTACTTGAATAACAGGTTTGAATAGCAAAGCCCAGGCTGCAGGATATTCAATAAGGCTGTTGTTGGATAAATAGTTATTGCTCTCAGCCAGTGTCAGGAATAGAGCATGCAACAGTTTTACTTTTTCAGCCGTCCTGCTTCTAGAAGTGTTTATACCATTCTTTTTTCTTTTTTTTTTCAAAGTACTTCATAAAATATTTTTTTCAGCAATGAACCAAACCAACCATCTCCGAGGTAAATTAAAACATTAAAAGCAAAAAAGCATTTGAAAATCAAAACTGTACAAAACAAAATAAAGGTACAAAACTGTGCATATAATGTTGTTAATGAGACAATGGACTTCAATACCATGAAGCATTCTGAATGATGTACTTGGAAAATAAAATGATGGAAAAAAAGTTAAAATATTGATTTAAGGTTTTGGTTATAAGAATACAATCAATATGTATTTCAAATTATTGCATAATATTCAGATATAATCAAAAATATGAGTCATGAAAGCAGGCGGTCACTACACAGAGCTCTTTATCCGCACTTTGTTTGCCGTGATTCTCTAATTGGTGGATCTTTCTCTGCTGGATCATGGAAAGTCTAGTTCTTTACAAAAAGTTCTGCTATTAAAAATTATTAAACAATAATAATAATAATAATAATAATAAATAATTTTAAATATTGTAGACTGATGACTTCAGTAGAAGAATATACCATTGATGGACAACCTCACGGTAGGTCTGTCTTTAAAGGTTTATAAGTTATCATTAAAAAAAAATGAAATGAATAATGAGATTTTGACTTCTGAAACTAGATGAAGTAAAAAGTTAAAAACAATGATTGTTGGTGTCCTTGCTGATGATATTTGTGTTCATCTTGGAATGAGGGCTGTCACATAGTTTAATCCACAGAATTTGATTGCTCAATATTTATTCAAAACAATTCAAAAAGGGAACAAAATAGCACGTTTGGATAATTTCTGTTTTTATATATATACAGGTGCTGGTCATATAATTAGAATATCGTCAAAAAGTTGATTTATTTCAGTAATTCCATTCAAAAAGTGAAACTTGTATATTATATTCATTCATTACACACAGACCGATATATTTCAAATGTTTATTTCATTTAATTGTGATGATTAAAACTGACAACTAATGAAAATCCCAAATTCAGTATCTCCGAAAATTAGAATATTACTTAAGACCAATACAAAAAAAGGATTTTTAGAAATGTTGGCCAACTGAAAAGTATGAACATGAAAAGTATGAGCATGTACAGCACTCAATACTTAGTTGGGGCTCCTTTTGCCTGAATTACTGCAGCAATGTGGCGTGGCATGGAGTCGATCAGTCTGTGGCACTGCTCAGGTGTTATGAGAGTCCAGGTTGCTCTGATAGTGTCCTTCAGCTCTTCTGGATTGTTGGGTCTGGCATATCGCATCTTCCTCTTCACAATACCCCATAGATTTTCTATAGGGTTAAGGTCAGGCGAGTTTGCTGGCCAATTAAGAACAGGGATACCAAGGCAAGGCAAGGCAAGTTTATTTATATAGCACATTTCATACACAATGGTAATTCAAAGTGCTTTACATAGTAGAAATTAAAAAGAAAAAAACAAGAATAATAAAATAAGAAGAATTAAAACAGTTTAGAATAAAAAAAAAATCTAATAAAACACAGTACAAACAGTCGGACACACAGTGGCACAGTGCTCATTCAGTAAATGCACAGCTAAACAGATGTGTTTTGAGTCTGGATTTGAATGTGACTACTGTAGGAGCACATCTGATCTCTTCTGGAACCTGGTTCCAGCTGCGGCTGGCATAATAGCTAAAAGCAGACTCTCCTTGCTTAGAGTGAACCCTTGGTATTTCTAGCTGATGTGATTCTAATGATCTGAGTGATCTGTTGGGTTTATATTCAGTGAGCATATCTGCAATATATTGAGGTCCTAGCCCATTGAGTGATTTATATACCAGTAATAATACTTTAAAATCAATCCTAAATGTAACTGGGAGCCAGTGTAAAGACCTGAGGACTGGTGTGATATGTTCATATTTTCTGGTTTTGCTCAGAATTCTGGCAGCAGCGTTCTGTATGAGCTGCAACTGTCTTATGGTCTTCTTGGGAAGGCCCGTGAGGAGTCCATTACAATAATCCACCCTGCTGGTGATGAAAGCATGCACAAGTTTCTCTAGGTCTTGACTGGAAACAAAGCATCTAATTCTTGCAATATTTTTCAGATGATAGTATGCTGATTTAGTTATTGCTTTGACATGACTACTGAAACTAAGGTCTGACTCTAGAGACACACCAAGATTCCTGACTTGATTTTTAGTTGTTTGACCCCTAGCGTCAAGGTATGCATTCACCTTGAGAACTTCATCTTTGTTTCCAAACGCAATGAATTCAGTCATTGCAATGACTACCATGCAATGACTACCATGGTCCTTAAACCAGGTACTGGTAGCTTTGGCACTGTGTGCATGTGCCAAGTCCTGTTGGAAAATGAAATCTGCATCTCCATAAAATTGGTCAGCAGCAAGAAGCATGAAGTGCTCTAAAACTTCCTGGTAGACGGCTGCGTTGACCTTGGACCTCAGAAAACACAGTGGACCAACACCAGCAGATGACATGGCACCCCAAACCATCACTGACTGTGGAAACTTTACACTGGACTTCAAGCAACGTGGATTCTGTGCCTCTCCTCTCTTCCTCCAGACTCTGGGACCTTGATTTCCAAAGGAAATGCAAAATTTACTTTCATCAGAGAACATAACTTTGGGCCACTCAGCAGCAGTCCAGTCCTTTTTGTCTTTAGCCCAGTCGAGACGCTTCTGACGCTGTGTCTTGTTCAAGAGTGGCTTGACACAAGGAATGCGACAGCTGAAACCCATGTCTTGCATACGTCTGTGCGTGGTGGTTCTTGAAGCACTGACTCCAGCTGCAGTCCACTCTTTGTGAATCTCCCCCACATTTTTTAATGGGTTTTGTTTCACAATCCTCTCCAGGGTGCGGTTATCCCTATTGCTTGTACACTTTTTTCTACCACATCTTTTTCTTCCCTTCGCCTCTCTATTAATGTGCTTGGACACAGAGCTCTGTGAACAGCCAGCCTCTTTAGCAATGAACTTTTGTGTCTTGCCCTCCTTGTGCAAGATGTCAATGGTCGTCTTTTGGACAGCTGTCAAGTCAGCAGTCTTCCCCATGATTGTGTAGCCTACAGAACTAGACTGAGAGACCATTTGAAGGCCTTTGAAGGTGTTTTGAGTTAATTAGATGATTAGAGTGTGGCACCAGGTGTCTTCAATATTGAACCTTTTCACAAGAGATAGTGATTTTGGGATTTTCATTAGTTGTCAGTTATAATCATCAAAATTAAAAGGAATGAACACTTGAAATATATCAGTCTGTGTGGAATGAATGTATACATTATACAAGTTTCACGTTTTGAATGGAATTACTGAAATAAATCAACTTTTTGATGATATTCTAATTATATGACCAGCACCTGTATATATATATATATATATATATTACACTTACTCATTCTTTATTTTATATATAAATATATATATATATATATATATATATATATATATATATATATATATATATAACATTCTTCTTCTTCTTCTTCTTCTTCTTATTATTATTATTATTATTATTATTTTTTACATTTTACAATAATAGTAAAGTAATAGTAAAATTGTTTTTAATTACATTTTAGTTTTATAATTAAATAAATTAATATAGTGGCACAATTATGTTTTTGTCTACAAAACTAATATCAAGCATTTAAGCATACGCCTTAAGATAAAAAAAAAATAATAAAAAATTTTAAGATCATGAGAAACATTTCAGTCAAGTGTTTCAAAACTTTTGACCGGTAGTGTATATACAATATATTTTATTTATTTAACTACCCAAACTCACATGACTTCCATAGACTTAACATTAGAAACAAGGAAAAGCTTTCTGATTATGTCTATAACATGTGTATAGCAACAGCTGCTAAGAAAGGATTGCTCAATAACAGGGCTTAATACAGGGCTCATTGAAGGGTTAATACAGCAAAAATATCCAAGAGGATATCACAGTGAAATTGTATGTCTAAATTATTCTTCAATAGTAGTCAATTTTACAGTGCAACTGAAGCCAAGTTTGACTTTTTAGTTGAAACCACCCATGGGAACAGCATTTATTTACATCTAGCTAGCCAAGTTTCAGGTATGTCTTTGAAGTTTACCTCTCTCATACTGACTCTCTGCGGTTCTAAACCTCAGGTGAAGCCTATTAGTTGTCACAGAGTATGTGGTCTTGCCATGAATGTTGCAGAGAGCAAAATTGGTTCTGCAGTGAGCAAACAGACAGAGTCTAAACTCAATGACAGTTGAACAGACCTGGTGAAAATGAAAAGAGAAAATCACATACAGGGTGTTATTTTTCCTGGCTGTGAACAGGAGAGCAGGGTGGGTGTCTGGGATCGATGACAGTCCCATGTGTTCACAAACAGAGGCAAATTGAGCTGTGCAGTAGTTAATTATATTTGAGGGGTTACTTAGTATACTGTGCACCCAACCAGTAATCTGACTAAACCATTTTGAAATAAAAATATTCTGTGGTAAATGAGAGGAAATTGCTCCAAAACAATGTTAGAATTGACTTCCAGAAAAAAAAAAAATCCTTTTGCAAAACAATGAGCCAATCAAGAATCTATTTAGAAGCACCATTTGAATTTGAAGGCAGGCAAAACTTAAGTTAACAGCTACACAGGCATTGATTAAACAGGGCTGGTGTTATTAAGAATCATGTCTTTTTTTATTCTTTTTTTTATCGAAAAAAGTAGATGCTGTTAAATTAAACATTGGTCTACGACAGGGGTCGGCAACCTATGGCACGTGTGGCAGCATTGGCACACGGAGTGGTAATCACTGGCACGCGCACAACGGCGAGAGGGGGTACACTATTTTATTTGTATAAATTCCACACCAGCATTCCAATCTACATCTTTATGTAATCCTTTCTCATGATCGCAGCGTGTTTTCATCACTTGAATGGGAGGCTAAACAAAAAGTAAAATGTGACGAGACTGCAGTATACAGATTTGTGTAGCACGTGCAAGCCATTCGCGCATCACAAGCCAGCAGCGCTTCACTTTCAGTTAACCGTGCATGTAAACGCGCACGCTTTAATTCAGTCAGGCTGCGTGGATGACAGCCTACATTCCATGTTTCATTTGTTTCTTTTTACATTTAAAACAACACTTGATGTAATAAGGAATACACCACTATTAATCCTTGAGATTTTCAACCCAGTATAGAGGTACATCCTCCTTAAACCATGGTCACACTCAAAACTACAGTAAACAAATAAAAGAGAAAACATAAACTCACATCATGGGTCTATTCAAAATCTAAAATAAACCTTAAACCTTAAAAATGTGTAGGGTTTGCAGGTGTGATTTACCGAAAAGGGCTAAATAGTTGATCGGCTTGTGATGTGCGAATGGCTTGCAAGCACAGCGTGAGTCTCATCACACTTTAAAAAGTTTTTAGCCTCCATTCAACTGATGAAAACATGCTGCGTGATCATGAGGAAGGATTACATCAAGATGTAGATTGGAATGCAGGTGTGAAAAACTTTACATAAATAAAATATCCTGCTCCTCTCTCGCTGATGCTTGCGTACTAGTGATTTCCCCTCTACGTGATTTTGAAAAAATATTCCACACAATTTTGTAATCAGTAAACAAATAAGCAAATTTGTAATAGCAAAGGAAAAGGAAAGGTTTTCTTTCTATAAAGCACTTACACAAGATTCTCTGAAAATTCACATGCAGGATCATGATTATATCATCATCATTGGGTTTTGCAAAAAAAATGTTACTCAAACTGTTATGCTGATAATATAATTTGCAATTAATAATATCATCAATATGAATCGTTGGGGGGGGGGGGGGGGGGGGGTTGAGGTACTTTGGCACAGTCATTGACCAGGAACATAGAAAATGGCACTCCATGTCAAAAAGGTTGCCGATCCCTGGTCTACACAGGTCAATTAAGTTTTTAAAGTTATTAAATAATACATAATAAATGCTATTCAAACAAACAATTACTTTAATACACCTCTACTCTAATGACCAATACATTAAAAAAAAATTACAAAATAATATTGTAAAGAAGTTCATGTTCACGGGCAATGAAGAGGTGACAAACCGGCTTGACATACATACTAACGGTTTAATGGAAAACTCAAAAGACAAACACATAGGACAACGGACATGTCCGTGAACGATCTCTCTCTCTCTTGCACGTCCTCCGCAATCGGCCTTTAACCCTCTCGGAGGCTTGATTAGCCTAACACGGGACCGGGCGTGTTGAGTCAAGACCCGGCCCCGCACTCCACCGTGCCACAAATATAAACAAAAGTCTCATTAAATCTGAAATTCTCGAAAAAACAAATGTTAATCCATACTCTCTACAATTCTAGTGGTTTAATCCATGTGTTCTGAAGTGACATGTTCGGTTTGGGGTGAGAAACAAATGTAAAGTTAAAAAGGAGTAACATTTTGGTCTGTTCTCACCCAAATCCGAGAGTATCGGTTCAGGATCATGGATTAAACCAATGGAGTCATATGGATTACTCTCATTCTGCCTTTATGTGCTTTTTGGAGCTTAAAAGTTTTGTTCACCATTCACTTGCATTGTATGGAAATACAGAGCTGAAATATTATTCAAAACATTTTCGTTTGTGATTCTCAGAAGAAAGAAAGTTCTATAAGTTTGAGACAGTATAAGGGTGAGTAAATGATGAGATTTTCACTAGTCAACTGCTCCTTTAAAATGCGATTAACCTTTCAAATGATTACACAGAAACAATGACTTCTATGGATCAAAATGAATTTCTCTGAGTCATATTTTTTTCTGAGACAGTAATAATCATAGTAATTATCATTAGTAGTAGTAGTAGTATTGTTGTTTTTGTTATATTGTCACCATTAAACTGCTAAGGCATAAATCGAGAACTTGATGGAATTAAAGCAACTTCATTACCGAACTGCAGGACGATCTCGAGAGATGTCACAGATCTGTGACTGTCCGAGGCCTGAGGTGTTCATTGTTTTCATCAAAGCTTTTGATAGTAGTAATCTGTTTCTGTTCCTGCAGTGGATTTTTAATTACTTATTAAGTGAATCACCATGATTTATTTGATGCTCTTTTCTACTGCTTTTGTTCTTCTATTATTCAAGAGCTTCCTAAAGAGAAAGTAGTTTCTGTTAAAATACTTCGGACATGTCACTTCACTGTCACCATTCTGGTCAGGAGAGAATGGTGACAGTGAAGTCATTGATCTTCAGAAATAATTTGTGATGTAAATGACTAATATCCTGTGTTGATGGTACAATGATTCCCAAGAACATGAATGAAGTTCATAATTAATATTGATGCATGGTCCTTTATTTTCAACTCAGTTGTGCAATGGTTAGACACTAAATCGCAGCCTTCATGGAAACAAATAAAACAAGAGATGTTTTCCCAATTCGTTGACAATTTGTTTATTTGCTGGTCTCTCTCATTAGAAGTGCTCCTTACACTATGGGTCCATACTGTCTTATACACTTCAAAATTTCAAGAAGATAGAAACTTCCTTAAGATTAAAAACGACATTGCATAAACATACAACAATTTGGCATAAATTAAATTTTTTTTCAGCTGTGTGACTTTTTATGTGGACCACATACTGTATGACTTAAAGGGTGTTACAACTTTAAATAATCATCACTCTCCTAATACTGTATTTGTATATTTCAAAACGCTTACAGTAACATGGTGTGCAAACCTTAAAATCAATTCACTGTAAAAAATTACTGTAAATTTACGGCCAAAGTCCTACAGCAATTTACTGTGATTCTTAAATACAGTAGTTTGCTGTTAAAAATTTTGCATTCTGGAAGATCAAGAACAGGCTCACTGTGAAGTGACTAGTTTTACAGTAAATAGGGGAAAATTAACATTTAAAATCGTGATATCATCTTGGTGAAAGCTATAGTGACATTTTGAAACACACACACACACACACACACATATATATATATATATATATATATATCATGATGCTTCTGACCAACTCCTCTGTTCTTTATCATCTCATATCAGCCTTCGCTTGTCTGTCTGAGAATTCAAATTTTTTTTTAAAATCAACCTTTGAAGCAATTTACATATTAAATGTACAGTTTTGCCAGGATTGAAAAGTGTATTTTTTATGCCAAAAACAAAAAAAAACAACAACAACCTGCACACAGTAAAATAAGAGCATAACACTGCATTTTTGGGTTATAATGGTGAAATATCTTTGAAATACCAAGCCTTTGCGCTTGAATGCGTATGCATGCTTTGGAAATGCATTGGGGCTGCAAAAATTAAAAACAAAAAACAAACAAAAAAACATGTACAAAAGTTTTTATTCAGACTTAATAGAAATCTTAGTTTAATTGGTGTTGTAGTTTTGTTATCAATAGTTGTGTTTTGTTTGAAGTCACCATTATGGTGAATAGTGTTCTCTTGAACTGGCACCTTGGACCTTCTTTATTATTCTATTACGTTCTTCAGGCCAGTCAATTTGTGTTTAAGTAAAACACGAGTTGATGCACTGTGTTAGTTGGAAGACAAAACCTAAGGTCAGACTGAATATGTGATTCTACCTAGCAAATGGCACTAAACGTGTCAATAGCGATGCATTACACATAAAAACATAAACAGTAAAGGATATTTCAGCAAAATTAAATCAGCAAACTGAGTGTTTGATGTTTTTCATGAATTTACAGAATAACAGAAGTTGTTAACAAGACACACACTGATATCAACTCTCGGCATATAAAATGCAACAATGGTGACAATTAACAAACAAACTTTTACATAAAAAAGTAAAAGCTGAACATTAAAATACAAGTATCTTAGACTTTAACAAAAACAACATCAAAATAAACCAGCAAATAGTAAAAATGAAAGTAAATTCTAAGTAAATTCTTCATGCCGCAGTGCATGCTGGGAACATAGCTTTTAATTTCAACAACAGTAGACAGTAATTTAACAGCAATATGCTGCTAAATTGCAGTTGTATACTGTAGCTGTCAAAACCAGTATCTTGCTGTTAATTTCAAGAATGGTAACAAACCGTATTTTTACAGTATAATGCTGGCAACCACAGCTGCCAGTAGTTTACTGTTTTTTACAGGATTTTTTTTTTTACAGTGTTGAATTGGATGCTGTTGCCATGCAAAGGAACTGTTTCTTACCTTTACACCTATTTTACAGATGTAACTTTTTGGGACATTGTGATAGAAATAATTTACATCCCCAATTTTGAAAAAGTTAGATATGTAAATTCTATTCACCCTGTGCTATATTGAAATTGCTTTCATTTTATGCTTATTTTATCAAATTATTTGATTTCAAACCAGATGATTCCAACATGCTTTAAAAATGTTGGGACAGTCAAGTGTTTACTACTGTGTAAAATCACCATTTCTTCTAATAACACGTAATAAATGGTTAGGTCACCCAAAAAATAAAATTCTCTCATCATTTACTCCCCCTCGTACCATACCAGATGTGTATGCCTTTCTTTATTCAGTAGAACACAAACACAGGTATTTAGAAAATAATTTTTGGAGCTACAAAGGTCTGATCACCATTCACTTGTATTGTATGGACCAACAGAGCGGAGATATTCTTCTAAGAATCTTTGTGTTCTGCTGAAGAAAGAAAGCCATACACACCTGCAATGGCATGAGGGTGAGTAAATGATAAGATAATTTTTTGAGTAAACTATCTCTTTAAGCATTTCGGCACTGAAATCACAAGTTTGTTAAATTTAGAAAGCAGAATTGTCCTGCACTAATCTATTTTGCTGGTCTTCAGCTGCATTTGTCAAAACTCTTGATTTTTGTTTGGGTGGCCACAATGGAACTGTGGTGATGGGGCGTGGATGTGTATCTGTCTGCTGCGAGAGAGCACGTTAAGGCTTGTTACCTGGGTTATCATTATCTCTAAAACCTGTTTCTTGTTGTAGTGATGGCAGAGGGAGATATAAAACGGCGTACAAGGCGTCAGAGTGGATTAAACCAACAGCCCAGCAACTTCCTGCCACCAGCCTCCTCGAGTACAAAGACCTGAAGAAGGCCATCGTGTAACGGGTAGGCCGTATTCCCAAACAGAGCTGCCAGCGTTTCAAGTCCCTGAAGTTTGGGAAACACGGCCGCCCATTTGCTTTTGCACGACAGGCATTCCGGAGCCTGATGGACAAGGAGGAGGCTGCAGCTGCAAACCTGGAGCCCACATCACTGGGGACCCTCATCAAAATGGGACCAAGCGATGATCCCGAGGCTTACCTCAACATGTGGAAGTGGCCTCCCGATGTTTTCAGGTCCCTGAAGTTTAGGAAACATGGCCACCCGTTTACTTGATCCAGACGAGGATACAATTTCGGACGAGTAAATCAATTAGTTTTAATTAGTTGGCATGCTATTTTATATAAACTTGAACATATTTTACTAGTGGGAGTGTTTCTAGACTTGCCAGACAGGATTCAGAGTATTGACATTTGAAATATGTCCTAATAAGCAAGTTTTAGTTACATTTAAATGCTGTTTCGGCTAAAGGCGGTATTTAAATTGTATGCTGTATGATATAAATATATGTAACAGGATATAAAAATAATATGAATGTTTAGATTATATTTTAACTAGAGGTTATGCTGCCTCATTATCATCAACAAAGCTTGTGCTTGCAAATATGTGTTCAGGTTAAATGAGTAAAATGCATCTTAAATATGCCTATATTAGAAAATCACCATCTTATAATGATTTCTGAAGGATCATGTGACACTGAAGATTGCAGTAATGATGCTGAAAATTCAGCTTTGATCACAATATTAAATGATCACAATATTAAATATTTAAATATATTGCATTTTACAATATATTTAAAAAGAAAACGGTTCTTTTAAATTGTAAAAAGAGTTCAGAATATCAATGTATTTACTGTATTTTGGATCAAATAAATCCAGTCTTGGTGAGCAGAAGAGAATTCTCTTAACGGTAGTGTAGGTCTAAAATTAAGTAAAGTCTTTATGTAAAGAAAATGTTAAGTCAGATTACTTCTTTTAACTTGATTTGGATCATTAAGTCTCCTCACATTCATTCCCTATCCCTGATTGATGGGCCCAGGGGAGGAGTCTTTTTTCTCTCAGGTGTGAATTACCTAAATATTAATGATCATTCACGCCTCCTCGCATATTACCTTTCAACACTAAAATTGTCTTACAAAAGTTAAATTACTATATTTACATATATACCATATGTTTTGTATGAATGAGTGATCAGGATGGTTTTCACATCATTTTGTATCAAAAACTCTTGGCTACAAGATCCAGCACTCAAAAATCTTGTGGACAAATGTTTAGTATATATTTCAATGACTTAAAATTTTAGTTTTTTCAATAACCACGCATAAACGTTATTTTCTCAAAAACATAAACATGTACACACATGTTGCTCATATTATTGTAGCCCAGTTTGTGCTGAATATTTTTAAGCAACTGAAAAAAAGCACAAATGTCAAGGCATGTTAAAACTTCTCCAGGGCCCAAAATACCCTCAGACCCCAGAGGGTTAAGACAATATTATTATTTATCGTAATGACTGGAGGCGGCACATGCAACATCTGAGAGCAGGCGGGGCTCAAGGCCAACCTGAAGAAGTGCATAATTGGGCAGATGGAAGTTCTGTATCTGGGGTTCGACTTGGGCTACGTGGAGGTGCATCCCCAGGTTAACAAAAATGCAGTGATTGTGGCCTGTCCATGGTCAAAAACCAAAAAGGATGTGAGACAGTTTCTGGGGCTGGCTGGCTACTACAAAAGGTTTGTGCCTAGTTACTCTGACGTCACCAACCCACTGACTGATCTAACTAGAATTGGGGCCCCCGATCTGGTCCAGTGGATGGAGTTGTGCCAATGGGCTTTCCTAAAGTATTTAATCTGCGCTTTGTGGAGGGCTGCTTTTACATGCTTCTAATTTCTCTCTCCCCTTTATTTTAGAGACGGATGCATTGGACAGAGGGCTGGGGGCGGTGTTCACGCAGGAGGTGGAGGGGAAGGAGCGACCGGTGCTGTACATTAGTCGTAAGGTCTCACTGAGAGAGAATAAGAACAGCACCATGGAGGAGCGTCTTGCAATCAAGTGGGCCATCCTTATTCTCTGTTGGGGCATGCCTTCACTCTCTGTTCATATCAGCGGTGGGGATATGTGGTGATGGGGGCATAGTCGTGTATCTATCTGCGGAAGAGAGAGAATGGTAAGGCTCGTCACCTGGGTTCTCGTTATCTCTAACACTTTTTTCTAGTAGTAGTGATGGCGGAGGGAGACATAAAAAGGTGCACATGGCGTCAGAGTGGCAGAGAGAGACCAGAGAGTGACTGTGTGTGAGCAACAAGAAGCATTTACTCTTTTTGTGCATAACTACTTGACCACTGAGTGCTCTTTTATGCCCCTAAGTTTTGTGAACGACGCTGAAGAATAATAAAAATACTCACGTTAACAATTTGCTGCCTCCTGACTCCTTCATTGCCCAGATAATGAAACTGCTACAGGGACCAATGCCAGGGTACTGAAACATTAGGAAACATGCCGACATCCCATGTGATCATGTTAAAATTGCACTGCAATTATTTATTCGATCGTATTCATTACTTATTTTGTTTTGTTTTAATACCTCAGGTTATGCTTTATAATCTATATAAATATAACTTATGTGAACAAATAGTGCTATTTAACTGAATCAGAAATATATGATTAGAATAAACAAACACAGTTCTATGGATCTTGAAAACCCATCCTGTTGCATTTATGATCACCAGTCCCAATGTTTTCATTAAAAATGAATCTGATGATCAGGTGGCACATCATAGTCTATAGGAACAGCTGCTCATGTGCCATCTATATATGGATATTTATACATTTGTGAGACAAATGGTTGCTTTTTTCCCTCATTTGCTGTTTTAATGTTGCTAAATATGCTTAATAATGGCAAATATATGGCGACATGGAAAGCAACCTTATTGGATAAAATATAATTTATATATCAATATCACACTATCATCTGTACATTTTCAAGCTAACAGTAAGAGTTATCCCTCTGAATATCCACATTAACAACTGTGATTAGTGTTAACACAACACGGATCCCCAGGGAAGTTCTGAGCGTGAACACACCAACCCTGTTTAATCTGAGCATTACACAAAATCCAGCGTAATACACAGTTCTATCTTGATAATCAGCAGTGACACAGCCATTACTGTTATGTGTTCCTCTGGGTGGCAGCACAGATGGAACTCTCCCTTTTGCAATCATTTCCCTCAGCAGATTATCAGTGAATTCATCTTTGATATTGCCTGCTTTAATGGACCAGCAAGGTCAGAAGAAAGTAATACAATTTTGGGGAAATAAATCTAAAGGCTCTAATGCTGTTTGCGAACAGTATTAGCATAAGCTGTTCGGAAATGGGGCAGCCTCTAAGTTGACAGGGAAAAATTATGTGATTGTGAGGGGTTTGCTCTCATAAAACTACTGACTATTGCATGTGGTGAACTGGTGTGTAGTACACTAAAATGTTAGATGGAGATGACCTATTGAGATACTGAAAAAAATCCATTATTTTACTAATTTATTATATTAAATAAATACATTATTCATTATAAGCAAATAAATCAATGCAGTACTGTTTTTATAACTATGTATTAATGACACATACTATATATATTTTGTTGCTATTGTGGCTGTGGCATCATGCAAGGTTTAGCGAATAAGCAATTGTTTATTTCATATGAAATATCTTCACTGGAATTTCATCTTGTACTAAATTACATTGGCAATGTCTTCTACTTTTATTATTATAATTATAATTATTATTAGGGCCCAAGCACTGATAGTGCGGAGGCCCAATTGTTCTTTAAATAATTATTATTGGGGCCCAAGCTTTGAAAGTGTGGAGACCCTTTTATTCTTCTAAGGATTATTATTATTATTCTTTTCAAGGTTTTCGTTACTTTTGGGGTACTTAACATGCATGAAAACTCACAAATTGCACACACATCAGAGTCGTCAGCCATTAGGGCTGGGCAAAGTTGCAGGGGGGGCGGGGGCTCTGTAGCACCCCCTGTAATATAGGCGTATAAGGGAATTTCTGTAGCACCCCCTTATTCACTTACAGTCACCAAAATTGGTACATATTTAGTTCTCATCAAGGTGGACAACTTTTATCATTACGGTCATTTGCTCCACCCAACAGGAAGTCAGCAATTTTTTATTTTTTTTAAATTACAGGCTTTGGACTATTAAATGCTCCTCCTAGGGGATTCATGTGACTGGCCCCAAATGTGGGCAACATTATGCCAAGGCACTGAAGATGCTAAATTGCGAACATATTTTTTATATATACTGAACAGTGTTGCAGAGGCAATAAATTAATCGCAAAATAAGGAAATAGGAATTGTCTTATATCTTCTGCGCACATTGTGTGAATTAGATAAAAATAGAGCTGTATGTTGGATCTTAGGGGCTAATCACATTGATGTGGCTATTGTAAGTCACGGTTGTTGTGCCACCAACTGTTGACAGCAAGTAAGCACTTATAACAGACTTTGAAATAGCCCTCTTATGGTTACCTGAGTTGTTGACAATAATGTCAAGACACTGCTGATGTCAAATCATGAAGGGATTCTTGATATCTCATATAGTGTTGCTATGGCTATGCATTCAATTTTATAATTACTTTCTTCTTATTTATGTGTGGTTTTGAGACACCTGGCATGCTTAAAATGTCATGAAATTTGACACACACATCAGAGTTGTTTGCCATTAGGCCTGGGCAAAAGTTAACACATGGGTGTTGAGGGGGGGCTTCATAGCGCCACCTTTTGACTAAAATGGTGGGGTCAGTTTCACATACAGTAAAGTCATAAAATTGGAACATATGTATATAGTTCTAATCAATCCGAACAACTTTTATACTCATAGTCATTAGCTCCACCCAACAGGACGTCGGGCATTTAGGATTTTCTGAAAGTCGCAGGCTCTGAACATTTAAATACTCCTCCTAGGGGATTTATGTGACTGGCACCAAATTTGTGCAACATCATGCCAAGATACTGTAGATGCTAAATTGGTAATGAATTTTTTAGATCTTACCCTTGTGTGGTGTTCTCTTTTTGGACCCTTTGGTACTGTTCGGGTCAAATTGACCTGACATTATTGGGATTTTAAAAGCAATACAGAAATAAAAATGTACATAAAAAAACTCCTTAAATATTGTATTTATCTAATTTATCTATTGTTTTCATTGATGTTTATTATCTTGAACTGATATTCTCAATTGATTATCACCTTTATCTTATTATAATCAAAGCCGCAAAGCAAATACAGATGATGAACAACAAATAGAAACACAAAACACGAACGAAATATACACTGTTTTAGTCAATTTTGATGAAATAAAGTACATAAAAAATACATCTCTCAGGCTGAGACATCCAGGATATTGAAGAAGATCACGTGTGGCCACCATCAAGTTCTTCTCTGGCAGCTGTAGCAGGACAGCAGCTTGTCCAAGTTGTCTACCCCTCCTTTGGTGGCTTTATAATCAAGTTTGACCTCTGGTTTACGGTTCTCCAGGCCACTGATCCTTCCATCCCTATGGTGCGTGCTCATGAGCATCACATTTATGCCCTTTTTGGGTATGTAGGGTAACAGGGCAGTGTTGGCTGTAAACACAAAGTCGGAGGAATGGACTGGCCTGTTCTTTACAGTCAGAAGCTGAGGTGGGAGCTCCGTTTCGTTATTTTCTGATTGTCCCAACCATTGTCAGCTTTCTTTTGAGAAGTTCCTGTCCAAGGCTGTACGATGTGAAAAAATTATCGCAGGTGATGCTGTGGCCACTGAGGCCCTGCAACATATCCAGCACCACCTGTGTTCCCTGCTTTCTTTCAGGGGCTCCTCCATATGGCTTCCCTGTATAAATTTGCATGTTCCATGCACAAGATGAAACAGCATCATAGGCAGTCCAGATTTTAATTCTGTACCTTGCTGGTTTGGAGGGCATATACTGCCTGAAGGGGCAACGGCCTTTCCCTAAACCCCACAAGCCATTCATCCACAGTTACATTGAGCAGTTACATTGAGCCCCAGGGTTGTAAAGAAGTGGAAGCCGGTCCTCCCACCTGTCCCACATAGTGCGGATTGCTGCCAACTTGTCCCTCCCCCGATGTGCAGGTGTGAGGGGTACAGCGTGAGAAAATGTTATGCTAAGAATGTTTTGGAATAACATTGTGCAGGTTGTGCACACTGCAGAGGGTAAAGAGAGCGGGAAAGTGGAAGCATGCAGCTTCTCTGTGCTTGGATTGTAATAATGTAGCGGGTGTATGTCTCTCTCTCTATTTGTGTGTGTGTTTATGTGTCTGTGTGCGTGGATGTTTCTGTCTGTGTATGCGGGTCAAATTTACCCCAACATTGTATGAAGGACATGAATGTGTGGGGGCATTGTAGCATGCAAAATGTTTTTTTCTTTTACATTTTCTTCACAGAAAATAAGCCAAGGCCATTGATTTTCAGCTTGAAAATGTGTATACTTGTATCATTTTTATTTTAGTAAAAATTAAAAATGGGTCAATTTGACCTAAACACCACATAAGAGTTAAATGCTGTTGCCATGGCAATTGATCATTATTATTCATTTTTTCCTATATTTGGGTGTTTTAAGGCACTTGGCATGCTTGAAATTACACATTAGAGTCGTTTGCCATTTGGTCTGGGCAAAAGTTCACACACGGGTGTGGGGGGGGGGGGGGGGGGGGTGGTTCTGTAGCACCCCTTTTAAAATGTGTGTGTGTGTGTGTGTGTGTGTGTGTGTGTGTGTGTGTAAGATGGCCTCTGTAGTACCCCCGTTTTCACCTAAAGTCACCAAAATGGGTACATATATAGTTCTCATCAAGCCGGACAACTTTCATTATTATAGTTATTAGCTCCACCCAACAGGATATCAGCCATTTTGGAGTTTTTAAATATTGCAGTCTCTGGACTTTTAAATACTCCTCCGAGGGGATTTATGAGACTGTCAACACGTTTAGACAACATTATGCCAAGACATTGAATATGCTAAATTGTGAACAGATTTTTGATGTTTCGAACAGTGTTGCCATGGCAAGGCATTAAATTAATGGTGAAAAATGGTTAACAGGAAGTGTCTCATATCTTTTGTGTGCAATGTGTGATTTAGATCAAAATTGAGATGTATGTTCAGTCTTGGGGGCTAATCACATGGATGTGACTATTTTGGGTCAGGATCCTACCGCCACCACCTGGCAGCAGGAAGGTGTGGCTCTTCCAACAGACTTTAAAATAGTCCTCTTATATTACCCAAATTGCTTCAAAATTGTTTAGAATAATGTCAAATGCATGTGTCCTTTTACTAAACCTTCATACAAATAATTAAATACATTTGGATTTTACACTGTTGTTATTATACCATTATACATATAAATTATACCATATTTCACATTCATACAACAATATTTGTCTTCTGACCTAATAAAATATTTTTTTTCCAGTATTTTTGGTCAAATTATTTTTAGCAAATTCTGATATTATAGCATACAGTGCCATCAGTGTCTCTTGGGAGTAAAAAAAAGAGAAAAAAAATGCACACACACAAAAAGCAATGCAATTAGGACACTGTTTGTCATTGATTTGTATTCAAACAATGTATAAAAAGGAATAAAATACAAATTATTAACACTTTACAATATTGTTACAATAGTTAATGCATCAGGCATCATGAACAAACAACTACTTTGTTAAGCTCTGTCTACTGTAATGCAAATTTGAAGACTCAACCAGAGTACTTTAACCAATAAGTGTATTTATTGATTACATTAATATTGTAGAAAAATAAAATGAAATAAAAAATAAATCAACATTAAACAATCACAAAACAATTTCACAAAACAAATGATCACTATTAGAGGACAATGTTTATGTTTAGGATTATGTGGTATCTTTATTCTAAGTCTGTATTGTAACACAATAACAATCAAATAAAATAAAAACAACATTTAATCATAATTAACCCTATTTGCTATTTTTTTTTTTAAATAGATGTTCATGATCTTTTTGTGAACAGTTCGTCAGTGCTTGCTATTATTATTTCAGCATGGGACATGGCAACAGGCACTCAAATGTAGTACAATTATATATTATTCACGTTTGACTTCATTATGATAAACTAATATGATTTTTTAACAATTGTGATTTCAGCAAAATATGATGGGCAAATATACTGCATTGAACATTAGCAATGGCCCAGCCATCCTAATCTTTAAAAACAATTATGGTAACAGATCACACTGCTTATAAATAAATTATGCAATATAAGTAGAAACTAACGAATGCCAACAGAAAGGCGTTTATCCCCACAAAAACATTTAATGATGCATCCTTTAGAAATAAGGAAATGAAAGTTCTGCCTAAGGGAGAATTTTATTTTAAATTTGTCATTCTGAGGTTTGGCCATTGTAGCCTCATGAATTTAAGCAGACATGTTTCACACAAAATTGTTGGCCTTGTAAATCAGCTCTTGTTAGCCAATAGAGATTGATTCTTAGTCATTCATTTCAGGTTTTATTTGCAAGTGCATTAATGTTCATGTGTATAACAGGGTGTTTGAATGACACAGTGACAGATGGCTTTTCAATAAAAAAAGCAAAATATATAAATTGATGCACAAATTTTTATAGAAACAAAATATAAACTAAGACCGAACGTAAAGCATGTGCCAGACTTTGGATGTATTCAGTATTTTTACAACTTTGCATTTTTTCTAAATGTGCATTGAAGTAGTTTTAGACATGTAATTAAGCTTTAAATGGTCGTCCAAACTTACAGTGACTATACATCACAGGAGATTGCTAAGTCATTGTACTGTTAAATGCTTATGTTGCTACTTGACAATCTTAACTGTATCATGAGACAAATCACATGAATTCTACTGTCTACCCTCCCATTAGTATTCACTGTATGATGCAGTGCATCTGCATAAATTTGAGCTCAGTGTTGTCGAATTGGCCAAGGTAATTTTTTATTTGTTCATATGAGGTCCCTTCACTCCATGTGGTCCTGGATCCCTCAGGCCCACTCATTTTGAACTCTGTTTTTATCTTTTATGTATTTTTATTTTCTGAACTTTGTGTAACTTTATCACTAAATTCACATCATCATTGATGGCTAAGTTAAAGGCATTTTTAGAGAGAAATCTTTGCATTTCATTCTACATTTATCAGGTTTGATAGTTTTCTGTGCAAATAAATTAAATAAAAAAAATATTGACACATAAATCCCTCTATTAGTGGCCTGACTCCTGACAAATCTATTTTAATTAAACTCATTTTAATTTATCTTACTGTGACAAGGAGGAGGGGGGTAAAATATTACTTTGACTCTTCAGATGGTTCCTGCCTCCACCGTTCCCATTTGAACTGTGTTACATTGGTGCCGAAACCAGGGACCAATGTAACATGGTTCAAATGTGAAAGGAGGTGGCGGGAACCGGCTGAACAGTCAAAATAATATTTTTACGAGAACTTAAACAAAAAGACACAAACATAAATACACACATGACAGCTGCATGTAGCTCACTCACTCTTGAAATGCCGCATCCGGTAGCATTTATCCCTCTCCTCGGCTGATTAGCCCGATTGGGGATGGGCGTTCGTAGTCACGGCCCGGCCTCAACCTCCTCCTCGTCACAGTTACATTTTTAACATGTTAGTGCAGTTGCAAAAAGGCATTTAATACAGCTAAGCCTTCTTCACACCTGTTTTTGCCCTTGATGAGAAAGCCTGATCTCATTATTAGCCTATGTAGCTATTAGTACGAAACAGTTAAACACGCTAATTTGATTGCTAAAATTTACAAAATGCACAAATTGACAGCATCTGAAAAGTAAACAATGGTTCTAAGCACTCAATATTCCCAACTGATCGTGGAAACTCTATTGATCGACTGGCTTGGTAACTCCATTCTAACGAATGGAAGATTCTTCAGCGAGTTGGATCAGTACAGAACGCCACAGTTCTGCAACAAGAATCGTTCGACCCGATGGTGAAAAAGCCTGTGATTACAAGAGTTTGTCAAAGAGTTGACCTGACAGTCAAATTAGATGCCCCCCTACAGTGTCCCAATGGTGTGGAGCTGCAAATGCATCCCAGATGGTGGATAGCTAAGCGAGCAGATGGCTCTGAGTATGCCTTAAAGTCATGGCAAAATAGTCAGACCAAGTTAGAATATGGTTTCTGTGTACTTGTACATACATTAATTTTTAATTAATAAGCAGTTGGCACATTTCCTTAAGATTGCTGTCTTAATGTGGTAAGATTAAATGTGATTAGCCAATCCAGTAAGAGTTTTACAATGAACTGCAAGTGTTACATCTTAAATGTGTTTGACAGCATTCAAGAGGCTTTTTTCGCCTATAGCAATTTAATAAAATTTTGCTCAAACAAATTGGTAATTGCTGAAGAAAATCAAAGAAATAATAAAATGGGCAGAGACTGAGCACGTCATCTCCATGCGGTTTCTTCTGCATGTGTTAAAGCATGAACGAGTTGCTGAGTGGTTGTGTAGAGGGAGGGAATCGAAAACGCAGGGGTCTCTGGACTGTTCTGTGCTGACAACAAGTGTCAGATAATGTTAGATTTGGTCATTATTTCAGTTGAATAATAAACAGAAAGCAAAGTGAAAAACAACTGCCATGTGTAATGCTTGCTCTAATCACTCCCTGCCTCAAAATCTATGCATTTTATGATCTATGTCACAAATTTACATATCAACAGTGCCAATTCAGTGTTCAGCAGCTTGGCCAGAGCTTTCTCAGTCAAGTAATAAGGAGGAAGCATAATATATCTTATAATGTCTAAACATCAGAAGATACTGTTACCAGATTGTGCGGCACATTTCATCACATTGTTTTGTAAACCTGTCACAATGTAATGCTTGCTTAGTAAGAGGCTGTTATTGAAGCATTGGGCAACACAAACTATATTGGACCTAACAACCCCAGAACCTGTGTTATTACTTGCATGCAAAAATAGTTTACATTGACTTAACAGAAAATCAGACTTATTCTATGGGTAAAAAAAAGGGTGGGATATGATCATATAAAACTACAATATGACTTTTTGGTGCAGAAATATTGATTAATATATATATTTACTGTTTGGAAAAGAAAATGATTTTTTTTTATATCAAATTATATATAAAAATAAGAAAATAAAATTATAGCACATATTTAATATAGTATATGGGATGTTTTTTTTTCTGTAACTGTAGAACTGTGAAACAACTAGGATGTAAAGTAGGCTTACTCAGTGACACCCGCATTCTCTCATGTTCGTGGACTTTTGGTCCTGAATATAATATTGTATTGAATTAAAAATACAAATATAGTGGTATTAGATTTAAAAATGCTACCTGAATTACGCATCTACAACATAATTTTGTTGTTCCTAATAAACCTGTCCCAAGAACGTGTATTAGGTTGCTTTGTCCCAAAAAAAAAAAAAAAAAGCTAATTTATCAGTGATTTCCACAGTGGAAACGTCTCGGGTTACATGTGTAACCCTTGTTCCCTGAAAAAAGTGGAACGAGATGCTGCGCTTTGCTAAGCGCTTTGGGAACGACCCTAGTTGTGACCGAGCTGTGAATATGTGTGTAACACGTCAATGAACACTGACTGGAATGTATAGCCTCGGCTGATGTGATCATTAGACGCACCTGAGGCCAGGTTATAAATGTATACGTCACCAGGTGTCGTCAGATACTTCTTTTTGAAGAGCAGTCCTGGGACGTCCCAGTGCGGCAAAGAAGCGCAGCATCTCATTCCGCTTTTTTCAGGGAACAAGGGTTAAACATGTAACCCGAGACATTCCCTTTACAAAAAGCTTCACTTATGATGCTGCGCTTTGCTAAGCGCTTTGGGAACGCAATACCCACGCCTTTTCCTCCGTAGATTTATCGCGGACGGAAAGCTCGGAGGCGGGAATAGAATCGCGATCCTCCTCATGAACCGAAGAAGCGTCGGAACGCGCTCCGAGATCATGTGAAGGACCAGCTGGGTTTGGGGAGAGAGCGAGAGAAAGGGAAAAACCTGTCTCTTGCTTCTCAGCCAAATCCATTCGAGAGCCCCACGAACTAAGCGCGGGTGCTGACTCCTGGAAGCAAGTGAGGCGAGCGCGACGCACTTTGCCTGAAAGCAAATCGCAGTGCTTGCACCCACCCTGCTGCAACGCTAGAGCAGCGTGCTCTTCCCCCAAACAAACATAGCAAAACTGATGCGTGTCCTCTTCAGCTATAGAGCGAAAACAGGGGAACACGCATCGTTTGCGGCTTTCAGTCATTCTCTCTCTTTTTTTTTTTTTTCAAAAATATATATATCTTCTAGACAGAAGGGAAAGGAGAAAAGGTTCACTGCACACTGTTTGACAAATTCTTACTCCTAGCAGAGGAAAGAAAGTTTTGACAGAGTTGTAAAACACACACACACACACACACACACACAGAATCGCTCTGAAAAAAGAGGATCTGACGACACCTGGTGACGTATCCATTTATAGCCTGGCCTCAGGTGCGTCTATTGATCACATCAGCCGAGGCTATAAATTCCAGTCAATGTTCATTGACGTGTTACACACATATTCACAGCTCGGTCACGACTAGGGTCGTTCCCAAAGCGCTTAGCAAAGCGCAGCATCATAAGTGAAGCTTTTTGTAAAGGGAACATATTATTTTATTCTCTAATTTCTTGGATATTGTTTAGATCCAGACTCAGTCCAGAATCACATTCAGAGTTGGGGACTAACTAACTAAAAATAGTAGCGACAAGTAAACATTTTTGTAACATGACAGCAGTTCAGCTAATTCCCAAAAAAACTTTTCAATTTAAGAGCTATTTTTTGATGTTTAGGATTCTGGGCTCATCTACTTGCCTGTATATAGTATGTGTCATCAGTAAGTTGCTTACAGAATTTGGCATTCAAATGTCACTGTTTTAGTACATTAAGGCTTCTCGCATTAAGCATTTTAGAATATCCCAAAGGGACTGCCAGAAGCCACTGTCTTTTTTTTTTAAGCTAAATATTTATTTATTTGCTTCTGTATATCACTATATTTCGACTTATACTGTATAACATTTGGTGTTTTTTAGTTTTAATTGTTCAATTTAGTAGAAGTTATTCATGTTCAGTGTTCAATTGAATGTTGTCACCCTAATTAAATATTATCTAGCAGGTTAAATTATTTCATTCTGTAATCAGAACTTCTAATTGGAGAATCTGATTGTTAAATATTAAATATATTTTCTTCTTCAAATAGCTTAAATGTAGATCACTACATTTAGTAACTTGTAGTGTTGCTTAACGTCATGGTTACTGTCATAACCTCCGTTCCCAGAGCGAAGGAACGAGACGTTGTGTTGAATTAAGTGACACAAGGGGTCTTCATGGGATGCCAAACATACCTCTGTATTTGAGAAAAGGACAATGTCAAGCTGGCAGACATAATTTGCATGCCCCTCTCCAGACATACGGGTATAACCAGACGTGGGGCAGCGACTGTCAGTCAGGATTTTACACTAAGGAGCCGAAAATAAGATACGGCCATTTACAGTGTTAGGTCTAGTGCTGTGGCAGGAGGGACACAACATCTCGTACTGCATGCTAGAGGCAACTGTGTCGGCTGCACGTAGCCCTACCCAACGCCCCAAAGAGATGTCACATATAGACCTTAGGTTCCCTGCACCCCTGAGGGGGGAATAGGTGCTACATGACTAGCATGGGAGCAAGCCAGGCAGCCACGGCCTTTTCTCTCACGATGTCTCTCACATTGGATGTGAAGCGGCTGGGGCTTTCTTAACGCTATGTAATGAGTCGGGGAAGGCGGTCTTTCCCGGTAATATTCTTTCAGGGGGAAAAGACCCTGAGGAGGCCACGTCCTGCCCAGTCTAGGGGGAGGTAACATATGGCAAATACTCCACGAGGGTTGTGAAGCCGTACGTGGAAATGGCGCGGTGGTAGGTCCAGCCTAATGAGGGGGGACTCTACAGCATGGCAACAGGGGCAGTGGGACTGCCCAAGGGATACGCGGGTCCGCCGTCAGGGGGACCGTACCACGGGAAATACATCATGGGGAGTTTGCCAGAGAAGGGAATTAAGCCTGTGGAGCCCAACCCCAGTACAGAGCACCTGTGACTCGTAGTGGGTTTTGCCACGAATTGCTCTGCTGAATTCGCAGGCCAGAAGGCTAGGGAGGAGAACATCCAGGGTGCAATGCTTAGTGGCTAACCTGGGATAGAAGGCACACTGGATCAAGTTGGTGAAGGGTGCTGTGTGCAAGCGGAACACCCGGTCTGTTGTGCCGCGTTACCGAGTTCTACTGGCTCGGACCTGACAAAACACGGGATGAGACCGACTCAACCCTGAGATTTTAAAATCTGGCAAAGGTATTGAGTGTTGCCCAGCCCGCTGCTCTGCAGATGTCTGCTATGGAGGTGCCATGGGCCTGTGCCCACAAGGATGCCACACTTCTCGTAGAGTGTGCTCGGGAGTGAGAGGCTAAGGAAATAGTATCAACGACCCAGTGAGCTAACCTCTGTTTGGAGACGGCATTCCCTTTGAAAATGCTTTCCCAACCTTTGGAAATGTCCACTTTTCTGCATTATGACAATTATAATCATTACATTGACCTTGGCCCTCCTCCAGCAAGTTTTTGACAATGTCTATGGAATTACTACATAATCATTAAAACAGTCATGAGTTCAGTCATTTCCAATATAATGGCCGTTAATGTTCATTCTCATAAATGGTCATTGGGGTACAGCTTCTTTAGGTTGAAGACTGCCACACAAGTCAATGCACAATATCTTGACAAGACTTGGGCTGTTGGGTAAACATTAAAAAGAGACTCAAATGTGTGTATATCACCCTTTCCACCCTTTCAGTGCCTCATTTCTGTAATTTTAACCATGTGGAACAAACCGTAATAAACATTTAATTGTTTATTTGTGATTACCCTTCTCTCTCATGGGAGATTTTAGCAGATGTGTCTACATACAGTACAACTTGATGCAGCCTCACAATGGATGGATGGCTAAACTTCTGCTTGTTTGTGTGGGTCTAAACTAGCACATGTTTGAGTGTGTTTATATTCATGGCAAAGAAAATGGGATAGAGAGGTGTGTCTGTTTATTGTAACAACAAGCAGTAAATGGGCTGAAGTCTCATGCCATGAGAAAACTTCAAGCGGTTGTCAAAGGAGTCATGTGTTTGTGACATTTTTTTTTCTCTAAATGTGAGAAGGTGATGCAATGGCAAACTAAAGACCTGAACAGATGGATAGATGACATATTTGAAGAACATCACAGAAGGAATTTTTTGTAAATAATTTGGTTTGGTCTTTCTGGACATTTATGTAGAAAACACAGAAGATCAGGCATGCTGGTTGTTTTGCAACCTTCCTTATGATTCAGTACAAGTCAAAACACCTCTATGTATCAAACACTAGACCCTACTTGGTGGAGACTACAACCTAAACAGTGTTTTTCCATCAACATTACACAATGGATATTTTGATGAATTAAGTCATCAGTCTTCCCAATTTGTAAATTGTTGGGAGAAACTCCCACCCACAGTGCATGGGAAAATGGGTCTTGAACGTGGATATAAATTAATCAAGTGAAATGCTGTCATTATATTTTGAACACATTTTTTTAAATATTTTGCTCTACTTTGTCACATGAAATATGCAGATTTTGCTTTATGACTTAAAATAAGACTGATATTTAGATATTTTTACTTCAAGATGATGATGTGGCAGCAAGGACGCCATATAGTGTGCAATGGTAGAAATGTGTCAGAGATTTTGCTATACCTTTTATAACACTGTAGATATCTTTACACAGCTATCAGTGGGCACAACTGCTCTACAGTATTCATATGAAAAAGGGACATGGAGTCGTGCAAAAATATAGAGCTGGGCATTGTACCAAACAGGTCAACACAACGAAGACAACGCAAAGAAGAGAAGTTTAGTTGTTTGCCAAGCAACGCCAAGATATTAATTAAACATATAATTCAACTGATGTGCAGTCACATGTCTGTATGGGTTTTTCTAAGGAATACTCGATCAGGATTTTTACAGCTGATACCGTTCACCGATCTTCTGATATCAATACTGATCCTTTCCTGATCCTTTCATCACCTTTTTTATCACCTTTTATCAATATCAATATCTAATGGGTTATATGTAAGCTTTCTGCACACTGTCACTTTAATTGAATTTTCCTCTTCCCAGTAATATCACTTTGCCTTTTAAAATGCTTTTAACAAGTTTTTTTTTTATAAGATTTAAAAAAAGTATCATCTAACAAAAGATTCTCTATATTAAGAAAGATAAAAAAAATAAAAATAAGCTTAGTGTCAAACTGAAGACAAACTGATAACCCATAGGTGCAATTAAACTTAATGTGACATTTTTGGCTATTGATTAATTGCCATTAATTAATATAATTATTATTATTTCTCATTTTATTTCTATTTTATTTTTGTATTATATTTAATATAATATATTGTGGTATCTTACTATTGTATAAAGAATTATTACATTTATAAATTCTTTCCCTGCCTTTTCATTCAGCTGGATGATTGTATTAATAGTTATTTTTTAACTTTAATGAGAAAGGGCACATATATATATATATATGTATGGACTCTACAGGTGCTACTGATCTTAATGCTGTTTAATCGGGAGATATTTAATAAAGCCAAAGTACTGATCAACGATTGAGTCATAGGACATGCATATCGGCCGATAACGATCGGTGGCCGATCGATCGGTGCAGCCCTAGCTTTTCTTCATCTTTTGGCACAGTGGACTTCTAGAACGTAAAGGCTCATTAAAACATATTTCACACTTTCAGCACCCACCCCATACTGACAATGTCCAACACGCATCACATTCACAAGAGATTATTTTTGACATTTTTTTTCCTGAAGTTCATAAAAATTCACTTGACAGTGTCATCGCAAATTCTGATAGGCCTATGTGTTTAATAGAATTCTATACTCAACTCAACTCAACTTTATTAATAAAGCACTTTCAAAACCACAAGAGTAGACCAAAGTGCTGTACAAAGGTGTAAATGTACAATATTACAAAAAAAAAGGACATAGATTAAAACAATTACCACAACAATTATCATTAACAATGTTATAATACTTATTCAAAAGCCAATGTAAAGAAATAAGTCTTAAGGCCGCTCTAAAAAGCATCAACGCAGGTAGCAGATTTATCTGCCGCATCAAATTTAAGCTATAGTGGAAATGACGGTGATGGCCAAACCTGTCTCGCTAAGTCTAATTTCAAAGCTAACATTATAATCGACTATACACACAATTAAGTTTTTTTCCCACACTTTTTGCATAATTTCGCAAAAATACAGCCTGACTAGAAATTACACCCACTTTTTCTCTTTTTTTTCACTTGAAACATCACTTGCCTCATATTCCTCAAGCATACTCTTTACTGACACTTTTTGTCAAAAAAAAATAAAAAAAATAAAAAATAAATAAATAAATAAAACATTATTAAAGGCTAAATTGTTTGATGTGGTGAAAATGATGCCACAACTGTGAAACTGTTTTTTTTTAAACATTTATCTTTATTGTTATTATTTGTTTTACCATGCCATCAACAAAAATTGTTTATTTTTACTTCAATCTGTTTAAAAATGGTAATTTTTCTAAACATATAATAATTTGTATTTATGATATATAATTTATTAAATGCATTTAAAAAAAAAAAAGAAAATAAAAGCTAAATGCATGGCAAAAACCTATTTTATTGTGACCTTTATATAATAAAATGAAGATTATTAAATCTGTTTTAATAATAATAATAATAATACAAATCAACCCTGGTACATGAAATGTCAGCTGAAGAAACAGCAGTACATCATCTATTTTTCCAAGAGTTTTGAATGTGGTTCATTAAATCCTAATTTAGAGCCAGAAGTATTTGTTTTATATCCATGTTGCTATTTATGGACAATCAAGTAAATTAAATATTTTGTTATTTTATTTTCAAAGCATTCAAATGTAATTTAATAATTGTACTTTTTACTTTTAATTTGAGAGAGCAAACACAACAATAAGACTATTCATAACAAATGTATGATTAGTCTGGCATTAGAATAAAAAGAGCTTCACATAATGAAACACTGGAGAAACAGACCAGTTCTGACTCTAAATTCTGATTGGACAAGGCACATTTTAAGCTGTTGTAAAATAGCATGTATCATGTGATACATGATTTTGGTGGTTATTTTATTTACTTCAGAGTTAACCTGCACTACTACCCTCATTATCTTGAGTAAAGAGGAAAAAATAGTAACCATAAACCTCTTCACAGCTGGCCAGTGACTGCTTTGCATACCCACCCAGAGAAAATCCCGAGTCATTTCACTCTGTGATGGGGGCCAGTAGAGGGAAGTGTTTTACTATCTCCACCTCCTCAATCACCTCACATTCTGTCACACTTACTGTCCAACCAGAAATGTGTGAAATATATATAGTCAGGACTGTTAATAAACGATTAAAAGTGCGAAACATCCATATATTGGGCATCAGAGAAAATGTCAAAACTTTTAAACTCAAAACAGCAAAGTTCCTTTACATTTGAAAAGTATCCAGTGTTACTGTAAGGTTTTATCCATGACAATAAAAAGATGCTCGATGACAATAAACAAGGCATTTGAGCGATAAAGTAAATTCTTCCTGTCAACCTTTCAGCTCAGAACGACAATATCATGTTTTTACCTTGCTGTTCTGTCATGTAGAACATATCAATACCCGTCGATTCTTATCGTGTCAGCGACTTTCTACCTGTCCCTCATAGTTAACTTGACGCAATGGCGCCAAAATCCTCCTCCTCGCGCTTCACGAGAGTAGAAGCCCCGCCTATTTCAGACGTCATCCTGATTCGGATCTCTGCTCGCGCTTGTGTCTGATACGCTACAACAGTTCAGGTTGTGGCAGCATTGCGTAAAGTCCTCGAACCCCGGGATTGTTGCCACTTACTAAGGAGAATCAATCAATTTTCTCGGGAAACAACTGCTCGGTGTGAAAAACGGACGGATGTCAGGTCCGTTCCAACGTCCACAACACTCCTCAAAAAAAATCTGATAATCCCCAGACTCCCAAATTGAGGGAACCGACCGGGACCGCTGGGACTCATTCTGTAAAAGTGCAGAAAAATCGTATTGCGGAGCAAACGGATTAGATGCAAAAAAACGCCCAGTAATTCAGGGCGCTATTGTTAAAGCCTCTGTTTTTGGGGACTTGTCATTGAGGCATCAAACAGGAGGAGGTTGAACAGTCGAACTGGATTCAACGCTCGGGATGCGTCTGTTATAGCGGGATCCATTGATCTGAAAACTGCTGTCTTCTGAACTTATCCGCTTCTTATCCGTCTCTCCCCCCTCGTCGAGCGGGTTCTCGCGACTTTTCAGTCTGTAGAGTCCGACAGAGAGTCGCACTACTCAATGAGCATCTGTTCGCAATTACACGGGCTTTGGATGTGATCTAGATACCTGGTTGTACTCAACTCTTCTGTCTGCACATTCTCGCTTTTATCACGCAGCAACCACATAGTTGCGTTAAGTGCAATTTTATTAACAGTTGAACGAAAGCACACTGCATCCTCGTCGATTTACTGTGAACTGGTGGACTGAAGGAGATTCTGTAGAAGTTGCATGAATTGCCGAATCGCTCGTTGCAGATCGGATATTTGACGCAAGGCGTAAAGTGCGATGGCGATGTTGGCGAATTTTTGGATAGTCCTGCTGGTCGCTTTTAACGCTCCAGGTAAGTCCGTTCAGGATATCAAAGTTCAGTATGACAGTTCGTAAGGTGGAAAGTGTTTGCCAATCAAATGAATCATAAGGCATTTTTAAACAACTCAACACACGTATATGCTAATATCTGTGCATGACATACTGCGATGGACTGGCGACCTGTCCAGGGTGTACCCCGCCTTTCGCCCAATGTTAGCTGGGATAGGCTCCAGCCCCCCGTGACCCTGTACAGGATAAGCGGTTGAAGATGAATGAATGAATGTGCATGACATACTGTGTTAACTTAAACTCGACCCTATGTTCTACATTTTGCCACACTGATGATAAATGTGCGCAAACTGGATACAAGAAAACATGAGATGCAGGCAGATGGCGACAATGTTGCTGCGCTGGATGATAGTGCATCCCGTTTATTGGAAATATATTGGAAAGCTCAGGTAATACTGTATTTCGGGGATAGACAGATGGATGAATTAGTTTTAAACAGATAAAGAGCACTCACTTTTGCATATAAAAGTCAAACATTATGTATTTATTATTTGGCAGCGTCATACGTTGACAGATGTCAAATGAGTAATGAGACGGATCAGGTAAACCGTTGTGATGAAGCATTGACATTAAAGGGATAGTTCACCCAAAAATTCAAATTCTCTACTCACCCTCATCATGCCATGCCAGATGTGTACGGCTTTCTTTCATCTGCAGAACACAAATAAAGATTTTTACTAAGGAATTTTTCAGCTCTGTTGGTACAATGCAAGTGAATGATGGGCAGAACTTTGAAGTTTCAAAAAGCACATAAAGGCAGCATAAACGTAATCCATAAAACTACAGTGGTTTAATCAGTGCGTTCAGAAGCTATATGATAGGTGTGGATGTGAAACATTCTTTTTCATGTCCTTTTTTTACTATAAATCTCCACTTTCTGCTTCTATTGTTTTTGTTGTTGTTTTTGCGATTCACACTCTTTGTGCATATTACCACTTACTGGGCATTGCTTGTCAAAGGTGTAATTTATAGTGAACAAAAGACTTAAATGTTGATCAGTCTCTCACCCACACTTATTATATTGCTTCTGAAGATTTGGATATAACCACAGAATTACTTTTATGGTGGCTCTATGTGCTTTTTGGAGCTTTAACGTTTTGGTCACCATTCACTTGCATTGTGAGGACCTACAGAGCTGAGATATTCTTCCAAATAATCTTCATTTGTGTTCTGCAGAAGACAGAAATTCATACACATCTGGGGTGAAAGAAATGTAATTCTTGGGTGAACTATCCCTTTAATTTACATTTCAGGAATACTTAAAGGAACTCACTGTTTTCTTTATGCAAACCAGTAGTGCGAAGTGTTTACATTTACAATTTGAGGCAAAACGCAAACAGTAATAAAGAAAATCTAAGTGCAAACACATATATGTATATTGTAAAAATAATTGTTCTTGTAAGGATCAACTAATGCTGGCAATTAATTAGGTTTGTACTGTTTCAAGGTGCAACAGTGATGTTTTGTAGTCAAGAATGTGTTATAATGTGTTTGAATAAATTAATAGAATATTGACTGTCAGATTAAAGCTGCAGATTGCTTTGTTTGTGAGTGATATATGGGTGTGACCCGTCTGTGAGGATTAGAATGGCTGCCTTCCCTCATTGATGTTTATCTTCTCTACATGGCTTCTTTTAAGAGCCCTTCTTCCTGTAAAACAAATACATCACATGGAGTGACACAATAACCCGATTCAGGTATACATTTCCCTTTTAACTGCATCCGGATTCTTTATCAGCAAGACAATCCAACTCATGTGCTTTCCCCAGAGATTTGAACAGTAGTACATATTGGCCCTGTGTTAGGTGTCTTTTAATAAACTGCTCTGAGAGTATATTTTCCAATCAATACTGCTCCGCTGACCTCTAATGTTGTAAACAAACTGTCTGATGTATTTGGCTGGTCTTCGAGCTCTTCCCAGACCTGCCCCCACTGGATCAGGAGTTAAAAAAAAAAAAAGCTAAGCCAGTCAAAGCAGCTGTGCGGGGTCAACTGAGTGAAAGGCCTACGTGATAACCCATGCACGTCCTGTCATTGGTCGATTTCTGCTTTGCTTTTATCATCTCCCTTTTTCATTCTTAACTGATAGAGACATAAACTTGATGGAAATGTTGTGCATGATTGATTAAAACCTTCAAGCGCAAACATCTTAAGGATCTTTTTTTTGCGTTTCAATACAATGCTGCTTTTGTAGTGATAGACCATTTCAATAAAGCCTTTGCCAGGCTTAAAAATTACCACGATCTTACATCAAGATTTATTTAATATATTTTTTTTCTTTTTAGATTTTATCATTGCTTTTACTTAGTATTTTCATATTGGAATGCATGGCATTGTATACAGTTGAAAATAACTTTGCTTGAACATGTTGGTCTTGAACTTTGCAAACGCAGAAGAATCTTATTGCACCACGCGGAGTTCTTGATCCTGTATAGATATCACATGCCATGTTATTAATTAAAAATACTTACATTAAAAAAGCAAAATTGTTGATGGTCGCAAAAGGGTTGCTTTAGTTTGCTTAAGCTTACAGTGTTAAAAAATATCAGCAATTTGAGCATTTATTCCCATGGGTGAGGAATGACTTCAGAAAGAATTCAATGACTAGCATTTCACACCATTAGCAGTCACTGAGCAAAATATTTAACCTTCTTGATTTTAGTCAAATGCATTAAACCGTTAATTTCTGTGCGGGCTGTTATTTATGACTTCAAAGTCATGTTAAATAAAATTCCAGCACAGTTAATGGTGGGAGAGGTTATGAGAATTAATTTAGCCAAGATCTCCAAGCAGACAAACCAAACCAGGCCCTGTTAACAAGCATTCTACACTACGGACACCTTGCAGATCAAGTGATAACTGATATACCCACAAGCCAAGCATATATAATGCATCCTTTTTGTGCTTGTTAGACACTTGCATAGTAATAAACAGTTGGAGTAAGGGTCTTAAGAGACATCTGTCAAAGCAATCACTCACAAATTAACTCTTCAGAGCTGGCGATGTAGCCCTCCCTCTTTATGTTCTCAAATTTGTTTATTTGTTCAGGGACAATTCACAACATACAGTTTTGGAGAAACTATAAATTTATATACCTATAAATTGTAACTCCAAAGAAACTGATAATTGTGCAGTGCACCTCTTAATTGTTTCCAACGCTGTATGCATTGTAACCTAAAGCTAAATTTCAACTGTAATCCCTGGGCGGCAGTTACAGTGCCATACTATAAAAGCAGTGTGTACTCACAAATAAACATAAAAATAATAACAACAATTACCCTAATTAAAAAATAAAACTTTACATAATACATATATAAAAAAACAAAAAAAAAACCAAACAAACATGCACATAGCTCAAACTATATACATTTTAAAACACAAAAAATCAGCATTAATACATCAATCATGCCAAATTTATTTAGTGAGCACATGACATGTTTTTTTTTTTTTTGTTTTAACACCTAATTTAAACATTTTTAATGTACTACATTCTCTAATAGTTTTCGGAAGACAATTCCAATATTCTTCTGCTTTAACTGAAAAGGCTGATCTAACACATTTTTATTAACTATATTTAATGTAACAGTCACCTCTTGAAGAAAACCTAGTCAACATTGTAGCTGTTGTATCATGCATTACAAACTGAGGTGGTGGGCCGCATGTTATGTCATAACACTTAAAGGGGCAGTTCACCCAAAAATGAAAATTCTCTCATTTACTCGCCCTCAAGCACTCCCAGATGTCCAGGGCTCCAGACTGTGACTAAAATGGCACACACACTTTTTGGTGTACACACTGCATATATGTATATGTATGTGTGTGTGTGTGTGTGTGTGTGTGTGTGTGTGTATAAATATATATATATATATATATATATATATATATATATATATATATATATTTATGCTCAAGAAGACAACACACTAATATATGCATATTATACTTTATGTAAATATCTGAAATGTAGATTCTATATTACATGCACATATAGAGCAGTAATAATTAAAATGGCTCCTAATTTATTTATTTTTTTAACTGGAGCCCTGATGTATGACTTTCTTTCCTCTGCAGCACACAAATTAAGATTTTTAGAATAATATTTTTGCTCTGTAGGTCCTTACAATGCAAGTGAATGGGTGCCAGCATTTTGAAGCTCCAAATAAACATGTTATTGGGTGTTATTGGAGTCCACGATGGAAGATGGTACGTTTTGTTACATTAGCTCTATATTCTGCTTGAAAGCTTCACTTTATTTAGTTGATCAGCAACTGGAAAGCTTGCTTCTAAAACAACCAGGCCAATTTAACTCTTACAATTGTGTAAAATCACCATGCAACAACTGCTTTATGCAGCACAATGAGCTAGTAGCTAACAGCTTGTGGTCGTGTTATTGTTTATGGTCAGTAATGTTTGTTTGACGCGTTTAAGATGATGTCGCTGCCGTAGAGGCGGCTCAACAATGACGATCAGTCTATAATTCTACCTACATTGAGATGGCACTAAACTGCAGTGGAAAAGAAAGCTCAGAAAAGTAAAGCGAGCGGAGACGAGTCGAACCGTAACATGCAGTGGAAATGTGCCATTGCATTGTATGGACCAACAGAGCTGAGATATTATTCTAAAAATCTTTGTTTGTTTTCCTGAATTAAAAGAAAGTCAACTGGATGGCACGAGGGTGAATAAATGATGAGAGATTTGTTTTATTTTTGGGTGAACTATCCCTTTAATGATGCCAGGAAGCTGAGCGATATAAAGAAGCTTATTGAATTATTTGGATGCAGCTCTTCTTTTACTCACTGATGCTGTGATTCAGCACCTGAAGCTCCTTATTGAAAAGCATGGACTGAACTGTCATAGTTTAATAGGATCTGCTCAGAGACAGCAAGATTCACGCTCCCTTTTTCGCAGAGTAGGAACCCGCCAGACTAATCTATTAATAGGGCAATTTGCAAACTGTTGGAGGAATCTCTCGGGTGTGCTGATCTATTGATAATGCCTGAAATGGCTCTGCAACAGGCCAGATCATTCAATGGATCGATGCTTTATTAACTTGGCCTGCTTTATTTTTCGAAGGAAGTTCATTCAGAGGTCTACTTAATTCAATGCTTTTCCTCTTGGAGCACGAAAAATTCCCGCCTGCTGTCATTTGTAACGTGTAAAGTGAATTTTGGTAACACATGTTGTGAATATATGGACTGTGATGCCACATATTTGTGTTCTAATTCCCCTTGTTCTTCTAAAAACTAAAGGGATGGGTAAATCTACTTAGAAGAGAGTTTCAGAGAGAATTATTGGCTAAATTTCATTCAACATTGCAAATCAGAATAAATGGAAGAGGAGAGTAATGGAATGCTCTGTGCCTTTTGAAAGTGAAAACATGACTTACAGCTATCCGTATGAGAGGCCAAACAGATGGTATATGGGCAATTTCTTCTAACGTCTAGATTTTTTTGCAATTCTACATTTGTAAATCGTTATTTCTTCCGGTGACACCGTTCATTGCATTACTTTTTTAATAATGGGATGGAAAGCTTTGAAGCATTCATCATGGTTAAGTATTATTTTATGGAATAATATTTTATGGATATACTTAATTACTTCCACCACAAACATCAATTTAAATTAGAGGTAGGGCTGTCACGTTTATAAAATTTGGTTGACGATTAATTGTCAAACAATTAATTGCAATTATTATGATTAATTCTTTGTCTTTGTTTAGGCTAAGGCGATTCATTGTCTCTTTTAGGGCTTTCACGATTAATTTTCATATAATTTGTCATATTTCTTAAGGTTACACCTTAAGTCTTTTTTACATATTTAACCTCAGATATTTAAATCAAATAATAAAATAGTGATATATGATTTCCTTTTAAGGCTTTAAAACTAAATGAATGACATGAAAATTACGTTTTAAATATCAAAATATTTAGAAATTCTTAAACTATGTCTCTCTTTTTGGTCTACTTTTGTGTTGGTCAATTTTGAAATATATATTATTTTATTATATTGACATTATATAGTATTATTTTATATTATACAATATTAAAATGGCGTGAGCCTCTGCTGATGAAGCGCCCCTCAGAGCTCTTGAGAATTACTTCAGGCACGCTTCTGGACAGGAGCTGCTCTGCTTGACATCCACGGTGCAGCTATGTGATGCTCGGAGTTCAACTGAATGACACACAAATGCACCGTAGATGGCATTTATATATTTGCTTAAAATCCACTTATTTTGGCATTTAAATGTGACTGGAAATTAAAGTGCACAATAATCACGGGTATCTCACATAACCACGATCAGACGGTTATTTAATAATCGTGACTGGCCTACTAAGAGGAATGTTTCACCCAACAAAAGTGCCATGTTTATTTGTGTTGGAATCAAGTGGGTTAATCGGGGATATACAAATAGTTTAGTGCCCAAAATTACTTTTCACTTGTTTCTAAAGCGCATTCAGTGACTACTTTAAATGAAAAGTGCTTTTTAAATATATTTATGTGCAGAATGTTTTCATGACCATTTATACTGTATGGCACAGCAGATGTTTTACTGAAATACTTTTGGATGATTGACACAGTCACAAATGTCAAGTTTCAGTATGTCAAGCAGTTGTTGAAAAATCACGAACTAACATTTTTTGGGGGTGTGTTAGCATATTTTATTTTGATCTAAATGGATAATTCTTCTCAATTTGATTGTATCTCTACCGTAAATTTAAAGTCAACATAAAATGTCTTTTGCAACACTTGAGTTGCATTTCTTAATGACACAAGATATTCAAAGAGAGAGAGGAAAAAAATGCATTGGGAATTGATTGTGTTATGAGAAGTGGTCTCTATTTGAAAGGTCATTAAATAGTTGGGCTTGGTGACGTCTGCCAAAAAGGAAAGTCAGATGAGGTGTGACAACCTGTTACATTTTCATGAAAGATTACATTTATTTATTATTATTGTGTTTTTGAATGTGTGCCACGAAATCATTCACAATAAGACCTGTATGTATTAAGAAAGTAAATAGGATCAATTCTGATCATATTGACTCTAATATTACCAAATAGAATGTCATGGGATGCAACGAAAACCTGGCTAACGTCGTTGCCCATGAGTCTCCTTTCCAGCAAACACGATAGCTGATTCAGTGCATTGTGTTCTTTGATCAGAAAGTCTTGCCTGATTTGTGTGGAGATGATCCTCTGGTTCATGTAAAAGGTCAGGGATTAGTTTCCTGGCTGCAGGAATCATGTTGGATTTTAGTTTGAAGTGGTACAATCAAGAGAGACAGAGAAGAACATCTTGTGACACCCCCCCACCCCCACCCCCTTCGTGTATTGATTAACCCATTGAATGTGAAAGCCACATTTGAGTGACCATTTTCATTTGTGAGTTTTGCCAATGCTCTCTAAATTGCTGTGATGAGCAATATCAGAAAGCCAGGGTTCTTTCACAGAAGTGTACAAATGTGTAAAAGTGTTCTGTGAGAAAAAAGATTGCTTCTGCTCCCTTTTGCGTCAAATGTGTTTACTACTCTTTTCTTTATGTGCAAAGACATGAATTTGGCCATACACTTTTAGGTCAAAGAGTGAACCTATTAATGTCAGCCCTCTTTTGAAGATTTAAGTGATATACAAGCTGTTTTGACCCCTACAATAAATGGTTTAACTGGCAAACAAGTGTGCGTGGGTGTAAAAACATCACTTTTTCTACCCCACCCATGAGAAATGGGTAAATTCAGACATATGGTGAACACTCCTCAATTGTGTTTCCAAATGTTCCATTGCATTGAAAATCTGTTTTATTCTCAAGGAAAACCTTTATTACTTTTGCATTGGGTTACTTTGTCATGAGTCCCATTTCATTTTTCAAATAATTTGTATAGAATAAAGAAAGTATATAATTAAGCAGAATATAAGTGGTTAAGTTTAAGTGACTCTGTCCCAGCCAAAGCACCTGATTTAAGAAAATAGGAGTTGCAGTCAAGCGCTCAGGCCATTTAACACTTTTAACTGCTTTTCTTTGAAGGCATTTAACAATGTGGTGCATTAAAAAGCCAGTTTGTATTTTATTGATTTCATTTGTTAATATACTCATTAATTGAATTGGGGGTTTGTCTTGCATTTTAAATGAGTAAAAATGGCAGTTCTCTTACCATATTGTTTTATTTATTTACTAGAATTAGAGAATTGTGTTCTTCCATGTTATACATTATAGAAACTGTTGTTGTATTTCATATGAAGTGGCCTTGTTCAGTTTTTATTCAGCATTCATGATCCTGTACTTAAATGTAATTATCTAGTGTTTCTGTTTGCTGGAGTCCTGAAATTCAGTCAAAAACTTGGCAAAGACGTAGACGCTTTTCCAAATCCTAGTTCCAGATAGGTCACTTATGAGTAGTGCTAGACCAATATATCAGCTCGGCTGATTAATCGACTGAAATTATTCAATTATTTGATTATCGGCACTTTCCCTTCTGTCAGTTCTAAAATGTATTTATTTAGTTAATTTTTACTTTTAAGTTTTAGTGAATGAGTAAATATTGTATAAAATAGGCATTCATTATAATTTCAAACTGTTGCGTACATCTTTTTTACTGCTGATAATTGCATTATTTATATTGACAATCAGCCATGCTTCTCTTTAGATAACGGTATCTGCATCAGTCAATGAAAAACCCATACCGGTCGACCACTACATATGAGGTTCAATTTCAGTTAGGATGCTGCCTTAGGACATGTCCACACACATTTGAAAACTCCGCTATCCATTTTTAATGTCATTGTTTTCCAAAAAGCGGTACTAGAGAACATTTTTTTGTGTTTATGGTTGGGGAAATCGCATTTCCAGTGTGGATACGAGCCGTAAATGTAGCAAAATCAATGCGTTTCAATCAAAGATAGATTGTGGCCTTCAGATACAGCGATAGATGCATGTAGTAGATATCAATCCGGCTCATTAGGTGTTGGATCAGAGCAACTGTGACTATTGTTAGTTGGACAAATATAGAGATTTGAATTACTTCAACGTAAAACAAAGTGAGGAGAGATTCACAGGTAAGATGCTGAGGAGCAGGAGCGGTTTTGATTCCACACCTCCTTAATTCCTGAAATTAACAGCATGGAAAGCTATTAACGTGAACCATCCACAGTGTTACTCAAGATGAAATTGGCTGTGCCACAAGAGAAGCAGCATTCTCAATCTACTTGACTTCAGTGAGCAGAATAAACTTTCTGCACTAATGCCAGATATTGCAAAACACATCACTATTGATAGTTAAAAAATACAATACCCCTATAGATACTTTATGCTACTATATGGTTTTTACAGCCGTTTATCTGTGGCACTATTTAAAATCTAACATAGTCTCATGACATCTCATACAATGTTGTTGTAATAATGAGATGGCAAAATCATAAGATATTGTACGACTTTGCTTGGATAAAGACATGACTTTCATTCCCATAGAGACCAACCAATCAACAAATAGAGTTTCAAATCAACACTATACAGGCATCAAATTATTGCTAGCCCTCTATCCAACACTTGGAAGGAAACATAAGTAAACAAATTTGTTTACTAATTCCATTTTTATGCAATACAAATGACTGCCAGTAACCTGTAATGTTCTCTTATCTCGTTCTGAACCCTGATGTTTTCTTTCTTCCATGGTACACAATTTATTTTCCTATTAAATCAACGTTAGGTTTAGGTAAGGGGTTAGACTTTGTAGTTAGGCTTAGGGGTTAAACTTATAGGGAAAAAGTTATAATAACATTGTTTCGTTGGTTTTTTTATTTTCCTATATGGGTGTAGAAATAGCACGTTTTTGTACGAGCCAGCTGGAACAATTTCTTACTATCTCATACTATTATTACGACTTGTTATGAGATGGCATTAAAAACTAAATAAATCAGACACCAAACAGAAAACTATATTTTACTCTTTACTCTTTGATGCAGATGGGCTCTTCCAATGTAAACCGCTACGTTAATGATCACTGACATGAGCATAAGTTAGTTTTGATGTATCTCACTGATTATTCAAAAATATGCATGACTACACTGCTTGTAATATATAAAACATGTTTGTGTTGAATTTAAAAATAACAATATTTTTATATACCGCTGCTGTGATATAAAATTACTCATACTGTGATCTAAGATTATGGTCATATGCAGAGGTGAGGTTTGGAGGTTATTTTAGGCTTCCTGTCATTTTCTTTTCTGAATCAAGAATAAGCCGTCCATCCTACCTTATTTCCTTTGTGATTTCTCCTTAATTGTCTATGCTTTATTGTGTTTTCTGAGGATCAGAGTGGGATGGGATAGGTCAGTGTGGTATACTCACCCATATAGATCATTGCCTCTTAAACAGGTTAAAGTGATTTTCCAGACTCCAAATCCTATCTGAGTTGGATTAAACATTTGGGGGGAATGAACACTTGGATGAGCATCAACCACAAAAAATGCATTTATTCAGACTGTGAATTTGTCTAGCACTGAAATGTAATCCAAGTAATAACTTGGCAGCATGCAAACTTGATTCGGCAAAATTTGAATAATTTTGCTTTCAGACAGTCTCCTCTGTTGTGTTTACTCATCAGGCTTGTTACTTATTAGTGCTTACCATGTGAAAGAGGTGCTTGTATCCACTGCAGGCAGAAAGTAATTCAATTTATCACCCTAATTATCGGTTTCATAATATTTATTGTATACAAGATTAGCCCTCTACTTCAAAAATGTTTCTCAAATGTTTGTGCTGATTATGAAAAAATTGCTAATGAAAAAAAAAACACACAAATAAATTTTAATAAAATAAAAAGTATCTTTTTGTTGTCTTGTTATCTTGTTTTCCAGCACAAAAAAGTAATTACTTGAGAAAAAAATGCATTATATAATAAGACTTTTTTTTCAGAGAATATATAATTGATATTTTTTCTCGTTTTGTTTTTTAACATAAACAAATAAATAAATAAGATAAAGTTCTTGCCTATAAGCGTTAGAAAAAATTACTTATATCGAGATATATTCTCTGCAAACAAGTACTGGAAGACAAGACAAAATACTAAATGGAATTTTGTCATGAATTTAATTATTTTCTGCAGTGTTGATGATCTAAATGTGTCTTTTATTGCTGTGCAGAGACGTGTTCTTATTTGAAGTGAATCTTTTGAAAACCAAACACCAGATTTAAATGATAAAGCAATTTAAACCAATAAAGGAGGATGTTGATCAGAAGCAGGTGTATACCAAAGGGACGGGGAGCTTGTAAGGCTGAAAGAAAGAAAAAAAAAAACTGCGAAACTCATTAGCCAAACATTAATAAGTGCTGCTTAACCCCAAGAGGTCAGAAGCAGGCCAGGAAAAAAGTATTTTTTTGTGTGTCTTGTCTATATGTCTGTCCTCTTTAGAGAAAGAGTCGTAACTGTCAGACAGTGAAACAGGGCACTGACTTCGGCGGGGGCGTTCACAAGATGGAGTTGTGCTGTTAAAGTGATTTTACGGACATTTGGGGTGTACGGTTAAACATTAGCATGCAGGTGAGAGCCCTATGCAGTTGCCCTAGTGTGGCTGAGTTCATTCCATACTAGTCTGATGCGTGGAAAGCCGCCCTGAGCAGGAGGAACAGCCCAAATAAAATTACCCTTAAGGACTAGGCCTAATGCTAGCAACTCCCGTAGACTGCTAAAGCAGCATTTGATCCACTGGTTGAAGTTTTCAAAGAACTGCACTTTTTTTTTCTGCACTGTGGGAATTTTAAGTCAAGTACAATTTATTTTTTTCCGTTTTTTTTTTTTTTTTTTTATGACTATAGACTATAAACATAATTTGTTTGGCTTCTGTACCTTTATGAAGCCCCACCCCTCTTCCATTGGCTGGACAAACAGATAGTCCCACCCCAAACGCACATCAGTGGTTGAGCATAGGCAGTGTTGGACGTTTGATAGTACCACAGAGGCAGTTTTTACACTATTAGGGTGAATCAGCCAACAAATGTGTCTATACATATTAAACTGGAAGAAAAAAAATATTTTTACAATGCAAATTACACTCATCACATTTAATATGCGGGTGTCATTACTTGCTTTTTATTCAAGCCAGAAATCTTCCAGAGAAGTCTCTGGTGATATAGTAAATTGTTATAAACTGTAGTTGCCTTTTTCTATGCAAACGCTTAATATGTCGCATTTGCAGGACACTTCCACAGCTGTTTTAGTGGTGCACGTTTAGCTGGTGCTGTGCTGCTCGGTCTAGATGTGGTGTAACCGCTCGATGGTGAATTAAACATGAGTGAAAGCTCCTGATCTAAATAATGGAGTGGATGTGACAGGGCCGTGTGTTTCTCCGCTGCACAACTGACTGCACAAATAACGCTAAATCTGGAGTAAGTACTAAATTAAAATGCATCCTCTTGTCTCTGTTTGCAGTGGGTCTTTAGTTAGTATTGGGAAGTGTGTTAATGGGAATGGATTTTTAGAGTCAGGTTGACATTACATTGACACGGCTGCTGTTTTGAACAGTGTTCCTAGTGAGCTGCCTACATAGGCAGAACTTCAAGGCATCATAGGTGTGCCTCCAGACACATAGGCTGCACCAAATGGCAACTCAGTTAACCTATGCTGCATTTTAAGATGCCTATGCTCTGCATTGTTTTGGCCAAATTCTAAACTAAACAAACAAATTAATAAATACATTTGGCAAAATAAAAATAAATGATATAGTTGTGTATTTATATTTATATATATTATTTGTGCTGCTTCTCCTGATGGTTGACCAAACTAGAGAAAACTCAGTTATTTAAATATGTATTTTATGCTTATTAGAATTACACTGTTAGCTTAGCAACATGCTAATGTCATACTCGTTTTGAATCAATTGTGAGTGTAGTTTCCTAATGGCTGACCAAATAACTTTTGCCTATGCATTTTAATTTTTTAAAGAGTTTAATGTTGTTAGCTTAGCAACATGCTAATGCCAGTTGTGAGTTGAGGCTCCAGTGTGCATCACTTATGCATTTAGGAAGTTCCATCTTGGTTAGGATGATGCTTTAGATGGTAGCTACCTCTAGACATCAGAAATCAAGGCAACTCAGTAGATTTTGGAACAAATCTTGTGCTGGAAACATTTTGCTTCAGCATTTTTTGTGAGTATGTGACTTCTTTGTGCAGAACTTATTTGCCAGTGTACACCTGTGAATTTATTAGTGCTAATGCATGCAACACTGCTACTCACACCTGTTTTCCTGGTGCATGATCACAGGCACCCCTCCCTCCTCATCCATCCCATAGTGCCTGCGTGAGGACCGCAAATGGAGTTCTTGTTTTATCTGTAGAGCGCAGCTGCAATTTTCTGCTTCAAACCCTTGAAATCCTGTTCTGATTTGAGTCAAAACGCCTGAATCATCCGACTAGAGAAAAAAATAAATCAATAAACGGGAGCCAATCTTGCTTGTGCTGTTCTGATTTTGTATTAATCTGATTTGCCGATTCTCATCTCGATTTAGAGATTACATGGTTAATCCACCCATCCTCCCACCCTTGCTTTTCCATTCACCGAACAGAGAACTTGGCTGTAACACTGCAGTGATTTCCCCCTCCTCCCTTGCATTCTCTGTTGGTTTCTTTTTATTTTGGCCACATTTACATCTGGTATTAACACCCATCTTTGGTGATCTGGTCACAAAGGTGTAAATTTGGGGTGAATACAGGTGTAAATGGGTTCTAATCCGTTTTGTGATCTAATCGCTCAAACCAGATTCAGAGGTAGTCAGAGACACATTTGACCACATTGTAATTGTAATAAAAAAATGCCATTTTGTTGTCGTTGAAATATATCAAAGTAACACTCCCCTCTCAATCAACCATTCTGCTAAAATAAGGGTTTTAAACTTGCCAGTTATGTGTGATGGAAAGTTTAGTTAATATAGGAACTCACAGTTTGCGGTTAGACTAAACAAACTTTTTACTTTTTGTGCCTTTTCAACATGTAATACCACACTTATGTATTGAGTGATGTACATAGTCACAAAATCAGAGATCCTCCCCTCAAAGAAACCCGATCACAGGAGGGGCATTTAAATACCAATTTAAAGTATGATCTGTCTCAACTGACCACTTGTGATCGGATCTCCCAAGACAGATGTTAATACCAGGTGTAAACAGTGCCATTCTCTCCTACCATGTTGCCATGTTTCCCATTGGCTCAACTCAGTAGGATTACTTATTTAAATGGTATTTGATCAGAACTCTCCATTCCTACTTTTTTTTTTTCTTTCTGTCTTTAAGATTAAGTGTCTCTCTGTGTAGACAAGTAAGTCTGAACTTGCTTAAAGTCGCATGGGAGGGGGTGCAGGGCCACCTGTGGCTAGCAAATGACAAATCTAGACCACCACATCCTGCTGTCATGAACTTCTGGGTAAAAAAAATCAAAATATCATAGACAATATTTTATTCCATGACTGAAAATCCTCATTCATGCTGCCAGCACAATGACATAGCAGAATAAATTAATTGAAAAATGGTTACACAGCAAGCTATTAATTGCGTAATTTTAAATTGATTTAAACATCTGAAAAATTGTCTGACAGTACAAACTAACATAGGCAGGCATGATGTATCTGTGACTGATATTACCCAATTTATTTATTTATTTATTACTATTTGCATTGAACTGATGTTTAGGCTTTTAAACAGATAATCTTATTTTTATTTTATTTAAAAAGTTTGCTCTTTTGCCAGATTTTAAAAGAAATAAACAATTATCCATAATTTCTTCTCTTGTCGTAAAACAACAAAAAGTAATGTTTTGATTTCACTTATATTCTACATAAGAGCTTTAGTTTTAATGTTGATCTGCCAAAAAAAAAAGAGAAGAAAAATCAGTTTAGATAAAGTATAAATCAGAATACTGTTTAATTTATAGCAATTAATGTTGTGTATTTATAGATATATTTTTAAATATATGTGATTAAATTAATAATTGTTGGCCATTATATCAGTTATTGTTCAATAGTAATTACTCTTGGCTATTCAGCATTCTCCAAATTTCTGTATCAGTGCATACATAGAACTATATACATATCAGAATCAGAATCAGAATCAGCTTTATTGCCAAGTATGCTTATACATACAAGGAATTAACTATATAGAATAAACTATACATACATATACAACTATAATGATGACACAAAAGATGAGAAGAGCACTGCAGCTCGAGTGTCTGATAGAAACACAGATCACAGCTTGGCGATATATCTTTATTTCATCCTTAATTATAGTTCAAATAATACGGGAGCTTGACATCAAACTCCAAAACTGTCTATGGTGTCCCGATTAATTAATCGCGATTAATCGCATTTACAAATATTTGCTGAGAAAGCCCATCATATAACAATAATTCAATATATAATGATGAAATAATTATACATAGTTATCTTTAAATATTAAATATATATATATATATATATATATATATATATATATATATATATTACAATAATGCCAGGACATTCTATTCATTACATAGCGCAGTGGTTTTCAATGCTTTGGAATTGTTGGAGTTACAAAGAGCATTTAAATCTTTACAAAAAAGTGCAAATAGGGGCTTTATAGACATAAATTTACTCTTATGTATAAAAAACTTGGCAAGAAAAATAAACAGGTTAATCAGAAAATACTCACTTTTTAAATTATTAAAATTGTGAAGAGCAAAGTAAAACTAGTTAAAATAGAGGTAACAACATTTTCTCCAAAATACTACAGCGTGGACACATTCCCAAAAAGGTGAGGGGCAGATTCATCTACAGCATTACAGAAGGCGCAAAGTGGATCAATTTCAGGGAGCATGTTAAATGAAGATTGACTGGGTAAAAAACGGTGTAATAGTTTAAAAGACACCTCCTTAACCTTGTTGCAAATTAAATATTTGTGAGGTAAAGACCATACGACCTGCGTCAGACATGCTTGTGTCACGTCTCAGGTGTGTTGCGTCATAAAAATAAAATGTTTAGGTCACTGTGTCAAGTTAAATATAGTTTAATACTCAATCTTTAAACACATCTTGAGATCCCTCAGTTCACATTTGTGCTCCTTCAAGTGTTTTGAATGCAAGAATGTAACTTACATCTGTGCTCTGTGTCTGCTGAAGTGTTTTGTTCTCTGTAATAAACTGTGTGTTGTTCATACAGCTGAAGTTTCACTTACTGGCCTCTGGAGTAAACATGTGGTACTACAAGCATGCAATTAATTGCGTTAATTTGTTTAACGCGTTATTTTTTGTAAAATTAATTGATAACACGTTAAATCGACAACCCTAATATACTGTGTGTGTATATATATATATATATATATATATATATTGACTAAATATGATACAAACTAAAAAGGACATTTGACAGAGAATTAAGACTAAGAAAAAAAACAGTTTAAAAAAACAGCTGACAAAATAGTGTTCAGCTAACACTAGTGTTCAGTTGCCAGGTCATTAGGAGTGTAATAACGCAAAGCCAACTTTTACGTGTTTTTAACGTCACTTTTTTTAGGACATATACTTTGTGCATGTCACAAGTAATTTTTCCAACAATTGTTTACAGACAGATTATTTCACTTTAACTGACTATATCACAATTCCAGTGGGTCAGAAGTTAACTGTGCCTTTAAGCAGCTTGGAAAATGATGTCAAGCCTTTAGGTAAATTCTTCTGATTGATTAATTGGCTAGTTGGAGTCAATTGGAGGTTTATCTGTGGATGTTTTTTAAGGCCTACCTTCAAACTCAGTGACTCTTTGCTTGACATCATGGGAACATCAAAAGAAATCAGCCAAGACCTCAGAATGAAAATTGTGGACCTCCACATGTCTGGTTTATCCTTCGGAGAAATTTCCAAATGCCTGAAGGTACCACGTTCATCTGTACAAAGAACAGTACGCAAGTATAAACACCAAAGGACCACACAGCCATCATATCACTCAGGAAGGAGACGCATTCTCTCACCTAGAGATGAATGTAGTTTGGTGCAAAAAATCAAATCCCAGAACAACAGCAAATAACTTTAAGGTGCTGGAGGAAAGTTTTAGACAAGTATCTATATCCACTGTAAAACAAGTCCTATATCGACATAACCTGAAAGGCTGCTCAGCAAGGAAATAGCCAATGCTCCAAAACCGCCATATAAAAGCTAGACTACAGTTTGTAAGTGCACATGGGGACAAAGATCTTTCTTTTTATAGAAATGTCCTCTGGTCTGATGAAACAAAAAGGAACTGTTTGGCCATAATGAACATTATGTTTGGAGGAAAAAGGTGAGGCTTGCAGCCCGAAGAACACATCCCAACCGTGAAGCATGGGGGTGGCAGCATTGTGTTGTGGGCAGTGTTGTATAAAGTATCCATTTGTCATACTTGAGTAAAAGTAAAGATACCTTCATGGAAATTGACTCAAGTAAAAGTTAAAGTAACTCATGTGAAAAGACTTAAGGAAAAGTATTAAAGTAACAGATATTAAATGTACTTAAGTAGAAAAAGCATAGGTAAATTGCATAAATTATGGAACAGTAATCATTAGTTATTTAAATCATTAAACCCATGGCAACTTATTTGATTGATGGTGCTCATGATTTACTTGCCCTCATGCCATCCCAGATGTATATGACTTTCTTTCATCTGCAGAATGCGAACAAAGATTTAAGAAGAATATTTCAGCTCAAGTAAATTCAATGCATGTTATGGTGGCCAGATATTTCAAGCTACAAAAAGCTCATTAAGGGAGCCTAAAGTTATCCATACTACTACAGTGGTTAAATGCATGCCATGTTCAGTTGGTTTGGGGTGAAAACAAACCAAACTGTAACAAATTTTCACTGTATATCTTGCCATTGCAATCTCTAGGCACGATCATGATTTCAAGATTGATTTTACTTTCTAGTGCTTGATGCATGTGCAGAGCCCTAAGTTGCGCTATAATAGGAAGTGTAATAGAATTTGAAATCCTGATCGCCAAGAAATTTTATCAAAATTTATAGGCGAGAAAGGAGTTATATTTTGGTCTATTCTCACCCCAAAACCAATTTGATCCGTTCAGAAGATATTGATGAAACCACTGGAGTCTTATGGATTACTCTTATGATGCATGTATGTGCTTTTTGGAGCTTTAAAGGTCTGACCACCATTCACTTACATTGAATTGACCTACATAACAGCAATATTGTTATACATATTTTTTATTCAAAAAGTCATACACATCTTGGATCTAATGAGGGTGAGAAAATAATGAGAGAATTTTTAAACGAACCACCATAAGGACAACAAGTCAAGGTATTGGAGTGGCCATCACAAAGTCCTCAAACTAATTAAACGTTTGTGGGTAGATCTGACTAAGCATGTGTGAGCAAGGAGTCCTTTATGGAGGAATGGGCCAAACTTCCAGCAACTTATTGTGAGAAGCTTGTGGAAGGCCACCCAAAATGTCTAACCTAAGATAAACTATTTAAATGCATTGCTACCACATAATAACAAGTGTATGTAAACTTCTGACCCCCTGGGAATGTGATGAAAGAAATAAAAGCTGAAATAAATAAATCTCTCTACTATTATTCAGATATTTCACATTGTTAAAATAAAGTATTGATCCTAACTGACCTAAGACAGGAAATATTTTCTACGATTAAATGTCAGTAATTGTGAAAAACTGAGTTTAAATGTATTTAGCTAAGGTGTATGTAAAATTCTGACTTCAACTGTAGAGAGAGAGAGAGAGAGAGAGAGATTATATATTATATTATTTTATTTCAGTCAATCCAATGCCTATAAAGTAAGGGTTTATGCTGAGTCTTTATTAAGTCTATCACTTCATGGGCTCCAGTTGAAAACAAATGAGGGTTTTGCTGAGAGGCATCAAGTTGGGGTAATGGTGTCAGGGTAGAGAAGTGAGGAGGTTAGTCACAGCACTGATCCGAGATATAGGGATTGGATAATTTTAGACGTTTAGTAAAAACCCCATGTATGCATGTGAAATAAAACAGATCAGTTTCTCAGACACACACACACACGGCCCTTCTGACTGAAGAAGTCAATTTTCAACAGACAGCTGGGCTGATGTGTTTCTATTAAAGAAACTTGGACTGCCGATTACTGGCCTGAGCAAACGTGTCAGTCAGGGGAATAGAGAGGAGGAATTCTGTGAATATGGCCAGAACATTTCTCTCTCCTGTCACCTCGGGGAGAGTAAATCTGAAGATCTTCAGTTGGATGTGTGTTAAGAGTATTTGTGAAGGGAAGAAGATCTGAAGGCATACTTGAGATATTTAAAGAACAGATCACCCAAAGGTGAAATAGCTGTGTTTAATCAGAATTAAATTAGAACTGTATAATGTATAGCAATTCATGTTATTTTTTAATTTTTTTTTAGATATACCTAAAAATACATTACATTATATTATTATAATAAAATATAATGGTGATGTCAATCATATTTTATGGTGATTTGTTTGCAATTTTGGAACTTGACACAAACAGTCCCCTTTCTCTTTCATTATAAGGCCTTGATATTCTTCAAAAAATCACCTTTTGTGTTCCATAGAAGAAAGGAAGTCTTTGGGGTTTGGAACAACATAGGATGCATAAATAATGACAGAGTTTTCATTTTTGGTTGAACTATTTATTTAATGCCATGATGGTGTCTATTCAAGTTTATTATCTCTCTCTCTCTCTCTCTCTCTCTCTCTCTCTATTTATGAATAGTATGGATAGTTGGCGAAAGACAGAGAGGGCATGATAGTAAACAAAATATATTTTGTAAGATGAAAAGTTTCCCTTTCTAATGAGTTATGCTGGTTAAGCCCTGCTTGTTTGATATTCCAGGCTGCAGCCTCATCAGGAGCACAGACCATGCTTCAAAGCTTCAGCCTGTTTGTAAAAGGGAGGGAAAGGGAGGGGGTATTGGATCTGTTTTAGAAACACAAACACAGGTTAAGTTATCCTGCCTGACATCATGCAATGCTTCCACTGCGGCCCACTGCCCGCCGCTAAGACCTTGATTTAGACAAGCGCTTGGATAGACCCACCTGAGATCAAAACCTAATCGGCTAGCTCCAACCATTCTGAAGTTCCAAACCAGCTACTGATTGAGATGTAAAATTTTGGGGTAAAGGAAAATAATTATATATTTTTATCCTCTATTAGCTTTACCATGGACCCAGCACCGTGCTTGCTTATTGAAAGGCTGTCTTTTTTGCATTACCTGCTCCGACTTGGAGTAAAACCTATGCTTATGCTGAAATTGTTATGATTGTCTGGGCAGGTAGTAATATAGATAGAGTTGCAGGATTAAAGAAGAAGATAAACCGAGACATGGCCTGCTGTTTGGCATTGATCCTGTGCTGGCCTGCCAGGCTCTGATGCCAAAGGAACTAATGCAGTCTGATATTGATTCACCAGTTTCAGGCATGGCTGCGAGGATCTGTGTCGCTGGTACATTTAGATAGGGAAACAAATCAGGTAAAATTCACACACACCCACCACTGTCCTGGAGAGATCGGTTGGGCGGATTCACTAAGAACCACTAACAGAATCTGGTTTACTTTACTTGTACTGTAAAGTAGTGCTCCACCACTGCGATCCAGGCACATGAATTGGCTCTTTAAAATGCCGTAAGTGCGCTTGTCTACTCCACGCATCATTATATATATATAATATTTATATATGATATTTGGCAATCATATGATAAATTAGTAACCTTCTGTTGCCATGACGAATAGAAAATTTACAGAAACATCTTTTTATGATTAATTCTGTGTAGCACAACATTAATTACTCAGTCAATTTAAAATGTACTTGAACACCACATTTTAATACAAATTATTTTTAGCGCAACATTACTTCAATAGGCAATCGATAGGAAATGTACTTTGATTGCGTCTTTGATAAAATTCTGTTTATGTAACGAACGGGGAGGCAGTCAAGGCAAGGATGAAGGCGAGGAGTAGGACCCAAGTGCAGCTTTATTGAAGATAGTGGTGAAACAGGAACAAGACAGGAACTTGGAACATAGATAGACTATGGCTTGGACTCAAGAACAACAGGGTAACATCAGGCAGGGGTAAAGGTTACAACAATACAATACTTGACAAAGTACAAGGGAAACATGAGGACTTAAATACATGAACAGGGGAAACAACAGCCAATAGACAAACAGGACTTAATAAGGTGATTAACTAAAGCCAATCACAAAACTAGAACTGATAAACAAGCAATCAAACAATGAACCAATGAAAAACAGACACATGAACAAGGAGGGGAAACAGGACATGACAAGACTGGTTAACAGGAACATAAGAATGGTTTCAAAATAAGAGTGCAATATGGAATTAAACAGGTGCCAGAAACTTAAGAGTGAAGGTACAAAAACAAGAGACCACATGGAACGTTACAGGAGCCCCCCGCTAAGGAGCGGATTCCAGACGCTCCTAACAAAACAAAAAAGGAAAGGCAAACAAGAAGCACAAGGGGGCACAGAGAAACAAGACAGGGACAGGGAGACCATAACAGAACAAGAGGGCGGCCAGCAGACCATGGAGGACAGGCAGATGCCCAGGGATCCAAGGGGAGGACTTGAAGGCGGGGGCCGGGTCGGGAAGTCTGGGAGGTACGAGACTGGGTCGGGGGGGGCCAGGGAGGCAGCCATAGGGCAGGGACAGAGTCAGGAGGCCTGGGAGGAGGCCACAAGGCAGGGTCAGAAGGCCTGGGAGGAGTCTCAGGGGAGGCGGGCGGAGCCACGGAAGGCTCAATGGGCTTGGAAAGCTCTGTGGGCTTGGTAGGCTCTGTGGGCTTGGCAGGCTCTGGGGCTTTGTGGGCCTTGAGGGCTGAGCAGGCGCTGGCAAAGCCGTAGAAGGCGGAGCAGGCAGAGTCGTTGAAGGCAGAACCGAGGAAGGGTCTGGGGGTGGAGCCGTGGAAAGGTCTGGAGGCGGAGCCGAGGCAGTCCTCAGAGGCGGAGACTTGAGAGGCTCTGGTGGCCTTGATGGCTCTGGGGGCCTTGATGGCTCTGGGGGCCTTGATGGCGAAGCTGTGGAAGGTTCTGAAGGCGGAGGCGTGGAAGGTGGAGCCATGGAAGGCTCTGGTGACTGAGGCGTGGTAGGCTCTGGTGACTGAGGCGTGGCAGGCTCTGGTGACTGTGGTCTCGAAGGCTCGAGAGGCGGAGCTCTGGAAAGCTCTGAGGTCGGAGCTCTGGGAAGCTCTGGAGGCAGAGCTCTGGGAGGCTCAAGGGGCGGAGCTCTGGAAGGCTCAAGGGGCGGAGCCGTGGGAGGCTCAGGAAGTGCTGGCTCTTGGACGGTCGAGGCTACAGGCGCTGGCTCTGGCTCTTGGACGGTCGAGGCTACAGGCGCTGGCTCTGGCTCTTGGACAGTCGAGGCTACAGGCGCTGGCTCTGGCTCTTGGACGGTCGAGGCTACAGGCGTGGGCTCAGGCTCTTGGACGATCATGGAAGGCGGAGACTGGCGAGCGGAAGCCCTTCCTCTTCTCCTCCTCCTTCTGGCAGACGAGGCTGTCAACGCTGGCACTGGGACGGACGAGGCTGGCGACGCATTGGCCGTGGCAGGCGTGGGCATTGGCTCGCTGGCCGTGGCGGGCGTGGGCTCGCTGGCCGTGGCGGGCGTGGAGGAACGAGTTATGGAAGGCTGGGGGGTGACCACTGTGGGAGGAGAGGTAGCGTCCTCCTCCGCAACACCCACAGTGAAAGACGAGCCACAGATCTTCAGTGTCTCCTCAAGGAAGTCGAGGAGCGTCCAGCAGGGGGTCGCTGGTGGCAATCGCTCCTTAAGCTGACTATTTAGATTTGACCTGAAGAAGACGACCAAGGGGTAATCCGGGAAGTCTGATAAATTTGCCAACTCCAGAAACTTACAGACGTGGGCCTCAATTGGTTGGTCCTCTTGCTTGAGGCAGAGAAGCTGGAAACTAGCTTGCTGCGCTGTCAGGGCTGCTGGGTCCATGGTGGGGTCAAGTATTCTGTAACGAACGGGGAGGCAGTCAAGGCAAGGATGAAGGCGAGGAGTAGGACCCAAGTGCAGCTTTATTGAAGATAGTGGTGAAACAGGAACAAGACAGGAACTTGGAACATAGATAGACTATGGCTTGGACTCAAGAACAACAGGGTAACATCAGGCAGGGGTAAAGGTTACAACAATACAATACTTGACAAAGTACAAGGGAAACATGAGGACTTAAATACATGAACAGGGGAAACAACAGCCAATAGACAAACAGGACTTAATAAGGTGATTAACTAAAGCCAATCACAAAACTAGAACTGATAAACAAGCAATCAAACAATGAACCAATGAAAAACAGACACATGAACAAGGAGGGGAAACAGGACATGACAAGACTGGTTAACAGGAACATAAGAATGGTTTCAAAATAAGAGTGCAATATGGAATTAAACAGGTGCCAGAAACTTAAGAGTGAAGGTACAAAAACAAGAGACCACATGGAACGTTACAGTTTAGAGCAATGTTAAATACACACTCAATAGAAAACGTAACACTTCTTTTTGATAACATTCTGTTTAGTGAAATGTTAATTACATAATAAAAAGGAAATGTTCCCCAAATCTTCTTGATTCCATTTGTTTTAGTGCAACTTTAATTACGCAATAAATAGAAAATGTATTCAAACACCTCTTTTTGATAACATTTTGTTAGCGGCTAATTGCACAAGGCAAAAAGCCTCGACTTTGTGAATAAGGCACATTCTGTAAGGCATGTTTGTCCTGAAAAGAATGACAGTTACTAAATTTAAATAGGCCATTGAGATTAAATATTGCATGCAATAGTGGCTCAACTGTTTTGTGAATTCACCCCTGCTCGTGTCACTGGGTAGATGATTCACATTACAGTGCACGTTATTGAGTCTGAGGTTCAGGACAGGTGTCAATGTGTGTGTCTGAGTGGCAGAAGGAATGAAAAAAAAAAAAAAACAACAGAAAAAAAAGGATAGATTTTATTACCTCATGTGGTCGAGAGAGAGAGAGAGAGAGAGAGAGAGAGAGAGGGAGAGAGAGAGAGAGGTGAGAAAAAGAGATATCTGTTTAGATATCATCATGGCCACACTTATATAGGAGACTGCTGGTATGTTAAGCAGCATAGATCATTGGCCCAACACAGTAATTAAACACTGACCTGCCCCAGGCAGTTCTTACCTTTGACCCAGAGGCATCTCTTTTTGTATCCTGCTGTCTCACCTGTGATTAAATCACCTGAGTGCCACCTGCAACAGGGTGTGGCTCCTTTCTATCACAATAATAGTGCTTGTCCCTAGTGGTCTCAGACAGCAGTTTGCTTTGACATTAAAGACCTTGAAAGATGATCTTGTGGATCATTTTATTGAAAGTTGATTGTATGATGGGTAAATACATAAAGGGTAAAATTCCCCCAAGGAAGAGCAAGTAGCATTCATTGCATTGTTTGAGTCACATTGACTCATGTTTGTTTATGAAGTTAGTAATCCATAGTATTAAAATATATGTGTTCAAATATGAACCAAAGGAGTAATATGTGCCGAAGGTCAAGCAAGATGTAACACGTTGAGATGCATCAAGGATGGTTTTACTTGGTATGATTTGGTAAATAAAAAGGTTGTATGTGGTAGTCAATATGTGGTTTTAATACCGAGAGGGCTGATGGTTGATATAATCCTATGACATATTTGACAACAAAACTTACAGTATTATCAATCATTGACAAGGCTGTTGGTAAATTTTGCAATGGATACAGTCATTGGCCAATCCCAATAATCTCAAAATAGGCAAATGTTTAATTGGCTTGGTTATATGTTGATGGGTCATATGTTCTATTGCGGATGGCTTGATGTAGTGGTTAAGGTTTAGGGTTGTTAACCCTGAATGTAAGTGGATCAATCCCTGCAAGAAGCAAGCCATGATTATCCATTACTACTGTGTCCTAATGCAGTGAACCTTGTCCCTGGTTGCTCCAAGGGGATTGTCCCTGCAACAAGTTCTTTGTAGTGTGGCATTGTGTGAAAGTCTTGAAAACATTGTCCAGAACAATTAGGAATGTACATCCATGCATTGCGTCTGCACAGTAGAGCTGCCAGGTTTGGTGCCTCTCCTTTGGAAAACAATACATCCCTCCTCCACCTCTCTTTCACCTCATTCTCACGGTGAATCCACCCTTACCCCTCCCTTCCCACCTCCTTGGAGCCATTGCCATGAGAGCTGAACGTGGAGGTTAGTCTCTGGCATTTTGCTTGCTGCACAGTGTTTGATTTAGCTGTAGTATCAGCCAGTATGGAAGCCATAAAAGCTGCAGAGCCAGTTAGCATGGAAAGCCAAGTCCTTGTTGTGCCACAGTATTTGCCAAGATTTATATCTGACTTTGGAGAAGGAGGGGCATTTACTCATACAAGCTAAATAATCCTCCTCCAAACAACATGCTCTTAGCCAGAAACAATGCTGACATAAGCATGGCTTCCACTCCCACTATCTCAGAATGCTCTAGTGGAGGTTAGGCTGAGTAACAGGCAAAGTTTTCCTGGCAAAAACTTTTTCTGCCTAAAACGTCAGTGCTGCCTCTGTTCGCTTCACTCCAAATCCGAACAGTTAATTTGCTTTCTGTCCACTGTTGTTTACCTACCCACAGTTGATGGAGCTTGTTTTGAGCTGTAAGGAGCTATTTGGTCCGTTTCTTTTCTGTTAGGAGCCAATAAACTTCACCTTTGAAGGGATAACGTGGTTCTCATGATGGAAATTAAATGCTATATTAACTCAATACAGCACCCCATACTGTTTCCATGACTGCAAGAAAAACACACATCCATGATGTGACAACATTAGTGCTACCAAGATCTGAGGTGTGCTGTAAAATATCTTAAAAGTCCAACGTTGCCTTTCTTAATACATGGAAAAAGGATTTGCCATGGGGGAGGGAGGGCTGATTTGCATGCAGGATCCGCGGGGGTTAGATAAGGAGTGCTTGGGGAGTGTCATACTGCTTAATGAAGCCTTGCTCCAAAGTTGACCGCAGTTCATATCATCCTGTTAGCCCGAACCTTGTTTCCGAGCCCTGTGGGACTGTTGGCTGGATGAAGAACTGTTCAGAGAAGAAATATGTTCATTCAATTTTTGGCCTGCCTCGTTAATCTTTTTAACATGCTCTGTTTTTCAATTTCTTTCCTGTTTTTCATCAGTGCGTGGTGTGAGGGGTGCTCAGCCTCCTGAAACCCCTTAAAGCTCCCTTAACAAACACTTAAACTTTACCATATATATTTTACCAAAAACAACACAGCTACATTTAATTACATTATTATATTTATTGTGGTGTGGTCGTGAAACCAGTTCTTTATAGTTTTTAATCTCGTATTGAGCTTGTGGACATGATGTAATGGAATAGTGTATAGAAATGTGAAGGTTCCGGTGGGCCTAACCTGAGATCTCGACACGGATGTGAACAACTGGATTAAGCCCACGGTGTTGAGGGGGAGTTTTCATCCCTGCTCTTTATGAATTAACGGCTACTGAAAAAGAGAAAAAATGTGGAGGCTGTGCCAGGACGCTGCTCTTATGGAAGTAATCATGTGGAGTTAAGCTGTGGGAGGCGGGGAGGAACTGGAAAGGGTTAATCCAATTGGCTGGGATTTAGAAGCGTTATTGTCTTGACTGGGGCTCCTGATTTAGGACCTTATAGATAGGTCATCTATATTTTGGGGGGTAATGAGCACCCAGTGCTTTTTTCTTGGAGGATAGAAAGCTTTTAAGCCCCTTGAAGTGTTCCCACTTTTTCTCCGTGATGTGAGGGATGGATAGGGCATTTGTTTTTGTAAGGGAAGAGGAAGCTCAGGGAATGAGGGATACAGTGATGCATGAGTATGTGTGTGTGTTTGCACAGATACACACATCAGTGTGTTTACAAGTATGCAAGGGTGCATGCGTATTCTGCGGATGTGCAGCAGAGTAGATTCGGCCACACTCCACTTTATCCTGACCCACTTTCTATATCGCTCTCTCTGTCTCTCTCTGCGCTCCATACTCTCCCCTTTTTTAATTGCTGCTCGACACACTGAGGCCATCTGTTCAACCAGGGTCGGTCACCATGGAGATGCTGGGAGGCTTTTCGGATTTGCTGGGAAATAGGGGTCAGGGGTGTGGACTAGGCAGCAGTCATTGGGGCACTAAAACTGTGCCATGGGATTCCAAAAGGCAGGAGTGCCATGCCTGAGATTCCCACACTGGATAGGCTGACAGAAGTACACACCCATCTTCTCCTGCTGTTAGCCTGTAGCACATTAGCATCTACGCAGATAAGCACAGCTGCAGTCCCAGAGCTTAAACGTATGATTATTGCACGTAGCTGAGCCAACAATCTTTCTGGTATTATATGCTTATTATTGTTTGACACAAGCATTTTGTAGCTTGAAACCAGATCCACCAGATCATATTGGATGTACTGATTTGAAATTAAACTTAATTTCTCTGCAGAAAGTTTTGACGTTTTCAGGGTTCCCACATTTATGAAAACATCTAGTAGATTTAACAACGTATTCAAAATTATTGTATGTAAAAAAAATAAAATAATAATTTACAGGAACAACGTTGCTCTTCCATTATTTTTTTCCACTGTTCTCATTTTTATATTTGAAGAAAAGTGTTTGCGTGTTGATAATTCCACCCAGAATTTCCCCATTGACCTAGGGCTGGGTGAGATGGATCAAAAATCATATCTTGGAATTTTTAGGCTGAATGGCAATACACAATGTATATCTCGGTATGTTCCAATAAGTGGGCAAATGTTCAGTTGTAAGTCAAAGCCACAATTGAGATGGTAAATGAAGCTTGCAACTTTGTTTTTCGGGGCAGAAGACTTTTTGGACTGCGATGGCTTTGCGGCCGTGGTTGCAGCAGCAACACGAAGTTTAACACTCTTCATACTGCAGTTTATGTTTGCTCCCTAACAAATCCCAAAATGCATTGTAAAAACCTGGGAGCATCGTTGCTCACTATGTTCCCTTATCAGAAACATCCTCATGTCTTCTGAAGTTTTTCAATTCATTAGATGATGAGCACAAGTGTAAAACTCTGAGGTACAGGCATTATGTTCTCTTAAAAAGAGATGTTGTTAGTAATTGTAGAGCAGAGGGGTGCGGGCCAGGCTGGAATGACGCACACCCGGTCCCCCAATCATATAAAGGCGGCCAGTGACGACAGTTCGAGAGAGAGGGAATTACAGGCAGTTGCCCTGTATGTGTTTGTGTGTCTTTTTATTTAATTAAATATGATTTATGTTATTAAGCCAGTTCTCGCCTCCTCCTTTCCCTTAACCCCCTTACAGTAATGTATTTCATTCATAATTACCATGATAGTGAAACAAACTTTAAAATATTTAAGTTGTTAAGTTTTTTTATATTTTTATTTCTTTATGCCATTTTTCTGTTATAATAGACCTTTTTAACAGACTCATTTCCGCCTTATTTATCAGCGTACATCTCACAATTCCCTGGAATTAGTTTTAAAAAATGAATTCACACAGCTGCGAGGAGGTTTCTATTACAGCTGCTGATAGAGTGACAGTACATTTAGCATCTTCTCCCATTTTACTGTCTTAATCCACCGCTCTCTATATTTTTCTCTTCTGGAAAGTCATTCAAACGTAATAGTGGATTTTTTTTCTTTTGGCTTTGGAACAAATGGGAAATTGAAAATAATATTTGCTGTGATCTCCAATTCACTCCCATTCACTGCTGTCGAAGTTTACCCTGCAAATATTTACTGCTGCATTCCAAAACCCAGAGTGTGAAAAAGGTCTTTAACACTGTATGTTTGAATATCTTCAACGAAAATGAATGATAGACCCTGTTCAGACTGCCACTAAAAATAATATTTTTTTCATATCCAGATTGTATCCAGATGAGTTTTGCAACATGAATGCTGCTCAGATTGCATAGTTTGTTGAAGAACGACGATGAAGGGTAATTCTTTCAGGGGAGATCTCATGTAAACAATGGAGAATATATCAATATATCTCTGATTTATCACTTTTATGGACAAAATGTGCTATTGGATGTTTTTCAATGAACGCTTGTCATGGACAATTGACCCAAGTGTGGCGAACTGGATTCATCTGGCGATTGCGTTCTCATAAAAAATATATTAAGTCCCGTTTTGATATTGCATGTTTTCATTTGAACTCCTGGCACAAATAACTAAATTGCTGTTTCTGGAGCATTGCTATTGTGAAATAGAGATCAGATATCAATGTTGAACCCTTAGACCTTTGAAAAGATTATATATATATATATATATATACAATATAATTTGTTAACATTTATTACATTTATAGTCATTAATTATATATTAAATGTTAGCAGAGTAACATCACTACCGCGTGCTAACATTTGCGTATCAACAGGATAATAGTGCGGACAATCTGCCTGAAAAGATCTGATTTGAGAAAAAAAATCTGATTTGCCTGCAGCCTGAACATAGCCATAGTGTCATTTAAACAGCAATGGTGCTGATTAATAACAGCTGCGCTACAATGCGCAAGCTCGTTAATGTGTTGCAGGGGATTGAGTCATAAGTGTCCCAATGTTCAGTGGATCAGTACCCTTACCAGTGCCCGAATTCATGTTCACGATATACTGATTCATGACATAGGAAGCTAGGGAGCTGAATGAGACAAAGGGTGAGCTTTCTTTTGCAGTGAGGACTGGCGCTGTGTCTCCCGCCATGTTGCAGGAGAACTTGTGAGGGAGTGGGGCCGGGTTTGCACGCAGAAGCGAGCGGGGAGAGTGGGGAGATTAGAGATGCAAACACGACACAGCTTTATGGAAGAAATGGGTTATGTAATGTAGCATCAAACTATATCGATATAAACTATATTGTCTCATTCTATATCTTGGTTGAAAATATATTGATATATCTTCAAAGGTCGATATACCGCCCAGCCCTAATTTGACCGCAGAGTTCAAACACTAGTGTTTAACCACAGCCATTACAAAATATACAATTCCTGTTTAACAGACGTTAGGCTGACTGACCCCACAAAGAACCATATCTGTCAGCCTCACAGAGACCAACCACCGCATGAATAATTCTTTGCTTTATGGACAATCCCAATTGAAAGGTAGTGATTTCTCAACCATATGATCTGTTCATAAAGGGTCAATAGTTCCGTTATAGTGTTCATTTGTAATCTAATGGATGAGCTTTAATGCGATGGTGTGATCTCCATGCAAGTGGATTAAGTTGTTCAATTATAAGGAGAGTACTTAATTTTCTTCTATTTTATTTCTTTATTGTCTTTAATTCCTTCCCAATAACATGCATAACTGGAGGGAGTTGTTAAATACAACACACCCAATTAATACTCTCCCGCAGCTCAGTTTCCTCTACAAAGTAAGAGTTGACTCACCTGCATGCAGACGTGTCGGAGCGGCAGGCAGGTATTAGCATTGTGCTCCCTGCTGCCATGAAATATTCAGTTATTCAGAACACTCTCTGTGGCTTGCTTTTCTCGCTTTCAACTGCGTTTTGATCTATGCCATTTGCAGGCTCAACAAATGTGTGTGCTTGGTTGTGCATGCTGCTGGTTATGTGTTTGTGCAAATCCCCTGCAATTAATGATGGCTGTCTTCCTGGAAGCATGTCTTCCTTATGGAATCTCACAAGCGTGAAATGAAATAGTGCACAGTGTTTGGCTTTAGATGATGGATTTGTGTTGGGTATGATTTAGTTTTAGGTATGTGTCACAGAGTTTAACCGAATTCAGAATTTATAAATGGTCTCTTTTTCAATTAAAGTGTTTTTGAATTGGAATTTGAACCGAAATAACAGGAACTGTCAAACAACAGATCATTTTCATTAGCCCAACACACATTTTGAGGCTGAACATAATTAATTAGAAAACTGATTTGGTCAAATAATGCCTTTTTATTTGTTCAACTAATTGCACATTTTCATAAACTAACTACTCTTAAAACTGTTAACAGAACCATTAAAAGAGATTTTAATTTTACAGTTGTTCTCTAAACTAAGGTCAATACTGTTAAAACTATTAAAAAACAATGGGAATATTTTGATTTTGCTATATCTAATCTAAGGACAATACTGATAAAACTACATCAAAATGGATTTTAATTTAATATCTATCTCTAAATTATGTCAATACTGTTGAAATGATTAATAAAGCAATCAAAACAGTATTACAACAGTATTAAAAAAGCATCAAAAGAGATTTTAATTTAAGCACATTTCTTTGCACTAATATTCGATTTTTAGTGTAATATTTCTTTCCCCGTCTGTCGCTCACTTCGACGTCGTGTCGAAGAAGCGACACTAGGGGTCTCTCTTGAGCGCCGAAAGATACCTCTGATCTATGAAAAAAGGCCAATGAGAGTTGGCGAACAGTATTTGCATACTCCGCCTCCGGATACGGATATAAAGGCGAGAGAAATACGCTCGTTCATTCAGTAATTTTCTTCGGAGCCGATGGTCGTGTGTATGCAGTCAGCTGCGAGTAACACAACTGATCCTGCTTCTGATCCTCTGACGCTCTGCTTTGCTGTTGGATTTACGGCGCACTACAGCGGCTTTTCTCTTCACTGCCGGCGTGCAGTTTGCCCCTGGGCGCTTCGACAGCGCAGAGTTAAAAGAGTTGAAAGAGTGATTCTCTCCATAAAAGAGTTTATTTCTCTGAAAGAGCATTACACAGCGGCGTTGAACGTCCTTTTCAGGACGCGTCTTTATAAAGATGTAATTTCCGCCCCTGTGTAGTTTCTGGATGCGGTGATTTCTCCCCACCTCTCTCGGTCATAAAACACTGTCTTGCATGCCTGGGCTGCGATCGCACGCAAGCAATGTTTTATGACTGGTTTATGTTCTCAGTGCGAGAACATAGCCATGGCAACATTGCGGTCGTGTGGCTTTCTTTTGTAATGAGAGAAAGCCGTTTCAGCCGCCCCCCGCGCCTCGCCTCCTTCCTACGGGATTGACGCAGGCGCCGCGGGCGATGAACACGATTTGGGGACAATGACGGCTCTGTTCGCCGGGTAAATCCCCTCGAACTTCCCGCCTCCCCGGCACGCTTGTTTGCTTCCGTCTGAGCTCGGGATGAGTATTCTCTCCAATGGTTCATCTTCTCAGTGTGAGAACATGGCCGTTATAGCATTGCGGTCGCACGGCTTTCTTTTGTAATGAGAGAAAGCCGTTTCAGCCGCCCCCCGCGCCTCGCCTCCTTCCTACGGGATTGACGCAGGCGCCGCGGGCGATGAACACGATTTGGGGACAATGACGGCTCTGTTCGCCGGGTAAATCCCCTCGAACTTCCCGCCTCCCCGGCACGCTTGTTTGCTTCCGTCTGAGCTCGGGATGAGTATTCTCTCCAATGGTTCATCTTCTCAGTGTGAGAACATGGCCGTTATAGCATTGCGGTCGCACGGCTTTCTTTTGTAATGAGAGAAAGCCACTTCAGCCGCCCCCCGCGCTCCGCCTTCTTCCTACGGGATCGGCGCAGGCGCCGCGGGCGATGAAGGCGATTTGGGGAATATGACGGGCTCTGTTCGCCGGGTAAACCCCCTCGAACCGCCCGCCTCCCCGGCACGCTTGCTTGCCTCAGAATTGGATGACATCACCGCTGCATCGGAGAGCGTTACAGCGGCATCGGATGCTGATCGTTCGCCTGGGCCGCCACCTTCGGGTCTGCCGCCCAGCCTGAGCCTGACGCAAGGAGATCCGCTATGCTTTCCCGGGCTACTTGATCGGTTCCGCGGGCAGGTGCGCCGCTCACAGCCACGCCCCCCCCCCCGTTCCTTTCTTCCCGGACGTGCACGACGAGTTGAGCTAAGCCAAGGCTTCTTCGCTCCTCCGCTCTCACTACCCTCGCGGTGGAACGGTCCCAGACCGCTTCCACTCTGCACGCCACGGCCCTTCCTGCAACCAATGCCAGGCCAAGGCACTTCAAAACTTGCACCTTGGGTAGTCCTGTTCTTGATGTGCTGCAGGAACTGCGCTGGATGACCAACCGCGCCCCCGGGCCACGGAGGTCAGAAGCGCTGGCACTCGAACAGGCGATGGCCACCCCTTGTGGTCCAGAAACGCACCTGTGGACTGGACCTGGTCGAAATTCGGGAGGCGGACAAGGCACACCTTCTCCCACACCCCCGTCTCCCAGCTCCATCCATTCGGCGCCACCGTTGACGACTCTGCCCAGCAGTCCTCAGCGGTGAGGCAGACGGAGGCCACTACACATCCTGCCCCGCCGCAAGCCTGCTGCCATGGGCCATGCCCCGTCTGCTCGCCGACGGGCGTCCTCCTGCGGCTGTGAAACACCCTGCTCCGCCTCAACCCGGGCCCAGCTCTCAGCCCCAGCGTCGAGCACGCTGCAGGAAATGGACGCCCCCGTCTCACGGATCCCCTCGAGGACCCGGAAGGCTCCCAGGCTGTCCGTAGACGTTCAACCCAGGGACCAAGATGTTAGCTCCGGAGGCTGGTAAGACCGCTCCGTCCCCGGTGGAGGGCCGGGAGGAGAATCTTTTCTTGTTGAATTAATTTTCACATTCTCATATTCTCTGTAATGAGCTACTTCCTTTTGTCTCTGGGTCACCTGGCCCGCAAATGCCGTTCTCACGGCACTTTGCCCCCAGATATCAACAGTCCTGGCTTCCTGGACACGGACCACCCGTCTTCAGCCCCACGACTGTCCCCCGGCCGGCCGGTTCCGACGAGTCTAGAGGACGCCTACCCAGGACCTCCTCCTCGGTCGCTAACCCACCCCCTGCCGGGTGTACGGAGCAAGGTAAGTGCTTTGAGTCTTGTCTCAGCACCTCAGCCGCGGGTCGCCCCGTCGCCGCCCAACGCTGCCCTACCTGCTCCGCCCCGCTGCGAAGCCCCGCCGGGTACGTCAAAATTAATCGTCCCTTTGGTGCCCCTAGCGCAGAGGTTGGACGCGTGGCTTTCACTTCCCAACCCGTCTCGCTGGCTGGCCCGGACCATCCGACTCGGTTACGCAATTCAGTTTGCCAGGCCCCCGCCCCCCTTCATGGGCGTCCGCTTTTCCGCAGTACACGGCGAACATGCCCACTCCCTGCGTGCGGAAATCGCGACTCTTCTGGCCAAAGACGCGATAGAGCCTGTCCCTCCAACCGAGATGAAGAAGGGTCTCTACAGCCCTTACTTCATCGTACCCAAGAAAAGCGGCGGCTTACGACCAGTCTTGGACCTGCGAGTTCTCAACCGAGTGTTGCACAAACTCCCGTTCAAAATGCTCACGCTTAACCTGCGTCCGGCATCTAGATTGGTTCGCAGCGGTAGACCTGAAGGACGCGTACTTCCATCCTGCCCCGACACCGCCCCTACCTGCGGTTTGCGTTCGGGGGCCAGGTGTATCAGTACAAAGTCCTCCCCTTCGGCTTATCTCTGTCCTCTCGCGAGAGTTACTATGCACCCACAGAGACCAGGTGCTCAGGCACCTCAGCCGTCTGGGGCTTCAGGTCAACTGGGAAAAGAGCCAGCTCACTCCAGTTCAGAGCATCTTTTTTCTCAGGATGGAGTTAGACTCGGTCTCAATGTCGGCACGTCTCACCAATGAGCGTGCCCAGTCAGTGTTGAACTGCCTCGCCGCCTTTAGGCCAGGCACAGCGGTCCCCTTAAAACTTTTCCAGAGGCTCCTGGGGCATATGGCATCCTCCGCGGCGGTCGCGCCGCTGGGGTCGATGCATATGAGACCGCTCCAACACTGGCTCTAGACCCGAGTCCCGAGACGAGCATGGCGCCACGGCGACCATGGCGCAACAATCACCCCCGCCTGCCATCAGACATTCAACCCCTGGACAGACCCCTGTTTCTTACGGGTTGGAGTGCCCCTACAGAAGGTGTCCAGACGCGTCCTGGTCACGACCGACGCCTCCAGATTGGGTTGGAGCGCCTTTTGCAACGGGCACGCAGCCTCAGGCCGTTGGAAAGGGGCCCAGCTGCGTTGGCACATCAACTGCCTCGAGTTGTTGACCGTCCTTTTGGCCCTGCGGAAGTTTCTCCCGTTAATTCGGGACGAACATATCCTAGTCAGGTCGGACAGCACCACTGCGGTCGCGTACATAAATCGCCAAGGCGGCGTACGCTCCCGTCATATGTCACAACTCGCCCGTCGTCTCCTCCTTTGGAGCCAGCACCGACTCAAGTCGCTGCGTGCCACTCACATCCCCGGCAACCTCAATGTGATAGCGGACGCGCTGTCATGACAACGCTTGCCTGGCGGAGAGTGGAGGCTTCACCCCCACTCGGTTCAGCTGATTTGGGAATGGTTCGGCAAGGCCCAGGTAGACCCCTCTGCCTCCCGAGACACCTCCCACTGCCCGCTCTGGTACGCCCATTCAGAGGCTCCCCTCGGGGCAGATGCACTGGCACACAGCTGGCCGGCTGGGCTGCGCAAGTACGCATTCCCCCAGTGAGCCTTCTTGCACAGGTGCTGTGCAAGGTCAGGGAGGACGAGGAGCAAGTCACTCTCGTGGCTCCTTACTGGCACACTCAGGCCTGGTTCTTGGACCTTGTACTTCTCGCGACAGCCCCTCCCTGGCGAATTCCCCTGAGGAAGGACCTTCTTTCTCAGGGATGGGGCACGCTCTGGCATCCGCACCCAGACCTTTGGAACCTCCATGTCTGGCCCCCGAACGGGATGCGGAAGATCTAGCTGGTCTACCAACCACGGTCGTAGCCACGATCAACCAAGCCAGAGCCCCTTCTACCAGGCAACTCTACGCCCTGAAGGGTGTCTGTTCGTGAATCGGTGTTCTTCCCGGGCAGAAGATCCACAGAGGTGCGCAGTTAGGTCTGTGCTCCTGTTCCTACAGGAGAGGTTGGAGGGGAGGCTGTCCCCATCCACCTTGAAGGTGTATGTTGCCACTATCGCAGCTCACCACGACCCAGTAGACAGCAAGTCTCTGGGTAAGCACGACTTAATCGTCAGGTTCCCAAGAGGTGCCCGGAGGTTAAACCCCTCCCGGCCAAACCTGTTCCCCTCCTGGGATCTCTCGGTGGTCCTCGCCGGTCTTCAGAGATCCCCCCCTCTGAGTTGCTAGAATCAGTTGGCTCAGGGCCCTCTCCTGAAAAGACGGCCCTGCTGATCGCGCTCACTTCCATCAAGAGGGTCGGGGACCTGCAAGCGTTCCCTACTAACGACACTTGCCTGGAGCTCGGTCCGGCAGATACTCATGTGATCCTAAGACCTTGACTGGGCTATGTGCCCATGGTTCCTACCACGCCCTCTGGAGATCAGGTAGTGAACCTACAAGCGCTGCCCCGGGAGGAGGCAGACCCAGCCCCTCTCACTGTCGTGTCCGGTACGTGCCTTGCGTGCCTACCTGGAACGCACCCAGAGCTTCAGGCGCTCTGAGCAGCTCTTTGTCTGCTTTGGAGGACAGCAGAAAGGGAACGCTGTCTCCATACAGAGGTGTCTCACTGGGTGGTGGATGCCATTCAGTTGGCCTATCACACCCAGGCCATGCCCCCCTTATGGGTTCAAGCCCACTCCACTGGGAGCGTGGCATCCTTATGGGCACTGGCTAGGGGCACCTCCCTAGCAGACATTTGCAGAGCTGCGGGCTGGGCAGCACCTAACACCCTTATGATCTCAGGGTTGAGTCAGTCTCGTCCCGTGTTCTCTCAGGTCCGAGCCCGTAGAACTCGGTACACGTCGACGATCTGACCGGGTGAACCGCTTGTTCCAGCGCCGTTTCCCTCTGCCAAGGCAAAACAGTGCGCTTTTGTCCCAGAGGACCTAGGTCCCTGGTTGATTCCTCCCTAGCCCTTCGGGCCCGCAGCAGTTCAGCGGAGGAACGTGCTGGTCCAGTCCACTACGGGTACCTCCGGCTACCCCTACTGGAATAGGTGCTCCACAGAGCAGGCCTCCTACGGGACTCCTCCTGTGTGTATTTCCGCGGTACGGTCACCTTGCGAGCTGACCCGCGTCTCCCTTAGGCAGTCCTTCGCTGCCCTCCGGTCGCCGTGTTGTAGCAACTCCCCCCTCCTCGAGGCTGGATCTACCACCGCGCCATTTCCTCCCACATGCCCAAAGTGGCCATGTGGTGTATTTTGCCACCTATACCTCCCCTGCTGGGCGGGTGTGGCCTCCGCAGGGTCTTTTCCCCCTAAAAGAATAGGACTTCGGAATAAGACCCCCTTCCCTCGATGCGGTAAGGGCCCCGGCTGCTCTTGCTCTATGCCGAGAAAACATAGAGAGAAAAGAGGCCCAGCCAGGCTTGGCCCGTTCCCTAGTTGGGAGCGTCACCTTGTTCCCCCCTAGGGTAACCAAAAGGGTGCTGACGCTTTTTCGGGGCATTGGGGAAGAGTACGTGCAGCCTGAACACAGTTGGTCGCTTGTGCACGTGCAAAATACCTGCCCGCTTCTGTGTCAGCAGTACACGTACACGGCTCAGCGCATGGCGAGTTTTGAAGTGGACCCCTAGTGTCGCTTCTTCGACACGACGTCAAAGTGAGCGACAGACGGGGAACGTCTTGGTTACGTATGTAACCTCCGTTCCCTGATGGAGGGAACGAGACGTCGTGTCTTCCCGGCCACGTCGCTGAGCCGAGCCGCTGAGATGCCCGGAACACTCCCGGCTCCTCAGAAAAATCCTGAATGAACGAGCGTATTTCTCTCGCCTTTATATCCGTATCCGGAGGCGGAGTATGCAAATACTGTTCGCCAACTCTCATTGGCCTTTTTTCATAGATCAGAGGTATCTTTCGGCGCTCAAGAGAGACCCCTAGTGTCGCTTCTTCGACACGACGTCTCGTTCCCTCCATCAGGGAACGGAGGTTACATACGTAACCAAGACCTTTTCAGGAACTGAATTGGAATGTAATTTTCAATGTAAAAGTTAATTTCAAGTAAGTTCTGAATGGTGCACTTCTTTGGTGTCTCTGTGTGTGTGTGTAGTTTTTATTCTATGTCTTTTAGTTACTGCATGCCTCCATTTCTCATGTATACTGTGAGAGGTGCTATTATTCGGTGGCTGGAATAGTGACTTCCACTGATTGCGTCGTTTGGCTGCTCACTTTGTCCGCACCTAGACATTTGACTACTGACCATAGTTTTCCGGTTTTGTGGATAATTCAGCTGCATCTTCAATGAATGGCTGAATGCATAACATTGAGTTTATATAACATCCCTAATTCTTTCTTCCTACCACCTACAGGGTCTGACAAAACCCCCTGCAATAAAGGCATCCAGCACATATATATCAGCCAATGATTGTTTGGCACCAGACAAGCCCTCGATGCTCACTAAGAGAGCAGGTATGAACAGAGGTTGTCAGAAGAAACAAGACAGTTTTGTCAAGAGCATTTGATCCCGACGATGGAAAGTGTGACACTTTCATTTAATCTGTATCTTGACAAGGCCTCTTATAATTTGTTAATGCTTGCTCAGAACTGGTGTGCAGATTTGTTCCCACATCTTGATTGTTTGCATACGATAAGGCCATATTCTCCATGTTCACATGAACATAATTTATTTATATATGATGCAAATGCTATGCTGCAATTGGGTTCATTTTAAAATGGCTTACTCCATTATCCTAGTGTGCAATTTTTTGCCACTTGTGTCACCAAACACATTGCAAACGCATTCCTGATAGACCATACCTGTAGGGATCAGGATTAAAGTTCTTTCTCTGGGATTAATCAAAATAGTGTCTGGACTCAGCAGGGAGGGAAGTTGGTGAGGCCTTTCCAACCAGGTGTCACCATGGTTATCCGGAGTCATAATTAACGCTGCACCTCAAAGTGGCTTCAGGAGCATCCTTATTTGTCTTTGTCACAGAAGGTGTATGTGTATATGTTTTCATTTTATGGGCGAACTATACCTTTACGGACTTTGAAAACTCACTGGAGTGAAACGTCTTGTACACTGTTTCAGAAAGAATTCATTTAGTTGACTGTGTGTAATGATTCCAGAGATAAAGCTGAGATTGAGAGAATTGTGACCGCCGGCCAGTTTCCCAAGTCCTGATTACATGTTGATTTGAGGCCATGTTGAAACATTGCTGTAATTTATGTGATCCTCTAGAGTGCTTGCTGACTTTGCGGTTGTGCGATCCTGATTTGACAAGCATGTTTGTGTGCATCTGTGCAAGTAAATGAGTGAGTAAGTGTGGGTGTGTATAGGACATGATTTGTTGAATACGTTCTCCTTAACCGCATGTTTAAGGATATCATAATGTTAGTGCAAGGTACTCAGAGGAGCATCTTATTGCTTAATATTTGCTTTGTTATAGCTCAAGAGACCTAATGAAGCTCTCAGTTAAGTATTAGACCTAACTCAGATTTTTCTCCTACAGTTTCTTAGAAGGAATGGAAATAGATACAAATTAAACAGTTATTACCCATTATTAACCATTAAGAGTATAGAGCTATAAAATGAATATGTATAGAATATGATTTCTTTGGTCTTGGAAGAATTTGATGGGAAATATTTGAGTTCATATAATGTCATTTCCATTGGAAATAGAAATCATATTCTATACCAAATGAGGTCTCTTTTTCACAAAGAGATTTTTTCAGATTTTTTTTCCCTAGAGAGAACGCTCAAAAAAATCTCTCTCTTTTCTCCTTTTGAGTTTCAGATCAGATCTCAAACTGTGCTTAGATTGCCAAGATATCAAAGTCTGTAATAAAAAATCAAAAACAAATAAAAAACAAATTATCTTTTGGTTTAGTTGTGCTATCCATTTTATATCTCAGTTGTTTCCATTCTTATTTCTCATTAGGAATTTTAAGAGAAGCATCTAAGACAAAGTTGATACGTACTGTAAATAAAATTAACTGAGAACTCTCCAAAGAGCAACATCCGAGAAATAAAAATTTCCTCTGGGTGCCTTTGAAGGCAGACTTTGATATCTTGACAAATCTGAGCACAGTTTGCTGAGATCTTTTATGAAACTCTAGAGGAAACACATGTGAGATTACTGGGGCAGGAGCTGGAGACTTGCCCAAAAGTCTTCATTGGCTCTCCATTTAATCTTATTGCTATCTTGGGGAAACAATACATTAAAGATATCTCAGTTGTGAGTTTTCTTTTCTGTGTTTGTTGCCGAGATATGTCCCTCATGAATCTGAAAAACACAAGTGTGCCTGTCTACCATGAGATCTGTTGGATATTGTTTTATGTACAAGGTGTTCCTTTATCCCTCTCTGGCCTCTAAGGTCCTTTGGGAGCAGAGTGGAGATGCATTAAGCCACTCACTGTATTTACTTGTGCTGGATTGATGCTGATGGGTGGGGGCAGCCCAGGGGTGGCAGAATGGGAGATTGATCAGTGTGAATGTGTGTCAGGGGAGTCTTGACATCCACAACTGCTTTCACGCATCCAGCCTAGAAAATCCATCATTCAAGAAGCCCACTGCTGGCCCTGACAGCCCACACTGACCACACAGATTAATCAGATATTGGTCCTGAAGAAGGGATAAGCAGTCAGCGCTCTATGATAGAGTGTTTTCTTGACAGAAGCAGTGCGTTTGAAAGATGTGTTGATAAATTACAGATCTTCAGTTTGTGCATGTGTTTGTATAAAGTGTGAGCTTGAGGAGTATTTAGGGATAATACTGCAATTTTGTTGACTGCCATGAGCCTGTTGCTGTTGTTTGCATATGCAAAGGTAAAAAATAATGGAAGCAATGGAGGTGTTAAAAATCATGAGGAATTTTTTTTTTTATATTGAAAAAACTTTGTTTGGCATATTGAACTTTGTAGTGCGAATTCACTTAACAGGTGTAAAAACATCCTGGTCTCTAAACTGAATTTTATCTGCCGCTTTCTATGTTTTGCTGCAGTTTCCTGGTGAAATGAACACTAGAGGCACTGCAACAACTGTGCATTTTAATAATTTTCCCACAACTCACAAATACAATAGCTGATTTTGACTTTATGAAAACATATTTTTCACTCTATTACTCACCCCCGCTATGTTACGATATCAAAACACTTTTACTTTAATGCATGATTTGAAAAACGATGCATTTTAACACTTGTATTACAGACCCTCCTACATATACACACTTATTCCTATATTGTAAGCTTGCTTGGTAGCTCACCTGAGAGTGTGTTAGATTTTGGACTTTTGGATTTTTGGACAGTCCAGCCAAAGACGTACAAAATGACATGGTTGCTTCATTACATGTGTGGATTTTATTTAATTTTTTTTTTCATTTCGAATTTGCATTTTAAAACTATCAGATAGTGTTGGTTAAGAGTAAGAATGTCTGTTTTGTTAAACTCTCATTTATCTTTTTGGACACTATTGGTTAGGTTTAGGGTAAAGTTTTAGGTTAGGGAGGTACATTTCACCTTAAAAACCGTATCTGATTACAACCTCATTTTGCTCGGTTTGGCGCACCCGCTCGACATTTCACTTGAAAATTGCAGCCAAACGTGTAATGAAGCATGATATTTCAGTTTTGTAAAAGCAAGTTGCAATGGTCACATAAATTTCATAGACCAGGCTGCGTAAAAACCTGCGTATTTTTCACTAACCATCCTCAATCGGTGCTAAAATAGCACTGCATCTTGAATTTTAAAATTAAGTCATTGTCTTTCCATTGCACAAACACCCATTTATTCTATGTAAATTAGGTGCATTATACTGTAGATTGCACTTCATTCAGGAAACTATTTCCAATGAACTATTTTCAATTGATAGTGACTCACTTTAAAGCTTAAATAAGCACCCCAAAGTATCATAAAAGTAGTCCATGTGACCTGTACGTCATATTCCAAGTCTTCTAATGGCAAAGGTTTTAGTTATTAAAAGTTATTTTTGGTCAGATTTGGCTCTCTCTTTTCCTTGCTGAATTTATTGAGTAATGCAACAAAGAGTGAAGTGGAGAGGAAAAGCGATGAAAGGCCAACAATTGCACTTTTTATCTACTGTTACAAAGTAGGTTTTCCCATCTTCTTTCAGAGTAGGAGTCTGCATATTTTCAGACAGATAGAAGTTCCTTTTCACATTTAAAAGCTTGCCAAGCTGTGAGGAAAACAGATAAATAGTTATTAAATGCTCTTTATATTTGAATAAAAAGCATTTTGAGTGCATGATGCATTTTGGGGGCATGATGGTGCATTCAGTGCTTTAGTTACCTCTTATTTTCTTTATTTGTTTGCAAATTGGAGATTATGACTACAAAATGGATATTCAGTTTCGAGATTTGAGAACCGTAACTACATACTATCACATAAATCAGAATCAAAAGACATTTAGACTCTAAATCCATTAGATTTTTTATCCATGGTCTTGGTATTTACTTACCCAAAGCAAAAGTTTAATTGCTCCAGTTGCTGTTTGATATTTATGTGAAGATTTTATGTTTAAACTGTGCCTCTGATCTTTCTCCTAAAAGTAGAAATAAAAATTGAAACAAATGAGACAACTGTTGACAAGAGTTGTAAGAGTATAGATATAATTTGGTCTTGGAAGAATTTGACGAGACATGTTTTGGATCCTTTTGAAATATCTGACTTTTGATTGCAGACTTTGGTATTTGGATCATCTGAGCACAGTTTGAGAGACTCATCTCTTTTGTTATTTTGACACAAGTGAGTGTTTGTGACAAGTCTGGGAAGTAGGTGTCATTTGCTCTTCATTTAACCTCATGGCTATTAACAATTTATGAGATCACTTTTTGTGAAAACTTGCTTATGTGGAAGGTGCTTTGCTTTTGTCTCTAGAGACATGTGCGATTACTATAGTCTAAGAACAATCTGAGAAGCAAGTGACTAACAAATGTCTCTATTTACTCTCCAACTGAGATTTTAAAGAGATCTGAAAGTTTGGACATTTTGATTGTCTGCTGAGAGGCTACTCTTCTAGTGCTGGCTGTCATCTTTTTACAGACTGCTTTATTCAGCAGACATATTTATTAGCAGTATCTGCAATTGCCATTTTGTCTTGCACACCTGACACAGAAAGCCAGATTTAGAGTTTATATTTATAGGGAAGCGATGCAGTAAGAGTTCCCTGGCCATTTATCAGCGCCACTGCGACTTTCAAAGCTTGATTACATGCAACCGTCTCAAGGTTCTTCAAATAGAGGGCCTCTGATTAAACTGCAAGCAGGTGAAAGGTTGCTTGGGACACAGGGAAAAGCTTCCTCTGAAGATGAAGATGAAAGATCACTCAAACCCTCTACGGCTTGTTATTTTCACTTGGCAACCGTTTAGTAATAAAATGGTGCTACAAATCGCCTGCATTTTATGCCCTGATCATTGCAGAGGGCATTTGTCTACCTTTAGGATGGAATTTTAACAAGTTTTTGCACCCACACTCCAATATTTCACATGAATGAGCCCACTGCGTCGGTAACTAATCAGGTTTACCCTGCCTCCGTTTGTTTCTGCTGAAGATCTCTGGAGTGCAATAGCACATGATGTATATTTAGCTGTTCAGGCTGCACTTTGTCCTCGGAGCAGCCCCGCATGGTTGCAGCTCAGCGTGTCGGAATACTGAATGGCGGAGAGCTTGCTCATATGGTGCTCTGTGCCCAGCCCCAGAGCATCACAGAAGGTATGCTCTGCATGCTGGAGGGGGTCACGTGTCGACCCCATATTGCACACGAGTAAGTGCTCGACAGAAGCATGCTTGATGCACATCGCCCAACCCCTCGTTGCCTCAGATCCAGACCACTCCCCCCAGCTGCTACGCTCTGACTAAACTCAGCATGTACAGCTAATTGATTAATTTGCCTGAATATCCTAGATGGAGATGTCCCCATCTCTGCTGTGAGCCATTGAGGTAGAAGAGAGGATGCAAAGTGAGAGAGACCACATTAAAAAAGGAAGGGTTTAATATTTTCATCCCTGAAAAGGAGCTGTCACAATTCATTACTATACTTGAATGCCCACACCCCCACAATTTTTTTCCAACTAAGCACTGCGCTCAAGGTTGCTGTGCTTCAATATGGGAAGAAACATTGAGAGGACTAGTAGAGCGAGAAAGAGAGAGATGGTGAAATCATGCAAGTTGCATCGTGCAAAATCGTACAACATGTAATTTTGAGAGAGAGTAATCAACAAACCAACAAACGATGTTATAACAATTTTCCCAAAATTTATACCCAATCACAAACCTAAGCATAAAATTGAACCCTTTCGCAAAAGCTAAACCTTGTCATGATTTTAACTGCATAATTGTCACGGTCTCAGTGAGTCCGCCAGATTGTTCTATTTGTGTTTATGTTCTCTGCATGTGTTTCATGTGCCGCTGGCTCGCGGAATCAGCGTTTTCATGGTAACCCCGTTTGTATCATGGGAACGCTGATTTTGCCAACTTTCAGCTGTCGAGCATCACCTGAACGTGATTTGCTTTCAACGAATTTTGCCACAATGAATCACGCTGGAATTGATGCAAAAATGGCCGATAGGAGATGGCACTTGTCAGTAAGTCGGCATGATCTGGCCGATCCTAGGGTACTGGAAGGATCTGTCAAAAATGGCGAGGGTAGCATATTACAGGTTATTGACATGCAGTACTGTACATCAGTCATTTGTATTGCATAATTTGTTCAGATGTATCCTTTCTTAAACTAAAGAGTTGAGTATGAGGCTAGGGACAATTTAATGCCTGTATGGTTTTGATTTGAAATTCAGTTTGTTGATTGGTTGGTATAAAATTCATACCATTTCATATAAGCAAAATCATACCATATCTTATGATTTTGTCAGCTTGTACAAATTATTACATGTTCTTATGAGACTTTGTCGAAGAGACACAACACATGGGCACTGACTGGTAATGACAAAAGCACATTGCTCCTAAGTCAGCACAAAGGTTAATGGGTTTTGCACCCCACTGCAAGCTGCTGTGTCTGTATGTTTAGATAAACTTGTGAAAATGAACCAATACCCCCTCAGTTGAGTACAATCCAATATGCTTGTAGGGAGTCTTCAAGATTCCGCTTCCTCAATGTCTTGACCACATGGATGGTAAATTTTTCCCATGACATTTCTTCTAAAGGAAGACATTTCTCCTCCGTTTCGGTAGGATTTGCAGTTGGTTCACAACTCCTCTGTGCTGCATTAACATGACCAACCCCTGCCAACCTCTCTCACGTGACTTGATCAGAACTTGAACTAAAAGCCAACCGAGGGGCCAAACGTGTGAACACTTAAGGGTCTTTTCACAGCACTGGAATTTGTGGGTAAGACCACTTGGCATTTGGTGTAGGTGGTATTTGACACTTTCCTACTCTTCACTTCTGGAAGTGAACTATACGGTGTAGCTTTACAGCTTCTCAAGGACAAACCCTGACTTTTCTGGAAACCTACCGAATTTCAGGCTTTCAGGACGTTTTTTTTTTTTGTTTTTTGGCTGAATGGTGCAGTATTGAACACAATATTGAACAACCTTCATTTAATAAAATGTTTTTTTTTTGTTTTTTTGTGGTCCAGGTATTTTTAAATGTGATGTGTTTATTTATTTATTTGTTCACTTTAAATACTAAATACTCCCAACTTAAAGGGATAGTTCACTCTAAAGTGAAAATACTGTCACTCTGTGTTGTCTCGAACCTGTTTGATTTTCTTTCTTCTGTGGAACACAAAAGGAGAAATTTGATTGATATTCACACAATATTTTCCACAGGCTATCATTGTTGACTCGGGCTATCAAGCCCAAAAAGGATGAAAAAAACACCATGAAATCACAGTAAAAGTAGTCGATATGACATAAACTATATGTCAAGTCTTCTAAAGCAGTACACTCTCTCTTTATGATGAACAAGCCACAACAGCTTAAATTGCGGTAGGCTCATCACTTAAAGTAGGCTGATTGTATGGTTTAAGAAGTCTTGGAATACAGCGCATGAGTCATATTGACTATTATTTTTGTGGTTTATTGTGTTTTCATAAATTTTCATTTTTAGGCAGGGACAAAAATAAGTTATTCACAGTTTGATTCCTCTGAAAAGTGTAAACTGCTGCTTTCAACCTTACCCTGTTTGTATGAGCATTCTGAACAGCCTGACAAAACAAAAATCAATTGCAAATTTCATTTGGTTACGCTTCAACGTAAATGCAAGTATGTTGCAAAATCTTTGCAAATTCTCTCCCCTCAAACCATTTCTTGATGCGCCATCGGAATATGGTGTTCATAAGATTCTTTTTTTTTTTAATTGAGTTCCTTTAGTTTGTGAAGCCACAGCAATGCCGTTAGTCAGTGGGAACAGATTAAAATGATGCAGCATCTCTGGAGATAGTGTTTTCATTTCATCATCATAGTTTCCTGTATCTGGGAGAGGAATGGCCTGTTTTCTGCTGCGAATTTGTGATAAGATATTACATGATGTATTTCGACAAGGTCAGAGTTACATTTCAGGCACATTCTGGAGGGAATTCACAAAGAATGAATTGTGTCCACTGAAACAGTAGTGTAGTTTGTTTACATGCACTGTCTGCAGTGTTTTAGCACCCGATTCACTAAAAGAATTATGTAAATCACAAACATAACAGCACAAACATGCCAAAAATAATAGTGCTGAATGCAATTTGGATGGCACAATTCCCCATTTTACTGGTCAGATCTGAGTATTAGGTTGTGGAGAATGCAGTAGACTAAAACAATTTGGCATTCTTTACTGGGACTGTATGTACAGTGTCACACTACCACTGTGATCCAGACATCCGAATGTGTCTCTTTAAAATGCAGAAAATATGCTTGACTATTCCACATGTCTAGATACATGCCCAGTTATGCCCAAAATATGTCTTTTGGACATATTTTGATCATCATTTGGTGAAAAACTGCTGTCATGATTGCTGGAAAATACGTAAAAACTTTTCTCTTAAACAAATTTGTATGTCAACAAAATGTTGCATTATTTATATATTAATATATAACAACATCACATTTATACCCTATGCTATTACGTCTACCGTATACCCTGCAAATGATTCACATTGTGCCTCTAATCCGACAGCCCTGCCAAGCATAGCAGCCATAGTTCATTACGTTTCCATCTATTCTCGTAATCTTCCACCCAACATAGGTGAGCCTTGCCGCATCTAATTCATGTAGAGGGCCCTTGTGATGTGTGTACGTGTTACTTTCAGGAGGATGTTGTTTTTGAAGATGACAATGGTGATGATCATCATGATGCTGAGCGGCATGTGCTGCAGGCACAGTTTCTTGTAACAAAAAGCCTTGCAAGGAATGACATGATGTCATTTGCCCTGGCACACTTGGCGCTGATATGTAATTCTCTGTCGCCCCTCACACGTGCCCATGGGTACTAAATCTAAATACATTTGTTGCTCCTCTTCTGAGTGCTTAATCCCATTCTGTACGCAGAGGGTTTGGTTATTAAGGAGAGTTATAACTGCATTCTACAATCGTTTACACTCAAACAACTATAATCAGTATAAAATAATAAAAGAAATGTTGTGTTGACCACATAGGCATTAAATCCATGTAAAGATTACATAGCCAGGCTTTTTTTCAGATAACCTACAAAACCTGAGAAGTGTGGTTCTTTATGTCCTTTATCTAAATTAACTTGACAAAAATGGTAAAAAAAATAAAAAAAAATAAGCTGACTTAAATCAACCAACATATTAGGTTATATAAACACGTGTTATTTTTCTGGGTTAGATCAAGTTGAAATGGATCCTTGAGGCAGAGATGGGAACTCTAATTAGAGACTCGGACTCGACTCCAGACTTGACCTAAAATGACTTCAGACTTGACTTGAGTCGACACAAAGTTCTCGTAAATATTACAAAAATTACTCAAGTCTTTAAACCGTAACTAGTAATATCTTAAAGGAAGAATTTGTATTTGTATGGCTTTATTATATCTGCTTCACATTTTCGAAAAGTGATAGGAGTCCCATTAAACATGAGTGCACCCAGCCGTGCCATTTGTGCTCGCATTTGGTTGTGCCCTCAGATGCAGAAACTTCACATAGACCACATTCTCAAAGGTTAGCCATTAATTAACACACAAAGCTAGCTAATATTGTACTGTTGTAAAACTTGTGCAGTGTAGCTACATAGCTCATTAGGATCGCTGACCAAAGTTTGCATCAATTTAAACCTTGCACTTTTTTCAGTGTTTTTGTATTATACATTGTATGCCGCCTCTCCCCCCTGCATGATTGTGTGTGTGTGTGTGTGAGAGAGAGAGAGAGAGAGAGAGAGAGAGAGAGAGAGAGAGAGATTTTTCCCATATTTTAGCATCTTGCTAAACACTAGCATGTGTACAGTTGTTTGGGGACTTAAAACAGATGGCAAGTTTGTGCCAAAATTATTCCTAATGATTTGTCTGATTTGTTGAGTGATAAAACGATATCACTATTTATTAAAAAAAAAATGTTTTATATAAATATCGATATTTAACCTATGTTCTACATCTAGAGCTGACGACCAACATGTTTGTGTCGCTAAAAACGCAAGCAGTTCGGCAAAGTAATAAACACAGCTAGCTAACTGAATCTCAGACATGAAATCAGTCTGTTAGGAAGTATTTGCAGGCAGCCCTGCTGTCATGGAAACCAGTCAGGCTAGCCATTATCTAGCTATCCGGCTAATTTAATATTAATGTGTAGCAAACAAGACAGCACTGAAAAAACAGCTGTTGACTGAACACAACAACAACTCAGACATCACCATTGTAGTTTATTTATGTACTACTTTGTTAAATGTTTTTTCATGATCCATAGCGCTGTCACTGTCAAGAAAGCTTTCTTCTGGTGATGTTTATTGCCGGTTTGCAATCCAGTTTATGGAGCATTACCGCCACCTACTGAGCTGAACTGTGAAACGTCTCAAGAAAGTCTTTCAGTGGAGTCAAACATCAGCAGAAGAAAATGAAATTGCCTATATTTAATCAAAAATAGGTAACACACCATATGTATGATTAAATCCTAAACTGAGTGTACTTTAAAGATAGCTTACCCTATGGAGTTTACTTGTAGATGTAACGTTTAGTGACTTGAGACCCAACTCTGACTCATGATGAAAGACTCGACTTGACTCAAGGATAGCCAATACTAAATCTATTGAACTATTGGCATCTTCCCTGCTAGCACGTGGACGTCACCCATGTGTCACCCATGTGTATTTGACATTCAGCAGATGTCTTTGAGATGTTTATCATTAAGAATGTACTCTATGTAAATATGCTGTTTTTACAAGGTTTATCAGATGTTTGTACACTAAAAATGAGAAAGCAATGCTTTCTAGATGAAATACTCTTAAACAGACAGCTTTGAGATGGACATGTGCTGTCTGGGACATCCATTTCATGTGTGCGTTTTGTACATTCATTTGCTTTTGGGACATCCATTTGGCTTATTTCTTTGTTGGATGTTATAACATTCAGTAGATATTTTCTAGAATTTTCTGATTTAGAATTTTTAAGGTGTGGATTAGATGTATGTTTGATTGTTTACAACCGCAAGTCTGCACAATTCTGCTATGGTTATCACTTTGTCATCCTCCACAATTTTAGGAGTGTCTCCTTTTGCATACACACTCACAATGATTATTTGGGGTATGTACTCCTGCAGTTAATGTGGTTGTCACTCCCAAAAGAACACATGCAAAGACTCAAGAATGTTTTGGATTAGTATGCAGGGAGTGCGTGAAAAAAAAAAAGCTCTACTTAACGTCAGGCTTGATGACTATTATGGTTCCATACATATTCCACGTCAAACATGTGATTCATATACTTGCATAATTTATGCATGTTATCACTTAACGTGTAATTCTCATAATCAAGATTATTTTATGTATTTGCATACAATTAATTACATTACAACTCAACATGACTTACACATCAAGCTGTGATTCCCCACCTCATGCCTTTGGGGACAGGCTACATATCCCTTAGTGCACTACCCAGAATTCCCAGCTGTTAATGTGCATGCATGAATGATACACGATCAATCACATTGTCTTCGTTTCTGCTTGGTAATGCAAGCTTATGTACATAACACAACCTATCTTATGGGAAGTTTTCTTATGGAGCTGCGTGTGCTGTGGAACGTTCTGGAGGGATATTCACCCCGATAGGGAGCCACAGATGTTAAGTGAGTGTGACGCAGCGGGGCTGGAAGACACACTGGCCCTGACAATGTTCCCAGCTACCGCACACAAGCACCCTCCTCTCTGGATAGAGAGAGGGGAAATGGGGGTGGACATTTTGTTTTAGCACACGCTGACTCATAGCGCCAGAGATGACAGTAAGCCAGTGGTTAAGGTTAGGACATGAAAAGGGGAGTAACACAACAACACAGGATCTAGAGTGTTCATTTAAATGGATAGGTCATGCAAACATCTCATTAATTTACTCTCCATCATGTTGTTCATGCTGCTTTCTTCCATTCAATGACAGTTGATGAGAACCAGGAGATGTCAAGCTCCAAAAATGGCAAAAAACACCACCCTGAAGGACGTCCATGTGGCTCATGCACTATATTCCAAGCCATACATGTTTCAGAAACATGAGGATGAGTAAATGATGACAGAAGTTACATTTTTGGGGGACCGATTCCTTTGACTGTATATTTTTAACAGTCATGCTAGCATGCTAGCTGTAGGTAACGCCGCAGTGGCAATGTCAGGATTTGAAATGTTTACTCTTTAAATGAGCTTGACAAGGCATTGCATCAGAACCATTAGCATGATTCATTTGTCTTGTTTTGTTTCTTATGGCTTCTTGGCTTTTGGGTTGGTTATTATGAACATGCCAAAATGGCTGCTCTAGTGTTTATGTCTTTTTACTTGCGCGGAATGCTTTTATTAGAGGGAAAAGCTTATATTCAGCAAAATACATGTTCTTCAAGAAAAAAAAAAAACATCCCTTTTAGACTGCATTAAACAATGAGATTTAAGCATGTGACTTTGGTTTACTTTGTTCCTTTGAAAATATTAGCCGTTTTTCAAGTTGCAATTCTCATTTCACAGAACAGAACAATTTAATGCTCCAATAAAAATGACACTTTTAGCTCTGGGTTCGTGTGGTCTTCCACATCCATGCTTTTTAGTTTCACAGGTGTGGCCTACACAATTTTCAGCTAAGCTGGGATATCTGTCTGAATGAACTGAGCTTATGTATGAATGTAGCATTTTTGGGAACAGGAGTATTTTTAGCAACAAACAAGGCCTTAGCTCTTTAATCTTCACAAATGTGGCCTAGCGGCATCAAGGAAATAAATAAATTAATAAAACATCTCATGGACATATTTAGATGGAGGCTTACAAGCTCATCTTTGATATTCAGTCTCACATCAGAGATCAGATCAGAGAGAGAGTGAGAGAGGGAGAAAAGAAATTCTTCTATGTCTTTATGTATCAATTATGTATCAATTGAAAATATTTACAGACCCTGAGTTTACCACACATTGTTTGGTCTTACGTAATTATACAATGGTGTTTAGGGGGCTGAACTTTTAGCAAAATATTTCTGTAGTTAATAGATGAGGTGGGAAACGGTGTCATCACAGTTTGATAAACGGCTGTTTAAAAGACTTAAAACAGTATTTGTTTTAGATTTACAGACCATAAAAAGCTATAAAGTGATAATGTCAGTACTTGGAATGTTGGAGTGTGTTTCTTTTTTACCAGATGATACTGACTGTAAAATGTATAAGTGAACTGTAGCTATTGTTATCTCAGATGAACATGACTTCTATTTGCAAGTGTCTGTTGACTTTTATTTTGACTCACTTGTAATCTAGCTGTTATTTGTGCTTACTGAAACTGTTTGAAAATGCTGTTGAACCTATGAAATTTGAACTGATTTGAATATCCAAAACCTTTTTGTTTAGACTTCCTTGCTTGTAATTCTCACCCTGATCAAAGTTCACACTATGGTGACTGTTTGGCTAGGCTAGTTAGCAAAGACATAATGCTAGGACAATCCATATAATTTCACCAATGTGCCAACTAATCTGTCACAATGTAGGTATAGAGAGCTCGGACTTTGTCCCTTGTCAAAATTAATGTATTAATAATGTTTTATCTTTTCTTTACAGGTTTTCTAAGTTTAGGCTTTTGTCTCTGTGGAGCAAATGCTAATGTGTTCGGGAATTAGGGTTTTACAGTTGGGGTTTAAACACCTCTCTGAGGCATCACTGACTCATTTACATAATAAAACCTTTATAACCTTAATTCTACATCATACAGCTCCGTTCAGTTTGGTTGGTAATGACATTTCTGCTCTCTGCAACCGTTTGGCTTGCTTTAGCATTTTAAAGGAGTGACGGCAAGTATTTGAACAAAGGCAACCTGACACACAATATACAAGCACTATTGGAAGGGTGGCATGGATGGTGCACGGGTGAGATGGTCACTAGAGAGCTTGGAGTTCTTCTTTTCTTTCAACGTGTGTGTAACATGGTTCTTAAGATGGGCAAAAAGGAACCGGAAGTACAGTCATCATAACTTTAATTACATAAATCAACTGAAACATAACATAAAACACACAGACACGCACATACACAGCGGCCCCCTGTCTCTCTCTCTCTCTCTCTCTCTCTCTCTCTCTCTTTCTCTCTCTCTCTCTCTCGAACTGGCGTCTCCAGCTCGTCTTTATACCCTTCCAAGCTGATTAGGAAAATTCAATGCCGGGCGTAGGTCCTCACGGCCCGGCCACGCCCTCCTCCTCATCACATTCCTCCACTGCCCGATTCAGGTGGGGAAACCTCCGGTGTGACGTACTCCCCTCCCTTCGTGGAGGGGATGTGTTGCCCTTCCGGCCGTTCTTCTACCGACAGGTATTCCCCACCTCTCTGGATCCCTGGGAGAGACGAGGAGAGGGAGAGGGAAAGAGCAAGAGGGAGAGACAACTTGCTCGCCAGTTCCCGGACACTCCGTCGCCTGGTCCTCAGCCAGGAGGAGGTGGGACCAGCAGAACAGTCAACATAAATTGAATGACATATATCAACTAATACATAACATAAAACACACAGACACGCACACAAACAGCGGCCGCGTGTGTCTCTCTCTCTCTCTCTCTCTCTCTCTCTCTCTCTCTCTCTCTCTCTCTCTCTCTCTCTCTCTCTCTCTCTCTCGAACTGGTGCCTCTGGATCATCTTTATCCCCTTCTGGCTGATTAGGACAATTCAGTACCATACATGCGTCCTCACAGCCTGGCCCCGCCCTCCTCTTTCTCATTGTGTGATGCAGCATCCCTAGGACAATAAATAAAAGAGTATGACTTGGTGTCAATCAGCTCATACCTTCATTGTATGTCAGAGAATGAGATGGCAAGAGATGGAAACTCAACAGGGGTTTATTATAAAGAGAGTGTTTTTAATATAACACATTTTGGAGTTGAATTTTCAGCAAAAACATTTATATTGCGATACTGTTACCATGGTATTATTTTTTGGTCATGCACCCACCTCTAACCCGCACCTATTGATACAAAAACCCCTGTTAATGAAAGAGGAAGCCACTGATATTTATGCAATTCTGTGCTTTTTTTGAATTCTTACTCATGCAGTAAAATGCATTAGCCCTGGCAAGTGGCTATATCAGAATTGTGTTTACCAACCTTATCCAAGAATTTCTCAAAGTAAGGCAATTCAGCCTCTATTTTCTATCATCACATGAGATTCTGCAACTTCAAAGGCCCCAATTCCCGGCTCCATAAAGCACATGTTGAATGATCCACGTCATGTCTAATCCATGTTGTCCTTCTGTTTTGTGTGCTACACAGGCATAAAAGACCGTAGACTTTCAGTAAAGGTCAACCTTTCTTTGTGGGTTGGGAATTGATAAGACACGCCAGAGCTCAGGGATAGTGGGGCTAGGCTAGTACTAGCGAGATGAAATTCCACCCTTACTGCTAAGACTGCCTCTGCAGAGTATACACACGTACACAGCATTAACTACGTGTCTCCACACTTGTCTTATGCATATTGGCAGAGTTCCATCCCCTCACTTGCTGTAGCACAGCCACATTCCCTTTGAGTTTACCTGGAATAGCTGGGGCACAGTCACACACACCCCCAATACACACATTAACACTCTGTTCTGTCCTCACTCTTATTTTACGTGCAGTAACTCGTTGACAGAATGCACACCCTTCATTTCTCTGTTTTTTTTATTAAGTCCTTTCTAACACTAGCAAAACAATTCCAGTATGTACCATGATTTTGTGCATTCTTTTTTAATTATTCCATAGTAAAAGCATGTTTGTTTGGCAAGTGCCATGGTAAAAAAAAATACATGCCATGGTAATGGCATGTTTTTTGGGCATGTTCCATAGTAATACCATGATTTTTAGACATTTTACATTGTAACACTATAGATTTTGGACATGTGCTATGGTAATACCATCGTTTTTGGACAGTTACCATGGTAATACCATAGTATTTAGTTGTATGCCATGGTACTACCATGGTTTTAGGACATTTTTGAACATATGCCATGGTAAGAACTTGTTTTTTGGACGTGTGCCATGGTAATATCATAGTGTTTGTAAATTTGGCATGGCAATACTGAAGTTTTTGGATGTGTGCAATGGTAATACCATCATTTTCGGTTAATGCTATAGCATTTAGACAGGGGCCATGCACATTAAAATCAAATTTAGTACCACGATAGGCCTATACATCAAACTACCATGGTACCACCATTTGTTTGGAAAATTGTACAGCTTTTTTTTTGAGGTCTGAAATTTCATCATCTTTCATCAAAAAAAAAAAAAAAAAAAAGTGATAAAAGAATTATTTTTTTTTATGTTTTATAATTAAAACATATTTTATCGTTGTACTGTATAATTTATTATATATTAGAAAACGATTAATCTTATCCCAAATGCCCTGTGAAATTATGGAACTACTTGGTACAATTTATTCATTAAGTATTTATTTTTATAGTTTTAACAGTTGTATTTGTAACAATACAATAGTAAACACATAGAAGCATGGATGTTCTTCAATACCATGGTTCGATATAATATGATTTTTCAAAAAAATAAAAAAAAAAACTGTGTCATTTTTGTAATTCTAAACAGTAGACCTACTCTAAACACATGTATAAACAATAAATACAAAATCTAAATATGTATAAGTTGTGTTATAAAATTAAAATTAAGTTATGTATTAAATTAATTATATTCCCTCACTCCCCTAATGTAGCCTATGATAAATTTAAAAAGTAGTGATATAATAATATTTATTATCAATCTATTTCTGCTTAAAGTACAGTTAGTGTTACTACAGTAAATTCAAGTGTGGTGATGTAGAATTCTGTGCTGAATTCAAATTGTTTCCGCTTCTTGCGCCTTGCTTCTCACTGACTCACACAAAGCTGCGAGTTTAAGAGCTTTGTGCTCACGCTGCTCTGTCCATTGAGCCGTATCCATCTAGAGAGCCATACAGGTGCAATAGCCGAGGTTGTGCCTCTGCCTGTCTTTTGACGCTGCTAAACCAGACACTTCAGATGCGTCGCTAGACTTTAAAACCAGATGATCCCCAGTACAAATGCATATCAACCTGTACAATTAAGAACCAACTGATATACTCCAAGTCTAGATAAACGTTTTTATGCAAAGAGGAACTTGATGATAGATTTCATTATTATGACTGATAAATGCCTCCCATATGTAACCTAACGCCTCCCTCTCTACTAATCCACTCCAGTGTCTCCTGGCATCCTTTGAAGACCCACTGGGGGGTGGTACCGCCCCCATTGATAAACCCTGATTTGCAGAATGTAAAGTCAGTGGCCGAGTGGGGATACTCTAACGTATGTGCACTTTAATAGGGTGATAGAGGAAGCATATGAAGAGGTGGCATTATAGTGGACAGTCGAGAATGCTGGGCTAAGTCTCTCTCTGTCTCTCTCTATCTATCTCTCTCTCCCTCTCTCTTTCTTCCCTCTCAGATCTCATCTATTAGGTCTCTCTAGCTTTCCATGGATTGCCTAAGGATCAGTAAGAGCATTTAGGATTACATGTTGACTGGCAGGGAGCAAACAAAACGTTGAAAATAATTGTCTTTATAGCCTAACCTCCATCTCATCTCATCTCATCCTCTTCTCCATATCCTGCCGACTGTCCTCTGGTGAATAACAACTGACACAGACAAATGCTACAGCCCAACCACCTAAAAATCTATTCCTTTCCCCATGCTCTCTGATTCTCAATTGAGAGCTGTCTGGAAGGGACTAGTAAGGAATTTGATTATTCTAGTTATGATTCTGATTGCTTGTAACAGTGGGCATGCATGCTATCAAATAATCTGTCCTAACTATTCTGTAAATATTAAAATACCACTTATGCAACAAAGTATACTGTACAGTTCATAATGTATAGGCTAGTCATAAAGTGCTCCCATATCTTTAATTGATCAACTTGTCAGTAACTACACTGATTTGATTCTCATGTGCCATGCACACAATATTAATTCTTGGTTCTATGAGTGAGTTAAGTGAGCAAATGTTCGAACTAATTCATAAGTGTTTTTGATTCACCAAATTTTTTTTTTTAGTTATTTGTTTTGGAATCTGACTACACTGATCAGATTGTTTGTTATGCACTGTAGATTCGTAAGAGTCATTTGTTTGCTAATCAAGCTACGCTGTTCACCCTGTATGTTTCACTTTTTAGATTCAAACGAACCGGCTCATAAACAGTTTATTTTTTGCAGGAATCGTACCACATTGGTCACACTGTTTGTTTTACACTGTAGATTTAAAAAGAACTGGCTCTTAATAGTCATTTGGTCAGGAATCAGGCTATACTAGTTGACCTGTAGGCTGTATTTGGTTCCAGTATTTTTTAAAGAATGGAACTGGTTCTGAAAAAGAAGATGTTCTCTGTTCCCAACCCTGTTACAGTGTGGCATGGCCCATCTATCTATATCTCTATTCCTTCTTCCATGGCCTCTTAATCCCAAACGATAGCTGGATTGAGTCTCCCGTGGGCATGCAATTAGCTTCACAGGCCTAGTTGCTGTCCCTGCTGATTGGGTGCAAGGCTTGCTGGGAAATCCAGCTCATGATAATTAGTTGAAAAATGGCAGACTGTAATGCCACACAGACATGTTGCCAACAGAAGCCACGCTGAGCCTCGGTATGTGAATAAGTGCAAGTACATGGAACAACAAGCGCAATGGATTCTGGGGCACGTACAGTGCATCCGGAAAGTATTCACAGCGCTTCACTTTTTCCACATTTTGTTATGTTACAGCCTTATTCCAAAATTGATTAAATTCATTATTTTCCTCAAAATTCTACAAACAATACCCCATAATGACAATGTGAAAGAAGTTTGTTTGAAATCTTTGCAAATTTATTAAAAATAAAAAATGAAAAACATCACATGGCTGAGAAACAATCCATCTCTGTGAAGGGAAAGATACGGGACGGTCATGAGGGGTTGTATGAGTGAAAGAGGGTGATTATGGGAAAATGGGCTGTTTAGAGAAGGATGATAAACATTACGAAGGTGCTACAGATGGTTGTGGGCAGGGGGACGGCTCAGCAGTGGGAAACAATAGTGAATGGGCAACACTGTGGTCATTAAACTCTAATTAGGCTTGACGGCAGAGATGCTGTTGATGTGTTTTCCCAGAGAGTGAGTTTACAATGCTGATGAGATCCTCATTGGAGAAAATCAAAACCCCAGCCCCACTTTTCTTCTCATAAGTGTGATTATGAATACATACAATTGAAAATTGGAACAGATGTTTATTTCTTCAAATTTGATGTCATTGGGGTTTATTTGTAATAAAATTAGCAGATTATATAAAAAAGTGTCATATATTTTTTATTTTAACACAAATTTTGTATTCAAATCCTTTAGCATCATTTTAACCGTGACGAACAATATTTGCCCTGATATTGTTTTTTTGTTATTGTTGTTGTTGTTGTTGTTGTTTTTTCAGTTTTTGTAGGTTTGTGTACTTGTTTACTAATGACACAAGAGTGTGTGAAATAAGAGATAAATGATGTATTGAGAAAACAAAGAAAAAATGAAGGTAAGTACTTGTAATGAGAATATTTGAGAGAATTTAGGGCATTATTGTTGACATTGTTAACAGACAAATTAAATAAAATGGTGGGTTAGAAAAGTAAGTCATTGGAGTTCAATTTCTGAAAGCCCACAGGGCCGAAAGTGCCTATAGTTGAAGAAACACACAGCTTTTGTGGATCCTTCCATCATTTTGCTCCTCTAACTACGTGAGCCAATGTGGTAAAGACACACACTCATGTCTTTCTTTACACTGAATTAGACGAGTCATCTGGGGCTTTATGGAACACAATGACTTTGAACTTATTCATTTGTTCTCAAAGAAACAACACAAAGGGTCTAATATGTATGTCGTTGCACGGTTTAAGGCATAAAAGAGACCCCTTTTTTAAATAATGGAGGTTACTGAACTGCAGTGAAATTAACCATGAAGGCTTTTGCGGCTAATAGTGAAAAAAAAAAAAAAAGAAGAGAGAGAACTTACGCAACTGCTTTTATATAACTGAAGCTTGGCTCTATATAAAGAGCTGTGTTTTAAAAACTCACCATCCCACCTATGCTGTTTGCATCTAGCAACATCAACAAGGGCCGCAATTGCAGAGTATCTGATAATAAGAAAATGGGTCATTTGCATTTATGTGTGGCCTTACAATAAAACTGCCTAATCAGAGATGAAGGATCTCAGCATGCAGACCTTAAACTCAGTTTATGAGAGAGAAGAAATTGACAATAGCATCACTTTTTCCATACAAAATTCTGATGAGCGATTACAAATCATCAGTGCACCCCATTGTCCGATTTTCTTTTCAAATTGAATGTCTTTACAACCTCCTGGTAATTAGTTTAATAAGGAAAGGATGAAGGAAGTGAAAAATGAGTTGAAAGGGAATTTAAAATAATTACATGATGCATGCTTAAGAGCGTATTGGCACAGTAGTAGTCTACATCTAAACAAAGAGCAGTTTATTTCACCTGTAAGAGCTCAGACAAACGAAAGAACAGAAAGTGTTGTTTTGAGCGAACATCATTGGGGAGATTAAATAATGATCACAACATGCATTTATTGTGCGATAGCTCTGTCTGTGTCACTCGCTGTTTTATTTGAGAGTTTAGACATACGACAGGAAGAACAAGTCTGTTCCTGTATCTTCAGCCTCATCGAAACCCCCCTCCGGCTACACTTCAAAACTGAACCAAATGCACCCATAATTCTAGTTGCTCTAGTCTAAATCAAGCAATTGTTCGCCAACAGTCACATACATACTCATCTTGTTCTCTTAAGAGGCAGTGATTCATATGCGAATGTTTGTATTCCGTGGGAATTGCTGCGGCCTCAGCATCATTTCCTGATGAGTGGAGAGCAAGCCAGTTCAGAGATAGAGATGCATTTAACAGCGGCACTCAGCATTTAACTGGCCTGCGGCCAACAGCTACAACCCTGTGTGAGGATAATGACAAGCATAGAAATGGATGAAAATAAAGTGAAAGAAAGTGAGGGAAGGAAATTCACCTTTTTTTCCCCCCTTGAAGTATAATAGCATTGGTTGTGAACTCTCTCAAACACTTTGGTATGAAAGTGTCAACAATACCATGTTTTGAACATAAAACATTGTTGTACAATAGTACTTTGGACATGGTTATATGTTACTATCATGTTTTTTTTTTTTTTTTTCATGGCACCCTGGTACACCCTTGGATATGGTACTGTGTTTTTTGGAATACAGAAATATACACATCAATCTATAGCATTCAGCTATCAATGACAAAACCTTAGTGACAACTCAGTGAATCACTGAGGCACGTTACACTGGCTTTGGTTCCATTGGGTTTGTAAGCTTCTCATATTGGTGATGTTGCGGTCTCTGCAACGTGTAGACAATTACAGGGAGGGCAACTACAGGACCAACTTTGTGGCAAAGCGGCCACTCCCTTCTTCCCAAAGCTTGTCTAGCACAAAGTGTTTGTGTGTGTGTGTGTGTGTGTGAGTGTTGGGGGGGGTCAGTATCCGTCTTGCGGTGAGCACGTTGAAGTGGAGGGAGCGGTTTAACTGGTCCTCAGGTGAGATTTTGCTAGCGTGGGTAGATTTGGAAAGACTGGGTTTTTGTCTGTGTCTGATTACACATGTTTGGTGATTGTGGTTCCTTAAAATGTACATTAAAAACTTTTTTTTATTACTGTAAAGAAAGAAATATACAAAAAAAAAAAAAATTTTGACCTGAGCAGTCTATTGCCAAATTATTACATATTTTCTGATTTCTAAGAACTGTTGCTGTATAACAAATCAGAAATGAATTAAATATTTAAATGAACATGTCATTCTTTCAAAGATGTAGAAAAGAAAAAAAATAAAGTATTTACACAACAATTTACACACTAATTTGTTTTGCTTATGTTTAATGAATACGATCCATAATGTTAGCCGGATCTCATGAACATTCTTTGACTTGCCGAGACATTTTTACAACATAAAATTACGTGGCTCGTTACACGTATCGCGGCAGTCCAGAAGTGAAACGTTTACTCTGTGGCGCTATAAGCGAGTTTAATGTTCTCCCAAATATATGAGGTTTTTACACTTAATGCTTCATCAGGTTTTAAATCAACAAAGCCTCCCTACCTGAAACCTTAAACCTAAACCCAACCGATAGTGTCATAAAAGCAAATGACAGATGAAAAACGCAATTGAAACAATCACGTCATTTTGTGGTGCTTTTATAACACGTTCGGCTCACGTGTCGACTCAGGTGCCCTGCTGGGCTCATACCGGTCCTTCACTTTGCAAGTGCAACACATCAATTGAGCTACTGGGCTACTTGATCATGCTCGAATAAAATGAAATGTAGTTGGTTATGCAATGCAAGCACAAAAATATAGTGCCTTACAAGTCATGCACTGTAAAAGTGTTGAGATAGCATTGAGTGAGGAACGTAGCAAAAGTTATGTGTTTATGAACTGATAATCTGATGACTTTCTTGTGATTTGTGTAAAAGTGAGAAGTCGTTGTTGTAGCGCATCTAGTTTTCATTTCACCCAAAAATGGCCGCAATACGTACAACGAGCTATCTGTAACTACACATTGTAATATGAACGACCAGTCTGTAACTACCCTGATTTAAGTTGAACAACTGGAGCACATTTCAAAATGTGTTCGCTGCACTGCCAGTACACTCTTTGGTTAACTTCACCCTTGCGGGCAATAAAAAGCAGGCTTTTTCTTACACTCTTCCTATGCATCACCGTTTTCCCATACCACACTGACCATCATCCTTATCTTCATTCAGGTCTGAGTGTAGCTGTAGAAGTGCTCAAACACATCCCATACCTGCCTCCTTTCCATTTGCACGACTCCGTCCAAAGTTTTCCTTTGCCAAACTCCTATTAAATTTGATGATAGTTGTGACTCTCACTATAGAGAACACATTTTCCAGACTCCATCGTCTCAGTGTTGGCCCATTAATATTACTGCATCCTGTGTTTACAAGTCCTCAGAAAATCATTCCATTTACTTCCAGTGACTGGAAGTACATTCATTAGGAACCAAATGCATTGGGCAGTTAAATCCCTCTCCGATTCAGCCAAGCACTCCTGTCTACATACGTAACTCTTTGGGGCCTTCTTAGCAGGTTTCCTCATTGTGTCTGCCAGGATGTTTTTTTATAGGGATGTTGTGATTCTCCAAGCTGTTGTCATCCCCTCATTCCAAGCTCTTTTCCCCAGCAAGCTGGCTCTGCTCAGGGGTACATCTGGTGTTAGCATCTGGGGGGCTTGAATGCTGAGCTTGGATGCAGGTGTGCAGGATTCAGAGTGCATATATAAGCACAACAATCTTGGGAATAAAACCAGCAGCAAAGAGTGGACACTCAACACTCTGTAATTACTTTCATGCCTTGTTTGTTGCTTTACTACACAACAGACAATAATGGGCATTGAAGAGAAAGAAGTAGTTACGCCACTCGCTGTGCATTGGACATTTTTTACTTGTTTTCTCCACGCTTAACAAGATGGTTCCATGATGGTTTATGTTGCCATTGCAGTGGTACATTTTTGATGCCCATGGCTCTTCTCTTGAGAAGCTGACCCTTGCTTGATATTGCCATTCAGGTCATATTTCCTCTACTGGGAAGCTGTTTGGCATTTTGAGTTATTTTTTTCTTTCCCAGCTTGCTTCTCAATGCCAGGTAGACCTATTGAATGGGAAAGAGTATGTTACGGAAAAGGAGGAAGTTGGGTATCTTGGGTTGCAGCAAGGATTACGGCTCAACTCTCTGCCTTTTTTCATAACAAACATAAATATTGAGCTCAAGTGGAGCCAGTGTGCTGTCCTTGTGATAATGCATCAAATGATTGTTTAATTATACCTTAAAAATTGGCACTCGGAAGGCAGATAAGAACGTTTTCGCCATCAAACCTGTGAGTAAATAGTGAAAGAGCACATTGGTATGGTCGTGCACTGCTGTTCCTAATTAAACTAATTAAATTATTCTAGACTATGCCCATCACGATCTAAAAATAGAGTGCGTGTTCTCTCTGCCTTTCCTTGAGGATATTTTGCTGCTGTTTTGCATCCATAAAGCTCTTCTAAACAGCGGACTGATGCTCGGATGAAACTTTTATGCTCTGTAGGCTCCAGTCTCTCCCATTACGGCATTTGACATAACAAGCTCAGCACTTCCTCCTCACTTTTCGAAAGAGTTGTGCAGCTGCTCTCTCTCTCTCTCTCTCTCTCTCTCTCTCTCTCTCTCTCTCTCTCTCTCTCTCTCTCTCTCTCTCTCATTTCCTCTGCTATCAAGTCAATATTGCGCATGCAAAAGCAGCATGTTACACGACGCAAGGCGAAGAAATCTTGCACAAAGCAAGGCAACTTGAGACAGCACACACATAATTGCACACGTGAGGGAAGCGTGCTTTTTTTGCATGCGTAAAATGATTGAGGATAGCCTAGATCAGCACTGTCAGACTTTGTCTTTTTAAGGCTTTTGTCGTGGATCAATTTTCAGAGTGCCACATTTGCACAATGTGATACTTCAGTCTCTGAAACCCCAGTGGACACTGGTCTGTGGCTTCCTTTCTGGAGCCGTTTTGTTTTTGCACCAGCATAGTGTCTGTAATGATATTATATTACACTAGTTTATTTATGCAATCTAACAGAATGCAATGGATATTTCTTTTTCTTCTTTTTTTTCTATTTAGCAATTAATATGGCCATTCTGAATTCATGATGAGTTTTTATGATGTGTGGGCCTCTTTTTGTTTCTTTTTGTTGAAGTGTTGTCTTTTTGTTTCTTTTTGGCATTTGTCTTTCTGTCAGACCTTATGGCTGGTCGATCAAATATAAAATTAAAAAAAAAAATGTAATTGTATTATTATTTTATTATTTTTATTTTATTGTAATTTTCATATTTGTGTGTGTGTGTATATATATATATATTAGTATACTGTAAATTTATATACAATCTTTTGCCTCATGAAAACAATGAAAAATACTTAATGGCTAAAGTCAGAGAAACCGTTTTTTGCACTGTTATTGTTTCAAAATGTAAGATGCAAGTTAATTACAGTGAAAATAAAGTTGCAAATAATCAAGCCATGTTTGTACCACTGTTTTCAATTTATAATATAATGTAATAGAGACATCTTTCATGGAGTGGTGGTGGCTTAGTGGGCTAAGCACATAACTGGTAATCAGAAGGTTGCAGGTACGATCCCACAGCCACCACCATTGTGTCCTGTAATAAATGCACTGTAAGTCGCTTTGGATAAAAGCGTCTCATAAATGTAAATGTATTTGGAATTTTTTTTATATTTAAAAGATTATTTTTTCATGTGATTTCACCACGTTTATTTTCCATGTTTTCAAAGTCTTTTAAAGGCTTATTTGATTATATGATTCCAAGTTAAATATGAATAGATGACTTCTTCAGGTGTATTAAGTACATTCAGTTTGAACTGATTCACTGAAATGGATCGAGCTTGCCAACTTGGTAAAACCATTTTTGCTACTAAAGTTTAAGTCAGATTGTGTTTAAGAAATCTTTACAGCCTTATCAGTCCATTGCCAAGGCCCATGACAGCAGCCAAAGATATGCAGTATGGGCGATCTTCCTGTATACTGAGCATGCTCTATGTCACTCCCCTCTTTCTTTCTCTTGCTCTTTTCCTCACCTCGGGAGACCACAGCTTGAAGGTCATCGAGTGAGAGTGTTGTCAGACAGTGAGGGAGTGCAAAAAGCATCCTAGCACACAAGCTTTATGTTCATATTAATGCAGATGTTCTCAGGTCTTTGGTGACTCAATTGGCATTGAAACCTTTCAGAAAGAGATCAGAAGGCAATGCTATTTCAACAAAATTTAGCAAAGCTGCTCAACCTTGAATTTTTGACCTCTGTTCCATCAAAAGGTCATTCTGATATCAAAATTACACACAATGCCAATTCAGTAGGTTGTTTTGTCTCCAAATCTGTGAATTCTCTATTAATCAAGCCTGTAATTTTCTAGACACGTGACATTAATTGATCTGTTAAAGTCAACATGAAACAGTATTCACAACCCAACCCATTTTTCATCTATTATTTAAAGAGAAAATGAGAGTATGGGAAAATTCCCTAACATTTTATTCTAGTTATTTAAATTATTCTAGTTATTTAGGCCTAGTTATATGTAATCATGTAAAATATTAGTGATAATGTTGAAAATGAAGGTAATATTGATTTAATTTAAGTAGCATAAATGACTGAATTAACTGATTAAAATCAGGTATTGTACAGTACATACAGTATAATGATGACAGTGTGTTTTATGGTGGAAAATGATAATAAGTACATTAAATGCACTATTCAAGGTAACAATAAATAAATATATGCCCCTGGAATTTCTGACACTAGCCATCATAAGTTTGCAGTTTAAGTTCACCCTCAAGAGCATTTCAATGTGGTTCTTTCTTTTTTAATTCTATTGTTATTTGCTCTTATTGTATATATTTTAATCTCATAATCAGTAGGCAATAGTTTTGAAATGCTGCATTACCTACACCCTAGCCTAAAACTGTGCCAAAATAGCTGTAGTTATACCATTTTTTTCATGCCTAATTAATTTTAAATTCCAAAATGTATTTTTAAATGAAAAATGTGAGTGTTTGTTGCCTAAATCATCTGGTCAAGTTACACTCATGGTGGTTTAAAACAGTCCACTTTGATTGACCACAATTTACCATTTATTCCCAACAATTTGTGAGTTGTAGTATCGCTGAATCATCCATCACCCACATTGAATGGAGTGTCTTGAGTAAGTGTGTTTTGATATTTCCTTTGCAATGTGCTTGCAATTAACTATCCTGAAGTTCTCTCATGTAGACCCAGTGCATTGGAGGCCACGATAACTCCTCTGAGACTTTGGCAGCCATTCCCTCTGTCTGTTTGTGAAGTTTTTTTTCCAAATGCTCCACTGCCTGTAAAAAATGTACAATGGGTTTATTGAACCACCATTTTCAGCTAGATTGAGTGACCCAGTAGATGAGCAGGGCCTTTATGGGTTCCATTTCCCCCTCGCGGCCCAGAAGCAGGGGCCCAGGCATTGCGGGATTTGGTCTTTGAGAAATATGCAGAGAAATGATTGCAAGAACAGCTCAAACCAACACTGTACAGTTTCGAAAAGCTCAAACCAACACTGTACAATTTCATCAGCACTATTCAAGAGTGGAGAGTAATCGTCGTGACTCAATCTTCAAATCGAGTCTTTTTGAAATGGCCATTGTGGCTTAAAGCCCTGCCACCGCTACCTCATGAGATTTCAGAATGGACAGCTTCATTGTGGTTTAACCACAAACGCCCTCTTCTTGGGAAACCGATGCGTCAGTTGTGAGACAATTATCAAGAAGTACAGGATCAGAGCAGCCCGCCGATTGTGAGATCCTAGGCGTAGAAGAAAAGTCATGTCTGTGCTTGTTGTTGATGCTGTGTTTCGCCTTTTACTCACAGTAAAACAGCGACTTCCTGACACACCTGTATTGCATTGGCTTCTCAGATGTGCAAGCCAAGTGTCATCTATAGACACCTTTGTTGATTATAGAAACAGCTGCCATCTGGTTGGGGCGGGCGGGCGAGTTAAGTGTCACCTTTGCCTTGCAAGGTTGGCTGGTCTGTGGAACAAACAAACTTGGAGCCCTGGTTTCGTCACAGTCCACCGGCAAAGTGCAGTGTTGCAAGCAGCATGGGTTAGAGAAACAGAAGCATCGTACTTCTCAAGTCTAGGCCTGCTTTTGTGCCGTAGGGGTGGGACACGCTATTAACATCAGAAACGGTGGGAGCAGTTCAGTTCAGTCCAGTGTGGGAGGCTAGAGTCGCCCTGCCCTTCACAGGGCTAATCAACCAAACCCTGAGTCACCCAAGGACTGACCGTGCCCCCTCCCATACGATGATGATAAGGAGCTCTGTTTAAAATATGATGCAGCATGGGGGGTTTCTGCCTCGCTAGACTGTGAGATGAAAAAACATGAGATGGCCTTGTCATCTGGCATTCTTTTAAGTAGGTCACTATAAGGTTCACTTGATTTCGGCTGAGTGAATCGGGTGCATGGCTCGGAAGCGCTCATACATATTCATCAGTGCTGTCTTCATATTTAATATTTAATGCTGTAGTATTCAACAAATCAAGCAATTTGTGTTTTAATTTGTCTGTTTTCTTATCTAAACAGGAGAATTCATAATTGCGTTGTTGTTAATGAAAGAGATGTTTTGGGAATACATCTAGGTTGGTAATAGGAACACAATTTGAGTTTCCATACAGCAGCATAAACTGTTACCTATATATATATATAAAACACTATTTATGAATTATGGATATGCAAAAACAAGTCTTATTTATCATTGGAGGCTGGTGTTTGATGAACACTCTTATGAAAATTACTAAACTGTAGCTTTTGTCTCATTTGAACTTTTTTAAAATGTAAATATGCCTTTGACAATGGCATAAATAATGTACTGTACAATACTTAACATATTTAAATATAAACAGACATAAGTCAACTTTAGACATCAGCAGACATATAAATTAGGCTAATATCAAGACTATAAAATGACAAAATAACTCCAAAACAGCATGGATGAAAGAATGGCAGTATATAAATAGTACTCATAAATAGTAAATATCATAAATATAGTTAGAAACATTTTCTCTTCATTTTGTATTTATTCACTCTTGTTTACCTTTCTCCTGTTAATATACAAGGTCTCTCATTGGGGTGGTACCCTCAAGGGAACCTTTTTTATTCCTCTACTTAGTTATAACTCATTTATGACAGGCAAATAAAGAATCTATTACTCATTTTGAGTCCATAATTGGACCCTAAGGACCTGTTGTTTATCTTTAAATGTGTATTTACATGTTTTATTTCTCTATGAACAAAGATTTAGCTGCACAGTACCTTTTTTTCAGACAGTTATCCTGTTTAGAAATGTTTTGCTTGCAATTGGGTAGAATTCATATTTGTAGAATGAGTTGTAACCAAAGCAAGCGTAAATCTTCAGTGACAGCTGCTATTTTCTCGAGGCTGTTTTTGCAACAGTGGGCAAACCTTGTGAAGGACTTCATGAAACATACACAAAGGGATGAACTCAGCCCTCATCAGTCAAGTTTCTGCGAACACCATGCCACGTTGTGCTAGAATAAACACGACTAAACAGAGGCGATAGTTATGGGAATAAATTGAGCTTTATCACTCGTTTCTTGCCCAAGACTTCCACAACGAACACATTCTTACATTAACACTCCGCCAAGTACAAATACATCCCTTGTGGCTTGAGATAATATGATAAGAAAGCAAACCAATTGTCATATTTGTTGAACATTACCCTTTCTTTTAATGGTGTTTTGTGAAACAGACAAGGTTTTGTGAGGATAGGTCTGGCCACGGCCTATTTTTTGCCTTGTGAAATCAAAGCAGGGTGATTTCTTCCTCCATTAACATCTGTAGTGCTGCAAGGAGCAGTTCATTCGATTCGTGAACTTGTTTCCTATGCAAATGTGTTCAGAAGTGGATTCATGAACATGCCGTCTTAATCTGATATACACAGTACCATGGCAACATGGTGCAAAAGGAGCCAACTGAACAGCTTTTGCCCGACATGATTTTAACAACTGCCATATCAGATAATCATGCTTTTTGTGTACCCCATAAATGGATAGCTCATTTAAAAAAAAAAGAGAACTCTGCCATCATTTAGTCACACTCATGATGCTCCGAATGTTTTATTTCTAAAGTGGAACTCAAAATGAGATATTCAGCAGAGTGCCCTGACTGCTTTTTTTCCATACAATGAAAGTGGACAGCTGTTTTATGGTCAAAATATTTTTTCCTTTGTGTTCCTATATGGCATGCTTATGGAATGCATATTTTGTTTTGACTAGACAATCAAGTGTTCTAAATGTGTGTATGTATATGTATATATATATATATATATATATATATATATATATATATATATATCAGTGGGGATTTCTTTAAGACTGCAAGGGAAGCTCGGCTTCCCCTATAATGTCAAAAAAATAATGGTCAAATATGTACTATTGTGTAAACAATTTATTGACTAAAAATGCGTTACAACATGTTCATCTCGAAAACGAGTGTGTTCAGAATCAGCTACATATAGCAGGTCGGCTGACTCGATTTCATTCTCATACATTCCCGTAGCATCACAGTGCATTTCCCTGTTGAAGCCGAGCGTCCATTGACTTCAATGGGGCTGCTTTGAACAGTTTTTTTCAGTGCTCCGAAACTAGAGGGACATTGGATAAATGCTGCGATTATGTCCCGCCCACGGACGCTCAGCGTCTCTGGGGGTGAATGAGGAGTGGGCTGGTCCGGACTCCGGGCTTCCGCGTAATGATTGGAGGATCTGTCGAAAGACTGCATCTCCTTTTGACTGACAGCGAATCTGTACTATAAGAAGTCGCTGAAGCTATTCGCGCTCAGTCCCATTGTGGATTTCTCAAGTGTAGTCGAAAGACAAACTGCTGCAACCTATTTCTTGATATCATTGCAATAATTTTCTCGAAAAGGAACGTAGGGCAGAATTTACTTTTAAATAAATGGACAAGTTTATAATGTAGGCCGAAAATGAGCTTCCCCTCTTTGAAAGACCAGCAGCCACCACTGATATATATTTATATACACACACACACACACACACACACACACACACCCTTCATGTGGTGAATATATTTGCTTTAAAATGATTGATTTGGTAAATAACCTACTTAACTATAGAGCACTGTAACTGAGCTAAGTCTCCGTCATTTTAAATTATGAGTAACCAATTTCTTTTGGGCTTGTTTAAAGTTAAAAGTCCAGTGTTCTGCACCAATTCTTCTTTTTTTTCTGGTTATTACTGGTATTTTGGTTGAAAAATAAATTGCATGCGGTAATTTATTCATTTTTGGACTCTTGGGTCTGTGCCCATCATAATAAGGAAAGACTAAAAATGTTTTTTTTTGCATTCTATAAATTGATTTTAAAAAGTATCGGCCGATTACTCGGTTATCAGCATTTTCTACCATCTTAGTTATCGGTATCTGCAAAATCCATTATCGGGCGACACAAAAGAGATCACTATTTAAGTAGTTACTAATAATCTTCTCCTCTGCCATAGCTCATAAATCTCATTTATGCTCCATAATTTGTAATAGTATGGACTCATTTTCTGGTATTTTTCTGGTACTTTTGTTTGCAAAGTACTGGTTCACACCAGTACTGGATCAGATAAATGTACATTTATGCATTTGGCAGATGCTTTTATCCAAAGCAACTTACAAGGCACTTATTACAGGGACAATCTCCCTGGAGCAACCTGGAGTTAAGTTCCTTGCTCAAGGACACAATGCTGGTAGCTCTGGGGATCGAACTGGCAACCTTCTGCTTACCAATTCTGGGTTTTATCCCACTATGCCACCACCACTCCTGTAAATACAAATCTAAAAGTATTTTGAGATTGTAGGGAGACCGACTAGATTACGCCATTAGCTGTGCATCACAGAAGTGAGAGGTTGCCGCAGAGCTCTTTTGGCGCACCTTGTTTGCCCCAATTTTCAGACTGGTGGATTTTTCCCCTCAGGATCATGGGAAGTGTAGTTCTTTACCAGAAGTTCCACGTTTATACGTGATTTTAGATTAATTAACAACTTCATAGTCATAGGTCATAGTAGATCTGCCTTGTAAGCTTATATGTTATTGTTAAAAATAAATTCCCCTTTGTAGAAAATTAGTGGTATTTTTACGTCTGGAACCAGACGTTGCACGCTGTAGCCTACCAACACAATATGGACTGAAAAGAGGTACATGTAGAGAAATGGCTTCATGAGCTTCCCTTTAATGTCCAAGGTTAACGACATGTTTGGGTGCAACATCATTTTTTAACCCTTTGCTGCTTGGCCAAGCACGTCTCACAGAATACACAAACGCCAACATGAACTGGTCTCGCCACCTCGCATCCTCAAGGTCTGGCCACACCCTCCTCCTCGTCACAGTGGCCAACATTAATCTGATTTAAATTGGGATCTTCACAGAATAGTGCTGAAAAGAGTGACTGATGAGATACTGAGAGCACCAGGAGAGCATACATGTTTGATTGACACTACGAGTGAGCATATTGAAGGGAGTGAAGCTGTAAGTGGGCATGATTGTTCAAACAGTCTCTATCACTCCACACAACGTCTGATTGTCATGACTCGCATTACATCATGTATACTCAGATTTGTATACGTATGTTTATTTGTAGTTTAATTCATTTTTATACACTTTTGCAGTTTCTTTATCCTCTCCATGCTCACAGTGCAGCGAATAATTACCGTATTGACTCTAGAATATAGGCAACTAAATATTCATACACATGTAACTTTTTACACACTTGTAAAAACAAACCTGCAGATTCATCTGAATAACAGCATGTTTGAAAGTTTACATTTGTGAATATGTAGAATTGCCAACAACTCACCCTCCAAAGGCCACACTGTCATGCATCAAGGGATGAACAAGCCTTCATTCAGAGTTCTGCAAAAAATATCGGCCCTGATTCTTGGCACGATCAGTCGATCACAGACTTAAGATGAAGATCGGCCGATTTAGATCAGTGGCAGATCGATCGGTGCACCCCTACATATTATTTTTAATTTATCAGCACAGTGATATTGAGAATTTGCTAATGATCCCTTTAATTAAAATCTTTTTTTGTGTACCAGTTTGGCAAAGGCAATTTTTAAGATGCCATTTTATCTGTTTTCAACTGCATTCTTTCATCAATGTGGGAAAATAACCAAAGCAAGGTCAAGCTTCCTGGAATCAATGAGAGCACATTTCACTGTGTTTTTCAAGATTCATATCAGTACAGACAGGTTAAGCCACTGCGCTGGATGGGAGAGGATCTCTGAACTTGCAAAACAGGAGTGTGATGAGGGCGTGGCTGGGCCATGATGGTGGACTACTGGGGTTGAATCAGCTGATCAGAGGGAGAGCAAGATAAAGTAGGTCCATAGACACCAGTTCGAGAGAGAGAGAGAGAGAGAGACGCACGTGGCCACGCTGCATGTGTGTCTGTGTCCTTATGTTTTATGTTGTTTTAAGTTCATTTATATCATTAAAGATTATGTTAACTGTTCATCCGGTTCCCGTCTGCTCCTTGCCCGTCCTTTTACTGTTACAAGGAGATACTCCGTTGGCTGGCTGCACCTGGCAGTATGCCACATGCACAAGGCCTGATAGAGTATCCACGCAGATGAGCTCTGAGCCTATCTCCAAGGTCACACTACACTGCTCATATTGTAGAGAGGAGTATTACATGTTCAAAAAAAGATGAAGCCGTATAATGGCTTTGAAGGAGGAAATAAGATTGCAGACGTGTTCCAGGGAGGTTTAAGTAGTATCCTTTGATGCTCTGGCTAAATCTTTTGGGAGTTTCTTTTTGACAAATCATTATTAGAGGTGCTTGCTCAGGTAAACATCACTAGTACGCTACTATTGCTCTTACTTAGGGGTTTGTTCAAATCCCTGAAATTCGTGGCACAACTTGTGTAGCACTGTTTGTGCTAAAAACAAGAAATTGTGTGGCTTATTGAGTGCCCTAGGAACCACCTAGCAATGCAATCACAATCACTCAGACCACCCTATTAACCACATAAAAAACGTGCTAAATGGCATGCTGAACACCTCAACAACTGCATAGCAATGCTCTGGCAATCACCCAAAATACTCTAGCATTGTTATATTTAATGATTTTTAAAACAATTTTGACATTAAAATGTGTTATTAATGACTTCATGCTTCATTCTATGAATAGAATCCACATGAGATCAGTAAAAAAAAAAAAAAAAGCTGTTTTAACCACAAAGTCACCTATAATAGTGACAGATGTTAGTAGAATGTGTTCATGGTTCATGGTCATATATATATATATATATATATATATATATATATATATATATATATATATATACTTTTTTCATAATCTTACATGTATTATTTGGACACAGTTAATTACAAAATACAATAACTGTGGGCAAATTGTGTATATTATGGCCACATATATTGTGTTAGCATTGGGTTAGTGCTTAGTTGCAACCCTTATACACACCCCTCATTGCAGTAGTAGCTTTGTAGTAGTAGTGTGTATATATATATATATATATATATATATATATATATATATATACACTACTAAGCTACTACTGCAAAGATGGGTGTATTATTGTTGAGTGAAGAAATTAATTGGAAAAGAATGTTGGTGTAAAAGTGGAATATTATAGCAACAGTAAAAAAATAAAAAAAAATAAAATGTTTTATATATATATAACACACACACACACACACACACACACACACACAAAGTTGAAGTCAGAAGTTTACATAAACATTAGCCAAATACATTTAAACTCAGTTTTTCACAATTCCTGACATTTAAATGTAGAAAACATTTGCTGTCTTAGGTCAGTTAGGATCAGTCAGAATAATAGTAGAGAGATTTATTTATTTCAGTTATTTCTTTCATTACATTCCCAGTGGATCAGAAGTTTACATACACTTTGTTAGTATTTGGTAGAATGGCCTTTAGATTTTTGAACTTTGGTCAAACGTTTTGGATAGCCTTCCTCAAGCTTCTCACAATAAGTTGCTGGAATTTTGGCCCATTCCTCCAGACAGAACTGATGTAACATAGTCAGGTTTGTAGGCCTCCTTGCTCGCACACACTTTTTCAGTGTTGCCCACAAATGATCACATATTGGATTGAGGTCAGGGCTTTGTGATGGCCACTCCAATACTTTGACTTTGTTTTCCTTAAGCCATTTTTCCACAACTTTGGTGGTATGCTTGGGGTCATTGTCTATTTGGAAGACCCATTTTCGACCGAGCTTCCTGGCTGATGTCTTGAGATGTTGCTTCAATATATCCACATAATAGTCCTTCCTCATGATGCCATATATTTTGTGAAGTGCACCAGTCCCTCCTGCAGCAAATCACCCCCACAACACACACACATGCAACCCCTATGCTTCACGTTTGAGATGGTGTTCTTTGGCATGCAAGCCTCACCCTTTTCCTCTATACATAACGATGGTCATTATGGCCAAATAGTTCAATATTTGTTTCATCAGACCAGAGGATATTTCTTCAAAAAGTAGGATCTTTTTTATAGCAGTTTTGGAGCAGTGGCTTCTTCCTTGCTGAGCAGCCTTTCAGGTTATGTTGATATAGGACTTTTTTACTGTGGATATAGATACTTGTCTACCTGTTTCCTCCAGCATCTTCACAAGGTCCTTTGCTTTGGTTCTGGGATTGATTTGCACGTTTTGCACCAAAGTACGGTCATCTCTTGGAGACAGAATATGTCTCCTTCCTGAACAGTATCATGGCTACGTGGTCCCATGGTGTTTATACTTGCATACTGTTCTTTGTACAGATGAACGTGGTACCTTCAGACATTTGGAAATTGCTCCCAAGGATGAAGCAGACTTGTGGGGGTCCACAATTTTTTTCTGAGGTATTGGCTGATTTCTTTTAATTTTACCATGATGTCAAGCAAAGAGTCACTGAGTTTGAAAGTGGGCCTTAAAAAACATCCACAGATAAACCTCCAATTGATGCCAGTTAGCCTATAAGAAGCTAAAGGCTTGACATCATTTTGTGCAATTTTCCAAGCTGCTTAAAGGCACAGTTAACTGAGTGTATGTAAACTTCTGACCCACTGGAATTGGAATTGCGATTTAGTCTGTCTGTAATCAGTTGCTAGAAAAATGTCTAATATACAAAGTAGTTGTCTTAAACAGCTTGCCAAAACTATAGTTTGCTAATATGAAATCTGTGGAGTGTTTAAGAAATGTGTTTTAATGACTTCAACCTAAGTGTATGTTAACTTCTGACTTCAACTATATATATATATATATATATATATATATATATATATATATATATATATATATATATATATATATATATATATATATATATGCGCAATACATTTACAGTTACTGGCAGCAATGGTGATCTGGCAAAACAATTGTAAATAATGGAGAAAATGACAATTAGCGAAATTTCTGTGAAGACAGCACCTTGAAAAAGTGAGTTAAATGCTTTAACATCATACCATGCTCTATAAATATCTATATTATTGAGATATAAGTGTTGAACTGAGGGTGGATAGCATGCTAAAGCTAGTGGCAACACAACACTTGGGTTTGAAACATAACTTCCATCAGCTGTTAAACGCAAATGCTTCTCTTTGGTAAAAAATGTTACATGTTCCATTTTGGACGATACTACACTTTGAAAATTCATACACAAGTACATTTTAAAAGTGCATTGTGTATAGTGTCGTTTGGGACACAGCTAATGTCAATTTGGATTTTATGTTGACTTTAAATTCCTGCCTTGTGACAAATGAGTTCTTAAAACTACAAGTATTCTATTTTATCTTTCAATTAATATCAGGTCACAAAACCACATGCAGTATAATTTTGAAAGATTTTGAAAATGTTTAAAATAGTTTTGTATATAAAGGTAAAGCAGGTAAAACTGCAGGACGGTGTTGTCACAGCTTGGCATGTCAACTATTACTTTTGAAATTTACATGTGTGTGTGTTGTCTGTCAGAAACGCCTCCAGAAAAAAATAAGTTTTGCTCAACTACTGTGAACCGAAACATGACAGACAAGCCAAATCTTGTTCAGTTGAAAGCTGCAGTGTTATTCTTTAAGAATTGAGCAACTTTGGCTTTCTTCCTGTAAAAATAAAGCACCTCTTTACTTCACATATGGTGAAGCTCTGCATTATTATACTGTATATGTTTTACAAACTATTCACTCTTAATTCATGTTGATTTGTACATTTTAGGATTGACTTAAATGTGTACTTGGGAACAGCTTGGGGTTTGGCCGAGTTCAAAAGGAATCTAGGACTGGTGCCAGTTAATGGATGTTTTTCAGTAATTTTGGGCCTGGATTGTTACAATTGCTTTCTAACACTGGATATTATAGAAAATCTAAAAAATGCTCTCCAATGAGAATGTCAATTGCACTGTATTATTTTTGACTTGAGTAGGATAACAGACCCAAAAATTTCACACAAAAATGAATTCATCCCCATGATATTTTAACCCAGTATTATTTTCTATAAATCATGTAACACAAAAGGCAAATAGAGCAGTATGTCAGCGCTTCTGTTTTCCAAACAATGAAAATTTAGTAACTAGTCATTTGAATTATTTTGTTCCTCACACAAAGATATTATATGGCTTCAGAAGACTTGGAATATATTGCACATGTCAAATGGACTGCTTTAATGGTGCTTTTATGTCCAACATGGAACTTGGAAGGATAAATAACCATCCACTTTCATTGAATGGCAAACAGAATGAATATAATATTGGATTGGAGCAACAAAATGGTGATATTTTGGGTGAAACATTCCTTCAAACAGACAGTTTTGTTTGGCATTTAAGAATTCTGCTTTCTTTATTTTTGGTAGTGACACCCATGAGTGTGTGTACAGTGTTAGGGGACAACAGGGCTGTATTACTTCCATCTCTGATCGTGCAGTGATGGAGATCACACCTAGCACTCCTATAGGTTGGCGGTGTATGCATGGCCAGACAGGTGTTCACTCAATGGCTGTCCCACTTCTCTGACCTTAAAGCTTTTAATCAGCTCTGTCTGAGAGCCCGTCAATCCTTTCAAAGCATGATAGTGGTGGAGAAGAGGGGGGGGGGGAGTGAGGACATGCATAGGGTTGGCATTTTGACGAAAGGGTGTGGGGGAGATAAACCAGCATCCAACTTGGCAGAGAATTGTGAGAAATATGGTCAATTATGTTTCAATATTAACTACAGAATTTGTGTGCTTTGTAATGTATATAAAGGATATATTTTTTTATTTTTACCAGACAGAAATTAAGAGTGTAAAAATGGAATACCGAGTAAAAAAAATTAAAGGGGGAATTTCAGTGTTAACACAGCTGTCCTGGCCAGCCTTATTCCAAATTTCTCATATTCCAAATTCAAAAACCAAACAATGGCACATTCTGAAAAAAAACAGTGCATATTTTCATCCCACGGAATTGCAAATGTGTGATGATTGAACTGGCATAGATGGTATACAGTTTCAATCTTCAGGTGGGCATGGCATATTGGCAGCGGTTGAAATGAGCCACTATTATAAGCAACATTTTTGGGTGACAAAAAGACGTTTACAAATTCAATCACTTGTTGCTGCAGTGGAAGCATCTGGCCTGTGTGAGTCATTTGCATCAGAATACAGTTTGTTCTGTTAGAGGAAATGATGATGATGAGTTTAATACTTTGCTTATAGCAAGTTTGTGTGGATTCTTTAAGCTGCATGGCTCACATTTGCCAAGACTATGCCAGATTTTAAGTTCTTCAGAGCGGTCCTTCTCCACTCGCAAGGTTCAGTGAGTGACAGTAATTTCAATCCGAGCTAATTGAGTTGTTGAATCTCCTTTGAGTCCCTTTTCTCGCTCGCTCCAGGGTCTGTAATCAATAGTAAAACATTATTGTGATGTGTCATCTAGTCTTATTTATATATTTACACCATTCTTTCTTTATCAAAGGGTATGCCTATCATGCCACAGCAGATTCTATTAGTCTAGGATTGTCTCACCTCGAAAGAATGGCTCGATAGACCTACGGGGTTGTTTGCATTCATTTTTCAGGTCGGGTGGTTTGACGCAGTCTTGAGTTTAACAGTGGGTAGTTATAGTGCCGCTTTGATGACCATTAATGAAGAGAGCTGTTAGAAGCACTGTCAATGTGTCTACTTTGAAAACGCGTTGAACTCCGTAATTATCCGTAGCCTTAGTTAAATCTTTTTTTCTCATCTTGCAGCTACCTTTTATCAACATAGAACCATTTTGTGTTTTCTTCTCACATCTCTGCATCTTAAAGCCGGATTTTAAATGAAGTGGAACGCTTGCTGTCCATTCATCTTAATGTTGTTCTGCTGTAATCTAGTTGTTTTATGGAACATAGGGGTTCACATACCCCTCAAGAACCTTTGATTTTGGCCCGAGTGCATAATACCATAAGTCCATTTCCTTGTTTTCCAGTTGAGACCCTCCTTTGTGAGCTCTCCAACTCTGTTGCTTTCAGACAACCAGAGCAATCACCTCAGGCCTGCGTTTAGGATGGAGTAATATGGAACTACCATCACTATTTTCCTTTCCTTCACCACACTCTGTTTTGTGAGGACTTAAACCTGTGTCCTAACAGTCTGGTTCTTAGCAGCTCTTTGTACAGGGATCCATATGCAAATTATACTACCTCATGGTCTTAATGACAGTACACTTTGTTGGACATATGAGATCTTGTGGGGAATGTTGTAATTGATTCCATCCCACTCTGCTCTCTCAGACTTTCTCCTCTAACTGATACTTTTTATTTAATTGAAAGCCAAAAATGTTTCATTGTTTAGGTATTCATATATTAAATCAGCACACCAATTCAGACAATTTGGCGACTGTAGGTATAAAGTTCTTAAGCTGAAATTGTGTGTTCTTTACCAAAATTTGAATCACTGTCCCCAGTGGCCGAAGTGTTTTTGAAAATATGAGCATGTGTGAGGGCATGCTTATCTAGTTAAAATGTCTGCAAAGTAGAGCTAAAATCAAGTTTATAGTTTTGATTTTAAATGGTGTAACACAGTCAACAGGAATGCACATTTTATTAAACTTACTCCCTAACCTCAACCCTAAACCTTAACATAAGTGGAGTAAAATATAGAATTTTAGAGCGAAAATGCAACCTCTGTATTGTGCTCTAAATTGTTTATACGAACATGAATACTTTGATTACAACAGATCCAGAACACGTGTCTCTGAGGTCGTTTGCGCAACGCACTATAAGTTGAGCCAAAGGGAAAGGTAACGACATTTGAAATGATGCAAATATGTCTGATGGGAGATGGCGCTTGTCAGTAATTCGGCATAATGGGAGTGATTTCTAGGTATATTCACTTTTGAAAGCAACATATCGATTTTTTGTCTGATCATGTTGATCAATTCCACACTTATGAGAAATGACCCGTTCTTCTAGAAGCTGAGATTGCGTTTTGAAATGAAATGTTGTTGAATTTGTATCTATGGTATCATATTGCTACAAAAGCTCTTCACTTTGTTCTACTGTGTAGTTGTTCAATTAATTACCATAAAGCTGTTCTTTGAGTTTAAAAAAAAAATGGAAAAATGTCATCCAAATATCAAGGTCCACACATATTACCACAGACTTTTGAGTTTCATTAGTGAGGAAGGCTTTTGACGAGAGGACACGCATTAAAATAGATTATGTGTCATTTGGATTGGGTTTCCTCTACTCTTTGATGTGCAACCTGGAATAACAACCTCCAGTCTGGTGAAGACAATCTGACAGAACTCTAAAAGTCCTTTGATTAATACAAAAATCACATTCAAGTTTTTACTGAACTATTGAAGAGAAAGTTAAAACTGGATCTTGGACCTAGAATTGGTGTTTTAGACAATGCATTGAAGTATGTATGTTTATGTGTATGTTCATGTATGGATATGGGAAAAAACACTAAAATGTGGTGTGTCGTGAAGTGTTGGAGGAGGGGTATGGATGTCCCTCGACCCAGCTGGATAGCAAATGCACTGACGACTGAAGGAGCTAGAGAGATGTGGTGAGCATTCCGTGGGCTGAGTGGAGGATGGAACGCTACTAAAGAGCCATTGGAATGATCCACTGCGGTCATGGTCATGGAAATAATACAGCCCCCATGCTCTTGGAGTTCTCCTTAGGAACAAGAAATGATTTAGACCTCGCCCTACTCCCCTTTCTTTTTCTCTTTTAATGAAATAACAGTTATCATGATTATCAAAGGGCTTTATATATATATATATATATATATATATATATATATATATATATATATATATATATATATATATATAAACAGTTAAAGTCAGAAGTTTACATACACTCAGGTTGAAGTCCTGACATCTACTTTGTGCACAACACAAGTAATTTTTCCAACAATTGTTTACAGACAGATTATTTCACTTTTAATTGACTATATCTGAATTCTAGTGGGACAGAAGTTTACATACACTAAGTTAACTGCCTTTAAGCAGCTTGGAAAATTCCTGAAAATGATGTCAAGCCTTTAGGCAATTAGCCAATTACATTCTGATAATTGGAGTCAATTTTAGGTGTAACTGTGCATGTATTTTAAGGCCTTCCTTCAAACTCAGTGCCTCTTTGCTTGGCATCATGGGAAAATAAAAAGAAATTTGCCAAGACCTCAGAAAATATATTGTGGATGTCCACAAGTCTGCTTCATTATTGGGAGCAATTTCCAAATGCCTGAAGGTACCACGTTCATCAGTACGAGCAATAGTATGCAAGTATAAAAACCATGGGACCACACAGCCATCATATCACTCAGGAAGGAGACGCATTCTGTCACCTAGAGATGAATGTAGTTTGGTGCAAAAAATGCAAATCAATTCCAGAACAACAGCAAAGAACTTTGTTAAGATGCTGGAGGAAAGTTTTAGACAAGTATCTATATCCACAGTAAAACAAGTCCTATATCAACATAACCTGAAAGGCTGATCAGCAAGGAAGAATCCACTGCTCCAAAACTGCCATAAAAAAGCCAAGCTACAATTTGCAAGAGCACATGGGGACAACGATTGTACTTTTTAGAGACATGTCCTCTGGTCTTATGAAACAAATATTGAACTGTTTGGCCATAATGACCATTGTTATTTTTGGAGGGAAAAGAGGCTTGCAAGCCAAAGAACACCATACCAACTGTAATATAGTCATAATATATTTATAAATGCTGCTTTGAAATAACTTGAAATAATTTGAAATAACATTTTGTTTTTGTATTTTTATTTATTATTATTATTATTATTTATTTATTTATATTTAGTTTAGTGTAGTTTAGTAGGGAATGATTTTCCACTTTTCTATCTCTGTGAGATCTTCTAGATAACAGATGATGAGACTGGCCGTTCGCATACTAAATTTATGTGTTAATTGTGAGTCGTCGAGTCTCCCTCACTACACCCTCCAATGAAATTGTGAATTCCCAACCAGACGATGTTAATGGATAAATCTGCTCTGTCGCATAAGACAGAGTAGGGGGAGACCGTCGCAGCCCACTGCCCCAACTGCCCAGTTTCTGCCATACTACCCTTGTTAAACCACAATTATTAATCATGCCCTTTGATGCTAGATGGACATTTTAATATTTTTTATTTTTTTTCTACAAATCATTAAAAATGGATGAATCTCTCAACATGACTTCCCTATAAGAAATCTTCATAAAACCCTTTCATCAGAGAGAGTCACAGAAGGGGGCTTGAGGATTTCACAAGCACCTCACATCAAATATTGATTATCTGTTCTCTTTTTGTTTTTAGATTAGTCGTCCCACCAGGGGGCACGTTACTGTTTGTCGCAGCAAACCGGGGAGTTTGGAAAGTTAATCACATATTAGGTCATCTGATAGCCTCAATGACAAGTGCTAGTTAACAGCACAGGGTTTGAGTGTCAGAAATTGCCATTTTCTTTCAACTCTCTTCTTCCCTTACAAGTGTTGTGGTGGTTCCATGATAGAGTGAAGGTATCAGATTGTAAAACCAAGTTAGAACCTTTTGCAAATTAACTGCTTTGATTCATGTCTGAAAATATTTTTCAACGTCTAAATCAACCTGAATAACTTATTTATATTTTCACTGCAAAAAAAAAAAAAAATAATAAAAAAAATAAAATAAAAATAAATAATATATATATATATATATATATATATATATATATATATATATATATATATATGGATTAAATTAGCTAGAAATGTCTCCTTTAAGGTAACAATGGCAGATTGCCACTATTTACAGTGAAGGCACTGAATGATAACCAGTCAACATCTGTAGAGGGTGGAGGCCAATGGACGATATAACACCAGTATATAATACTATATAATGAAAACAAAAGAGACATACACAAACTTGCTTTTACACAATATTTACTCAAATTAAAAAAATAAAATAAAAAAAAACAGCATAAAAAATTATAGTTTATTATCCTTTCATTAAATTATTGTAATGTATTTACATTTTTATTACATGTATTTACATTTATATGAAATGTATTTATACAATTTTAGATTTATATAAATTTTACTATTATTTAATATTTGTATTAAAATAGTATTATTTTTATATTGTTCATTAATGTAATTTTGTTTAAAAATACTCTGACGCAAATTACTTATGAAGTTTAAATGCCTACATCATAAAAAAAAAAATTCAGTTTATTTATTTATTAATGCTGTCAAGGCTGCCGATTAGTAGACAAAAGAGAAAATTCTATTGGATATCAGCTAATGCAAATAATAAATAATCACTAATTAGCATGTGTCATGGTATTTACAAGTTACTCTATTGTACTTCTAAGAAAATCTTGATACTACTATGGTACATGTCAAAAAAACAAATACATTTGAAAAAATTTGGTTTCTACTGCAAATAGATAATTAATTAAAATTGGCTTTAAGGAATTCTCAGCAGGTGATTTTGTGCCTACACACCCAGACCTGGAATCCTGTGGCATGCTCGCTCATGCCACAGGATCACTTATTTCATCACTGCATCAGTCCTCTATCTCTGTTTTCTGAACACACTGGATTTTAACTTTTTCAGACTGAGGTTTTGGCCATTGAAGATGATAGGCAAGCAGAGGATTTGTCATGCATGGCCGTCTTTAGCGTATTCCCCAGTGTCACTTTTGGCAGCACTTGAAATATTTTTACTTCTGGATTTGCTGAGTTGACAATGCAGCCCACGGTGCACTGGGTCCAAAATGCTTTACAGCAGGTACAACAAACACAGAAACCCACACTCATATACACAGCAACAGATAATGTGGGTTTGTGTTGCATTACATGCAGTTGCATGACACTTAAAATAAATGCATTTTTGAGTTTCCCAAAATGCCATTTACTCAGCCCTCATTCCGTTCCAATCCCATATGACTCTCTTTCTTCAGTGGAATATGGAATATAATTTTTTAGGTGAACTATTGCTTTAACTCATTGATTCCCTTTAGTTAGAGACATTATTCATGTTCAGCAAGGATTTTCTGTAGTAGTGCTATTATTTTTTACATTTTTATATAAACTCAAGAAGAGGGAAGATTCTAAATTAAAAATCGTTCAAATGAATGCTTTCTCTAATGAGAGGAGATGGCAATATTCCATTTCCCACCCTGGACTCCCTGGTTCTCCAAGTGCTGTTCTCCAACTGATCATCATCAAATGTACACAAATACTCTTTTTCTATCTTTGTCTCTCACCATCTCCTTGGATCCTGAACACTTCCATTTCTCTCAAACCCACACCAGTACCACACACAGTTAGCAACCCCAGACAATGGCCTTATCAGGTGAAATCCGTTACTTATGGCTCACCAGTAATGGCCACGTCTGCATTATTTATTGATTAGATATTCCTCACATGAAGACATCTAACGGCTGTTATTGATTTTATGCCAGAGGCTATCGCTGCATTATTGAAATATTACCAACTTTTGATCATTTAATGCTCATGGGTGTGTTTATCTGGAAATCTGTGTGATAAAAGATTAATTACGTGTTGTCCATTGTTTTCTGTCTATTTTGCATTTACTATGACTCACTGCCTTCTGCTTGTGATGGTGGTGTTGTTTTGGTTAGGCTTTGTCTTGGTTGTGAATCTCCCACTGAGATACAGTGGCGATGTTGTTCTCAACAGGATTCCATGGCTCTTTAAAACATCTTTGTTTGTTGTTTAAGTCACTTTATAGATGTTTTTGTCGCTAGAAGCTAACTTTCGGTTGTCCCATAGTCCACAAAACTATCCTTACACACTCAAACACAAACACGCAAACAGATCCTCTCGCAAATAAATACATACTCCAAACGTGCATAAATACATACTGTAAAGCAAGCTGTCACTCTTCCCTGTTTACCACAGCAAAAGCTTTTAACTGAATGGCGACATCAATAATTTAGCCGAATACTGTTCTGTGTAAAACACTCTTATGTATTTACGTATGCAAATGTTTGTTTAATGTTTATGTAATATGTGGTAGCTGTTTTGTCTTTCTGTCCCCCTTTTGCAAAAAAGCAGGAAAGTTTCTGTGTAGTTATTTTGTTGGCCTTTGTAATCATTAGCTATGTGGGTTTTGTCATTAACAGCCAATGATTCCACTTTGACAGTGACAGGTGGCTTTGCTATCTCATATCAGGATGATGTCATTGGCTCTTAGGGCAAGTACTGGCACGTATTGTTTGTTCTTCTTTTTTTTTCCCTTAGCCCAACCGAAACCATGACCGTCCTTGTTTACGTAGCAAGAAAAAAGAGGGAGATAGTCTGTTTACTCTTCTTAGTTACTGTTGACCTCTTTTGGGTGGCATTTGGAACTACTAGCAAGGCATTACAGGCTTTTGTATATATTATTTATTGAATTCAATGGAAACCTTGAAATTTTAAAGTAAGCCTGAAAATCACAGAATAAATAGAATATGAATAACATCTTTAAAAGTAATAGAATTTCTATTGTCAGTATTGCTAGTCAACATTAAATGCTTTTGGTAAGTTTTCATGTCCTGTGGTGTGACATGCTATACTTAATTTTTCAAATTATTTTCTAATTATTATGCATTAAGCTTTTATGACTGTTTTATGAATAGACTTATATTATTTGAGAGTCTTCTTTTAAAAATGTATTTGTCACACCACAGGTCCATTTAAAATGGACTAGTGAAGGCAAAAAAGGTGATTAAAAATGGTGAGCAACTTCAAAGAAATGGTGACCAGTGACAACAGTTGCTAGGACAATATTGATACAATTATTTGAAAAGTCATTATCTCAATTATAGAAAACATTTAGAAAAGTGATGGAAAAGCCATAGTCATTGTTAAAATTTGTGGGAACCATGATTTAGCCATAGACAATGTCTTAAAATAGAAATATTTTCTATGGAGTTTGGTTGTATGATGTAACAAATATCACCTTTTGACATTTTTACTTCATCCATTGACCTTTTCAATGCAGCAAAAGAGTGCCTGCAAAATAACAGAGATTTAGAGCCTGTGTGTGTGTGTGCATAAGTATGTGTTTTAGTATGCGTGTGTGTACTTTGTGTCATCTATCCTGCTACTGAATTGTGCTTATACAAGTGAAGTAAAAGATCTGGCAGGCCAAGCTGTGAAAGATGAATCAGTGTGTAACCACTTGTAGGCGTGCCGGGGGCCTATACGCTCCATCCTCTATCGTATTGGAGTTGTGCCATGTGTGGTTGGATCCATATGAAGCAACATATGGTTGTATGCTCAGTGTCTTCCTGGGTTGAGGGCAAAGTCCTTTTATGCAAGTCAACTCGGCGGCCATCTTGGTAAAACCCCTGACCAGCTATCTTCTAGTCACGTTTTGTATTGTAGTCAGTTCACCCAAGCTCCTAAAGCTACAAAAACTTGCTTTGTATGACACTATTGGTTAGGTTTAAGGTTTAGGTTAGGGAGGTTGGTTTTGTTCAGAGCATTAACCTTCTGAACCTCATCTGTTTAGGAGAAATTTAATTCACTATCAGCGACACTCTGTGGACATTTCACCTTGGAACTGGCCTGATATATGTAAGGGGCCATGTAATATCAATTTGCCAAAATGTCATCACAGCCACCTAATCCTTTAATTTAGGAGATAAGGCTGGTTATGTTCCATTTGTTGCGCTGTGTCTAGCATTTCTTAATGTTTAGTCTGAACGGCACCTTAGGGTGAATTAATGATGTGTGCCAAACTGTGCATATTGAGAGTCGTTCTAACTTCCTCTATGGGGACTTGGTTCAGGAAAATAGACAGCCTTCGTCAAGCAGATGGTAAATGGTCTATCAGGAAAAGGGGGTATGCTAGGGAAAGGTGTGTGAAGTTTGAGTGTTTAATGCTGAAAGGGGCGAGAGCAGAGTGCAGGTGAAAGTTGTAGTGCTGACCATATGTTGCATCAGGTTTCAGCTGAAGGTAAATGTTAGCTAAAGCTGACACAGTAGATGAATGGAGCTGGTAAAACAGGAATTAACCATCCATGTACATAGTGGGAGAGGCAGTGCTTATCAACATAACATGTAGGCAAAAAAAAAAAAAAAACGTGCATGCACTCACAAACAAACACATTCATACAGAGTTGTACATGTATGGACTACTGTAGTATTCATCACTTCATCACAGCGTTACTCCAAAACACCAACTAGTCTCTTCTCTGTTTTTAGATACTAACTTGATACAGTGCTGTAATGCACCCACAGCGTGTGCGGGATGTGCTGGCAGGCAGCGTATCATCACTCTCCAGCACATAAACATATTAGTCTCTCTGCCAAAGCTGAGCTCTTCTTTTTTTCCTTCTGAAGGATCTGGATTGCGATTAGATTAACAACACACAATGGGGCGTATTTTCTAGACTCTCTAAACAGGCCTTTCTGCGATTGCCTTAATGAGATGGGCCGAATGCCATAGTTTTTCTGGGAAGTCTGAAGAAAGCTCCAATGGTGTGCCTCATGCCCGTGGAGGGATGTGGATCCGGTCAGGCTGTCGTTCTGGAGAATGGTAGCTCTGTTCGAAGTGTGCCTCCGCATTGATGCTGTGTCTTACAGGAAGCATCCTAGTCGCAGTGGCTGCACTTGCTATCACCAGCCGATCCACCTTCCATCCCCAAATACGTGCTACATTATTGGAAGTAGAGCTGCATTAAGCAGCAATTGCACATTTCCCTTTGTGGTGCCAATGTTTTGGCCAACCCATTTCTGTACTCAGTGCATTCATAATGGAATCTAGTTCTGAAAATTACAGGTATTTCACAAATGCTTTTATAAGCTTCATTTGCTGTGGGTGATACTTTTATCTGCAAATTAATAAGGGTTGTCTGCAAACTACATTGGAGTCACTTCAGAGATGTTGCCCAAGGCATATTTAGTCATTCGTATGCATTACATGTATTTGATGTATTTCATTTTCTAGAGGTCTCTGGTCAGTGGTCAAGGCAGCAAAATAAATTTGATCTACAGCCTCAGAATAGATCCTACTGTAGGAAAACCAAATGTATCCTTGCCTTTCCCCCCTACACATTCTGTCCTGCCAAATACCATTTTGTCAGCGTTGAGGGACTAATCACACATTTTGTTGAGGGACTAATCACACATTACATTGGGCTTGTTAAATACCCTTCTCTGAGGTGTGATGGATGGACTAAGGCTTTGATTCATTGTAGCAATGTAATTCATTGAGATTGTTTGGAATGGAAGTTTCGCAGTTGCACCTTGAATAATGGGGACTTAATGAAAGGCTTCAGCCTCTTCAGACTCATATACCTCTTGAGGTAATTTACATTGTGATTACTGACCTTCATATTACAAGTTTCTATGTGTAACCCAGTTGTGGGGCCTGGAAAGGGAGGGTGAATGTCCATTTTGACTGAAACGTGCTATATCCATGTACTATAGTCTTCGAATGGCACAACTTCAGATCATCCACAATCTGTTCACTGGCTGTCTGATGCATATTTCACTCAAAAAGGTTAAGAGCTGGCTGACATCCCCAGTTTCAACATTTCAGTTTGCTTTTATAGAACAATTAATTAATGAATAATTAATTACTAAATTTTCCAAAGTTTTCCAGGCATCAAATCTTAAGATATCTAAGGATTAAATTTCTTGTGTGTAAAGTTTGTCCATCCATTTATTGTGCAACAAAAATCCTAAAAATAGTCAGAAATAAACAAATTATAATAATAATAAAAACATTTGGAGCTAAACACAAGACTTTTAACTAAAAACAAACCCACAATACTCAAAATCCCAAAATGGGCTCACACAAACAGGGAAACATGGGAAAACAAAATATGCATCTTACAACATCATCTACAACATATTACAATATCAACACTATAAAGTAAACATCACAAATTCTCACAATCATGTCTACACATTTTCCGCTCTATTTTTTTTTTTTACATTTTCGTGGTGTAATCTATTTCAGATAAAGCCACACCTAAACGGTACAGAAAAACAAAACAAACTATGATTGGTCATTTAACATGTCAGTCAGACTATCTATTGCTGTCTGAATGGGTGGTTCTTGGAGAAAATAAGCTGAACCAGACTTTATGCCTCAAGTCAAAGACTATGAAGGTACAGCCCATTGTCAAATTGATGCTGGTTCCACTGGATTACGTTTTAAGACCTAAGGATTTATTTGGCTTTATATAACTTCACTTTCATTGTGTAGATCGTTACAATCTCTTATTTAGCTTTGTTGTGGTTTTTAGGTACAGATCTTTGTCTCTTGCTTGTTTGTTTTTTTCTATCTCTCCATGCAGTCTGTTTTTTCCTACTTCTGTCTCATAGCAACTTCTTTTTTTATTGTGCAAAGAAATGCTTAAACTCCCTCATACTGTCTCTCTGATTTACCCACCTTTGTTCAATGCCAGTGTGCAAGCTATAATTACTGTCTATCTGCTGCTTTCGTTCCAATCAAGAGGTGATGAAGGAGGAGTAGTAACAGGGGGTCGGGGGTCCAGAGGCTCTTGGTTCATCAGTATGAGGATTTGGGGACTGAAACCATATAATTACCCCTCTGTTGGACAGCTCTCATTTGTTGTTGTTTTAAGTGGGCACAGCAAAGCAAGCTAGTTGGATATAGTTTGCCTGTTGCTCTCGCTGTTCATCTTCGAGAATTGTTTCAATGTCTCAATCAATCTAAAGTTATATAGACCTACATCCCATAGTCTCTACCCGTAGATCTGCCATGGATGATTTTTTTCTACCATTGGCTAGCTGTAAATTGTGTTGGTTCTTAACAAGGTGTTTCGACCCTGTCAAGGTAGCAAATTCAGATGGAAAAAGGGTCAGACCGAGGTGTACAAGGACACAGGTGTTCCCCAAGGTAGCTGTGAAACAGTTGCCAGCCTTCCCTCTGTCAATCTCAATTAGTCAATCAATCTGTTGACTCACGATCCCTGCTGATGCGTCTGTATGCTCTGGTCAAAAATATCTCATCCATACAGATTTGAGTAAATGAAAAATGAAGTGTTTTGTGTGCATCTTTAGAAAAACATCACCATCTGGTTCCCTTCTTTATTAGTGGTGTTTTCAAAGGCAAGCATCACTATTGCTATTACTCATTCTTAGGGTTTAAGCAAACCCATAAAGTTAAGCTTTGCTGCACATCTCATCCAGCACATGTGCTTTAGAAACATATATTATAACTCAACAGCAGGTAATGCTTGTTGAGGAGAAGTATGCTGTTACTCTTCTAAGTCATCTGACTTATGTTGTTTGCCTAATGGATGATAAAATGACAAAACATCCTACAAACTTGCATTGACTCAGCGAAAATGAAGAGGCCAGAAAGTTATACAGAATTTGGGTGGGCTCTTATTACTTTAGCCAGTGAAAAATCACTTAGAATCCACTAGGGCTGAAATGATTAGTAGACGTTATCGACAACGTCGACAATAAAAAAAAAAATGTCAACAAACATTTTCATTGTCTAATAGTCATTCAATCTCATTTAACATAACATGAGATGACATTAACCTCTAATGATGATGTGCGAGAGCAGTACAGCAGTATACTGTATATGGAATAAGTGGAGTCGGAGCTCTTATTCATCCTATGCATCTTAAATGCAGTTATATTTAATGTGTTATGGCTTTATTAAAGTTAAAATAAAACGGAAGCAGATCATGTATAAACTACAAACTCAGAAACTGGCATTTCGCTGTGTGGTCAGTGCCTCTTCTATGAGTTGGGCGAATGTCCGATCTAAGGGGGGAGATTGAAACTGCACCCGACTGATGCACACTCTGTCACGGGGATGTTCGTCCCTGGAGCGTGCAATTGCTGCAGCTAGATTATAACGTGATGGCTCACGACTTATTGAATCATAATATATGTGTACCTGTGCATTTCTTATCGTGAAGAACATTGTTAATAAGCAGCTTTAATAAGAGAGAGTTTGTATTTTTGTGAGTTAAAGATGGATTGAAGTGAACAGAAAGGTGAGAGAGGAAGTCTTCGCCCCATTATACACTGCAACAATATATGTTTATGATTTATGACTTGTTTTCCAATAAAAATGTTTATAACTCATTTAAAACAACGTACATTTACTTTAGGAACTATAATGCAGAAAAAAAATGTTATCTGAGAATGTTGAATATAATATTAAAAATGCAAATATTTTAAAATATCTAAAAATCCTTTAAAAAAGATGCATAAAACTGAGAAGCAGCCTATGAGATATTTATAAATGCTTTTAGAGAATAGATCTTGAATATAATATATATATTTTTAATAACATTCTCTTAAAGCAAGTTTAAATATCTTATATGTTGCTTCTCAAGTAAATGTGTCTTGTTTTAAGGATTTTTAGACAATTTTAAATGAAAAACAAGACAAAAACAATTGATAAGTTTTTTTTAAGTGAATTTCTTTACTGAATTAAACTTATAAAACGCATTTTTCCCTTTAATTCAGTGAATGTCATTTAGAGATATTTTTAAAAGATGATTTTGTCCTCTTTATTGTTAGGAAGCACGTTTAATAAAACCTTTTAAGTCAGGACACAAGTGGAATAATCAGTTAAAAGGTAATGATTTATCATTGCAATAATCGTCGAATAATCATTCTAATAATTGTTAGATTAAACGATTATCAAAATAATTGTTAGTTGCAGCCCTAGAATCCACCCACAGCACCCTTGCAACTGCATAGCAACACGATACATCCACTCATAACACCTCAACAACTGCATAGCATCATGCTAAAACCACTCAGAACACCTTAGAAAATGCATAACACCTTAGCAAGCACCCACAACACATAACAACTGCACAGCAACATATTAAAAATACTCAGAGCATATTAGCAACCACACAGCAACAAACTAAAACTAATTAGAATACCTTAGAAAATGCATAACACCCTGGTGACAACCCACAATACCCTAGTAACCACATAGCAACACGCTAAAACCACTCAGAACACCTGCAACTGCAGAGCAATGTTAACACAACACCGTAGCAACCACATAGCTATACCTGAAAACCACTCAGAAAAGTTTAGCAACGCATAGCAACATGCTTAAATCATTCAGAACACCTGAGCAACTGTAAATCAACAGGCAAAAACCACTCAGAACACCTTAGAAAATGCATAGCAGCCTATTTACCACCCACAACACCATAGCAACACATTAAAACTATTCAGAACACATTAGCAACTGCTTAGCAACGTGCTAAAACTGCTTCGAACAACTACGAAAATGAGCATAATGCCCTGGCAACCACCAACAAAACCGTTGCAACCACAGAGCAACATGCTAAAACTATTCCAAACACTTTATCAACTGCAAGCAACACACAAATACCAGAACACCTTAGATAATGCATTTGATAATGCCCTGGCAACCACCCAAAGCGCCCTATTGCATAGTGGTGAGTCCACATGCAGGTAATGGCTGTTAACACACAGCTGAAGTAATGGAAACAACTTTTTGTTTGATTTATCTTTAATGTTCTTGCAAAATACAAACCTAAAAAAGCACATGCACACACACACAAACAGAGGAAGAAACAAATGACAGAGGAAGATACTAAGGAAATAAAAAGTGTATTCCTTTTCATTCAAGGTCTGTACCACACGTTCTCTGAAATCTCAAGGATGTTGCTCGCAGGGTTTGAACAATGATGACCTTGAGCTGTCTGTATTCCCAACCTTCATACATTTCTAAACACACACACACACACACACACACACACACACACACACACACACACACACACACACACACACACACACACACACACACACACACACACACACACACACACACACACACACACACACTCTCACACTCTCTCTCTCCTGTGTGCATTCATTGTATAGATAACACTGCACGCTCTGCCTGCATCTCTCTGAATGAGTGGCTAGTTTCAGCCCCTCTGGTCATGAGATCCGATTCGTTTTTGACAATCAGTTACTTTAAAAATATATCTTGTCACTAGATTCTCTTTCAAATACTTACGGCAGTCTTCAACTTAGCATTTAAACACTTGTCTTTACTTGTTGAGCAGTGACTGATGGTACCCACAGGCCTGTCCCCAAACCCGTTTTTCAACTTTTTTTAAAAAGGCTTGAGAATAGCAGTATTTGTGGGAAGCTGATTCTTTATCAGGTGTGACTGCTTTACTGGGCTGCAATATTATTATAAATCGATAATTTGCCAATTATTTTACTTTATATTGTAATCTTACTAAATTAATTTGAATTAATACATGGAAATACTTATTCTAGGGTGAAACTAGTTTTGTCACACCGCATGCTTGCTGTGCATGTGTACATTTCAAGCCAATTTTAGGAAGTTCCAAATAATTCCCGATAACTAACAATGAAGTTTCCTTTTTGAGTTTCAATTCATGGTTCTTCATTATTAATTTTCATTTGTGGTGTTTTTGAGTTTCAGCTTTTTTTGTAGTTGATTAAAACACAGAATTTTTGGATTCTGCAGTACATTTATGCACACAATGGACATGTCTGTGATGGTCACAATGCTCAACTAATTTAAAACATGATGTAGAATTGTGACCCAATGGGTGTAGACCTGAAATTAATGCAGTAATTCAAACTTTACTAACTAGTTTTGACAGATTTAATTGTGATCTCAATTATTATTAATTGTGCAGTCCTACTGTCTATTTCTCAGCAGTTACAGTGCTTTGAACTTTAAAGGAATATTCCGGGTTCAATACAAGTTAAGTTCAATCAACAGCATTTGTGGCATAATGTTGATTAACACTAAATTAATTTGGATTCATCCCTCAATTTATTTAAGAAGAAAAGCACTTCTTGCAGCAATGGAAGAGAATGGGGCCAATTTTGGGGGGGTTTAAACAGAAATATGAAGCTTATAAATTTATAAAAGCACTTACATGAATTCTGTATTATTTGAGCTGTAAAGTTGTTTAAATTGTCATTTTTACAGTCATTTTTGGGTTTTAGGGTTTGTTGACATTACACCATTATGGTAACGCTGCTGTAAAATTGGCTATAACTGTACACAGAAAAGGTTAGAAAATGATTTTATCACTCTACAATCATGTTAATACACATTTTGTTCTCATCTTGTGCCTATACTTTTGAAACAGTGAGTATTTTAATGTTTAGAAATAGGTCCCCATTCACTTCTATTCTAAGTGCCTCACTGTAACCCAGATTTTAGCTTTTTTTAAAGGAGCGACAAATCAAAACACATTTTTTGTGGTAATCAGTGTTATGCCACAAATGCTGCCAATTAACCTTAACTTGCATTGAACCCAGAATATTCCTTTAAGCCTGGATACACTTTTGGACATACTCCTAGTGACTGCATATGTTTCCTACAATTTTCTTTATATCCCCCTGCAGTATTCCTAACTTTTATGAGAGGCATGATTAAGCACAGTAGTTCAGAGTAACTTCCTCTTTGCTAAGGTCTCTCAGTAGGAGGTAATTACTTTTTTCTAGCCATAAATAAGAGAGAGAGGGAGGAAAGAGGGAGGTGAAGGTAGGTGGTTTAGTATGTGCTTGTGCAGGAAGTAAGGCCAATAGGGCAGCACAGCGCACCTGATGGCGAGAGGAAATATATCTACTCAGGGTCTCTTATGACAAGTTTGTTAAAGACAACAGAAGTCATGGAGCCACCAGGGACACATCTGCCTCAGACTCATTCACAGGCCAGGAAAGCTTCTTTTATGAATGGCCTCCTTAGGGCTAAACAGGAACTGAGTATTCATAAATGTGACCCTTCTGAGGAAGACAAGGTACAAACGAGAGAAGAGTTGGTTATCTGGTCAGGTGTTAAAGAAGAAAAGACAAAGAAAATATATGAATGAAAAGGAAGGTATGAGGAAACATAAGGGGGGGTAGTTAGACAAAAGTATGAGTAATGAGCGTGAACAAAACTGACACGGAGACCGAGAGGAAAGAACGGAGAGAAGGAAGTGTTCATGTGTTGACACATCAGTCTCAGCTGGAGGGGGTATACGAAGGTCACCGAGGAGACAAAAGGCCAGAGGCCTGCCAAAACAAGACGCACAGGCATGTGGCCATGCTTAACAGTGGGGCCACCTCGTATTCAGGGTTATCTAGAGAGACAAAGGCATTGTTGTTTAAACTAGGGACAAAGGAAGCATCCTCTTTGTGACCTTGAATACCTTCAAACACGTGAAACCCATTGCAAGAGAAGTAGAAAAATGTTTGTTTACTACTAATTACCTGCCTGCTTTATTGTTGCTTAATTCAAGTGCCATTATTGTAGGCACACTCAAACTGGATCCTACATTGTTTCCATTAATAGGTGCTTGAGGCTGTTACCGAGATGTTTGCCAATGAAAAATAATTAGGATGGAGTGGTGTGGGAGGTTTGGCAGTCAGGTTTAGAGTCGAAGGGATCTACTGTCATTATGTATGCATGGAAAGTCTACATCCGCAGCTCTTGAAGGCCTAATGCTGCTAGTAAACACTGCTGCTATGCTTGTAATTAGTTCTGTTTGTTGAGGAAGGCGATGTTTGAAGTAGTCATTTGGAATCTGCATGCTAGCTGTTTTGTCATATACGACTGTAGCGAAAAAACAAGTGTCAAGTCAAGAGTTAGTTTTGGAATAGCAAATATAAAGACGGGTTTCCTGAACACTCCTCCATCTGCCATTGGTTAATCAAACAGATAGCCCTGCCTTAAACTCACGTTATTGGTTGTTTTAAAAGCCATAAAGCCATAAAAGCCATAAAAGCGACTCGCAGTGTTTTAAAGGAATTAACCTACTTTAATGGCTTTGTTACAGTTGTCTCTGCATATGTGAGTATTTTAACATTGAAAAAAATGAATGTGGGAGGATCCAAATATCTTGTGCACGCAGCCCATTTTGTATCTACAATTTAAATATACTTCAATGTGGGCTAGTTAGTATGCTAGCTCTAGTCATCAGTTGTATTTTAATGCATTTGTGTTTAGAATTAATTACATTTCCCATACATTAATTACCATTCAATTGTATGGATCATACAGGATTTGGGGCATTCATTCTGACCTCAAAATTAAGTTAAGGTACGCAGTGTGAGTGGAAAGCATTAATCGATCCTTGACACCCATACACACCTCTCTTCTTTCTTTTTGTTTCTCCACAGCGGGCAATGGGCAATCGGTGCAGACAGACCCCAGTAAGTCTGGATTTGTGGGAGATACGGTCGAGCTGCGCTGTCTCTTCATCAACAGTAAGCCACCGGTAAAGATCTCTCAGGTCACCTGGCAAAAGTTCATAAATGGCAGCAAACAAAATGTTGCCATTGCTAACCCAGCTCTTGGAGTATCAGTCCTTCCCCCTTTCAAAGACCGAGTGAGCTTTAAGCACCCCGCCGTGCGCCAGAGGACCCCCTCTTCTCTCGAGGACACCACTATTGTCTTCAACAGCCTTTGGCTTTCTGATGAGGCAGCCTACATCTGCGAGTACACCACCTTCCCAGCTGGCAACAGGGAGAACATGGTCAATCTCACCGTCTATGGTAACACCTGCACTACACTGGCCTGGCAGTTGAGACCATATAAATATAGCACTCAATCCATGTAAATAGAGCTAATTCACAAACATACGAGTATACGTGGGCATTATTCAAGAAACACTGCATAAATCATTTGTAATTCTTGCACTAATATAGTATGTGCATTCAAATGACTATGGGGCATATTCCTGAAACATGAGCATGATTACGAATGATTTATATCGAATGTTGCAATTAACAAAAGAATGGTTTTATGAACAATTAACATCATAATTCATATTGATTTTTACATTTTCTGTATGAATTGTTTTATAAACAATTTAAACAAAAATTCACTAAATCATGCAATTTTTAATGGTTTTACACACAAATTACACTGAAATTTGTATTGAATCTCATAGTTTACATAAGAATGGTTTTCACTAACAATTTACATAGAAGGTCGAATTGAATGCGACAGATCATGCAAGAATGGTTTTATGAACAATTTACACTCCATTTTGTATTAAATGTTGCAGTTTACATGAGAATGGTTTTACAAACAATTTAAATAGAAATTCAGTTTGAATGTGACAGTTAACACAAGAATGGTTTTACTAACACATTGAATTCGAAAATTAAGGTGAGCATGGTTTTGGAATGATTTACAAAAAAATCTGAATGTGGCAATTGGTATTAGCATGCTTTTACAGATGATTTACACTGAATATCATATTGAATGTACCAGTTTGAAAGAATGTTGTTACTAATGATTTAAACAGACCTTTGCACTGAATGTGACAATGTATGTACATGGTTTTCCAAACACAAAGCCACAAAGTAATAATTTAGTCAGACTAAATATATATGTTTATACTACATTGTGGGGAACAAATGTCCCCACAAGGATAGTAAAATCTGAGATCACCCACCTTGTGGGGTCAAGCCAGCAGTCCCCATGAGAAAAATGGCTTATTAACACACTAAATGATGTTTTTCTGAAAATGAAAAAAAGCAAAAAAGTTTCTGTGAGGGTTAGGTTTAGGGGTAGGGTTAGGGGATAGAAATTATCATTAGATCTGTATATGATCCATAAAATGCATGGAAGTCTATGGAGATTCCCCATAATGTTATAAAAACAAGGTCTTGTTAGTTATATTTGCTTGGTCCAAACCTTCAGTACACTTGAAATGTATTGATCAGCGTTCACCACAACTGAAGGAGCAGCATGTTTTAGAGCTGCCAGTTCTAGAGTTCACCAAAAAAAAAAAAAAAAAAAGATTATGAGCAACTTACTCATGTTGTACCAACAAAGTATTATTTCCAATGTGCCTTGAAACACAAAGTGAGATGTTAAGGAGAATATCCAAGGTGATTTATGTTTCCAAGCTCTCCAAGCAAAAAAAAAAAGCATAATAAAAGTAGCATAAACATAGTCAAATCAATGTCAACTGAAGCTGTAGGATAGCCTTGTGAATTATATGGTGTTGAGGATAAGATATTATATTTTGATAAAATATTAACTATTTTTAAACTTTTTAACTATGTCCTAAAAAAGAATAAAAGCTTTTTACTTTTAGACACACAACAGTAAGTGCGTTTAATGACCCCTCTCTTATAAAGCTGATAATGTTGAAAAAATGTTTAAAAGAAAAAAAAAGTGTGCGTGTGTGTGTTGGAGTGCAAAATCAAAACAGGAGTATTTCGTTAGATAGGCAGATTATTCTCCCACTGATTGCAGATCTAATTAGAAATGAAGTGTTGGTATGTTTTCCATTAAGCAGCATAGGGAGCTGCTTGGCTCAAGTGTAGGGTTTTTCTATTGGTGTGACTTGTTAACTTCCAAGCCCATTTTATATTTCACATTCACATGTGTCCTTTAGGAGTGCGAGTGAGTAAACCTGAATGGAGATAACCAACTCAGTGTTTTCAAAGGGCCTCTTCATGTCATATCAACCCTTGCCGCAAACCTCATTCCCACTATCAGCACTCTTTGACATGGTCTCACACAAACACACATCTTGCCTTTTTGACGCGGGTCTTGTTAATTTCTAATTGGCAGCCCATAAAGGATTGAGATTGGATTGAATTTGGCCACTGAGAGAGACGAGTGGTTTCTACATCTGTTTGAGCTCTTGACTTATACTTTTGCTTTGAACACTGTGTAAGGAAAAACTTAATTAGTGAGTTGCTTGTTTTGTAGTGACTGGGAAAAAAATGCCTTTTTTGAAAGGCGAGATTAGCATATCAGACTCATTGGGACCTCTGAAATGTCAAAAAAACATGAAAAATGTCTCTCTTAATTCTGAAGGGCTCCTGGCACTTTCCATGGATATGGTACACTTTGTTGTTCCATTACTTTATTTAAGCCTTAGAGACTCAAATCTCTTTATTTGTAATGTGTACTAAAATACAGTAAACTATACCAAACAGATTTCTAATTTAAGATTAACATGGCATGAAAAATATATATATATTGTCAAGAACATTCAGCCCTGTTACCAAAGTTCTTGCAAGATGATCAACAAATACAAATTTCATTGAATTTATGGGAAATTTAAGTATATATATATATATATATATATATATATATATATATATATATATATATATATATATATATATATATATATATATATATACTATAAACCAACATTTGATGCCACACTAGCTAGCCCCTACTGGCTAAAATAAATAAATAAAATAAAATTCATTTTATTTGATATATATATATATATATATATATATATATATATATATATATATATATATATATATATATATTAGTATCCTGTATCCTGTTTGTACCCTATTTTTGGTCTCTTTTCACAAACAATGTATTAATACCTGTTTTTTTCTACTTTTTACTTCTCTCATCCAGCACGACCAGTAAATAAGATGACCTTGACCTCACCCACCATCATTGCACGGATGCCGAAGCGCAAGGTGCCAGTGGCCACCTGCATGTCGGCTAACGGCAAGCCTCCCAGCGTCATCAAATGGGATACCACCATAAACGGCGAGGCCACGTTTCAGGAAACACGCAATCCCAACGGCACTGTCACCGTGCGCAGCAACTACATCGTAATACCCAGCCGCGACACGCACCGGCAGAAGCTCACATGTATCGTCACCTATCGCGCAGAACACTTTACAGACAGCGTCATACTCAACGTCCAGTGTAAGAGCAACATCTTTGTTCAGATCACACAAGAAGCTGCATAGGCACAGATAGGCCAAGTTTTTGTTGGTCAGCTGGAATGGGTTTATTCTGTATATAGTGTGGAAACAAAACTTGACATTGTAAATATTATATAAAATAATGCAGCTCGCTGATAGAGGAAATCCAACCATTCATCCACACCATGCCACAGAATATATTGTTTTGTTGGTGCATGTGTTTGCGAGGAAGGCCATTTTTAGGATTACGGTCAGTTCAAAGAGAATCACTTGTCTTGATTCTTGATTTACTTTGAGTGTTTATTTAATCAAGTTACCCTTTGGTATAACATTTTGAAATTGAATTTGCATGGCCTCATACATGCTCATGAAAGCAATAAAGCATAAATCCGAAGAGACATAGAAATTACTGACTGATACCATTAACTCTGCAGTGCATTTTAATTTTGTCATTAATACAGAAATTGTACTGTAATTAATTGAAATTTTGCATTCAGCTGAGGTTTTTATACAATTAGTCCAATTTCTGGAATAGATGCCCTGGAGCAGCTTGCGGTTAAGTGGGTATCAGCTAATGGGCACATTGGTAGTTGTAGTTTCAGGAACTCTTCACTCATTGGCTTTTCTCTCAATATCTTAAAAAAATAAACTCTTAACCTTTCAGCTATGAGCCCAGGCCATTAATCAGCGTTACGACAGGTGCTCATCCTAAAGTCATGTGACACATAGAAGCAATCTGAGCCACTGCCTGAAGAGATTTTTTTTGTTTTTTTTTTGTTTTATGCAGATGAACCAGAGGTGAAGATCGAGGGTTTTGACGGGAACTGGTACATTAATCGGCAAAACGTGCAGCTCACATGCAATGCAGATGCCAACCCTGCCGTCACTGTGTACCAGTGGAAGTTGTAAGTTATACTCTTGATGAACCCGTCTGCATTACATTCATTTTGTTGTCAGAGTTTATTGACATAGCTGGGATGAATAATAAGTGAAAATTTAATGAATTAATAGTATAGTAAAAACAAAGCTACCTGACCCATTTGTAAGTTTAGCTAAAATATTTTTTTTATAATAATTAAGTATAATTTCCTAACTGTTGATTAAGTATTTACGATTTAATGTTCATTTAAAAATAGTTTTAAAATAGTTCTTCAGTAATTGTTGCCTGTCATACCTACACCTACAAATTATACTCATTCATTTATTTTACAAGTCAGAACTTTGGACAGGCCTACTCATTCTTCATTGTTACTATATAGAATAGTTATAAAACCATTAAGATTTTGAAATAACATAAATGGAACAATGGCAATTATACTCAAATTGTATTTGTATTTGTGTGTGTGTGTGTGTGTGTGTGTGTGTGTGTGTGTGTGTGTGTGTGTGTGTGTGTGTGTATATATATATATATATATATATATATATATATATATATATTGTATTATATCATAGGATATGAGGCTCACTACACAATACCATATGTGTCATACGGTACATAAACAAACACATTATGGTGTCATTAAAACCAAGCAGCGAGAGCTGCAAACAATCTCCTCTGCGGAGGGGCGGCACTGATTGCTGACAGGAAAACAAAGCAACAGATCTAGAGTACATAGGTGAGAAGATCAATAGCAAACGGCAAGTAGATTAGCATTACAGCTTGTCGAGTTTGTCAAACAACAGTGTCATGTCCCAGCGCTACAGTACATAAAACATGTCATTTTATTTACGCCGACATCACCATGCAAATCGGTTGATTTGCGATACAGAAACAGCAGTAGCAAAGTTGCAATTAAAACCATTCTCTCACAGACAACACAGAGCATGACACTGAGAAGGACACTCTCAAGTAACAAAAACAAGCTTTTTCAATAATCGGACAACATAAGAAACCCACGATTACATAAGACTTGTTATTCTCTGGTTTTGAAGTCGATATATAAACAGGTATGAGTACAATACTTGCACACGTGTTATAAGCCAGTAATAATGGCGGAAAAGTTTACATGCAAAGTGAAACAGGGAAAGAAGCCAAAAAATGTATTTTGCTCAAGCTGCTAAATAATATTAGATCATGTTCATGTATCATAAAGAGTTGTTTTTTTTTTACCACTAAATTACATTGAAAATAGTTTTTTCCTTGCTAAAGTGCCTTCAGCTTGCTCTCTGGGGGCTTTAAGACATAAAGACATGATTTTCTTTTTGATGTACATATATAAATGACTAGAGTGTAGACTCATTTATTTTCTCAAGAAAAACTTGAAAATTGTTCACATGAGGTTTTCTCATTACAATCAAACAAAATAAATGCAGTGCTGTTAAGTTACTTTATTATTGAGCTCTGTTTTTCATTGCCAATATCAGACACTGTTGTGTCATTTATGATTTAAAGACATTTATGTTGAATCCTTGAATAAGTTTGATAGAAACATTTGTGGGTTCAGTTTTTTTTTTATTATTATTTATTATTGTTTTTAATCATATTGTATCACATCGTGAGATTTTTGTATCGTTACATGCATAATATATATATATATATATATATATAAGAAACGTAAATTCAGTCCAATAGTGTTTGCACTGGTAGTGTAAATCGGCATCGTCAATCAAAATAAATGACTGATTGTATGAAGAGTTCACCTCTGAAATGTTCAGTTTGATGTCATACTACATGACACCATTGATGTGTTATGAGTGATAAGGGAATCATTTCCGTCCGTAAGCTTCTCCTTCATTTAGACGTTAGCACACAATCAAGATAAGTGAAGCTGTATACAATAGCTCTATTCAGAACACAAACAGGCATTGATAGCCTTTCAAACCAGATCAAACATGAGAAAATAATCTATGCCGTGTTTGCTTTTGAATGTGTACCCAACCGATATGCTGGTATAGAAGAAAAATAAAAAAAAAAAGAGATAGAGAGATTGAGATGTATTTGTCATTATGAGTCTAGTGATGATGACTGTTGTTGTGTTACTGGCACTACAGGTTTGGATGCAAACTATGCTGGCATAACTTGATGTCATTGCTTTTCCTACGAAATGAACAAGTTGAATGCACAGCCTCAGGTCTGTCTTTACAAACCTTTCTGTGGTCACTTTTGGGGAAATAGTTGTTATATTTTAAGTGCTAAACGGACAACTTGAAAGGCGCTGTAATACGTTGCTACTACTGGACATATATCACTGAAATTGGTGTCCTGAGAAATAAAAGCTGTTTCTGTGGAAGCTATATAATAATAATAATAATAATAATACATTTTATTTGTGAACGCTTTTCTGAATACTCAAAGACACTTTACATAAAATCATAAAAGCAGCAAAAACAACATCAAATGGAAGATACACTAAAAACACAGCAAACATTGCTAAACATTAAAAGTAATCTTAAAAAGGTACGTTTTAGTCAATGATTTGAACGCTAGAAGGTCGGTGCAGTCACAGATTTGTTTTGGAAGTGAGTTCCAAAGTGAGGGGGCAGCTATAGAGAAGTCTCTGTCGCCCCAGGTTTGATGCTTGGTCCTGAGAGGTGGAGTCAGGAGATTGGCGTCAGATGAGCGAAGGCTACAAGATGGGTTGTGGCGGTGGAGCAGGTCAGTGTGGTAGGAAGGGGCCTGGTTATGAAGGGCTTTATGTGTGAGGAGGAGGATTTTGAATTTAATTAGTTGTGGGACCGGAAGCCAGTGGAGGTTCTGGAGGACAGGGGTAATATGGTCACCGGTGTGGGTGTGAGTGAGTAGTCGAGCAGCAGAATTCTGGATGTATTGGAGTTTATTTAATGTTTTGGTTGAGGTACCGTATAGGATGCTGTTGCAGTAATCGTTTCTGCAGCAGAGAAAGAGAGTGATGGGCAGTTTTGTGGTGTTCAAAGGAGAGGTTATTGTCAAAAATTACTCCAAGGTTGCGACTTTGAAGGGATGGAGACACTGTATTGGTGCCAACAGTGGCATAAAAACTGCGCATGGATTTAGTGATAGATTTGGGACTTTTTTGTCGCAGTTAAGTTTAAGGAAATTGGTGTGCATCCATGATTTAATGTCAGCGAGGCAGTTAGAGAGAGTGGATGGCGGAAGTGATGGATTTGGTGGAGATGTAGAGCTAGACATCATCGGCATAGCAGTGAAAGTTAAGACCATGGTGGCGAATGACATTGCCAATGGGAAGCAGGTATAATATGAAGAGCAAAGGACCAAGCACCGAGCCTTGGGGGACACCTTCGGACAACGGAGCGGTGGAGGAGGTGCAGTTGTTGATATGGATGAACTGTTGTCTGTATATGCTCCGTAAACAGCAAAAACATGTCAAGAGCCCCTTTTTAACCAATAAGAAAAAATAGCCAGTCAAAAATACTCTCTACCTGTGAATAATTTTGTACATTATGGATCACTGACATAGGATTGGCAGACATGTCTTTGGTTTTGGAAAGAGAGCTTCTGGTTGACAGTTAACAAAATGGCTGAAATCACTTACAGCAAGCACCTTAAAGACCAAGCAAAAACTTCGGACAACTGGCTGCATCTGCAATGGCCTGAATGGATGCACAAGTGGTAAACCTAATCCTACATTTGCTTACTGTCCTTAACCAGCTTTTCAACAAATCAGTTAGATTGCCTAATTAAAATGAATAGGACAAGCTGATAAGGTTTATGACGCCCCAATACAACTCCCCACTCTTGAGGATGACCCATATAACCTTCTGCTTTGACTGAACTCCCTTGTGCAGTAGTAGAATATTGTGCCAATACATTGCCATACGTACCGCACTTAGATGGCAATTAGAAAAGACAGAAATGTCCCATCATTTGTCACTCAGCTAATTCCCATCTTGTATGTATGTATGTTAATCTATATGTAAATACCTAACACCCACCAACAATGTTGGCCACAATGGACGAGCTTGTCGTGAGTTACAGTTAAAAATTGAGAAATTATTCAGCCAAAGCAGAGAGATAAATGTGGCAATTTGTCCTGTAATTATAAAGCGAATGCTCTGAAAGGAAAACATGTCACCGGACTTCAGCTGTGGTGGATTAATAGCTGCAATGCCCTATGTGCACAGACTCTTTGGACCGGGTGTGTTTTAATGAGAGAGGACGAGAGAGAGCGTGAGAGAGAGAAGGAGAGAGAAGCATTGAACATTCAGGGCTATTCAGGGTATTAAAGGACACATTTACAGCAGCCAACTCTGTGAAGAGGGGCAAGGGACTTGTGAACGGTGCTATGGTCTTCTTGAGGCATTTTTATTAATAATTGGTATGCTGATACAGCAAGTGAGATAAAAGAAGTAAAGGAAGGTTGGAAATAAAGTGAAAAGGCCTGAGAGAAGGGAAAAGATGAGGTACAAAGAAGTGAGAACAGGGACTAACTAGATGTTTACATTTTCGGAAGAAAATGTGAGTGGTGCCTGCCCATACAAAACTCGCTGCCACGATGCTGGAGTGTTGTGAGTAATCGCCAGGGTGTTTATGAGTGGTTGCTTAGGTGTCCAGAGTGTTTTTTAAGAGCATTGATGTTTTGTTGCTAGGGCGTTCCTATGCAATTGCAAGGGCAGGGCTCGACGCTAAGGATTTTTTTACTGGCCCAATCCAGATTTTATTCGCCCTGCCAAAATTTTCAGTGGCCCCAACCAGGGTAATTATCCATCCATCCATCCATCGTCAACCGCTTATCCTGTGTACAGGGTCGTGGGGGGCTGGAGCCTATCCCAGCTAACATTGGGCGAAAGGTGGGGTACACCCTGGACAGGTCGCCAGTTCATCGCAGGGCCACACATAGACAGACACGCACTCACACAGGGTAATTATTGTAAACTAAAACAAAAACTAAATGTAATTTTTTTTTTTTTTTTTGTAAACTGAAATAAAAAGATAATTCAACATAATTGGAACTTGGATTCAAACTCGCAACTCCTTGGGTGGTAGTCAGCGTCAATACTTGTTGAACTACCCAGGCCCTAATGTGATTAGGTTTTTAAACCTTTAAACCCGCTATCAATTTAACATAAAGATACCATAGGTGGCGATAGCAGTAGCAGATGGCCTATTGCCCTCATTACATTAGCAAAGACAGAGCGGGAGGGAATCACTACTGTACACCATGGAGAGAAGCAATGCAGGTAAAAAAAAAGTACGGTGACCTAAAGTCGGTCCCGGATTTACGAGGTGTGTCCCGTCATTTCTCTAACAAAGTATAATAATGTCCTGTTTTTATTGTTAGACTCACTGATTTTTTTTTTCTCTTTGAAATTAAATATCCTCAAAGTCCTTCTTTGTATCGTGTCTGGTATCTATTACAGGGAAGGGAAGATATTGTATTGCATTGCACAATGATTTGATGATTCTTTCATTCTATAAATTCGCAGCAATCCGCTCAGAATCTGGTTACCATAACAACGACTCATGCACTTGGTGCTCTCTGCTGCTCTCTGTCATCCAACGCAAATTAGAAATGCCCAAATAAAATCGCTTGTTCAACAAGCTGATATAAGCCAATCTATTTATTTGTGCAACACGGGACAGTTGAATTGAAATGTTCTGCTGTCACTGTAAATGTTCCCTTTCCAATAGCCACAGTGTTAAATAAGACATCAGGTCATATTCATACTGGTGTATTTGTATTTTTTATTTTTTTTTTAATAGTACAAGCACTTAAATGTGAAAATGTGGAATTGTATTTAAGTTCCGGTGTTGCAAATTTTGTGTAAAAATGTGTAGCTGACAAGAAATTTAAAGCACTGACAAGTCATATCATTATTACACATGTGATATGACATCATATGGATGGAATAGGCTATATGGAAGTTGTACATTTTAGAAATATCTCAAATGTGGTTAAAATGTTATAAAACAATATATAATAAAATAACATTTAAACTATTAAAAGATGTTATATTGAATTCAGCTACATATTTTAATACTACAGTAATATATATATATATATATATATATATATATATATATATATATATATATATATATAATTACAGTTTTTAAGACATTAATTATTCTCCCCTATTTTTGCACATTTTTAATTTACAAGATATGATTTGTGATATAAATTCATCATCATGTGAACCTCAGCCATCCTGCCATGTACACATGTGTTTTTTTCAGTAAAGTCGAGTCATTTTTATTTGTGTAGTGCTTTTCACAACACACATAGTTTCAAAGCAGCTTTACAGGAAATCATGCTTTAACAGAAAATGAACCTGTAATGTCTGTAATGGATTAAGTACACCATTTTGTAATTTATAAAAATATGATTGTAAATTGTGTCCTTAAATAAATCATTAAATAATTCAATAAATAATAATTCTATTTAGGACCCCAGTGAGGAAGCCGAAGTCGATCTGTGGCAAGAAACACAAAACTCCTAAAATTGTTGGTTAATGTAGAGTAGAAAAGCGAAAAGAAGGAAAAAAAAAATACTTTAGTGGAGCAAACGATGGGCTCTCAGTTACCTGTTAAATCATGCTGTCAACTTCTGGGCCCTGTGTAGTGTTTTCACAAGCAGGATCAAAGATCTATTCACAGTGTTAATGATTTGATTATTGGCTGAATGAAATTAACATAAGAATGTCTGATAGACGAGACTTGTGAAGTGTAATATACAGTAGGTAGATTTTAGGCCTAATCTGTGAATTAAGAGTGTGGATATAAACTTGAAATTAGACAACACAAACAAGACCAGCACTGACTGATACACAGAGCACATAATGAATAGCTGTTCAGTTTAGAAAAGAAACATGTAACTGGTGTGTTTTGAGTACGATATGAAGAAGGCTGATTTAAATCTTCAAGCTGAACAGCTCAAATTTAGACTCTATTCATGTCAAACGTCTTTATCATTTAGAATGAATGTTTACGCTTTGAAACATCAGGGGAGAGCGGGACATAAACTAACGCAGGGCTAGTTGTAACGCACGTGGTTTAAATGTCCCTTCTCTCACGCTGGTAAGATGCAACTTCATTCGTTAGCTGGCATCTTAAATAATCGTTTAATTCTCAGCTAGCCAGCAGAAGTGACGAGTCAGGTTTAAATATACATATCCGCTGATGGGGCATGTTGTAACAATGTACCCCAATTAGAACAAACAATATGCAATTCCATGCAGTTAGATATTACATTTACATAATTCCCCTTAGTGTGTGTGTGTGTGTGTGTGTGTGTGTGTGTGTGTGTGTGTGTGTGTGATCAATCCATGCATTATTTTGTTGTATAATAACTGTCAAGTGTGAAAATTATTGCTGTAATACCATATGTATGACAAGGTTAGTAAATTGCTTATATTGCCATGATATTTTAGTTTATGTTGTATTTATTTTAATTAGATCAGATACAGTTGTTAGACGAGGATTTTAAGCTGACATAATGCTCATGTTACAATGTGCCCCTCAGCTGTTACAACGTGCCCCACCTATGGGGCAAACTGTCCATTGTTGCCAAACGTTTGCCAGTAGTGCAGACTTCTGGCAAACATTTGCGGCGAATCACAAGCTCATTTGCATGTGAAAATAATGAGTGGCAAGTTTGCGGCTAGTTTAGATTTTTTTTTAATGAGAGTTTGTTTCATTCAGCAATTCATCTCTAAAGGTGAAATAATGAGAGAAAATTGTATTTTCTTTACTGTGGGAGTAGTTCTAGCACTCTGTCCATTTATGAGAGTGCATGAATGTTAAACAGCGTCTAGCTGCACGGAGAGAAATGATGAGAGAGATGTACGTGAGAGATGGATTTACAGTCCAACAGAAAGAAACTGTTGATTCCTGTTGGAACTGTTGGTTCCAATGTGGATTACTAATTTTCACCAACATGTTAAAGCAACAAAATTGTGGGAATTTTGTGCACTGCAAACACGAAATGTGTGAGTAATGGGGATCATTAAAATGTTTCATAGTGCCGCAGAGCTTTGTGTGTTTGTTCAGTTTGTCTGAGCAATAGAAGTAGCAGTGCATACTGTACCTTAGGAAGTAACTTTAAAATGCATCTCCTTTAAAAGGCAGGAGTTGCTACAAAACATGAGAGAACAAACAATGGGAGAAGGTAGATGCTAGATGATAAGAGTGGAATGGTTTGATTAAAGCGGGAAAGACAGAGAGAGGCGAAGGAGAAGACAGTGATGGGGAGAGACTCAGGCGCTGGCGTGACAGATAAGAGGGGACGGCCACAGCAGCATTGGAGAGCAGACACCAAATGTGTTCTGAAGGGTCCCCTGGGCACTACTCTGGAGATCATAACCACTCTGTTGCAGAACAGTTCAATCCAGAACAACTTTGAATATGCACATACACACTAGCTGGAGTTCCATCACAAATGTGCAGAAGTCTGTTTCATTGTATAAATACTGAATATTTCACAGTATGCATAAATATCACATAGTTGCCCTCCTAACATGCACTGAGAAAAAGATGGAAAGAAACATTTGGGTGGAGAATGAGAGAGAAGGCAAGTCCATGTTACGCAGTCTGCTTAAAGCTGAATTGTGTAATTTAAGTACCACTAGCATGACCAAACGGCATTATAAAAATAGTGACTGTTTTTAAACATGTTTCCCTTTAGTCAGATGAACACATTGTCCCGCCTCCAAACTTGTCCAATTGGTTGCACCAATGTTGCTTTATCAGGCTGGATGGGATGCTCAAACAGACTAATGTTTTGAAAGTGCCCCTACTGTTACGCTTTTCGAAGGAATCAACATACGAATAGCCTACTCCTGAGATAATATACCATAAATATACAAGAGAACCATTAACACTCTCACTCAGAGTGTATCTCCAGCCAACTCATTGTGATATTTTTCCTTATCTATTTCTCATCCAGTCTTCCGTCTGCTTGATCTTATCTGCTTTGCAGCATTCAGTATTTAGAGATACACATTATCCCTATCCATGCTTTCGGGTTGGATTCTGTCTGATGGGCCCTGTCCAAAACCAGTAGATTAATATTGCAGTTTGGCAAGGAAAGAGAGATGTTAGCTAGATTTAACAAATGTGTTTACTATCACTGTTAGAAACAATACAACTCAAATAAGGAGATATTTTTATATTGTTTGAAGAAAGATTTAGTGCTGTGTTTCGCGGAGGGTCATGCACTTGTGTATTTGATCAAGCGTGTTAACATGCACGATCTTACAAGGTTATGTAAATGCCTTCAACGGTTTCCTTCATCGTAGTAAAGTTATAAATCACTGTAATGCATGGCCTGAGTTGCTTTTATAAAATGGTGGCAACAGCAATATGAAAAAGTTATGTTTTTCATTAGCCTAACCATATGCACATTCACGGCATGTTCAAATGATTGTTAATAGAATATTGTAAACTGAGCTGTTCACATCCTCGGAATAAGAAATAATTGGTTTCCAATGCAATGCTCATAATGCCAAAATTGGTACAGTTGTGCATTTGGGTGCATCAAATCTATTTTAGAGCAAGAACTATCTGCCTGATAATTGATATTTTAGTAGTCAGTGCTTAAGCGTGATTTCTTCTATTCTAAAACTCGAGATCCCTTCTTGTCTTTCTGAGACTTGACCTAATTTCTACCATGCTTTCTATATTCACCCCCTTGTCGGCCTTAATAAATGATGCATTTCATTGTTTGGAATGCTTTAGTACTGGCGGATCAACCGTTTTGTATCGCCTAAGCTAAGAACACAAACATTAAACGGTTCCAGGTTAAAGGTTTCTTAGAACTGACACTATTAGTCACCCTGACCATGAAAGACGAGGCAGGACAGGTCTCATTCAGGTGAAAGGAAGGGACTACTTCTTAAAAAGTAACAAGATCAACTGATGGTGCCTGGGGAGGCATTATTATACTGATCTCTGATAAGAGGCAAAGAAAACATCTGCCAGTGGAATGTCAACGATTGTAACCTCTGTCTAGCTTCAGAGAAAGAACATGGCAGGTCTAGACCTGCTGGGCAGCTGAACCATGAAGAGTCCAAAATTAGATGACACTCATGCAGGATGGTGTCATTAAATACCCCATGAAATTACTTAACAAGTGCAGTTTTCTGGCCTGTGTTGACATTTGGGTGGAACATATAAAAGGGATTGTCTCCCCCTTTTTAAAATAGCCAATAGGCTATAGTTACGTCGCATACATTAACCATGATTTGCTACTTGCTTGTCACATTCTAGATTAGGGTGAGCCCCCCCCTCCCTCTAGATGGTTCAAGCTGATAAGTTCTTTGAACATGTTATCTGTTAGCAAATCAATTTGCATACGTTATGCTCCAGTCTGATAGGTCCTTTGATGTAATTTGTTAGCCAATGAGCTAGCCAGTCTCACTGCAGCATACAACAAGAGTTTTCTCTCTGAAACCCTCCTCCATCCCACCACCACTTGTCTAGATCTGCTTCACTGTGATTATATTTATGTCTGATTGTGAAGCAGCATGTCTGTGTATGTTTAACAGTAAGAAGTCTTCATACTTGCTTTGCAACAGCAGCAAAAGCAAAACTAGTCTGCCAAGCCCAAACCTACTAAATAATCCATTGTTTTACTTAAAATCTGATTCCAACATTTGTCATGACAGAACTCCAATTCTGATTTAATGGGGTCTTTAATGTCTGATGAAGAGCAGCATGTAAGTGGGATACTATATTTCACACTTGTTCTGCTTGTCCTGGTCTCTTGGTGCCCAACGTCAGCTAACACATATCAAAACTGAAAGTGTAGCAGCAAAATAACACCATTTTTCTCCACATGATATCTCTTCTTTGTGCCTTTGTTTGTTTTTATCATCTCAGAGGACTGCTTCAGTCCTATGGTAATATTAAAGCCTGCAAGGGCCCGTATAGTCATTGTGTACTACCGCTCTATGTCTGATGTCTGGCTCTGTTTTTTTTAACACTGCTGATTGAATCTGTCTTCATAATTACTGTTGTTCTGCAGATAGTTTCAAAGCCCCACAGCCCAAACCTCCCTAACGTTGTTTGATTTAACCTCTCAACTTTGTTTCTATACAGTTGGACTAAAACATGTCATCTGTCGGTTTTTCTTAGGCTCAATGGATCTCTTCCCAACAATATTGAAATCAAGAACAACACCCTGTTCTTCAAAGGCCCAGTGACCTATGAGCTTGGAGGAACGTACGTCTGCGACGCAACCAATAGCATTGGCACACGCTCTGGATTGGTAGAGGTCAACATTACGGGTAAGTGGTGTGGCGGATGCTTACCTGAGCTACCTTGTGCGTGTGTTAATGCTGGGAGAGCTTTAACTGGGGATCAGGCGATTGTAGTTCCAGAAATGTGAGTATTGTAGGGGTAGAACATTTCAAGAAAGTCCTATAACAACCTCAGTTACAATGACACAATGGCTCGCAGTGACCTCAGAAAGTATTAGGATACACATCAAACCAAAATATCAAACTAAGTAGCATATGACAATGTTTACTGTGGTTCTATAGTAATGCATTGTAGATGATTGTAAGAGTGCATGCTTTCTTTCCCTTATGTGTTTTTTGTAAGATGAAAGCACAGACTTTTCAAAATAAGAGTCAAAAATGGTGTATATCTGGCTTGTTATAGGTAAAAGTCCCATGTTATGTAACAAATCTTCTTATTATTGGGATTTTGGTTGTGTAATAAACTACATATGATATTTAATTTCCTCAAAACACTTGTTGCCCCTATGCCATTATAACATTAATGAAAGACTAAGAATAATTATATTTATTATTGTTATTTTTTTTTTACATTCAATAAATAAATTTTTTAAAACCACTGGATAGATAGCTGCCTTTTACCACTACCTTAGTTATAGCTATTAGTTTTTATTAAATATATTTATATATTTTTATAGCTATTTATTTATTTTAAGTGTTTCCTAAGGATCCAAATACTTTCTGAGGCCACTGTAGACTGGATAAATATGAACTTACACATGCACACTCTGCGTCCCGCATGTTCAAACGTGCAGATGGGTCAGTCCACAAGAATTGTTTGCGCTGTTCTGCAAGTGTGGGGGTTTGCCTCCCTCCCACCTACGGTCAAAACCTGATGGCAGAGAGGAGGAAAATGCTGTCTGTTTCCTTCTCTTTCATTTTGCAACGTCACATCATACAACCGGCAGTGCTGCCAGCACCACAAAATTCGCTCACACACACTGACAGATGCAGAGATACAGAGTAAAGTGCCTTATCATTTTCTCCTCAAAATAACATCACAGTATTGTTGGCTCTTTAGTATTGATCACAGGCACTTTGCTACAAACTCACATTTCTCCAAGCTACTTTTGCCTCCCACTTCTTCTTCGTCGTCGTCTGCGCCTTTTTTAGGTGAAAACAAGAGTTGCTAATGAAAACAGAACAAAACTGGAGCCAGTGTTTTGCCTTCACACTAATTGTCTGGTAAAACAGCTGTAGTTCGCTCAGCAATTTTTACAATACATTAAGAAACAAAAATGGTAATCAAAGGTCATAATTCTGCATAAGATTGCTGAGCAGAACCTCTAAATTGGTGCCTGCAATTTTTGAAATGTGCGGAGGCTGACGCAGTTTTGCTCTGATAATGATTTGTTCGCCTGTATCTCTCTTTGCTTGGGTGAAATGTTTCTAACATGCATTCATTGCAAAAAACATTTTCTTTTTTAGTAGTTTTCTTTTGTTTTCAAGTAAAATATTTAAATATCCTGAAAACAAGTTGCATTTACTTTTCTTTTTTTTTACTTTTCTCACCCCATTTCTTTCCATTTTCTTATTTTAAGCATAGACCTTACAACATTTTGTTAGATTTATGCTTAAAAACAAGAACTTGCCAGTGGGCTGAGAAACATTCAAGAAATATTATCTGAAAACAAGTCTTGATATCTTATGCAATATTGACTCTCAAATGACTTTCTGGAAAACAAGACAAACATGCTGATTAAGACAATGATTGTTTGCAGTGTTGCTCTGCATGCTTAAGTCGCCTCCATTGTTTGGCGTGTGAAACAACGGCTTGGCTTTTCTCTGGCATAATTTGTATTTGTGTGTGTGGGCGTGTTTGTGTGTAAGCTAGTAAACCTTTGTCATCTCGCTGTGTCTCAGCTGGTGTTTCTATAGTCGATGCAGTCCTCCCGTTCCATCGCAGGTTTTGATGACATGCTCCATGGGCACGGGCAAAGCGTTAATGGAAGTCTGAATGTCTGATATTGAATGAGAAGTGGAGGAAGAAAATATTCTGCAGGAAGGAAATTTCTGGTGCTGATATGTATTGAGCACCTCTGCTTTAGGAGAAATGCTGTTGTTAATATTTCAAAATTGCAGTACAGGAAATGGTGCAAAAGTTCATGATGTGCTTCCCAGAGGAACATTTTATTGTTCAGATAAACACTAAAGAGTTTGGACACTTAATTGATTTATCAGTAATGTCTCATAAAAGTATAAATGCCGATTTTTTTTTTTCCCCCAAATATTACAAATAATGGAATAAAAATGTCCAATTGTTGACAGAGTACAAAGCGTTAAAAACGAACGTGGATAGCATAACTCAGATCATTTGTTCTTGATAGAATGTGATGATGAATGTCTGGGTTTATATTGAAATGTGAGCCTCATGTCATTCCAAACTCGTATGAACATACAATGGAAAACAACAAGATTGTTATTCAAAAAAATCTTACATTTCATCAATTTCTTATGCCTTTAGAAGACTTGGAATATGATGGATAACTCTCATGGACTATTTTATGGTACTTTTGGGTATTTTTTAAGCTTTAAAGTGAGTCTCCATCCATTGCCATTATATTTAAAAGACAGACCAAGATTAAAACAATAAGAAATCTCAGAAGAAGAAAATATGGGTTTGGAACAGTGACAGAAATTCACTTTTCTTTTAAGGAACAATATTTGCCATTTGAGCTAAATTTCAGGAGCATTGTATTTTTATTTATTTATTTATTTATTGTTTACCACTAAAATTTAATTTTACCTTTGAATTTCATCAGTTCAATCAGTATTTTTAGTAACTTCAAATATATCATTATCACCATTTGGTATCACCATCAAATCTGATATCGCTGAATTCACTGAATTCACTTCATATCAATGATGTGTTTAACTACAAGAATAAAATGTTAGGAAGAACTTAGAAAATACAGATATACAAATACAGTAAGGAGGCATTAATTACAGGGTCAATTTGTTTCCCCACATTTTGAAATTTGGGGGCAATGTTCAACACTTCTTGAGGCATTTTTGTCCCAAGCCCCCATGCATTTCTGACTCTGGTTTGGTTAAACATAAGCGTAGGTAAATTATGTGATCTATATGTCATCCTTTAAGCAAAAGTCTCTGTTTGCTCTCCATTCAATGGCATTGCTGTCTAGGAGAGACAGCTAAAGTATTTATGAGTTCTCATTTGTGATTTGTCTTTCCTATGGGTTCACCTCACAGGGTATTTTATAGAAGATTTTTCTCTAAAACTACATTCTCATAAAGTTACACATCTCCTCTGTATGCTTGCCAGAGGTCACCAACAGAACATGCACTGAAAGCCTTATTTGTTCTTTCCATCCACTGTTTGGAAATACACTGGGATTGTTTCTGCATTGCATGTGCCCATTTGATGATAGATCCCTCCTCTACACCGATGTCTGTCCTTTTATGGTTCATTCTGTCTGGAGGTCATTGAGCCCTCTTAATTTGTGGGATTACTCATGGATATTGGAGAATCAAAATGCTACTAAATGAGAAAGATTGTAGACAGAAAGTCCATGCCTACAACCGTTGGTTTGCTGTATTTCATGTCTAAATCCCTTTCTGATGTGTGTCATTTGTTCAGTGTTTTATACTTTCTCCTATCCAAGTTAAATGTGCAGAGACAACTGTAAGTAAGCCAATTGTATGTTGACTTCCTGAAGAGTATAAACACTGTGGCTCTGTGAAGTTTTCACTACATCGCTCTTTTTGTTTGGGTTCAAATATCAGTTTGAGTTTAGGGCGGGACTACGTGTTTGGTTGAAGAATGTCATGGGAAACAGTCATTACCTTTGCAATTCTGTTTGGTGCAGCAAGTGGTGCAGAAATTACACACTGCAGCTTTAAATCTTCTTTTGTGTTGTGCTTGTAGTGTTGAATCTTTAGTTAATCTAGTTCATCATTGTTGTATGGATAGTCACAAAATCCATTGCAGCAGCTGTTCTCCCTTTACAATTCCATATTATTCTAATTTGCATTCCTTTGAGTATTATATTAATTGCCTTTACTGAGATATTCTTCCCCCGCATAATGCTTTGAGGACACTGTACTTAGAGCAGAATCGTTGTTATAAAGTCAAAATAAAATCAAAATGTAGGCCTACCATAATTACATTTTTAAATTAACATTCCTGCTCTTATTGTGCATGATTAATTGGTTTGTCCAAAGGAAAAGAAAAATATGTTCATAATCTTTTATCAAATTTATTACATGGTTTTCTGGAATACGCAATTCTGATTGGTCAGTTGTGCCATCTAGCAGTTGGATTTTTCTGAATTTAAACCATACATCCAGGGATAATTAATATCAGACTGGAGATTTGGGTATTGCAAATCTTTTTTCCTACTTCTTCTATCATTCTGCAATCTCTGCAGGTGAGCTAAGAAAAAAAATCAACTAAAATCTAAATTTCACGTCCATGTATTTATTTATTTAGGAAGTAGTTTTGTAATAAGCATGATTATAAGCAGTCATGCAGTCATTTTCACAAAATAATCACAAACAAGTTCATTGGAAACAGAAGTGGAATTCATCTGTTTCTAGAGACTCCATTGTCTCTTTCTTTTCCCATGATAACGTAATTTCAACTCAAATCATTATTCCATCTACACTAAATTATGTATTTGCTAAGTAGCCTTGTAATATGTAATATTATCATGAAAAATAAACCCCTTCAGAGTGATGTAAGAGCCCTACACTCCACATTGGGGTCCAGACCACCCTGTTGGAGTACATTTTGCGATATGATCAGGTTACTGTAGATTATCCATTATGTAATAACTTGCTCAGCCTCTGAAATTACTTTCCATTTCAGATTACATCACAAATCTCCTACTTCTTCAACCCGCCCTGTCATCCACCTCCATTCCAGTATGTTACACCACTTTTCATATTACAGTCCATTCCCAATGGAAAAAAAATCAAGTTACACCCTACATTATTCTCTTTGAATATTCTGTTTCACTCGGAAATACATAAGATTGCACTAGTGAAATGTGTTGAAAATTATTTTGTTGCAGTAGGACGGCGTAAACTAAATGCACTCAGTGCAGGATGCAATGTAGAACCTTATCAAATGCCTGTGAATTTTTACTGCCACGGCTCGGTGACTCATGTAGTCTGGTCCCTGTAGTACTGTACCACAGCCTGCATGGCCAAACAAGATGCTAATAAGGCTCCTCCATCTGTCCTTGTTCATGGCTGGAGGGAGACCTTGCCACGATGGAACACATATGGGCTATGATAGGCTCATTCTCTGTGGCGAGATTGGAAGTGATACCTCTGGCAAAAGTGACCCACTTGAGCACTGTAAAACTTGTGTTCTGGTCTCATCCGATTCCACACTCACATCCACACATATATGGATATAGATAAGTTACATAGCCAGACTGTGCAAAATATCTCTGCCACAGCTTCTTGTGAACAGTGCAAGCAAGCAGATGTCAATTGTTCTTCTGCCTTGGTTGTCTGCCCAAACCTGGGAGAAGGACAATTTTGTGTGTGGAGCATGTGGCAAGGCTGGCAGACATTGCAGCAGTTTACAACAGCTCCAAGACTGTTTGGAAAAGATGGTAACATTGTGAGGATGAAGCTTTAGGATCTCAGAGAGAGGGCAACTCTACAAAAGCTGCAGAAATTAGTCTTTTTTTATCTGTTACTTGCGTAAAATTATATTTTTCTCTCTGTCCAGACTGATCACACTGTGAATTCAGTGAAAATAGGTTGAATGTTTAGCTGCTGAAATCGGTTTGTGCTTACCGAAATTCGAAGACTTCCTCCATTGACGGAAGCTGGAAATTATGTTGAATGTATGGGCACATCTGAGCTCCAGTTTGTGGGTAAAATGTCCACAGAGTGGCACTAAAAGCGAGTTGTATTTTTAGTTATAAAGGATTTAATACAGTCAACAGAAATTAATATTTTATTAAATCTACCCCTAACCCAAACCCCAACCCTAAACCTAACCATCAGTTAGATGAAGAAGAAGAAATTTAATTTTATAGTGAAAATTCAACCTCCAAATCACACTCAGCGTTGTTTATGTGAATATGATTACTTCCTGGTTTCCATGGGACTGGAACTTGTGTCTCAGAGGTTGTTCCGTTATATCATTATTTTAAAACAATATCAGTTGTCTCCAGAAAAGGTAAACACATATGAATTGTAGAAAAGATGTCTGATGGGGGATGGCACTTGTTAGTAATTTGGCTGCATGGGCTCGATTTCGTGGTGCATGAACGTTCAGAAGCAACATGTGAATTTACCATGTGATCATGTTGCTCTGTTTTCAAATCTTTCTCTCTATCTGTGTTTTTTTTTCCTCTGGTTTTCCTATCTCTGTCTCTGAGCTGGAACAAAGTGGAATTAGCACTGGCAGACTCAGTTAAAGTAGTGTGATGATGCTTCATATACTTCAAACACAATCGCCCCTTCTCCCAAACGTCTATGGACAGGCCTTTCTGATGCCGGGCAGATTTTTAGCTGTGCATTTTTACTGCATTATACTTTATAATCAGTGGGGAGGAATCCGAAATGAGGTGTCCTCCAAATAAAAACACACAAAAACAAGTGACTATGCTGTAGTCGTCTTTCGTAATGGAGGAAAATGAACCAAACCCTGCGGCTACTAATGCATTCCATATGACCTGAGCTCTGCATGTATGGAACAACTGCATTCGGTGCCCAGACTTGCAGTAATTAACATTAGGCTCCATTGAAATTCACCTTGTCAAACGTGGTTAATTCACTCGAAATTTAACAGAAATTTGTGCACCAGTGTTGTGTACAGGGTGGTCATATTGCGCCCTGAAATGAGCACTGTACTGTCCAACTCTTGTGAAGTAGGTGTGTTGGGTTGAATCTCAAGTACCCTGAGCCACCTTAGAGCATCTTAATTAAAAATCTGGTTCTGTGGTTGATACCCTGGTAAAAAGCTCAGAGGAGCCATAATTTGTCAAGCTGTTTGATCGCTTGTCTCATGCACTGTAGATTAACAGTCGCACTTTGAAAAGGCTCTTCAGAATCACATCTTTAATCTTATCTCTCTCTCTCTCTCTCTCTCTCTCGCTTGCTAACTCTACCTCACTCTCTCAGGAGATTTGAAGATAAGTTTAGTGAATGCTGATGGAGTGAATAGATAGGGAGAGGTTATAAAATGTTCCACTTGAATCATTTTGAAGTCACCAAACTATGCTCACACTGTGCTTGTGGTTTCCATAATGTCTGAATGAGAGTGAAAACTCAAAGCTATTGATCTTCCAATTTTTTACCAGCTAACACGGACCTCCAGTGGGTATTCAGCCTAATATAATAAAAAAGAATGTAGAAGATAACATTGCAACATGGGCAGAAGTGTAGAACAGTGTTAGCAAGCCAATACTGCAGCTCGAGGAGATGTATTGTTGTTTTTGCCCTTTTATTGCAGAGTTGTTATAAAATTTTGATTACATCCAAGTTGTGATATTAATTACGATTTCCCAAATATTCACTTACACATCCAGTGCAGAAAGTATCATTAATTATAATGAGAGTGATTTTCTTTTGTCGTGTTGCGCTGTGCCAATTGTGTTATGCCTTGTTGATTAGAGAGGTCAACAGAGAATGGCCAGACAGGTCTACGGTAACTCAGATAACCGCTCTGTACAATTGTGGTGAGAAGAATATCACCTCAGAATACTATTTTGAGATGTGGGTTGGTGATGTATTGGCAGCACGTGGGGGACCTATACTATATTAGGCAGGGTGGTTTTAATGTTGAGGCTGATCGGTGTATATGATAGTGGAAATGACCCACATGTGCAAACACTGCACCTCTGCTCTGACAAGGTGATGCATTTTTAATTTAATTGAGAGGGTTAGCTCTTTGGATACCATTTTAGAGGGTTATGCATTCCGAATGAGTTTGCAGGGCATGTTCTTACCTGCAGATTTCTACCATCTATAAACCGCCTAAAAATATTTTCCTGAGGGAAATGGTTGACAAAAGTACAAACTGAGCAGTTTGATCTGTTTATAACTATGGGATCAACTAGTCCTTTAAAAACAGGCTCAATTGCATTGCCTGTTTTTGTCAATATTTTACAGCACGGCAACTGCTGTGCCCTCGTGGAGAGGCTGAACAGTTTGTCATTGGGAATTGCTCGAGGTTGAGGATTTTTGAGAAAGCGTCTTACTGTGGTTAGCCTTCAAGAGGATTCCTTCAACAGAGGGACCATGGGGAGCTGTAATTAAAGAAATGAATAAGGAGATTTATGTGCGGGGTGCTTTAGTGTTTTAAAACTGTGTGTTGAGTTTTGTGTGGGAAGTGTTTAAGGTTGTTGATCTCAGCAGTATGTGAACAGTGAGTAAGAATGAGGGGTTTGTTAAGATGGTCCTGTAATTATCTCATTATCACACCTGAGAAAGTGAAGAGAGCAAGTGTGTGGTTCTCCATCTGCTTTCTCATTCTGCCTTTATCTTTTCTCTTTCTGTCTTTCCCTTTTCTCTTTTTTTCATCTCACTCTCAACACTGTTTGATAAGCAGCATTTATAACTGTTTTTACCCTGTCCTTCACAGAACACAAGTTTTACTGTCCTTAATGTCTCTTCATTCTTTGGGATCTCTATAGTTATTAAAGTGAAATTTTAGTCCATATTCCACCCGATGCTAATACCAATAATTAGAGAGCGAATGGCTGATTTTATTCATGTTAATTCTGATATATGTGATATAGTCCAGTGCTTTCCAAACTGGGTGCCTTAGTGACTGATAAAGGGTGCTGCAGAGTATATGCTTGTTTAAATACATTATTGCATACTATATTTTCCACTAGGGATGTCAAAATTGCAGGTACTTTAACAGCAAGTCAGAAGTAAAGTAAAAAAGATACCCATCTTTCTCTAGTACTGGTAATGAGTACCGGCTATATGCCATTGTTTTAATTTAATTTGTTCAAATGTTTTTAATACATGATTTTTTTTTTAATGTTTTTATGTTTTATTAATGGTTTTAAAATGTTTTTGAACCACCGATAAAGGCTAAAACAGTTTAATTAAAACAATTGATATTCCAATTCACTAAAACTATTTGAAAATTGTATAACAGAAATTGTGTGCAGGATGTGGGTGTTTTGGATTGTCAGGCATGCTTGGATTATGTTTAGTGCACTACAAACCAAGTGGCACACTTCAGCCCACCCTTCAGTGCATGCAGACCATATACTTGCTTAATTAAATCATGGCTTTTTTGCCATATAATGATCAACACTTTACTTTGCACTTCATTAATCACTGTGATCGCATTTAATTCAATTAATTGTGCAGCCCAATAATTACACCAAGTCCTAACTAGGCATGATGTGTGCGGCATAAAGTGTTGCAATAAAACCTCAATAAAATCTCTTCCATGTAAATGACATTGTTTTTGGTTTAATTTGTCCAAAGTCATGCTCCACATAGGTATCCATAGAGCGTAACTGTTTCATCCCGGAAGTAAAAAATAGTATTACATTTTTTTTAATAACTTCTAAACCTTTAAAGACAGACAAACTATGAGCTCCGAGGTTGTTAATCAATGGTATATGGTTCTGTTTAGCCATCAGTCCACGTTATTTCATCTTGAAAACAAAGCTGCAAACAAAGTGCATAAGAAGTGCTCTGCAGCGACAGATCACTTCCATGATGCACTGTGAATGACTCAATCGGGTCAGTTTCTGTACACTTTTCTATTTGTAAATATTTTGTAATAAACTTAAAATATATTGTCTCTATATCAATAATCAACAACTTTCATCATTCGTCAAAAATCATCATTTGCAACGGTTTATAGGATTGTAGTTCATTCCCTCATGAAAGAGCCCTTGTCTGATTAGTTCTGGCCTGTTGCTGGTCTAGCTGTTGGACAAGCCAAACTTAGCTTGTAAAGCTCATCAACCAGCATGGTCTTTCTCTTAATTCTGGTTTACCAAGTAGGTCCTGCTGTTTAACCTATTTATGAAGCCTGACAGCAAAACCAGCACACCAGCATGCAAAACCCAACATCTGCTTGATCATTCTGGATGGCCTGGTCAGGACGGACACATGTGATGTCAACTATTTGGCCCTGTGCTTGCACAAGACTTAGCACCCTTCCATTTAGAGAGCTGACACCGTTTAGCTTAGCACCGGTTCACGCCTCTAACATACATTCACGCTCTCCTGAGCAAGCAATCCCACATGCCACGGTGAGAAAATGAAGTTCAAAATGAGAGGAAGGAGAGGGAAGGTAGAAAGGGCCCACCACAAGGTGAAAATTAGATGAATAAAACATAGCCACAACAATGAAAGTATAAATAAATAAAGGAGTTCTTGTCATGGGAAGAAATGCTTGAGTGGCCTCAATATTGGGATTTGTTTGAGACGATTGAATAAAATGGAAACCAAAACGAGCCCCGGAGGCATAAAGATAAAGGTACTGGGGGAAAACGATGTTTACTGGCTTTTATATAAGTGGCTGAGTCAAACTCGGGCTTCTCTCCCGTATTCTTACTCTCCTGTCACATATCCTGTCCTCCCAGGCTTGACAAAAGAGCAAAATGGGAAGGTTGAAGAGGGAGAGAGCGGCAGACAGCAAAATGGCACAGAAAAAGTGAAACACGGCACAAAGAAAACGAAGAGATAGCTCGGGAGATGAATTGAAAAGAAGTCATTTGAGAAGCGTTTCATTTGCATGAAAACGTCGGGGCTTTTAATATATTGATAGCTTGCACTCACATCACAGAAGGTTCATTTTAAATTCGCTCACGCCGCGACTTGGAGCAAAGGGCTGATTCGCCATACAAAACTCCAATTATTCAAATCCCAATGAGTGTAGAGCTGGTCATACATACAAGGAATTGTGATTCTCACTGTTCTTTTGGCCCCCGAGTAGGGTAGTGAAAGAAATAGACTCTCATACACATAATTCATTCATCTTGAAGACAACATGAAATAAAAATTTACTATTTATGCTGTTAATAAATCTCTTTGTTGTTATTGTGCAAGAAAAATGTGCTTTTTTAGATCAAAATGTAATCTCTTTCTCTACCTTATTTTCCGCTTCAAGACCCTCCCTACTTTATTTCCCACTAGAAATCCTGGTCTGTTTAGAAATACAGTACATCACATGATAGAATTTAATGTCAACATGAAACGGCGTTCACAACCAATGTAACATACGGAATTTGACAAATTTTCAAGTGAAAGAGGACATTTAAAAAGAAAAAATATGACTTGATTTTATCCATTGTGAGTTGATTGGGTGATCTGATCACATGTGGTCAGGCGAGACACATCACTGTTTCAACCTGGTCACTTAAATGTGTCTCCAGTGACCATTTGTGTTTTGATTTTGAGGGGAGGGACTATGATTTCATGACAACATACATCAATCACTGTGTCAGTGCATGTTAAAAAAATTGTAGGATAAAGGAAGCTCGAATAAAACCGATGCGCTTTTTCGAGCAACATTTTGAGCAGAATTCTACATTTTATTTATTTATTTATTTTGCGCTTTTGAATAACGTGCACTGATTAATTTTGTACAATGAGACCAAGAATGTGTTTTGGGAAAGTAAATAGGGCCACTTCTGATTTCGTTTTTACTTTAAACGTATTGCAAATGCCATTTCACGTTGTCTTTCGTGGTGAATTCCCTGAAGTTTCACCTAAAATCAATGATTTTCTTTCCATTCCTTTTTAGTCATTAATTTTCACTTCCAATTTTCTCCCATTCCCAGCCATGATTTTGCTATTTTTTGTGAAATTACACTATGTGGTTCATTACTCGTATCGCGCCCCAAGGTGAATTCTCCACTGTGTGGCTCTAAAAATGGAGTTAATGTAAATGTTAATGTAAATGTTCTACCAAACAGATGAGGTTTTTAAGGTTAATGCTGTATCAAATTTCAAACAAAATTGACCTCCCTACTCTAAACCTTAAACCTAAACCTAACCAATAGGCTACATTCACACAGTCAGTGTTTGGGATTGACATTCGTATTTACTTACAGGTGGAGTCTTGAAATATCCCGTTCATACAGCAGCGAACACTGACTAATATATGGCGACATCCATAACACGGGCCTGTCTTATCACAATTACTGCCATGTTATTAATTGAATAAGTCCAATCGAGGCACGAGTTCATCCATCAGATCGTAATTTACTGACAGCGTCTTTTTAACCATGTGCAGAGTGCAGCTTTGCTGTTGCGCAGCTAGTGGCCATGAGCAGCCAGTGGAAGACAGCGGCTGAATCTTCGGATGACACACAGCTCATTTTTCCATCTCCGTGAGTTAACCAAAACCCACATGAAACACACGAGACACGTGTGTACAGTGTAGCATGTATCTCACTGTACGTGACGTAACTAACAACTGTTTGTCCAGTACGGTTCCGTTCACACAGCACAATTTGCAGAGAATTTAGTTGAACATTTGTGGCGGCCAGTTCGGTTATAGAATGCAGTTGTCACACCCATAAATAACCGTTCTGTGTATGAATGTAACTGTATTAAGCACTCAAAACCGGTTTGACAACTGTATTCTACTGCTGTGTGAATGTGGCCATAGTGTCATAAAAGAAAATGTGAGATGAAAAGCACAATTGTTGAAGCAACCACATCATTTTGTGGTGCTTCTATAACATGATTAGCAGGTTGCCCACTCCCTCTGTAAATACCACCGTGATGAGGCATTTTAGCCTTTCACTTGGTCCAAGATCCCCCCAGCAATGTGAAATTTGTTTGTCTTGTCTGTCATTGCAGATTCTGTCTCAATCGGACTGATACGACACTGTTAGCTCCAACACGCTGCCTGCTGCATAATTCATACCTCCACAGGAAGTGCGTGTGGATTTTGTGTATCATTAAACTCTCGCCACAAGGACAGCGTGGCTGTCAACGCGATTGAAGAGTGAATGCGAAGCTGTTTGCCAGGGGGTCTGTGATGCCCAACTGTGGGCAAATGCTGCCATGTCCCATGAGCACCTGGGCGAGTTTTGAGTGTGCCAGGCTGATGAAGTGTAAAGTCAGGCCTGCCCTGCTCTCTACAGGAAGCGTCTTCGGCTTTTCAACCCCCACTAAGCTTCTGCCTCATTATCCAAATGAGACATTAGACATTTGTGCATTGTCCTATCCATCTTTCTTTCATTTTCTCCCACATTCTCAGCAGGGAGTAGGGGACAGACATGTTTTTTCTGTGTGGGAGAGAAATAGCTGGAGCTAAAATCCATTCAAAGACACCATAAGATCAAAAGTATTGTGGCCTTTAGTACACGTCTATTAGCTTTGATGCTATCTGCATGCTGGTGTACTCTTAAAAGTTCTCTTCCAGGTAAACAGACAACAAATATTGATGGCTCATTTTGCACAACAAAGTTGTCCTTAAAAAAATCCTTAAAAGATTAATTATTTACTTGATCAGCAAAACTGCACAAATTTTAAAGACTTGTTTTCGGAGAATACATTTTGAATTGAGTTTATTCAAATATCCATATTGGCATTTTTTATTTTTATTTTTTTTGCTCTTGTTGTTTTAAGCATAAACTTCACAAAATTGTGTTAGAGTTATGCTTAAAAAAAGAAAAGGCTATTTGCAAGTAGGCTAAGAAAAATTAATTCTTGGGAACAAGTCTTGGTAACACTACATTAATGTTCCCTTTGTTACAGGTTTAGAAAGCGGTTCTTTATTAACTAATATGTCATTCACGAATGCATTATAAATCATTGACATGTGGCTATAACAACAAGGCCAACTTTCATGTTATAAATGCTTTATAAATATGCATATATCAAATATTAATTAATACATTCAGAACTTTGTACAGTTTTCTAATATTGGCAACTCCTTAATATTCTTAATATCCTTCATATTGATCCACTTTACTGTTTTTTCGTTGTTTATTAATGTTGAATGTGTGTTTTTAAGCATTTACAACATCACTATTTGGAAGGTATTGCATGAAAGTCACAATTTCAATGTGTTAAAACAGCATTTTATTTGTAATAGATGTCAACTGATATTAGATTGTGTCGATACCGATAACAAATGTTATGTTTTTAATATTGATTGATTGAAAGTCACAAAAATTTCCCAGATGTAGTTTATTGTTCAACCAAATCCCAAAACATAAAAGAAGGTTTGGTGCATAATGTGGGACATTTAAGTATAAACAAACAGGAAACACAACATGGAAATCCTCATATTTTGAAATGAGAAATTATGAAAATTATCTACAAATATCACCATAGATTTTTGCAGATAACAATTGTTCCAAAAAGCAACTATCTGCACCGATTAATCGGTAAAGCCGATATATCGGTCTACTTCTAATTTGTAATGCATTTGTAAATTAAATAATATTAGTCATCAATGAACCTCTCTCTATACAAAGGGAACACCAATGTAAAGTGTTATTAAGTCCTACTATTTAAAGTTTTTTTTTAAAGTAATTTTATCATGTTTTAAGGATGTTTAGATGTTTTTACTTAAATGTGTCCTATTCATTTATATACTTATGGTCCATCTCCTCCTCTTTATACTGTACTTTCTCGCTACAGTACAATAAGATTTGTATGTGTGTTCCTGAAGGAAGTGGCACGACTCACGACTGTCTCAGCTGCGATTTATGATGCCCCTGTCCTCTCCTACCACGGTGGCCATTTTCTGTGCTCTGTGGGTGGAGATTTGGTGGCTGTGATGGAGTGGTCACACTGCAGGACACACAGCCGGTGCAGAGTTTTCTCTGGTGGTGATCGGCCCCCTGTGCACATCCCTCCGTCCCCCTCTCCTCCCCTCCAGCTGTCATTACCCTGTCCATTCCTGTTGTGAGCATCAGTTCAGGGAGGGTGTGTAACTGGGTCAGACAGTAACCCAGGGTCAAAGCTGCAGTGATGACTCACTCATTAGACAGACCGTAGCAAAAATGATCAATGGAAAAAATAGACCCAAAAAACAACCCAAAACAAAGGCCAAGTTTGGAATGGAATGTTAGGGTGCTTGTGGAGATTGTACTTTTTTCAGTGGTGTGACAGTAGCTCTTTTCACAAGCTCTTTTCACAGTGGTGTAGTTTTTTCCAGTAACAACCTACTTTTTCTGATGAGTAGCTGTGTAGTTACAAAACGAAACATTTACTCTTTTGAATTGTGATCGTAGCAGCGGAGCCTAGGGAGTAATCAAATGCACTTACCAAAACCAGAAATCCAAGTTAATTGGTTCTTTTGAAGATTTCATGTTTTTTTTTTTTTTTTTTATTTGAAATTGTATGACAGTGATTTTCTTTTTTCTCAATACTTTTGGTGGTTCATACCTTTCCATTTCTTGATTTACCAACAAGCACAAATAATTTGCTGGAAACTTTGGAAATATCCCATTAGTTTAAGCAAGTATAGTAACAGATAACCCAGTTAATGCATTGAAAGCATTCAGAATACTGATGTTTGGTGAACAAAACAAGGTTCTTAAGTAAACCCTTGATTAAGACAGATTGGGGGATAGGGGGTGTTAATTACTTTCCGCTTACTTAAACAGTAAATGAAAGTGTATTTTAATGTAGTGTTGGGAACTCCAGTTCAAGTGAATCGGTTCATTCGGATGGTTTATGTAAATTAACTAGTTCACATAAATATTCCTGAGCAGCCTAAAAGAGACTTTGCCTTCCTTTCAGTCTCATCTCATGAACATTACAAGAGTGTGGCAACATTTTGGCAACGAGTTTGCCTTATTACTCATTTTACTCCAGTTTCCTAATGAGATGTCCTGTGGGGGGTGCCAAAAGCAAATTAAATGTTTTTTTAAGGTGAATATTAGATGGTTATTTTAATAAGTAAAACATACCTCCCTAACCTAAAACTGTAACATAAATCTAATCAATAGTGACCTAAAAACAAATGAGAGGTGAACTAAATACCTATAGTGTGCAAAAAGGCAAAATGAAAAGCTGATTTTCTGAGGAAACCATGTAATTTCATGACACTTTCATCTCAAATGTCAGCTTATGTGTTTGGCTCGACTCGAACCGTGGACTACCGTGTCAAAGTCCAACAATCAGTTGACCTACTCCAGAAGCTAATCAAATTGGAATAAGTGTGTAAATTGGAGGTACGTCTGTAATACAAGCATTATAAATGATGCATATGGATATGGAAGGTCAAGTTGAGTTTAATGGGACTCATTCATGAAACTTTCGGAAATATATGAGTAAATTCAGAGTAATTTGCACGTAAAATGAACCTTCCCGAAAACGTTCCACCTGATTCACAATCGCTTCGTACTCACCAGATTTGTTAGTAAAACGTGTGTATGATAGTGCAGTCCAAGGATTTGTAAACAGGGGACATGTGCACGTTTATTCACAATTATCATGATCCATGCCCATGAAATCGCTATGTAAGGAAGGCACCAGACTCGCTAGTAAATTCTGTTAATATCTATGCAGAACGGCAATTAAATAGTTTTCAAAAGTGCTTTCACATCATAAAATCTTAATTTAGCAAGCACAATGGCTTCTCATAGAAAGTGAGAATTTGCTGTCGTTGCGTGTTTTTGCTGTCGTATGATGCTCTTTTCTGAATCAAACCATTCAAGATGTCAATAAAAATGGATTGCCATAAAAAAAAATAAAAGGGGAGACATGGATTTACCAACAGGGAAACCGTCCCGTGGAAAATACAATACAGGGTTACCCACGGGCAACCAGCACATGTGGAGCACCTACCCCAGTACAGGGCATACTAGCACACATACTGAGCCAGCATCGAATTTCTCCACTAAATTTGCCTGTCACAGGGCTAAGGAGGAAAGCCATCCAGGGTTCACCATCTCATGAACTCCCTCCGGGAGGGAAAAGGCGCTGTACGCAAGCAGGAAACATGGCCATCTACTTGCATCCTTCCTGTTCTTCTTTTCTTTTTTTTTTTTTTTATTAATTTATGTAATTCTTTAAGGCTAATTTCACAAATTTTATTATTAGATAATTTTTTCCATTACTTATTCAAAATGTAGTCATGACAGTTTGCCTGAAAGAACACAACATGTGTTGTCTAATGCACAAATTACACGTGGTCGGGATCAGGGAAATGTAGTAGGTGCATCAGGTATTTTGGATACAAAAAATATGCATACAGAAATGTACATAGTATACATTCTGCAAACACTGTGTACCTACTGCATACTGCAGAAATAGTTTGATTAGGACGGTAGTAAGTATTTATGTGCATACTTGAGCTCAGCTTCTACCCCTGCTTCTCTCCTCCTTTCATATAATCTCACCTCCCGCTCTCTTCTCTCCTGATACTGGCTGCTGCTGACAGCCAGATGAAGTGGTCATGTTTGCGTCAGACAAAGAGCACAGCTCATCTGTTAAAATGATTATTAAATCGGTCTTGTTTGGGTCAAGATCTAATGCATACCATCTTAGAAATGCAAAGTCATGCTGTTATTATGTTCTCTGAGTGCCACGCATGTGCTATTATGATGCTCAGTCATTCCAATTATTTATCTGGAAGTGGAATTGTTTAATACCAGAATACTGTGACTAAATGAGATTAGACTGATGCTTGGGTACGCAGTCAAAAATCCAAGCCAGCTCTCTGGAGAGAATCTCTCTCGAGCTGCGGGTGCCAGCATCAGTTCAGGTCAGAGCATTAAATGTGTCATCTTCCTTCGATATGAAGATCTTCTGTCATTTGCGGTTATCAATCTCAGTTCAGGCTCACATTAAAAAGGCTGAAATTGCACAAGTGACACTTAAAGGGATAGTTCACTCAAAAACTAAAATTCTCTTATCATTTACTCAAACGCATGTTATTACGAATTTGCACGACTTTTTTTCTACCATGGAACAGGAAAGATGTTACTGTAGGTCAGGGATGGGCAACTGGCAGCCCGCTGGCCATATATGGCCCTCTGTATCATTGAATATGGCCTGTCGGACAAGACTAAGGATTGATTTTATTTCTTTGAAAATAGGATTATGTAAAGATTACATTCAGTTTATGATGTTATTACAACTATTGACCAGAAGAGGTTGCTTGTTCTTAGCAGACCTGCTGATCACTTTAGGATTCTAGAATGCAACATCTTACACTTGCTCATCATTTATAAGGTAAATTGAGCTAAATTTGACCTCAGCTTGTCAGCAACATTGTTATTGTACGCAGGTGGAACCCATGTCTTTTGTTTGCCTGGATACGAAATCTGTCATTAAAGATTACATTTTGATTTGCAAATACACCATTGATCAAGTGATCAGAGAGGTGTACAGTATGAGAGATACATACACCAGAGCTGCTCTCCTCACAGATGTAAAGGGTAAATAAAATACATGGGTAAAAGGCAAATAAAGTTTTTGTGAAATCCATGACAAAAACGAAAAAGTTGTTTTAAGAGCGGGAAACTTTGAAGAAATGCGAGATGAGATGCCTGACTGATTGCTGAAAAGTCTTGCGAATAGAGAGATTGTCCTCTGACGGGACTGTTCGGTCCATGCATGTATCTTGTGGTGCTGAAATTATTTGTATTAATGCACTGAAATGTTATGTTCTTGTATCCAGTCTTGTTATTGATGATAATCTTTAGATTTTTACAAATACCTACCTAAAAGCGGTTTCATGAGGTGGGGTTGAAAATGTGGTCTTTTGCAAAAATTTGCATTAATAAAAAGAAGATTGCATTAGTTGTGCATAGATTACCCACAATAATGAGGAAATTGAGTAAAGAGTTGAGCATTGTTAGAGTGCGGATTTGTAATCCGGCCCCTTGGTAGAATGGAGAAAAAATGTTGGCCCTTGCCCCCTTCAATGTTGCCCATCCCTGCTGTAGGCAGAATGACCGCCTCAGTCACTGTTCCCCATTGTTGTAGAAAAAAAGAGGCTAACATAGTGCTAACATCTCCGTTTGTGTTCCACGAAAGAGAGTCAGACCACATCACTAATCTGTTTCTGTTTAAATGATGTTAGTTTCCTAACATCATTGTTTTCCAAAGTATTCTGCAATGGAGAGTGTTTTCAGTGGAAGAAAACACAATTCTAGTGTGGATAAGAGGCGTAAACGTACAGAAATGTATACGTTTTCAGTTTTCTTAACTTCATCGTTTTGCAAATTATGCAGTAATGGAGATTGTTTTCGCTCCATTTACGGTGGACGAAAACAACATTTCAGTGTGGATGAGAGGTGTAAACGTAGCTAAATTAATTGTCATCGTTTTCCAAAGTATACAGTTATGGAAAGTGTTTTCAAAACACTTAATTTTGGATGGAGGAAAACGCTGTTCTAGTGTGGATGAGAGGTGTAAACATCTAATAATCTGTTTTCCATTTCATAGTTTGATGTCATAGTTTTCCAAAGTATGGGGTAATGGAGAGCATTTTCAAAAAGCTTTGTTTTCTAAGGAAGAAAGTGCTATTCTAGTGTGGATGAGAGGCGTAAACGTAGATATTTTAATACGTTTTCAGTTTCCTAATGCCAGCACTTTCTAAAGTATGCGGTTAGGAAAACCTAAATTTTTTGTGGAGAAAAACATCATTCAAGTGTGGATGAGATGTAATCAAAGCAAAAAAAAACATTCAGGTCTCCTAAGCAAACAAATTGGCCCGGTTGCTAGGGAGGGTAGGGTCACATGCGTGCTCACTATAATGTGGTTCTCGCTCTTGGTGGGGTGCGTGATGAGTTGTGCGTGGATGCTGCAGAGAATAGCGCGAAGCCTCCACACTCGCTATGTCTCTGCTGCAACACGCGCTCAACGAGCCACGTGATAAGTTGCGCAGATTGACGGTCTCAGATGCGGAGGCAACTGAGATTCGTCCTCCGCCATCCGAATTGAGGCGAGTCACTACGCCACCACGAGGACTTGGAGAGCACTGGGAATTGGGCATTCCAAATTGGGGAGAACAAACGGGAGGAAAAAAATAAAAAGAGTATTCGGTAATGAAGAGTGTTTTCAAAATGTTTATTTTCGTATGGAGGAAAATGGCATTCCAGTGTGTATGAGATGTATAAACTTAGCAAAATGAACGTGTTTTCGGTTTCCTTAAGTCATCGTTTCCAAAGTAAGTGGTCATTGAGAGCAATTTCTAAATGCTTTTTGGTGGAAGAAAATGCTGTTCTAGAGTGGAAAAGAGACACAAACATTGCAAAATCAATGCTTTTTTAATGAAAGGGTGTTAATACGGATGTGGCGTAAGTCGGTAAATATGGTTCTGGAATGACATGAGGATTAGTAAATGATGATAGATCCTTCCATTGTAAGTGCATGACTGTTTTGCAAACTGAGGGAGTCTAAATTATTTTCTGTGGTAATTGACAGCTCGCCACCGATGCTGTCGATAAAGCTTAACTCGTATTGAACCTGGAATATTCCTTTAAGCCATATTTGGCTAAAGTGGAAAGCTGTGGAGAATGAATAGCTTTGTGTGGCATGCTGAGGAGAAAGTTTGCTTGTTGAGTTTAGAGGCCTGATGAGGATTTATTCTTTGTGGCAGTATTACATTTCCATGACTTCACAACCGTGGGCAAACCCAGTCAGGAGAGTAACAAGCAATTTCTCTCACTCTCTCCCTGATCCCATTCTCTCACTGTCTCGCACTTGAATTACTGAGTAAACACATCCTCCTCTATTACCCTCCCTTGCTAACTCCCATTTTATGTCAGTCTCTTATTCATGTTGTCCTCCCTTTTTCTGGAAAAACCTTGTGAGCTGGCTACTGCCTGCAGAGGCAGCTGCCTTCAAAGGCTGCATCATAACTGAAATGAAATCTTAGTGCAAGTTACGATTTGAAACTTAACACATTGTTGTGTAGAAATACCAGTGCATGATAGATGTTAGGAATGGGAATGTCCTGCCTCTCTGCAAAACCGCTCGTGCTGTATAGACATACCCGTAAGCATCAGCAGCACCCTTCCCTAGAAATCACTTAATAAACAGCAGCAGTATTTCACCCCTCCTTTCCCCTCGCACTCACGTTCCAACATAAACACTCACACATTCACACAGCGCTGTCTGCTTCACACAGCTCCAACGCTAGCTGGTGAGAGCTAAATTCAGCAGTGTCGTCAATCTCATGTGAGACTTAGCTCATCAACTTGTTTAGATTTATGACAGTGATGGCAGTCACCTGATGTCTGACTGACTGAAAGTTATATATATATATTTTTTTTTGTATTCTGTGTATTTATAGACACTGTCTCAAAAATACATGTTAATTATAAAGAAGTTGTCAAGCATCTGTTCAAGTTAGTTGCTTTATTAGCATGAGTTTAGCATTTGTTTATTTATTTACATGTGACATCCATGATTCTCTCAGGCCTGTTTCTCCACTGGTAATCACCACAACAGATTATATAAATTTGCGTAGAGACTTTGCTAATGAAGAGAATGAATGTAAATAAATGTAATCACTAGGTAGATAAAAAACTGTTACCACAGCGTTTTAAAGAACCCATGAAAAACCTTGACTGGCGCTGTTCTTTCCTGTGTGAACATGTTAAAATGTTTTTTGTTTTCACATAGTTAATAGCTTGTAGTTTATTTCACAACCTTCAACCATGATTTTCTATCACTAGTCAGAAGTTAGTGGGATTAGGGGTAGGGAAATGTTCTCACTCTAGTGAGCATTTTATTGGACAAAAAAGTGCAAAACACTCATGATTGCAGGTTGAGACATGAAAAAGTATGGTCCGCTTTCCTGGAAGAGACTACATTTTGAATGCATATATGTGTTGTAGACCTGAAACAATTATTCGACGTTATCGACAACGTTGACAATAAAAAAGTGTCTACAAAGATTTTCGTTGTCGAATAGTCGCTTGATCTCATTTAACATAACATGAGATAACATTAAACTGTAATGGTGACGCTCGAGAGCAGTATAGCAGCTCGCGCAAGACTGAGGACAGGAAAAAAACAGCTCACAGTCCAGACGCACTCTAAACTTTCCAAACAGCTTCAGGTGATGTAGATCGCAAAGTATAAGGGAATTGTACAAAAATACCAAATAAGTAAATTCAGAAGCACTCTCGTTGTGGAATAAGTGGTGCCGGAGCTCTTTAAAGGAAACACCCTGGTGTTACATCTTAATTGCAGTTATATTTAATGCGTTATAAGTTTATTAAAGTTAAAATAAAACAGAAGCAGATCATGTATAAACTACAAACTCGAAACTGGCATATCTTTGTGCAGTCAGCACCACTTCTATGAGTTGGGCGAATGTCCGATCTAAGGGGGGAGATTGAAACTGCACCCGACTGATGCACACTCTGTCACGGGGATGTTCGTCCCTGGAGCGTGCAATTGCTGCAGCTAGATTATAACGTGATGGCTCACGACTTATTGAATCATAATATATGTGTAACTGTGCATTTTCTTTAGCAGCTATACTGCAGAAGAAGAAAAAATATAAATTTTGAATATAAAATAAAAAAATACAAATATTTAAAAATTTCAAAAAATCCATTAAAAAAGATGCATTCAACTGAAAAACAGCATATAAGATATTTAGACTTGTTTTTAGAGAATAGATCTTGAATATAAGAATATTTTGTCTTTTGACGCATAACCAAGTGAAAAAATACATTTATATACAAAATTAACTTATATTTAAGATACATTCACTTAAAGCAAGTCTAAATAATCTTATGTATTGCTTCTCAAGTACATTTATCTTGTTTAAAGGAGTTTTTGACAATTTTAAATTAAAAACAGACAAAATAGGACATTTTAAAACAATAGGATTTTTTGCATTGAATTTCTTTACTGAATTAAACTTATAAAATGTATTTTTCCCTTTAATTCAGTGAATGTCATTTAGAGATATTTTTAAAAGATGATTTTGTCCTCTTTATTGTTAGTAAGCACGTTTAATAAAACCTTTTAAGTCGGGACACAAGCAGAATAATCAGTTAAGAGCTAACGATTAATCATTGCAATAATCATCAAATAGTCGAATAAATGTTCTACTAATCATTAGATGAATCTATTATCAAAATAATCATTAGTTGCAGCCCTAATCTGTTGAAAGATATTTAGGAGTACACTAGCATATTGGTGACCTAAATAAAACTGGCAACAAAGCCTATTTTTAGGGCTATTCTGATTTTTAACATTGTGACATTATTTTCATTACAGGTAAACACATTTATCCATTTTTGTTTTATTATTGATTTGGGATTAAATGGGACATTTTATTGACACATTTTCTAAGAAACAAACCAAATAATCACCCCCAAACCTCATTTTTGATGCAGGTGAATCCTCTATAAAATTCAAATGAATAATGGAACAGAAAAATAGGTTTTGGCAGGGTTATATAAAGACTGCAATATTTTATGTCACACATTATAAATCCAGGCTCCTTGACTGAATTACGGTTGTTTATGCTGTTTTACCGCCACCATTTAATCTCAGCAGGGGACTGTTTGTCCATCGCAACTCAAGGTTACGGCACTATCTGCATATTCCCAGAGGCTTGTTAATAGGTGGGCTCTTTTTGTCAGTTTAAATGTTATCAGGGCAGTTTGAGACACACTGCGAATGAGGTTTTATCTATCTCCTGGCAAGTGTAGCCATTGGCGACATGGCATTGAAGTCTGAAATCCCCCTCTGCCTCCCCCCCTTATAGACACAATACGTGTCTGTCACCTCGCTCCGCTTCTCCGCACTCCGATGAGGAAAAACAGCTTGTGCTAAATCATTAGTGTTAAGGTAACACAATTACTCATATGTGATTAAGAACAGATCTACACAAACGGATGAGTACAATGTATGTGGATATTCCTGTAAAGACACAGTTCCCGAGGGAATGAACACCATGCAATTGGCTTAGCAATTCTTCTATTTCTTTTTCTTCTTCTTTTTTAAGGGTATCTCAATACATGGTAACTCGTTAAAATATTAAAACCAGTCTTGGGTGGATAATAGGGCCATTATTGACAACATCGATAATAAAAAATTGTCGACAAAAATGTTATTACTTTCATTACAATCGTTAGATTAATCGATTATCAAAATAATCGTTAGTTGCAGCCCAAGCTGGTTAGGCTGGTTTGTTTTGAGAGTTTTAGAGGGGTTTTGGGCACTTGCCATCTGGGTGACCAGCTAAACACCAGCTTGGCTAGACAAGACCAGCTACTCCAAATGACCAGTTAAGTCCAGCAATGCACCTTCAGCTGTTCTTGTTTTGTTGTTGTTGTTCTTCAGCAGTGTTTGTCAATTAATATTATTTTAGTTAGAATGCAAATACCTGCCATTTGACACAAGGGATTAGTCAAGGTTGGATGATAAGTGTGGATTTTGATAGTGAGAGTGGAAGATGAGGGCTGAGATATGAAGAACCAGACCTGTGATGAGGGGTGTGGGATCATTTTTTCCTTTCTATCATGCTTCAGGACTTGACGAATAAGGCAAGTCTAGAATGGGCCTCCATGCATTTGGAGATTTTTTTAAAAGATATTTAAAGGTGTTGGGTTTGTTTGTGGTGCTTGCTAAGGCAATAATCACTACGCTTAGACATAGGGTTAGGGATTTGAACAACTAACTTCAGTATTAAACTTTAGAATTTTGAAGCTAACTTGTCATACACTTTGTGTTTCTAACATGAATGAGACCTCAAAAGCTGCGACTTGTTGAATAGAGGTTACTGTTATTACATTCTAAGTGATCAGATTTATGATTTTTGCCTGATGGACAATAAAAAATGCCAATAAAGGTTCACAGAGTTAAATTGAATTACAGACCCAAGTCATATTTAGCAAATGGGATATCGTAGAAACTTGGGAGTGGTCTTTTTGACCTGACCCACCTAACAACCATCCAGAACACCCTGGCAACCGCAAAGCAACACACTAAAACTATTCAAAAGTTTGTGGCAGCTACCTACAACACTCAACATTGTGGCAGCAATTGTTGCCCAGGAAAGCACAATAAAAAATTTTTATAGTAAAAAATAAATAAATAAATATATATATACAATAACAAGCAAAACAAGACAAAATTAATCTTAAAAATAAATATGTATAAGACCAGCACATCCAATTTAAATTGATTTATGGATGAGGCTTAAGTCTACCCTGTTTTAAATGTGATCAACCACAACCCCCCCCTTATTACCAGCACAATCCAGCTGGTTAAGCTAGTTTAAAAGCCTGGTGAGGACACCAGCCATGCTGGCCTTTTAGGAAGATGTCTGGTTGCTTACATTAAAGAATGTACTTGTGTGGCACTCGAGAAAGTGATTGGCTAGCCCACCTAAGATCTTTTATTGGCATCATAAGGGTCCTTCGGATTTGAAAGAATCTGCTATAATTTTTCATGGTGGTCATTGTGCAGTTTTAATGCATCTGTCTGGTTGGGTTTGGTTACGCTGTCATAAATATAGTAGCAGTATAAACACATGCTTTCAACAGAAAAAGAATGGGGAATAAAGATCAATGGGTACTAAAATAAATTTGCCAATTAGAGTGATGGAGAGAGAGCTGAGAGATACTTAGGGAAAGGTGCAATGAAGGAAAGTGGAAGGAATTAGTGAAAAATGGCTCTGTTGCTTTCAACTCTGTTGCTTCTAACCCTGTGGATTTTCTCTCTCTCTTTTTCTATAATGAAGCCCCCAGTTCATCTAATCCCATTAAAGGCCAGATTAAGACTTGAGAGCTGATAGCAGAGAGTGGCCACATCACCGGCGGCCAATCCACAGTATGGACGCTCTGAGTAAACCTAGAATAGAAAGAGGGGAGGGAATAGTGAGAGAGAGCAGTAGAGTGTACATAAATGGGTTCCTTTGCTTGAATGTCTTTAGCCGTGTATTGTCATAGTAATTCAACTTGAGAGGAAGGAAGACCCCTCATTTTGAGGAACAGCACCCAGATAGTCTCAGCATTTGCATTGACATTAATGAGAGGTGCTTTAAAAATAAAATAGTAATTTAACGGAGTATAAACAGGAAATGAAATTGTTTGAAAACACATTATGTGTGATGATTGGTGTGGTGTGCATGTTTTAACAGTTTTTCCTGTTTTCTCAGCATTATTGTGAGTTACAAACATAGCAATCATTGGTTTATATGTGATAAGGCCTGCACCCCTGAGTCTGCTCTTTACTGTTGTACATGAAACTGGTGTTGAGCGGGTAGAATCCAAAGAAGCTGGCAGCTGAGGACATGTGAGGCATCTATTTCTCAAACTAGAGACTCTGATGTACTTATGCTCTTGTTTAGTTGTACATCTGCTCTTCCACATCTCTTTCTGTCCTTGTTAGAGCCAGTTGTCCTTTGTCTTTGAAGAATGTAGTGTACACCTTTGTATGAAATCTTCATTTGTTTGGCAATTTCAAGCATTATATAGCCATCCTTCCTCAAAACAATGATTGACTGATGAGTTTCTAGAGTAAGGGAGAAACAATGATTGACTGATGCGTTTCTAGAGTAAGGGAGGGGAGGGCACGCCCTGGGACTGGTATGCCAAAGCTATGGCATCCACAATCCAATGGGCAAGCCTCTGTTTGGAGACAGCGTTCCCTTTCCACTGTTGCCAAAGCAGACAAAGAGCTGCTCAGAGCGTCTAAAGTTCTGCATGCAGTTCAAGAAGATGTGCAAAGCATGCAGCAGACACAGCAACAACACGGCTGGGCCTGCCTCCTCCCGGGGATGGAGAGAATGCCTGCAGGTCTCCAACCCTCTTGATGGACGTGTGCGTAGTCAGGAAGGCAGTCTTCAACATGACAGCCTTAAGCTCAACTGACTCTAGGGGCTCAAACGGGGCTATCCTTAGGACCAGCAGGACCACAGAGAGATCCCACAAGGGAATGAGGTGCGGCCTAGGAGGATTCAACCTCCTGGCGCTTCTCAGGAACCTGATGATCAGGTCATGCTTCCCCAGGGACTCACCATCCACCACGTCGTGGTGCACCGCTATAACGGCCACATACACCTTCAAGGTGGAGGGGGACAGCCACCCCTCCAACCTCTCCTGGGGCCAAGTGACTTCACTGCAGGGGGACGCCCTTGGTGACGAGCAGATGGGGTGTGGGACCTTGAGCCACACTGGGGCAGGATGTGCTGATAGCTTCCATCTGCTTTTTGTCCACCGAGAACTGCTGTGCAAAGTCCTTGATTGTGTCGCCGAACAGGCCAACCTGGCAGATAGGGGCGTCAAGGAAGCGTACCTTGCTGGCATCCTTCATCTCAACAAGCTTAAGCTACAGGTGGTGCTCCTGGACCACCAAGGTGGACATCGCCTGCCCGAGAGCCCGTGCCATGACCTTCGTTGCCCAGAGGGCGAGATTGGTCGCCGAGCGCAGCTCCGACATCACTCCCGGGTCGGGACTACCCTCTAAGTTCTTTCAGTGCCTTGGCCTGGTGCACTTGCAGGAGAGCCATGGCATGCAGGGTGGAGGCAGCCTGTCTAGCTGCACTGTAAGCCTGGGTCACCAAGGACAACGTGGACTTACAGGCTTTGGACAGGATTCTCAGACGATTCCGCCAGGTGGCGGTGTTTTGCGGGCACATTTGAAATGGCTATATATCAAACAGCTTATAAACTTATAACTTATAATCTTATAAACTCTCATCCTCCACAGTAATAATAGTAGCTAGCAGACATAATTAAGTGCACATGCGCATTTCTAGTTTAGTTGCATATTTGCATTATAGAGGTTTGCGCACAGAGTAAAAGATTGATCATGAATCAATATCAGGATTGTTCAATGGAAGATTGCGGTTAATTGTAAAATCAATATTTTTACCCAGCCCTATCGTGTTGTGTTATGAATGTGTTTTTGCACATTTCAGAATGCAACAGCGAGTGAAATCAAGTTTGCATAGCTTTGATGTTGTTGGTCTTTATGTGTGTGTTTTATGTTCTGAAAGTGCACTAAGCCTTATTCTTTTCCCTTTTAGAATTTATCTTCATATTTTTCGATTAAGGGACTAGATGGATTGAATACCTAGAGGTTATTGCCTTTTATGACCATAATCCTTCACAAACTGTCTGAGCATGTCAATGAGAAATATCTAACCATCATTGTGTATGTGCTGGGCTACCAGACGGTACTCTGCCAGGTCTGGGATGGAGCCTCATTAAGGAGCTAGAATATGTCAAATGCAGCTCACCCTGACCGACTTGTTACTTGTTACTGTTATCAGAATCCATTGTGTGCTAACACAACAGTTTGTGAAGGGTGCATTTTGCTGGTTGATGATGCTTTGGTTGGGTGTATGTTTAATTGATACTAGGCAATGTTTTAATTTATTTTCTTTTTCCTGCAGAATAAAAAAATAAAATAACAAAATAACAAAAGGAGGTTAGGTGGTCTCCCAGCCTGGCCAAGATAGTTTAGTGGCTTACAATGCATTCAAGATATACATTTATATCACTGTGTGTTCCCTGGGAATCGCACACAAAGAAAAGCCTTCAGAAACAGCATTTAAGCGTATAAGCTGTTCAGCTTATCTAGCAATTGTAAATGATCCAATGCTGAAAAAAGTTACAGTGCATGTCTAGCTTTTGTGTGGATGTGTGTGAGTGTACACTTGAATCTCTTTTCCAACTCTAATTACTGCTGTTTGCATATCGCTGTGCTTTGGGTGAACTTTTGAGAAATGCCTTACTGACTTCTTGCATGGCCTTATTACATGGTGTGTGACTTGCTTTGTTGGATGTATTTTTTTATTTGTATTTTTTTTTTAGCTTTGAAAACAAAACCATAACCAATGTCTCAGCTATAACCATCTGTTGTGGGTGTCAGTACCATAACCTTGCTGTGCAATCATGGTCCAGCACAGTTGGAAAAACCACATCAATTATTTGAGAGAAGCTGTACACTTTTGAAAGCTCAGTGGCAGTGTTTGGTTTGCTTTAACCTGAAACTATATTGGTTTTCAACTGTTCTTTCATTCATTGATTAAAAAGGAAAATAATTCTATTTCATTGCCTATAGAATAAAAGAGAATAAACAAAGGAATTCCATATAAACCAGCTTCAAAGAATTGCCATCTGTACTAATATGAATCATGTTTTTTTATGTCGATCAGACTTAAGGAGCAGTTTGTTTTATTGTCTCTAGGGAACAGGCTCTAATCATTTCTGTTAGTGCAAGCTTTACTTCCAGACAGATTAAAGGAGAGTTACTGTGAATTACTTAAATTATTAAGGGTGCCTACACGCTCGATTTACGCTGCGTCAGAGAGCACTGTGAGTCCATTGATTTCAATAGGACTTGCACGGGTTTGCAAAAGTTAAGCTCTGTTATACAGCCAAATGTTGATCAAATTGTAACTTGTGCTACAGCATACTGCAAAAAAAAATTGCAATCAGTGTTTTTGTCTTGTTTTTCAGTAAGCATAAATCTCACTGAGATAATAAAAAAAAAAAAAAAATCCTGCACACTGCTGTTGCTTTCGAATAAACAATTTAATTAATTAATATAATGTTTCGGTCATGTGACCTTCATCATGTATTTGAAAACAAATAGTGTATCACATGCATATTTAAAATATGAAGTAACCAATCAAGATCAATTACAAACCATCATGGCCAATAACAATCAGTAAAAGAGTGACAACCTATCACTTTTTTACGCATAAATCTCACAAAATGTTAATTTTATTTATACTTAATACAAGGAAGAAAAAAATGCAAATGTAGTGAGAAAATATTTTTTTATTCAAGATATCTTTGAAAACACGCTTTAACGCAAGTATTTTTTGTGTTTATTGTGGCATAATGTTGATTGCCAGAAAAAATTATTTTGACTTGCCCTTAATTTTATTGAAAAATACAATTTAAATAAATGAATAAATATATAAATAAATAAAAAGAGGTTACAGTGAGCAACTTACTGTAGAATAGAATGGGGATTGGAGGTTTTAAAGGCAGGAATGTGAAGCATATAATTTTATAAATGCACTTACATTATTTCTTCTGTTAAAACTTCTGTGTTGATTTGTTTAAATCATCGTTTTTCATGGACTACTTTTCTATGAGGATGAACCTCTAGTTATTTGTCAATGATATGTTGTTAAGGCAACAAAGCTAATATTGGTTATATCTTTATGCAGAAAGGTTAGTCGGTGATTTTATAACAATAAGATCCTGTTAACATGTATAATGATTATGTCTTGTGGCTATGATTTTAAAACGATGAGTATTTTAATGTTTGCAGATTCGCCCAATTTACTTCCATTGTACGTTGTTGCCTTACTGTAACCAGAACAAAGGAAAGAAAGAAAAAGTAGGAACTAGACTTCTTTTTTTCTGGTTGTCAACATTATTCAACAAATACTGTCTATTGATCTTAATTTGCAAACTGGTATATTTCTTTAAGGATGTTTATATATTTATTGGAAAACAAGACAAATATTTATTTATTTTTTGTTTTGCAGTGCGCACTGTTACATAGACATCCATTGACCAAAGAGAATTTCAAAAATTGGGTTACATTTTTGCAAATTCAATTTGCTGTAGTTTCGCTTGATTTCAAATTGGCTCGACATCTTATGCGTTCTTATCTGTCAAACACTGTAGGTGCCCTAATTTCAAGACTTCTGGTCATTAACTTCATAAACAAGATGACTTGAGTGTTGTTATTTTGCCATGCTATAAAACACATGCAACTGTGAACTGGGGGTTGGGGGGCTCCTTCCTGTCTTCCCTTTTGTTTCACCTTTCCTTGTCAAAAAAATGAGCACTTGCACAAATGCACCTCCTTTCCACCAGAGCACTGATACACTCTCCCCTTCCATCTGTCTTTTCCTACCCAGAATTCCCTAACTACCCACCATCACCTGATGGCAGAGAGATCCCACAGGAGCAGCATAGTTCTGGCGCTGCCATTGGCGGCGCGGTCGGTAGCGTGGCCCTGCTGGTCGCCGCAATAGCACTGCTCGTCTTCTTCTTGCACCGTCGCCAGCGCACCTTTAAGGGCGACTACAGCACCAAAAAGCATGTGTTCGGCAATGGATACAGCAAGGCTGGTGGCATGCCTGCCCATCCTCCGATGCCCAAGAACCTGCAGTACCCTGACGACTCGGACGATGAAAAGAAGCCAGCGCAAGTAAGTGGGCCCGGTGGTTTCGAGGGTGGCAATCGGGATTTTGACGGCAACTCTGAGGACTTGAAGAGACCCTACTTCACTGTAGATGAAGGCGAAAGTCACGATTACGACGATCGGACTCTAGCATTCCAATACGACCCTGAGCCCGAGATCGCAGACGATATGGTCTCCCAAACCGACGGCTCGGTTATTTCAAAGAAAGAGTGGTACGTGTAGAGTGGCATGCAACAAAATGGAAAAAAATGTACAACGTTTTGCGCTCTACCGCATCCAACCACCACCATCACTAGATCCCCCATCCGCCACATGTTTTATCCCAATCTTCACCCCACCCCACCCCCCTGACCCAGTAACCTCTGCCCCCATCAGAGTCCATCGATATAAGCAGCTGTAGAAAAATTGCTTGCAGCATCAACACATCAATATCATTACATATCAGCACGCTTTAAGATGAACCTGCTACAACAGCAAGAGGCAATTTCAATGACTGATGCCAATCAACATCCACTAAAGCTGGACAGGCAGGTTGCTTGAAAACTATTACAGTGTATTATCATTTTTGTCTCATTTTGTTGTTATTATAAATGTATTAAATGTATAAAAAAAGAGACTTTAACTGTTTTGGGAAGAGGTATTTTGCTGGTCATATTGTGAAAGTCTTACACTGGATGTACGATCTTTTTATTGTTCATTTGTCTTTTTTATCTCATTACCATATTGCCTTTACGTTAAAAGTCATTTTATTGTTTGTTTTTTATATAATCTTGCTTTTTGAGTATTGGTTACCAGAAAAATGTGGAATTAAATGAGCAATTCTTACAGATATATGTGAGGTAAAATTAGCATTATTGTGTTTCTGTAAACATCATGATTTTGCTGTTCTTAGTGCAACCCATTGGCACACCCATCATCCTTGGGACCAGTATTGTCTGTAGGTCTAGAGCTAAGTGACTAAGTGGCGTGCAGTAGCTAAATGCATTGCCTGAAACAGTACGATCCAATGGAAAAAAGAACGTGGGTGCTGACTGCTGTCCAAAAACAGTATTTATTTTAAGACACGGCTATGATGGCTCAACGTTGAGAGCTGAGTGGCAGATCTGCAGTGCTAGTCATCTATGTACACTGCAGTCAAGCATGCAACTTTTAGGAACAGAATCTAGACAGAAATACTGCAAACACCCACCCCTGATGCCGAAAACTGATGAGAACACGTGAGGAGCAGATGTCCTTGACAGTTTTTGTTGGTCTTCATCCATTCATCAGTCAATCCATCCATCCAAAATGTGCCAACATGTGTTTTGTTTTCATAGCAGTGCTTTAGCAAAGTCTATTTCCTCTGAACTCATAAAGGCATAAAAGGATAATCCTGTATAATATGTGTTGTTATAAAGCCAGGGTGATTGATATTTAGATTTGGTGATGTGGCGTGATCAATTATAAGGTCAAAATGTTTTCAAGATCTTGTAAATATGAACAGGTTCAATGATAAAGTTTAGGATTCACAAGCCTTTAACGCTTATGTCAACCACCATTTAGAGACTTTTGATGGATGCAGTTTTTCCTGGAGCAGGTTGTGTTAAAGCTGATGTATGTAATTTCTACACCACTAGAGCCTCCAAATTGTATTGCAAAAATTTGTTTTCAAAACAGCTTCCTGAATAAGCAATCTGTCTGCCATTGGTCAAACAAAGAGATGGTCCAGCCCTCAACTAGTGACAGTGGTTGAGTCAATGCTATTGTGTTTGTATAAACAGGTCGCAGATTTTCATTGTGCCACAGAGACAGCGTTTTTAAAATTTTCGTGAAAATTAACTTATGAATGGCTTACTTCTCATCTCTGCTTATTAAGGTTGAATAGAAAAAAGTATTTTAACAGGGAAAGTTACGTACTTCAGCTTTAAAGGCTTGAGTCATGGGATTGAAACAACGGAAATGTGCAAATTCTGAAGCCAAAGTGAGATCAGAGGTGCACATGGCAGCGACTGGCTCCCATTGCCCAGAAATATGGGCTCCACAGACAGGCATGAAACCACCAGGTTTATGTACTGTTGGATATTAAAAACCACAGGATCTGTTGCTGTTTCAGCCAGGAAACCATTCCAAATCTTTTCTCAATCCTCAGTGTTGGCTAAAAACATTTAGTACTTTTTTAAATGAATACAACTGCATTAACAAAGGGTTACAAGAAAGTGTAAACACATCAAACATGTAAATCTTTGAAAGTTGGAAATTCATCAAGTTATATGGACATCAGTCAACATACCTGGCTGGCTACGAAGCCTTAATTTACAGCATGCCTCTCTTTTTTCTTTTGTGCCACTCTTTTTTCAGTTTAGCCAGAGCCTTCGTCTTATGTTTTGGCCATTAACAGGAGAATACCGCCAGACTACTGGATTTAGGTGTTTGCGAATGGGAGAGCAGTAGTCAACAATAGGATTTCATTTCCAGAGATGAATAACCTCACTAAATACATATATATATATATATATATATATATATATATATATATATATATATATATATACAACTCGATTTGGGTGCCACGTTTGGACGTTTTACCCAGAAGCTGGAGCTCACACATGCCCATACTATGAATGACACTTTCAGCTTCAGCCACTGGGGGCAGTGATTACATTTTCAGGTAAGCACAGACCGATTTCAACAGCAGAACTTTCGACCTACTGTTGCCGAATTCACAACGTGATCAGTCTGTTTAAAGTAAATGTGGTAAAATGTCTTAAATGTAGATGAGAGTACTGCACTGCTATTGGTATCTGAAAACTTTATCAAATTAGTCAAAATAGTGAACAAAGGGGTGGGGTTTAAATGGAAATTAATGCATGTTCGAATTCTGCTGGTGCCGATTACCTATGGGAATACGCATACACCTATGTAACTTGTGAATCTTCAATGCTAGACCTCATACATACTTTGATTTGACTTAAAATAGATGATGAATAACTGTACATTTGTCGCTTGGTTTTTTTGATGAATCTTGTATTTTAGCTTAATAAAGTCAGTGTGCAGATGTAAGGTTTTACTTTTTTTATGTCCGAGACCTTTACATATATATATATTTTTATTTTATTTTTAGTTTTTTTTTTTGTTTTTTGTTATTGTGTCCTGTCTGCTCTCACTGTACATACAATTTTAAGACAGTAGCATGATATTGTAGAAGTTGTATTTTTAACAGGTTTTTTTTTTATTGTCGTCAAGCAGCCCATCGCTGGTCCATCATCACTTTTGTAACCAGCTCAAAATTGGAAGCGTGCTGCATAATCATAGACGGCATTGAAGAGACTGACATCTCTTTTGCTAAAGCACAAGCCTATGTTCCAACAAGTTAATTTACTATTTAGTTATTTTCCTTTCTCTCTCATTAACATGTCGTTTTGACCCATTCACCCAGGGTTTTCTTAATTAAGGGTCCTTTTTATTTTGTTAAGCAAAGCACAAGTTGCCCATTCACCAAATAGCTGTAACGGCTTTATATGTCAGATAAGAGAACACAAGTTAATCTAATAATTTTGTTATGACCCATCTGTTTTTTATTTATTTATTTTTTACAGTAGTCCGTCTGTTGGCGCAGTTGATGTTGAGGCTTCTTGCAACATTTAACAGTCTGCACAAGCGCATGGGCGTACTTTTTTATTATTGCAGTTCTAAAGACAAAGTTCAAAAGTATTGCTTTGTATTTCTTCTTTAATATTTTCTAGAATAATTCTTGGTTTTCCATTCCAGCGCCTCATGCCTTTCTAACTGCCCACTTCAAAGCCTGATATTCCACTGTAAATAATGTATGTAACTTGGAAACTATAGGTGAGTATAGTGTATGTAAGGGGTTGAACAAAAGTCAGGGACTTTGAATGCAAACTGAACTAGGAATCGAATTAGACTGCTCAGTCGATTGGAGATGTATAGCTTATTGCCATAAATCTACTTTAACATTGACTTCGATAGATCGCTTTTGATATGTCAATGGGTTCTGTATAGAGACCTGGGTTTGATGCATTACAATGACTTTGTATATAACTGTAACAAAACAAATGACAAAAACCGAAACAAACAAAAAGAGCTTGTCTTCATGCAGCCATGTGAATGTATGTCTGCTGAGGTCGGTAATGATATGAAAAAAATATATATATATTGTTCACATTTGTTGACCCAGTGAAGTAAAATGTATTTGCTTTAAAACATTAAATGATTTCAATGTTCAAAGATACTTCATCCCGGTTCACTGTTTTTATTTGTGTATTTTCTTCTAACTCTGTATGGTGCACATTAAATTCTAACAGTGGATATCTCTCTCTCTCTCTCTCTCTCTCTCTCTCTCTCTCTCTCTCTCTCTCTCTCTCTCTATATATATATATATATATATATTGTTTGCAATGTTTGGATTGTTGATTATTTTCACTGTCACTAAAGCCTAACTTAGCCTCACTATTGGGAAGCCCTTAACTGCAGTGTGCATTTTTCTTGCAATTCCAGTTCTTACCTGTCTCCAGTGGATTCAGAAACATTTGAACATCTCTAAAGTTGTTAATATGTAAAATGGTTAGGATGCTGTGTATATGTTGATATTGTACATTTATGCATCTACACAAACATACAAAAATGTGCATGTACACTTAACGCTCAAATTAGATAACCTTGCATAATCTTGTACTCGCATTAATTGCAGTTAAATTACTTGTAACTCATGCATTTGACACAGCTTTTAAGAGCTTTCTTCTGTGTACAATAGAACTCCCATAATAAGCTGCAAAATCCAATAGTAACAGCTGGATGTAGCCTCCCTACCTTGAAAACCAATAGTTCTCTCAAGCAATGCAAATTATTCACTTTTAGAATTTAGCAATCAGAGTTGTTATCAAAAACAAAACAAAACAAAAATATTACAGCATTAATTTCAATGTGAAGAAATGATACAATGTGCGTGGTCCATTTTCACAGCATGGGCAATTACTTTTCCATCACGTAGTGCTTTTAAAATCAGTCCTTCATTGGCTGAGCCAGCCCTGAAAAAGTATTCTCAGATGGGAACGAGAGAGTGCAGACTGTCTTACTAGGGTTCCCGGAGAGCAGCTGTTCCTGTCTATATCCTCAGAGTGTTCTTTGTAGCCCCATGGGCCTTTTGAAAGCATATTCACTCGTGATAAGCCTAAATGATACAGAATCAGCCTCATTCCCTTCAGTGCTGCCCTCCATGCTGTGGCACCCAGCAGCAGTGCAGGGGAAGAGAATTTGGCTACGTGCAGACTCTTCTATATGAATGACACAGTCTGAGTCATAGTAGGAATATGAATTTGATATGAAATAGGGTCTTTAAAGGCTTGTCCCAATGCAAAGGTTACACAAGCTTGTTTTTTAAATGTTGAAAAGGTCTTTGGTAACATTTTATTTGAAGCCTTTATATACAGTATAATGCATTAAATGTATTAATAACACCGTATAATACACATAATACAAAAACAAATAGTTGGTTTTAATAGGAAAATAATGTAAAAATGCGACAGTGAATGTGTGTAAATTAGTTAACTGTAGATTAACAAACCATATCTGATTAAAAATATATTTAAAGACAGTGCATGTGATTTCATTGTAAAATAGTGTTATTTACTGTCAAATATTGACAGATTCTTTGGTACAAATAGTTAATAAATTACCTGATAATTTACAGTAAAATGTTTATTTAGCAAGATATTTTTACTGATATTTTTTTAAGTATGAAGCAGCAATATTTGTGTAATTCCAGTAGGTTATAAACTGTAAATTTAATGTCACCAATGCCAATTCATAGTGCATTAAACATCATAAAAAACAGCTTTCATATGTTTATTTATTTATTTTATTGTAAATTTGCTGTTATTGTAATTATTTATTTATTTATTTACAGTTTTGAAATCAATAACCACAGTTATAATGCATTACAATACATTACATATTAATTAATAATAATTATAATCATAATCATAATAATAATTATACTAAATAAGCAAATAAACAGACATGAATTTGATATTTTTATTTAAATTGTTTGGCGATTAAATGACTTGTTTAATTTCAAAAATGAAATGAAGTGACATAAAATACATAAAACTAGAACAACTACATAGAAAATCATTTGAAAACGATCAATGATATAGTTAAGCAGTTATTATACAAAATATTTGGCTGCATGACTGACCAATCAGTCATGTAGTCAACTCCAGAGAGCCATATTATAATGTATTATAATGCATTGTAACTGTGATTCTAAGGTGTATTAAAGTGCTAAAAATGCATTCTAATGCATTAAGCATGCCTTGGTAGCTGTTTCATCTAATATAAAAACAGCCTTCATAGGAAGTGTTACTAGTTCCTCTTTTCCTGTCTGTGTGTGTGTGTGTGTGTGTGTGTGTGTGTGTGTGTGTGTGTGTGTGTGCGTGTGCATGTGTTTGTATAAATTTTTTTAAATGAAAGATAAAAGGTTCAAGGTTAAGATTGAAATTATAATGCAGTTTCTCTGATAATAATAATATGGGTATTATGTGGGTATAGGTATTCTCCTATATGCAGTTTCCATAAAGTCAGTGTTATAAAAGAAACTTAATTTAAAAGATATTACATGTTATAAAGCCATAATATGGTAATACAAACTGGCAATGTCAATTCAGTCTACTCTCAAATTTGCAGGTTTTCACTGTGAAACTGTGAGTATTTTTGTGTTCGTATTTCAATTTAAATTTAACCTAATGTGAATGTACATAAATGACACATCCTGTACTCTTTGATCTTTAGCATTTATTTAGTTGGCAGTTTTATGATACAACCAGAATTAATTGATACTGAGTGCATACTCTATATTTACATACAGTGCATCGCTTTTTCCACATTTTATGTTACAGCCTTATTCCAAAATGGATTAAATTCATTATTTCCCTCAAAATTCTACAAACAATACCTCATAATGACAACGTGAAAGAAGTTTGTTTGAAATCTTTGCAAATTTATTAAAAATAAAAAACAATAAAAATCACAAGTACTTAAGTATTCACAGCCTTTGCTCAATACTATATTGAAGCATCTTTGGCACCAATTACAGCCTCAAGTCATTTTGTGTATGATGCTACAAGCTTGGCATAACTATTTTTGGCAGTTTCTCCCATTCTTCTTTGCAGGACCTCTCAAGCTCCATCAGGTTGGATGGGGAGCGTCGGTGCACAGCCATTTTCAGATCTCTCCTGAGACGTTCAATCGGGTTCAAGTCTGGGCTCTGGCTGGGCCACTCAAGGACATTCACAGAGTTGTCCCGTAGCCACTCCTTTGTTATCTTGGCTGTGTGCTTAGGGTCGTTGTCCTGTTGGAAGATGAACCTTCACCCCAGTTTGAGGTCCAGAGCACTCTAGAGCAGGTTTTCATCAAGGATGTCTCTGTACATTGCTGCATTCATCTTTCCCTCGATCCTGACTAGTCTCCCAGTTGCTGCTGCTGAAAAACATCCCCACAACATGATGTTGCCACCACCATGCTTCACTGTAGGGATGGTATTGGCCAGGTGATGAGCGGTGCCTGGTTTCCTCCAGGAGTTCAATATTTGTTTAATCAGACCAGAGAATTTTGTTTCTCATGGTCTGAGAGTCCTTCAGGTGCTTTTTGGCAAACTCCAGGCGGGCTGTCTTGTGCCTTTTACTGAGAATTGGCTTCCGTCTGGCCACTCTACCATACAGGCCTGATTGGTGGAGTGCTGCAGAAATGGTTGTTCTACTGGAAGTTTCTCCTCTCTCCACAGAGAAATGCTGAAGCTCTGTCAGTGTGACCATCGGGTTTCTTGGTCACCTCCCTGACTAAGGCCCTTCTCCCCCGATTGCTCAGTTTGGCCGGGCAGCCATCTCTAGGAAGAGTCCTAGTGGTTCCAAACTTACATTTATGAATGATGGAGGCCACTGTTCTCATTGGGACCTTCAATGCTGCAGACATTTTTCTGAACCCTTCCCCAGATCTGTGCCTCGATACAATCCAGTCTCAGAGGTCTACAGACAATTCCTTGGACTTCATGGCTTGGTTTGTGCTCTGACATGCACTGTTAACTGTGGGAGCTTATATAGACAGGTGTGCCTTTCCAAATCATGTCCAATCAACTGAATTTACCACAGGTGGACTCCAATCAAGTTGTAGAAACATCTCAAGGATGATCAGTGGAAACAGGAAGCACCTGAGCTAAATTTTGAGTGTCTTGGCAAAGGCTGTGAATACACATGTGATTTTTTTTTTTTGGTTTTTTATTTTTAATAAATTTGCAAAGATTTCAAACAAACTTCTTTCACATTGTCATTATGGGGTATTGTCTGTAGAATTTTGAGGAAAATAATGAATTTAATCAATTTTGGAATAAGGCTGTAACATAACAAAATGTGGAAAAAGTGAAGCGCTGTGAATACTTTCCGGATTGACTGTATTGATGCTCAATCATAGAGATTAATGAAAGTGCCTCAATAAATGCATGTAACATGAATGTTCGCTATCTGAATGAAGTTTTGTTCCTTTGGATGGAAAACTGAACAAATACACAGAGAACAGGATTAATTTGAAGGGCATCAGTGCTGAACTACTCATAGACCTGTCTAAATATGAATAGACCATCTGGAAAGAGTGCAAGGCACTGTGTAGGCATCATGCAATTTATTACTGCCTTGTGAAAATACTATAGGCGAGACTATTTGAAACTTCCACTGGAGGAAGGAGGAAGAGGAGGAGGAAGAGAGAGAGAGAGAGACAGAGAGAGAGAGAGAATCTCTCATTGCACACTCTCACTCTAATCTCCTTTTTTAACCAAATTTGTATTATTTATTAGGCATATTTCTTTAAGTTTTAAACTGCGTGGTCACATTACTCACTTATGTCTTCTTAAATAATCTGTTTATAAGAAAATATCGTCATTCTGTTGCAATTACAATTATGCTTATCAAAGAAGGCTAATACAACATTATATTGTATTGCGTCTCTTGTAATTTAGATCATGTTGCATGCACAGACTGTGAAGACTGTTTTCATAGCGATTTTTTTTTCAATAATTTTTATCCTCTGAAATCATTTACAATGGCTTTCCAATTATCAAATATATTAATTATAATGTCTCATAATATAATTAAATATCTCATTGTCTTTGATAAACTGTGAAAGATGCCAGAAAGATACATTTATTGAGACAGCATTGCTCATTTATAATCTCCAGCCCTCAGATATGAACTATTACTTTTACTCAAATTAAAGGTATATGTATATATATATATATATATATATATATATATATATATATATATATATATCTTCTCAGACTCACACATATTATGTTTGTTTTTCTTCATAACACCAATGTCTCAACAGTTTACTAAAGATTTGTGCAAAAACACTTATTTCTTATGAACATGGAGAGTAGTGATAAAAAACATGACAGCGAGCCAGCATGCAAAATTATGACATTCAATATAAAACAAGAACTACAGCTGCTCTTCGCAAACACATCAGAACAGCCATTCTTCATGTTTTAGCAATTTATTGTTTTCACCTGAGATTTCAAATGGAACTTCAATCAAAAAAGCAGATTTTCAGCATAACCAGCATAGCACACATACAGATACATTTTTCATTCTCATCTTCTTTGTCTTATGTGCAATTTACAGTGTAGAAAAAGGTGACATTTTATTATGTTATGATAGAGTACTCATTATAGAGTACGTGTTTAATTATAATGATTATCTTTAAAAGTACATTGTGATATCATATGCTTTTAAACCATTATTAATTCTCAGGCAGGCCTAAGTTTTTAAATGCAAATCTTTGTTCTCTTGACTAAATGTATGCATCCAGATCATTAAGTACAAAGTACACAGACAGTTATGTAACATGCAGTACCACCACTCCCTATAAGCGGACTACGCAGTCTGCGTAGGGCACCAACTCCCAAGAGGGGCATCATCTTACCCTAGGAGGGCACTAGAAAGTCCACTGGCTGCCCTTAATCGCTGGTTATATGTTATTCTAGGACCCGAAAGCAGTTGCGGAACACAGATGATCGATTCGCACTCATATCACGTGATGCCAGATTCCACCTTTATTATGAACATTATTCCCCCTTTGACACTTAATTAACCCTTTTGGACATTTTTACATGTATTATTATTTCCAATAAATGCCTCTCCGAGGCTTGATGCCATACCCACTGTGTCTGTCTCTTGCTCACCCTGCCACAGCACCTAGACGCACACTAGCAACCACCCTAAACACCCTACCAACCACCTAGAACACCCCAGCTAAATGCTCGTCTTACTAGCCAATTTTTCCAATGATTTTCAGGTGTTTGCTTCTTTAACATAATTACCGGCCAGGCAGAGGGATGCAGAACATGCATTAGTCTCTCTCAGCGGGAGGTGCTACTCACTTGACCATCAGGACTCTCTGCTGAGTTAATGGATTCAAAAACAAAAAACAAACAAAAAAAATCACATCCGGCTTGCTTGAAAAAATCGTTCTGCCTCTGAGACGGGGTCCTGTGTTCTTGTCAAGTGACCACTGACCTTTTTCTTTTACAGAAGAACAGACAAGATGTCAAGCTGATATGAATGTCTTTGTCATTCTCAGATTCTATCACCAAGCTTTTTTCCTGCCTTTTATATTTCTTCACTAAAATGAGCCATAACAGTCTGATTTTATTGGATGTATTTCATTACTTACTGAAACCACCCTATGGACATTCGTTATTCGACAAGCCTCAATTGGATAAATAAACAATAAACAATAAGCTATAGAACAGACATTCTCATTGACTGTGAGAACAGGTACTTTTCAATGAAGAAATAGTACAAAAGCAACTAATGACAGATACAATTAACCACAACCTAAATTTTACAGTTTGGGCCTGTTTTAAAATATAACCTTGAGAAAGCCAACCAAACCTATGGCAATTCAACAATGTAACAATTTTAGCCTCTGTTTTGGCACAAATCAAGCTAGCTACGTGTCTGAAAACATTCTAAATCAATTGCAATTGTTTGTGCTTACGTAGTACTCATGTTGTTCTTTCAGTGAGCTTCACTTCACAGGGATCCAAGAGAAATAGTTGCCATGAGTCGTTACTGTATGTGTGTCACCCCTACACCATTTTGTTTTGGGAAGTGTGACATACTTCAGAGTGAAAGTGTGTGATCTCTGTAAAACTGTCTGCAAGTGTGACACCCTCAGACAAAATTGAGTTGACTGGAGTCTGCAAGTGTGGGCCAGCTTAAGATTACCTTAGAAACCACATACCAGTCCCCAGGCAACCATCAAGAACACCCTAGAAATTACCTAGAAGTGCACTAGCAACCACCATAAACACCCTAGCATCATCCAGTATACCACAGCAATCCCTAGCAACAACTAAGAGTACATTAGCCACCACATAGCAGTCCCTTGGCAACCACCCAGAACACCCTTGTAACTACCCACAACACCCCAGCAAAGAATACCCTAGCAACCGCCTATAGTTCCCCAAGCAACCATCCAAAACATGCAAGCAACCACACAGAACACCTCAGCAACACCCTAGCAACAACCTACAACCATGCTGAACTCCCTAGAAATGACATAGAAGTGCACTAGCAACCACGAACAGCACTCCAGCAAAGAACACCTTAGCAACCACATAGCAGTCCCTTGGCAACTACTCAGATCACCCTAACAACCACTTAGAAGAACACTAGCAACCACCCAAAACACCTCTGTAACACCAGAGCAACTACTAAGATGACCTTATCAACCACATAACAGTTCCCTTTCAACCACCAAGAACACCTTAGCAATCATCCAGTATACCCCAGCAACCACAAGACACACTGTAGCAACTATTGAAAACATTATACATCACATTATACATCACATAGAAAAATAATAGCAACCACCCTAAAAACCCTAGCAACCTCCCAGAACACCCAGCAATGCCTTAGTAACCACAAAGCAGTCCCTTGGCAACCACCCAGAACACCCTAGAAATTACATAGAAATGTACTAGCAACCACCCTAAACACCCCAGAAAAGAATACCTTAGCGACCACATATCAGTTGTCTGGCAACCACCCAAAACATGCGAGCAACCACCTAGAAGCACATTAGCATCCAGCCAAAACACCTCAGCAATGCCCTAGCAACCACATATCAGTCACCTGGCAACCACCCACAACACCCCAGCAAAGAATACCTTAGCAACCACATAGAAGTCACCTGGCAACCACCCTAAAAACCCTAGCAACCACCCAGAAGACCCAGCAATGCCTTAGCAACCACTAAAAATACCTTAGCAACTACATAGCATTCCCCTGGCAACCACTCGGAGTACATCTTGAAAGCATTATGGCAACAAGTTTTGCACATGCAAGCACTTCCTCAGAATACGTATGTACAAATACAATGCAGTTTGTGCTTTGCTGTGTGCAGCAAAATTCTCTCAAATTAGACTATTTAATCTCTTTGTTTGCTCAAACAGAAGCTTATCAGTTTTATATAAATTTCTCTTTCAAAGGGTTTAATTGGGGATGTGTTTGCCTTGTGCACCATCATTATTGTTATAATGAGAGCACCACCTCTTAGTTGTATGTTTATTTGCTTCTCACTGACAGCTCTGTAAATGAGCTGGTGAGCAAACAAATGGATCAAGACTCTGGGATTAATTGGCTGGCATCTTTGAAATGAAAGTGAGCGATAATGCCTGTGCAATCAGAGCTCCAGTACCATCAACATTAAGAGCTGGGCATGATGCTAGCAGCACACAAATCCAGCTGGACATTACTGCTGTATTCTCCGATCAAAGGCAGCAAACCAAGAGAGTAGAACCCCAAAGCCAGATCTCTTGTGGAACTGCTGATGCCTTGTTCTGCGCAAGCATTCTGGATAGACTGGGGATTGGAGCAAGAACTCCCCAAAGGGTGTTGCTTTTAAGAGATTTAAGTGTGTGTGTGTTTGTGTGTGTGTGTGTGTGTGTGTGTGTGTTAGAGAGAGAGAGTGAGCTCTCTTTTGTTTGTGAGCTGTATTCATTCATCTTTCTAACACCGTCTGGTTCTTTATATGTCAATGCAACTTTCTTTTAGACTCTTGAGACTGTGGCATCTGTTTTTCTTACTGCTTTGTCTTGAAAGACAAAGTCTTACAATATAAACAACTAAAATAAAAGAATCAATGTTTCTATTCACTAAACATTGTATTAATTTCAATAGGCAGCTGCCTGTCCGTATATAATGTACGGTTTACAGAACCACACCTTCAGTGCACACAAAAGATAGAAGTTGTTGGGCTACCTGCAAGTTGCAAAGTTGTATCTTGTATCAAAGTAAACATACAGTCAAAATTAACCCTGTTTACTTTCTTAGTGTATGTTCCTGATCTTACGGTGGACAATTAAGTGCAGTATCTATTTTTGTCATGTCATTAAAAGGTAATAGCATGCATTGCATCTGAAACAACTTTCGTTTTCGGACTATGTTACAAATTTTACTTTTTTAACCTCTTCGCCCCAGCCAGCCTGCTTCATCCAGGTATGTAAATGCCCACTTTTCAACCAATCCAAGTCAACCAATTCCTGATAGATAAAAGTCTCATCCTTCCTTTTTTTCTCAGTGTAACAGTATTAATGATGGGCAAGGAGGACGCGGGAACCGGACGAAGCATCACAGTAATATTTGAATGAAAACTTAAGCAAAAGACAAACATAAACACACACATGGCAGCTGCGTGTGGCTCTCTCTCTCCCAAACTGTCACATCCGGCTGCATTTATCCCTCTACCCGGCTGATTAGCCCGATTGGGGGCGGGGCATGAATAGTCATGGCCCCACCCTCCTCCTGGTCACACTCATTATATCTCATTTTGAAATATGTCACATTCCGGAAGTACAATGGATTGTGAATACCATTTTAAAACAAGTTAAGATCACCTAAAAATAGTTTTTTGCTTATATTAATATTCAACTTTCCAAACAATTAAATGCCAAGCAGAAGTAGATAACAAGATAACAATTTATTAATAATTGAAATGGGGAAATGGGGACAGCATGCGCTGTCTGCATAGTTTAGTTGTTGAATCCCTGAAGGAATTAGCAGATCAAGAAAAAGCGCAAACGCACCCACAAAATCCCTCCTGAAAGCAATTTACATGTGCAATTCTGAACTTGTGGGCTGATTCTGAGCACTAGATAGCGGAGGCTGCAGAAGACCACCATTATCTGACACACTTTGGTAGGACTGAACAGCATCACTCCACTTCTGTGATCCAGACACATGAATGATCTCTTTAACATGCCGGAAGTGCGCTTGACGACACCGCGCACCTGTATGTGTGCCAGGTTATAATGCTCTTGTCCATTATTTGATCATTATTTGATGATTTACTGCTGATATGATCGACAGAAAATGTACATAAGCATCTCTTTGAAATAAAATCTATTTTAATGCATGCTTTCATCTGGTGGTAATAGTATGATATTTATTCCACTGGGCAATTTTTGTGAATGAAGTGCAATCTATAATAAGCCTAATACACATAGAAGGGAGGTGTGTGTGCGTGAAAAGGAATGGCATTGATTTTTAGAAAAAACATTTTTTAGAATACAGTAGAATTCAGCTCTGTAGGTCGCATGTACTGTCATGCAAGTGAATGGGTGCCAAATTGTGAAGCTCCAAAAAGCACAAAAAGGCAGTATAAAAGCAATTTATACGACTCCGCTGTTTTCATCCATATCTTTAGAATTGATGTGATAGTTGTGGTTGAGAAACAGATACTTATTATAAGTAATATTTTGATCTAAATTCTTGCTCCAGTAGGGGGCGTTATGCATGAAGAACGTGAATGACCAAAAATAGAAGAAGAAGAAGATCGTGAAAGTGGAGATTGTGCAGGGAGGAGAATTTATAGGAAAATATATGTATCTGTTTCTCACCCACACTTATCATAACACTTCAGAATATATCGATTGAACCACTGGAGTCTTACGGATTACTTTTATTCTGATTTATGTGATTTTTGGAGCTTCAAAATATTGGCACCTATTCACTTGAATGGACCAAAAGAGCTGTCAAATTCTTCTAAGAATCTTCATTTGAGTTCAGCAAGTGTGATAAAATGAGAGAAATTTTCATTTTTGGATGAAATATTCCTTTAATAGAAATACTCAAGATGCACCACAATTTCAGTGCTGATTGCACCTGCTTAAACTGAAGTAGGTGCTGTTTTTTGCATTGAAATACTACAAAGGTAGTGCTACTATTCAGTGAATTCTCCCCAATGACTTTTATTCACTTTCACACAAATCACAAGTAAACGGCAGGTTGTCAGCTCATAAACACTTACATTTACCCTGTTCTTTGCTCAGTGCTATTTTATGACATCTACCTTAAATTACTTTACTATAAGTGCATGACTTTTTAGACTGTTAATTTTAATGTCGCTTTAACCAACTACATTTATATGTTTGTTCGAGTGCGACCAAGTACATTTCACTTTCTTTTATGTCACACAGTGGACATTTCACCTCGGAACTGCTGCAATACATGTAAGCCACGTAATATTATTTCGAAAAAATATTTTTTGCCACAGAATTGTCATGAGATCAGGCTCATTGTGGTGGTCCAGTCAGCTGATCAGGATATGATGCCTCTGGAAATATGGACTACAGATATCCTTTATAAAAATACAACACATTACTAAATGTTTAAAAAGAGCTCTCAATGAGCAGCTTTTTAAACATCAACACTTGCCTTCAGAATGAGCGATTTAATTCCAACAGCTGAGCTCCAGATGTCGTTTTGTTTGATTTTTGGACTTCTGTTTGTTTGATCAATTGTCACACAATTTAATTCAGTTCATTTACAATGTTGAAAATGTGTGATGCATCTAAAGACTTGAGGTGACTGTAAGCTTCCAGAACCTGAACACTGTATTAAATGTCCAGGTCTTTTAAAAAGGAAGGTAGCTATGTTATGGCTTTTTAGAAATGGCCTGGAGATGTACAATATATTGTCCAGAAAATTAATCTGGAACGCACATTTTAGACCTGAGCAGCGTTTGTAATGTTGCTGGTGAAACAGGTCAGAACAGTCTGTTCTCTGTTATATTTGATGTTTTCTGTGTATTGCGCCTATGATGATATTTGTAAAAAGAAATATTTCTGCAGAGTTTGTTAGCCTTACCTGTTGTTGTCTTATATACACAACACATGTTTACCTGTCCTTCTGGCCTGCCTGACATCAAACGGATATCAGGAGACGTTGTGGAGCAGAATGAAGCTACTGCTGACAGAGAGTAACTTCTCCGCTTCACCTGCAGAGTCAACAAGCCCACCGATACTGATTAAGTTACTAGCCTGGATTTGCCAAGCTGCCCTTCCGTGCTGATTCGTGCAAAATGCAAACAAACCTCAGCCTTACCAGACTCCTGTCCCTTTGTTCACAGGGAGCTCGGGGACACACGGTATATACTGCATTATTAACTGTGGTACAACAGCAAAATATTAAGCATATTTATTATAGAATGGATATACACCATATGCAGTCCCCTCAGAGGTAAAGTGTGTTTAATTGTGCATTGCTTTGTAATGCAGAGAAACTATAGAGAAATATAGGGCATGACTTGTAAGGCGATACATTTTAACATTTGCTTTATATTATACTGAAGACATAGCCAACTACATTTACAAGCTTGTTTGAGTGCAATCAAATTGCGACGCAAAGGGCTCCTGAAGAGCATGCAAGTTGACATTCAAGCTGAAAGTGTCATAGGAGCACCACAATCTGATGTGGTTGCTTCAGCAATCGTGTTTTTCATTTCACATTTGAGGAATAATTCACCCAAAAATTAAAATTCTCTCTTCATTTACTCACCCTCATGGCATTCCAGATGTGTATGACTTTCTTTCTTTCTTCAGCAGAACAATAACATAGATTTTTAGAAGAATATTTCAGCTCTGTAGGTCCAGACAGTGCAAGTTAATGGTGACCAGCACTTTGAAACTCCAAAAAGCAAATAAATGTAGCATAAAAGTGATCCATACAACTCCAGTGGTTTAATCTATGTCTTCGGGAGAAATATGATATATCTGGTTGAGAAACAAATCTATATTTAAGTCTTTTTTTTACCATAAATTCTCCTCCCTGCCTAGTAGGTGCAAACACAAGAAGAATGTGAAAATAAATGTGGAGATTTTTAGAAAAAAAACACACCTAATATATCACTTCTTAAAACATGTATTAGCCACTGGAGTCTTGTGGTTAACTTTTAAGTTGCCTTTATGGGCTTTTGGAGCTTCAAAGTTTTAGTCACCATTCACTTGCATTGTGTGGACCCATAGAGCTGAAATATTCTTCTAAAAATCATAATTTGTGTTATGCTGAAGAAATAAAGTAATACACAGCTGGGATGGCTTGAGGGTGAGTAAATGATTCAAGCATTTTCATTTTGGGGTGAACTATCCCTTTGAGGTTCATGGTAGGGAAGAAAATCAAGGCATTTATAAAAACGCATCCGGAAATATCCTAGTGACTGTATAGGGACCAGACGTGGGAGTGGACTATTTTGACTTCAGTCAGTGAGCAGACACCTAGCTACCACACAGAACACTCTAGCAACCACATAGCAATGTGCAAAACAAAACAAAAACTCTCCGAGCACCTTAGAAACTGAAAGTAAAATTCTGACAACCACCCACAATATCTGTGAGCATGGGGGCAGCAAGCTTTGCACATGCAAGTACCACTCCCATTTTTACCACAAAATTAAAAAATACAGATTTACAGAGTGTTACATTAACTACTGACACACCGTTAAATGAATTATTTAGTCAAAGGTTTATACATGGTGATTGCACAATACAGCGTGTCAAGCATGTGTTGTAGCCTTTTAGACAGATTTTGTAACATCTGTATCAAGCTACAGTATATCCACATTTTCCACAATACCAGATTTCCATCTGGAACTCCACTGTGCAAACTCAGAGAACATACTTCCTTTGTATTAAGCTGACATGGTCTGATCAGAGTCTCTCCAGGATTGTAATTTTTCAGACTATGCTACACAAATAAAAGCAGTCAGGGAGGGAAACATCTAAATGGAGTCCTGCGGAGTGGGAGAGGGTGCAGAGAATAACAAAATAGATGGAGGCTTTTTGGCTTATGCCCTGGCAAGCCCCCAAAATTCACCTTAAAACATTTTTTTTTATTTTTTTTGTAATTTATGAGTATTTTCTCCTGTTTTAGCTCTTAACTGGGACAACAAAGGGAAGATTATATATTTGTTTATAGCTGCGTTAAAGGCTAAACAGAGCTTCCTAAAAGCCTCCTGCTGACATGCATGTCTGAGTGTAAGTGTTAGTGTCTATGAATGGAGATCAGGTGTCTGGATTGTGTTGTTTTGATCTGTAAGTGACACTGGACAAATCCCACTATTGTCTGAGTCTGGGTCTTAAAGATGAGTTAAACAATAGAAGTGGAGTCAAATGTTAGATTTACCATTGATCTGGTTAACCGAACCGTCATGCCCTTCCAAACCGCATGAGATCCCTCAGGTTTCGGAGCCATGTTTATTTTAAGCCCAACATCATTCATTCATGAATATATAAAAATGCATCTTGTTAATCCTTGTGTGCTGTTCGGGACTTTTTTAACCTGTTTTGATTTTTTTTCTTTTTTTTTAAATGCTATCCTTTATCGGAGAGGTACAAGTCTTGGTGATTTTTCTTCCACTAGCTATCTGAACACACACACAAAATTATGGACTTGATTTGATAAATATAAGTGGACATAAAAGAAAAATAAAGAAAATAAACAATTGTGACAGGTTTGTTGGACTATATTACTGATATCTCGTTGTCTTTCACTTATTTCATATCAGGCTAACAATATTTTCTATTTCCAAACTCTACCCCCAAACATAACCCTAACCTTTACACAAACATGTGCACAACACTAGATTTGAAGATCAACGTCATCTGACCAATTTAAGAGCTTTTTCTTATTTTTCTTCTTTTCTTTTCTTGATGAGGACATTTGGCACTCAAAGGTGTAGAAAATCCTGTCTATATACTGTGTACCAAACATACCACACAGGTTAAAGTCTGAGTCTGGCCCCTGTTTGACAAAGTTTAAGCAATGATTTTGATGTTTGATTTAAATGACAGGTAAGAAAATAATAACTGCGTCTTTTGTTTGTTACACAATCAGATTTGACTGTGGAGCATTGTCATGTCTGACAGCATATTGTAGCATCATTGCAAAATCTGATACTTCAACACAAGTGGTTTAGAAAAAATGCTACAATCTGACAAATAATATATATATATGATAATATCTAGAAATTAAATTTGTTAGAACATGAGCTTATAGAGATGGAGCCATCTACTGGGCATAGTTGTTATTTCATGTTATTATTATTATTTTTTATTATAGATGTCACCAGAGACCCCCAATGCATGACAAGTTGTGATGTTTTGACACTTTCAATTGACTGAAATTAAGTTTTGTTTTTTATTGAAATAAAGAGAATATAAAATGTGCTTGTTTTATATGAAAATGAATGGTGTAATTTAGTAATTTAGAGCTATATAAGGTCTAAATACTATACAATAACCAACCCCCCAAAAAAATAAATGGCACCCTTTATAAATATGAGCAAAGAAAAACAATTGAAACGGGAAATTTCTCACTGTTAAATAAATGTTTTTCTCCAAAACACATTGGCCATAAATATTGGCACCCTTTTATTCAATATTTTTGCAACCTCCCTTTGCCAAGAACAGCTCTGAGATCTGAGACCATTGCTCCATACAAAATCTATACAGATCCTGTTATTCAGAGGTCCATGTTGATGGACTCTCCTCTTCAGTTCATCCCACAAATTTTCAATGGGGTTCAGTTTCAGGGGACTGGGATGGCCATGGCACAACCTTGATTTTGTGGTTCGACCATTTTTGTGTTGATTTTTATGTTGGTTTTAGATCATTGTCCTGCTGGAAGATGGAATTAGAGCCCATTGTAAGCTTTCTGGCTTACAGGCAGGTTTTTATTTTTTATCTGTTGGTATTTGATAGATTTTGTGATGCCATATATCCGAACAAGATGTCCAGGACCTCTGGCAGACAAACATCCACACAACACTAAAGATCTAGCACCACATTTAACTGTGGGTATTGGGTACTTCATCTCTGTGTGCACCAAACCCATCTCTGGTGTTTGCTGCCAAAAAAAATATTTTTTTGTTTCATCTGACTGTAGAACCTGATTGCATTTGAAGTTCTAGAAGTGTCTGGCAAACTGAAGATGCTTGTTTGTTATTGGATAAGAGCAGAGGCTTTTTTTTTTCTTAAAACCCTCCCAAACAAATTGTAGTGATGTAGATTATGTCTGATAATGTTTTTAGACTTTCTGACCCCAAGACCCATCTAATTTCTGCAATTCTCCAGCTTTGATCCTTGGAGATTCTTTGGCCACTTGAACCATCCTCCTCACTGTGCATGGAGACAATATAGACACACGTCCTTTTCCAGGCCGATTCTTAAGATCTCCAGTTGAATGGGACTTGTTAATTATTGCTCTGATGGTGGAAATGGGCATTTTCAATGCTTTGGCTATTTTCTTACAGCCACTTCCCATTTTGTGAAGCTCAACAACCTTTTGCTGCACATCAGGACTATATTCTTTAGTCTAACACACTGTGATTGAGGATTAAGTGAATTTGGCCTGTGTGTTACCTCATATTTATACCACTGTGAAACAGGAAGTCACGGCTTAACAATTTCATGTTCTTAGTCACCCAGGTGCACTAAAAAATGTAAAATATTAATGGAAATATACTTCAGATATATTTTACTCATAAGAATTTGTAGGGGTGCCAATAATTGTAGCCAACGTGTTTTGGGGAAAAATATATATTTTATAATGAGATATTTGCCCCCTTTCAATTGTTTTTCTTTAATTAAAGTTTTTTTTTTATTATTTTCAAAAATCAAAAGAATAAACAATGCAGATTTATTTTCACAGACTTATTTGTTCATATTTACCAAGGGTGCCAATATTTTTGGCCAAAACTTTATTTTTAATTTTCATTTATTTATGTATTTTTTGTGCCCACTCTTCAGAGGAAAAAACTTTAGGAATACTAAAGAGGAGTGGGCATAACTTGGATAAATGGATGAAGTACAGGTGGTGGAATGAGGTCCCGAGTCACTAAAGATTCGAGGTATGCATAAAAGGGTTAATTGTGTGTATTTAGGATACATAAGTTAGCTAAAATTAGCCTTAGCAAAACAAAAGAGTTGGTCATTTAATATATATATATATATATATATATATTTTTTTTTTTTTTAAATATGTAATTTCCATAAAAGTCATTTTGTCCACAGAAGTCTATTACACACAACACTGAATTTGAGATGTGCTAGAAATGACACAGTGGTGGGAATTCTCAAGATTTTACAATAAATGAATACAAATAAAACATACATCTTCTGTGATGCATGTGTGTATACTGTTGGACACTGTTAGTAGGCACATAATAATTATAATAACAATAATAATAATGATCCAACAAGTTATTTTATAAATGAGCCCCCTTGAAGATACACACCCACCGATCTGGACAATTGACTTATTCCTCACAGAACTATTAACATAACTACCACAGATCTCATCTTCTGTTAAGCTGTATGAGGAACATGTGAAGAATATTGCTATCAGGTCTTAATGATGTGCCCTTTCAAAGCACTGAATCCAATCAAAAGTACAAAACATTTAAAGAAAGATTCCAGGTACCACTGTTCATGAGGATTCCTCAATCTTTGATCCAATTGTGCTGATTTGCACCATTAGCCTGTAATATATTATCTGCGGTCTATGCCGGCTCTTGTCTGTCTGAAAGGAAGACTAAATCAGCCTCTCATTCTCGTCTGCTCTCCATTTTGACAACGGACAAAACTCATCTCCAACAGGTGATTGAAATAGAGGGTCCTCTTGTGTTCTGGCAGTTCTTTCACAAGTCCCATCAATCAGCTCTGCTATTGTGCTGGACAAAAAAAAACAAAAAAAACTTTATTTATTGAATGCAGTGCAGGGTCCTTAAAATTGATAAAATAAAGATACTCAAGCCTTTACTATACAGAGAGGTCAATGTAATCTCTGTACCTTGATGGAAAGCCAGTCAACTCTGTGTGCAGTAGAATGGAACATCAGTCCCATCAATTTCTTATCATATGTTGATCTGAATATACATAAAGCTTATGATGTATATATTTATATTAATGGACCAAAACAGATGTTTAAAGATACTTACATACTAAGAACATTTCCCAATCTGAAATTGCCTAAAGCATTTCTTGGAAACGCTCACAGTTCAGAAGGACCATAACAGAAAATTCATGCTACAGAGCAACAAGAATTCAAGATTGCAAGTGCTCAGACATCTTTAATAATTTTAGAAATACAACAGATATTCTCTTCACCATGGTTGATTACATAAATGCAAAATCTGTGTTCATGATGTGCAGCTGGCTAATTAAAGTTCCAGTGAAAATATTGGCAAGATGTACCTAGAGCAATGTTACATTTTATCTTGGCTCATATCAACCTCATAAAATCAGGCCAATTAACAGACAAGTTCTTATTGCAGTGTTCTAACATAATCAAAAGACGAAGATTTCGATGTGCCTAATATAAGTCGCTGTAACAAGGTTACTAGCTTCATGGGAAAGGAGGAGGCGGGAACCGGCTGAACATTCAAAATAATATTTAATTTAAACAAATACACACATGGCAGCTGCATATGGCTCTCTCTCTCTCGAACTGCACCTATCCCTCTCCTCGGCTAATAAGCCCAATTGGAGACCGGGCGGGAGTCACGGCCCGGCCCTCCTCCTCATCACACTCCTCCCTCCTTTGCCTCAGGCCGGGGAACCCCCGCTGCCCTTCTGGCCTGCCTCGCTAGGGCTGGGGAGGGGGACGAGGGGAGTGAAAAACAAAACAAAAACTAAAAAAGAGGAGAGGGCAAGGAGGAGTGACAATGAGAGAGAGAGAACAAAAACTTGCTCGCTGGTTCCCAGACACGCCGATGCCGTCCTCGATCACTCCTCCACCCTCTGGCAGATGACAGCCGCTCCTCCCTGGGAGGACCAAAGCCAGTCCTCTGCCCTCTGGAAATGTAGGGAACTCCTCCACCCCTGGAAATGGCTCTACCGCTCCAGGACGGCAGCGAGCTGTCGGCCGTTCCTCAACGTCCAGGTGGATGGCAGCTGCTCCTTTGGGGGGATGGCAGTGGCGAGGACTCCACGACAGTGCATTCCTCCTCCTTCCATTGGTCGGGTTTCAGCACCAATGTAACAAGGTTATTATCTTCATGGGAAAGAAGGCAGGAACCGGCTGAACAGTCAAAATTATATTACATTTAAACAAAAACAAACAAATACACACACGGCAGCTGCATATGACTCTGTCTAACGTTCCGCTGCACCTATCCCTCTCCTCGGCTGATTAGCCCAATTGGAGGCCAGGCGTGCGTAGTCACTGCTCAACCCCACCCTCCTCCTCGTCACAGTCGCCAAATCACCCAATGGTGTATGACCTTTTTTTTCTTCTGCTGAACACAAACAATGATTTTTAGAAGACTATTTCTGCTCTGTAGGTCCATACAATGCAAGTGAATGGGTGCCAAAATTCCAAGGGCAAAATAAAAGTACTCTATACTACTCCAGTGGATAAATCCATATATTCTGAAGCTTATTTGATAGATGATTGAGAAACAGATACATTTTTAAGTCATCTTTTTTTTCATAAATTCTCCCCTATGCTCAGTCAATTTCCACTTTACTTTCACTTTCTCCTTCTTCTGGGTTTGGTGATTCACATCCTTCTTGCACATCGCCCCTAATGGGCACAGAAGAGACTTAAATATTGACTATTATATATTAAATATTGATCTGATTCTCACAAACAACTATAATATCGTGTCTGAACACATGGATTTACTGGAGCCATATGGATTACTTTTATGCACCCTTTAAGTGGATTTTGGAGTTTCAAAAATGTTGGTACCCATTCATCCCTTTAAAATAGTGCAAAAATCAAAGTCTGTGTTACTTTTGTTTCAAAAGTATAGCTACAAGATGAAAACATTATATAAGTTAACATAATTTTAGTGTGATAAAATCGCTTACTAACCATATCAGTGTAAAGATATCCAACATAGCAATATTTTGCCTTGATGATGTAATTCCGGTAAACACTGTAAGCGATTTTATCATACTAAAATCATGTTAACACATATAATGGTGCTACACTTCTGAAATAGTGTTTATTTCAATGTTTATGGACTGGCCCTATTCACTGTTATTGTAAATACCTCACTGTAATACAGATATTTTTCTTCTTTTTACACACACACACACACACACACACACACACACACACACACACACACTCATATACTTAAGCAATATCACACAATCAAGAGTGCAATATGGCCCTACATCAGCACAGCTGTAATTCGGCCACAGGCAGAGTGCCATAGGTAATAAAAGCAGTCCTGATTTAGGGCCATATAATACGATCGTGAGTGTGATATTGCTTATACACAACAGTTCAATGAACAAATACATTTAAAAAAAATTTAAAAAATGAGTATAGTCACAAAAAAACGCATTTGTGCATGGAACTACTTTCTTACGCAATGGATCAAAATCTGCCATTGCTGGTTCAAACAGAATGATGCGTCCAAGCCTGTCAAAAACGTCACTTTAGAACTAGTATCATGGCTTGGTCTGTTTCTAACAAGTTATTGGAAAAACAAGGATGTGTGTGCATGTGTGTTTGTGTGTGTGTTTGAGCGAGAGATGCGTGTGCGATCACCTGTGTCTGTTGCCACTCCCAAGCAGAGATGCTGTTGTGTGTTAGACACCTTTCTGAAGATTTTGTTATTGTGACAAAGAGGATGGTGGCTGAATTGGGCTAATCAGCCAGGAGGATGATAAAGACAAGCCGGAGGCAACAGTTTGAGAGAGAGAGAGAGAGAGAGAGAGAGAGAGACGCATGCAGACACATCGTGTGTCTATGTGTCTTTATGTTTTATGTTGTTTTAAGTTCATTTATATCATAAAATTCTACGTTGACTGTTAAGCTGCTTCCTGCCTCCTCCTTGCCCATCCCTTACCCCATTGCAATAATTTTGGTCAAATGCATCCTATTTTCTCTGTGGAAAAATAGCTGTCCAAGCAGAGTATTCCTCCCTATTTTGTGGTAGCCGGTGCGCAAGAGACGTTCACTATTGAAACCGCAATCTCCTCCACCATTTTGAACAGTTTGTCCTCTCCAGAGTGGAAACTCTGCCAAGAGGTAAACACTGAATCAATTCATACTAAAGTTATTGGTTTAAAGCAGTTCAGAGCCATTTCCCAGCTTTAGTATTATAGTAGTAATCCCAGCAATCACAAAGTGCAGATGACTGAAAACACTGACTGACGCTGACTCACACTTCACATCAACTGGCTCATATTACACACAAAAATTGTCTTTTGTCACCACCTGCAGAATAAAGTCTTTAATGTCACACGAAAAATTAAAAAGACACAGATAGCTCTTTTATACATCTGTGTTGCTCTTACACTTTACTTTAGAACACCACTAACACAAGCGGAGTGATACAAACAGTGAAGTGTCCGAGCTGATATTTTGAGACATCAGTACTCATATATATATATATACATGTTATATAATCAATATATAGTTATAATCAACATTATGCTACAAGCTCCATCGATTTAGTTTATCTTGTATTAAATCAGGAATATCCCTTTCAAGACCTAAGTGCATATAAAGGGAACTGTGATTAGAGAATATGCCTTAAATTAATCAATCTTTCCCCGTAATATTTATCACTGGCTTTTTTATTTCCAGCAAAAAAAATACAATAAAGTTAAAGAACCTGCTTACAATTAAGGCTGGTCCATCAGTCTAACATTAATACCTGGAATAAACTCACTTTATTGTTTTAGGAGAGAAGAGAACAAGCAGAGTAGTTCAATAAGATATTGGCTCTTGCTAAGACAGTCTTGGTGATGTGCCACCATTCTCAAAGTATGAACAGAAGACAGGAGATGCAAGCTCTTGGCTTCATGCCACCATTGATCGATGAGAGGCCTGAGGTTTTGGTAACACATAACGGCTTTCACACTCTGTTTGGTGAAGCTAAAAGAGAAATCAGAGAAGAGGCACATTTTAGGTCTTAATTATTTGGCAGTGTCTGTAGCTGACTGAGGCAGCTGCTTTGCGTTTGATGGACGGTAAACTACGGCTTGGATTGCTTACGACTTAATGGAACTATATAAATGTTTCCAACTTTCTCATCTTATAGGAATAGTTCTCCCCAAAATGAACTTTCTCTTGTTTAAAAAATGACTTTGTTTCTTCCTCAGAACACTAAAAGAGAAGTTTTGAAGAAAGTTTTTTTATGCTCTTTTCCATGCAGTTACAATGAAAGTAGTGTTAATCTCATCAAAGATATTACTTTTTTTTATTATTATTATTTCAAATGGTAACAAAGACAACACATTACAATAATTCACTTTAGCTGCATGAACAGAAAGTGTAGAAAATGTATATAGACTCTAAATTATAGAGAATGTAAGTATTATTAATAAAACATGGCTAGTATTAACAGTGATTCTATCAGCACACACTTCACTTCTACAGGTCAATTTTGATTTAGAAAAAAAATATAAATTTATTGAAACAAAAACATTTCTACATTGAAATTGCACTTAAAACAAAATTAAAATATAATCAAAATTACAAAGTGGTCACTTTGTAAATCACACCAATTCAAGCATTTTACTATGTCCAACTTCATCCAACAAACAGTTTTGCAGTTACTTTTACAGTTTTAAAATCAATCTTCAACAACAGATGGACAATACCAATACAAATTAGATCTTAAATACAATTGTAAATTTAAGCATAATAATAATAATAATAATAATAATAATAATAATAATAATAATAATGGAAAAATTCACCTAAATAAATAAAACACAAATCTTTCTATCACTATTTTTTTATTTTTTTTCTCATAGAAGATGGCTACAACTCTGATCGTCATGGACGTAATTTGATGTTCCACAATATTTTCAGAGTTTGGACATCAAATGTATTACCACCTACTGGTGGAATCTCCAAACTGCAAAAGCAGAAATGGAGTTTAAACTTTGCGCTAAGTTAAGAGGTGGTTTTCAAACGTCTTTGCACGATGACCTATTTGTCAGAAAAATAGCAAACTGTGCTTTGCACCACTTCATTAAAATAAAATACACCTACAGTTTGTGCACATACAAAAATACCGCAAACACTCCCTCCAATGACCACTTGCGCTTTGTGCAGGCACCAAAATGTGACTTAGAGTTAGAGTTAGCGTTCTCACGAAAAATTGATAAGATGTTGCGCACGGTCATTGCGCATAGCACTGCACTTTGCGCACTCACAAAAGTAGAGCCCAGTAACTTTAAAAAAAACGTACGGACACACTTTACGATATGGTTGTATTTGTTAACAATAGTTTACTATATTAAATAGCATGAACTAAGAATTAACAACACTTTTACAGCACTTATTAATCTTGATAATGTTCATTTTAACATTTTAAATATAACATGCAAATACATTTTGTTTAGTTAAAAGTTGTATATGTTAAAATTAGTTAATGCATTATGAACTGTCATGAACTAACAATGACCAATAGCATTTTCCTAAATGAATGAGAACAAAGATTAATAAATGCTGTATAAAGTATTATTTGTCGTTATTTATTGATGTACAACAGTTAGTTCCAGCCCTCAAATCTGACTGGGCGAGAGACGTTCCATGAGTACTGATGTCTCAGAATATCAGCACTCGGACGCTTCACTGTTTATATCACTCTGCTTGTGTTCATGCCATTATAAACTAAAGTATAAGAGCAGTGCAGATTTGCAAAAAGCTAGATGTGTCTCTTTATATTTATGTTTGTGACATCACAGATTTTAACCAGCAGGTTGCAGCAAAAGACCATTTTTGTGTATAAATGAATCAGCTGAGGTGACTTGCTTCACTAGTCAGTCAGTATTTTCATTCATTGGCTCTCCGTGATTTCTCGAATTACTACTACACTATTAAAGCTGGGAAAAACAGCTTAAAACTAACAACTTCAGCATTAAGGCTCATCACAGCTGAGAGACACAACATACTGATTATTTCAACAAACTCAAGGTGCTTAACTCTTACTGGACTTTCCACATTGGAGAGGAAATACTGTTCAAAATGACGGAGGACATTGTGGATTCTATAGTGCATTGGCTACTGCAAAATAGGGAGGAATGCCCCCGCTTGGATGGCTATTTTTTTTTTACAGAGAAATTAGGATGCGTTTGACCAAAATGACATTATCTTCAGAAAGCATTCAATTCAATTAAAGCAGGGACATTCAATTAAATTTCCAAGAGGTCCGGTCTTTAGATTTCCTTCCCAGTTATTATTGGACAATAACTTACATGGTGTTAATAGTCAGTATAGCTATGAAATGATATAAGGAATGCTCAAAACTATGAAATAGTAGGCCTAATTGTACATTTCCAAGTTGGCAGTAATAATACTTTGTAAAAAAAATAACAAAAAACATAAGTCAAAATAGTCTCTTTAAATCTGGGCAAGGATTAGGACATTGGGGCTCCAGAGACAAAGCCAAAGTAGTGGGGTTTGAGGGATCTTCTACCAAAAGATTAAAATATTTCAATGAGTTCATCAATCAAGAGCACTTTAATATTTTTAGATGCTCAAGGGGCACAGGAGAACTTGTGACTGTTAAGGAAATATATTGTTTGGAAGTTCAGGGGTATCCCCTGAGAGAACATTTGGAAAATGTAAAAGTCTGAATGGACCATTTTTATATAATTTCCTTAAAATGAATATCTACAAACAACAAACAATGTACAGCACAATAGTGAAGCTTACAAATACTGTTAGCTAAAGTTAAGTGGGCCTATAAATGGTTTACTTTCAAATAATGGAAAAAATTATCATGAGAACTCCAGTATACTACTAGTAAAATCAAATTTTTTTGGTTTCTTTCCCTTGCCATTTATGCTAGAGATGAATAAAATAATAGTTGTGTTCATATTCACAAAAATATTCTGTTTGTGAAAGGCTCGAAACATGCTGATTAATAAAGCTAATTTTAGACGAGAAAAATTTTTTAGTTTAAAGGCTCTCTGGAAGCACATTGTCCTGTCACAAACCTGGTTTAGCTGAACGGTCGGATTCATTTCAGACACATGAAGTTGAATTCACTTTGCTTCATTCTCGTTTTTTGCAAGGTGTTTTTTTTTTATGAATGATGCCAGTATCCATCTATATTGCTGCTCACTGTATTTATCCGCTATGGTCTACTGTTGTTAAAATAACCGCATCTGGAACTCTGCGCACAAGGGTATAAATGAAGCGTGTTCTGAAAAAGAGAAAAGTATTCGAGGATACAGCGTTGAAAGATCAGTGCTATCTGTGCCCAAGCACTTGTCCTTTGTTTTGTTGTGCTGATCATTGAAGTATAGAAATGGTGAAATGGGGCAGGAAATGTCAAGATGTCTCACGGTCCAGATGGAACTAAGCCGAGGTCCGTAACTGGACCGCGGTCCGCTATTTGGTGACCGCTGCACGACAGCATCTTTGCTTGGGAGTGGAAACAGAGACAGGTGATCGCACATGCTCCATCTTTCTCTCTCTCTCTCTCTCTCTCATACACACACACACACACACACACCCTTGTTTCGCCAATAACTTGTTAGAAACAGCCCGAGCACCGTGATACAAGTTCTAAAGTGACATTTTTGACAGGTTTGGACGCATCAATCAGTTTGAACCAGAAACGGCAGATTCTGATCTGTCACGTAATAAAGTAGTTCCATGCACAAAAGCTTTTTTTGTGACCATACTCAGTTTTTACAATTTTTTTTTTACAATTTACTTGTTCATTGAATTGTCATATATAAGCAATATCACACTCTCAATCATGCTATATGGCCCTACATCAGCACTAATTTGATTACTTATGGCATTCTGCTTGCGGCCGAATCACAGCTGTGCTAATATAGGGGCATATTGCACTCTTGCTTATATATATAATGCATTTACTCATTTAACAAATCCAAACTTATTGTAAACTGTTAAAAATGTAGTTAATACTTAAGTATATTCATTACATGCTCGTATTTCAGGAGCTCTGGTTTTTACTACTTGTTGAGCACATTACCGCAGAGACATAGCACGTGTGGAGGCTTCACGCTATTCTCCACGGCATCCACATACAACTCACCACATGCCCCACTGAGAGCAAGACCTCACATTATAGCAACCACGAGGAGGTTACCCCATGTGACTTTACCCTCCCTAGCAACTGGGCCAATTTGGTTGCTTAGGAGACCTGGCTGGATTCACTCAGCATGCCCTGGATTCGAACTCACGACTCCAGGGTTGGTAGTCAGCTTCTTTACTCGCTGAGCTACCCAGGCCCCCAATTAATAATGTTTTTTTTTTGCGTTTTTCCAGATGTTGGAATCTCTGATTGAAATTTCATCTGTTACAGTTTGACTAATGTTTTTTTTTGTTTGTTTTTTTGCATGTTGTCATTTAATAAAAAAAGTTTTTTTCCATTAACTTAAATGATTAAAACTGACTAAAATGAAGGAATGTGACATAACAAAATATTACTACATTTTAAAGGACTTTTTGTCAAAAGACTTTCCAGCTGCAAAAAGACTGCAGAAGCACCACTATAGTATTATAAAAGTGGTTCATACAAATTGTGCACTATATTCCAAGTCTTCTGTAGCCACACATCATATTTGTGTGAGAAACATAACAACATTTTTAGTTATTCATGGTGGTATCACGTTATTCATTGATATCATGACATCCGCCCTAGCGATGTGTAATTTGTGAATTAATCTTTCTTTTGAAGGAGATCTTTTTAATGAATAGATTATGTAAGGAATAATTGATGACGGACTATTGAATTGTTTAAAAATAATGTACCCCATAGGTGGTAATGAGGATATGACAAGCAGTTGAGTCACTTCAGAACTAGCGATGGAGAATTGCGAGGCTTTACTGGAGGACTTACTGGAGTAACACGTTAGTGCGTTTGTGCCTGTGTGTGTGTGTGTGTGTGTGTGTGTGTGTGTGTGAGGAAGTGTGTGAGTGTGTATTTGAGGAATCGAAAGAGAGAAACTGAGAAAATTCGATATCTCGCTTCTGGGATGACCTTTTTTGTTGGAGCTCACGTCAGAAGTAACATCGCTTCAAAATCTCCAAGATTCCAAAGTGTCGCCACATTCCTATTCTAAACCTTTTTTTCCATCCCCACTGAGATGCAGGAGTCCACTGACATGACAAATAATCTTTTTTCTCACAAGTATATTTAGGACTTAATTGTGTATGTTACGCATATAATGTCTGTGTGTCCATGAGTGTGGAAGTGTTTGTGTGAGAGGGGGAGTGCCAGAGGGTTTTTCACATAGATATTTCAGATAATATAGAAACTGTTGTATTGATCAAGTATATCTAGCTTCAATACAGCACAAGCCTTCACTGCTAATACAAAAATGTCACGTTAGATCTAGCAAAGAAGGATGTGCAGATTTTGGCATAGGAGTAAAAATGTTGTGCATGCGGTGTGGGTATGCGCGCGTGTGAGCGTGTGTAAGTGCGGGGGAAACGAGGGCTCTTTTTAACCGAAATTGAAATAAATGTAGTATATTTTAGATATTGTTTTGATGTTCTTAACTAATTTGCTTTAACAAATGACTTAGTTTTAATTCGTTATTGTGTTGTGGTAGCCTGTAGGGCTCTTTGAAATGACTGAAATAATTTGGCGAAGTGATATGGAACCGTTATGCGGCCAAGACCTGGAACTAGTTTATAGCTTTATGTTTCCTTGAAAAATAATTCCACACTTAAAACATCCATCAAACAATCAGAATCAAGCATTCAACAGACCCGTGGTATAATCTTTATAAATGGGTTGCCCATTATTTATCAAAGCACACTAATCATTTGGACTACTGTTTTGTGGTTTTTGTAGCATTTTAAAGTTTGAAAATGTCAGTCCTTGTTAATTGTAACTGCATGAAAAAGACCATTGAAAACAGTCTTCAAATTATCCTCTGTAGTATTATATGGGACATAAGGGTGAGTAAATGGTGACAATTTTCCTTTTTGGGTGAAGTAATCCTTATCAGATACCAAGAAGACAACGAACCCAAGCAAAATTACAGTCAGAAAGAGTAATTACTTTTTTGTGCTGAAAACTAGAAAAAGAACAAGATGCTGTCAGCATCAGATGCTAACCAACTCATCCATGCTTGAACAGTGTTTGTGTTTGCAGCTTGTAAGTGTGCAGTATGATTAATTGTATTTAGAATGAAGTTTTTGTGATAGAATGTGCTGGGAGAACCAGTGCTTTGTTTTCATCCAAGAACAGATACTGTTAGCACTCAGCTGGTTGTCATTAGCTGCAGAGATCTGTTGCGGTTTCTGCAGTAAGGAGACGCTGCAATGGACTCCTAATTCTGTTTGTTGTATTCACATGTGTTCTCTGTGGTACTTGGACCACTTTCTGTGCAGTTTAGAGTTCATATCAGCACATTGACAAGGTACTACTAAAGGCTTCAACAGCTGCACAATTCATATGATTTCAAACCCACTACCATTTGGTCTTGTTTTCGGGTTTTGCAGCTACACAAATCAAAGTGTTGTCTTTACCTACACTCTTTTTCAGAAAGAGATGTTTTGGATTATGTCAAAGTTACCTAAAGTTAGGCTTAAAATGTGTATTTTCCATGCAACTAGTGGCACCAAAGGGAATTTCAAAAAGGATTTACTACAGTCCTAGCGCTCCCATATGATGCTTTCCTCGTCCTCCACTGTTTGAAAAACAGCCCTGTCCAAAAAACGTGCCATTGATTGAGCCATCCATCCATTGCCCTCCAAACACTGGCAAAATATATACTATGATAAAAGTTATAGTTGATATTGTACTATAGTACATAGTATATACACTCACCAGCCACTTTATTGGGTAAACATGTACTATATCTACTTATTCATGCAATTATCTAATCAGCCAATAATTTGGCAGCAGTGTAATGTGTAAAATCACACAGATACGGGTCAGGAGCGTCAGTTAATGTTCACATCAACCATCAGAATGGGGGAAAAATGTGATCTCAGTGATTTGATCCATGGCATTATTTTAGGTGTCATATGGGCAGGTTTGAGTATTTCTGTAACTGCTGATCTTCTGGGATTTTCACAGACATCATTCTCTAGAATTTACTCTGAATGGTGCTAAAAACAAAAAAATCATCCAGTGAGCGGCAGTTCTGTGGATGAAAATGCCTTGTTGATGACAGATGTCAACGGAGCATGGCCAGACTGGTTCAAGATGAAAGAAAGGCCATGGTAACTCAGATAATCACTCTTTACGATTGTAGTGAGCAGAATAGCATCTCAGTAACATGTTGAACTTTGAGGTGGATTGGCTACAACAGCAGAAGACCAAGTTGGGTTCCACTTCTGTCAGCCAGGCTGTGTTCCATCTGCTTGCTGAGGGCGTCCTTCTGTGGTTCCAAACTTCAGGCAGCTCTGCCCCAACCTGGGCCCAGCTCTCAGCCCACACTACCTGCTCCGCCCCGCTGTGAAGCCTCGCCAGGTACGTCAACTCGACCGTGCCCTTAGTGCCCCTGGCACAGAGATTGCACGCATAGCTCTCACTGGCTGGCCAGGAACATCCGACTCGGCTACGCGATTCAGTTCGCCAGGCCCCCGCCCCCTTTCGGCGGCATCCACTTTACCTCGGTGCACGGAGAAGACGCCAACACCCTGCATGCGGAGATCACAACACTTTTACTCAAAGACGCGATAGAGCCTGTCCCTCCAGCTGAGATGAAGAATGGTTTCTATAGCCCTTACTTCAGCGTGTCCAAGAAAGGCGGCGCCTTACGACCGATCTTGGACTTGCGAGTTTTCAACCGGGCCTTGCACAAACTCACGTTCAAAATGCTCATGCAAAGACACATTCTAACTTGTGTCCGGCATCAAGATTGGTTTGCAGCAATAGACCTGTAGGACGCATACTTCCACGTCTCTATCTTGCCTCATCATCGACCCTTCCTACGGTTCGCGTTCGATGGCCAGGCGTATCAGTACAAGGTCCTCCCCTTCGGCATGTCCCTGTCCTCTCGCGTCTTCACAAAGGCCGCAGAGGCAGCCCTTGCCCCGTTAAGGGAAGTGGGCATCCACAAACTCAACTACCTCGATGACTGGCTCATCTTATCCCACTCTCGAGAGTCACTGTGCACCCACAGAGACCAGGTGATCAAGCACATCAGCCGTAAAGGGTCAACTGAGAGAAGAGCAAGCTTGCCCCGGTACAGAGCATCTCTTTTCTCGGCATGGAGTTAGACTCAGTCTCAATGACAGCGTGCCTCACCAACGAGCGTGTGCAGTCGGTGCTGAAATGCCTCACCTTATTCAAGCCAGGCACAGCGGTTCCTCTAAAATAATTCCAGAGGCTCCTATATGGCATCCTCTGTGGTGGTCGCGCCACTGGGATTCATGCATATGAGACCGCTTCACCACTAGCTTCAGACTCGAGTCCTGAGATGGGCTTGGTGCCACAGCACATACCGTGTGTTCATCACCCCCACCTGCCGCCAGACTTTCAACCCTTGTACAGACCTCTGTTTTTTGCAGACAGGAGACCGTCTACAGCAGATGTCCCGACACATTCTGGTCACCACAGGCGCCTCCAAACAGATTTGGATTAATCCCCCTGGGTGTATTTTCTGCAGTACGGTCCCCCTGCAGGCGGGCATGCATCTCCCTTGGGCAGTCCCCACTTCGCCGTGTTTGTAGTAACTCCTCCCTCGCAGCAGGTATGATCTACCACCGCACCATTTCCACTTGTGGCCTGAAAACCCATGTGATGTATTTTGCCACTTTTTACCTCCCCCAGCCTGGTCAGGTGGTGGTCACGGCAGGGTCTTTTCCCCCTGAAAGAATAGGAGTTGGAAAAGAACGCCTTCCCCGATGTGTGTGATAGTGTTAAGATGGCCCCAGCCACTATAACTCTATGCGAGAAACATATATAGAGAAAAGGCACGGCTGGCATGGCCTGCTCCCATGCTTGGCATGTCGCTTTGTTCCCTGCTCCTTCGGGATGCCAGGAACCTAAAATGTTTATGAAGATTTTATGGGGCGTTGGGGTAGGGTACGTGCAGTCTTTGGCATGCAACTGCCTGCCTGCACCTGCATCAGCAGCGCACGTACATGGCTCAGTGCATGGCTTGATTGAATAGGGACCACTAGTGTTGCTTCACTCGACACTATGTCTGTTACTGTTGTAACCTCCGTTCCCTGATGGAGGCAACAAGACGTTGTGTCCCCCTGGCCACGATGCTGAACCGAGCCACTGCAATGGCCGAACCTTATTCTCGACTCCTCAGTGCAAAATCTGGATGTACAGAGGCATGCTTCCTTCCCTTTATACCCGTATGTCGGGGGGAGGGACATGCAAATTCTGTCTGCCAAATTCTTATTGGCCTTTTCTCAACTTCAGAGTTAACCGAGGCCTTCAAGAAAGTCTCCTAGTGTCGCTTCACTCGACACAATGTCTAGTTCCCTCCATCAAGGAACAGAGGTTACAACAGTAACCTAGACGTTTGTCATACCAGATGATGTTTTTACAATTGTCTACTATGCAGTTTTGGCAAGTCTGTGCCCACTGCAGCCTCAGTTACCTGTTCTAAGCTGACAGTAGTGGAACCTGGAGGGGACTTCTGCTGCTGTAGCCCATCCGCCTCAATGTTCGATGTGTTGTATCATCAGAAATGCTTTTCTGCATAGCACTGTTGTAACATGCATTTATTTGGGTTACTGTCACCTTTATGTCAGCTTGGACCAGTGTGGCTGTTCTCTGACCTCAGTCATTAACAAGCTGTTTTTGACAACAGAACTGCCGCTCACTGGATGTTTTTTTTTTTTTTTCACGCACCATTTTCTTTATACTCTAGAGACTGTTGTGCATGAAAATCCCAGTCACAGAAATACTCAATTCAGCCCGTCTGGCACCAACAATCAAATTTGTACCCAACCTGATGGTTGATGTGAAGATTAACTAAAGCTCCTGACTCATATCTGCATGATTTATACATACATGCCACATGATTGGCTGATTAGATAATCACATGAATAAATAGATGTACAGGTTTAACTAATAAAGTGGCCGGTGAGTGTATTTACTGTAGTAGCCTAATAAAATAATCGATTTATTTATTTATTCCATGATTTATATGTTGCTTTAAAAAAAAAAAAAAACAGAATACATGCCTACTTTTTAATTGCATCAATTGAGAACCATTCTTCTTTCTTTTACCAGCAGAGGCTGACTTTGAAAGCTAACTAGCCAAACCTTGACCACCTGCTTTGGACAAACAGGTAGTCCCACCCCAAACTCACACCATTTATTGAGCCAGAATTTGACATGTTGGGTTGCTCAATCCAACAGAGCCAGAAGTTGTATTTGTCAACATTAGTTAATGCACAATGAACAGTAGTATTTTCATTAACTAACATTAACAAATGTTAATAAATATATTTTTAATTGTTTGTTCATGATACCTTGCATTAACTAATGTTAACAAATCAAACCTTATTGTAAAGAATAAGTTGTGTCTCCATTTTCATAGGTTTTTTATGTTTCCTCATCAAAGCTTCAGTGCAGGGACGGGATAACAGGATTTAGTGATGGGAAGATCAGATAATTTTGCTGAATTAAATCTTTGAGTATCGTTCAGCCAAATGAACAAATCTTTATTCAAGTCATTTTGTTAATTTAGTTCATTTGAGCATAATTAAATTAAAATGTAAAATTTTCAATAGCCAAATCTCCCCCAACACGTCTACTTACGCAAAATTTTATTATAGTCCCAATAAAGAAAAAAATTTAAAGGACAAATTATGAGAAACAGAAAGATAAGTTCACCTCTGAAATCTTCTTGTCCGAGTCATTCGTTCAGCCATATACACTATGCATTGCTCAAACAGGAAACAGAAATGACTAATTCGCCTCTCGAGTCATCTGGTCCAAGTCATTCATTATTTTGAGACATGACAGCTGTATACGCTATGCTCTATGCTGTCACATGACAAAAGAATGAACGACTCGGACCAAAAGTTTTGAAATTTGAACTAAACATTTCTGTTTCCTGTACAGCACCTATGCGGTTTTCACGTAACAAAAGAAAGGAGGTTGCGCAATACGCATGACCAACACAAAATGAACTAATCACTCTCTGAGACTACTCGTTCTTTTGAGTCACATAAAAGATATGTTCAAAATGAACTAATCGTTCATGAACGACCCATCACTAACAGGATTCCATCTCATTATTGGCTGGCGAAGAGTTGCTCAATACTCACCTGGTACTTTAGCGCCTTCTTTACAACACTCTCTAGATTCCAGACAATCAAAATTGTATCCAAGTACTACCTTGAAAGCAAAACATTCTAGTTCACCTTGTGGTTTCAGTCAGAAGAACCTGCCCATTTCCTTATTATATATGAGTCTTTCCTTTCTTGTTCTAGGCTAGCGACATTTTAGTGTAATGGAGGGTTTCAGGCAGGCAGCAAACATGGAGCCTACTGGGTGTCTGCTTTTATCAACTCAGTCTGTCTGTAACAGCTTTGTCAGCACCGCAGGACCAGAGTGAGAGATGACATTTCAGCTAGTTCAATGGCTAGGTAAAAAAATGAAAAAAGCTGGGGAAAAAAAAAACGGTTGAAATCTTAGCCAAACATGAGTAATGTGTTTATTCATTCATAGGCAAGCCTAATTTAGGAGGAATTCTAGTTGCAAATACCTGTACCAGGAAAGCCATCTATGAAAACGAATATGATGTTTTAGGGCAGTTAAATTCCCATACCTCAGGAATGGAAATGAGGACTTTCGCATACAGCGGCAGGTAACTACCTCAACGTGGAGTGCTCGTTCATCACTCACAGCTGTAAACAGCCCTCTGAGCTGAGCGCATGACCTTTAAAAATGTGTACCTCATTTCACATTCAATATTTGCCTCAATATACAGCATGTCAAACATCAAGAGCCCAGTCGACAAGAAAGAAGGTCTATAAGCCAGAGAGTGATAGCATATGCATTTTTGTTACTTTTTTCTCTTCGTCTCCAATCAGATGAAATGTATGAGTGTCTACTGTCATGTCAATTGTGTTGTTTCTTGTTCATTTCTTTATTTTCTCGATTGGCATTCTTTTTTTTCAACTTTTGAATCACTGAGGCCAACTGTCAGTCCACACGTCTCTGGAAAAAGGTAAGCGTAAACATATTTTTAGTCATCATTTTACACAGTGGATTGTGCATACTGTATATCATTGAGTTTACTTTAGAGTTGAAATGTTTTATCCTTCAGTGTTTTAAAAAATTGCCTGCTTCGTCATTTTGAAATGTTAAATGGCCTGTTTGTGCACAGCCAGTCTTCCGTGAGGCAGCAGGTAATACACATTTCACAATGTTAGACTAATTCCAGTTATTGGAGATGGGCTACTTCAACATGATTAGTTTCACACTTATAATTTTCATGTTTTCTAAACTTTAACATTAGTCCGTTCATTTATCTGACTTCTGTTCACGACTGTCCTATGAAGCGTGCACGCGTACCACGCGTGCTATAGTCAATAACACACAATGTGAATAGATGTTAAATCTGTCATTACTTTCTCAAAAAATCTGTTTTAATTTCAGGGACAAGCCCTGTGGTATTTTCTGCACTAATGTTCAAAGAGCATGGCAAAGATAGAAGTCTAAAGTTATCTTTATTATATTACAGTTGTATGTCCCAAAACAATATAACGTACATTTAAATACATTGTCATCTGCTGTACCTATAAATTGTGCTGAGAAACAGTGTCGTTTGATTTATCTAAATGCTTAAATATGATCTTAATGATGATGATTAGTAGTAGATCTGTTTAATATTGCTGTTGTAATAATGTAACTTGTATGTATCTCTTCATTTCAGAGTGACATGTGCAGTGCTTTATCCCTGTTTCATTTGCTTCATAATTCAAAAGGTAATAGTTTTTATACAGTAATATACTGTATTTCTGTATAATTCTAGAGTTTACATCAATAAGACTTGAATTTCTTATTAAATGACCCACTGTTGAAATATAGTTTCACTGTGATTGATGTCTTTTCTTTTAAGGCATGAACTACTCAACAAAGCCACATCTTCATATCATTAAAGAGCAGCATCACTGAATGGTAAAGGCATTGATTACAATGTTATAGTGTTGCAAGCTTTTGTATCTAACCATGGATTTGTAACTGCATGAATGAAACATATGCTCAGCAAAAATGGAACGTCCTCTCACTTTCAACTGCTTTTGATTTCAGCAAAGTTAACATGTGTAAATATTTTAAATCATACTGCACGCATTCAGTACTCGAGCACTCTGCTGATGGCGAGATTTTCATCATGCTTCCTGTGAGTGTCCATGTCTGACCAAAGTAGACTTTGGGCTTAAAGGGTTAGTTCACCTAAAAATAAAAATTCTCTCATGATTTATTTACCTTTAACCCATCCTAGATGTGTATGAATTTCCTTCTTCAGCAGAACCGAAATGAAGATTATTTTAAAGCCCATTTCAGCTCTGTTTGTCTATACAATGCAAGTAAATGGGTGCCATCAGGCTGCTGGCTGTTTGAAGGTTCAAATAGCATGTTTAGGCAGAATAAATGTAATACACACAACTCAATCAACTAATTCCACAGTTGATCATTTAATGTCTTCTGTAGCAAACTGATAGGTTAGTGTAAAACAAATAGATAATTAAAAGTTTTTTACTTTAAATCATTGCTTCCGTCCAGCACTGTATTTGTGTTTGAAATGACCTAATTCTCACATGGCGTTTGTTCTTCTGTTGTGAACAAAGCACTCTTCCAAGTTCTTGAGTGAACGCACCATAGCTCTGATGTGCGTCGACTACTGGCAAGAAACAATTTTTTTTTAATGTTAATAATGTTTTAATTATTGAATTATTTTTTACACAGACCTATGGATTTGCTTCAGAAGACATTATCTGATCAACTGGATTTGTGTGGATTCATTTTATGCTGCCTAAATATGCCTTTTGGATCGTTAAACTGCCAGCAACCTGATGGCACCCATTTACTTGCACTGTATGAACAAACTGAGCTAAAGTCTGCTTATAAACATTTTCACTTCGGTTCTTCTGAAGAACTAAATTCATACACATCTGAGATGGCTTCAAGGAAAGTAAATCATTTGGGGGCAGGGGCAGACTGGGAAGAGCAATCGACTGTGGATTTTACATAGAAACTGCCCCAAAAGTTGTTTGGGGGGGACTGGGGAGGAAATCTGGAGCAAAAGTTGTTGCGCTGTCCTTTTCTGAATATCGCGGAACCGTTTTGTGGCCCGTTCTGCATAACGCGGTGGCCTGTTTCAGTTTATCGCAGCCAATTTGGCCCCGTTTCGCGGCCGGTCCATAGGGAAAAGTCCCGGTTCTCCCGATGGCCAGTCCGCCCCTGTTTGGGGGTGAACTAACCCTTTTTCAGTGCTGTCATCTTTCTTTAAATTTAACATGGTGAATTGATGCCAGAGTTTTAATACAAAGTCACGTGACCTCAATATTTGCAAGGACTTTTCAATAATTTTCCAACTTACTCAATGCACTTCTCCCCAGCCTTTCAAATTCTTGAAATTCTTTCAAATTAAACACACCAGAAGAGTTGTTACAGTTATTGGAATTTCACTTTGACCAGATAAGATTTGATGCATTGAAATGAGTATGGCTATGTTTTAATTGTATTGTTTTTATTGCAGGTTTGCTGTGAGCCCCAGCTGAAGTCCCGGAGAACATCCAGATGTTGATCTTAACCTGTGTCAACCTGAACAGACGTATATTCCAGTCCTACCTACACCACACCAGACTTCTCTCTGCTTTTATATGGATGGCTATCTACTAGGAAGTTCTTTTTAGAAATAGAGGTATGGTTACAGTAACCAAAGTTAAACAATGGTTCAATATTTTTACTACAAATATGGTTGCAAAAGTAAAACCATGATACATTTTGTGGTTATGGTTTCACTTCAAATACCATTGTTTAATAGTTGAAAAGGGAGCGTAAAACTTATTGCAAAGGACCGCACATTTTTCAAATAAAAAATTCAGGGAAAGAAAAAATCCCTACTTGTACTTACAGAGGGGCTCAGTATGTTCCAAACCTGTGTCTTTAGTGGAAGATATTGAAATATTCAGTCTCAGTCAACATTCACTTTTGTAGAAAAAACAATTCATGTTTTGCAATGAAATTGAATGCTGACTGAGATTCTCTGTCCCTTCTGCCTTTTTGTATTCCACAGAATAAAAAGACACCAAATGTCTATAGTGTACAGTTAAAAAAATGTAATCTGTAACTTTGAATTATACATTCATCTGTGATTGCACCAATGTGATTTTGTTTTTTACAATTGTCTTAAGATTTATGTATTGCAGAACAAAGTTTACTCGAATTATTTAGTGGTATGTTTTAAATGTATATTTTGCATAAATAAAATGAACTTTGCTTGCCTTGTGTTTGATAAATTATTACATATATAGGCTGATTTATTCATTGAAGTATTCTAAAATGGAAAGTGAAAAAGTGTTGATTGTATAGCATAGTTTTACCAAACTAAAATCAACATACAGTAGTTTCAACATAAGGTAAGCTAATCATTTGGACCAATTATAAGTTTGTTTTCAATAGTGTTAACAACGTTGATTCAATGTGACATTCAAAGGATGTTGAGAGGACATTCTAATGACTGGTAGCGAATGTCCGCTGGAAGTATTACGAACATTCCCCCGAATGTCCTTTTGACGTCTAGGGACACTACTCGAAGTCGTTCAGGGGATGTTCTGGGGACCTTTTTTTGTTAGCTGGGTAGGTCCACTGTTCAGCAAAATTGAGAACTATTATGTCTAACTTCAGGCTAAATAATTGTTCACAGTTTACAATGTGCCATGTTAAATTAATTGTTTCAGCTTTGACATTATTGTTGGGAATTTAGTTAATATTATTAAATTAAATATGTTATAAATGTATATATACAGTACATAGGAACAACGTTCTTGTCAATTTTACGAGCTTGTTATTAGAAATATTTTATCTTTGATATAGCCAGCTAGGTTGTTGTCTGATAACATCGGCTAATTCAATGTTACCTAGTGTTGGGCTAATCCGTTTTTCCTACCCAGCAAATTAGCTAGCTAGCTAACTCAATGCTGAAGCCATTATTTAATCAGACATAAGTTGGCTAGCTTGCTACACCTGTTAATTAACCACTTTGCCCAAATTGCTTGTCCAAAATGTAACAAATGTATATTTTTAAAGGTATTGGTATAGTATAAACTTTTATTTATAACATATTATTTTTTACATATTTCTAAATTAATTAATTATAATTATCTTCCAACCTTACAAATGCCCTTGGGATAGAATGCTATACATGATAGACAAACTTGTTGTCTACTGCCTTTTAAGGCAGCATCTTAACTGCTGATATAATAATAAAAACTGAACTGGCCTATGTAGGCAAATACAAATACATAACACACAAATGTTGGGTAAAATAGTCTTCTACGTAAATAACACTGAACCATTTTAACATTTTTCATGAGTAGGGTCTAAATTCCCCTGCAGTGCCTTCTAGAGTGAATTATTTCTGCACGTGACACTGCACAACCGATAGAGGGGAGGAGAGTGTAGACAAGTTTTTTTTTTTTTTTTTTTTTTTTTTTATTTCTTGTCATTTAAAAAAAATTGAAATACTGTAATAAACATTTGAACAAATGGGCTATGTCTTTTGTGATCTATTTTTATTTTATTTATATATATATATATATATATATATATAGCCTATATATGCTCTGTGATAATCACGCTCAGCATGTGTTCACTGTATATGAGTTTTAAACTGTTATTGTGGTGCTTTTGTGATAGCTTGGCTGTCAGTTTCAGAAAACAGACTTATTATATGTCCAAAACGTTTTTGAGTTGCTGTTTGTGTGAATGAAAACCGCATCTGTACCTAAGCAGACGTGGCTGCGTGCATGGGAAGATCACGTTTAGGTGTGATGGCTGTGCATATACAAGCTGTGAACTGTTATCGTGGTGCTTTTGTGATAGTTTGGCTGTTGTTTCAGAAAAAATAACATATTGTATGCCTGAAAAGACTGAGTTGCTGTTTTTGCTAATGAAAACCGCATCTGCTCCTAATAAGTAGACATGGATGCGTGCATGGGATGATCGCATTTAGATGTGATCTCTGTGCATATACAAGCTGTGAACTGTTATCGTAGTACTTTGGTTAAAATTTAGCATATTACATATTAAATAATAAACATATTTTGTGCTTGAAAAGACTCTTTGAGCAGCTGTTTATGTGGCGAATGACAACCGTCACTTACCGTATGTGAGCAAATGCTGCACGCATCGGAGGAAGATCGCATTTGATGTTTGATGTGTTGACTGTGTATAAAAGCTGTAAACTTTTTAGCATGGTACTTTGGTGACAAGTTGGATGTATGTGTATAAAATAAACATATCCTGTGCTTCAAAAGACTGTATGAGTAACTGTTTGAATGAAAACAAATTACAGACGCTTGACCAGTGCAGCCTGTGTCGGCACGAAATCCGATCTGGCAGCTTGTAACATAACTGGTTGTTGCAGAAACACATATGTGTGACGCCACTCTGCAGGGCCCAGTTAGTCGTACGTAAGGGTTAATCAATACCTTTAACTATTGTAGGTACAAATTATCCTTGCAATATGAATTGCTCCCTGACCCATTCATATAATTTATTTGCAAGAGTATAAATATGATTTAACATGAAAACAATGTATCCTGTTCCATAACCCCAACCAACTTCATCCTTACAAACACCACCTACTACAGTCACCCATCATCTGCAGCTGATGTCATTGAGGCATCCAAAATGGCTGCCATTCCAATCAGCCTGCAGCCCAAATGTGCAGTAGTGGCAAAGAAAATATCGGGTAGCTGCCAGTTAATTTGCAGACATCATGCTGGTAAAATGGCAAGACTTCCAAATCTCTCTCTCTCTTTGTCTTTCTCTTGCCTGGGTCCCTTTTCCTCACAATTGGTTAAGCGCCCTGCGAAGTTGAGCTGGCAAAGTGATCATGATTAAATGCGAGACACAAGCCATCCTGCCAAAGAAAAGAGAGAGATTGAGTGGGAGGGGATCGGGGAAGGGGATAGTTGGGGTTAGAAGAGTTTAGTTTGAAATTTCTTTGCTGTTTGTCACACATGCCGAGAAAACTGAAAACAGATGGGAATGAGGGGAGAGAGAGTGAACGAGGGAGCAAAAAAGAAATAAAATGCTGCCAAGTTCAGAGGTTTCTCCTCAAGCAGACATTCGGGCAGATCAGGCAGAACAAGATCTTAAAATAATACAGTGGTGATTATTATTTTCCTCAATTTTTTTGCTTTCTTTTTCTAAACTGATTTATTAATTCTTCTATTGTGTTTCCTATCCAAGGTTAACTTCCCAGTTCTTCTCAGTACAACTCTCAAAATCCCATAGTGCCTCTTGTCTCTCTGTTTATGTTGTTTAAGGTTTGATCAGCTTTCTACAGGCATGAATTTGTTCCTCATTTCAAGCTGTTTTGGTTCAATTGTCCTCTCTGCGGAGCACATATTGTACCAAATGCCTTTAAATATGAACAGAGTTTCTGTTTTTTACTTCTCCTTGATAAAGTTTTTAAAAAGTTATCTTTTGCTATGCTGAACTAGATCAGCCATATCGACAAACACATATTTAGCTACAGAAAATGGGAATTTGTGAGAACTTACAACATTTTGTCTTGTGCTGAAAATCCCGATCGCAAACAATTTGAATTCCATAATGTAATGTATCATGATGTATTGTAATGTGATGAGACAGTAGATTCAACAAGACATTTTATCCATCGGGAATTGATTGGGTTGTGGAAAGTGGTTGTTTCTGAAGCAGAGCAAGTTATTACATTTTTATGCATGGATTACAAAATACATGGATTACATTTTTCTGCATGGATTACTTTTTTCTTTGGAATAACTTGCATCAATGAATCATTCACAATATGACCAGGAATATGCATTAATAAAGTATACAGGGTCAATTTTGAGTTCATGTTGACTTTAACAACCTAAAGAAAAATGTTGTTGCTCATACAGTAGGTTGCTCTTTTAGAGCTAAGAAGGCTTAATGGGGTTTTTAGTTATGCTTCACTTACGTATCAACTTTGTCTCTTATGTTTATCCTAAAGTTACTCGTAGAAGCAATAGCGCTGATCATTTGGTCTTGGAAAAATACGAGAAATATTTGATTACATTTTTTAAATCTTTGACATTTGATTGTGGACATGGTATCTTGGAAAATCTGAGCACAGTTTGAGACATTGTTTAGAAGAACTCTAATGAGATTTTAGAAACATACTATATGTTTCGACTACTACTCAAGGTTTTGTTATCAGAATGCAAATCTGAGAAGCAGAAGACTTAATCTACATTCTGCATTTGCACTCAATTTACTCTCATTGATGTCTAGGACAAAGATTCAAGACATTAACGTTTCTAATTTGTGATTTTTTTTTTTCCCTGCATGAACAGTTAGAGTCAAACTTAAGTAGTGTTCGTGTTTAGTGATGGTTGTTTAGTGATGGTTGTTACTGAAACTGTGTGTTTAAAAAAACGTGTATACTGACTGAGCTTTTGATCAGATCAAGACATCATCAAATAATGGCTGCTTTGCAGGAAAGCTGCCACCATGGCTCGGTGGGCGGGGCCACCTCCAGAAAACCTTTGAGAAATAAATGAGTTCTGTGAGTAATTTTGGAGATAACCTGAACAGTGGCCAAGAGTAAAGGATGATAAGAAGCAGTCCCAAAATGAAAAAAAAAAGAGACAATTTTTCACCCTGGCTCCAAATACAACCTCTCCCCATTCACATTTGATTTTAATTACACATACACACACCTACACATCCTATTATCCCGCAGTAGCAATCAGTTATAGAGTGACTGTCAGAAACAAACATCGTACACCCTCAACTTAACACACCAGATTGTTTGAAAGAATAATCATGATTTTAGCTGCATTGCAACCTGCCAAAATTAACTTTATCTATGTTATATTTTAACATCTTGAAAGTAGTCACACTTTGCCTAGAATTTGCAGACATGTACTCTTGACATTTTCTCAACCAACTTCTTGAGGTATCACCCTGGGATGCTTTTTAAACAGTATTTAAGGAGTTCTCATCTATGTTGGGGACTTATTGGCTGCTTTTCTTTATTATTTAATCCAAGTCATCAATTTCAAAAACGTAATTTTTTTTAATTACATTTTAGTTATATAATGAAATAAATCAATATAGTGGCACAATTATATATACACAATTGTCAACAAAACTCATTTCAAACATTTAAGCATACACCTTCAGATCAAAATATTTTTAAAATCATGAGAAACATGATCAAGGTCAAGTTTTTCTAAATGTTTGACCTTTAGTGTATGTCAGAAAAATTACAGCTTCTAGCAAAGAATATTCAAAAACTAGACTTTTACATTTTTCAAAGAACATGTGAGTGGTGCAAAACTCGCTCCTGTCACCAGTTAGATGGTTGCTAGGGTATTTTGGGATTGAAAGGTGGTTGATTACTGGCCTAAGTCTATGATATTATGCTCGTGGGTTGAGTCCCTCCTTTAATGTAAGTCTTTGAGATTCATCCATTTTTTCATCCGCCAGGCAAAAACGGTAAGGCTGATTACTGAGAAAAGTAATAGCACACCTCTTTTCATCATGCCATATTTATAGCATAAAAAAGGATTTAAAGACTTTGAAAATGTGAAGTGGTGTAACCATCAAGTAATAGGTATTAACACACTTTCCTTGCCCTTTAAATACATACAGTATGACTTAATCATTAATAAAAAAAAAAGAAAAAAGCTTTCAAACATATTTTACTATTAGTATATTTAAATATTATTAACACTTTACAATGGTTGTATTTGATGACATTTGTAAATACAGTATGTATGATTAACTAAAAATGAATAATTTTTATATAAAAGAAATGTCATCTAGCTTAATGTTATTTTTACATGTACAATTGTTCAAAGTTAGTTCTAAATGTTTTAGCTAATTTTATAAATGTACTAATATATGTTGTAAACAACATTAACCACAATTAATAAATGCTGTAGACAACAAGTAAGAAATAATTGATTTCGGCCTATTGAATTATTAAAAAATTATTCACACCCACTGTGGTAATAAGGTAATGATGCACAGCACAGTGGTAACCGAGCTTATGAGTGTTAACGTCTCGGTTATGTATGTAACCTCCGTTCCCTGATGGAGCGCCGAATATGCCTCTGATCTATGAAAAAAGGCCAATGAGAGTTGGCGAACAGTACTTGCATACCCCGCCCCCAGACATACGGGTATAAAGGTGAGGGAAATACGCTCGTTCATTCAGGATTTTTCTGAGGAGCCGGGAGAGTCCGGCCACCTCAGTGGCTCGGCTCAGCGACGTGGCCGGGAGGACACAACGTCTCGTTCCCTCCATCAGGGAATGGAGGTTACATACGTAACCGAGATGTTCCCCATCTGTCGCTCACTTCGACGTCATGTCGAAAAAGCGACACTAGGGGTCCACTTCAAATCACGCCATACGCTGAGCCTTGTACGTCTAATGCTGACACAGAAGCGGGCAGGTGTTTCACATGCACAAGCGACCAACTGTGTTTCAGACTGCATGTACCCTTCCCCAATGCCCCAAAAAAGTCGTCGGAATCCTTTTGGTTACCCTAGAGGGGAACAAGGCGACGCTTCCAACTAGGGAACGGGCCAAGCCTAGCTGGGCCTCTTTTCTCTCTATGTTTTCTCGGCATAGAGCAAGAGCAGCCGGGGCCCTTACCGCATTGCTGGGAAGGGGGTCTTACCCGAATTCCTATTCTTTCAGGGGGAAAAGACCCTGCGGAGGCCATACCTGCCCAAAAGTGGAGGTTAAGGGTGGCGAAATACATCACATGGCCTCTTCGGTCATATGTGGGAAAGAATGGCGCGGGGGTAGATCCAACCTCGAGGAGGGGGGAGTTGTTACAACACGGCGACCGAAGGGCAGCGAAGGACTGACTAAGGGAGACACGGGTCAGCTCGTAAGGTGACCGTACCGCGGAAGTACACAAAGGGGCAAACTGCATGCCATGCAGAGAAGAGAAAAGCCGCTGAAGTGTGCCGTAGATCCAACAGCAAAGCAGAGCGTGAGAAGATAGAAGCAGGATATCTGGTGTGTCACTCGCAGCTGGCTGCATACACGACCATCGGCTCCGAAGAAAATTACTGAATGAACGAGCGTATTTCCCTCGCCATTATACCCATATGCCCGGGGGCGGGGTATGCAAATACTGTTCGCCAACTCTCATTGGCCTTTTTTCATAGATCAGAGGCATATTCGGCACTCAAGAGAGACCCCTAGTGTCGCTTATTCAACACAACGTTGAAGTGAGCGACAGACGGGGAACACATCTTAAGACATCGTTCAAGGTTTTATCTCAAGATATTTTCTGGTTTTCTTCCTTTAAACACTCTGTGTAAACTTTCTTCAGCCACGGATTCAGCTACTTGCTTTGATACAGTCTGTGGCTTTGTTGCTAGTTTGAAAAACGTCACTTCTAGAACTAACAATGGAGGATAGCGAGGCTTGCGTTGCTTTACTGGAGTAATGAGTTTGTGCGTTTTGCGTGTGTGTGTTTGTTTTTGAGGGATTGAAAGAGAGAAATTCAGAAATTGAGAGAGATTGCGTCCGTGATTACCTTCTTTGTTGCAGCTCTCATCAGGAGTAACATCACTTCAAAATCGGCAAGATGTCATTTAAGCACTTATTGCCATTTTTCCTTTAGAAAACCTTAACAGCTGTTTTCAGCTCCACTGAGACGCAGCTGTACAATGACATGATGGCTCTGTTTTTAAGCTGGCGAATAAGTGTGTGCGTAATTCATATATGTGTGTCCACGTGTGTGAGATCTTATGGGAGTGGGAGTGCGAGGGTGTTTCCCACAGATATTTCAGATAATATGTGTGTGTGTGTGTGTGTGTGTGAGACAGAGAGAGAGAGCAAGAGAGAGAAACTGAGAGAACTCGTGTGTGGAATTATCTGTGTTTAAGTGGCTCTCCTCAGGAATAATATCACTTCAAATTGCCAAAGTGTAAGTTTAAGTCACAGTAGCAGTGAGTGTTGCCATTCTCGACTCGAGTCTCAATGTGTTTGTGTTTGCGTGTGTGTGTTTTTTTTGTGTGTGTCAGTGTGTGTAAGTGCGGGGGAGATGAGGGAGCGCAAGGGCTCTTTTTAACTCTATTTTAGACATTGTTTGACGTTCTTAACCAATTTACTTTAGCCAATGTCTTTGTTTTAATTGATTTTTTTTTTATTGTGGTAGCCTATAAGGCTCTTTGAAATAACTTGGCAAAGTGATATAAACTGTTATGCGGTCAAGACCTGGAACTACTTCATTGCCGTGCATTTACTTGAAAAATAATTGCACACCTTAGAACATCCATCAAACAATCATAATCAAGCATTCAACGGCCCCTTGGTATAAGTTATGTTATACAACAACTTGTTCAGGTTCTAGAATCTGATTGGACGAGAGACGTTCCATGAGCACTGACGTCTCAGACAATCAGCATTATGACGCTTCACTGTTTGTATCAGTCCACTTGTGTTTGTGGCTAAAGTGAAAGTAAACTAAAGTGTAGCAGTGCAGATGTGTTAAAAGCAGCTAGAAGTGTGTTTTTTTTTTTAATTTACCCCTGTGATATTAAAGATTTTAACTAGCAGGTGGCAACAGAAGACTGTTTTTTATGTGTTATGAGCCAGTTGACAATACAAGTTAAGTTCAATCGACAGCATTTGTGACATAATATTGATTACCAAAAAATTTGTATTTGACTACTCCCTCCTTTTCTTTAAAAAAAGCAAACATCTAGGTTGGGCATACAGTTTTTTTTATTTATTTTAATAAAATTTCAAATCAAACTAAAAAGAAAAAAATGGAGACTTTGAAGCAACCTCTGTGGTCGTTGGCATGAACAGAGTCACGGGAGCAACCTCGGTGGTCGTGGGCATGGACAGAGTCTTGGGATCGAACTCTGTCATCATGAACACAGGCTGATCCCTTTTCCTCCTCCTCTGTGAGGCCGAAGTTGGCAGTGCAGGCTCTGGGACAGCTGTGGCAGACATGGGCGTTGGCTCATTGGCCATGGCAGACATGGGCTCATTGGCAATGACGTGGGATGCTGGCTTGGCGGCCATAACGTGAAACTCTTGCTTGGTGGCCATGACGTGAATCGCTGGCTCGGCGGCGGGCATGTTGAGGAACTCAGGCTCAGTATCCGCCTCCCCCACAGTGAACGTGGAACCAATGATCTGCAGGGTGAGGTCGATATATTGGGCCAGATTGAGGGGACTGCGACCGCCAGGCATCAAGGAGGAGATGGGCTCATTAAGTCCAACCTGAAAAATGTCCTTGATGGCGAGCTCATTAAAAGACACCTGACAGGCTAGGTCACAAATGTCCTCAATGTAATCCTCAAGGGGACAACTCCCCTGACAGAGGCTCAGAAGCTGAACTGCCAGGTCCATTGTTGATCAGGTATTCTGTAACGATTCTGGACACAGGTAGTGACAGGAAGACGAAGAAGATGTGATTAACCCAAGTGCAGTTTTATTTTTCAAACATGGAATCCAATAACCCTAATATTAAATGTGAATCAAAGTGAAACATGAATGACTAGACTAGACTTGACTTGACATGACTTGACTTAAGACTTGACATAAACAAAACTGGACTAAAACTATACTTGATCAAAACAACAGTTACAGTCACAATACCTGACAAAACACAATGGCAAACATGAGGGCTTAAATATAAGGACATGGTTAACAAGTAAACAAGACAACCAATCACAAGACTAAACTATAAACAAGATAACAAGACTAAATTAACTTAAACAATTGAAAAGACAACACTACTAACAAAGTAATCAACCAATGAGCAAACGAAAACAAGACACCTGAACATGGGAAACACATGACAAGATCACATTAGGGAAACAGGAATCACATGACATAAAACATGAACTAGATTTTAAAAATAATAGATATGAAAACATGAACCAACAGAATAAACATGACGAAAAAGTGGTAAAAAAACAAAACAACATTTCCATTTACCAGTCAGGCAAGTATCCGTCTATGACAACAGGTGGAGAATTACTAATACAAAATAAGATGTAAAAACAATTATAAATGTAAACATAATAATTATAATGATGATAATATTCAATTAAATATAAATCATGGTTTGAGGTAAACTTATTTTTGTATTATTTTATATTTTAATCACAACCTAACAGCCTAACATAGGCTGCAGAGTTGTGATCACAACAAACTACTCTGTGGAAATAAAGCAAACTGAATTCAAAGCACCTATTGAGCTGAGATGGTTTGTGGTTATTTGCAGCCTTCTTATGGATGATACTATACTTGCAAAACAATTTCAGTAGACTGAAACAAAGAAAGAGTGAGAACCTTTTACATACACGTGTTCCACGAGACTGCACACCTCCGAACAAACAGCACGTCAGACATGGGCATAGATGGCTTTTCTGTCATCTGTTTTTAAAAATATAATAAAGTATGTTTCTTCAAGTGCGTGTCTGTGTCTAACAGTATTTCTTGTGTCATTCTGAATCTGAAACGTCTTACAGTTACCCACCATGCACATTATATTTGCTACCTGCAATTAAACGTCTACTGTCAGTGCTCATACTTTGCTGCCCTTGTAATTTGATACATTGGTAAAGAACATCTGGCTTTCAATGTGTTATTTAGGTTCATTTATCATGGGTCACAAACTCTTCATTAGGCAACTATTCTTTATTTAAGGCTATTCTATTTGTTAGGCTATTGTATTGGAATTGGAAGTTCCATTCATAATGTTTCCATCAGTATAAAATTTCACATGGTGTTAACCCTTGTACTGAGTAACACTGTACACCATGGCAACCCTTACAGACAGTAATCACACATTACAGGTCATCGCATATGCTCAGTCGCTATCTCTCTCTCTCTCTCTCTCTCTCTCTCTCTCTCTCTCAAACACACACACACACAACAACAACAGCCATTCGCCACTAAGCGGCGGTGATGTCACCATGACGCTTGTGCAAGGCTATGTGCACCTTGAGGCCACGTGAAGTGTCAAAAGCCCACTGGCAGGTTATATATATATATATATATGTGTGTGAGTGCGTGTGTGTCATGTCATTGACCCACATGTCAAAGTTCAATACTTATAGCATAAGGCTTTTGTTTAAATCCCGGACCCTACGTTTTAGCAAAAAACGTTACACTTGCCTTATCAACACTTGTTCTTTCTTTGCATTATTCTAGACGAATCACATTTCTGTGAAGTCCTGGACAAGTGACTGACTTTGAATATTTTGCTGATGTCATGACATTTTTGTTTGACTAATATACCTGGATCCATTTAGACTAATTTGAAAATCAGTGCACGTTGAGAAATGAAATACTGTATATAAGCGGGTACTGTATATGATGATCCTTGCTCAAAGCTTGAATGCACAGAGAGAGTTTCCATGGTCACATTAAGCGTTTACAGACACAGGGAGAATGTGAATTGCACACAGTGATATTTTGTTTGGATGTCCTTGTTACAGTGCTGAAGACAAGTCTAAACCGCACGATTGGATTCCAGTGTAGCACTTTCATCCATGGGATGAGGATACAGTTTTATCCTTTAACCAAGTGTGGATGAGTTTGAGTACTTGTTTGCTCTCATATGCCATTTTATGTGTCTCTTTGTGTGTGTGTGTGTATTAGTACATCTGTCTGGTTCCTGCAGGAAAGCTGGATTTGTTTGCATAGTGCAGATTCCATGCTGACATTTCAGGATGTGAATTTGCTCGAGTAGCTTTTGTGGAAGCTTTTTTGTTCCATTTATGTAAAATAGATCTGATAGTAAAATGTCAAAACATAATGTAAATATTGAATGGCTGTCACTAAAAACGGTAATTGCTATTCTTCCATGGTAGTCTCTTTAATGAGGGAAGAGAGAGAGAGAGAGATATTATAGATTAGGTTTTCTAAAACACTTGACTTCCAGGAGGAAAGCCAGTATTTTACCCATGCTCTTTCACTCTGTTTATTTGTATAAGTGTGTGTTGGTTTGAACACTTTCACTCACACATGAGCAAGGTCACAGTTCTTTTTGTTTAAAGAATGGCTAAAGGTCTGCCAACTTATAAGATTTTCCATAACTTCCTTTGCAAACTTAAATAAATGAAAGTCTGGAAAGTGTTTTTTGCAGGTATTTTAACCATTCAGACATGAGGTACTTCTCATTGTTAATGTTGTGTCCAGCTCTGGAATTTAAATTATAATTAATGGGAAATGCTTATTTCTGCACCATAATACAAAGTGTGTCGCTGATGAACAATGCCCATATTTCACAGACACCTCTGCTTTCACACGAGAACAGCTTTTATTTGAGTGTCATTATAGGTCAGTGTCTTTTTGGGCATTTCTTTCTACATTGATCTTGTTTGGAATGCTTCTTTATTTTTTAAGGATAATTTTGTGTTCTAGGTCGGAGTAAAAATCCGGAGTAAAATCCGTATTCAATAACTACTTGCAATTCAGATGATGAAGTTCCTATGTTCGCTAGAACCAAGATAGAGCACACACGTCTCCGAGATGTCCGTTTTACATCTTTTCATCTGGAAAGCATTGCATTTAAATTAGCAACTGCTAAACATCTTAAAAAGAATAGATTTAAAAAAACATTACAAATTATAAACGTCTCAAAGACATCTTTGAATGTCTTATTGATATCCGAGAGGTAATGTCTTATAGAGCTATTGCAGATGAAAATACATCTTCCAGATGAAAAAACACCCATCAAATAAACATCTGGGTGATGTACGTGTGATATCAAGGTATTTCTATCAAGAAGACTCACAGACTTGAGTGAAATTGAAGATGACATTTATTTGATGAATATAAAACAGAAGAGTAATGTCTCTCTTTGGCGTAGGCCCCGTCTGGCAGCCAGAAGTTGTAGTACTCAGAACTGTCATATCCTGCCGGAGATACCAGCTCTTAGGTAAATCACATTAAAATTGATTTTAGGCAACAAAATAAAAAGGTGATAGTAAAAAATGTCTGTAATTTTTAAGGTAAAAGACTAAAAATGGCACAGAAATAAAACGTTAATTGATTAACAAACTCGTATTAACTGTAAAATATACAGTAAATTTGTTTTATGTATTTTAAAAGACAATACAGTAGATTTTAAAATAAAAGGTTTTAGATGTAAAAAGTATGATTTTCCAGTAAATTATTGTTCAAATTACAGTTAAAATGGGGCGTCTGTGGCTCAAGTGGTAGAGCGGGTTGGCCACTAATCGCAGGGTTGGTGGTTCTATTCCCGGCCCACATGACTCCACATGCCGAAGTGTCCTTGGGCAAGACACTGAACCCCAAGTTGTTCCCAATGGCAGGCTAGCGCCTTGCATGGCAGCTCTTCTGTCATTGGTGTGTGAATGGGTGAATGAGACGTAGTGTAAAGCTCTTTGAATACAGTTAAGGTTAAAAAGGCGCTATATAAGTGCAGACCATTTAATCGGGCGTTCCCATAATTCCCTAAATGACCCATCATATTTCCTTATATTTTAAAGGAATAGTTATGTTTCTTCTTGTTTTTAATATCAGTTACATACTTTGTGGTGTTTTATATGTAATGTAGTTTAGTTCATGTTTACTGCATTATTTTCATTTCACATGTGTTACCCTGATGGTGTTCGTGATTGTGTGAGTGACACTGAGCGCTGTCTCTACATGTTTATTGGTCATTGCTCCAGGAAGAGCCACTACTGACGACATGAACTTCATGTCATCATGTGCTTTTCTGTCATTTTTATGGTGATTAACAATACCTTATGAAGAAAAGCATATTTTTACAGTTTCAGAAAGTTAATATTAAGTTTATGATGCTTATTTTAATGTAAATTTACAGTGCCATCTTGGACTTGTAAATTACAACAATTTTAAACTGTAAAATGTACTGGTTGTTCTGCAAAGTTGTTTCATTTTTACTGTATTTTTACATAATTATTTTGGCAACCACATCTGCCATTTTTTAATTGAAACTAAAGGATTTTTTATTTACAGTGTACAGTACATGGCCGTATTGAACATCTTTCATGAGGGAATGAACTAATAACCCATAAAGCATGATGTGATAAAATTAAAATATTATTTAAAACTATTGATTTAACGTTGTTGATTATAAGTGTAAAAACAATATATTTTAAGTTTAATGCAAAATATTCAGATATTTGTAAATCTATAAGTAGTTTGAGCGTGTAGAAAGAAGAACTCGATTGCATCATTTACAGTGTGTCATGTGAGTGGGCGGTCACTTCAGAGCTCTTGTGGTGCACTTTGTTTGCAGCGATTCTCTGTTTGGTGGATCTTTTCTGTTTATGATTCACAGGTAGTGTAGTTACTCACCAGAAATTCCACAAATAAGTTTTTTTTTTCTTTTATTATTAAGTTGAAAAAATGCAGACTGATGGTGTTTACTTTCGAAAAACCACCTCGGAGCTGACGGTAGATCTGGATTTTAAGGTTTTGTTATTGTTATTGTTAAAAATGAATTTGCCTCTGGAGAAAATAAATGGGATTTTACTTTCGGAATCAGATTATTGTGATCTGTGTAGTGCTCTGCCATGTGTATTTAAATAAGGTCACCGTCTTTGGTCACACAAGGTGTCTTTAAATACTACATACTAACATTAAAATACATATAATGCATTTACTCTGTAACTACATGTTGTTTTGCGAAATTCTCATAAGTTTCACATTTGCTGCTAATAAGGTTGAGGTAAGGGTATGTTTAGGAGTAGGGGTAGGGTTTAGAGTTTGTAGAAATGTAATTAAATGCATGTACATTTCAGCATGAAAATTGTGTTCAGAGCAGATTAATAAAACAATTTTTGCCCGTATTTGTGAGTCTACCTGATTTGCATAATTCCTTGTGAATTGTGTGCTAAAACAATGTAGACAGCATGTGCAAATAAACAACGCTAGTTGTACATGCAAAAATGTCTTAGTAAATTCCACGCAAAATATTTTTGTGTGTTTTAAATAGTGTGTTCGTTTCAGGGATGGGGCCAGCTGCAGTCTGGGTGCTGGAGGAGATGGTATGCATGTGGAATTACAATTGTCACCCTTATTAAAGAGGCTTGCGGCAGATCTAAGCCACGACTGCCTCCCAGGCTGACACTACAGATTCCCCTCTCCAGTGTTTTAGAATGACCTGCTTCACCTCACCGTCTTTAAAGTCAGTGTGCCGACAGCAAGCTGTGAAGTGAAATTAAGTTGTGCATTAAGCTGCCTCATTTCACCTGCCCCAGAACCCATCAGGAGTCAACAGAATTCCCAACAGGTGATATCATGAATGAAGGGTGTAGAAAGGCATCTAGTAGTCAGAGACGGTTTGCATTTGACTTTGTTAACTAATTTATTCTCCCTCAGAATAGAAGTTGGTATTTTCTCCTTCTGTATGTCTTCTGCTAGGCAAATTGCGGCCTCCCACCATGAAGTGTTTTGATTGCTCTCAAATCATCTGACCAATTTATCAGGGACCAGCTGGGATTGATAGTCTATTACCCTGACCATCACGTATAATGGCTTGAGGCCTGGGCTGGTTAGATTACCTGTTTTCATGTGGGCCGTTCTACCTGTATTGTATTTAACCCCTGAGCAATGGGATTGTTTGACAACATTTTGTGATTGACCCCATTTACTTCCATTGTAAGTGCCTCTTTGTAACCCAGGTTTTTGCTTTTATTTATTTAAAAATTTTAAGAAAAGGAGGGACGAGTCAATATTATTGTGTTTTGTGTGTGTGTGTGTGTGTGTGTGTGGGCAGGTTTAAGTGGTTTAAGAGGAGATTTTTGTTAGGTTACAAACTGGTAATTACAAGGGTATTATGCTATAAATGTGGTTTATGAGGACATTTCTAGTGTCCCCATTATTCAAATAGCTTAAAAACATACTAAACGATGTTTTCTTGAAATTGTAAAAATGCAGAAAGTTTTTTGTAAGGGGTAGGGTAAGGGGATAGAATCTATAATTCATTCAGTATAAAAATCATTAGTCAATTGAGAGTCCTCATAATGATAGCTGAACCAACGCGCATGTGTGTGTGTGTGTGTGTGTGTGCACACGTGTGTGTGTGTGTGTGTGTGTGTACGCACGTGTATGTGTGTGGTAATCATCATTATGCCACAAATGCTGTTGATTGAGCTGAACTTGAATTGAACCCGGAAAATTTCTTCAAGTATATTCATTATTTGCTATTATTTTAGGAGCTTCAGGATTTCCTGAAGTTATGTATTACAAATATTAATCTTTAAAATGTTTTATACGTTTAAATCTAAGTGTTATACATTTTTTTAAATGTTTGAATATTTGTTTAAAGTTTGGTCTATTACAGTTTTACACATTTTCACCATTTTCACATTAGAGCCAACAGATATTTTCGTCAATTAAAATGATATGCCATTTTGTCAAATTGATACAAATTTGTATATATGAGGTGATTAAATATTGACTGCTTTTTCAAGACATTATGACAAAAAAATTAATAAAGTAGTGTGTTTCTGGATTAACTATTTCTTTAAATGGGAGACCTGGACAGCATCAGTGGAGTGAATGCAGATTGAAACAATGCTGGTGCCTATTAGGGGCGTTACAGCTGCTGCGAACATTTGCACAACTTTGTTGGCCATGTGTTCTGTGGTGCACAATTGCTCTTTTCTTTTGTGCTCTCGTGACGCCACACCAGCCTTGCCTCATAATGTTATTTTTCTTCTTGCCACCGAGCCAAACCATTTCTCACATTCTCTCTGCTGCCTTGGCTTTAAGATCCATTATTCTAGATTTTTCATCAGCCTTCCTGTTCCCTCTCAGTTTGCAGTTTTTGGCTGTGGACACACAAAGGGCTCAAAGGGAAATGCATCATAGATTGGAGAGCATGCTTCTTGTTTCTTTATTTGGGGGGAGGGGGGGGGGGGGGGGGGGGGGCTTAGAGAAAGAATGAGAGATAGTTTTTCAGACCATCAATGAGATGTCTAGAGTGCCTTATCTGTCTCCCTTGTTGTGTTTTCTGAGGGGATAAAAGACCCCACATTCTTACTGTGAATAGGATAGACACTTTGCAGGCATAGTCTGAGGTCTAACATTCAAGTGTGCCAGCCATGTAGCCTTGTGAACAAATAGCTTTATAAAACACACTCTGCACTTTTCTGATGATTAAGGGCATACATGTCCCTTTCAGAACCGTGGGGAAGCCATTTGCCATAGAGGCTTTGAAAAAAAAAAAATAACTCTGCTTTGTTCATGATCCCTTTGGCACTTTAAGAAAACATTTGCAAAAAGTGGAAAATAAACATTGTCATTTCCACCATGGTGTACTTAATGGGAAAACTCAAACTAGATTTTTATTTAACATTGTAATGCATGCATACTTGAGTACTTGCTTGACCTTGTGTGGGTTTGCTTTACTTTTCACATATGCCACACTTTCTACCTGTGTTGACAAGTTAATATGCATTGTCATCTTGAAGATATTTGTTGAATATGTACATTCTTATTTCTATTGACCTTAGAGTGCATTTTACAGGAAAACATCTCTAGCTTTGCAGAATTGTGGGAGCACTGTGGTATAGTGATGTTATCAAATGGTTAAAACTTTTATATGTATACCATCCCAAATAGAAAGTTATGCAAAAACTATCTGGTAGCTGTGGAACATGGTAGCTGTTTTAATCTGGTCCAAGTTGGTCATTAGTTGGTCATCCAGTTGGACTACCAGTTGGTGGGGAACTGGCTGGACTGGGAGATCATGTTCAAAATGTTGGTACCAGTTCCAAAACCCAGCTTGACCATTAAACTGACCTTTTAATACCAGCTTGGACCAGCTACCATGTATTAGCTGGATTGTCCACCAGTGATGGTTCTGAGTGATTGCCATTATCATATGAGACCTGCACCATCATTTCAAATTGTATTGACCTAGAAGGAGACAAATTTTGAGATTTATAGCAGCAAAATGGAAAAATCTTTAAAGGTATAGTCATCTAAATTATGTTGTTGAGAAAACAGCCTCCAAGATACTCAAAATTTACTCAAAGATACCAAGCAATTTCCTGATATTTTTTGACAGAATTAGAAAATGTATTTTCTAATTCTCTAAGCACACATTACATTATTTAGACACAAATAATTTTTTAAGTAAAACAATATATATATATATATATATATATATATATATATATATATATATATAAAATACAGGGGCACTGCTCTTGCATGTTTAGTGTGCACATATCAATATATACAACAAACAGGCTCACAAAGCATACTTATAACATATCCATGTATTTTCAATTATTCATGCACCTGCACACTCACACACGTCACAGCAATTGATTGAGTTTACACATCAACGAGAATATAGCAAATTTACATGGATATAACACTTCCACAGGTTAAAATACTCAGAAGTTTCCACTCCACATCTGTTTTCAAATCTCTGACAGTGATGGTATTAAAAAAAAGAACAAAAAGGAAAAACGCTAAGTTCTCTTCTCTTAACTTCATTTTGTTCAAGCTAACTAACTATGGACATTGGATATCTTTCCTGAGGTAAATGTGAAGGGCTGATCGGAGGAAAGCCGCCATAGACCATTACATGGATGTAAACATAACCAAAGGAATTAGAGCGCTACTGGCCTTGGAGCATTTCAGGTATCATTACCGGATCCTTTAAATAAGGCCCTGAGTTCAAATATTTTCTCAAAGAACATCAAACTTTTACCTGAAGTGACTTATCCAGACCTGTTGTTGATACTGAGCATCTATGCGAGAGAGGAGATGCAGTTGTATCATAGTTTAAATATTCACAATTATTTCCTCAGTGGAAAGATGGGGAATATTGAATCGCTCCTATCAATGAAGCCGTTCAATGAGTCTGTCTGTGTGACCAGCACACAAGGTAAGGATTTCTTTTGATGACTTTTGAAGTCATTTTGGATAAAAGTGTCTGCTAAATGACTTAATGTAATAGTAAATTACTTGTGCAGCTTTATTCATTATATTGGAAGCATTCTGTAGTCACTTTTAGAGCTCTATCTATCAAATTTACAATTGGTTGGCATAAATACTGTTTATCTACCAGAGTTAAAATGTATGCTACATTTGATTGAACTGCACATAACATCTGTCTCGCTTCACTGCTGCAGTTTATGCATCCATTTGTGGTTGCTTTTTCTGCAATTTAAACACTTTTATTTCTGTTAGTTCCAGGCCCAGGGATTATTCAGCCACCTAAAAAACATGGTCCACATTTTAATAATGACAATTTATGACAATCATGTTAAAGTTAGTTAGGTTAACTGTTTTCAAGTCACTATGTATGAAGCCCCTCCCGCTGTTGTTTTGAACGTGTGTGACAAAAAGTAGGAAATGTTCAGGAACAATGACGTCACTTCCTTGAAGTGGTCTAAATGCACCGCACATATTAAAACTGACAGAAGCTGAAGCAATTTGATACACCACATCAAATAAAATAAAAAAATACGATTTGAATCTCAGGATAACATTTGCATACAGTAATTTGAAAGCTGAGACTTTGTTTTATCAACACAATAATAACAATAATTATAAAAAAGAGTCAAATATCAAGTTTTTGACCAAATTTCAAGTTTTTCCAAAATGGCCCATTGAGACTTACGACTAATTTTGAAGGAGCGTGTCACATATACCATAGTGTTTACCAGTCACTTCAAAGTACCCTTGTATTGCCATAGTACCCGAGCATGGCGAGGAACATCTCCAGTAGCATGAAGTTATCAACCATTCCTTGCACAGATTTCTCAGCTTTGTTCAGCTAGACATGCTCAAGACAGTGAAACGTGCTGCTGAAATGGGTTTCGTATGTGGAGACTCCCGATTAGTCTCTTACACAATCACTCCATTCTAATCCTGATTTTGCAGCACCACATTGGTAAAAGAAACCGTAACTGTGACAATGAGACAGGCAAAGAGAACGGTTCAACCCAGTGGCGGAAAAGTAAAATGATGGAACTGTTTGACATGTTACGTGTGTAAATTAATCTTACATGATTATTAAGATATTCCAGCTATAGTAACAGTTTTGGGAAACTTTACTTGTAAAGATTTAAGGTAAAATATCAGTGACAAAAGTTGGTTGCCTCTGTTTGAGCTCATGATATAGCTGTTTTTCTAAGCTTGAATGGGAGGTGAGTGCTCTTTAAAAAGCCAAAATGCACTTTTGTGGAAATGAGGAATTGAAATCTTTCACAACCAAAATACCGTATCCTCTGCACCTGGGTCTGCATACCTCAAGCATTTAACTGGAGTTGGAAATTAAGGAACTGACCTCTCGATGCTAGCTGTGGAGGAACATGGCTCTCAGGAAGAAGCAATTTTGCTAACAAAAAGGGAAAAGGAGTCTGGATAAGGTGAAAGGGAGGGTGCGTTATCTGCCTAAGTACTCTGCCTCCCTGTCTGTAGCTGATAGATGCCCTGAAATGAACATTTAGCCCAGCTCGGCGAGGGAAATGGCATCGTTGTGGAGAAGGCCCTTGGGAGCTGCTCATGACAGTATTACTGAAGTACGTGGGTCTGAATGAATTGAAATTTGCTCCATCATATAAAAGCTAACAGCTGACCTTGGACCTGGAAAGCATTAAAAAGGCACATCTGAGCCTCTTAAGAACAGGAAATGGGTCTCTCACCTTGGAAGATCTTTACAAAATGCTGTAACATTTTCCCCATGGTTTTTTGAACAGTGTTACTATAACAACACTTCAATTGCATACTTTTACTTGTACCAAGCAAAAGGGCAACATCTTCTGCCTTTGACAATTCTGTACATCCCTTTTATTTGTGGAAAGCTACTTACAGTGACTGCAATTTCTTTGGCTGAATTCATTTATGGTCCTTGTACTTGCTACCAATGCACTTTATATCGTGTGCCTGGAAATGTCTCAGAAAATGTATTCAAAAGCTACACCCTCGTCACATATGTGCACAGAAGGCATTGTGTCAAATTCGTACTGGATGAGCCATGACTAAGATGACAGCAACATGTGGAGCTCTATGCAGTCTTTCAAGTGAAGTTTATATGTCTCCCAGTTCTCACTGAGGTCATATTGTACAATCTGACAAGCAACAATAGTAAGAAACAGTGTCCACCAAGTTTTGAGTGCAACCTTTCCTTCACGCTTCCTCCCCTCAGCATCAGGCTAAGACTTGGATTGAAACACTTATCTTAAGCTAGTTAACTGGACTCAGCCTGTTGAAAAGCCTTGGGTCACCCAGTTTGTGGTATTTTAATGATCTATTATATTGAAGGGATGATTACCTGTAGACAGATCTCTCCTGCTGGGCCATGCTGGACAGACAGGCACAACAGACATAATGATCTATTTTCGATTTTGTGCTCACAGTATAGTGGTCACTATACTACTGTTATTTATTTTCCGACAATTTATCCATCTCTGTTTTGTGGTAGGCGTGGGATGGGGGATTTTCATTAGCGTTTGAGCTTTAATTACGAAAACATTACTCATTTTGAATAGAGAGCCCCAGAGAGCACTGTTGGAAATGCACTGCTATTTTCAGTCTTTTGTACAGTGTGTGGCTGGAACAAAATGAATGGCATATGAATACGTTCACATTAGAAAACGTATAAAAGAAAAATTTCCGATGTTATTAGACGCCCCGCTGTCTTGTAACAAGGTATAGCATCTGGGTGTTTTTTATTGTGTTTTATATGTTTATAGGGTACAAAGAGTTAGAATAGCCCCAGGTGTCTCTACCAGAGTTCCCCCGTTTCAGAAGGAAATAATGTGCCTGGTTTTGTCTTAATAAACACAAACCAGGTGTTAGCAATTTGTCCTTAATAAAGTGTTGCCCTCCACAGCGTAGTGAAGAACAACTATCAGAAATGATCAGAGTCGCTTTCTAAGGAGGCCATGCGTAGAATATGGTTTTGCAATTTGTGCAGTTTTATAAGGTTAATTCTCCCATAAATGTTAAATTCTGTCATCATTTACTTACATCATGTCATTCCAAACCTGTGTTAGTTCATCTCCTGGAAGTAATTTTTTTTTATTTTTTCTATCATAAAATTAAACTGAATGAACACTGAGGCTCTGTCTCTAACATCAGGGTACTGTTAGTCAATTTTGGGGAAAACAATCCCTTTAACCCTAAAAATACATCTATTGATGTCTTGTGTTTTCAGTTAGCATGCTAACTGATTAGCCTGCTAAGCTAACTTTCTGTCATGCCTTCCCTAGTTAGAATCTTAATCAGTTAGCCTAAAAGTCTAACCATTTTCTTAACAAAATCATACCAAAACACGGAGTTTCACTCTAAATGAATATGGTAATATCTTTTTTTTCTATACTAAACTCAATGTTCAATTGTCAAATGTATGCATTTATGGTGGTTATGGTTATTTTAAGGCACCACAACAGAAAAACATAGCATTGTATTCAATCGAATATCCACACAAACTATAATAAACATATTATATTATACTACATTATTTGCTTTGAAGTTGGATTTGGATTGTATTGATCAGCTACTGTACAACAGTAAAGGCCGAAACACACTCTGTGCAAGTACATGAACGCCAATGCTTCTAGTAACACAAGCTTGATTTTGTGCGTTGTTGCATTCCAAAATGTGTCAGACCACATAACATAACAAGAGTACAATTTGCATTCTTGACACTGCAATAGATATTAGTATGAAATGTCCCATGGCGGTGTAATAGTTTAAAGAGAGTATTGATGAGCAAGTATGTTGAAGTCAATATATTTTTTGAAAGTGACCTAAATAATAACACATCCAGATTATTGGTACATATGTTTGAAGGTAAATCTATCTCCCCCTTTGAGTACTGATGTTTGTTACATCACAGAAATGTAAGAATGCATGTTACACATGTTCAATGCATTGGCTTGCATCTGTACATGCGCACTTCCATAATATATGTTTGATACCCAAGAGGTGACAGAACACCATGCCCCTTGGGGTCCAAGAAAGAACCATTTCCTTGGTGAGACTGAATGTTGCATGACACTGTATGAATGACAGCAGACACGAGGCAGGATGAGGCAGCCTGCCTTGCTGCATGGAGCATTAGTGGGAAAACTGCAGTGGAAAACAGGATGACATCAAGATCTTGTGGTGGTAAAAGAGACAGGCTTGAAAACGTGTAACTTTATCGAGAGTGTGGATTTAGCATGAGGTGGGTGGAGGGACAGGGTGAATGGAGGAAAGGATCAGCAGATGCACTAAGTGGCACTCTGAGTTGGCAGCAAATAACACAGATTTATGAACTTCATTAAACCACATTTCTGTTTCTTTATTGGGGCCTGTGGTATTTGGCCCAAATGGAAAAAAAGCAAGCAGATATAATGGAGTACTGCTACTCTGCATAATTGCTTGCAGATCTTCCTTATTTTATTTTTCTTTATTTTCACTTTTTTATACTCTTGAGTCTGATTTGTTTTTGATGGAGTTCTCAGTGTCTCGGCACTATGAGTGTGTGGATATAATAACATACCCATCACTGTAGACTTTGGAACAGGTGGCTATCATGAGTTGGCACACTGTTCTGCCTTTCATTGCCATGATGGCACAACTAAGTTACTAAACTTCCAATCTGTCCACTTGAAATGTGCCCAAGGCACTGGAGTGAGGTATGGGGGAGACATTGATTTAATGTTTTGGTTAAGCAGTGGAGACAAGCACCAGGTTCACCCCTTGGAAAACAGTTCAGTACAACTTGAATTCTTTAGAGTCAAAACCTCCATTGGATATAAGCATGGCACACTATTAATAGCTTATTAAATGATGTGTTGTCAAAATGCACAGCATTAATGCAGATGCAGATGAGACTTGTGTAGCTATTCACAATGTCATTGTCAGCAGAATCCTGTTATTTGTTGGGAAATCAATCAGACAGATAATGCTGTCTGATCTAATTTCTCAATTTTACTTTTGTATATTACAAATTAGTGCAAACAAATTTGTGAGGGTAGATATAAAACTGTTGATGAAGTGAGGTGTCCAAGTGAAATAAAGTTTTATTGCATCAAATCTGAACCTTAATCCTACCGATATTAGAAAATATAGCTTATATAACACTTTAAAGGTCAGATACATTACCAGTCATCTAATTTGATAGCTTCTTCATTGTGTAGTTATCTAACATTAGTCAGGTTATCTCATTGTTTATTGCAATATTTTGCAATAAAATTGTTTATTTAAAAATTATCTGAAACAAGCCAATGATGATGGTTTGGCTGGTGCCCAACCTAGCCAATCTGGTGTTTAGCTGGTTTAGCTGGTCTCCCAGCCTGTCCAGCTGACAAGTGTCCAACAATTATATTAAATTATCAAACCAGACCAACCTGACCATTGGAAACTAACCTTGTGGCCATTTACCCTACTTCAAAAACAGCTTAAAATTGCTAAACTGGTCAGGCTGGTCTGGACAGCTAGTTTTGGAGGGGTTTGACTGCTCTTGTCAGCCAATCACCATGGCCGGGCTGGGAGGCCAGTCAGACCAGTTGAAGATGAGCTAAGGCCAGCAAATCCAGCTGTTCCTGGTTAAGACCCTGCAAACCACATTAGGCTGGTCAAAGCCATTGTTTTTTTTAGCAGGAACACTACAGGAATGCTAAATGTGAATATTCATGTTAACTACAAATTTTATAAAAAATGATAAAATGAGGGTAAAACAAAGACAAGCAAATGCAGCTAGTTTTCCAGAGCAAATAATTAAAACATTGCATACATGTTACATTGTGGCTTCCTAACTTTATATGTATTTCCATGGAAATTTGGATTTGTATACATGGATAAAAATATTTATGAGAACATGTTGCAGGGAAAGAGAGTGAGCAACAATTTCAGTAGCTTGAGGAACCTGTTTCCATTTAAGACTTCACTTGCATGCAAGTCATGGTGACAGACTGTTAGTCTGTTGGAAGAGGCCTGGTCTAGGTGGGCCAAACTGATTTCAGAGCTGTTCATTAATGCATGCCTCACACTGCAATGTGTGACTAAAATGCTACAGCAGAGCCTTGCCACTTTGAACCTTTAAAGACTCTAGAAGAAGGGTAAAACGCCAGGGTGGAAAATACCCAGCTGTAGGTTGACAAAGCTCTTCACATTGCAAATGAAATGCCTATTCCCAATGCCTTTCCTTCTTATTTTCACACCAAAGTATGCACGCTGTGCATGAAATGTGTGTCGCGACACCATGCCTGCTAATTCAAGATGTGTACGTGTATGCAGGGCTTATTGTTTTCTTCATCTGTCACATGGTTTTAAATTATAATATTCAGGGTTAGGCAAAATTCAGAATTTATGAATTGGCTCCCTTTCAATTCATGAATTTAGAACTTGAATTGGGCACACCACAGAGGATGTTGAATTGGAATATAAAATGGATTGACATAATTGGGAATTGAATCAACACAACAGAGGAATTGATACACTTTACACCTATGATTGTGTTTGTTAACAATAACTAACATGAATTAACAATTAACAATAATTTTACAGTATGTATTATTCTTGTAGAATATTAATTTTGACATTTACTTTAAGTGTATGTTAACATTAGTTCATGCATTATGATCTAATATGAACCAATTATAAACAATAGTATTTTGATAAATAAACACTAACAAACCTTATTGTAAAGTTTTGCATACAAGTTTTAATTGTTCAACTTGTTTTGTGATGAAACATGAAAAATTACAATAATAATTTTGACAAATTATTACATCTTTGATAATTATTAATATTTCTTATTAAAAGTATTATTCTTCGATCAGGTTTTTTCTCAACTAACTCAACATATTTTTCTAAACTAAGACAAAACACTAAATAAATATATAAAACTGTTAACATAGCCATACAACACTTGATAATCCTCCACATTGTTTAAAAAAACAAAAAAAAAACTTTATAAAAATAATTAGTCACACAAATTGGGTTAAATAAAAGCATTCTGAGATATGAACTGTTCTTCCACCAAATAATATGAATCTAAATTGTATTATGATAAATATGTAAATAAATATAATGCAAATTTCTAAAGGTGGCAATTCAAATTACAATTCTAAAACCTATGTAAATTTAAACCTCAAGAAACTGAATTGGAATTTACATAAAAGGAAAATTCTCCATTCAATAACAAATACCACACAACCCTGCTCCAATATGTTATTCATTAAGGATCCAAAGGAAAAAGTGGTTGCTCACAATTATCTCATCACTCTTAATCACAGAGATACTACTAAACAGGAAATATACTGTAGTTTATTACAAACCATATGGAATCATCAATAATTAATTAAAACATGGTCTCTGCTCTAAGATGATGTCATTGCTAACCATTGAAGTGGGTTTGAGAATGTTCACCAGATAAATGCGCAGAATGTTCAAATTATAAAGAATTGCATATCTGCGTGGCACAGCACTTTGCCCCCTAAGTGGACCATGACCAGTGTTAGTGTCTGTATCAGGCTGGAGGGGAATCTTCTGTCTGTGGCTATCATGCATTAATGTAATATACCAGGCTGCCTTTCTTGAACCAACAACACAGAAACCTGATTCTTCTCAGCATGATATATAAGATGCACAGCACAAATTCACATCTGCAGTGTGAGGGGCTGATATGTTCTGCAGTGTCTAGAACCTGAATCCCTCACTCATGTCTGGCACACTGTGTGCTCAACATGAAAGAAGTGTGTGACCCCCATGAGCTGAATTATATCAGTGAAGCTGTGAAAAATGTGTATCCTTTGGTGAGCCCTTCATATGCTCTGTAGATGTTTCTTGGAATCCTACATAGATGTAATGAACTACATGATATTAAGCATTTTGGGATAGTATGGAATATACTCCATTGCTATTTTCCAACACACAATGACCCACATAATACATTTCAATGGGTTTTATTTATTTTTAGTTCTTGGAAATATTGCTTTTATTTAAAAAAATGTTAGCATGTAGAAATCATGAAAATGCCTCGAGGTCTGCTGCCTTCTCAATAAATTCTGCTTTTTTACTTTTAGATAAAATTGTGAGTAGATGCCAGACTTTATAAACAAAGTCACATGTCCTCAGTATTTGCAGGGACCCCCTTTTCAATATTTTTCACAAAACTTTCAGACTCACTCATTGCTCCTCTCCCCAGCCTCTTAAACATTTGTATCCCCCAGAATATAAAAACGTTTTAGCGTGAAGTTTTTGCCAATTATTGTTAAGGCTTGGTTTCGATACAGATTTTTTTATTAGATTTTCAAGTAAAAGTTATTAATTTCATTCAATTTCGATTTTGATTAGATTTGATCCACTTGAGTATATTTCAATCATAATGTTGGTAACGGAATTAATGATTTAAACATTAAACAACAACTAACATTTAAATGAAACAACATGACCCAAACTATGCAGTTAAATTTGTATTTATTTAAAATAAAAATAAACAACCAAAACAGAAGTAAACTTTAACTTCTGTTCAAATAAAACAGCGATTGACCGACTGACCTCATCTGTTACACAATGCACGCTGTGAATTAAAGAAAGCTTGCACGCAAACGCCTTTCGAAGATGACATTGATTACTGTAGCTTCTGATGAAGAGGATGGTAGCTGGTTGATTTCTCAGCATGTAGTTTCAGAGATTTATTGTGTTGCCTTAATATTTCACCTCAGTGCTGCACATCTTACATTATTTAATTTTTATCAACATCATCCGTACAGCAAAGTACAGTATTCCCATTATTTGGATTATAATCCTGATGGCGCAGACTTCAGGGGCGCAGGTTTTGCCGTTTTCATTTATTTGGTGAGTTAAAATAATCCAACTGATACATATTCATGCAGCCGCTGAAAAAAGAGTCACATATCAATCTTGGGGTTTGAGTATCGATATTGGGATTGTTTAAATAAAAATTGTGATAAAATGAAAGTCAGTATTTTTTACATATTTATATTATAATTAATGATTACCACATCCATATACTGTGTTATTTAGTTACGTGATACATCAAGAAATGCCATGGTAGTACCATGGTATATTTTTATAAGGGTTAAATGAAATCAAATCATAGCATATAGGCTATATTTAAGGCAACACTGTAAAGTGAAAATTGTCCTTGGAGTTTATACCAATGAATACTATCTTACCAAAGACCTTAAATTACTAAATTGTAAGGAGCTTAGTAAAGAGGTGGTCAGGGAGAAGCTCACAGGGGCAACACTAGCAGGTTTGACAGGTGATGGAGGTGTCTGCCACCCATGAGGAGGCTGGATCACTAATCATCAAGGTCGTATCCAGGAGGGGCCGAGACATCACTCGCTGACAGGGGCGCCACAGTTCTATATGTGGGTGGACTCTCTGCTCTCATTGAAAATCAATGGCATTTTTCTCCCTCGGATACAGGGCGAAGTATTAAATACTGTGATATTTACTATCAGAAAACACATACTTGGTTACTTAAATTATTTGGTAGTTACCTAATATCTTCTGTATTTTATGAATTTTTGGAGGGCATACATTTGGCTGGACAGAACAGGCTGAGTTTTGTGTGATGGACTGAACACAAACATTTATCAACATCAAACAATTAACGTTTTGTTGCAACTGTAAGAAAGTGTAAGGGGGATTCAGTAAGAATGAAATACACTCCCTGATTGAGTAATTTATATGTATGTGCTATCTGTGTAAGCCAATAGCACTGACTTACATTTTACGTGTATGCATTTGGCAGGTGCTTTTATCCAAAGCGACTTACAGTGCACTTATAACAGGGACAATCCCCCCCAGAGCAACCTGGAGTTAAGTGCCTTGCTCAAGGACACAATGGTGGTGCCCGTGGGGATTGACCAAGCGACCTTCTGATTAACAGTTATGTGCTTTAGCCCACTATACCACAACCACTCACTTTTGTGAATAAGGAGCATTCATCAATAAGCTTAAAGTGTTAGCGCACCAAAAAATAAAGATTCTCTCATCATTTACTCACCTTCACGATGTCCCAGATGTGTATGATTTTCCTTCTTTTGCAGAACACAAATGAAGATTTTTAGAAGAGTATCTCAGCTGTGTTGGTCCATACAATGCAAGAGAATGGTGATCAGCACTTTAAAGCTCCAAAAATCACAGACAGTCAGCACAAAAGTAATCCATAAGACTCCAGTGGTTAAATCCATGCAATATGGCAGGTGTGGTGAGAAACAGATCAATATTTAAGTCCTTTTTCATTATAAATGTTCAATTCCGGTCACTCTCCAGTGCACGCTCTTGAGAGGACCAGGGTCACACAGCCTTTGACGTGACGTAAGCATGTTGCCATGTTCAAATGAAAGCAAATTTAAATGAAAGCCAAACCAATGAAGCTATGTTCCTTCAGGAACAACTTAAGGCACCTTTCTCTCAACACAGTGTGCAATGTTCCGTTTTAAACAAACTGAGCTGCACTTCCGGTTGTATCACTAACAAGTTTATGTCATGCAAGAGGCTGCATGAACTCGGCCCTCACATGAACGTGCTTTGGAGAGTGGCCGGAAGCAAAAAAGTACATAAAAATGTAACTGTTTCTCACATAAGCTGTAGTTGTGCTTTAAACAACATTCATTTAACCACTGGAGTAGTATGGATTACTTTTACTACAACTGTCTGTGCTTTTTAGAGCTTTAAAGTGCTGGTCCACTTGCATTGGACCAACAGAGCTGGGATTTTCTTCTAAAAATCTTTGTGTTCTGCTGAAGATAAAAAGTCATACACATCTGGGATGGCATGAGGGTAAGTAAATGATGAGAGAATTTTCATTTTTTTGGTGAACTATCCCTTTAATTTACATTGAAAGAGTTTATGCTGTTGTGCAAACAATTATCATGACTTAAATTAATGTTTCGGGTTCAATACAGGTTAATTATATACACAGTTTTTCTGAGCAACCACTGGGCTGTGTGCCTTTTTTCTGGTCAAGAGATAAACTTTAAAAACTATCAAAACAAGTGATCCAGAAAGAGAACAACAACCATTTAGTTTTTTTTGGAGTAAAAATTAATTTCAGGCTCAACTTGTGCTGCTGTTGGTTGTCATAACAACTCAATGTAGTTAATGATATACTGCATCAGCTTAACTATCAGACCATCTCTTCATGAAATCACACACACTCAGGTGAGGCACTGTCAATAGATAATAAATTATTATTATTATTAATTTTTTAATTTTAATTTTTTTTTTACAAATGTAATGCCTCAAACATTACACTACTGCAAAGCATATACGCTGACGCAAGTGTTATCACTGAAGACTGGAAATTGAAAACAGTTGAGTGGTGGAACACTTCCGCATTCAGGAAAAAGGTGGATAAAAAAAAGGCAAAAAATTGTGGTTACAGTAGGGCACTTACTATGGAAGTAAATGGGACCTGTCCATAAGAGATGAAAATGGATAAACGCTGTATGGTCGCAGTAAAAGTAGAGAAAGCAGAAATGCGGGGAAACTAATTATGCATGCATAAAAATAGCAGGGATTAAAGATAGAAAGTGCTACCAGGCTAGCAGGCTACAAGCACAAACTCGAGCCACACGTCAGCTGTATAACCTCAAATATAGCCTTGAGACACAAACATTGTATTTGTTAACATGATTTTTAGTGTGAAAAGATCACTTTCTAACCTTATCTGTGTATAGTTATATCCAATATTACAACAGTAAACCCTTGAATCAGGTTAACGCCATAACACAGGTTTTAACACACTAATATCATGTTAACATATATATATACTGTTTACATCTAGTGTCTATACTTTTGAAACAGTGCGTACTTTATTATTTACTGTATGTACTGGCCTCATTCACTTCCATTGTAACTGCCTTACTGTAACTGCAATTTTTTCCCAATAAACCAGGGATGAATCTAACATATTTTTGAAGTAATTAACATTTTGCCATAAAATCTGTCGGCTGAGCTTCACTGTTGAACCTGAAACATTTCTTTAATTGGTTACAATTTACAACAAGGTTCCATTTGTTAACATGAACTAACAATGAACAATACTTTTACAGCATTTTTAATCTTGGTTAATATTAATTTCGACATACAGTACATACTAATTCTTTAAAATCAAAAGTTGTATTTGTTAACATTAGTTAATGCACTATGATCTACCATGAACTAACACCGAACAATTCTAATTGTAGTAACTAACAAAACTTGAATATATTATTGAAAAATAGATTGCTCATTGTTTGTTCATGATGCCTAATTTATTAACTAATGTTAACAAATGGAACCTTATTATAGTGTTACACTTTAATTAAAATGTCCATAGTGTAAGAAGCGGATTTTTGCATTGGATACCGCACGCAGTGTTACATTTTGTTCGTTAATTTGCCACACTGTTAAGCGAGTGTTATGCTTAATACAAAAGATCATATATTCACATAACCATAAAAGTTTTGAACTCTAAGAATGTGGAAGAATCTTAAGAGCTCTCCTGACATGTCATACAGTAAAAGTATATTAGATCCTCTCTTGTGGTTACTCCAAATGGACTGTCTATTGTTGTCTTGTGGCCACAAATGTCAAAATAAATAGAATCTGCAATTAGTTTGCTCAACAAGAACCCTTAACTGTGCAATTATAGCAGAAAGGCTGTCATATACTCCCGCTGGAATTCCTCTTATATGATCCACAAACAGGCTGTCATGCTCTGGAGATGGGTGGGAGATCGCTATACTGGGCTGCCAGCCCTGCTGCCTATTGAGTTGTGCATTACAAACCTATTGATCACAGCTCTGGGCAGGCCTGCTGCTCTAACTGTGGAAGAGAGCCTGTTGTCTGTAATGCAGTCGGACTGATAGGTCATTATTTAACTCCAACATAATTCAATGGCCTTTAATGAACACTATCACAACAACTAAAAAATAAAATAAAAGTCCCTCGGGTTTGCCTTTAAAGGATTGGCTAGCACAGTGATTGTCATTTCTGTCAACTTTATAGCTCTATTTCTAGGTGTCCGATACTATAATTTCAGGTTATGCGCTGATTAGAATGAGTTAAGTCCAATGTGCTATTGCTCAGAGATTACTATTACCTATTCCTATCTACCCTTGGAGGTTACCAGAAAGTCCACCGGCTGCCCTTACTCGCATGTTATATGTTATTCAAAGACCCAGAACACATATGATCGCTTCACGCACATATCACGCGAGCCCCTAAGCCCCGTCCACCGGAACTCTGCGTAGGGCATCAATTTGGCCTGGTTCCAATGATGTCCGCCAAGTGACCTGACTTGCTAAAATTATTTTGGCAAGAGTGTGCATGTAATCTGAGACTCTGTAACACATTGGGTATTATTTTAGTCAACTGATTATTCAATTCTGAAATTGATGCATCAAAGTTTCAGCATAATTTTTACACATTTTAACACCCCTGCTAGATGCTATTATTAAGCGTCCAAAAGAACCAAAAAAAAAAAACAAAAACAAAACTTAATTTCACTTAATTTCATTTGTGGCATAATGTTGATTACAACAAAAACATATTCTGACTCGTCCTTCCTTTCATTAAAATAAGCAAAAATTGGGTTAGTTTAATGTAAGTGCTTTTATAAAATTATAAGCGTCACATTTCTGTCTTTAAACACTCGAGTACCGAGTACACTGCTACTGTTCTTCAGCAATTAATAGAGGAAGATGCTTTTTTTGCTGCATAATGATGTAATTACAATATCTACCAGCAGGGGCTAACTCTTGTTGCTAATCTGCCAAACCTTGACCCCGTGGTTCATTTTGAAATCTCTGACATTTCTGAATTGTTTGAAGACTTTTGTGTCTTTGACTTTGTCAAAAGTCTCAATTTGATCTCTCCGTTTAGTCTTACTGCTGTCTCACAAAAGCAATAATTAAATAAATATTTAAAGAGATCCCCTTTATAATTTTTCTTTCACATGGTACGCCCTACCTCATGGTACCAGCAGGGTCTGTGCTGGACTTTAGCAGAAGTGTTCCATAACCTCAGTCCTCAGGCACCATCACCAGCAATTTAATCAAAGAGGAGATTATACCCTCCGATTTAATGGAAAAAGCAGACTCTAAAAGATGTTTTGATATATCTAGTGTTCCCTCTAATAGCAATGCTGTACCAACTTTAATTGAATCCTCCAGCATGCATGGCTTTATACTGTAACACCAACCTGCAGGGCCTAATTTAATTTCCTGCTGTATGCTTAGCTATACATTTGGAGAACTGGATCAATTTCTCTATCCCTCATGGATCTCGGTCTTGAAGAAGGTGATTAATAAGAATTGCAGTCACAAAGCCTTGCTTCATCTCTCGCCATGTCATTTCAGTTCTCTGGACCAAGGCTGAACAACTCTCTCTCCACAAGATTGGACTTTAGTGATTTTATCTTTTTTTTTTTTTTTTTGCTAAGTGAAAAAGAGATAAATTTACTTTGGTAAGAAGAAGTAGCTTGTATCAAGGATGGACTGGGACTAAAAATAGCCTAGGACAAATGCTGGCCCAATACAACCCAAAGTGAATCATCCTCAAATGTGTCACATATTTGTATAATACAAAATAATGTCTACTATATTAATACTTGCTGTTATGTATGTTCATTTCATGAAATGTCTGAAATAACAGGGTTCTTTTTTCCATTGTAATTTAAACGTTTAGGTGATTGATCAGATCCTAGAGACCCAAGTTCAAATCACTGGTTAGCTATCCAACACGATCACACAGGAAGTCGGCATGTTGTTTCTGAGAGTTCAGTTTTCCTAGGATCGGCAACATAATTTTCCCATTTTTATTCCACTGATTGTTAGGTTTAGGTTTGGGTTGGGGGGTTGAGTTTTTAAAATATGCATTTCTCTTCACCGCATCACAACCTTTTCAGCTGAAAACAACAACTTCAAAACTCGCTTGTGGCACCCCTCCATGGACATTTCACCTGGAAAATAGAGCTCACACATGCCCATATGCCCAACAACACTTACCACTTTGGCCACTGGGATGCAGTGTTTCAAATTTTGAAGCGTAGACTGATTTTATCTTAAGAAAAGTCAACCTACTATTTCATTTCACTGTAAGATCAGTCTGAGCTATCAAACATTTTCAATAAAATTAGTAGAAAAGAAATATTTGACTGTATTTATTTTCTGAGTTTACCTACTTGATTAACTTAGATTGACTTGTACAGTACTATGAATATATAACATCTATCCACCCACCATAGCAAGTAAGGTGTTGTACTGACCGCATTAGCCTGTCAGCAGGAGACTGTGCTGTAGCGCGTGCTCTTAAATACACCTCCGCTTAAATTTCCCCTCGACCAAAAGGGTACCTTTAGATTTGTGAAGGGCACATTTAGATTTGTGAATGAAAGGGGAAGGGGCTTGCCCCCCTGTAGCCCCACGTTCTGTGCACGTCAGTGCCTGTAGATATATGCAATTGTGACAAGGATGAGGGCATGGCTGAGCCTTGAGGCTGCATGACTGGCGCTGAACCAGCTGATCTGTGGGAGTGCAAGATAAAGGGGGGCCGGAGATGCCAGTTCGTGAGAGAGACGCATGCGGCCGCGTTGCATGTGTGTCTGTTCGTTTATGTTTTATGTTGTTTTAAGATTATTTATATCCCAGTTCCCACCTCCTCCTTGCCTGTCCATATACTGATACAGCAACTTAAATATCAAAATACTGCAATTCCAATCATGTGAAAATTCACCAGTCCTAGAGATTATTCTATGCATAGATCTGACACTTAAAAGGGCTGTCTAAATATGCTGTATTTCATTTTATATAAATAGTTTTTGACAGCCTAGTGCTCCCTATGGCCTGTCCATTCCTGGCTGGTAGTTTTTCAGTAAAACTAAGGGACAAGCAGGAAAGTTTCAGGTCTTCTACAATTACGTTTTGTATTGCCTTGAAAATTTTACTTGAATTCATTTGAGCATTTTCAAAAGCCTCTGATTTTAAAGGTTTTGATTGACTAGTAGATGGTGGGACATACCTAGTATCTTTAGTAGAGAGAGACACATTAATTTCCTTTTCAGTGCATCTGAAACTCTATAAGAAAATTTAATTTTGACCTCATTGTCTTTGTGTGTTTGTTATACAGTATAACATGACATTGTGTCTAGCATCTGCATTAAAGCAATGGAAAGGAGGTCCAAAGGGCAACTACATTTTTGTGTGTTAAAACTCGCAGCAGGAAACCCTTTCTGCTTAAATCTTTCACATGAAACTTCAAGCTCCATATTGTCCCTCCTATTTCTTGTATTGTGCCTCTTATTGCAATATATGGCCTTAAAACAATCCAGGATGCTTAACTAGCTAAATTAACTATATTTTCCCTATAATTTGGGAGATTTTGGAGAACAGGACTAACATAATGTAGTCTCAAAACAAATCAGAGTAATTTGTATGAGATGGTGAAATCTTAGATATCAAGCGATCTGACAAATATGACCTTCGTTCCCCTAGAGACCTACCAATCAACAAACAAACAACATTTCAAATCGATACAGTATAGGCATAATATATTTGCTGGCCTCCTATCCAACACTTTATTTTAAGAAAGGAAACACCTAAAAACAAATTAGGTTATTCATTCCGTATTTATTTCTGCAATACAAATAACTGATGTAAGTCAATAACCTGTAATATGCTTCCTTGTAATATGTTTTCTTTCTTCTGTGTTACACAAATGTTATTTTCCTATTAAAATCAAGGTAAGCTTTATGATTAAATATATGTTTAGTTTTGGGGTTTGGGTTACAGGTTAAACTTCATAAGAATAAAATCATAAGAAGGCTTGTTTAAAACCCCAATTTTTCTCTGTCTTCCATGTGACAGTGATATTCCTATTAAAATCATGGTTTGGTTTAGGGTTTAAGGACGGGGTTAGAATTTATGGTTAGGTTTAGGTGAGGTGTTATACTTCATCATCGTAACTTTGTTAATTGGTTTGTTTATTTTTCTCTATGGTAGTAAAAGTGGCATGTTTTTGTACCAGCCAACTCGTATGATTTTGTAAGATTTTACCACCTACTGTACTATTGTACCTACTATCGAAACCGGGTTGCCATGAAGTAAAGGGATAGTTCACCCAAATATAAAAAAATATTTTACTCATTTACTCACCCATACCTTGTTCCAAAATTGTTTTACTTTTTTTCCTCTGTAAAACAGTGATGTAGAATTTTAGTAGAATGTCCAAACTGCTCTCTTCCACACAATAAAATTGGATGGGGGCCATTGGCTCAGCAGGACAAAGAAGCACCTTACGACTTGTGCACTATATTCCAGGTCATCTGAAGTCACATGCTTGAGAGCCGTGGCCACAATTTACTTTCATCGCAGTTTGGACATTGCTATAAAGAACTTCTTTTGTGTTCCCCAGAGAAAAAAGGACATCACACAGGTTTCAAAAGTCATGAAGGTGAGTAAATTTGTGGGTGAACAAAGTGAGCAACAGAGGTGAGTGAGCATGGGCCCCAAAAGCAGTCGGCCCAAAGTGACACGTAATTGCTTACACTTTCCACAGTGTATGATGGGGGGTTGGGGGGTGTCTTGTGCTACCATTGTTTGGTTTTCTGTGAAGTGGTGCTCTGATTGTCTGTCATTGTGCTGTGAAGAGAGTCATCCAAGCGAACAGAAGCTGTCAGCATAGAAAACACCCCTGGGACAGAAGCTTCGTCCTGTTGGTAGAGACAGTCACGGTCAGATAATAATGAAGACATCATGGGGGCCTATAGAAAGCAGTCTCACTCAGTGGAGTCTTAAAAGTGTTAAGACATTCTCCCTGCACTATGGGAACAGCCATTGATTCTGCCCCAGGTTTGCCTCATTGAGGTTGGCAGATTCTGTTTGAGGGTGGAATCCTAATGCTGCTCTGCCATTCAATTGTAAAAACTCTGAAACTCAGTCTGAGCCATTGTGCCTTGATGTTTGATGGAGTACTTAGTAGTTAAAGATTCATGAGAATGCATTATTCTGTTTTTGGCCTGTCTTTCTGGACATACTGTATCAGTGAGGATAGATTCACCTTTTTTCTTTGGCAGTAAAGCTAAAACTTCATGAATTTGTGGTTTTAATCTTGGATCAGCCTGTGATTTGGGATTAATACTGATTCATGCAAGAACTGATTTGTGATCCACACTTACTCTGCAACAGTGAACGCATTTACATGCAGATTTTTCCCACCAATTATGCTTAAGCCGACAACCTGTGTGGTCATGCAAATGCATTAAAGGTTTTTCATTTATCAGTATAATGCTTAAGCAGCTAAAGAATAAATCAACTGACATCTGTAGATATTTGCTCATTACCCTGATTTAGCATTGCACGTAAACACCTTTTCCGGTGTTCTTACCGGCAATCAGATCCAAATGTCGTTTTTGGCTTAATCCCCAGACTGGTTCAATATTCTTAAAGATGAGTTAGTCACAAGACATGTTAAGAGAAATTAATTTTAACTAGTCTTCTTTCATAAAAAAGGAGTAAGAACTACCATATGAAGAGAAATCACAAAGGAGATCTCTTTTTATTAACTACTGCAAATTTTCTCCTTGATAGTAATGACACTAAATGGATAGATATAATTCATCCTAGAGATACCCAAGTCTTTTCATATGTATCTGCATAAGCCAGGTTTGGAAGGAAAAGTTCCATTCATTTTCTCCATTGTCGAATTGATTTTTAATTATAACTTATAAACCTGTAAAGATAGATCTACCGTGAGCTCTAAGGTTACGAACCGATGTATAGGTTTCTGTGGAAGTCATTAGTAGGCTTTACTCCAACGTAGATTTATTTTTTTAAACATCGTTGTGGCACAGTGGAGTGCGGGGCCGGGTCGTGACTCGACATGCCGGTCCCGTATTAGGCTAATCAAGTCACCGAGAGGGATAAAGGCCGATCGCAGAGGGCGGTGCGGGAGAGAGAGATCCTAACGGACATGTCCGTCGTCTTATGTGTTTGTCTTTTGAGATTCACATTAAACCTTTATTTGTACGATAAGCCGGTTTCTCGCCTACATTGGTGCCGAAAGCCCGGGAAGGAAGAGGGATATGACGTAGTAGAGTTCTCGCCACTACCGTCCACCCCAACGGAGCATCTGCGGCCATCTGCCAGGGGACGAAGAGCCCAGGAACGGCTGCCGACCGCGAGGGGAGAAGGGGCTCCTAGCCGACCGCCTGGAGCGGTCAGGGCCGCTGCCAGAGGCAGAGGATGCCCCTACCAGCCGATGAAATGCGGAGGGGTTGGAGACCGCCGTCCACGAGCGGGGAGGGGAACGCGACCGACCGCCTGGAGTGGTAGAACCGCTGCCAGGGGCAGGGGAGACCCCTTTGGCTCCCCGAGAACGCGGCGGGGCGTTCCGTCCGCCAGGGGCTGGAGGACTGCCTCTGATCCGCCTGGAGAGGTGCGGCTGTCGTCCGTCAGAGGGTGGAGGAGTGGCCGAGGAACAAGCTACGGCGTATCGGAGAACCGGCGAGTAAGTTTTTTTAATTTTTATCTCTCTCTCCTCTCTCTCTCGCTGCCGCTCTGTGTTGTCCTTTTCCCTCTCCTTTTTAAATTGTAGTGGGTTTTTGGGGGGACTGTTGCAAGAGTACCCCCCCCCCCCCCCCCCACACACATTTTAATGGTTCTTATTTAATGGTTTCCCTCCCCTAGCCCCCTCCCTCATCCAGGTTGATGGGGATTACCCGCCGGCAGACCGCGCGGAAGGCCCCCCCCCCCCCCCCCAAGGGGAAAGAGAGGGGGGGAAGTACGTCAGGCCGGGGGCTCCGCAGCCTGAAAGAACAAGGGAGGAATGTGGCACGGTGGAGGGTGGGGCCGGGTCGTGACTCGACACGCCCAGTCCCGTATTAGGCTAATCAAGCACCTGAGAGGGATAAAGGACGATCGCAGAGGGTGGTGCGGCATAGGGAGATCCTTACGAACATGTCCGTCGTCTTATGTGTTTGTCTTTTGAGTTTGATATTAAACATTTATTTGTACGTTAAGCCGGTTTCTCACCTCTTCCTTGCCCGTGAGGGCGAACTTCTTTACAATCATGTTTAATAGTGAAGATCTACATTACCCGTGATCCTGAAGGGATCCAGCAATAAGAGAATTGTGGAAAAATAAGCGTAGCAAGAGAACTCCTTGGCATTCTGTGAATGACGCAATCAAGTCATCTCCCTACACAACAAACTGCTTAAATATTTTATTTTTCGATACAAATGTACAATACATTTGTATGTATTGTTTATATTGTATATATTTAGCAATTCATTTAAAATGCATTGTTTCAATACCTATAATCAACAACTTTAAATCGATAGTTTTTTTTATTTTTCCATAAATTTTCAAAAACCTTTGCTGAACAAAGAAAATGCTGAACAAAGAAAATGCTGACAAAGTTTGTAATGTTGTGATTCACCTGGGAGTTGGCTGGTTTGGGTAATGGCTTTGAAATCTTTTATGAAGAATTTGAGGTAAATCCTATTGAAAAACAAAATATTAAAGGAAAATAATTACTTGGCTGAAAAAGTGCGCTGTTACGCTCTATAATGTGTATAATCGGTGATGAAAAGTTAGAGATTGCATTGTAATATGAAGCATTTCTCATCAAATACCTCCAAAATCATATCATCTGAGCTGTGCCAACTAGATTAATTGTATAGCTCTATGAGCAATTGTTTTATTTGTGTCTATTTTTAATCCACCTAAGGAAAACATATATGCAAACTTCATTAAGTCTTCTGAGCTATGGTAGAGCAACCACTGAGTGATAAAAATGTCCTTTGGACTTCCATGGCTGTATATGTACTTAATTAAGTAACTCAACCAATCAAGCAAACCAGTCTATTTCAGAACTCACAGTGTACTGTATGCATGAAATCTTTGAAAGTTCCCATGGAACATTTAATTGCAAAAAATATTGCAAAACAATCTAGAATACCATGAAACAGAAGAGATAAAATTATTTTTGACAGCAGCATTATTTAGCGTTTCTTGGCCCGGCTCCTGTTTATAGCAGTTTTGTTTTCTGCTGTATTTATGAAGTCTAAAGTGTTGCAGGTCTGCACATAATTTGGATGGGTAGTCTGTTTTAAGTTATGATATGACTGACTGTGGCGCATATGGTGCAACTGTGTTCACTCTCACCCCTTGCTGGGCATCAGTTACACTGCACTGGTTTTATACCCTTGTGAGTGGAACTGGTTGCCATGTTGCTATTCGCTGCCAACATTGACTGTTTTTGACACAAACTGGAGGCCAATCATAAAGTCAGCAACAGCTGCTGCAGTCTTCATAACAGAATTGCACCTACATTCTGCCAAAATAAATAAATAAATAAATCCAAAGGTTTAACACTTACAAGCAGCTGCTCAGTTGGGTTACATGTGTAAATGTGCCTTTGCTGGAACGTATTACGTCTGATTATTTTTTGCTGGCATTTTGGGACAAACATTAAGATTTTAAATTAAAGCTCTCTCATGGAGCACTAAAGTTCATGCATTTTATCAAGCCCACATGCTAAAAATATTAAATGCATAAACAAAATGATTATTTTAGCTGCTCTTATATAATATTTATGAGGTGGATTTCTAAAACTGCCCTCTAGAGTCTAGAGGTCAATGTTTCCCAAAAATGTTTTCTTATGTTCTGTCTCAAATATTCCTTCACTTTCCTTTAAACATATACTGGTATACGCTTATCAGCCTGTGTACACCACTGCACTGCAGTAGAGCTTTTATTTATTTATTTAATTAATTATTTATTTATTTTTTGGTCTGAGCTTTATAAATTGAAAGAAAGAAAAAGGGAACTACTGCTTTTAGTCCTGATGCAAGATTTACAGAATGAACACCTTTACCTTCACACCTCAATATCAACAACTAAAAATCCCCCAAATCATACATTTCTCTCCCCTTCTGCCATTGGTTGGAGGTAGTTCGGGGATATGAAAAAAATAAGTATTTTAACACTCTGTCTTTATGATCTGATCCCAGCCACTCTCGTGGCTTAAGACATAATTTGGTTGGAAGTCTGCTTCCACTGTGAAATCTGTTCTCATTAACTCAATTTAATGAGGCAATGTTAAAAATAAAAGTGTGTAATCTTTTCTATTTTTTTTTTTTTTCTACTGAAGCAACAACTGTAACCAAACACTTCCAATAACTGGAGATCAGTCTTTCACAATTCTGTGGTTGAATTTTGGCCCACTCTTCTCTGCAGAAATGCACAAGTTCAGCCACACTGGAGGGTTTTCGAGCATGAACTGCCCATTTAAGGTCCTGCCACAGCATCTCGGTCTTGGGTCTAAGTCAACATTTTGACTAGGCCATTCCAAAAATTTAATTGAGCCCATTTAGAGCCATTCAGAAGTGGACTTACTCAACTGTGTATATACTGTGCTTTGGATCATTGTTTTGCTGCATAATCCAGTTGCGCTTGATCTTCAACTCAAGGACAGATGACCGGAAGTTCTCCTTTAGGATTTTCTGGTTGAGAGCAGAATTCATGTTTCCCTCAATTACTGCAAGTCGCCCTGGCCCTAAAGCATCAAAGCATCCCCACACCATCACACTACCACCACCATGCTTGACCATAGGTATGATGTACTTTGTGTGGAATTCTATGTTTGTGCCAGATTTAACGGGACCACTGTCTTCAAAACAGCTCCATTTTTGATTCATCAGTTCATAGAACATTCTTCTAAATGGTTTGATGACCATCAAGGTGTGTTTTGGCAAAATTCAGAAGAGCCTTAATGTTCTTCTGGGTTAGCAGTGATTTTTGCGTCACCACACTTCCATGGATGGCATTTTTGCACAGTGTCTTTCTGATAGTGGAGACAGGAACAGTGACATTTATTTATGCAAGACAGATCTGTAGTTCCTTGGATGTTGTCTTTGGCTTTTTTGTGACTTCCTGGATGAGTCATAGCTGTGCTTTTGGAGGAATTTTGGAAGGTCGGCCACTTCTGGGAAGGTTCATTACTGTGCAAAATTTCTCCATTTAGAGATAATGGTTCTCAATGTGATTCTTTGGAGTCCCAGAGCCTTTTCAGTAGCTTTGCTACCCATCCAAGACTGATGCACACCTTAGCACACCCCATGTGCTACTGGATGAGACCTTTTAGCCAACTCCATGCTGCTAAAAAATATCTATTTAGGTGTTTGATTGAACAGGGCTGGCAATAATCAGCTGAACCCCATTATGAATACAGATTCATAGATTTGGAGATTTAGTAACTAAGGGGGCAAATAGTTATTCACATAGGCCTAGTTGGTATTGGATAACTTTTTTCTTCAATAAATAACATTAACATTTAAAAACTGCATTTCGTGGTTACTCAGATTGTCTTTGTTAATGTTAGAGTTTGATTAAATGTTTTAAACACTTTAGTATGAGAAATACACAAAAACAGAAGAAAAATACTTTTCCACAGCACGATATATATATGCAGAGGGTGTGAACGTAAATGTGGCAGCTCTCTGTTTTCTGACTGTAGTAAAGACTCTTTAGTCTAGTTTTAACATTTTATTTATTTATGTTTTTGCTGTTGGAGCAAATGGGAATGCAAAATATATATTTACTGTGGTCTCCTATTCTCCGTTATAAAAGTTTTCCATGCATACTGTATTTTACTTTTGCAATTCAAACCTGGAAATGTGAAAAGGGTCTATTCAATTCCTTTTAAATTCCAGTTTAATTCCTGAATTTGAACTTACCGTATATAGCAAACAGGTTTGATCATCAAATTTGAATTAGAACTCAAATTAAATTTGAAGAAAAACATACAGATGTTTTGTTGTTGTTGTTTTATTCAGTAAGAATTATCCATAAACTTATTAGAGTGTACAAATAACATGTGGGGTATTTCCAGAAACAATTGATGACATTAATAATCGATGTTTACATTTCCACCAATTGAAATTTGTCGTTATTCTATATATGTTATATTTAATAAATTCATTTTTATTTGTAGTTGTTGGCAGCATATTGGTGTGCATGTAAATATGCTTACTATTTCAACTGAAATTCCTCATGAATTCAAAGAGAGCCTTTTTCTACATTCTGAATTAGCAAAAAGCTGATTTAGACAGGTTTGATTTAATCATCTCTCTTTTCTTCCCCTTTAGAAAAGCCGATGGCACTGGGACCTCCTGGTGGTATTCTTGGCATATTAGGAGTAGTGGTGGTTGCCAGTCTAATTGTTGGAGTGGTGGTCACAATCTGTATGGTGTATAGGAGAGGACAGAAGCCCCATACAGAGACCGACAATGATCTGTAAGTACTTCAGCATTAATACAAACAGCTTTTTAGGAGTAGGGGGATGCAGCGTCTCAAAAATGGTAATGCAAAGCCCGTCAGTATCACTAAGACACCAGTGACTAAACTGAAGCAAATGCTCAACAGCTGTTTCTGAGAGCATTACACTGCATAGCATCCTGTCAAGACTCAGGGTACCTTAATGTAACCACCTACAATAATGTGAGGTCACCACACTTAAAAAAAACACAAAAATCAAAACAAAAAACACACGCTTATGAATGTGTCTTTCATTTTGCTGTTAGTGGATAGACTTGATTGCTTAAGAGCATGTTACCTATTTGTTTAAAAGGCTTCCTGATTGCTATGTAGAGCTGTTTTGTCCATTCCTCAGTTTGTGAGACAGGTGTTTCAATCAGTGCTGATTGCACGAGGCACATCGGATTAGCATCGGAGCCTGTCAAATCCCAAAGCATACCACATAAACAGAAAACTTGACAGTCGTCATGCATTTTCAAGCACACACTTCTTAAAATTCTGGGCAGGTGACTTTAAAGGCTGAAATGTTCAAGTGTGTGACTAGCTGGTGATCTGTAGTGCTTTGATATTATCTATGGTTGAGAGATATTATATGATAAGAGTAACATTAAACTGCTGTTCTTATCTTTATTATTGCACAGCATTGAATCTTCAGATGTGACTAAACATGTTGTACAGTTACCCAAACTAAGGGGTAAACCAAACTGTTTGATATCTGTTCAGACACTGAGGGAGTGAAGCCATATACAGTGTTGGCAGTAGTCTAACACATCAGTTGTCTGTTGTAGGTAGAGAAGCAATATCTCACAGTCTCACATGACATATTAGATTATGTTAATTATGCAATTCAGACAGCGAATAATGTGTCAATTTAGCAATATGTGCAGCTGTAGAACACTGACTCCTGACCTGGGGCCTGTACCAAGCAGCTAACTGAACAAATTCAGGGATACAGGATTGGTTTGGGTTGACAAAACCAAAGCAGTCCAATCAGGCCCAATCTAATCAAGCTCATCAACTTTCTCTGTCAACTCAGGCTTTGATCCTGAATTTGTTCACATGCACGTACACCTAGATGAGTGACGTTTGTAGTGAACTGCCAATCGTATTAAAGATGGAGAAAGAGATAGCTATTCACTTCTAATGAGAAATTCAGCAGGGTTTACTTCTCCACTGAGGGCCAATCATTATAAAAAATATAATACATTTAAATACATTTCAAAAAGAGCATCAAGAGATTGTAATAGGAATTTGAAAATTGGAAACACATTTACACAGCACGAGAGATCACTAGACATTTTCACAACGAGAAAAAACTCTGCGGCTGCTGCAAGACTAGGACAATTGGAAACAAATTCAAAGTGAAAAAAATAAATAAAAATTAAACAGCTGATATATCAATGCATATGTGAATTCAGAAAGATCCACAACAAGAACACACAAGCGTATTAATTTACAAAAGATAAAAAAAAAAAAACTTAATTTAAAATATAATAATAATAATATAATTTAATACTATTACAAATTATTAAAGCCTGCTATTGAATAATTATAAAAGTAGGCACTCTGGATACGGTATGCAGTAGTTGGTACATATTAAATATTTTTATTTATTTATATTTAAAGAAGAATTTTGTGTACTGCTTATGTTGATCCAAACTTCAAATTAAAATCTGTATCTTCATATCTATTTCATGAAATAAGAGGTTTGGGTGGCATCCATCCCTTTTAATAGACATGTTGTGAAGTGATTATACTTTAATGCCAAAAATCCATCTTTAATACATAATTAATCCATCTCACTAGCTGTTTTATACAGAGCCTAATATTATTTTATGTTCCCCGCCTGTCACTCACTTCGACGTTGTGTCGAAGAAGCGACACTAGGGGACTCTCTTGAGAGCCTTTTGCATCTCTGAACTTTGAGAAAAGGCCAATGAGAAATTGGCAGATAGGATTTGCGTGTTCCGCCCCCGGAAATACGGAGCAGTTGTGAGCAGTGAGCTGCAAGTTCCAATTGGTTTCCTCTCATCTCTGAGCGTGTGCTGTTGGATCTACAGCGCTTTCTCGTTCTCTGCACTGCAGTGCAGCTTTGCCCCAGGGTGCTTCAACAGCGCTATTAAAAGAGTGTTTTTTCTCTAAAAGAGCAATACACAGCGGCGTTGAACGTCCTTTTTAGGACGCGTCTTTATGAAGATGCCTTTCCACCCCTGTGTAGTTCCTGGATGCAGTTGAGTCCTCTCCGCTCCTGACTGTCACAGGCGCTGCCTTGTGTGTCTGGGCCATGGTCACACCGAAGCAGCGTTTGTGGATGGTTCGTGTTCTCACTGCAAGAACCTTACCATGGCAACGTTGCGGTCACAGCTTCCTAAAAATGAACGCCACTCCAGCCGCCCCCCCCCCCCTGCATCGCTCCTTCTTCCCACTGGATTGAGGACGACTCGGCTGGCGATGGAGACGATTTGGGGATGGCAGCGTGCTCGGTTTCGCCGGGTACGTGCCCAGGAACCACCCGCCCCCCAACACGCTCGTTGACTTTGGCTCGGAGTGACAGCAGCTCGCCTCACGGCTAGTCTGCCTATCCTCTTGAGCCCCCTGAGCTGGATGAGCTTGCTGCTGCATCGGAGAGTGTTCCGGAGTCTGACGCTGAAGACTCTATTGGTCTGCCACCTTCGGGTTGGCACGCCCAGTCAGAGGCTGACGCCCTGATGGCCGACATGCTTGCCCGGGCCACCGCCAGTGTGGGGTTGGACTGGAACCCTCCGTCCTCCCCACAGCCTTGGCCAACCAGGCCAAGGCACTTAAAGATCTGCACTTGGGTAGTCCTGACCCCGATGTGCTGCAGGAACTGGGCCCAGCTCTCAGCCCCAGCTTCAAGCAGCACTTAGGAAGTGGACGCCCCCCGTCTCACGAACCCCCTCAAGGACCCGGAAGGCTCCCAAGCGTTCCTGAGACAGAAGACCCAGAGACCAAGACATTTGCTCCAGAGCTGGCAGACCACTCCGTCCCCCGGTGTTGGGCCGGGAGGAGAATCCTCAGTTGAGTTTATTTTCTTTGCCGCACCCCCTTCGGGCTGCGGTACCCACATTCTCAATAAAAGAGCAATTCCCTCTGTCTCTGGGTCACCTGGTCCGCAAATGCCTTTCTCATGGCACGCAGGTGCCACACCTCAACAGTCCTGGCACTTTGGACGCAGACCCTTCGCCTCCAGCCTCACGTCTGTTGACCCCCGACCGGCCGGTCCTGACAAGTCTAGAGGATGCCTCTACGGGACCTCTTCCTCAGTCACTGACCCGCCCCCTGCCTTGTGTGCGGAGCAAGGTAAGTGCTTCGAGTCTTCTCTCAGCACCAGAGCCTCGGGACACGCTTTTGTCTCCCGATGCTGTATTACCTGCTCCAACCCACTGCTCTGCCCTGCCGTGCTTGGACGCGTGGCTTTCACTCCCCAATCCGTCACGCTGGCTGGCCAGGACCATCCGACTGGGTTCCGCAATTTAGTTTGCCAGGCCTCCTCCCCTCTTCGGGGGCGTACGCTTTACTGCAGTGCATAGCGAAGACACCAAATCCCCACGACTCACTTACTCAGAGCCGCAATTGAGCCTGTCCCTCCAGCCGAGATGAAGAAGGGTTTCAACAGCCCTTACTACATCATACCTAAAAAAGGTGGCAGCTTACGACCGATCTTGGACTTGCGAGTTTTCTTTTCGAAAGTCGCAGAGGCAGCTCTTGCCCCACTTCAGGAAGCAGCGTTCGTATACTCAACTACCTCGACCACTGGCTCATCCTTGCCCACTCCCGAGAGTTACTATGTGCCCACAGGTACCAGGTGGAGTTCCCTGATAGAGGGAACGAGACATTGTGTCCTCCCGGCAACATCGCTGAACCGAGCCACTGTTGCGGCCGAACCTCATTGTCAGCTCCTCAGACAAATGTTGAATGTTTATCACCCCCGCCTGCCACCAAACTTACAAACACTGGACAGACCTCTGTTTTTACGGGCAGGAGTCCCTTTGTAGCAGGCGTCTCGACGCATCCTGGTCACCACAGACACTTCCAAACTGGGTTGGGGTGCCGTGTGCAATGGGCACGCAGCCGCGGGCCATTGGTAAGGGCCCCCGTTGTGCTGACACATCAATTGCCTAGAGTTGTTGGCTGTATTTCTTGCCCTGCAGAGGTTTCTCCCGATAGTTCGGGGCAAGCACGTCTTGATTCGATCAGACAGCACCACCATGGTAGTGTACATAAATCGCCAAGGCGGCGTATGCTCCCGCCACATGTCACAACTCTCCCGTCGTCCCCTCCTTTGGAGCCAGCACTGACTCAAATCGCTGCGTGCCACTCACATCTCGAGCAACCTCAATGTGGTAGCGGACGTGCTATCACGACAGTGTATAACTAAAAAGTAACCGATAGAAAAAGAATGGCAACGACAAAAAAATTAAAAAGGCTTATTAGAGCAGTTCAAGTCATAGATGACGCTTTGTACTAGTTAAATCTTACTAGTTTAAAAGTTAAATCTTTGTACTCTGGATATTTGATAATCCACAAGGCAAATGCCGTGAGAAATCTATTGGGGAGAAAACACTTGATATTCACATATGTACTGCCTTTGCAACTACATATAAAGATGACAACACATAAAACAAGATGTAAAGAGTCTGAAAAATTATCTAGCATTAGCTAGGGAGCTCACAGATAAACTATATACATCAAGTGAAAACAAATACACAACACCAGGAGAAACAAACTTGATTGAACTGGAAACAAACGTTTCTCAACCAGGACAACATAGTTATCAGGTTCCTAAGAGGCACCTGGAGGTTGAATCCCTCCTGGTCAAGCCTGTTCCCCTCATCGGATCTCTCAGTGGTCCTCTCAGGCCTTCAGATACCAGTCGAACTCAAGGCCCTCTCGCTGAAGACGGTCCCCCTGATCACGCTCGCATCCATCAACAGGGTCAGGGATCTGCAAACGTTCTCTGTCAGTGACACCTGCCTGGAGTTCCGGCAGATGCTCAAGTGATCCTAAGACCATGACCGGGCTACGTGCCCAAGGTTCCTATGACTCCCTTCAGAGACCAGGTAGTGAACCTGCCAGCGCTGCCACGGGAGGAGGCAGATCCAGCCCCTTCTTTGCTGTGTCCGGTACGTGCTTTGCATATCTATTTGAACCGCACGCAGAGTTTTAGACATTCTGAGCAGCTCTTTGTCTGCTTTGGTGGACAGCGGAAAGGGAACGCTATCTCCAAACAGAGGCTTTCCCACTGGGTGGTTGACGCCATAGCATTGGCCTATCAAACCCATGCCGTGCCCGCCCCCTTGTGGGTTCGAGCACACTGGACGAGATGTGAGGCATCCTCGTGGGCATTGGCCAAAGGCGCCTCCCTATCAGACATATGCAGAGCAGTGGGTTGGGCAACACCCAATACCTTTTCAAGATTTTACAATCTCAGGGTTGAGTCGGTTTCATCCCATGTTTTCTCTGGTCCAAGCCGGTAGAACTCAGTAACGTGGTAACAACTGACCGGTTGTATCGCTTGCACCCAGCGCCCTTTCCCTCCGATGAGGTAATACTGTGCGCTCTTATCGCAGGAGATCCCATTAACTTGGCTCCCTGGATGACTCCTCCCTAGCCCTCTGGTCCACAAAATTCAGCGGAGGTATTTGCCAACCAAACCCAATGCAGGTACTCAATTTACCCTGTACTGAAATAGGTGCTCCACAGGTCAGGCCCCCATGTGGACTTATCCCCCTGTGTGTATTTTCCGCGGTACAGTCCCCTTGCGAGCGGACCTGCGTCTCCCTTGGGCAGTCCTCACTGTCCCCCGGTCGCTGTGTTTGTAGCAACTCCTCCCTCCCAATGAGGTAGGATCTGCGCCATTCTCCACATGTGACCTAAAAGCCCATGTGATGTATTTCACCACTCTTTACATCCCCCAGTCTGGGCAGGTATGGTCTCCGCATGGTCTTTCCCCCCTGAAAGAACGCCTTCCCCAATGCGTGTGATAGTGTTAAGATGGCCCCAGCCACTTTTCTCTCTCTATGTTTCTCGCATAGAGTTAAAGGTGCGGCTGGCGTGGCTTGCTCCCATGCTTGGCACGTTGCCTTGTTTCCCCCATATTGGGGTGTATGGAACCAGAAGTTTTGACGATTTTTGGGGGCATTGGGGTAAGGGTAAGTGCAGTCTGGCACAGCCTGTCGTTTTGGCACGCAAACTACCTGCCCGCACCTGTGTCAGCAGAGCACATACACGGTTCAGCGCATGGCATGATTAAAATTGGACCCCTAGTGTCGCTTCTTCGACACAACGTCGAAGTGAGCGACAGACGGGGAACGTCAAGGTTACTTTTGTAACCTCCATTCCCTGATGGAGGGCACAAGATGTGTCCTCCCGGCCAAATCGCTGAACCGAGCCACTGTTGCGGCCAAATCTCATTGTCGGCTCCTCAGACAAATCCTGAATGAACAGACGCATTTCCTCCCCTTTATACCCGTATGTCTGGGGGGCGGGACATGCTAATTCTGTCTGCCAATTTCTCATTGGCCTTTTCTCAAAGTTCAGAGATGCAAAAGGCTCTCAAGAGAAACCCTTAGTGTCGCTTCTTCGACACAACGTCTCGTTCCCTCCATCAGGGAATGGAGGTTACAACAGTTACCTAAAAATTTATATTTTCATAGATAATTTATATTGTATGGCAAGAGTAGATAATAATAATAATAATAATAATAATAATAATAAGAAGAAGAAGAAGAAGAAGAAGAAGAAGAAGTTGAAGAAGAAGAAAAATAAGAAGAAATAAATAATAGTTTATTTAAATTAAATGCAAAACTCAATCTGCCAAGAATCTAAAATTAAGAAATTTATTATGAAGATACATTTTTTTTAAAATATATTTTATTGTTGTTTATCTGTGAAGTGCTCTTTAACCCCCTGAGATCTTCCATTTCACTTTTTGATTTGTAACTAGTAGACCCTAATAAACATACACAAGCCCCTCCCCCCAAAATACAATTGATTATTATGTTTATTATAATTGAATGAATTATTTAATTTGATTTGACTTTTATGTTACAATGTTTGTTTTTATGTTTTTCTACTGTGGCAACAAAATCACAATGTTTTCTCTTTGTGCAGTCAAACAAACAAGTGATAGCCTGTGCTGAAGCTATTTACCAATCAGAAATTTGCATAATTAATTCTGAATCAAAGTATTGACCAGAATCATCCAATCACTGTTAACCATGTTAAATTCAAATTTAGCATTATAAATTCTGAATATATGTACTGATTACCATTGTCCAATGTCTGCCAAACATGTTGAGTGGCCAAACATTATCTGCAGGCTGAAACTGAACTTTTGGATGTTAGGAGTGAATGCACTTAGCTGCATAGGGAAGCTGTATGATGCTCCCTTGCTTCCTATTTATTGAATTAATTAATTAGACAGTGTGCTGTCTGTCTGCACTGGTCTCAGAACACTTCACAATGCACATTAAAGCCTCTGAAAGCAACATTATCCAATTTTTGGATGCACCTATTGATCAGTGTGATAATGCATCCTATAAATATATAGGACTTCTAAAGGAGAAATAGTCCTATACTCTTCATCTGTGGTCATTGTGTTTAACAGCCTGATGTTTTGCTATAAATGGATGACATTTTCTGAAAGGCATATTGGATTAAAGTAGAGGCTCTAGTCTTTTGACTTGATCAGGTTTCAATGAAAAAACTTAATGAGGCTTACATTTACATTTACGCATTTGGCAGACGCTTTTATCCAAAGCGACTTGCAGTGCACTTATTTCAGGGACAATCCCCCTGGGGCAACCTGGGGTTAAGTGCCTTGCTCAAGGACACAATGTTGGTGGCCGTGGGGATTGAACCCGCAACCTTCTGATCAACAGTTATTTGCTGTAGCCCACTACACCACCATCACCACTCAGTGCTACAAAAGTTTAATCCTTTAATGACAGCCCAGATTGTCCTGAACTGAGATTAGTTGGTTTAAATGAAATTAAATCATGCATAACATATAGTGAAGACAAGAGGTTATGAGACACGATGGAGCGACTTCATTGTGTCAGAGATACCACTTTACTCACAGCTGATTGGTTCAATATATATTTGTGATCTGTTACCCAGAATTAAACCTGCTACAGAGCAAGTTAGCCATGGAGCGTAAATTACTATGCCGATGAACTCCAGTAAAGGCTGACACACTTTCATGGTACCTGAAAACAGTTTCAACCCACACTGGACCCACTTGAATCAATCAGCACATCATATTACAATTTATCCCCATTTAACTCTTGATTTTTTTAAGTTAGTGGTCGACTGTCCTTCTAAAAGGATAATTAATCACTCGCATGAGAGCGTTGGCTTCTGTCCTTCATGGGAATATCACCCTGGCAACCAGTGTGAGGGTGCATGAAATCTGACACAAGATCCACCTGAGTTCTTAATTACCTCACTGATGAAATTAGGATTCCCATTTGAGAGACCCTCTTAAAATCCATGCCAACATTTCAGACTTTAAAAGCTTGATATTTCAGTTTGGAAGCTGGAAAATGAGTTTTCTCCAAAAGACTACTTTTTGAAGGTTGTCTTTTAAACTGACTGGATTCTGACCAAAGTGTCCTAACCCCCATATATAAGGACACAGAACTAAAACCAATTCACCCACAAAGCTGGTTTGCTGGTTTTAGAGGGGTTTCGGGAACTTGTTGACTGTTCAGGTTGGGAGACCATTTGGCCAACCAGCTAAACCAGCTAAATACCAGCTCGGGATAGCCGGGAGACCAACTACACACACACACACACACAAAGTTAAGACAAGCAAACCACCAACATAGCATTTGCTTTAGGAATACAATTCTGTAGTGTTTCTTCATGACAATTACTGCAGGATGCACAATGGCACTACACATTTAGGTCCTTTAGTTATTTGTTTTCTTTAGTTGTTTGCCTCACCCCTTCAAGTTTACTCAGCATGCATTATTTTTCTTGCCAAACTCTAATTAATTTCTTTTTTTCTCATGACTCATTATTTCTTTAGGATAAATAGGGTGGCACTCAAATCATCATAATTTAACTTGAAGCACTGTTGTTCCCTTTACAAAAAGCTTCACTTATGATGCTGCGCTGAGAAAAGCACTTTGGGAATATCTTTAGGTGTTACCGGCTGTGAATATGTGTGCAACACAATGAACATTGACCGAAATTTATAGCCTCTGCCGGTGTAATCATTGGACGCACCTGGGGCAGGGCTACAAATAGATGCGTCACAGGAGCATCGTCAGATCTTTTGTTTTCAGATCACTCTGTGTGTGTGTGTGCTTTCACGAGCCTGTCAGAACTTTCTTTCCTCTGTTAGGAGTTAGAATTTGTTAGTGCGCAGAAGACCTTTCTCTTTTTCTCTTCTTTCAAAAAAAAGGGGGAAAAATAAATAAATGAATGATGACAGAAAGTCAGGGCAAACGATGTGTGTGTTCCCTTGTCTCCGCTCTATGGCTGAGAGGGACATGCATCAGGTTTGCTTTATTTGTTTGGGGGAAGAGCATGCTGCTCTCGCATTGGGTCAGAGTGGGTGCGAGCATTGCGAACTGCTTTCGGTGAAAATGCTTCGCGCTTGCCTCGCTTACTTCTGGGATCTGGCTGAGGAGCGAGAAACGGGTTTGTCCCTTTCGCACACTCTCTCCCCAGACCCAGCCAGTCCTTCCCGTTATCTTGAAGCGCAATTCAGAGCCTCTTCATTTCATGAGGGCAGAATCAGAATCAGAGGTTGAATCTCGTGAGTCTGCAGACTTTGAGTTACCCACCTTTGAGTTACCATGAGCATTCCGCACATGATAGTAAATCAGCGGAGGATTTGCTCGATGGGATTACTCATGCGGTGGCCAGGCTTCAAATAGACTGGCCACGCCAACAAGAGACCCCCAAACGCTCCAAGTTGGAGGATAGATTTCTGTCTCAGCTAGTGCTGAGACACGGGGGTATTCGTGATGCCGCCGGTTGAGGAAACACTTGCGAGTTATCTCTTGCCGGGTTCGGCATCATTGCTGAAAAGACCCTCTCTCCCTATGAAGGGTTCCCAACAAGGGTGGGGGGTTGCGTCCGACCTTAGATCTTCAAGGCTTGAACTGCCCAGTCAGGGTGTTCAAGTCCAAGATGCTAACTATCAAGACGATCGTGTCACAAGCCCAACATCACATTTGGCTGGTCACGATCAAACTCATGGATGCATATTTTCATATTGAAATTCCGCCACAGCACAGGAAGTTCCTGAGGTTCGCTTTCAGGGTGAAGCCTTCCAGTATCAGGTTCTTCCATTCGGCCTAGCCCTATTAACCCACACATTCACGTAATGCATGGATGCAACACTGGCTCCTTTGCGACTCCGGGGCATCCGCATTCTGAATTACATAGACGACTGGCTGATACTAGCTTAGTTCCAAGAACTGGCAGCTCAGCACAGGGATATTGTCTTAGCTCATCTGGTTTCTCTGGGTCTGAGACTCAACGTCAAAAGAGCGTTCTCTCTCCAACCCAGGGAATTACTTATCTGGGGGTTATAAGGAATTCGATCATGATGCAGGCACAATTGTCTCCCGCTCGAATCATTTCCATTCAGAACACCCTGAGCAAAGTCAGGCTAGGTCAAGGTTGCACTGCTTATCAGTATCAACGAATACTAGGTCTTATGGTATCTGTGTCCGCGGTGATCCCTTTGGGACTTCTGCACATGAGACCATTTCAGCTGTGGCTAAAAGCCAGGGATTTCATCCAAGGGCCAGTCCCCTAAGGCAAATAATGGTTACGCGCCGCAGGCTTCGTTCCCTTTCTATGTGGTTCAGACCCCGGTTTCTTACCTTGGGTCACACTCTAGGTGCATCTTGTCATCGCAGGTTGCTAATGACAGACGCCTCCCTGACGGGCTGGGTAGCGGTCTTAAGTGGTCATCCAGCTTAAGGGGAATGGGAGGGTCGTCATCTCGATTGTCACAGTAACTGTTTCGACTTGATGGCTGTATTTCTGGCCCTGAAATACTTCCTCCAGAGGCTGCCATGTCTTGGTGCAGGTGGGCAATACAGCGGTAGCCTCTTTACATAAACCATTAAGGAGGTCCACGTTCACGTCAGCTAAATCTCTGGCACGTCGGATTCTCCTTGGGGCCCAGGGCAAGCTCCTGTCACTCAGGGCAGTTTATATCCCTGGATGCCCATATGTGGGAGCAGATTTACTGTCCAGACAGAAAATACCTACAGGGGAGTGGAAAATCCCGAGGTAATGGAACAAAACTGGGTGAGATTTTACAGGACAGAAGTGGACCTCTTTGCCTCTTCTAAGACAGTGCAATGTCCCCTCTACTTCTCTCTGAGTCACCCAGCCCCCCCTGGGTCTGGACGCGATGGCGCATACATGGCCCAGAATGAGCCTGTATGCATTTCCCCCGGTTTCTCTGCTCCCAGGAGTCTTGGCCAGAGTTCGCCAGCAAGGGTCTTGCCTCTTACTAATAGCGCCATGCTGGCCGAACAGGGTATGGTTCTCGGAGTTAATATCTCTCCTCGACGTCCCGCCTTGGGCGATTCCGGACAGGAAGGACTTTCTCATAGGGGACAATATTTCATCCCCGGCCCGAATTGTGGATTTTCTGCAGGAAGAACTATCAGCAGACACATGCCCCACCACTCTCAGGGTCTATGCGGCTCGCCACGCCTTGGTGGACGGTGTGCCGCTGGGGAGACATCCTCTACTCCCTCGCTTTATTCGTGGAGCTAGGCGACTTAGGCCTCCTGCTAGGACCAAGACCCCTTCATGGGACTTAGCCATAGTCCTTGAGGGTCTGGTTGATACCCCCTTTCAGCGTCTGACAGACTTCTGACTCTCAAGATGGTCTTTCTTATGGTGATTATCTCTCTAAAGAGAATTGGGGACCCACAAGCTCCATCTGTCTTGCCAGCCTGTTAAGAGTTTGACCCAGGAATGACCAAAGCAATTTTGCACCCTCATGTGCCTTTCTCGACCTTACATCCGGTCACTCTCGAAGCCTTCTGCTCCCCGCTGTTTGCAACGCCGGAGCAGGAAAGACTTCACAGACTTTGTCTAGTTTGTGCCCTTCAGACTTATGTCCATTAGCCAGTGGCGTAAGTCAGGGCATCTATTCGCTTGCCATAGGGGTCACAACAGGGGGGCGGCCACCACAATCAGACTATGTCACATTGGGTGAGGGATGCTATTGTCCTGGCCTACGAGGCACTTGGCAAAGCTTTGCCAGTAGGCATCAGGGCTCACTCTTCCAGAGGGGTCGCTTCCTCTGAAGCTTTGGCTAGAGGTGTCCCTCTGCAGCATGTTTGTGATGCGGCAGGCTGGTCCTCTCTGCACACATTCATTAGATTATACAGTTTGGATGTTCATGCCATGTTCATGAGTCGACATCTCAAGTTCATGTCTGAGACCTCTCACGCTCTTGTGAGCACACTACACAACCGTAGGTGGTCCGGACAGCCACAGAGCGGCGGCGTGGGTATTCTCGTTCCCAAAACGCTTTTCTCAGCACAGCATCATAAGTGAAGCTTTTGTAAAGGGAAGGTCTCGGGTTACTTGAGTGTAACCCTTGTTCCCTGAAAAAAGCGGAATGAGATGCTGCACTTCACTTCCACACTGGGATGCCCCAGGACTGATCTTCAGACAATATACCTGACAATGCTCCTGTGACGCATCTATTTATAGCCCAGCCCCAGGTGCTTCCAATGATCACACCAGCAGAGGCTGTAAATTTCGGTCAATGTTCATTGACATGTTGCACACATATTCACAGCTGGTCACACCTAAAGATGTTCCCAAAGCACTTTTCTCAGTGCAGCATCTCGTTCCGCTTTTTTCAGGGAACAAGGGTTACACTCAAGTAACCCGAGACGTTTTCCCACAAGAATTCTGAATTTACCACCCTGCAATGAATGGAGCACTTGCATTTTCCAGCAAATGTAAATCACACGAAGTGTTCAGCTATAGTTCTGAAATACACCCAGTCACACATCCTATCTGTGTCAAGAGTCAATACGTTTCAGCTATCGCTGTGAGATGGCACCTTAGATAGATTAGTCTGCTAGAGACCTGGCATGCTTTGCCCACTTCGTCTCTTGCAATCAATCCACAGGCCCAAAGAGGCAAATAAAACACGCTGATTTCGTCTCAGAGGTATAAATTAGGAAACAAATGAGGCACTCAGTTGGTTTCTCTTCTCTGGCTGTCTTTCTTTACTGCTTTTATTTGCTTCAGTAACCGCTCTTTCTCTCTCTCTTTCTCTGGATCCCAGCATTGCAGTTGCTGATAGCTGTGTGACAAAGACAGAGGCCCCTGGGACTGAGGCCCCAGAGAAGCCCGAATCCCCCAACAGGAAAGTAAAGGCCATGACCTCCCAGTCAACCCTCTTTCCAATTTTTCCCTGACAGAATCTCTGTGTGGCACGATGGCCTCCAATTCTGTCTGTTTAGCTGTGTTAGCAGCAATTGAGCATATTTACGAAATATTGATTTGAATTCTAGAGAAATCCCAAACATTCATTGTAGACTCTCATTATGCAGTAGATGCCATTTTTATGTTTTATGTTAATAAAAATTAGGCTGTGATGGGTAAACTTACTGTACAGTTTGTTGGGCTTGTCCTATTTTCACAACTTTTTTTGATTTTAAGATTTTTTTTGGGATTCTGAAAAGAAATAGCTGTTTTGAAAACATGATTTTATATTTTGTGTTGACTGAACAATCAACAACAAGGTATACAGTACAGTACAATATATTTAACACACTGTACATCCAATTTTCACAGCCTCATTCTCATTGCAATAAATAAAATAAAGATATGTCTGCTCTGACTAAGATTGAAGCTTATAGACAAATCTCAGAAAATTACGTTTGTATAAAGGAATTTTGATTAATTTCTCATCAGTCTTTTGTTGCTTTTAACAGACCACATATGCAGCAGATCTTCTTGAGTGGCTATGCAGTAGCCAAAAAGTTGTAAAATTGACTGAAAGATGTGTGCATTCTGCAAAGTTAAAGTTTTAAAGTGCACCTCCATTTTCATCATGTAGTCTTTTTATGAAAAGTTATTTGTGTAAAAATCATTCCCTAAGATCATTTTCACATAGTTTTCACATAAATGCATCTTAGAAATTCACACTGCTCAATAAGCTAAAACGTCTCCTAACGTTGGTCTCTTTTCTCTCCTTGTGTTGTCTTCCAAGCATGTTTCTGTCTGCATGATCAGAACATGACTTTCTAATGAATGACAGTCCACATGCCATTGCTGGCAGCCCTGCTTGTTGCTGTTGTTTTCAGTGACAATAGAACTGAAATGTCTGTGCTTGTGTGTTGATGTTTGTGTTTACGTTTTTAATCATCAAATTTTAGAGTGCATTCAACAGATTGGACTCACCTTGGCATTTCATGCATGATGTTTATTAGTGATATAAATGATAAATGGAGCTGTCTTTATTTTATTTATTTATTAATGTAATTTTTTTTTCTCTCCCTAATTTGGTATGCCCAATTCCCAATGGACTCTAGGTCCTCATGGTGGCGTAGTGACTCACTTCAATCACAAATGACAAAGGATATGACAAAATAAACATCTACACTGCCAGTCAAAAATTTGGATACGATTTACTGAATTTAGGTTTGTTGTAATCTTAAACACCTTAAAATAATAAATGCTTGAATTCAATTAGTTTTGTAGATATAAATCATGCCTACACATGTATTTATTCAGATAAATAAATATATACATAATTAAATAAAATGTATTTATTTAAATTCATTAATAAATTTATATACTTGTTAATGTATTTATTTATTTTTTTTAAATTGGATGAGTTGAACTGGTTAGTGAATGAAAAGCATTCAACCAGCACACATGGGACTTCAATACTGTATAAAAAGCACCATATTTGGATCAATTATAAAGTTAATTGAGAGTATGAGAGATATTTGAATAATTATGAGTTTTTACAACTACTTATTCATTGGGTTTTAATAATAATAATAATAATAATAATAATAATTACAAATTACAAAAGTAACAAATCCCAACGCCAAAGCTGAATGATAAGTGTCAGGGTTTTTCTTTATTTTATTAAATTTTTCAATTTTCAATTATATTTGAATTTTGGCAGGATTGAAGCATGACACAGAGGGGAAAAAATTCAATTGTAGAAAATGAAATTAGACTACTATTTAAATATGGCAGGGTTGTCACTCGTAAGATGCCTGAAATTTAACTGCAAATTAATTTTGCATTTCCATTTGAATTTTGTCAGACATTGTGTGCTCATGTTTAGAAAATGCAAATACATTTGTAATTGCAATTTAATGACATGTATTAATGCACAGTATTCCTACACAAGAATTTTAGGAATCTAATACCTTTAAGAAAAATAGTTCTTAATGAACTTCTATAAATAGTATTCTAAAATAGTATCAGAAAAATAATAAGTAGGTGTGTCCATACTTTTGACTGGTGTTGTAAATTGGGTGAACATTCTTCACCTGTTGCTGACTTGAACATTACATGTCAGAAATAATCAATTCCCACAATTCTCAGTCCGAATAGAGGCACGGCTGACAGCAGTTAGTTACTGATCATGGAAAAATACAGCATTCGGTTAAACATGTCAAACAGTTATATTCAATACTGGCCTTGTAATGGACAGTCTTTGAAAACACACAAAAACTCAATGCAGTAAGGCAAAATTTCTGAGCCTAGTGTTGAGTATGTGATGCTACAGTAATTCACAGTACATTGAGGAGGTCAATAATCAATTCAGTTTCCTGGGTTCTAAACGTGAGCTTCCTGTCTACGATCAAAATGTGACAGTATTTGATTTTTGAGAGCAGTTTGGCCCATAAGCGGACTGGTATTTACTTCTGACAACCAGTGCTGAAGTGATATTAAAGGCTCTGCCGTGATAATTTAACTTCCATGCACTACCAGTAAAGCCTGTGACAGTGACAGGGCTATGACAGTGGTGATTATAAGTCTGACACAACAATATGGATTGGCTTTGCATTCCCTTTAAGATACTTCAAAGCTACTGAAATTTGCTGTTGGATCTCAGCACCCAGGTAGTTCAGCTGTCATGATCCAAAGCATTTACATCTACTGTACAAGCATTCATTCAGCAGACAGGTTCAATCAAAGTGATTTACACAAGACAAGCAATTTATCATAAAAGATATTAGCAGTCCCACATTATTGAATTTCAATACACTTTTATGGTAGATAGATAGATAGATAGATAGATAGATAGATAGATAGATAGATAGATAGATAGATAGATAGATAGATAGATAGATAGATAGATAGATAGATAGATAGATAGATACAGTAGATAGATAGATAGATAGATAGATAGATGGATAGATGGATGGATGGATGTCAAATCAAATTGCCAACTCTTAATGAAAATGAATACTTCCAGTAGCTTTGTCTCTGCAAATCACTTTCAACGTGAACGCCTCTTTACAGAGAATACAATTACTAGTAGATTGAGGTGAGACAAAGAGATGATAATTGGCTTCTCGAGATCAGATTGCATTTCCACTGCACAATTAAAACTACCATTAGCATTTAAATGACCAAATAAGATTGTGATCAACAGAGATCAATGGAAGTGCCAGAGATGGGGTTTGCTTCATAGCACTCTGAGCACTGACCACACTGAGATCTGGAACTCTGTTTTTTTGTTTTGTTTTTTTACATTGACTTGAAATCATAAAGAAATACAAGATAAAATGGGTGTCATATAAGACAAAGAACCCTCCCCCCCATTTAGATGTTTTGCTCTCTCCTCCCTTCTTCCTAAACTGTTTCTCATAGATTACTCTTTTCAGTGCAGGGATTAGCTATGTTTATCTCTCTATCCCTGTCATATCTCTCCTTTTAAGCTGCCCTGAGCCTTTCGTGGCCGACAGACCAGAGTGAAGGGCAGGTCAAGAAGGTAGCCAGACATCCTTGCAAAAACCTGTCCTGCCACATCTCCTGCCGACAAGAGCTTCATCACTGTTTTCGCCATTTCAAATGTTTGGATGTGCCAATCAACCTGTATTCATGTCAGAATACATATAAGTCTACTAATGGAAGACTGGATTCACATTTGCATAAGACACAGACAAAGGATTTACTATGGTTAACCACCAAGAACTCTGCTATACATCATTATACACAAACAGGCTGAAGCCATGTCGAAGAATGTGTTTACTTTAGGATTTTGACTGGCTTGCAAAAAATAATTGCTCAGAGACTGGTAAATCAGTTCATATAGAAACATCTTGCGGTAAACAAAACATTTGAATATGAAAGATTTCTGTCCCATCTGTTCTTCAGAATATAATAATAGGAAGCCACCTAACACATTTGTTGCCTGATAAACTCCAGGCATTTAAAAAAATTTAATTTATAGGAGTATTTCACCCAAAAATCTTATACCGAATGTGAGGGATGTTTTAATAAATATCATATATGTCTATACATTGGCAGTGGATAGTTACTCACTTTAATGCTTAAAAAAGTAGTCCATGTGACTCCTACGTCATATGGCAAGTCTTCTGAAGATATATGATAGGTTTAGTGAGAAACAACCTAAACATTTACAGTAAATATTTAATTTGAGAGAAAATCTTTACGTCCATTGAGTATTCATGATTGCATGAGAGAAGTTTGTAGCTTGCCAGTACTTGCAAGATTTTTTTAGTGCTAAAAAATGCAATTTCTATCGAAGCCACTGTAAAATATCCTCTCTCATAGTGCTCATGAACAGCAGTTATGACCAAAGTTCACCCATGAAACTCACAGGTCCTTTGACATGTAATTGTGTAGTCAATCATCTGGCATCTCTCTCTTTGTGTAACATTTAAATTGCTCAGATTTACAGACAAGCCATTGCAGCATTATGCAGACTTGCAGAGTTATTTATCTGAAACCCACATCCACCCCAGCTTCACTTATCTAGATCTGCTACACAGGATTGTATGTAATGTCTATTTGTGCTGCAGCATGTCTTGCTTTTGGTCTAATTGTGCATCAGCATGTCCTAATGCTTAACTCAGTATGTCTGTGTATTTTCTAGCAGAAGCAGTTCTCTGTTCTTGCTCTGCAGCAGCAGCAACAGCAGCATAGCAGATCTAGTCTGCTAAGACCAATATCCTTTCAATACATCATACCCACATTACATTCTACTTCTTTAAATTACAATTTTTATTTGGAATTCTGAATCCTGTGTGCTACCTTCATTCAAATATAGTAATTCAACTTTCATTTAAAAGGCATTCTCAATTAAATTTTGAATGGCACACAACCCCAGTAAACACAGAGGTAAGATCAGAGAGTATCAGATGAGGTGATGAACTCTTTGCCGGCTGGAGAGCGAATTGTGATTTTAAGTAGAAATGTTAATGTCAGCTGGCTACACGATTACACCTTTACCATTGTGTGAAGTGTGCAGTTTTATAATAGCTTTGTGTTTTTGTTTGTGCTTGTATATTTGATTTAATTACACCTAAGTGTTAATGTATAACACGTCCAATGATCTTGCCTTTAGGTGACGATAAGCCAACTTACCCCCCCCCCCCCATATTCATTAAGGAGAAATAATCCATATTTTGATTCATTCTACTTCTTAAATATAATAGTGTTTGATTTGGTGTATGGTGTCTGTGCCATTGCAGTTGAATTGCAACATACCTCATTTCACTGTGTAGAGTCGTGAGTTATTTTCCACTTGCTGTGTCTGGGGCCTTTCTTTCCTGATGGATTTGAGTAGCCAAATCGATTTTTCTGCTCTGTGATTCATGCCTGGTACACATTTGAATTATTCTGCATCCCTGCTTGATACTCAATAAGGGGGGAAAGGTAAACCACGGTGGTACCTCATAAGTCTAATTGGATCAATAATTACATCAATTTTCCCTCTAGTGAGTGTGTGGAATTCAGAATGGGAAGAGGGAGTGATCCTTTTCCTCTGAAAAGAGAGGCAGGAATGGAGGATAGAGAAAGTTTCTGAATTATTTAGCTGCCTTTCATTATTGTGTCCCTTTGAATAGAGATAATGGTGCATCTGGAACAGATGCTGTCTGTCAAGGCTTATTCCTCTGTAAATCTCTTTGTTTCTGTCTCTATCTCTCACACACACATGCACACATCCCTCAAACTTAGTCTGGTTCTCCTTTTACATGAAGTATGGTGATCTTCTGCCTGCATGCTCTGTTCCTAGTAAGCCTAGTAATGTTCTGTCAAAAGTTTGGACACTTTCTGTGCATTTGAAGTCCTCAGTACAAGTTATATTTAAAATGTTTAATTTCAACCAATTAAAATTTTAACAGGCTTGTTAGAAACAATGAATGCCATTTATATTGTTATACACTGCTTTGGGCCTAACATCTTAATGTAGCTAATCTGCAGTATTTTCGTCTCTCTTTGAGTAACTTTTAAATTGCTCAGTTTTGCAGACAAAGCCTGTTTCACAATTTATTTATCAGAAACCCACCTCCACCCGAGCTGTGCTGGTCTAGATCTGCTACATAGGGATTGTTTGTAATTGTTTGTCTAACACCCTGTCTATATCAGACGAGAGTATCGAATTGCATCAAAAGCAAATAGATCCCGTTTTAATGAATGATGCTTGGAAGCGTCCATTGTCAATAGTCATTTTGATATATCGATGCACTATTGTTTTCTAATAATAGAATGTATATATTTTCTGTATAACCAATTTACGTTACACTAATGAATGGGTCTTTTTGCATTATCTTGAACATTGTCTAGCATTCATTTCATGTGTTATTGTAGTTTACAATAGTTGTATTGTTTATGACAGTTACTGTGCAGGCAAGATCAAGTTAGCAAAAATTACACAGATCAGTCCTTATGGCACTATATTTCACATGCTTTGCAGTTATGTAAGCTTACCTGTCCAATAAGAAGAATGCCAATTCAGGGTCGGTTTTGATCCCCAAAACCGAACAAAGGTCCCTCCAGGAATCAAATGCCCTGCCGGAGTTCACTCTAGTTTTTGCTCGACCACGATCATGTTCCTGCTTAGGATTCAGTAGATCATTTTTTTTTCTTTTGTGTGTGTGTGTGTGTGTGTGTTATTTGGCTTACTCTGAGTTTGTGTAGGAGTCGGTATTGTGCTGGGAGTCGGCTGTTTGCTGGATTCTATCTCTAAGATAATATTACCTTGTGTTGCAGACTGTTTGTTGTCGCTGTTGAATAGCGGAAGAGAAGCACTGAGGGAAGGCTCTGGGGAGAGTGCATAAACGTCACATCCTTTGGATTTTCCTGGCAAAACTAACCCGCTCCTTTTGCATGAAAATCAGTCTACAGGCTTTAATAGGTAACCTAGGAAGTCCAGGAAGGGCTAATTTTTTAAATTGTGTTATGAGCTGTTACACATTGGCAAAAAAAAGGCGAATATTACATAAATATTGTTACATACTGCACCTTTAAGTCCGGATTATTCTACGCGATTTACAAGGCATCGCACACATACTAATTTAGAAAATCATACAGACAAAAACTGGGCATTACACACTAAATGATTAGGCATTACGCTCTACCCAACTGTCAAGTCATCAAGATCATGACTGTATGAATGGCTCATTAAAGACAGCTTCATGTGTAGTTAGTTGACAGCAAGGCAGATCAATACGATTTTCAACTGCTTCATAATTTGCCTTGCTAGAGCTATTTGAAACTGAATGTTTCTGTAAAACTGCATTTTATGTGAAGAATCCTTTAAGATCCTGGTGCTAATAGTGTCTAGACAGAGGAACATGTCAGAGCCAGGAATGCAGGCAGCTGCTGTTTGGATGCTACATCACTGCAGTACATCTGTACATCTGGAACAGCTTCTGAGGATACTAATTGCATCTTGAATATATACTCTACAGATCCAGCTAGGCTGGACACACTTGAGGTCCATTTCTCTCAGCAATGTAATGATGTACCAGAATATTAGTCATGTAAAGCCAGATTTTTGGTTATCAGCATAAAGTTAGGTCCACTTTCCAGATTATTCTGTCCAAGAGCCACCCACTTAGACAGTCTGACAATAATGTACAACGGCCAAACACAGTTTATCTTTTTCACAAGACATTTAAGGTTGGGTACATCTGAAATGGATAATACCACAATAAACTGACATGTAAAGAAGATGATGCACTTAGCATTTGTTTTTGTCATCATGCACCATTTAGGGGCTGGATTTTCTGAGAGATATTATACCATAATAAATAAAATTAATAATGGTGCAGCAGTCTCCGTGAGTGATTTCACAGAAAACACACCAATAAATGTGGAAGATGAATAGATTGTCTATGTACAGCACAAAAAAACCTTAGTACAGACTATTTCACAGACATAGCTAAGAAAACAAAGCAGATATAGTGATCTGCTCATGGATATCCTCTTTACTTGCCTCAAACAAAACTCTTTAAGAGATATGATGTCATTAACCTGGCAAACTTTGACAAATCCAGTAATTATTACATCCTCAAAAGCTCTTGTTGTAACAATACAGAACTTTGTGAAAATGTCTAGGTTACTATTGTAACCCCCATTCCCCGATGGAGGGAATGAGACGTTGTGTTGAATGAAGCGACTCTAGGGGTCCTTCTTGTAGGCCTCAGTTACCTCTGAACTTGAGAAAAGGCCAATGAGAAATTGGCAAACAGAATTTGCATGTCCCTCCCCTGGACATACGGGTATAAAAGGAGGGAATCGTGCATCTGTCTAGTCAGGTTTTGCACTGAGGAGCTGAGAATAAGGTTCGGCCATTACAGTGGCTCGGTATAGCGTAGTGGACGGGGGGACACCACGTCTCGTTCCCTCCATCAGGGAACGGTGGTTACAATATTAAGCACCTTTGAACAGGAGTCTGTGTGAGGCCCGGTTCAGAACCTGCAGGTCCGAGATTGGCCGCCACGCACCGCCTGTCTTGGTATGATGAAGTGAGGGTCGTAGAACCCTGGCTTCATCTCGACTGGAGATCACTGCATCACTGTGGGGCGAGTGCCTGGCGAACTATATCGTGTTTCTGAGTCAGATAGTCCTGGCTAGCCATCACAATGGGTTGGAAGCGTAAGCGACGTGTCCAAGCTCCGAGTGGGGCGCACTAAGGGGCGATCACGTATGACATACCCGGTGGGGGTTCGCAGCAGTGGGAGCAGGTAATATTATGTCGAGGAGCAAAGCTGCGTCCAGAAACATTTGTGCTGAGAAAAAAACTCACACGCAACATACACGCAATTTAGCTCATATGACCATCGGAAGTGGAGAGATATCTGTCGGATCCAGGAACTACACAAAGGCGGAAAGACATCTTTAAAAAGACGCGTCTTTAAAAAGACGTTCAACGCGAATGTATATACACTTTTAGTGGAAATATACTCTTTTACAGGTCTATTTGCTCTTTTAGGAAACTCTGTCAAAGCGCTCAGGGGCGTGGACTGCACTGACGTGCAGAGAACGAAGAAAGTTGCTGGTAATGCGACATAGGATCTAACAGCAATGCTCTTAGAGGTGAGTGAAACAGTAGTGGAACATCAGCTTTCTGAACACACAACCGCTTGATTCCCTCCTTTTATACCTGTATGTCCGGGGGAGGGACATGTAAATTCTGTCTGCCAATTTCTCATTGGCCTTTTCTTAAGTTCAGAGGTAACCAAGGCCTTCAAGAAAGACCCCTAGTGTCGCTTCATTCGACACAACTTCGAGTGAGTGATAGACGGGGAATAATTGTTTCCAACTGGACTGATAAAAAGTTGTAGTGAATTCCATCAAACCAGCCAATAAGATTGGCACTAACTAAATCGAGAAAGTGTTTGAATTGGAAGATTCAGCTCACAATTGATTTAAATGAATTTTTGGTAAAATAGTCAGTTTAATATCATTAAACTTTTTTCAGCAATACTTTTCAGCTTTGAATGTATTATAATCAAAATTTATTTTGCTTTACCTGCCATCTGTAATACAAAGCTGCCTTAGAATTTGGCATAATTTGTGTGATTTTGCCTGTGTGTTCATTGGCAGTGAGTGTTTAAACAGGCAGTGTGTGCTGTCGTGTGCCTGTGCCTCGCCTCTGTTGTGCTGTGAGATGAGATTATGTGAAGTGGAAGTTATGGGTATAAAAGAGCAAACGGCGAGAGGCACTCATGCGCAAAGCAGGCCTATTTTACAGAGTCCAATAGGCCTCATGGAAAGGCCATGTGACACAACAGCGACATGAGGCGGTTTGCATGAAGAAATATGCATGTTTGCAATGCAGCTATTTTCTTTTGTGGTCAGGCCCCCTGTTGAAACCCTGAAGTTTTTTTTATCACCTCTTCCCCCCACCCCGTTCATTCACATAGTAGTCCTATAATATCGTGTTAAACATGCATCTATTTATTGAAGAAAATTAATCTGAATTAACCGTTTGTTACTAGACTTCTAATGGTCTTATGTTTTCTGTATATTTCTGTATACAGATTTATCAATAATACATATAACAGCATTTAAATTTTACAAAATGGCTTAAAAAAAAAAAAAAAACTTTCAACTGCTTTGCATCACCATTACTGAAGGGATAGTTCACCCAAAAACAAATATTGTTTCATTACTCACCACAATGACCCTAGGGGGCCCCAAAAAAAAAAGAGTCATGGGCAGTTTCTCAAAGTGCATTATTATGTGTTCTTACGTTCTCGTAGGCTCGTCTGATGTCATCATCCACTGCCAAAGTTAAATTCCCATACTCAAGTATGCAAACACAAAAAATGCATTAAATTACCTGGATGTGTTCTTGATCAGGCCAAATATTGAGGATGCATCGGATGGTGACTTGTGGGCAAGAACCAAGTATTACTGTGGAAGACAAAGGACATTTATTATAGTGTTTCCCTCAAGAGTTTCCCACTGTAAGCTCAAGAATGTCTGACATGATTCTAATGAAGTAAAAATCACATAGAGGAAATGAATATTAAAATACTTTTTTTGTTTGTTTTAACGTGTTACTAGTCCTGGTAAACATCACTGGTGTGATGATAGTGTCATAAGAATGCAAATCCATTCTCTATGTTCTTGGCATTGAGAAACACCCATACTCTAGATTTGATTAAGGAAAAGATGAAATGTACATTTTTTGTTGATATTCTTCCCCTCCTCCATTAAATCTACATCTGTTGTTGATACTCCAGGTTTGAATGTGCAGAACTTAACAAGATTCAAGAGTTTGGGCAGTTTATCACACCCCTTTAAGGGATGTTCCCTCTAAATGGCATTTTAAACATCAAAATCACCAAAGTAATAAATTATTAATGAGACCCTGCTAAAAATACCAGATTAACAAGCATGTAATTTCCATTCTGATCTAGGCTGGTTTGGTGTTGGTCTAGCTGGTAGACCAGCATGGTCTTTCTGATAAAGCTGGACCCACCAGCTGGAAAATATAGTTGTGTTTTGGGACAAGGTAGCTGTTTTCAAGCTGTTCCAAGCTGGTCATTAGCTGGTCCAAGCTGGGATGGTCAAGCTGGATATTGGAACATGGTAGCTGACCAGCCAGCTATGGACCAGTAAATGACCAGTTTGGACCAGCTAAGGAGCAGCTCGCACCAGCTTGTGACCAGCTTGGACCAGCTCATGACCAGCTTGGACCAGCTACAATGTCCTAAAACACAGTTACCAGCTTAAACTGGATTTTCCTGCAGGGATAACCTAGTATTGACAGCATTCTACTGAGTTACTTAAAATTGCCATCTCTCATTAGACATTTTTGCAATGAATTCATATGTATTTATCTTTTCCTGTGGTGCAACAAGTAGCATGTTGTATCAGTTGCCTCAGAAACTCTGCTTCCCCTTCTGTCACTCACTCAATGTTGTGTCAATGTAGTGACACTAGGGGTCACTCTTGGGAGCCCCAAAACACCTTCAAATCTTTGAGAAAATGCCAGTGGGAATTGGCGAGTGGAATTTGCATGCCACTCCCCCGGTCATAGGGGTATAAAAGGAGAAGTAATGCCCTCTCTCAATCCGATTTTTTCTTTGCAGTCGAGCGGTTGTGTATTAGCAAGCTGAATACTACTGCTGTTCCATTCACCTCTGAAATAATCGTTTGCTGTTGGATATATGGCGCATTCCAGCAGCTTTCTCTCCTTCTGCACGTTTAGTGCAGATTACACACCTGGGCGCTTCGACAGTGCAACTAAAAGCGTATATATTTCTGGAAATATTATATTTTCCTCTATTATAGCAACACATTGATGTGAACGTCTTTTTAAAGATGTGTTTTTTTAAAGATGCGTCTTTTTAAAGATGCCTTTCAAATCTTTGTGTGATTCCTGGATGCGGTCGTTATCTCTCCACCTCCAACGGCCACGGGCACTGCCTCATGTGTCTGGGCCAAGATCACACTGAGACAGCGTTTGTGGATGGTTCATGTTCTCATTGCGAGGACATGTCCATGGCAACTTTGCGATCGTGGCTTTCCTTCTTCCGAGGGTAAGCCACATAAGCTTCCCCCCCAGCTGGCGCTGGAGGCGATTTGGGGAGTTCAATAGGCGCAGTCTCGCCGGGTAAATTCCCATTCCCCAGCATGCTCGTTTGCTCCCGTTGAGTTCCAAGATAAGACCAGCTCACCTCATGCCCAGCCTAACATCTCTTTATTGGCTCACGATCAGGATGAGTTTTCGATCACTGCATCGGAGAGTGCACTGGCAATGTCAGATGCAGAGGACTCAACTGGGCCACCACCTTCGGGTCTGCCCGCCCAGTCTGAGACTGATGCAGAGCTGACCGCTATTCTTGCCCTGGCCACTGCAAGTATTGGCTTGCACTGGAATCCTCCATCCTCCCCTGAGCCCTCATGGCTAGATGATTGGTTACTGGGTTCAGGGCACCACTTACGGCCATGCCTCCCCCCAGTCTCTTTCTTCCCGGAAGTGCACGACAAACTGATGAAGTCGTGGAGGGCAACTTTTTCTGCCCAAAACGGTCTTTCATGTACATCCGCTTCGGCGGCTCATGGGTGCACGGTTGTCCCTCAGTTGGATAAGTTGGTCGGGGTGCACCTATGTCTGCAAAACGCTGCCACCTGGCAGGATCGACCGGTGCTCCCCTCCAGGGCCTGTAGGACTATGTTGCCTCTGGCAACCCAAAGCCTACAGTGCTGCTGGACAGGCTGTCTCCACCCTGCATGCCATGGCCCTCCTAAAATTACACCAGGCCAAGGCACTGAAAGAGCTGCACGTGGGTAGTACTGATCCCGATGTGCTGCACTAGCTGCGCTCGGCGACTGACCTCACCCTCCGGGCAATGAAGGTCACAGCATAAACACTTTCGCAGGTGATGTCCACCTTGGTGGTCAAGGAGCACCACATGTGGCTGAATCTGGTCGAGATGAGGGACGGCGACAAAGTTTGCTTTCTCAACATGCCCATCTCCCAGATCGGCCTATTTGGCGACACCGTAAAGGACTTTCCCCAGCAGTTCTCAGCGGTGAAGAAGCAGATGGAGGTAGATGGAGGCTCAAGATCCTGTACCCCGTCTGCTCGCCGAGGGCATCCCCCTGCGGCGCCAAAAGCCCAGGCAGTTCCGCCACAGCCCGAGATGCAGGGATGACACTAGTGTCAGTTGCTAGTGCGCCTCTTGAGGGCAGGGTAGGGTTGCACCATCTGTATGTAAGATCTTAGTGTGTAAGGGCTTAGTAACTACTACTGTAGTTAGTTTATAAATAAGTCAGTGCTTAATTTGGTTGTAACACCTGTTCTTAAGGCAAGATTTTAACTAGCAGATTGTAAGCTCTTCAAATTTGTGCACAGAAGTATTAAAAATCCATGAATTCAGTTTGATCTTGTTATGGTTGATGTTCAAACCTTGTTTGCTCACATAACTGTCAGCTGTAATAAATAATATCCCCATTGAAATACGATATGTAATAAAACAAGATTTCATTAATTATATATTTAACTTATGTAAATTACAATAATCAATAACTGTATCTAAAATGTACAAGGGACAATAAATAAATAATAATACAACAGGCTGGAAAAATAAACATTTGTTCATTTTAATATCTATTTCCCATATGTTGAAACTTAACACTGGGTGGAGTACACAGGAAAGTGCACCGTTAGATCGGTTTCATGCTGAAGAAGTATGTCTTCATAAGTATGAAGTATGTATAATGTTTTCTCCTATAAATGTAAACGAGTGTAAATGCCAACATCAACATATATGTTGAAAGGACTGAAGCCCATGAGCTCATTGATGTCATTAAATGAGTCTTCTTTTTTATATCATCCATTACTCCTGGTCAGAGGCTTCCGTAAATATTTAGTTAATTCGTAGGGTTACGTCTTACCTAAGTTTAATGGTGCAATGCTCACATATTTAGTAGTGGATAAATTGTGACTTAGTGCCTATTTACGCCACAACTATGCTAAGTTGTACCTTACGTATAGCTGGTGCAACTTGCTCCAGGGGAGTTTACACAAACTGCACAGCTATCACGTACCAGCTGGCTCCCGTTACACACAGACAGATTTCAGTTTAAGATTTTTCGACCTACTGTCACCAAGTTTACAGGGAGATCATACTGGTCTGAGAAGAATCACAGCATCTTTAATCGATTAGTGTGACAAGCTCACAGATGAATCCCACAGAGAATCTGCTTGCACAAAACATTGCAGAAAGTTAATCTTGTAATGTTTCCTTGATGTTATGATCATACTATCAAAATTAACTGGAGTTTACCCAGCATAAGATGCTAGCGAGCTAGGCTGTCTCCCTCTCTCGCTCTTTTTCTCTCTGACACACACACACAAACTTCATTATCTATTAGCCCAGACATCTTGTCAAAATGAGCTGTATGATGTGTGAATGCTAACATGTTTGGGGAAAGAGATTTTCTCTTTCTGGAAATTAGATGGCAACTCTTGTGCAGCTCACCTGTCAGAGAGAATTATTTGGGTCCCTTTCAAGTGATGCAAATAATGACACCCCAAAATTTTTTATTAGTGTCTGTGTGTGTGCATATGTGCATTTGGTTATGCACCCACATTTTCGTAACTATTAGTGTTGGTGCATGTGTGCTTATGTGTTAGCTTGTGTTTATGTGTGTCTGTGTGGCAGCTTCACCACACAGTTCTCCTCTGGGAACTGGCTTTTATTTGAATTTTCAGGCTTTATGAATGGAATTACAGAGCTGAAAATTGGCGTTTTTATGACTCACTGGATGTTGTTCACAACTTTTCCTGGACTCAGTGACTTGTGGTTGGTTACAGTACTTCAAAACAACTGGAGTATTGAGTGTTTTGCCTGAACTCTGTAAAACCCCATCAGGTGTGCCCAGAACCAGGTGTGTTGAAGTGTCTACAGAGGGGTCAGTAGCAGTGCAGACAGTGGTTGAGTGGATGCACCTTGCCTGCGGTACATCTCCTAGTGTGGGTTGCACCAGCTGTGCATATGATGCAGCTTAGAATCGATGAAACATAAATGTGCACTAAGTTACAAGTTGCCAATTAAATATTAGTATGCTGAACTACTCAACATAGTTAAGACTTAAACCTATGTATAAACTAAATAACTTTTATAGCTGCCAAATAGGAATAATTGTTGAAATAAAACATTAGACCGATTGGATTACATCAGTCAGCTCAAATCATTTAGCAACATATGATGATACATTGTTTTTTTTCTCTTTTATATTTAAGAGAGTGCATTTTGCTGATAACTGAGTTGGTGTAAATTATCTTTAAACCCATGTAAACATGTATATTATTGACAGAAATGTACCAGTCCATTGTATGTAGAGCAGCACAAGAAGTCTTGCCCTGCATGGTGTGCAAGCCTGGTTTCAAAACACACGCAACAAAATAAAATAAAATAAATATATGCTTTTTTTTTCCTGGTTTCTGTATTAGTATTTATTTATGGCTTAACCCTACCCCTAACCTAACCCTAACCTGCAAAACTACTCAGCATAAATATAATGGCACCAAAATAAATAAATACAATAAGGCAATCATAATGCATATTAAGGTTTATGGTTATTGTGTAATGTCTATTTATTTATTATTGTGTTAAAAATCTGAAAAAACTGTTTTTTAAACAAGTTCTTCATATCAGTTATTGGACACTTAAATGTAAAAATCATCTGTTTCAGTCCTATAAAAAGACATTGGATAAAAAAAGTTACAAAAAAATCAACCACTAAAACTAACACACAGCTTTTCAACACTACTTCTTGTTGACAAATTTAAAAGCATCTTACTGGATCAATAAAGTTAGATGCCATTAGAGATAAAGGAATAATAGGTTTGAAAATCGGTTTGAGCAGCATCTATACCCCACCCACCCCACAATAATAAATGTATATCAGGCTGTCGGGAGAGTGCTATAAGGATCGGTCAGCATGGAGATTCCCCTGTTTAATCTCCCAGCTTCAGTACACATCCCTTGTTCACCAGCTGGAGAATCACCTTTGAATGATTCGGCCAAATTGCAGGACATCATGGCTATAACAAGATAAAACACAAGCCTTTATTAACCCCCTGGAGCCGTATGGATTACTTTTTTGATGGATGGATGTGCTATTTTGAGCTTCAAAATCTAAGGTACCATTCACTCCCATTATAAAGTTTGGAAGAGCAAGGATATTTTTTTATATAAATATGATTGTGTTTGGCTGAAAGAAGAAAGTCATATACACCTAGGATAGCTTGAGGGTGAGTAAATTATGTGATAATTTTCATTTTTGGGTGAACTAACCCTTTAAGAATACATTTGCATCATTACTTAAATACTGTATAATGGCACATAAAAATGTCTGCATATTATGTCTGTATTGTTGTAGTCCAATAAAATGACTAAGCATTAGTTTATGGGGAGCCTACAGCCTTAAAGTTAAATATTTTGTTGCAAACAAATTACATAATTAGTTACAATTTGTAGTTGTAAAGCCCCAAATGTAAACTTTACATCCCAATTTAAGTAAGACCTTATAAACGACTGGTGCAACCCTCTCTTGATGAGACCTCCTGCCAATGGTGTCTCAAAATATTTTTTAGACTCCTGTCCTATGTTTTCAGCCTTTTTTCTGGTACTTTAAGGGATTGATGGGGATATTGGTGGACAGCAATTCCAACCCCCTTGTCCTACTGCTCTTTTCTTCTTAGTCACCAAAGCTCAAATTTTCTTTCTCTCTCAATTTTGCCCATTGCAATCCGGTTTCATTATCTTTCACTCTCCGTGGCTAGTGGGAGCCATTGAAAGGGCAGGCCTGAAATGGCATGGGCTACAACAAAGGCAGTATAAAGAGATGCCTATCAAACCCCCAGCAGGCCGGAGAGCCAAACGTGGGCATGACTCCTCATTATGTATGATCACATAAGGCTAAAGCCACAGATGCATGAAAGCTCTCTCAGGGTGCTGGGTGTCAGACTGTTTTCTCTTTTTCTTCAACAGGAAGGACCTCCCACCTGCTCACAAGCCAGCCCCTCCGCCTCCCAAGAAAAAGGGCAGTGACATGAAAGGAGGCCTGACATCTGATGCGATCCAGGTAGGGTGTCTTCCTCTACTGTGTCAGGAAACACTTATAGATGTCGTACACCACCACCCATGATCTTGAGCTGCTGCTGCTGTATTATTACTTTCAGCTGTTTATTAACTTTATAAACTTTTACTTTTGCAGTTAAGTAATGTTTTAAAGATTCCTTCTGTGATAAGTGTCTGTGATAATGTCAGGCCTCCATTTATAGTGGCAGATGCACCCCATAATTTCCCAAAACAGATATGTTGATTATGTATGTGTTAGGGAAGTTACTTTAAAAAAAGGATTATGTTACTTCTTACTAATTACTCTTTCTAGATTGTAATGTGATTACTAATTACTCTCAACATTTACCATACATTTTACTCTTATGGATTTTTTTTCGCAATATAGCTCTCATTTATTATTTGAAATAAATAGTTTACCCCAAAATGTACTTTTTATTTTCATTTACCCATCCACATCAACATGTTGTTCAAAATCTGCTTGAACTTTTTTTTCTCTCCATGGAACACAAAAGCAGAAATTTTGCACAAACTTTTTGCAGCTCTTTCCTTTTTAATGGCAGTTTAATTAACCATGTCTCTCACGCTCTAAAAAGGGCAAAAATACCATAAAAGCACAATAAAAACTGAAATTTGAGTTGTTATCCTGTGTGTGATTTCAAAGGCTTCGTTACATTGACGAAGGTCTTCTTCGTTCTTTGCACAGTTCTAAAAAGAAGTTTGAAACAGTCGAGCAACGGTACTGTTTGTGAACATCAAGCAGCTGATGCTGGCATTTAGAGGAGTATTTATGCTGCATTCCACTCACCTCAGATAGATATTTGAACTTCTGACTAGTAAAAGTGCAATAGAATGCCACTTAAAGTTGAAAATCCTACTTGGAAACTGGTGCAGAAATCTTTAACTCTGATTTTGCCAAGATCACACAGACATGTTGGTGTTAGTGATAAACATTCACTTTGAATAAATAATATCGATCAATTAGTCAGAATCCCTACATAACATTATTAAAGCTTGCTTAGCAATTGTTTCCAATCTTATGGTGAACAAAAGGTACAATGATGTACAAAACATGTTGAATATACAGATCACGCGCACTGATGTGGTGGACCAATGGCAGTAAGATGGCATTGGTACAAATCTTTCCTGACAGTTTGTGCTTGCAAACTGTTTCAGACCATTGCTACTAACTCAAAAGCACCTTCTTTTGGGCATTATATATATTTATATATTTATTTATTTTTTGTGACATCACACCCATTCTTCCATCGATTTTGCTAGGAGTGTATTTGTGCCTTATTTATATTTTTATTTATTTATTTGGAGCTTGACTGTGGTCACTATGCAAGCTGTGAGAGATATTTTTTGTGTTCCATGGTTTAAAAAATATACAAATAAAAACCTTCTAAGTGTCAAATACTTATATATATATAAAGTTGGGTTATTGTTGACCATCTCCTGCATTGGAAAAATTGAGCAGAATTAGAGTGTTTAAGATACGGTGTAGAACTTATGACATATCAATACATGACAAACACTTAACATCATGCTGAATTTACACTGACAATAAATTCAGGTATATGCACAATTGAAATGTCCTAAAATCCATAATAATAATAAAATAAAATAATAATTTAAATATGCTCTTCAAAAGTACCATATTCGATGTATCTACCCAATGCAAAGTTATTCACTCAAGGCAAATTTATTCATATCTGCTTTTTGATATTAAAAATAAACTAGTGGTTTAAAAAGAGTTAGCCTAATGTTTTCACTTTAACAGCTCTCTAGTATTAGCTTACATTACAAGCTAAGCCCAGCAGCACACACAATATTCGTTCCATTTTCACTGCATGGTTTTTGGAGAACAATAAATAAAAATAAAAGAAAAACCTTAACAGCTCCATGATTGGTTCCAGTTCTGTACATTTTTTCCTTCAACAAAATGAAAAAATTGACATATGGCTCATTTGGTAAATGTGTGCAATTCTGCTGACTGTAGCCTATGTCAGAGGTGTGGATGTAGTAAGCTATATGAAGAGGATGCATTTTATTTTACCTTGACCTGTACTTTATGACACTATAATCATTAATCCCTCCTGGCTTTTGGCTACTAGCAGATGAGGAGACTTTACTTATGGGCAGACAAACAGCAGCAGAGGTGGAAAGAGGTGGTTATGGGGAAGGTTCAGCACAGGCCGGGAGCTGCTCGGAGAAAGTACCACTGATTCTGACTCCGGAAACTGTCTCTTTACTCATCGCTTGTTTCTCATGACAGAAAAAGCACAAAGCACAGCAATGTCAACATTTAAGCTAAGACTTATTATTTGGACAAAATGCTCATAAAATCGGAACTAGACCAATTTCATCAGGACATTCAACCTATGTAGTTAGCAGTGCATGCACACAAATGTGTCAACCAAATGAAAGGGAGCAGAATCGCTTTAATAAAACCCATAACTTTGTGTTTTATGTGAAATTTGGGTTTTCTGTTAAAAAATTTACGTTGAAATCATATATGCTATCTACGTAGCAACAGAACAGTAAATGTGACTATATTACAGAAGGAAAAAGTAGGGGCTTACATTAATTAATTACAGGAAAATTCTTCCGTTATCTCCTTACAAATTTTGTTTCAGGAAGCAGTAGGAGACAGCCTGTTGAAGCTATTATGAGGTTGAGTTTGATCCAGCTAGATGATCTTGAAAGAATTACGGATATTGTACCAAGATGATCTCACACTGTCATAATTAGGAGGCTAGGGCAGTTATTTCACATTTTCCAGTCTGTAGTTGGCCTAATGGATTTTTCCTTAACAGAATTCTGTCTAGTTTCCTACACTCTGGTGTTCTTTTAGGAAATCCTCCAAAAAATTGGTAGTCATGTCATTGTTTCCACATTTGTGCCAAATAAGCATATTGTATCTGTGCTCAAACAACAACATTCTGACATTTTACAAAAAAATACAAAAGTTCCCCATCTGTCGCTCACTTTGACGTTGTATCGAAGAAGCGACACTAGGAGTCTCTCTTGAGAGCCTTTTGCATCTCTGAACTTTGAGAAAGGGCCAATGAGAAATTGGCAGACATAATTTCCGTGTCCCACCGCCGGACATACGGGTATAAAGGGAGGGAAATGCATCGGTTTCATTCCGAAATTTTCTTCGGAGCCGACCAGTTGTGTGAGCAGCGAGCTGCGAGTCCCAATTGGTTTTCGTCTCATCTCTGATCAGCGTATGCTGTTGGATCTATGGCGCATATAAGCGGCTTTCTCCTTCTCTGCACGGCAGTGCAGCTTTGTCCCTGGGCGCTTCGACAGCGCTAGTAACAGAGAAATTTTCAGTAAACGAGTATTTTCTCTAAAAGAGCAATACACAACGGCGTTGAACGTCCTTTTCAAGATGCGTCTTTATAAAGATGCCTTTCCGCCACTGTGTAGTTCCTGGATGCGGTCTAGTGCTCTCCGCTCCTGATGGTCACAGGCGCTGCCTTGTGTGTCTGGGCCGTGATCGTACCGAGGCAGCGTTTGTGGATGGTTCGTGTTCTCACTGTGAGAATCTTACCATGGCAACGTTGCGGTCGCGGCTTTCCTTCCTAAAATGGAACGCCACTCCAGCCGTACCCGGCTGGTGATGGAGGTGATTTGGGGATGGCTGCATGCTCAGTTCCGCCGGGTATGTTCCCACGAACCACAAGCCCCTCGGCACGCTCGTTGACTTCCTCGAGGCAACAGTGGCTCACCTCACGGCCAGCCTGCCTATCCTCTTGAGCCCTCCGAGCTGGATGAGCTCGCCGCTGCATCGGAGAGTGGGCCGGCGTCTGACGCGGAAGACTCGATTGGGCTGCCACCTTCGGCTCAGCACGCCCAGTCTGAGGCTGATGCCCAAATGTCTGATATGCTTGCACGGGCCGCCGTCAGCGTTCCCCCCATCCTTTCTTCCTGGAAGTGCATGATGAGCTGACAAGTTCATGGAGGACACCCTTCACCGCCCGTCATCGTGCCTCTCACTCATCCGCTCTCACTACCCTCGATGGCGGAGTGGTCCAAGGGTACACGATGGTCCACCAGGTGGACAGAACGGTTGCGATCCACCTATGTCCTGAGAATGCCGCCACCTGGCGGGATAGCCCTGTGCTCCCTTCCAGGGCCTGTAGGATGACGTCTTCAGTGACCTCCAAAGCCTACAGCACCACTGGACAGGCCACTTCCGCCTTGCATGCCATGGCCCTCCTGCAAGTCCACCAGGACAAGGCACTTAAAGATCTGGACTTGGGTAGTCCTAATCCCGATGTGCTGAATGAACTGCGCTCAGCAACCGTCCTCGCTCTCAGGGCCACGAAGGTCACAGCGCGGTCACTCGGGCAGGTGATGGCCACCCTTGTGGTCCAGGAACGACATCTGTGGCTGAACCTGGTCAAGATGCGTGAAGTAGACAAAGCACGCTTCCTCAACGCAACTGTCAGACTCATTTCCCTCCCTTTATACTCAAATGTCTGGGGGCGGGACATGCGATTTCTGTCTGCCAATTTCTCATTGGCCTTTTCTCAAAGTTCAGAGATGCAAAAGGCTCTCAAGAGAGACCCCTAGTGTTTCTTCTTTGACACAATGTTTCATTCCCTCCATCAGGGAACAGAGGTTACAACAGTAGTAGTAACTCTAGTTTTGGCAAACGGGAGGTGTAAAATTACGAAAATTAGCGTAGCCCAACTCGAATCCTTTTTAATTTGTGAGATTACGTTATGTTGACATTCCTAAATCCATTTGAGATTCCCTGCTGATGTCTAATACTGTAATTAGTATTCATGATACATTCATTGGTGCAAATTAGCATTTTTCTTCGGCTATGTACTCAAAATGAGGTCCGTTGTCCTTTGTGAACAACGCTAATTTTGAATGGAGCCGAGAAAATCAACTTCCCCAATCGATTGCGTCTTTTGAAGGTCACGGCACTTAATACTAAACCCTCATAACCTTTAAAAATGCTTCTGGCAACTGTTCTAAATTTCCCTCCATGTCTTTGAGAAATTTGACTCTGGCTGTGTCATTTTGAAAGCACAGATTCAAGTGTGTACAATTGTTAAAACTAAGGGTAAACATTTTCAGGCTGTGAGAAGATCTCCCTGATCTGATCTTAAAACACACAGGAAGCAGGGGATCAGAGCGAGATTGCATTTAGAATCTGCAAGTGTCCTGCACTTGTCTCCTACACTACAATGCAAAGAAGAAAACAAATCTCTGGCAGGATTATCTAATTAGTATTCAGAGGTATTTGTGTGTTAAATGTGATTCAAGCATAATTTTTGGGTATATGTTTTCATTTGTTTGGTGTCTGAAACATAAAATTTTTCAAATGTATGTCTTTAAAGGCATACATATGTTTACAAATCCTTTGATCATAGAATACTAAGTTCTGTTCATACAATAAGTTGACTTAGCTATCTAAATAAATGCATGCTATATACAGTAGTTCTATTGTATTTATAAAAGGCTAATTATAGTTAAATGTAGCCATCATTTATTTTATAAATTGTGTCAGATTTAATCAAATGTGTCTGCAAACTATAGCATAAGGTCATATCCACACTTGTGTTTGAAATCACAGTTTTCAGTTTCTTAATGTTGTTTTCCAAATGCAGTAATGGAGAGTGTTTTGAAAAGGTCCACGCAAAAATTAATTAGCAGATATGTAGTTATAGTAACGTGTATCTATGAGACACAGAGATTTTTGTATAGGAAAATACTCTTGGAAAGGTTCTGAGAATTTCCATGGTGAACAGTCGTCAGATGATTTGTAAAGATTTCCATGCCATTAAAGGGGTTTGCATTTTAGATGCTGTCAATTAGTTGATTACTGTTTTTTGAGTACATATCCATACATACAAAAATGTATGTGTACACTTTTATACAATTGAATACTTACAGATACAAATGTGATCATGCTGAAAGAGAGAAAACAGCTTTTCCACCCTTCTCCCAACTCATCATCACTTTAAGAGGCCAATGAATCATTGATATGTTTGAGGCTCGGATGTCTGACCTGCAAGAGACTGTGTATTTGCGTTTTATCCAGTGCTTTGCTTAGATCCTTTAAATGTTTGTGTGACAAGGAGGTGGACAGGGCCAGGCCGTGTGGACACACAGCCAGCCCTGAATTGGGCTAATCAGCCGGGAGGGGGATAAAGATGAGCTGGAGGTGCCAGTTCCAGAGAGTTAGAGACACATGTGGCCGTGTTGCATACTGTATGTGTCTGTTTGTTTATGTTTGTTTTAAGTTGAGTTTCTCATTAAAACTTTGTTTACTGTTCAGCCAGTTCCCGCCTCCTCCTTGCCCATCCATGAATTGTTACAGTCTGTTTCATGTAACTTTCAATAAGATCAGGCCTGCTATTTTGGATGTCAGGGTGTGCTAGTGAAGTGAAGACCTATAGTTGTTTTCAACAAAGACAGTTGCCCTCAGTCTGTGTTGCTAGGAAACAAACTTTAAAACAGACCTCTACAGTAAGAAGAATAAGTATACATACCGACTTATTACCAGCACCCCTGTTTGTGCTTCAGTTATGCTGCAGACAAACTACATCTTGAATGGCTCTCATGTGAACAGGGTTGTGCTTTATATTAGGTGTCTTTGTCTACTTTGTTCTTAAGCATTTGACACAGTGAACTTATTATATACATACGTCTTGAGGCATTGCAGTTACATTTAATGTACCTGCATTTAATTAAATTCATAGCTATACTATTAACCTCCCCCTAACCCTAAACCTAAATCAGCCCTTACCCTAAAACTCAACTGTAACCCCTAACCCTAGCCCTACTACCCCTGCTCCTAAACCTACCCGTACCTCAACCACAGCAGCAGCAAATTCTAATCCTGTGAGAATTTTGCAGAGCAACATGTAGTTACACAGTAAATAGATTGTATTGTATTTATTTTAATGTTAGAACATAGTAGTTGAATACAACTAATATAAAGTGTGACCAAATATGATTGAGAGACATACAGTAGATTAGTATTCAAATTTAATCAAATGTGTCCTCAAACTATAGCTTAAGGCCACATTAACAGTAATCTGTTTTAGAGGATACTTTCACTCACAAAATAATATTACTAATTGCTAACTGCAAATTGCACATGGTGCAAATGATAGGTCTGTTGACATGTAATTTGTTAGCCAATCAACTTGTGTACTCTCTCTCTTTGTCTAACATTTAAATTGCATCAGTTATTTGCAGGTAAGTTGTTTTCACAGCAGAGCAATATGAGAGTTTTCTTTCTGAAACCCTCCTCCTCCCCAGCAGCACTTGTCTAGAGCTGCTTCAAGGGGATTATAGTCCATAAAGACCAAACCTACTAACTTGTAGTATGCATTAAATTGATTAAGAGTTCAGAGTTGCCATGACCAGTGCCGATCCTCTCTATACAAAATATACGCAAGTTGTGTAGGGCCCCCGATCCACCAGGGAGACCCATGCTGTCAAAGATGTTAAAAGCAGCTGAGTACTGATATGTTTTTGCAAACAGCAGAGCAATTATAACCACTGTAAAAATATGCATAACATGCAAATATAAATACAATGTCAACTGTAGAGGAGGGGATTAGAGGGATATTATAATTATCATAGTGAATATTTTATTTCCATTTCAGACATGTACCAGGTAAGGATATGTGTAACGTATTTACCTGTTTCAGTGATGTCACTTTTCCTCGAAGCCGCCATATTTGTGTCTATCAGCGGGAGGAAACAATGGTGGTGAATGGAAAAAACACCTGAGAAACAATATCAAGAAAAACACCAAAAATGGCTATTGGTTCATGCCCAGTCCCTGGAAAGGTTCATACAGGTCTAAAGTATTGGCAAATTGAACTTTCACAGACATTTTAAGATACTTTATCCACGATTCATCTCTATACACTGGCGAGTCTGATTTGTGACCTGCGAGTACACACACACACCCACTGGCACATCACCGTAAATATCTCTCATTCAGAAGTTACAAATGTTTTTGTGTTGTTTTCTGGTCTGATTTGGTTACAGTGTTTTAAAAAAAAACGTCTGTGATGATCCCATCTGTATGAATGTAGGAGCTGCATTTAACTCCTCAATAAGGATTTTGTCGCATCCCACAGCGGAGCACATTGAAGGTACATGGAATATTGGTCACACACATGGGCGACATGGTCATACAGTGATGTCACATGAAACAATCGACAGTTATCCTGAGCAACCACTGGACAGCGCCATGATGATCCTAATTGGCTTTTTTCTATTTTTGATCTCAAGACGCCAAGAAAAAAACTGCCAGAACTAGCGATCCAGAGAAGCAGTATTACTTGGAGTAAAAATTTATTTCAGCCTCAACCTTTTGTTATGACAGTTGTTGGCAGTCATAACAACTCAGAATAATTAATGATAACAACGTAACTAACCTTGGACCATCGCTTCATGTCATCTACGTGCTCATAAATAAAAAATATAACAAATATAAAAAATTGTCACCTCAACTACAATTTTTACAAATTTAACACCTTAAACATTACATTACCCACTAAGAATATATGCCAATGTGAGTGAAAATACTGGAGACCGGAAATTGAAAACAGTCGAATTGTGGAATACTTCCCGTGTTCAGGTAAAAGGTGGACAGATAGACATGGCTATTGTTAGCTACTACACGTCAGGTATTTAAAAGTCTAATTTAAGCTTTACATTATCTTTAGAAAACTCAAACTTCAGATCTACAGCATCAATATTAAACAGGTATTTTATGACAGAAATGCCACATTGAAAGTAATTATGAATTTGTGTCAGGAGTACACATCACATCACAGCATGGAAAATAAAAATGCAACATGTGTTTCAGAATGTAATAAAGAAATGTACATACCTGTTTAATCATGCAAGTTCTGCTGAATAGGCCATGCCATGCCAAAACTTCAATAAACAATATTTATTAGAATTTTTACTGGAACGGGGTAAGACGCTTCCTTTAAGAATGATGATCACTTACTTTTAAATTGTAATATATATAAATTTTTAGCATGAACTGGATGATGGTGATGCATCATCCAACATATTAGCAAGGTAATAAATAGAAACATTTGCTAATTTTGTTGTCATAGCACAAAATTAAAAATTATGAAAAGGGGCCATCTTACCCCAAGGATCTAACATTTAGAAAATTTCTAACACAATTTGATTTCATTTATTTCATTGTTCATTTGTCTATTTTTTTAATCTGTCTTTCCGTTTTCATTCATTTACACAAGCTATTTCTTAGGGCCCCCAAAAGGCTAGGACCGGCATTGGTCATGACTGAACTATTTTACGCAAAAAGTTTTGCTGCATTTACACTGCTAAGCATCTCCACAATATTAAAGACATTTAATGTTTAAAACATAGCTACTTTTCATGTAGTCAATATTATGTGCAAAAATTGTCTATTTAACATATATAATAGTTCACACTACAATAATAAACAAGGGATACCATTGTCTATGTCCACACAGTCAGTGTTTGGGAATAAAAACCATATTTACTTACAGGTTTGAGTCTTGAAATGTCCTGCTCATACAACAGTTTACAGTAGCAGTTCGAATGCTGTCTGTGTGAATGAACAAATAAAGTCACATACGTATTCTAACAGCTGCAACCATAGTGACAGTGACTAAAAGATGTCGATGTCCATAACACTGGCATGTCTTATCACAATTGATGCCGTGTTTTTAAATAAATGATTCCAATCGAGGCACGGGTTCATCCATCAGATCATAGCAAACTGACAGCGGCTTTGAATGCTTTTTAACCGTGTGCAGAGTGCAGCTTTTGTGTCACGAAGCTTGTGCCAGTGAGCAATCCGTGGAAGACAGCGACTGAATCTTCGGATGACGCGCAGCTCATTTCTCGATTTCTGTGAGTTAATAAAACCCAAAATGAGACACATGCATGTACAGTGCCTCTCAATGTACTTGACGTAACTAACAACTAGTTGTCCAGTTCGGTTCCGTTCACACAGCACAGATTTGCAGAGAAAGCGGTTGTGAGACATGAAAATTTGAGGGTGTCAGTTCTGTTATAGAATGCAGTTGTCACACCCATAAATAACCATCCTGTGTGTCCGTATTAAAAATTCAAAACAGGTCTGCAAACCGTATTCTGCTGCTGTGTGAACATGGCCAGTGAGTACCCAACTTATAGAAAGTGCCCATTGATACAGTAGGCAAGGAGGCCTCACCAACTCAAGGAGGAAAGCAAAGCCCTATTACCAAAGTTACTCATTTATTCCTATGAGAAAAATGGGGAGAACTATCTGATAGATGTGGCTATTTTAACAACATAGAACCCTAAAAAAGATGACTGTGGCTGCAAGCTGTTGAGGTGCAGAGCCATTCTGTCTTAGGACAGAAGTTTAGTTCCCGTTAAAGTTTTGTTATCCGATTGGTCTCTTAAATATTTTAACTTCTTAATCACTTGCTTTATCATCATCAACACTTTTTTTATATAAATATTTTAATATGATTATTAAAGTGTTTTATCCACACATTAATGATATTTTAAATGACTGTACACATAAAATAGTCCAACTTTGTGGTGAAACCTGTGATATGTCTGATGCAATTGAAATTAAAAGACAATGAAATTAGGCTCAAAATTTGGTAAGGTTAAAATAGTAGACACACAATCAAACTATAAACAAAAGACACAAAGAAGAGGGATTCAATAATGGGGATGAAATAGATTTTATTAAACACAAAATGTACAGTAATAAGCAACAATTAAGCCTACAATCATAAGCAGTTTTCATTATTGTTTCTTCTTTGTAAGTACTTTGGCAGTATAAAGACAGAGCTAATATAGAGGAGTATACATTTATACCCAGTACTGTATGCCTAAACATATTACAGCAACTTTACCTTATTCATTTAACACTTCACCAAACTGAACAGGAAGCATAATATTCCCCCGAGAAGTTTGATTCGTTAAAGCATGAAAACCAACATAAGTAGCACACCACTCTGATGTAAAGTTTTTTTTCCCCAGGTATCTTGTCTTGTTCTCTGGTGTTAATTCATATTTATATCTCACTGGAACTGCTGTTAATAATACAATGATTGATTTAGTCATGAATCAGCTTGAATGTTTCTCAAACACACTAAACTACGTATCCAGCATATGGTCAACTGCAGCCGCAACACTTTTGGCTTCTATAATTGTCGTTTGGAAGGTGATAAAAAAAATCAGTTCCAGGTTTTTTTTGGCTTTGGTTTTTATGAAGTTCAAAAAAATATACAACAGCGTTTCGTCTTGTTTTTTTGTTGTTAAAATAGCCAAATCTATCAGATATTTCTCTCCATTTGTCTCATAGTAATGAATAGTAACTATGGTAACAGGGAATCAATTTATCCACGCTAAACCATGGCACCAGAGTATCTATAGCACGAATGGAACGCTGTATTGACCAATCAGCATTCAGGACCAGAACTATCTGTTTAATTATGATCAATACAATACAATATACTCAATGCTTTGGATACATTTACCTTGGGTTTCTGGTAGGGTTACATGTATTTTGAAAGGAGAGACCTTTTTCAGCATAATCCAATGTTAACCACCTTGCCATACAGGATACTGTACCTGCTCAAATACGATAAGCAGTATGCACACATGAGAGGTGACTTTAAGCCTGACTGACACCATTCTCGTGTTTTCTTTTTGGTAATGAAGGAACTTGTAAAAGCCTCCATAGTGTTTTCTTCTCTCCCCATTCCTCTCAGCATGGCCTCAGGGATAAGCGATAACAAGAAACAAATAGTTGGCTGCCATAACAAAGAGGTAGCCAAGCCTTTTATTCTCCCTTTAAATGGATTTTTCCACTGTCTCAGAAATCTTCTTTAAAGCTATAGTCCTCTTTACAATGAATAGATATCCCTCAGAAATGTGACATAGGCAGGTCTTGATTGTCAAGAATCTTTCCTCAAAGGCTGCCTTTGCAGAAGGATTGTCCCACATTTAAACATTTCAATTCATTCGCATCAAACCACTAAAACAGCCCTTCAAGCCAAACAACCACACAGCTGCACATACAAGGGGCTCATTCTTTTGCTTTGTTTTTGTTAGTGTTGTTCTCTCTTTGATTCATAAGAAAATAAGAAAAGCCTTGCTGCTATCTTTGCCACCACACAATTGTTCTCGCAGTCGTCTTTTTTCGAAGATACAATTTCAAGTAGCTCAAGACATTTTATTTAGCTTCGGAAAATACTTTCTGCTTTTGTACTTAAGGGCTGAGAAACTATACCATCCCAAACTTCTAAACACATTGTGATTGCTGGCACTGAAGCTGCAAACAAAGGAAGTTCTCTCTGAAGAGGTTTGCAAGGTGCAAACAGTAAGCATAATGAAAATTCCTCTGAAAAGAAAGAGGACAAGGCCTGGGCTGAGCTCACTGGATGGGCTCCGGCATCGTTTTTCAATCTGCTTTTCAGCAGTTTGTTGGAAGATGTCTTGCGCACCCCATTAACCATGACGGAATGGAAGCTTTCAACTATGTTCGTTTTCATAGGCAAGATAGTGCATGTTGTGTGTATAACATTTGTTTGGTTGGCTATTAGTGTGCCGTGGGTGAAAAATTATTGCATCATTATTTTTGCTACCCTACGCATTCTGTACTGTATCGCTACATAACCCAATTTTATGTTTTTATACCCTAATCAAGTCTATGGTCTCTCTCTTTTTTCTTTTTTTTCTGGGTCTGTAGTTTGATAGTGTTTTTTTCCCTCTATTTTTTTAAGTCAAACATGTTTGTGTGCAAGTAGGGACTGGGTTAGAAGGTATGGGAGGCAGCTCTTGGAATTGATGCTCGAAGGGTGAAGCCATGGAAGGCAGAGCTGTGAGAGGCTCAAGGGGCGAAGCCATGGAAGGCGGAGTCATGGAAGGTGGAGCCAGGGAAGGTGGAGCTGTGGAAGGCTCAAGGGGAGGAGCCATGGGAGGGAGAGCCATGGAAGGCTTGAGGGGCAGAGCTGAGGGAAGCAGAGCCATGGAAGGCAGAGTCACGGGAGGCCCAAGGGACGAAGATATGGGAGCATTGTTACGGGAACAATCGAGGCTACAGGCATTAGCTGTGGGACTGTTGAGGCTACAGGCATGGGCACTGGCTTGTTAACTATGGCAGGCATGGGCACTGGATCATTAACCATGGCAGGCATTGGGACTGGTTGTGGCCCGCGCTTCCCGCCATAATTCACAGTGTACGGGGGAAATGTATGGAGAGGACTTTCCTTGGAGACTGGGGCCATGGAAGTCTTGGGGGGAATCCACTGTGGGAGGAGATTCAATATCCTCATCCTCCCTACCCACAGTGAAAGGGGTGCCACAAAGTTGCAGAGCCACCTCCGCATAGTTGGCCAGTGTCCAGTGAGGATCCGCCGGAGGCATCAGTTCCTTTAGTGCACTTTTCAGACCAGCTCTGAAGAAAATTACCAGAGTGGGGTCATCATAGTGCACCAAATTCGCTAGATGGAGAAACTCACGCACCATCCTCAACTGGATGGTTTCCTTGTTCAAGGAGGATTCTAACTGCAGGTAGATTCATTTTGTTTTGTCCTTTTGTAGGTCAGTTCTTCTGTAACATTGGTTAGTGGAGTGGAAGAGAGGAGACGCAGGAGTAACTTTCATGTTTTTAATAAGGAGACTCTGGATTGCATCAAATATCATACATGGAGTCAATCAAGGAAACACACTGGGGTGGAACAAATATCAGACTAGAAATCAATCAAGGAAAACTGCTGGAGATCTACAATTAAACATTACAATGCAACACTTCAACAACACAACATAACAATAAAAGAACTGACAAAAGAAGGAACAAACTAGAGGGTATTTATATGCAAAGGTGCTGATGAAGGAATGGAGAACAGGTGAGGAGGATGTGGATCAGATGGCTGTGATGAGGGCAGTGCATTATGGCGAATGTAGTTTGTGGGAAACAAATAAGAGTCCATAGAACAGAACGGAGAATAACTTTGACAGAAGTAGCTTATTCAAAAGTTGTGTTCACAGTTCTACCCCAGATATCTTTCTTGTAAATTAAATTATAAATCCAGGTTATTACAATAATATATATTCTATATTCAAAATCCACAGTTACTTTATCTTACAATTCAAATAATTGTCTTATGGCCAACTTACACCAGGAGTTTATTTTCAGTGCAACAAGGTTTCAAAATAAAGCAATGCAACCCACGTAACCTTTTACACAGAGTATGAATATATGAATGGTGATAAAAATAACAATTTGTTACCCTTTTTTTCAATAAGAAGTAAGTTTGGCTTGTATGTCCATGCCCTGCTTTGCAGATAGATGTCCAGCTGTTAATATCATTGATCTCCAAGTGCAAAGAACAAGTACAAGTCACAAATCTACAAGTCATCTATGAACAAGCAGTGAAATGTATCTTAGGAGAATGAACATCTATCATATACATTTTAGTAATGAACTGTATTTTCTGTAATCTGTATTATCAGATTGGTTGTAGTTTATGTTAAATAATGTATAGAATGCCATTTTAAAAAAGCATGTGAATGGTTTAATAGTGTGTTGATTGAAAAACAAAGTGTTAATATGAATGTTTTAATATTAACTATTGAACTTTTAAAAGTTGAATATTAAGATATAAGTTTAGCAGGTACAGGATGATGATGATGCATCATCCAATATGTTATCACAGGAAATAAATAGAAACATTTAGTAGGCAGTGCACAATGCTAAAATTATGAAAAATCCTCCATCTTACCCCACTACTGGACTATGATTACCACTGCTTGAGGCAAAAAGCCCTGGCCTGACTGTCATTAGATTTTTAAAAAAGGATAGAAAATACAGATTACCCGTAATACATTTTTGTAATGTATTTTCACAATTAATTTTCAATTGGTTACAGGCCATTGCATATACAGTAAACATATTTAGATTCCCATATTTTTTATTTGAAAGGATGTCATAATAGCAATACTATGAACTTATATTGAATTCCACTCAATAAGCCTATAGGTCATAATGAATAGTGGAGATGTTTGAAATGTACATAAAATACATGGAATTATTAACCCCATGAGTTAAAAATAATTATTAAATTAAGTAATAATAACACCAGCAACAACATGCTACTGGGGACCTTCTGCCCTAATTCTGAGGGAGGCATCTAAACCTAAGGGTCTAACTTTACCTTTTCACTTCAAAATAAAATTATATTCTTTATTGCACAAATCTAAATACATTACTGTGTCCACAACCACCCCCCACCCCCAATAACAAATAGACATAAAAATGTGTAATATACAACTACAGTATCTCACAAAAGTGAGTACACCCCTCACATTTTTGTAAATATTTGATTATACCTTTTCATGTGACAACACTGAAGAAATGACACTTTGCTACAATGTAAATTAGTTAGTGTACAGCTTGTATAACAGTGTAAATTTGCTGTCCCCTTAAAATAACTCAACACACAGCCATTAACCTCTGGCAACAAAAGTGAGTACACCCCTAAGTGAAAATGTCCAAATTGGGCCCAAAGTGTCAAAATTTTGTATGGCCACCATTATTTTACAGAACTGCTTTAACCCTCTTGGGCATGGAGTTCACCAGAGCTTCACAGGTTGCCACTGGAGTCCTCTTCCGCTCCTCCATGATGACATCACAGAGTTGGTAGATGTTAGAGACCTTGTGCTCCTCCACCTTCCGTTTGAGGATGCCCCACATATGCTCAATAGGGTTTAGGTCTGGAGACATGCTTGGCCAGTCCATCACCTTCACCCTCAGCTTCTTTAGCAAGGCAGAGGTCATCTTGGAGGTGTGCTATCATGCTAGAATACTGGGCTGCAGCCTAGTCTCCGAAGGGAGGGGATCATGCTCTGCTGTATACTGTATGTCACAGTACATGTTGGCATTCATGGTTCCCTCAATGAACTGTAGCTCCCCAGTGCCATCAGCACTCATGCAGCCCCAGATCATGACACTCCCACCACCATGCTTGACTGTAGGCAAGACACACTTGTCTTTGTACTCCTCACCTGGTTTCCGCCACACATGCTTGACACCATCTGAACCAAATAAGTTTATCTTGGTCTCATCAGACCACAGGACATGGTTCCAGTAATCCATGTCCTTAGTCTGCTTGTCTCCAGCAAACTGTTTGCAGGCTTTCTTGTGCATCATCTTTAGAAGAGGCTTCCTTCTGGGATGACAGCCATGCAGACCAATTTGATGCAGTGTGCGGCGTATGGTCTGAGCACTGACAGGCTGGCAAAGTGTCATTTCTTCAGTGTTGTCACATGAAAAGATACAATCAAATATTTACAAACATGTGAGGGGTGTACTCACTTTTGTGAGATACTGTAAATACAGTCACATATCATGATTTTCCACTGACACAGAATTAGATTATTTAACCTTAAAACTGATGGAAGATATGTCACATATGTTGATATCCAGATGAATTGTCAAGATTAAGAGAAGCACAGCTGAGCTGTGATGTGATTTAGTGCCATCTATGGCCAAGAGAAAAAGTTTACATGGGGGGTCAATTTACCCTGGCAGACACACCATCCCCTATAGTTTGTTTTAAAAATAGCCCTTCCATGATGTTAACGGCAATATTATTTATGGAGGTCCAAGCAGCACATAACACTTGCGTCGATTGCTGCATTTAAGCACTGAAGCAAGTAACCTGGAAGGGTGCTTAGGAAGCTGCCACTTGACTTAATGGCATCTTCATCTGAGGTTCTGTTGCCTTTGAAGGTGGTTCATCTGGACAAGGAGGATGAGATACAGAAGATTCCTCTCCAGCCCCCATACTATGACATGGCACAGTCTGAGTCCACCACATTTACTGATAAGCTGGTGAGTATCGCTGTTGAACTCATTGCTGTTTGTCCTTTCACTTGCTTTGATGGTATTGGTGAAAATAGGCCTCTGGAGTGTGACTGCTAGCGAACACAGCCTCTTATGCATATTGCACAGGATGAATAGCCTTCAGAAATAAGTTCACGTTGAAATAACCCAGGGGTACTTATATCTGTGGGGTTTCTAACATGTGTTAGGGATTGTGTACAGTTGCAGGCATACAGCATACAGATTCTAGCTCTGCTTCCAAAACCTAATAAACGTCTAGGTTACTATTGTAACCCCCATTCCCTGATGCAGGGAATGAGACATTGTGTCAAATGAAGTGACACTAGGGGTCTTTCTTGAAGGGCTCGGTTACCTCTGAACTTGAGAAAAGGACAATGAGAAATTGGCAGACTGAATTTGCATGTCCCTCTCCCAGACATACGGGTATAAAAGGAGGGAATTGTGTGTCTGTCCATTCAGGTTTTGCACTGAGGAGCAGAGAATGAGGTTCGGCCGTTACAGTGGCTCGGTACAGCATCGTGGCCGGGGGGACACACCGTCTCGTTCCCTCCATCAGGGAACAGGGGTTACAATAGCAACCTAGATGTTCCCTGTCTGTCGCTCACTCACCGTTGTGTCGAATGAAGCGACACTAGGGGTCCATATTCAATCACACCATGCGCTGAACCTGATGCAGGTGCGGGCAGGCAATTGTGTGCCAAAGCAGTAGGCTGTATCAGACTGCACATACCCTTCCCCAACGGCCCATAAAAACGTAATACATTTCTTAGGTTCCCGGCATCCCTGGAGGGGGGTTGAACAAATGACGCGCCAAGCATGGGAGCAGGCCGTGGAAGCTGTGCCTTACCTCTATCGATGTTTCTTGCATAAGTTAAAACAGCTAGGGACATTTAACGTTAAAACGCATCGGAGAAGGTGTTCTGTTCCAACTCCTATTCTTTCAGGGGGGAAAAGACCCCGCGGACCACAGGCCCAGGCTGGGGGGAGGTTAAATGTGGCAAACACGTCACATGGGTTTTCAAGCCACACATGGAAGTTGCGCGGTGGTAGATCCTGCAGATATGAGAGCACTGACCCGACTGCGCATCTCTGCTGGTCTTCAGATCGGGAAGAACTCGCTTCGTGGTGTAAAGCTGCCTGGTAGAGGGAGCTCTGACTTGGTCGATCGTGTCTATGACAGCAGGTGTTGGGCCACTTGGACCTTCAGAAGCCCATCCGAGGGCCAGACATGGAGGTTCCAGAGGTCTGGATGCGGATGCCAGAGGGTGCCCCTTCCCAGAGAAAGGAGGGAGGTGCTGTCGCGAGGAGTGTAAGATCCACAATCCTCCATCGTGCCGGTGCCAAAACACTCCAATGACAAGCCTTAATGACTACCGTCCAGTTGCTCTCACCCCCATCATTATGAAGTTCTTCGAGAGGCTGGTCCTGGCCCATCTCAAGACCTGCTTACCACCCTCAGTGGACCCCTTCCAATTTGCCTACCGTCAGAACAGGAGCACAGAGGATGCCATCTCTACGGCACTTCACTCTGCCCTGTCCCACCTTGACAATAGAAAAACCTATGTGAGAATGCTGTTCATTGACTTTAGTTCAGCATTCAACACCATCATCCCCTCCAAACTGATCACCAAACTCAGTGAACTGGGCATCAATTCCTCCCTCTGTAACTGGTTTCTGGTCCTCCTAACCAACAGACCTCAGTCTGTTAGGTTAGATAATCACACCTCCTCAACCATCTCCCTGAACACCGGCGTACCACAGGGATGTGTGCTGAGCCCTCTCCTTTACTCCCTCTTCACCTACAACTGCACACCTGTACATGGCTCTAACACCATTGTCAAGTTTGCCAACGACACTACAGTGATTGGTCTCATCAGCAACAACAATGAGACAGCCTACAGGGAGGAGGTCCAGCACCTATCATCGTGGTGCACTGACAACAACCTGGCTCTCAACACTAAGAAGCCCAAAGAGCTCATTGTGGACTTCAGGAAGTCTAAAGCTGGCACACACACACACCCATTCTCATCAACAGGACTGAGGTGGAGCGTGTCACCAGCTTCAAGTTTCTGGGTGTCCACATCTCTGAGGACCTCTCTTGGACCCTCAACACCTCTACCCTGATCAAGAAGGCTCACCAGCGTCTCTTCTTTCTGAGGAGACTCAAGAAGGTCCACCTGTCTCCTCAGATCCTGGTGAACTTCTACCGCAGCACCATCAAGAGCATCCTCACCAACTGTCACAGTTTGATATAGCAACTGCTCTGCCCATGACCAGAAAGCACTGCAGAGTGTGGTGAACTGCCCAACACATCACCGGTTCCTCACTCTCCTCCATCTAGGCCATCCAGGGCAAACGATGCTTGCGTAAGGCGGCAGCATCATCAAAGACTGTTCCCACCCCAACCACAGACTGTTCATCCAACTCCCCTACGGGAGGAGTTTCAGGTCTCTCCACACCTGAACCAGCAGGTTCACAGGAAGCTTCTTTCCTGCGGCTGTCACCCTACTGAACTCTAGCTCTGCATCCCTGTGAAAAATGACAATAAATTGGAATCTAATCTAATTTAATCTAATCCGAGAACCAATTCCAAGTGGGCCAATAGGGGGCCCCTAGGGTGACTTGTCCCTTGTCTTTCCTGGCCTTGCACATCACCTGTACAAGTGGGCTCACTGGGGGAAATGCACATTTTTGCAGCCCCCGGGGCAGCTGTGGGCCTGTGCATCTGTCCTGAGGGAAGCCTCCATTAGGGAACAACAGAGCGGGCAGTGGGTGGTATCTTGGGAAGCAAACAGGTCCACCTGTGCTTTACCGAACCACTCCCAAATCAGATGGACCACCTGGGGGTGGATACTCCACTCTCCGCTGGCGTGCAGTCGCTGCTGACTCCAATGGAGGAGATGGCGGGCGAGTTGTAACATGTGACAAGAGCATACGCCGCCTTGGCGAATTATGTACACCACTGTCGTGGTGCTGTCTGAACTGATCAAGACATGCTTGCCTTGGATAAGTGGGAGAGACCTCTGCAGGGCAAGAAGTACAGCCAACAACTCTAGGCAGTTGACGTGCCAACGTAGGCGCGGTCCTGTTCAGGAAACAGTGGCTGCGTGCCCATTGCACATGGTGCCCCAATCCAGTTTGGAGGCGTCTGTGGTGACCACGACGTGACGATCACATATGACGTACCAGTGGTGCTTCGCAGTGTGGGGAGCAGGTAATATTATGTTGGGGAGCAAAGTTGCATCCCAAAACATTTGTGCTGAGAAGAAAACACAAAGCACTTACCTACCTCCGCGTACCTGGCTGGGGGCAGGAAAGTGACTGAGGAGGAGGTCCTATAGAGGCATCCTCTAGACTCATCAGAACCGGCCTGCCGGGAGTCTACAGTCGAAGGCATGATGGCAAGGGGTCTGCGTCCAGGGGGCTGTGACTGTAGGTGTTTGGCCGGGTGGACTTGAAGGAGGGCCATGGCATGCAGGGCGGAGACAATGCGAAAGGCTGCTCTGCTGTAGAGGGTAGTGAGAGTGGAGAAGCGAGGAAGCCGGTTTCGAACAGTAAAAGGTGCCCTCTAAGGCTTCATCAACTCGTCATGCACCTCCGGGAAGAAAGTATCCGGCGTTACTGTGAGCGGCGCCCTGACCCTAGGAAACAATCGTCTAGCCGTAAGGGTGGAGACGGAGGGTTCCAGCCCCGCACTCATGGTGGCCCAGGCAAGCATAGCGTACATCTGTGCATCAGGCTCAGACTGGACAAGCAAACCCGAAGGTAGCAGTCCAGTCGAGTCATCAGCATCAAACACCGGTGTGATGCTCTCGCATAAAAAGATGCGTCTTTTAAAAAAACGTTCAACGGCAATGTGTATACTCTTTTAGAGGAAATATACTCTTTTACAGGTCTATTTGCTCTTTATAGAAATGCTGTCGAAGCTCTCAGGGGCGTGGACTGCCCTGGCATGCAGAGAAGGGATGAAGCTGCTGGTAATGCACAGTAGGATCCAACAGCTATGCTCTTAGAGGCGAGAGTAGTGGAACACCAGCTTGCTGAACACAGAACCGCTCGGCTCTGAATATAAAATCTGAATGGACAGACGCACGATTCCCTCCTTTTATACCTGTATGTCCAGGGGAGGGACATGCAAATTCTGTCTGCCAATTTCTCAATGGCCTTTTCTTAAGTTCAGAGGTAACCGAGGTCTTTAAGAAAGACCCCTAGTGTCACTTCATTCGACACAACGTCGAGTGAGCGACAGACAGGGAACTGCCTTACTGTCTAATTCAAAGGCTTCTAATGCTGAATGAAATTGAACCTCATAATTTAAAATGGTCTACAAAGACATTAACTTTGCATCATACACTTAGCACACCTCATACAAAGTGCATGGAAGAGTACGAAAACTTTCTACTACTAGAATGTTCACAGACATGCTATGTTAAGATATACATACAATAGGCATACAATTAGATATACATAAGATATACTGCATCAAGCTTATAGGACATGCTGCTGCTACACAATTAGACTTGCAAACAATCCCTGTGAAGCAGATCTAGAAAAATTATGCTGGGGAGGAGGAGGGTTTAGAAAGAAAACTAGAGTTTCATAACTGAACTAAGGATAATTTCAGCATTGTGTTTTAATCTAATAAGCATAGAAATACAATGCACAAACACATTTTTGATAAATTGTGCATTTTTAAATAGTTTGATATATTTTATACCACTCAGTTGAAATCATTAATCTGTTTTGCCTCACTTAGGCCTCCATTTTGGACGGATTTTTTTTTTTTTTTTTTACACTGAGCTTGCCACAATGCATTATGGCATTGCATTCTCCACAAAAGATAAACATTTTGGTGCCTTAGAATTTGACCAAATAGATGGTATCTTAGAAGATAAATGAGTTATGCTGCCTAGATGTCAGGAGCATGCCTATGATGCCTTAAAATACTGCCTACATAGGCAGTTCAGAGGGTTTTAGAACAGAATCCTTGTTTCAGTAAGTTCTCAGTAAATGAATGAAGCAGTGCAGTCTGTGAATACATTTCTACCAGAATACACATCACATATTTTAATTACAACAGCATCATACCGCCACTAGAAACCAAACACTTGGTGAAATCTAATCTCTGCTGTTTACCTTGAGCTTGTCGGTCCTTGCTGTGAGGTTTTCATTCTGCTTGTCTCTTCACACCTCCTCCTTTTCCTGTATAATGGTACTCAACAGTCCAGGCCTAATTTAGACAGTAGTTTCCCAGCAACACCATGTGAATAGTTTGTATGGCACTATATCACTTGTATTGTCTTTTTAGCCTCTGTTCTCAGTTACAGGTCTTGTTATGTTTATTTTATGAAAAATAATTCGTAAGATGTTTTTGAGTGTATAGAAAGAACTGGGTCAGTTTAAAATCAAGTGGGGAATACAGCCAATTGGTTTTCTGAAAGCTGTACCCATCTTTCCTAAGTTCTCATTGGTCAACACTTGAAAAGTCTGGACTAAAAAGTTCTGGACTTTTGGTCACATGATGCAATGTCACTTTCACAAACACTTGCATTTTGTTCTTTACATACTTGTGACGCACCATGTAATGTGTAGGTGTAACCCTAACCCTGCTATAGGCTCATCATTTGTCATCTGGGATTTTTTTTTTTTTTTTTTATAGTTTTGTTGATATTATTGTGTGTAAAAATGCCAAATTGTTCAGGTTTGCAATTGATGGCATGCTACAGCTGTAAAATGATTGGATGTAATGGATTGGTGTAATGGATGTATCTTTTTGCCAAACAAAGTTATTTGTTGTTTGAAATTATTGTAATGGAAAAAAACTAAACAGCTTGCTCTAACTGTGTTGTTACTAAAATGAGAGGATAAAGGATTGGATTGCTGCAAAATCTACACACAACACATGGTTAATTTGGTGTGTTTTTGATGTGGTCAAATTTTGGGATTTTGACCTTTGACATTTGATCTTTTTTTTTTATTAAACATTTTTAGTGATTCCAATGACAGATCAAACAAACATAACAGGAAAGACAGAATCAAAATACATTAACCTAATGTACCTTTTATTAAATAAGCCCATGTTGTCCAGCCTTCTACACACCATCCCCTCAAAAGCCGCCACCCTGCTCAGCTCCATGCACTACTGCAGAAACAAGGGCGCTCCCGCTAACTTCCATCCCTTAAGGATGGCCTGCCTTCCGATCATGACATCAGCCAGGACCCAACTATTCATGAACTCATCCCCTATATCAATAACCGTCCCATTGGCTAGAACACAGAGCCTTTGTCAAAATTAAACCTGAGCACCCAACACATTGTGCCCTCCTCCAAAACAAAGTTTAAATCTTTCTCCCATAATCTCTTGAAAGAAGTTGAAGCTCCGTCCCCCAGACTATGAATTAACAGGGAATAATTCACTGAAGCCTCATGACCTTTTCTAAAGGTAGTAATCACCACTCCCAGAGAGTCTGCCGATTTAGGGGGGTGTATACTTCTCCCTAAAATAGTACAGAGCAGATGAAGCAGCTGTAAATACCCAAAGAACTGAGATCTGGGAATCCTAAAATGTTTAACCAAATTTTCAAAAGATCTCAACACTCTACTCTCATATAGGTCACCAAGCGCATTAACCTCCCAAACAATCCACTCTGACCAATTGAAAGGGCACTTATTAATACATAATTTTGGGTTCATCCATATGCTCGAGGCAACATTTAAAGAAATGTCTGAATTAAACACTCTTGACACTATTGTCCATACCTTATGCAAATGCGAGATAATGGGGTGTGAATTAACTTCTCCGGTTAGTATAATAGAAAGGCTTAATAATGGCAAAATAGGGGCAAGACCTTCCTGTTCAATATAAAACCAGGGAGGGTCTCTCTCAGGTGGAAGTGACCAATGAGCCATATGTCTGAGACCAAAAGAATAATAAAAAAAAAAATCTTGGGTAGGCCTAGCCCACCTTTGTCAATCAGCCTATGTAATTTGTAGTTACATTTTGGAATACAACTCATTTTAATAATATTAACCTTCCCAATCATGCATAAATGTAATGACCTGTCCACTTCGCTAAATTAACTCTAATTAAATCACACTTTGAATTTAGACTAATTGACTGCATTGCGAGAATTTAGAAAATTAATTAGTAATTCTGTGGAGGCAAGGCATAGATCTAGTGGGGTTGGAAATGAATAATAAAACATCATCTGCATAAAGCAAAAGCTTATGCGTCATACCTCCTTTGAAAGTCATACCACCCCTGGAAAATCATCTTCCTTTCTTATCGCGGCTGCAAATGGTTCCAGGGCAAGACTGAAATTAATCAATTTGATTGTACCGCCACTACTGTGTGTTTATAAAGTAACTAATCCATCCAATAAAAGTGTTTCCAAACCTGTATATTTCCAAAAACTTAAAATGTTAATCCCATTCTACCATATCAAATGCCTTATCAGCAAGTAAGATGGCAGAAACCGGAATCTGAACATGTGCCAGTGACCACATGATACTGATGAGACCCCTGATGTTATCAGAAGAGCTGCGGGCCCGAATAAACCCCACCTGATTTATATGTATAAAAGATGTCATAACTTTACTTAATCAGTTAGCAAAAATTGTGGGAAATATTTTAACGTCTAGCTAGATCAGGGAAATTGGAAGGTAACTCTTACACTCACTTGGATCTTTGTCCTTTTTAAGAATCAGACTGATCCGGGCTTGTATCATGGTTGGTGGAAGCTTTCCATTCTTTAATGATTCCATATACATTTCTTATCAATGGCCAAGGTAAATATTTCCACCAACAGCAGATTTCACTGAGGGAATGGTAAAGAAAGACTCTCTCTGCTTTAAATATCTAGCCAAAAGCTTCCCTGCTTTGTAGACCCCTGACTCAAAATAATGAATAACCAAAACTCCACCTTCTGCAACAAAATAGTATTTAAATATTTATTTATTTTCAATAGTATTTCAATCGAGTAAATTCTCTGAGGCCATCATACGACATTCAGCGCTTCAGCTCTGCCTCTGCACATTTAAATTCCCTTCCAACTCCATGAGTTCTCGTACTTTTTTATGAATGAGGCATACTGTATAATCTGACCCCTAAGAACTGCCTTAAGTGCCTCCTAAGCCACGCCCAAAGAGGATACTGAAGACCAGATTGTCTCCATATAAACATTGATTTCAACCTTTAACATTTGTTGGAAATCAGGATTTTCAAAAGGGATATGTTAAAATGCCAACTATAGGTTTTATTTTTTTCCATATGTGGCAACACCTCTAAACTCACCAGGATGTGATCTGAGACTAAGATGTTTCCAATTGAGCAATCAACAACAGATGTAATGAGGGACTTAGATCTAAAAAAAATCATCTATTCTAGAATAAATCTTATGAACTGATTGGAAAAAATGTATTGTCCCTACCTGATGGCTTCAAAAGTCTCCAAATATGTGTAAGACCAAGATTTGTACACATCCTGTGAAGCTTCACTATTGCTTTAGGGGGCTTGCACTCTTTTGCTTCAATATGATTGAGGACAGAATCCATCAAAAGATTAAAGACTCCTCACAATATTATATCACAAGGGGCACCAGCGGCTTGCAACCTCACTTCAAAATCTATAAAATCAACAGCATTAGGTGCATAAATATTAGCCAAAATGAACCTTTGCCCCTGAATTTCTCTTAAAACAATAATGACTCTTCATAATTTATCTTTAATCTGTTTGAGACATTTGTATTGTAGATGTTTACTTATCAGTGTAATTACTTTCCTGCTCTTACTCGACCCAGCACTAAAGAAAACATGTCCATCCCATATCTTCCCAAATTTTTCTGATTCCTTTCGGGAAAGATACGTTTCTTGAAGAAACACATATATCAAATGTATTTTGTTTAAGAAAAGAACTAACCTTCCTTCTTTTTATGGGTGCCCCAACCCATTCACACGCATGGAGAGATATAATCCACTCATATTAACATTTGACATTTTGACATATGAGAAAATATGGATCGACAACTTTGCTGTCAGATTGCTCAATTACGGTGTTTCTATACAAATTTGATGAGACAGAATTAAATAACAGAAAATATTCTATAAAACAAACTCCAGCCAATAGGCAGAATAAACATAAAGAACATGTAGATTAATTCAGAAAACTGTCCCGAAGGTATGTTCCTCCACAAAAAAAAGCTACAGCTGCTAGCGGAGCCAGCAGAAACAAACAAATAAATAAATAAAATTACAAAATAAATTAATAAAAAATAAAGTTTCCTTGGGCAGTTAAACGTCTCGGTTACGTATGTAACCTCCATTCCCTGATGGAGGGAACGAGACGTCGCGTCGAAGAAGCGACACTAGGGGTCTCTCTTGAGCGCCGAAAGATGCCTCTGATCTATGAAAAAAGGCCAATGAGAGTTGGCGAACAGTATTTGCATACCCCGCCTCCGGATACGGATATAAAGGCGAGGGAAATACGCTCGTTCATTCAGGATTTTTCTGAGGAGCCGGGAGTGTTCCGGGCACCTCAGCGGCTCGGCTCAGCGACGTGGCCGGGAAGACACGACATCTCGTTCCCTCCATCAGGGAACGGAGGTTACATACGTAACCGAGACGTTCCCCGTCTGTCGCTCACTTCGACGTCGTGTCGAAGAAGCGACACTAGGGGTCCACTTCAAAACTCGCCATGCGCTGAGCCGTGTACGTGTACTGCTGACACAGAAGCGGGCAGGTATTTCTATGTGCACAAGCGACCAACTGTGTTCAGGCTGCACGTACTGTTCCCCAATGCCCCGAAAAAGCGTCAGAATCCTTTTGGTTACCCAAGGGGGGAACAAGGTGACGCTCCCAACTAGGGAACGGGCCAAGCCTGGCTGGGCCTCTTTTCTCTCTATGTTTTCTCGGCATAGAGCAAGAGCAGCCGGGGCCCTTACCGCATCGAGGGAAGGGGGTCTTATCCCGAATTCCTATTCTTTTAGGGGGAAAAGACCCTGCGGAGGCCACACCCACCCGAAAGGGGAGGTAGAGATGGCAAAATACATCACATGGCCCTCTTGGGTCACATGTGGGAAGAATGGCGCGGTGGTAGATCCAACCTCGAGGAGGGGGGAGTTGCTACAATATGGCAACCAGAGGGCAGCCAAAGACTGCCTAAGGGAGACGCGGGTCTGTCATAGGAGACCTATTCCAGTAGGGGTAGCCTGGGGTACCCATAGTGGACTGGACCAGCAAGTTCCTCCGCTGAAATGCAGCGGGCCCGAAGGGCTAGGGAGGAATCAACCAGGGACCTAGGTCCTCTGGGAAAGAAGGCGCACTGTTTTACCTCGACAGAGGGAAACGACACTGGAACAAGCGATTAACCCGGTCAGATCGTCGACGTGTACCGAGTTCTACGGGCTCGGACCTGAGAAAACACGGGACGGGACTGACTCAACCCTGAGATTGTAAGATCTCCAAGGGTGTTAGGTGTTGCCCAGCCCGCAGCTCTGCAAATGTCTGCTAGGGAGGTGCCCCTAGCCAGTACCCAGAGGACGCCACATTCCTAGTGGAGTGGGCTCGGACCCGCTTTTGGGGGGGGGCACGGCCTGGGTGTGATTGGCCAACTGAATGGCGTCCACTACCCAGTAGGACAGCCTCTGTTTGGAGACAGCGTTCCCTTTCTTCTGTCACCCAAAGCAGGCAAAGAGCTGCTCAGAGCGTCTGAAGCTCTGGGTACGTTCCAGGTAGGCACACAAAGCACGTACCGGACACAGCAGTGAGGGGGCTGGGTCTGCCTCCTCCTGGGGCAGCGCTTGCAGGATCACTACCTGATCCTTCTGAAGGGCGTGGTAGGAACCTTGGGCACATAGCCCGGTCGAGGTCTTAGGATCACATGTGTGTCTGCCGGACCGAACTCCAGGCAAGTGTCGTTAGTAGAGAACGCTTGCAGGTCCCCGACCCTCTTGATGGAAGCGAGCGCAATCAGCAGGGCCGTCTTTTGAAGAGAGGGCCCTGAGCCAACTGATTCTAATGGCTCGGAGGGGATCTCTGAAGACCGGTGAGGGCCACCGAGAGATCCCAGGAGGGGAACAGGTTTGGCCGGGAGGGATTTAGCCTCTGGGCACCTCTTAGGAACCTGACGATTAAGTCGTGCTTACCCAGGGACTTGCCGTCTACTGGGTCGTGGTGAGCTGCGCCAGCGGCGACATACACCTTCAAGGTGGACGGGGACAGCCTCCCCTCCAACCCCTCCTGTAGGAACAGGAGCACTGACCTAACTGCGCACCTCTGTGGGTCTTCTGCCCAGGAAGAACACCAATTTACGAACAGACGCCATTTCAGGGCGTAGAGTTGCCTGGTAGAAGGGGCTCTGGCTTGTTTGATCGTGGCTACGACCGTGGGTAGTAGACCAGCTAGATCTTCCGCGTCCCGTTCAGGGGCCAGATGTGGAGGTTCCAAAGGTCTGGGTGCGGACGCCAGAGCGTGCCCCGTCCCTGGGAAAGAAGGTCCTTCCTCAGAGGAATTCGCCAGGGAGGGGCTGTCGCGAGGAGTACAAGGTCCGAGAACCAGGCCCGGGTGGGCCAGTAAGGAGCCACGAGAGTGACTTGCTCCTCGTTCTCCCTGACCTTGCACAGCACCTGTGCAAGAAGGCTCACTGGGGGAATGCGTACTTGCGCAGCCCCACCGGCCAGCTGTGTGCCAGTGCATCTGCCCCGAGGGGAGCCTCTGAGCGGGCGTACCAGAGCGGGCAGTGGGAGGTCTCTCGGGAGGCAGAGGGGTCTACTTGGGCCTTGCCGAACCATTCCCAATCAGCTGAACCTAGTGGGGGTGAAGCCTGCACTCTCCACCAGGCAAGCGTTGTCGTGACAGCGCGTCCGCTATCACATTGAGGTTGCCGGGGATGTGAGTGGCACGCAGTGACTTGAGTCGGTGCTGGCTCCAAAGGAGGAGACAACGGGCGAGTTGTGACATGTGGCGGGAGCGTACGCCGCCTTGGCGATTTATGTACACGACCGCAGTGGTGCTGTCCGCCCTGACTAGGATATGTTCGTCCCGAAATAATGGGAGAGACTTCTGCAGAGCCAACAGGATGGTCAACAACTCGAGGCAGTTGATGTGCCAACGCAGCTGGGCCCCTTTCCAACGGCCTGAGGCTGCGTGCCTGTTGCAAACGGTGCCCCAACCCAATCTGGAGGCGTCGGTCGTGACCAGGACGCATCTGGACACCTGCTGTAGGGGTACTCCAGCCCGTAAGAAACAGAGGTCTGTCCAGGGGTTGAATGTTTGATGGCAGGCGGGGGTGATTGTTTCTCGGTGCGTGCCGTGGCGCCATGCTCGTCTTGGGACACAGGTCTGAAGCCAGTGTTGGAGTGGTCTCATATGCATCAACCCCAGCGGCGCGACCGGCGCGGAGGACGCCATATGCCCCAGGAGCCTCTGGAAAAGTTTTAAGGGGACTGCTGTGCCTGGCCTGAAGGCGGCGAGGCAGTTCAACACTGACGGGGCACGCTCGTTGGTGAGACGTGTCTTCATTGAGACCGAGTCTAACTCCATCCTGAGAAAAAAGATGCTCTGAACTGGAGTAAGCTTGCTCTTTTCTCAGTTGACCTGAAGCCCCAGACGGCTGAGGTGCCTGAGCACCTGGTCTCTGTGGGCGCATAATAACTCTCGCGATGGGGCCAGAATGAGCCAGTCGTCGAGGTAGTTGAGTATGCGGATGCCGGCTTCTTGGAGCGGGGCAAGAGCTGCCTCTGCGACTTTCGTGAAGATGCGAGGGGACAGAGACAGGCCGAAGGGGAGGACTTTGTACTGATACGCCTGGCCCTCGAATGCAAACCGCAGGTAGGGGCGGTGTCGGGGCAGGATGGAGACGTGGAAGTACGCGTCCTTCAGGTCTATCGCTGCGAACCAATCTAGATGCCAGACGCAGTTTAAGATGTGCTTCTGCGTGAGCATTTTGAACGGGAGTTTGTGCAACGCTCGGTTGAGAACTCGCAGGTCCAAGATTAGTCGTAAGCCGCCGCCTTTCTTGGGTACGATGAAGTAAGGGCTGTAGAAACCCTTCTTCATCTCGGTTGGAGGGACAGGCTCTATTGCGTCTTTGGCCAGAAGAGTTGCGATTTCCGCGCGCAGGGACTGGGCGTGTTCGCCGTGTACTGTGGAAAAGCGGACACCCATGAAGGAGGGCGGGGGCCTGGCAAACTGAATTGCATAACCGAGTCGGATGGTCCGGGCCAGCCAGCGAGACAGATTGGGAAGTGAAAGCCACGCGTCCAACCTCTGCGCTAGGGGCACCAAGGGGACGATTAATTTTGATGTACACGGCAGGGCTTCGCAGCGGGGCGGAGCAGGTAGGGCAGCGTTGGGCGGCGACAGGGCAACCCGCAGCTGGGGTGCTGAGAAAAGACTCAAAGCACTTACCTTGCTCCGCACACCCGGCAGGGGGCGGGTTAGCAACTGAGGAGGAGGTCCCGGGTAGGCGTCCTCTAGACTCGTCAGAACCGGCCGGCCGGGGGGCAGTCATGGGGCTGGAGACGGGTGGACAAAAGAGACAAAAGGAAATAGCTCGTTACAGAGAATATGAGAATGTGAAAACTAATTAGACAAAAAAATTCTCCTCCCGGCCCTCCACCTGGGACGGAGCGGTCTTACCACCTCCGGAGCTAACATCTTGGTCCCTGGGTTGAGCGTCTACGGACAGCCTGGGAGCCTTCCGGGTCCTCGAGGGGGTCCGTGAGACGGGGGTGTCTGCTTCCTGCGGAGTGCTCGACGCTGGGGCTGAGAGCTGGGCCCGCTTTGGTTGAGGCGGAGCAGGGTGTTTCATAGCCGCAGGAGGACGCCCTCGGCGATTAGACGGGGCATGGCCCATGGCGGCAGGCTTGCGGCGGGGCAGGATGTGCATTGGCCTCCGTCTGCTTCACCGCTGAGGACTGCTGGGCAGAGTCGTCAACGGTGGCGACGAATGGATGGAGCTGGGAGACGGGGGTGTGGGAGAAGGTGTGCCTTGTCTACCTCCCACATTTCGACCAGGTCCAGTCCACAGATGCATTTCTGGACCACAAAGGGTGGCCATCGCCTGTTCGAGTGCCGGCGCTTCTGACCTCTGTGGCCCGGGGGCGCGGTTGGTCATCCAGCACAGTTCCTGCAGCACATCAAGAACACGACTACCCAAGGTGCAAGTTTTGAAGTGCCTTGGCCTGGCGTTGGTTGCAGGAAGGGCCGTGGCGTGCAGAGTGGAAGCGGTCTGGGGCCGTTCCACCGCGAGGGTAGTGAGACCGGAGGAGCGAAGAAGCCTTGGCTTTGCTCAACTCGTCATGCACGTCCGAGAAGAAAGGAACCGGGGGGGGCGGGGGCATGGCTGTGAGCGGCGCACCTGCCCGCGGGACCGATCAAGTAGCCCGGGAAAGCATAGCGAATCTCCGTGCGTCAGGCTCAGGCTGGGCGGCAGACCCAAAGGTGGCGGCCCAGGCGAGTGATCAGCATCCGATGCCACTGTAACGCTCTCCGATGCAGCGGTGATGTCATCCAATTCTGAAGCAAGCAAGCATGCCGGGGAGGTGGGCGGTTCAAGGGGGTTTACCCGGTGAACAGAGTCCGTCATAGTCCCTAAATCGCCTTAATCGCCCGCGGCGCCTGTGCCGATCCCGTAGGAAGAAGGCGGAGCGCGGCTGAAGTGGCTTTCTCTCATTACAAAAGAAAGCCGTGCGACTGCAGTGCTATAACGGCCATGTTCTCACACTGAGAAGATGAACCATTGGAGAGAATGCTCATCCCGGGCTCAGACGGAAGCAAACAAGCGTGCCGGCGAGGCGGGAGGTTCGAGGGGGTTTACCTGGCGAAGAGAGCCCGTCATTGTCCCCAAATCGTGTTCATCGCCTGCGTCAATCCCGTAGGAAGGAGGCGAGGCGCGGGGGGCGGCTGAAGTGGCTTTCTCTCATTACAAAAGAAAGCCACACGACCGCAATGTTGCCATGGCTATGTTCTCGCACTGAGAACATGAACCATTCATAAAACGCTGCCTGCGTGTGATCGCAGCCCAGGCATGCAAGACAGCTTTTTATGACCGAGAGAGGTGGGGAGAGATCACCGCATCCAGAAACTACACAGGGGCGGAAATTACATCTTTATAAAGACGCGTCCTGAAAAGGACGTTCAACGCCGCTGTGTAATGCTCTTTCAGAGAAATAAACTCTTTTACAGAGAAAATCACTCTTTCAACTCTTTTAACTCTGCGCTGTCGAAGCGCCCGGGGCAAACTGCACGCCGGCAGTGAAGAGAAAAGCCGCTGTAGTGCGCCGTAAATCCAACAGCAAAGCAGAGCGTCAGAGGATCAGAAGCAGGATCAGTTGTGTCATTCGCAGCTGACTGCATACACACGACCATCGGCTACGAAGAAAATTACTGAATGAACGAGCGTATTTCCCTCGCCTTTATATCCGTATCCGGAGGCGGGGTATGCAAATACTGTTCGCCAACTCTCATTGGCCTTTTTTCATAGATCAGAGGCATCTTTCGGCGCTCAAGAGAGACCCCTAGTGTCGCTTCTTCGACACGACGTCGAAGTGAGCGACAGACGGGGAACTACTGTTCAGTAAGCTGGCTGTTCATGAGTGCAGCAGATAACCTAATCCTTCCAATGTCCTGCAATAACAATTCGACAAAACAAACTCCAGCCAATAGGAGGCATAAACACAAGGCACATGCAGATTCATCCACAACTGTCTGAAAGGAGTGTTCTTCCACAAAACAAATTCCAGCCGCTAGGCGTAACCAGCACAAAAAAAAAAGAAACAGGCACCCCCCTCGGATGGTCAAGTTTACTTGGAGGTAACATAGGAAACACACTATGACTTCATCAGTCCATTGATTTAATGAAAGACATTGTTTGTTGAGGGCATGTAAATATTTTACGGCAATTCTTAGTATCTATTCTCAATTTGGCCAGGGACATCAGTGCAAAAGCGACCTCCGCTGATGTAAAAGTTTCTTGAATTCCTTGAATCGATCATGTTTCTCTCTTGTCGAATTCGCAAAGTCTGGGAACACGAAAATGTTGCGGTTCTTCCAAGAACACCTTCCTTTACTCTTTGCCTCGCATAACTCGAGATCATAACTTGAGGACCCTGTGAGCTTGCTCGATTTCCAACATATGGCCTGTTATATCGAGCACACTCGTAAAGAGTTTGTCCCCCAACCACTGGTGGATAGAATGCCCCTCCACGTTCTGGTGGCTGGTAGCGAGCACCTCCACCCCTTCATGGATTGCTGTTGTTCCTCCACATCCAGGCAGTTGGCAGTGACTCCTCCATCCCCCGGCGGACGGCCACGGCTGCTCCTTTGGACGGATGGCAGTGGCGAGGACTCCACGAGAGTGCATCCCTCCTCCTTCCCGGGTTTCGGCACCAATGTAACAGGGTTAAAATGGGCAAAGAGGAGGGAACTGACTGAACATTCAAAGTAATATTTAATGAAACAAAAATACACAAATACACACACGGCAGCTGAGTGTGGCTCTCTGTCTCCCAAACTGCCACATCCGGCTTGGCCATATCCCACTCCTCAGCTGATTAGCCAGATTGGGGACCGGCCGTGTGGACTCTTTATTACTCCAACCCCTAATGTCTTTAATGAAATCTCTGTATTGTTGAACCATCGTGGTTTGAACGACAAATATGCATCATAGTTACTACAGTTTTGTAAACTACCATGACTCGTGTAAGAATATTTGGAATGCAACATTTAAAATGGAACTTTAAAGTGCCCGTGTTCTCCACATTATATGTAAGGATATTTGGTATGCTAAATTTAGAAGGGGGTCTTGAAATATGTGAGCTATGAACTAACTTAAACTGTCCTTATTGTACATTATTAGGTAATGAAATGTATAATGGAATTAGTCGCATTCGCAACCATTATAAATTAGATAAGTAACAAATAACTAGATTATTTGTCTTAATAGTTTCTCCACCATTACAATTGTAATACACATTTTGTTGTATCCGCTCATAATTTCTACTGTAAAGAATTAGCTTTAATAAGTGAATTATAATTAATTCACTGATTGGAGTGATATTATACTCATGTCTTATTGAAAATAATATACACATATTTAGGTACAGCTTTGAAGTGAAATCTTTTAAAATCCCACTCAAAAATAGTGCATATTTAATCATGAACTTTTATAGCTTGAGAAAAGTCTGGGGGACTGTACTTGTGTTGCATGCATTGTTTGGCATGTGGATTGCTTTGAAGTCCTTTGGCTTGGTTCAGTTCCACGAGGCCTTTGTTGGGTTCGATGGATGGGTGATAGAATGACCAGACAGAGCCTGTCAGGGAGAACACAGGACTTCCCATGACAGAGGACAAAGTGTGTTACACACCCCTGTGCACACACCTTACAGAATTAGTAAAACTATAAGAATACTTATCTGTTCACATTATTGGTTATTATTACCACTATTATTATTATTGTGTGTGTGTGTGTGTGTGTGTGTGTGTGTGTGTGTGTAAAGTACTATATGCATGTATCCCACAGGACAGAAAGGTTGCAGACTCCCCCAGTTGTCATGCTCTGGGGTTTGCATTCTCTTGGTCCTTGGTGTGATATGTTGCCTCCTTGGGGGGCAATAAGCTCTGCATTTTCTTTTTCTGTTAATTTATTTATTTGTTTATTTTTTCTTGTTTTGTGTGGGACTCTAAATTGCCCTTAGTGTCAGAGCTGGGTCTTGATATCATATAATCAGTGCTAGAAAGCATGTCAAATGTATACCAATATTCCTGAGTGTCAAAGCTGGATCTCTACATCATGTGGCCACTGATGGGTGGGCACAGATGTCTGCAGAGAAAGCAAGAATACTGGGGTAATAAAAGGGAAAATGTAGTGATTGTATGAGCAAAGGCTAGAGACTCAGGCACAGCCATCATGGAAGAAGCGGGTGGCCATCAAAATTGGGAGACGGTATGCCATGCTGGGTACAGAGGTGTGTGAGTTTCTGGGGCTGGATTGAGTGTGGGCTCAGATGCTATTCTGTTTCCTGTGGATGTTGGTATTAATCTGTTTATCAGATATCACCTTCAGGGCAGTACTGCATATGAGAAAATGTATGTATATATGTTAATTTACAGTTTAGGTGTATATATGCTACATGTACAGTATATATGTTCATGTGTGTATTTTTCTCTATAAATAATATAACAACTGTCTCTGGTGACCCTAAAAATGCTATTAAGTTAAAGCCATCTTATAAAGTTGACTATAAAATTTTAGGTTGATATGCCAAAAAATGTGTTTGCTTTAACATTTTAAGTAGGTGCAGTACCCAACATGGCCACTGGATATCATCCAAGCTGTACTTGTTGATTAAAAATTTAAAGGGTGGTAATTAATGAATGCTTTGGACTACAGGCAAATTAATCTTGGTCATGTTTGAAAGAAGATACTTAGGAGTTTATTGCTGGAGTAAAATAATTGGTATAATTTAAATAAATAAAAAAGTTTTGGAAGCTTAAGTTTATTGTAATGAAGATGTACTGCACTAAACATGCACCAAACTTTGTTTCTTTAAAAAAAAAAAAAAAATATATATATATATATATATATATATTAAATATATATATATATATATATATATATATATATATATATATATTAAAGCTGTGCCAGAAAGTTAAATCCATAAGTCTAATCAAGTTATGTTTCAAATTTGAGCTTGATTTATCAAAATATGAGGTTGCACTGAAATTTTGTTTAGACACAGTACCAAAAAAGGACACTTGGTGTCATCCTAGCTCTATTTGGTGAATGGTTGCTGGCTCATCCAGTCCTTATCAAAAGTATCATCTGAAGACCTTTTGCACATAAAATTACATATGTAATTGTATTACAATAGTTTGAGTAACTTAAATTAATCTGACAGAATTCATTAATTTGTATCTATAAAAATGTATAGTGACAGTTTTACAGCAATTTGACCAGATACTATCATTACATTAGTAAATAGTGAAAAAAATAATATGTATAAACTTACCGATCTTGAGCGGAGTCTGATGGCTGAAAACTTAAATAAAACGACTTCTCATTGACTAAGTTTTCATAAATGCAAGATTGCGATTGGTGTCACAACTCAGGAAAGGGCACTCCGAACTGCCCCAGTGCTCATTGGCTTTTCTGAAAGATGCGCTTACCATCATGGACAAAGCGCTTTGAGGTGGGCTGTCTCTGTTCAGAAACTACAAAACCCTTGTATGTTCTGAATCATAATGCTCTTTGGAAAGATGATACATCAACCATGGAGAACTTGTTTATATTTCTTTATATTCTCAGAACTTTTGGACAAAATCGCTTGATGGATGTTATGTTATGAACCTCTTGTGATACAAAGCAAGCCTGATGATTGCATGATTGTGCATCTGTGCATCGTGATTTCATAATGAATGTTCTTGTTTCCATTATGAGATTTATTTATTTTTTTTCTTTGGTGCACACTTTTACCACTAATTGATGCATTACTGTAATTACGTAATTCAAATTGTAAAACAGTGGGCATATTTCGAAACTAGAGACTTAAGAGCTTTAAACGATATAAAGTTTATCAAGATTAAAGTAGGATTCAAAGGTAATATAGTCCAATAAACATCTAAAAAAGCAACAAAAAAAAAAAAATCTCAAATAAGGTATTTGTTGGATCAGTAAAGGGCCAGTTTAGATTTGCCAGATGCAAGAAACTCAGATTTGCTGGAACCAGTCTGAATCTCTTTATAGCTCAGGAGACAGTCAGTGTAGATGCTGTATTTAAATAATTCGGTGTAGAATTGTTCCATTTCTCTTTGTTCACTTCTGCATCAAATGGGAAATGTTTGGGAAACCTTAGTAGAAACATTTTTGCAATTATGTTGGATGGTATTGGCTCCAAAAATTACACACTTCACCTTTAATAATATAAGTGTACAAATATGATTAATATAATTTATTCCAGCTCTCGCAATGCTTCCTTTGCACAATCATAAGACACATGTACAACAAAAATTGGTTAACGTGTGATGCACAAAACCAGGGCTGGACTGGGAAGAGAAATCGGCCCTGGATTTTACGTAACAACTGAGCCAAAAGTTGTTGAGTGGGGTGGGGCGGTGTTCACTGTCGCATATCGTGGCACCGTTTTGTGGTTCGCTCTGAATAATGCAGCGGCTCATTATACCTTATCGTGGCCCATTTGGTCCATTTCGTTCTTCCGATGGCCAGTCCATCCCTGATCGGCCCCAAAGTGCGCCGGCCCACTGTAAAAATGCCCGGTATGCCAGGTTACCAGTCCAGCCCTGCACAGAACATATTAATCTGATATCTAAGAAAACCCCTGTGGTAAATATAGTTCTCACATATTAGCCAGTGTTACATGTTTGAATCTAGTGTTGCACATTTCCTTTTAAAGCTTGCAGTGGGAATACGGTGTACTAAAACTCCAGCTGCATTGAGCCTTAATGATGGTCAGTCTATCCTAGAGAGACTGTCGAGATGATTGTGCTACAGACCAGCAGGGCAATTTTGCTGCAGTGTTGTTAATGCATAGCAATGCTAACACACATATTATGTCATTTGACTGTTGACATTGCTTTTTATAGCAATGCATGTGTCATTAAAGAACTGGCATTTTCGGAAGTATATAAAATAGAACAGTCAACGACTAATTACACTACACAATACTTTACAACAGTTAATTAACAGTTATTCATGATAGCATAAATTGGCACTTTTTCAATATAACAGAATTTGTATGCTTCGTGGAAAAAAGCAAAAACATCACTTGCTTGCAAATTGAAGTTGCTTGCTTGAAGTGATTGCTGTGTGAGGCTGAGAAGCCATTTCAGATTGGGTCTCAAGTAATCAACGTCAGATTACTTAGATTTTATCCACCTCAGTTGTCGCCATTGGCTCTACAGTGTGGATGAGTTATCACAGGATGAGACTTCAGAGTCTGTGGTTTAATCCCATACTTCTACTACACATTTCAAACTTGTAATTCATTGGAGATGGGCATGTAAATACTTAGGATAATGCAGCAAGGGACTGTTCAGACCAAATGTTTCCCTGTGCTAAAAACAAGCTAGACATAGCGCAAAGGATTTAACAGAACGCAGACACAGAAGCTCTTTTTAACTTGACATGGCATCTAAAAAATGTGTCTGGCCTTTGCGAGATGATGAAAAGCGAGACGCTGCACATTGGTTAAAGATGCCAGTGTAGAAAAACTTAAAAACGGCACAGATAGACACAAAAAATGTGAGGTGTGAACACAGTGGCGGTTCAAGCTTGTATGGCGCCCTGGGCGAACCCAAAAAAGTATCATTCTGCACTAATTAATTTTTATTCAGACATTTGGAACAACACAAATGAACAAAACATTTACAACTATATACATATTAAAGTATATACAAAAATAAGACTTGTAAATATCAAAAAGAAGTAACAAACACAAATGGTGTTGTAGTATATAGATCAAAATAAAAAAGAGAATCAAATTATTATACTATTACCCTATTGCTAACAAAAACACACAAATAAAACTAAATTGCACAAATCCTATATCACACAAAGACACAAATAAATAACACACTTATAAAGAAGAGAACCCAATTTATCCTAAACTGGGCACCTGATGGCTTAAACCTTTTCTTATCCATTTGTGTTGATTTGGCTCTTGAGCAAGAATAATAACCACTGTCAACCAATCAAGACTAAACCAATTCACCTTGGGGGTGTGCTGACTGGTTTTATATTATTCTTAACGATTTCACACAAACCAGAAAAAAATGCAACAATATGTCTGTGAAACTATATATTCACAGTAATATTAATGATTTGTGTTTTATTTTGTAATGTTTTATAGTGTGACTTATTTTCATTAGTACTGTACAAAGTTAGAGGTGCGCTATTTGATAGATTCCCCCGCTCCCCCAACCTCGGGCTTCCAGTGGTTAGACCTGAACTACCCCCACCCCCCTCCCCATCTCATACTTCTGAGTGAGATAACTTCCCAGGTAGTAGCCTGCCTAGCTCACAAAAATTTTTTTTGAATCAGGGCGCCCACTCCGTCAAGGTTAATTGACCCACAGTCCCAGACGGTGACATGATATCATTGACGTGACGAGCAAATGAGCGATAGAAAACTGATTGCACAAATGTCACCATTCCGAATTATTTTTGTGCGGGCGCCCCGTGCCACCCCCTGGCATTGCCGGCAAGATGCCGTCCTGGGCGCTTGCCCATGTCGCCTATACCTAAATCCGCTAGTGTGTGAACAGGCCTTAAGATAATATGACAGTACTGCATAATAAAAGTAACACATCACTGTAAAACACATCAGGAAATTGCGTCTGGACCTGCTGGCTGATTTGTTGCATACTGTTTGTATTAGAACGCTAGTGTTAGCATCTAGCTAAATTTGTTACCTTAAAATGTATTGTTACTTTTATGTATTGTTACTTTATGTTAACTTTTATGTTAATATTTAAAAATCGCTGCAACTTTGGTCTTACATTCCTCATTGCTACAGTTGAAAAAATATTCAAAGAACTGTCACAATGTTTTTTTCTTCCATGGCAAATACTGTTGTGGGTACAAACTTTATGAAAGAAATACAATTCAAGTTTTATATAATTAGTAGAATGTTGAGGATGATTTGCATACAATTTGCAGAATTTACTACACATTAAAAATATGTTCTTCACTCGAGAGTGGAAAGTAAATATTTTTGGCTATGGAGATTTTCCATACAAATACATTCATGTCTCCATCTGTACATTTTTCAATTGTTTGCAAAGTACGTTGCTATGATGTCTAACCCCAACCCTGACCTTCAATGTCTCATACTGGAGCATCGCACAAACTCTTTTGTTGAGTTTTGTTTGAGTTAGCATATTAGGGTTATCATCTACCTAAATTTGTTTTGTTTCTTATTTTAGTCATGCTTGAGAATTCTCTTTCAACACATCAACTGAAAAGGTCAAAAGAGATTTGTCACAAAGTTATAAAAAAACATGCATGCAAAAATCCATCAGATTTAGTATGCCATCCAACTGAACTGTTGGGATCTATTTTTAAGATACTATGATTTGAGATGCACTAACCCTAATCTTGCATACTAGAGGGTAGGGATAGTATGTGAATTGGGATGCAGCCTGTGTTCCTCTAAATTTCTTGAACTCCAGAGATACGAAAAGTAGGGGCTGGTTGTAGAGTCATATTGGTTCTCTAGTAAAAGACACTAGGTTCATTTTGACTTTCAGCCTAAGCAGAAAGGGCCAGAGATTCATACCTGCCCAGCTCACAGCACTGCACCAAAACACAAAACAGCATTACTGCAGAGACTCATCTTCAATTCACAAAGAGCTTTACCCTCAGGAGATACCTCTCACAGAATGTCCCTTTGCATTACATTGACCAAGACATCAAAACCAATATCTACAGCATCTGCTTAGATACAATAGCACTTTCTTACAAACCTAGTGAATTACCAAAGATTACAAGCCCCTTCCTCCACCATGGCATCACTCAGATGGGGAGTTTGTCATTTTAATATGAATAAAACAATTATCTGCTAGATGTTATCATGAACTATGGGGATATAAAGAGGATCCAAACTGTCAAAGCAGTGAAAATCATGCTGCGAGAGAGAACGAAGGGATAGCAGTGATAAAGGAAGATGACAGTTTATGTTCCCACTTTGAATATAAAGTGCCACCACAGAGAGATTATAGAATTCCATCAGAGTGTTCATTAGCTCCTCAGCAGTGATTGGATAATGGCAGAAGAGCCATCACATTTATGCAGTCTGTGGGTGAAATCCTCTGGATTACTCAAAAATTGTGAATTATTTTATTACCATTACAAATTTTGTGGTCATAAAGTAGATAATGAGCTTTTCACACTGCGAAATATTAAAAAAATATAAATATCATATTTTAAGTATAAATGAATAAACAAAAAAATCAATAAAAAATAATCCACTCAAAAATATTTTTGACTATTTTTAAGATTCACACATTTTCTTCAAACTGAATTTAGTAATGTGTAACTAAATTAAATGTAATTAAATTTAAAGACATTAAATTTAAATAGTTTTTGTTTCTAAATATTTCACTTTTTAATGTAAAATTTGTTATACAATTAAACTTTGATAGAAATAGAAATTTTAAAAAACACACACATATATATATATATATATATATATATATACATATGTGGGGTTGGTCTCCTGTATCAAGCACATCCTGTTTTTTTAATCATTTATCTTAATGTTCATCTACACATATGTCACTGACAAAAAAAATATTCAAGTTCAAGGCTTAAACATTTCATGAGCTAAATAATTTTAAAACATTCCCATCCTAATGTTATTTGGTCCCAGATTGTTTTGAGTCATGGATGGCATGTCCACGTTAGCAATCACATTTAAAAAAAAAAATAAAGAATCAATCCAGTTGTACATACAGTGCATAGTGAATGAGATATTTACGTATAGCCTTGGGCTGCATCCAAAAACGTACACTGTACAAATTAAAAAGTTGACTCAAATAAAAATTTCAAGGCAACTTGCTGCACAGCATTCTTGAGTTAACTCAACTTTTGGTTCAAGTAGTCCACTTAACTCAGTTTACAGAGTAGGGTCTCAAGTTGACACTGAACTTATACTCATTTGTTCAGCTGATGGAGTTTCATTAGCTCAGTAAACTAGTCACATTTTGTGACTTAAAAAGGTATGTTCTAATAACCTGGTTTTACTAAAAGACGTGTTTTATTCTAGTTAATATTAAATTAGGTAATCAAATAAAACTACAATTGCAGGCTTAAGATTTTGTTCCAACTTTTATTTGAAACCCAACAGCAGTGACCACTCTTGTCTTTTCAAATGTGAAATTCAAATGTCAAATACCACAATCAATCAAAAACATATTAATTAAAAAAAATTACAAAATTGTGTGTGTGCGAATATGTGTGTGTCTGTGTGTGTGTGTTTATGCATTATTCTCTTCAAAGTCTGGTTGGGTGAAGGATGCATCTGCACATATTAAATAGCTCACAAATGCAACTTAATGTCAGAGCAAGGGGTTAGTTTTAGGGACTACACCCATGCAGAACAGTGACTGCACATGTCCATGAAGACCTTTTAGGTACTCCTCAATATCTGAGGCAAATAGAAGGCCAAATGTGTAAGCAACTGCAGATTGCAGGTCTGGAGCATCTTACAAAAAAAATAGCCTCCTCCGAAACAACAACAAATTCTGTGGCATTTGGCAATGTGCTAAATGCGGAGATTTCATCTTCAATCATGAAAAGACAGCTGACTTTCATTCCTCTGGTCTGTCCGTCAACAGAAGTAATGTCCTGGTGTAACATAGAATAAGTAAATTTAATCTGACATTAACCAAAGTAAAATTTTTAATTAAAAAAATATTTCACCCAAAAATGATCATTCCCATCATTTACTCACTTTTATTGCATCTTAAACTATGACCTTTTTTCCTTCTATGGAACACAAAGACATTTTAAAGAACCCATATTATTCTAATTTACAGATTTATGATTTTTTTATTTTGGGAGTCTACTAGAATAGGTTTACTTTCTTTAATGTTCAAAAAGCACATTATTTTTCTCATACTGTACATTTCCACTAAATCTATTTTCATCCTCTGGCTCAAACACTCTGATTTAGGTCCTGTCTCTTTAAAGCCCCCCTTTCCGAAAAGCCCAGGCTGCTCTGATTGGTCAACTGCATAGAGTGTGTGTCAGAAATGTACCGTTAATGAGACTGTGTCTTGTTTTGAAGGATGCGTCCTCTGTTGGTCGCATTTGTTGGCCACATACATCATCGAGGCTGTCTCATTTCAGAAAAGAGAGTATGACACTTCGAATGCAGCCTTTAAATGCAACCTTCTTTCACAGGAATTCGGAATTGCATGAGGTGTATCCTTCGTGGGCACTCACAATCCACATTTTTTTGCTTCAATGGAAATATCTAATTTGCCCGAAAATATGATGTTCAAATGCAAGGAATGTTAATTCCCAAGTTGAAGTACCTCAGTAGATGGGTGCAGAGTATATGATATGTATAATAATTTTAATGTATAATTAAAATAAAGTATTTTCTATCGGGAAGACACGCAGGCTTGAGTGAGGTTTATGATGCCATTTATTTGATGAATGTAGAACAGAAAAGTAATGTCTCTCTTTGGCGTAGGCCCCGTCCGGCGGTCCGAGGGAGTTGTACTCGGAACCATCATATCCTGCCGGAGATAGGAGGCAGGGGCGAGGAGCCTACCCCCGTGTGGGACGGGGCTCAACTGGTGGTGGTGGGGTGGTGGAGGTTGCCATCTTAGCGCACTGAAACAGCAATGTGATAGATTGGGAGCAGACTTATAAAGCAATGGCTTACCTGCGATTGGCTAGGAATTACCCAGCTAATATTGTGATGATGTACAGCTGCTAGTCTTCCCGCTAGAACTACACTGCGCTCACATAGACTAAAAGTATACCTGTAAAATAAATTTTCTTTTCTCTTTACAACATTATAACTCTCCTAAAATGTAACTCATACATTCCCTTCTAAAATGACTTTGTTCCCTTTGCACTCAAAGCACTCCTGCTTGTTAAAGAGTGGTGTGCTGTCATAGCACCCATATTCCATTCCGTTTTTGTTTGTCTTACGAAGGCCATCTTGTTTAAATGAGGCTTGTTTAAAGGAGGACACTCGGTATACTGCAGCCTTCAAAGGACGCGTCCTACCTAGCATGCAGCCTTCCAAACGAGACACAGCCTGAGTTTCAGGCTTCCTTAACAACTGTAAACACTACTGTAACTATGGTAACAGTGGCATCGGAGTCCGAGTCCGATAATGGAAGTTTGGAAGAACAAGCTGATCGAACCGAACCACCTTCACAAGCACGACTTGAGCAGTACATTTCTCAGTGATAAGTTTGTTTGTTTGTTTGTTTGACTTTATTGTCTGTTCAGATTAACTGGACAGAAATTCATCTTTCATCTTAATTTTAATTTTGTAGCTTTCTTACAAATACACTGTTGATTATTGTGAACCTAACAAACCTTCAAGTAAGGCATTTAGTGCATCTAAGTTTGTCATCTTTTGCTGGAATGGGTGTAGCCGAACTTTGTTCGCTCGATATATGAATGGAGAACAGAGGCTTACTCCCGGTTGGACATTACCGGGTTGTATTAAAGAGTTATTGAGCAAGTTTGCCGTGGACTACTGTGAATAGCGGCCATAGCATTGCAGCTTGTAATTATATAATTTGTATAATTAAATAAGAGCACTACCGTGGATTGCAGACGTAACATGACCATTTATAAAAAATAAATCCATCTCCACAATTGATCACTATTCATAACAGTAATTTACAGGTTGTGATCCTGAAGCAACAGATTGCCCCAACTAAGTGGGAACTGCACCATCTTTCAGTAGTACCAGTTTTTCCGCCATTGGTTGTGGATGTACTGCTAAATAATTCAAATAAATTTTAAATACTGATTCTTCAATTCATCCGCCTTTGGATGTCCAAACAAAGAAGTTCTGATATCAGTGAAGAAAACTCCCTTTTGCATGGACTTTGTAACTTTGCAGATATTTTACATGCACAAACAGCTGTATTAAACACTAAATGAAAGATAAAATCCCCAAAAGCATAATAGGGCCTCTTTAAAGAATGACATCCGTCAAGGGGGACCAAAACTTTCAAGCTCCAAAAAGGATTTGAAGGCAGTAAAGGTAATCCATACAACCCCAGTGTTTTAATCCATGTCTTTTGAAGTAATACAATTAGTTTGAAGTGAAAAACAGATGCAAATTTCAATACATTTTCAATGTATAAAGGATATATAGAACATATATAATTTTTTGGAGCTTGAAAGTTTTGGACCCTATTGACTAATATTGCATAGATAAAAACAATTAACTTCATACATCCTTCAAAGTATCTCTGTGCTCCACATAACAACGAAAGTCATATGAGTTTGAGATGACATAAGGGAGAGTAAATGATGAAAAAAATAATATTTGGGTGATCTGTTCATTTTATAATGTAACTCTAAGCCATCATTCAATTTCATTGCATCTTTGCATCAAGTTAATGCACTGAAAAAAGCAAACCACAAAATCATGAACAGAATTGATTTGCTGTCAACACAAATGTCTGAAGAGTAATTTATTAAACATCAGGGTTGCTGCAGAGTTTTAAAATAAAATGTAAGACTTTTTAAGACCTGATCAAATAAAATAATACCGTATCCCCATACCAAAACAAACCAACACAATCTCAAAATAAATCGTGTCACAGACTCTTACTTTAACATGCAGAGACACACATTCACTGTGGGCTTAACATTGCTTATCAGTAAAACAGAGTTGGATATATACATGTTTATAATACTCAAGACATCTTTTCCACATTTGTCACATTAAAATTGGTTATACCATTACATAAATAAATTCAAATTAGGGGTTGATCAATATTGGATTGTGCTGTTTCGATAATGTGTTGAAAGAAAGCTTGTTAGTCTGCCAATATATATATATATATATATATATATATATATATATATATATATATATATATATATTCATTCATTCATTCATCTTCAACCGCTTATCCTGTACAGGGTCACGGGGGGCTGGAGCCTATCCCAGCTAACATTGGGCGAAAGGCGGGGTACACCCTGGACAGGTCGCCAGTCCATCGCAGGGCCACACATATACATACTCACATCCACACCTAGGGCAATTTTTGGAGACACCAATTAACCTAGCCTGCATGTCTTTGGATGGTGGGAGGAAGCCGGAGCACCCGGAGAGAACCCACGCAGACACGGGGAGAACATGCAAACTCCACACAGAAAGGCCGGGGCAACCGGGGTTTGAACCCATGACCTTCTTGCTGTGAGGCGACAGTGCTAACCACTGCACCACCGTGCCGCCTTATATATATATATATATATATATATATATATATATTAAAACTGATAGCCTTTATTAAATGTTCTTAGTCTTTTCTTCCTGTGATGGGGAAGGCCAGACAGAGGCTACAAATTTAATTAAATTCCAGATGCACTTTATGGGAGGTTTGATTCATAGTGTTGAACTTTTAACATTTAAGGCACTTCAACATTTAAACACACCTGGGACTCTTATTTTGAAATGTTTGCACTTCACTGCTTCCAACTGCTCATTCAAACAAATAAGGGATATAAAATATGCACTCTTGCAATAATCAACAACATATTACAATATAAACAATTAAAAGTAAACATTGTCATATTTCATCAACCCTACATCATCATCAACAACAGCTGAACTTTAGAGATCGCTTGTCATAAATTTTGATATGGGTTAATAATTGTGCACTGCTCTGCAACAGCTGGAAACACTCACAAGCCTCCACGTGCTTGGAGAAAACACAACAGTGCCAAGTTTTCACTCTGAAGGATGCAGTGCATGCATTTATTTAATTAAATTGGATTATATTCTTTCTTTTTATCCCCTTTTCTCCCAATTTGGAATGCCCAATTCCCACTACTTAGTAGGTCCTCATGGTGGCACGGTTACTCACCTCAATTCGTGTGGCAGAGGACAAGTCTTAGTTGCCTCCGCTTTTGAGACCATCAATCCATGCATCTAATCACGTGGCTCATTGTGCATGACATCGCGGAGACTCCGTATATGGATCATCCAGAGACACTGCACTCTGACCCCAGCTTAGTTGTGATATGTGAAAAAAATGCATTTCATTGGCTCTGTGCCCTTACTCTGCACAATGACAATAAAGTTGAATCTTAATCTTAATCTTAATCCACTCTTCATGATCCACGCACAATTTACTACATGCACCATTGGGAGCAATAACCACCAATTATGACCACGAGGAGGTTACCCCATGTGACTACCCTCCCTAGCAACCGGGCCAATTTGGTTGCTTTGGAGACCTGGCTGGAGTCACTCAGCACACCCTTCGAACTCGCGACTCCAGGGGTAGTAGTCAGCTTCAATAATCACTGAGCTACCAGGCCCCATAAAATGTTATTCTTTTGAAGTTTAATAATCACATTAGGTCATATCACGATTCCTGTCATTCCGCCCCAAAATTTAACACCACTTTAAATTAAAAATAAGACTTTTGTGTATCATTTAAGATATTTAAGTCTTTTTATGACCTTACATTTTGGAAAACTGAATTTAAGACATTTTAAGACTTTTTAAGGATCGGTGGGAACCTTGAACATACTCACCAGAAAGGTTTCACAGTCTTTGCAGAGGAACAAGAGATCTTCAAGGACTGTTTACTCTTTTGTGAGCCACAATATTTGAGGTCTGCAAAAAGGGTACCACATAATAAGATTTACTTAAACGTGTGACTTAATGTTGTTATTCATTGTGACTTAAACAGTCAAATCAGCCTGTAGACTTGAGGAATACAATTGGCCAGTATCTTTCTTTTCATCATGCCCCAAGTTAATGTTCTTAACAAATAATATGCCATTATACCTATATGCAAATCGATATTTCCTATAATTTAGAGGCAACTTTGCCACACGATTGTCATTAATGGGTTACCTATTGATTGATCTGGTTAAGATCTCCCATCACTTTGTCCAAAAGCCCCTTTTTCTTGCTCTGTATAACTTGAGTGCACTCATGTATTGATGCTCTGGATGTCTCGATTAGGTCCACACTGGTGATGCATTTAAAATTAATACATAGCTGGTGATTGAAATAAAAAAGGTCATATATTTCAGATTATTTAAATGAAAAAAAGCTACATTTTAAGATTAGGACACTGTAGATATAGTTTTGCCTCCGGAGGCAGCATTTTCCTGGTTTCGGAAGCAGCCTTGAAGTTGATAGTTTAAACAGTCTGGATCATCTGCTTGGTTTGCCATCATGAGTGAATCATCATTGTGAATCTGAGGAGCTTTTGATTCTGGCTGATAGAATATGCGCTACAGAGGAAGATATTAGATGAGCGCTCAACAGAAGAAAACTCTAGATTTCTCTTAAGTTTCGTGAATTACATTTGTTTATACGAGATATTGTATAAGAATGTTAGAATTGTTAGAATTAGTGCTTCAGAGGAAGATATATGAGCTATCCACAGGATGCTGGATATGCTGAAGTTGTGTGAGGTTGGTTTATTACATCTGTTAAAATGAGATATGCGCATATTTGCAGATGTTATATGATATTAGTTTTATATTTCGTTTTATAATATTGTTATCTATTGCAATGAAATGCATGAATTTTACATATGGCTTTAGTTTACAAAGAATATCTTTTTGGGGCCACTGTATGTCATCTGACAGATTCACATCAGTCATTGTCAGTTGCTCAACCTTGAGCTCTGTATTTGAGTCCTTGGCCTTCTCACGATAACAGGCTCATGTTTGTTTGTTTGTTTGTTCTAGCTTGATTGATTTATCTGTTACATGCCAGGCCATCTGTCCTCATATAAAAACATGACCATGTCTGTCTTCTGTTATCTTTATTATGCTTCGTAATGTCTGTCCATTCAGCTCATCTCTGATATTTCATGTCAATATACTGGATGAGAATCATCATATTGCCTGAATATTGAGGGCAGTCCTGGCATCAAGATAGTGATACCAACGGAGAAAAATAATTTTGAGTTTTAATAATCTTACTTTCTCAATTGTAAAGAATTAGATTTTTTATATTCATATTTATAAAAAGTTGTTTTACAATTTAGTTTTTTTTACTGTAGGAATGTAATAATTTATATATTACAGTAATGAGAATGTAAGGGAAATCACAAATGAGAATAATGAAAATTAAAGTTAATGAATAATTAAGAATAATAAAAATACAAACAATATTTGGACGTATCCCAGTAATGGTAATTGTGATGTGATTATGATGCACATTAACGTAATACCGTAATAATAACATTTATTCTGAAATCATTTTGAAAATAATAGAAATAATAATATTTTACCATTCCGGGTCAAATTTGGTAATCATACTCGTAATTCATTGTTCATAAATTAAATAAATTCATGGCATAATACTTTGGTATTTTATCAGGAATTTGATTGTATATAGAGTTCATTCATTTTCTTAAAAATATTAAATTATATATTTTTTATAAAATAAACACATTTTATATTAATTTCACTTGGAGCATAATGGACCCAAACAGTAATGGAGTGACAATACAAAACAAATAATATATTAAAAAGTATTGAGAATGTAAGGAAAATCACAATTTAGAGTAATGAGAAAAAAATGTAAATAAAATGTTTGAATGCATTAGGGTAATGCAAATTTTGATGCAATTATGATGCTCATTATTGTAATGAAAAAAAATCTTGTTTTCATTACTGTAATGTAATAATACAATGATAAATTATAATCTAAAGAGCATAACCATAAAAAGTCAAACAAACAAACAAAAATAAAAAAACAAAATAAAACTCCAGAATAACATGTCCAAATATAATATAGTAATGAAAAAATGTGGGGAAAATTCATATTTATAAAATCAATGTAACAGTACAAAAAATATTGATTGTTCTTTCTTTCTTTCTTTCTTTCTTTCTTTCTTTCTTTCTTTCTTTCTTCATGAGATTCACCTATACTGTAGATAAAGGGCAAACATATTTTAGTGGAAAAGGGAAAACAAGTATTATGACTGGACTTCTCAGTCATTTTTTTAATTCGACTAACCTGGCATCTGTGTTTGGAGTGACAGCTCTCACTCGCTCTCTCTCTCTCTCATTATAAATACTGTATATATAAATACATATTCTTCCCTAGGCTCTCTCTGTCTCTCTCTCACTTTTTCTTTTGGAGCTCCACTCCTCATTCATGCTCTCCATCTCTCTTATCTCCAGAACTCTGCTCACAAGGATTGTGATGTCCAGTATGCTGAACTGGATACTGCAGCTTTGGCTTCCTCTCCCAGCCCACGAAGCTCTGTGCACACTGCTGGGGACCTTGTCGAGTACGCAACCATCCAGCCTATCTCACACTAACGCATGCCATTTTAGGCCTTTCTCCCTATGACTCTGGCCTCAAGGTACACAGACTGATGCACACCTATGTTGTTTTTCCTCTGTTATGATTTTCTTTCTTTTGCCCCTCACTCTCTCTCTCACTGAGCACTGAATACCCTGTTTGTATCCTAGTTGTGTCCCATTTTTTCTGTTGTTTTCATTTGCTTGGTTTTGCTTTTATCTTTCAGTCTGCCATTAAGCTGTCAAGGCTGCCCTCTTACTCTGCCCTCTAATATTGACATTTGGATAATAATTATTCAGTTATTTCAATTGTTCGACAGACAACACACTAGTAGGTCAGTCCTCCACCAAGAAACTGGCAAAATCTTAAAAAAAATGGAAAAAGAAAACATACAATGAAAATCTATGAATGCCATTGAATTAAATAGCAAATCAAGTGGGTTTGATATTTTGGGCCTGTTTACATTAACACTTCATGATCAGTCAGATTGCACGTTCCATTTACAATAGGCCACATAAATGTATCTCTGCAAATCTGATCTACTATTCCCACATTACAAACATAAACAAGCAGCAAGTGAACAAATGTAAGTACCCTTTTTATCTAATGCACTTTTATTCATACATTTTCAAGTGTAGCACAAAGGCCGGTTTATACTAATGCATCCAACCTTCATCTAAGCCTCTTCACCATGGCCTATGCAGTGGTTTGCATTTATATTTCTGTATTGTGGTGTCTGTGTTGTTCTGCAAGTACACAACCAAAATGCTAGTGTAGTGTGAGCAAATGTGCGAAAGTATATGACATTGTTTGATTTAGGTACGTTTTAGCTAATATTATTATTATTATTATTATTATTATTATTATTATTTGTGGCAGCGGGGGCGTGGTCAAGTGTCCATCTGGGGGAGAAAGCGGTAAGGGCGCTTGCACCTGAGCCAAATTATGTCTAACACCTGTCTCTGATTTCAGTGAGCATGGGGAGAGCGGGATAAAAGCGGCCACAGAACCTCCAGTTGGGAGAGACTGACACATGCCAATCTAGCGTTGGCTGATTTAAAGATACAAAAAGCCTGTTGTTATTGTTATAAAGTTTTTGTTCTGTTCATGTTATCACTTTTCGTTCTTACTGTCTGCGCCGCCCATATAGCAGCTCAAAAGGAGAGAAGCCAGTGGAGGCTTGTGGGACCTCTTGAACTGCAAATAACAGGGGGTCGAGCCATTTATCCCAGTTTCTAGCATCTTCGTGCACGAACTTACGAATCATATTCTTGAGGGTTTTATTAAATCGTTCCACTAGGCCATCTGTCTGTGGATGGTACACGCTAGTGTGAATCAATTTAATGCCCAGCAATTCATAAAGTTCACGAAGTGTTCGTGACATAAACGTTGTGCCCTGATCGGTGAGGATTTCTTTCGGAATCCCCACCCAGGAAATTACTTTGAAGAGTGCCCCCGCAACACTACGTGCTGAGATGTTGCTCAGAGGCACTGCTTCCGGATATCACGTTGCATAATCCACCAGGACTAATACAAAGCGAAGTCCGCGTGCTGTCCATTCTAATGGCCCGACAAGATCCATTCCAATCCTCTCAAAGGGGACCTCGATCAATGGAAGGGGGCGGAATGGCGCTTTTGGGGTGGCCGGTAGGTTTACCAGCTGACATTCGCGGCACGCCGCACACCACCTGCGGACGTTGCCGCCAATGCCCGGCCAATAAAAATGGGCTATCAGATGGAGTAGTGTCTTCCTTTCCCCTAGGTAACCTGCCATGGGATTATAATGAGCCGCCCGGAATAGCATTTTCCCGGCAGCTCCATGGAATCAAAAGCTGGGTTGCTTCCTCTTTTGTATGAGTGTCCTGCGTCACTCTATTCAACCGTTCATTTATTATCGCAAAGTAGGGATGTGAAAGTGCGACACCCGGGCGGAGTTGTTGAGCATCAATCACTCTCAATTGGTCAAAGGCGTGCTTGAGGGTTTCGTCTCGCCACTGCATCTGAGGATGGGAGGGGCTGCAGCCTCACTCTCCCTCACGTCATCCCGAGATGGAGCTGCCAAAGATGGCCCTGGCTCCGCCTCCCCCACGAGAGAATCGCACATAACACATCTCCCTGCTTTCATGCAGGACCCACGCGCGCATATTCCCCTTCATATTTTTTGGAACTCAAACACACTATGCTTATGTATTTATATATACAGTATTTCGAATGAGAGAGAGAGAGCGAGCGAGAGCTGTCACTCCAAACACAGACGCCAGATTAGTAGAATTTAAAAAATTACTGAGAAGGCCAATTAGTTCCCAAAATCAGCGGATGGGTGAGGCGGGAACTAACCACGGCCTCCACTCTATGCTTTGTACCGCAAAATTTAATTGTCAGAGTCACCACAGGGTATTTGTGAATATCCCCATGCACACATTTCACCCTCACTGTTTTATGTGTACCCGATGCCCCAGGTTGAACCAAGCGTTGGTGGATAGTGGTTTGATTACAACCAGTGTCCACCAATGCTTGGTAAGTACCCCCCTTGATTCTTACCGGAATACGGTACTCTCCGGCTCGATCGGGGGCAGCCAGTGGAGCCTCGGGGACCACCGTCGCCAACTCCATCCCAGAAGTGCCCCGGGTCCCTGGAGCACCAGCAGGCCGGCCCAGACGCTACGCTCACACCTGTGTCGGCGGGTACTTCCACCTGAGGGGGAGGGCGGCGAGATGCTGTAGAGGCGGGGGTTGTCCACTGCCTTGTGCGGGGAACTGGTCACGTTGGCGGAGCTCCTCACCTCCGCGGGGCAGGAACTGGCTCTGGGGAGAGAGCAGAGAGAGGGGGAACACACAGGGGGAGTGGGAAGAGAGAGAGCGAGCAGGGCTCTTCGCCCTCGGGTACGCCGCCAAGTGGTCCTCTGTGTGCTGGATAGCTTCGTCCAGTGATGACGTGATGGCACGTGACCCATTCCGCTGTCCCCTTCGGCAGTGCACGGATTAGCTGCTCCAGTACCACCTGATCGATCACTCCTTCGACGTCGGGATTCCCTGCCAGTAGTCATTTTTGGCACGCGTCTCAGGGCCGCTGAGAGAAAGCGAACGGGTGATCGTCTTTCCCCAGTCTCAAGGAGCGGAACAGCTGGTGATGTTGCTCCGGACTGCGACCCTCTTTAGGTCCGCAAAAGACAGCAGCGAAGCCGCCGGCAACTTTTGAGCCGCAAGTTGTGCTTCCCCGGAGAGCAGAGTAAGGAGCCTCGCCGCCCATTTTTCTCACGGCCAGCCCCAGATCTCCGCCGCCTTCTCAAAGAGATCGATAAAGGCTTCAGCCTCATACTCCGCCCCCATTTTCAGAAGCGTGGGGGGGGGGGGGGAGGTCACTGCCGGGGCTCTTTCCTGAGCAAGGAGGCTCCGGATCGCGTGCTGGTCCTCTGATTGCGCCCGCAGGATTTAAAAAAAACACCGGTCCTGGTCTTGGCAAAGCTCAACCAGGGATTGCTGGTGGGTCTGATGCAGTCTCTCTCTCTCCCAACTGGAGGTTCTGTGGCCGCTTTTATTCCGCTCTCCCTATGCTCACTGAAATCAGAGACAGGTGTTAGACATAATTTGGCTCAGGTGCAAGCGCCCTTACCGCTTTCTCCCACGGACGGACGCTTGACCACGCCCCCACTGCCACATTATTATTTATTTTTTGCCTCGCAGAGAGAAAATAAATAATGTGTATACTGGATGCTTGTTCTAAAATCACATTAAATAATAATACATACATATTTCTGGCATATATTGATGCTCTGTGCTAAAAAGAAAATACATAAATAAAATTAAAATCTGAAAATTAAAATGAAACTAAAAAAACTATTCGCTAGACCAAAGCGAAATTGATGTAGTTTTAAATCTTTGAAGTTTACTTTGCAATGCATATAGACAATATAATCAACTTTACATTGTGCTTATAAATTTGCTGACAAATTAGTATTCCATTTTCATAACTTATATTTATTATCTACTGTACACCATTTACTGTTTAAATGTACAGTATAGTCAAAACAAATTGTACAAATTGGAAAGCTCTGGATTTGAACATAAAAAAATATAATTTTGCTTGCACACCAAATATATATTGAGCAAAAGCCTCAAGAAAAAAGCTTTATATGTTGTCTTTAAGTCACAGTTTTGCTTGTAACTTCATGAAACATAAACAAAATATTATATATATATATTTAAAAGAGTATATTCTTCCTCTAAATAAGTATATTTCCCTTCTAAAAGAGTGGCATTCATGGAAAGCGTATTTTTAAAGATGCCTTTTCTGTTTGTGTATATTTCCTGGTTGTGATCGTTACCTCTCCGCTTCCCACGGCCACTATCGCCGCCCCACGTTTAGGGTACTGCCTATGCAGGCAGAGCGTTCATGGATGGGTCATGTTCTCACTGCAAGAGCATGATTATGGCAATGTTGTGGTCGCGGCTTTCCCCAGGGAAAGCCCCCCAGCGGCTCCCTGCCGCAGTCCTTCTACCTAAGTGGTTCGAGGCCACTTTGGTTAGCACTTGGAGCGATTTGGGGATTTCAATGGGAGCCGCTTCGCCGGGAAACCCCCTGCGGACCTCCCATTTCCCAGCGCACTTGTTTGCCCCAGCAAGAGCTGTGATGGGACTGCCGGCTCATCTCATGGTGAGTCCGTGATGGTCCGATCTCATTCGCGGCACGCAAAGTGGATGAGCTTTTGATTACAGCATCGTAGAGCGGGCTGTTCAGTCTGATGCGATGCACAGCTAACGGCCATGCTTGCCAGGGCAGCTGCGAGCGTCGGGCTGGAGTGAACTCCCCCTGAACCCTCCCGGCTTGATGATTGGTACTGGGGCCCCGAATGCCGCTCACGGCCGTGCCCGCCCCCGTACCTTTCTTCACGGAAGTGCATGATGAGCTCAAGCAATCGCAGCAGGCACCTTTTACTGCCCAGAACTGGGACGCAGGCTCATACGCTCTCACAAACCTCAACAGTGGGGCTGCCAGGGGGTGCTTGGCGACTCCCCAGGTGGTTAGAGCAATCGCAGTGCACCTGGGTCTGCAGAGTGCCAACACCTGGAGGAGCCGTCCGAGACTCCCGTCCAGGGCCTGTAGGTTTACATCATCAGTGACAACTAGGGCCAACAGTGACCAAGCTCACCCTCCGGGTGACAGAAGGTCACGGTGTGGTCTCTTGGACAGGCGATATCCACTCTGGTGTTCCAGGAGCGCCACCTTTGGCTCAACCTGGCTGAGTCAAGGGAGGCTGACAAGGTACGATTTCTTGACACCCCCGTCTCCCAGGTTGGCCTATTCGGTGACACTGTTGTGCATTTTGCCCAGCAATCCTCAGCGGTCAGAAAGCAGATTGGGACTATACAACACATCCAGCCCCGGTGTGACTCAAGGTCCCGCACCCCGTCTGCTCATCACGAAGGGGATCACCCTGCGGCAGCAACACTGGCTCCGCCCCAGTAGGCCGGCCTTGGTATGGAGCCACCCGCAGAAAGCAGCTCTAGCACAAATCCACCCCCAATGTGATGGCCTCCATGGGTCCCGAGGACAGACTTCTTCCCCTCCCATCCCAGGCTGTTTTTTTAGTGGTCATAAGGAGGGATGTAAGTGCTATGATGTCCCTGGACTCAGCACGGCCACAAGTGGAACCTCAGCCTCCGCCCCATCGCGAGGCCCCGCCCGCCGGTATGTCCGACACAATTGTTCCCTTGGTCCCCCTTGCGCAGAGCTATGGGGCGTGGCTCACACTACCCAACCCGTCGCGGTTACTCTCACATCATCCTGAGACCCCAACCGGGCTATGTGACCATGGTTCCCACGACTCCGTTCAGGGATCAGTGAACCTGCAAGCGCTGCCCCAGGAGGAGGCAGACCCAGCCTTGGTATTGCGGTGTCTAGTGCGTGCTTTGCACATCTACTTGGATCGCACTCAGAGCATTAGGAGCCCCGTGCAGCTCTTTGTCTGCTTTGGTGGACAGTGGAAAGGAAGTGCTGTCTCCAAACAGAGGATCGCCCACTGGATCAATGACGTCATCACTATGGCTTATCACACCCAGGAAGTGCCGCCCCCCTGCAGGGCTGCGCACCCATTCTACCAGGGGTGTAACGGCCTCCTGGGCTCTGACCAAAGGTGCCTCTTTAGCAGACATCAGCAGAGTTGCAGGCTATGCAACATCTAACACCTTTGTGAGGTCCTCCGGGTTGAGCTGGTTTCATCCCGTGTATTGTCAGATTCAAACAGGTAAGTCTCAGGACAGCTGGCCAGGTGTACCACTTGCATATATTGAAGCGAAGACGTGCGCTCCTTCTCCCAGTCGTGTTAACAAAAGTTAACCTGGAACCTGGATGTCCTTCCTCCTTAGCCCTGTGGCTGGTGAGTTTTCGGAGAAACTCGCCACTGGCCCAGTACTTGTGTCAATTAGGCACTGTACTGGGGTAGGTGCTCCGCATGCGTTGGTTATCCCGGTGATAACCCTGTGTGATGTATTTTCCACAAAAGTGTTTCCCCGTTGGTAAACCTTGTCTTCCTTGGGCAAAGGCCTCTCTGTCCCCGGTCACTGTGTTTGCAGTAACTCCTCCCCCTTTGGGTAGGATCTACCATGGGACCCTTCCACATGATGTGCTTCCGACCGGACTCGGTAAGTCCATGTGACGTATTCCCATAAAGCCCCTCCCCCCTCTCCGGGCAGGGTGTTGTCTCCGTGGTGTCCTCCTATTTGTACGGACACCCCCTATGTGGACCTAATATGGCCCCCAGCTGAATGATTTAGTTCCTTTTGGGGTGAAAAATAAGAAGAGGCCACGGCTGGGTCAGTCTGTCCTTTTTTTTTAACAGTCGACTTGTCCCCAAGGTGCAGGGGACCGTTTGACGCCTACGAGTGCATTGGGGGTAGTTGCGTGATGGCCTGGTGCACTGGCTACGAGGCACACAGAGCTCTGCCTGTCTTGCACCGCCAGTCCACGTAACAGTTCAGTAGTTCAAAATGTTATTTAACTGTTAATTAACTGTTTGCTTGTTATGATTTATATTGTGATAAATCGCTATCGTTTTGATTATTTTGAGGCAAGTGACTTATTTTGAGCTTGTTTTTCCAGACCAGATTGCTTGTTTCTCTTGTTATTAGAAAAATAACATTATTAACCATTCTCTTATTTTGTTCTAACCGGTAACCATTTGGAAAGGAGGCTGCAGACCTTTTGAACCGGAATTAAAAAATTATGTTTTTGCTCAGAATGAACCAAAATTAAAAACTTTTCATTTTTAGCCCTTGATTATTCAAGGGCTTGATTTAATGAGGAAAACCATCTTTAATGAGAATTCAGATAAAAGAGTGGCCATTTGGTTAATTGCAATTGTCATTGACATATGTTAAGCAGCCAACTTTGATGTCACTCAATACTGAAGCCTCTAATTACAACAAATGAGTTACTGATGACATTTCTGATGGGGTACTTAATATAGGCGCTCCAATGTGTATTATATGGTTATCCTATTTGTTTTTTAACTGTGTTACAAAAACAGCATTTTCCTTAAAACAGGAAACACATTTGAGTAGTATGTTACTACCACGTAAACTGCAATCTAACTCGTTTGAGTTAGATGTTAATATGAGGTATAAACAGGGCCTGTAATAACAGGTATAAACAGGGCCTGTAATAACAGGTATGCATCATGATTATAGAATTGTCAGTCCGAATTGAGTCTTGTTAACACAACCAAAAAGTATCAATGCATACTGTATTATGGCAATACCTTTTTTATGTATCTATTTTTTTACTGTTAATATTATTATTATCCCAGGAAAATCGCAGGAGATCAGCAGTTACAGAAACTCACACCAGCCTCTCTGGCACCAACAACCATGCCATGCCATATCTAGATGATTTTATGCACTGCAATGCTGCTACACAATTGGCTGATTAGATAATCGTATAGATGATTGTTGGTGTCAGATGGACTGGTTCGAGTATTTCTGTAATTGCTGATCTCCTGGAATTTTCACACCCATCAGTCTCTAGAATTTACTCTGAATGGTGCCACGAGGTAGACCTACACAATATCAGGCAGGTGGTTTTAATGTTGTGGCTAATCGGTGTTTTATATATATATATATATATATATCTCAAATGGTGAAAAAAGGCAAAAGAGGAGCATTTACATTAGTGGTCACAGATCAGATTTCCCATCGGTTCAGTAACTCATCTCTTCTTCTTTTAGATAATAGCAGCAAAGAGGAAGAAAACCATAAGAAAAAAAAATCTCAGGGGTAAAATCCGAATGAGTCTCACTGTTAAAACAATCAATTAAAAATCTCAGCGTGCAGTTCTCACAGGCCCTCCACTGCAAACATTGCTAAGTAGGACCATCATACAACAAGGAACTCAAAAACCACTTTTTGAAAAAATGTCTTTCATTTTATATTTGATAAATTCCAACACACTTAATTCACGTAGTGGGAGGTGTCCAAAAATGGATCCTATTAGTGACTTTTTAGTATTTATGTCCCCATTTACACCTTTTATTAAATGAAGTTCCAAACATAAGTTTGGGAGGAACTTGTTCATTTAGCCTGCCAATCAAATCCCAAGGTTAATATACAGGGTACAAAACAAATGTGATACAATCAAACAAACATTGGAAGGTGAAAAATGCATGCAACCACATCCTATTTATAATATAAAAGGTAAAGTGTCCTGATCCATTCCGTAAAACAGCAAATGGCCGCGTACTAATCTGTCAAGCAATTATTTCGCTAAATCAAAGGTTTTAAGCTTGTTTTAAGCCAGTTATGTGCACATTTATAAGAAAATAACCATTCTTTAAAAAAATGTGAATATCCAACATTTTTTTCCTTTCATTTTTTGATGTGCTTAACAAACTTTACATACTGATGCGTAAAGGGATGTATGTTGCCACAAAATGTGATAACCTAATCCCATTACAAGTGGTCACAGGAAACACATTTGAGGAGTATGTTGCTACCAGGTAAATTGCAATCTGTCTCGTTTGAGACAGATGTTAATATGAGGTATAAACAGGGCCTGTAATAACAGGTATAGATCATGATTATATAATTGTCGGTCCGAATTGAGACTTGTTCACGGAACCAAATAGTAACAATGCATACTGTACTATGGCAATACCTTTTTTGTTTATTTATTTATTTACCATTACTATTATTATAATTGTATGTTTTATTATTATTATTTTTGGACTTTCACTACAGTGGTCCATCAAAGACCATCACTGTAACATGATACCACCACAGTACTTTTTGTAAGGAGCTTTCAGGACTAAGTTAAGATGGTCACACTTTATATTAGGTGGCATAAATTGCTATGTACTAACATGAAATACATTCAAGACTATGTATTTACTCTCTATCTACATGCAAAACCCCACATTTGATGCTACTGAGGTATGGTTAGGCTTAGGAGTAAGGGTAGGTTTAGGGGCAAAGTTAACAGTGTAACTATAAATGTAATTAAATGCAAGTACTTCAAATGTAATTACAATGCAACAACATGTATGTACATAATGGGTACATTTTGTCAAATGGTTCAGTACAAAGTAGATAAGGCCACCTAATATAAAGTGGCTCGTTAAGATTACTTAATATCAAAGGCATCATAATATATGGTATAACATTTCTCTAGCTTTGAAAGTATTCAATATTATGAAAACAGTATTTTACGTCTGGGATTAAAGCCAAAGTTTTAATATTGCAGTATAAACAAATGGCAAGTTCATATGAGGATTGATGCTTTACACAAGCTGTCGTGAAAGCATTAAGGTGAATATATTTCTGTTTAAAGACTCAAAACAAATTTTGTCCAAGGCGAAACCTCATGTAATATGCTATGCAAATAAACTTTGTCATAAAAATATATTTAAGTGATTTCAAAGGACTGCAAATTATAGATCGGTAATCACATACAATTTTAAAATCATGCATGCAACCTGGTGATTCTTTTAATGGTCAACATGAAATTAAAATTAGTAATTTTTTACATTCATGGTCTTATTGTGCATATTATTTTAAATAAGAAAAAAAATATGCATGTCAATTAAATCAAATCCCACCCTACATTTGTTTTTGTTTATGGTGAGGCATCTATAAAAATGTTCGGGGTGCTTTTATAGTTAAATTTAATCCTTGAATACAGTAGGAACTCACAGATCCTTCTTTGCTTTGAGGTGTATTTCCTCTAATTGCTTAAATTATGCAATTACATTTGCTTTGAATTACAATTTCCAAGTGTTTTTATTTTCCATTAAAACATATTAACATTAATGAGATTCAGTTTCATTTGTAATGTCATTCAAGACCAACTTTGGCTTTTAAAAATGATAATTGCCTCTTCAGCTTACGCCTCAATTGTCGCTTTAGCCATTTGACCCATATTACCAGGATGGTTAATGACTGACTCTAATATGTCATTAGAGACCAAACATGCTTTTATCATTGGTCCTGTCTAAGCAGGGATAATTTAAAGGATTTACAGTCTGAAATGGATGTCTTTCTTCCAGGAGATCTAGCAGCACACTCTTTTTGAGCATTATGCATCAAATGTTGTGCTTTTGTTTTGTTCAGCTATCAAATGCTTTAGCTGTGAAATCTCCTACAATCTTAAACCTTATTTTTTGTACAAAAATCTTGTACACAGTTTTTTTTTTCAGTGTATTTATTTGAATGCATTTTGAATGCAATTATTCCTATGTAAGGATAATTGATGACAGACCATTTAATTATTGAAAAATAAAGCACACCCAAGGTGGAAATGCGGTCATGACACGCAGCGGATTAACCGTTAAACCTCGGGTGTGCATTCATTTTCAATAAATTATAGGCAGAAGTCAATTATTACGCTTATACCATGGTTACCACACCTTAAGACATCATTCAGGGTTTTATCTTAACACATTTTCTTTTTTTTTGGCCCTAAACCGCTTTTGATAGTGGAACTTCTTTCTTTCGCCACAGATTCAGCATCTTGCTTTAATACAGTTGCTAGCTCGAAAATCTCACTTTAGTACTACCATAGAGGATTGCCAGGCTTGCGCTGTTTTACTGAAGCACTTAATGGATTAACAAGGTTGTGCATTTTTGCATGTGTGCGTGAGTTTGTGTTTGAGTGATCGAAAGAGAGAAACTCAGAAACTGAGAGAGAGATCGCTTCTGGGATTACCTTTTTTTCTTGCAGCTCTCGTCAGAAGTAAAATGATCGCTTCAAAATGTTCAAGATGTCAGTTTAAGAACTTCTCAGAAGCAGCGAGTGTCACCATTTTTGTATATAGATTTTCCATTGTAAACCTTAACAACTGTTTTCAACCCCACTGAGATGAAGGTGTGAGATGACATGACAGCTCAGTTTTTCACTCATAAGTGTTTGCGGAATGCGAGGGTGCTTCCCACAGACATTTAATATAAAATAGAAACTGTTGTATTAATCAAATATATCTAGCTTTGATACAGCTCAAGCCTTCATTGCTAGTTCGAAAACATCACTTTAGAACTAGCAACAGAGGATGCACCACTTTTCGGCATTGGAGTAACAACCCAGTGTGTGTGTGTGTGTGTGTGTGTGTGTGTGTGTGAGTGAGAGAGAGAGAGAGAGAGAGAGAGAGAGAGAGAGAGAGAGAGATCGCAAGTGAAATTACATGTTTAAAGTGGCTCTCATCAGGAATAACATCACTTCAAATTGCCAAGATGCAAGTTTAATTATACTTCTCAGCAGCAGCTGTGTCACCATTCTTGTACAGCATTTGCATTGCTAAACACTGAGTCATGGCGGTGTGCTAACTTTGCTTCCGAGAGAGTTTGTGTAAGAGGGAAAGAGAGGGGGAGGGGTAGCGTGACGGTGCTTTCCAATATAGTTAGGCTGATTAGTGCGAAATACATTGAAACATTAAAAGTTGCACATAATAAATGTCATTTCAGATTATAGAAACTGTTGTATTGATCAAGTTGCGGGGGGTGCGGCTCTGTTTGTTAGTCACGACTCGAGTCTCTATGTGTGTGTGTGTGTGTGTGTGTGTGTGTGCATATGTATGCGTGTGATCGCATGTAAATGCGGGTAAGACAAGTGAGAGCAAGGGCGCTTTTCAACCGAAACTTTAAAATGTAGCATATTATAGACATATTTTGAAATTCTTAACCAATGTCTTTGTTTATATGGTTATTTTGCTGTGGTAGCATGTACATTGTGTGTATGTGGGTGAGACGAAAGCGAAAGAGAGAGAAAGAGAGGGAGCCCAAGGACAATTTTCAATCGAAATTGAAATAGATTTAGGATATTATAGACATTTTTGTCATTCTTATCTGATTTACTTAGGCAATGTCTTTGTTTCTATTGGTTATTTTATTGTGGTAGCCTGTAAGGCTCATTTAAATAATTGAAAAAAATAAATGAAAGAAGTGATATTGAATGGTCAAAACCTGGAACTAATTCATAGCCGTGCGTTTACTGGAAAATAATTGCATACATTAGAATGTCTGTCAACCAATCAGAATCAAGCATTCAACAGACCAGTGGTATAAAGTACAATAAACTCTCTCCCAAAAGTTCAAGCACAATTTGATAACTAATGTTTTGATCCCTTTAAAAAAATAAGAGGTGTGTTTGTGACTATCAAAACAACCGTTACTGCTTCCTAATTCATACAGCTAATTATACATGAGGTGATGCTTCAATAATGCTTCAATATTGCCAGAGATGGTGTGGTGTACTTTAAGATCCAGACACAAATTCATCTTTGCACCTTTCATTTGATAAATAAGATCCTCTCAATCTCTACTAATTCTGTAATAGTATCTCCCTGTTATTATAGTTAATACATATTTTTTTTTATAAATGATTTTGTCCACTTACTCTCATAATAATATGTTCTATCAGCCATTATTCTAGTTTATTGCTCTTTTGATCTTTAGTCTAAATCAATTCCCTACAAATTCACTTCTTCAATTGAACTCAGCCTAACTATTGTCAATTATCTGCTAACTTCACATTCCCTTCCCCCATGCAAGCAGTCATTTTTTGTCTCATGGTTTTTCTGTTTAAACACACTGCAGTGACCTTTCCTGGCAGAGTAGGTGTATGAGTGATTGTAGCCAATAAGGCAGAAGAGAGATATGTAAAAGGACTTGGAGAGAGAATGCAGAGCTTGGATCCAGTGTATAGACAAAAGTGATGATGTGTCCTTGTTATTGAGCTGAAAAAATAAGTTCTTCGATGAGAGACGGCTAGTGATAACTGCAAGTTAATTACTTGGATGGTTATAGTCGCTCGTGTGGTGATGGGTGTATACTGTAAAACTGTACCATGAAAAAGTAACTGAATCTATTTGGAATGTACAGAGAAAATTATCCACACATTCCTGTTATGTAACTTAGACATTTGGCACTGGGTATGGCTTGTTATGTAGTACAACAAGATCCAAGAGGTTCATCACTCTCTCTCTCTCTCTCTCTCTCTCTCTCTCTCTCTCTCACAATAATATTGTGTGTGAGAGAGAGAGACACACACACACAAACCTCAGTTAATAAGAAAGTGGTGTTTAGCTTGGTAAAGAACGATGAGAACCCATGTGGATTTAATCTTAGTTCAGAATCAGCACCACTAATATCCCAAAGCAATATTTTTCAAAAGGTTTTACAATAATTTGACAGCAGTAACATAATTTATCATTTTGCATGTTTTTCATTCTTTATTTTTTTCGAAACAGAGTATCTGTTTTGTTGTTGCAACATTGCTATTCGGATAATACCCCAAGTAATACACTTAAGTTGACTTAATTTACTTAGTAAATTTATCTGTATAAGTCATATAATTTTTCTTAAGAGGACAGGTCTTTTTCTTTTCTAAAAATTTTCTCTTAATCTATCAAAGTTTATCATTTAAGTGTAATATTTTTTAATTATCTATATAACCTACAGATAAGGCTTGAATATGTTTTCTAAATGGCTGTAAAGTTTTCTTGTTTATTCTATAAAACAGAGCACAGAAAAGTTAAAAGTTAAAGAGGGTATTAAGGCATGTTTTACTGTACACTGTCAAAAGACCACTCAATAATGACTGACAGATAAACTCTGAATTCCACCTTTTTTTATTAATTGGGTACAAAAAGAGGTCCATTTCAATCATTACGCATTATTTGAAAGCACTTTCAATCAGCATTGTAACAGCCTTTATGTAGAGCCACTAGAGAGGCCAGAAGGTCAAAGTCCTTGTCTGAAGATAGGGAAATAATTGCTTTGGCATATTTCAAAGTTCTGGTACAAAAATGATGAGGGAGTTGTTACATTGTCAGATGAGCTAAAAGAAGCCTATTTGGGTCAGATTCCCTATGGTGGACTATCGGTCCCTGCTCGCATACCTCACTGTTAAAGGCATTGCAAAAGAAATAAAAAATATTGTCATTCGGGAAGCAATTTTAATTTAGTTTAGTGCTGTGTTTTGTGCAATAGTCTTTCAGTCTCACGCTGTCTGTGAAAGGAAGGTATTTTCAAAACATAGCACCACCTCCACTTGTAGACATTTCATTTCTTATGCTTTTTAAGAAAACTAGGTTGTTTTCAAAGGAAGCTGTTTCTATATATGGGTGTGTGTTTTTGTGCATATGTCTATGAGTCTTAAAAGTTCATAACTAGGACTTCAAGTCAAAAATAGTTCTGCAGTGCTGTTTGGTAGCATTAGTTCAGCTAGCATTAAAGCTTCAGCATTTTCTTTTCCCCAAGGCAGCAAATAAACCTCCTTTATTCTTATCTCAACACTCTCAAATGGGTTCCTTTTCAATAAAGTAACTTTGACATGGCATCAGAAGCTGACTCTATGGAAGCACCCTCTAGGGGGCGTTGACTTTTAAACTCTCCACTATCACACCAATTTGATTGGCTGATGAAGCTTAGCGTTCCGCCAGTGCTGACATCATCGTGAGCATATAAACGGGAGACCAGCATCACACCATCAGAATTTTCCTCTTTCAGGGCATAGTAGACATCTCTTGTGCTGGAACCCTAAACAAACAATTTGCTGTTCATCTGCACCCAGTCAGCAAGAATATATTCTATTCTTTCTGCTGTGTTCAGGGAATGGGAGCTGTTCTCTAACAGTGCTCATTGAGGCTGATGTGCATGAAACTCATGATGCTTGGCTCTTGCGGTTTGCTTTCATTCTGAAAGTCCATAAGAGACACAGAATAAGTAAGACAAGAGGGGAGGGAATATAGATTTCAGGAGGGTTTGTCACAGGCTTAAGCCTTGTGTGCCACCTTTTACTCTGTATTAAGTGGTTTGCCCATTCAGTATGAGCAATGTACAGTATATAGCCTGGGTTGAGCCCTCGCTGACACAGCGCTCAGTAAAATTGATTGTGTTCATGGCGAATACATGAAACTCAACACGCTTCACTCATGGCTCGCTTTCATTCTGAAAGCCAAAGCCACTTCCCTCTCCTTCCACTAACACTCCTGAAGGACCATATAAGTGAGATATAAGAAGATGGGATACAGACTATTTATAAGAGATTTTAGGTTTTTTTTTCACCGGTTCAAGCTTTGTGTGCCTACTTTTTCTCCATTTCAAACAGTTTCACTTGAACATGATGACCTGTGCCCCATAATCAGCGCAAATAAAACAAATCACTTTTGCCAGATATGAAGGGATTATGTATTGCTGGGCTCTAATTGTGAAATGTCTATGCACTCAGGTGAGGCACTTGCAGTTTTTCCCTAATGATGGGAAATGGGGCAAAGCAGCCTCTGAGACAGATTTGCTTGAGATTTTCACTTGAGCATTAAAAACAGGGTCAACTGGACAAAGAACATGTTGTTGCCTAGTCAAAAACGTTCCTTCCTAGGAATGAAACTGGACTTGGTTGCCATGTCATCACACATGACCAAATAACATCTTCAATCTATTCTCTTATGCTTGACAAGATTAAAGTTGGAGAGATTCCTTTGAGTTATGATGCTGGTGCTGCCCTTTCCAGAATTGCACATTTTGACTTGATGTTCTCCCTCTTCAGTGTGAGTACAGGACTCTAGTGCAGCCACCTTTGCAGTGTTTGTTAAAAGCCCCTGAAAAGCCATGAATTGGCACTACGATAAACAAGACTTCTGCCCAGGAAATTGGCAGGTCTATGGGTGGCCTGATGACAGGAATTCACTTCTCGCTTTCCCCACTGTTGTGAGCTGGGAACAAGAGTGTGACATCTCCACAGAAGGATGGACAGTTATCCCTGTATTTACTGTTGTTGACACCATGCCAGAAGATTGCCAAGTCACAACACAGTGATTTTAGTTATGATTTTTAGCTGGGAATGAGTTTGTGGCGTCACACAGTTCATTTTGATGCCTGTTATTACGGTGTTGATGCCATGCCAAAAGACTGTCATGTCACAACACAAACTTAGACTTTGTTTTGAGGCATGCATGCTGGATAGGCCCTGATGGTTCATTTTGATGCCTTCATTTTCCCCGCCATTGTATGCCAGGATCGAGAGCACAATTTCAGGCACAGTCAAACATGGCTATATGCTTGGTTTCGTAAGGTAACCACCTCAACTGCATTCTGTCCTCCACTGTATGGTGTGGGATTTGCCAATTTTACACTCAGAGATGTAAAATGTATGTTTACCTCCTCGCCAAACATATCCTAGAGGAAGTAGTTTGTGCAAGGCACAAAATGGCTTCTACAGCCACTTATTTCTTGTTTGCAAAGTAGGACACTGTGCTCTGGCCTATACAGGACTTAAGGCACTTGAATTGTACACTTATAAGTCTCAGTTCAAGGTGGTTACACAGAGACAGATTTTGTCACATGTCCATCCAATGGAGTGGTTTGTGTAAAGCGATTTGTAGATGCATATGTTCAGATACCCCTTGTTGCAGGCCATTCTTGAGATTTGCTGTCAAAGGGACTGCATTTAAGTTTAAGGCCCTACCTTTTTTGTTGTCCTTGGCCATTTGCATATTTGCAAAATGTGTTTTGGCGCTCGCACATCTAAATCCGACCAGTGTCCGTGTTACCTTGATGACTGATTGCTGATAGCATAATCCAAGTTACAAGTGTAGGAGACCTATTGCTAGCACATTGGGGCCTCAAGGACTACTAGTCAAAGTGTGTGAAGTTGCCAGTCAGCAAGTTTCCTTCTTAGGAATGAAAATTGACTCAGTAACCATGTCGGCAACTGTCCGACGAATGCATTCAGTCCATTCAACTACACTTGACAAGGTTCAAGCTGTGAATAATCCTGCCATTTTGTCACTGTTCTTCATGACCGCTGCATCTAATGTCACCCTGCTAGGCTTGCTTTGATGATACCTCTCCAGTGCTGGCACAACCTGAGAGTTTCTCATCATGCTTAGTGACACAGTCATCTTTGCCTTCTAGTGACATGTTGCTGTTTAAGGTACGCTTACTATCTGATGAGAAATTAAATTATTTTGGAAAAATGTGACATTCACCAAGCTGCACAGATGCAAAGCTTTCAACACATACGCATCCAACACAGGCTGGGGAACCCTGTGCAATGGACATCTGGAAAGGGGAACAAACTGTGTGGCACATAAATTGCCTGGAACCGCTTGTTGTCTTAGCTCTGAGAGCTTTTCAGTCAGTCTCACACCACAACTCATACAGAATCCACTGCAGTTGTGGTGTAAATAGACCGCCAAGGAGGAGTACATTCAAAGCACCCAATGTTGAATCTGCTCAGCTGAATTATCATCTGGAGCAAGTCATGTCTCCTATAAATAGGTCTGACACACCTCCCCAGCAACCTGAACAGCAGAGCAGGTTTACTCCAACATGAGGGTGCCAGGAGACCCTCAATCATACTGGGAATTTGAGAAGTATTTAGGGAAACCAAGGTGCACCTGTTTTCCTCCCTGGATACCACCCATTGTTGCCTCTGGTACTCCATGACAATGCAAGCATCACTAGGCTTGGACACCTTAGCTCACAGATGTCCAGCGAAACAAAAAATATGCATTTTCCCCAATCCGCCTGAAACAGATATACAAGTTGATTAGTGCTCCTCACGGGGTGATGACCCAATACAATTCTCAGTGAGGACGATACTCTCCTTTCTGCAAGAGCATTTGGATGAAGGACTCACTCCCTGAGAATGGGCAAAGGGCACATCTCTGGAAGACATATGTCTGGCTGCAGATTGGGCTTTCTCTAGCACATTTTCCAGGTTTTATAACTCTTTTTTACAGCAGAAGGAGGATGATTACTGACCAATTGATTATTATTGATGTTAAATGAGAAGTATGGTCACTGCATTCCCTCTGTAGTGAATGAGAGCATGTGTGCAATCTTTCACTACCATGTTAGCTAGTATCAATGTGCCAAAGCCCTTAGCCAGGCAATCGTTTTACTCCTCTCCTTCCTGCTAACCGGGAAATGTGTTGAGACATTACTCCACTACTTGGAATGGCTAGTATCTCTGTCTTGACTTCGAGCCATTGATTTATTGTTCCCACTTTCCTTCCTATTTCTTAAATTGACGGGGTGGCTACAGCAAAGCTAGTAGACATTGCACATCAGTACTACAGCGTTGTGTCAGCTTATAACACAGCATCGAATTCACCTTATTGAAAGGGAATGTCTCAGTTACTCATGTGACCTTTGTTCCCTGAAAGGAGATATTTTAAGTGACTGAGAGATCTGATCTCTTTTGTTTAGTCTGAAAATCCTAATGGTGTGTCACTGGGCTCTGGCTAATATTGGCCTATTCAAATACATTGCCATTGGACGCATACAGAATGTGATGGAACATATCCTCAAATAGCTTCCCATTTGCCCAGTAGCCTTACCGGGGTAATCTTGAGAAAAAACTAAACTTGCCTACTTGCCTAAACTCTGTACGAAACACAGAAATGCACAAGGCGTCAGCAAAAAACACCTAGGGGGCGTCGCGCAGCGTCCATGAGTCAAGTCAAGTCAAGTGGTTTTTATTGAACTGGGTACCATGGAGCTATAATGTATTATTATAATATATAAAAGTATTATTTTTTTAGCCAGATTGGCTACAGAATGAACGCCCACAGTTACTAAAAATTAGTTCTACTTACTTTCAGTACTAATTAAAAATATTTTCCTTAAATTATTTCCCTTTTTAATTTGATCAAGAAAATCAACATTGCTAATTAGTTACATTTCTAACTAATATATATATATATATATATGTATATATATATATATATATATATATATATATATATACACACACACACACACACACACACACACACACACACACACACACACACACACATATATATACACACATATATACACACATAGAGGGTTGGGGAGTAACGGAATACATGTAACGGGATTACGTATTTAAAATACAAAATATAAGTAACTGTTTTCCACTAAAGTTACAATTTAAATCATTGGTAATTAGAAAAGTATTTTGATTATTGAAGAGATTACTTTGCATTTTATTGTTATTTATTTAATATCTAGTCCTTTCAGATCCAAAATGCATTTGAACAGTGGCAAAACACTTAAGATGTGTTATATTCATACGGGCAGACAGAGAAGTACGTTTGAAGTACGTTTGGAGCAGAACAAATAGGAATAAACCTTTTGTAAATTGTCAGATTTACACTAAGCTAAAATGCTATTTCTAGCCTTTTTGCATACACATTTTACCAGGCACGATCATATTTTGTATTTTTTTAAATACGTGTTGGATTATAATTTCTTTTTCTAGTAAGACCTTTGATATTAGGGCACAAATCATATCCTTGATAATCACTTTTTGTACTGTTTTCCTGTAAAAATATAAAGAAATCCTTAAAAAGATCATCTTGTTTTAGAAACAACACTGAATAAGATATTTAGGTTTTTCAGAGAATGTATTTTTAACATATGTATTTTGTCTTACTTATATATATATATATATACCATTATCTATTTGAATACTCGATTATGATTGGCTGGAATGCATGAAGTTCAAACCATTGAATGCACAGGTAATTCCGGTCAGTTTTAATCACAGTTCGATATTAATGTGCTATTTGTAACCCTAGCAACATAACATTACAGAGCCATCGGAGTAAGCTATAGCAATTTAAAACATTTCCAAACCACTTTCAACAGCATAGCTAATATAATGGAATTCAGCTTTTTTTGCATGGAGGATGAGAGAAGGAAATCAGAACCTATAAAATTTATATTTTGCTGTCCGGCAAGGTGATGCAAGATGATTTAAACTGTAATGTATCGTTTGCCCCAAAAGCAGCTATGTTGCCCACTTAGAAAAAATTTACTCTAAAAAATATTAACAAGTGAACTTACTGAATGAAAATGCCAAAAAATACTGAAACTTATATTCACAATTTTATTTACAAAATATACGTTTGCCAAATGTAAAAGTGAAGATTTATAAATCACTAAATTGTGCTAAGTAAACCGCAATCAATTTCTTCTGCACCGCTAATCTCTCTACACCTACATAGTGACAGTGATGTTTTAATCTGCTGTCACTCAAGTACATCACCGTTTCAATGATTGGCAGATTGCTATGTGGTTCAGCCCGTTTGAGTGCTCAATCAATCATCATAGAGGAAAACCGGATAGAAATACATTGGCTGTGTCTCGTTTGGAAGGATGCGTCCTCCGGAGGTCGCATTTATTGGCCGTGTATGTAATTTTTTTATTGGAATGCAAAAAAGGTTAACAATTGTATACATGTAAGTGCATATACATAAAAGGCATTGACAATAGATAAAAAATAAGAAAAAGACAAAAAAAAATATTATTAAATGAGACGATGACGTATGCGGCCGACAAACACGACCTCCGGTGAACACAGCCTTCCAAACGAGACAGAGCCATTGATTGAATGCCCACTGTCCAATCAACAATCAGATTATTTCCCTTATGCAAAAAGCACTCATGAAGCTCCTATAGAACCCCAGATACACAGCGTCTGGGCGGGACACAAAATGACATGTTTAGAGCATAAAGATAGCATCAACGGAACGAACATCATGAAAGTGTTGCATGCTGATGCATACTTTTGTTACTTAAACATTGAACTGGGACACTAATTATCTGAATTATAGAGAGGTTATATGAAATTTGATAAACATGTCATTGTGTAGTTTTAATTAAATATAAAGGAAAGACGTGCTTCCCCTGTTGTCTTAAAGCAATTGCCACAGATGTACAATATTTATTTTTTCTCTTAATCAGTTTGGCAAACTTCCTAGTGCAGTGAGCACTGTTGTTAAAACAGTTGGCTCAAGGCTAACCTCACCTACATTGTCTGTTTCTTTGACAACTAATTAAATAACAACTAAAGACATGAACAGCCCTGGAAATTAAATCTTATTTATCATCATTAAAAGAAACCAAGTTTTAAGGCACAATTTAAAGCTCAATATGTATATTGAACACAGTGTCTTATCGTTTTCCTCCAGTCATGTTGTTTTATTAGGCTTTACCTAGAGAGATCTTTTGAACAAAGACAGATGTAGATGATGGCCTGAACACGAATCGTTCAGTAAAACAGCTGCAGGGTTAACTGCACCATCAGGTGAAAGAGTCAAAGTTCAGTTCTCCCCTGCTGGGTGCTTAAGCAGCTTGTACAATATAAAGAATCTGATAATAGGCAAGTTTGAAGTGAAGTAGCTTATTTGTTCTCCTCTGCAAATCAGAAGCAACATTTAAAAAGGGCTTGTCAATGCTTAATGTAGGGGTGTGCAGCAAAGCCATTAACTGTATCTGTATTTGTTCATATGACAAAATTATCTGTATCTGTCTCTGTATTCAGATAGAACCAGATGTGGCCAGTTTAAAAGTGTGTTAAAACTAAATTAAATGTCTATTTTTAAATTTTAAATTCTTACAGTATACTATACAATATACCTTGTATATGCCTTTTCATATTAATTATTAATTATTATTATTATAAAATTATTATTTTATAAAATTATTTTTTTCCTTACCAGATGAAGCTGAATTTGTTGGCCTCTATTAACTGTGGAATATGTTTTTAACTTTGGTTTCTCTTGTTATTTCTAATATTAATATCTGCCTGAAACAATTTTCGTTCATCTGTTCATGTATAACATTATTCTGAAGGCAGGAGGTGTCAAGCAAAATGTGAAATGTTAAGCACACATTTTTCAGTGAATAATAAATACAAATTCAAACATTAATTTTTTTTTTAGAAAATCAACATAGTCTACAAACTGGTGAAAGTCTCTTAGGATTTTTTTATGACAGGACACCATTATTTAGTTAAATAATAATAAAAACAATAATGTTACATTTATACAGTGCCTTTTCAGAGCTCAAGAACACTTAACATTCTCAAATTTAGCACAGTTTAACGAACAAGAAAAAAGACAGAACAAGTTTCAATTTCTTAGTTTTACATAAGCAGGAATATTCTGAATAGATGAATACTATATGCAGCATTTAAACCTTTATTTTCTCCCCAATTTGGAATGCCCAATTCCCAATGAACTCTAAGTCCTTGTGGTGCCATATTGACTTGCCTCAATCTGGGTGGCGGAGGACGAATCTCAGTTGCCTCCACGTCTGAGACGTCAATCCGCACATCTTATCACGTTGCTTGTTGAGCACGTTACCGCGTAGACCTAGCGCATGTGGAGGCTTCATGCTATTCTCCGCGGCATTCACGCACAACTCACCACGTGTCCCACCAAGAGTGAGAACCACATTATGGCGACCATGAAGAGGTTAACTGAATGTGATTCTATGCACTCTAGCAACCGGGTTGCTTAGGAAGCATGACTGGAGTCACTCAGCACACCCTGGATTCGAACTTACGAATCCAAGTGTGGTAGTCAGCGTCTTTACTTGCTGAGCTGCCCAGGCCCCCCTTTATGGAGTATTTTAACTTTTTTATTAAATTTTACATTTTAACTTAACCAAATAATTCCTTAATCAATGATGTGAATATAAATATGGTCAAATTTTAGAGACGGCTAGATGAGCTCTGATGTGAAATAATAAACTCAGGTCAGGAATTTAACATCGCGCTCAGGTTCTGGCTATAAATAAATACATGAGAATCACATGTGAATCGAGTGATACATTAACATAGACATTTCAAGAAGTGTAAAGTGTACATGTTGTCATATCATAGATAATATTACACTTGACAAGCTCCAGACACGCACAATTTACAAAGACCACAAATGGAGTCGAGACCATGGCCATCGGATCTGAAATCACACCGTGCACATTTTCATTCATATGGTTTACACTTGAAATATTGGCTGCACAGATTCATAAATCCATTGGAATTTAGAATATGTTCATTTATCAATGTCGCTATAACCTTGTGTTTTTTGGATTATCAATCAAACTAAATTTTTTTATATTATTCTGAAGTCATTATTAGTGCCTTTCGGAATAGGATATTTGGCTTCAGCAACATCACTAGTTGAAAGAATAAAGATATCTCTTACTGAATGTAATGCTGTGCTCCAGGGTTCGGTTGGACCAGCTATACAGTTGAAGTTTCCATACAACATAGCCAAATACATTTAACTCAGTTTTTCACAATTCCTGACATTTGATCATAGAAAACTTACATGTCCCTTAAAAAAGTGGGAGGCACATATACAAACTGTTGTAATTCCTACACCGTTCACCTGATTTGGATGTAAATACCCTCAAATTAAAACTGAAAGTCTGAAGTTAAAGCACATGTTGTTCGTTTCATTTCTACTCCATTGTGGTGGTGTATAGAGCCAAAAAGATTAGAATTGTGTTGATGTCCCAATATTTATGGACATAAATAAGATATATATATATATATATATATATATATATGTATGTGTGTGTGTGTGTGTATACACAGTGTGTCATGCATGCACATAGACGCTTTTCTGTCATCTGTTCTTAATAAAATAATAAAGCTTGTTTCTTCAAGCATGTGTCTGTGTGTCGCAGGGCAAATTATTTGTAATATTAATTTGATAATAATAATAGCCTAATAATAATAATAATAATTGAATACATTATTGGGAAAACGAGCCAGATATCGTCTTGACATCTTCAAAGGCATCTGTGGCACGGTGGAGGGCGGGACCGGGGCGTGATTACGCACGCCCGGTCCCGTATTAGGCTAATTAAGCCGTCAAGAGGGATAAAGGCCACTCGCGGACGGCGATCGAGAGAGAGAGCTTAATCACAGACATGTCCGTTGTCCTATGTGTTTGTTTATGCTTTTGTTTTAAGTTCTACATTAAAATATTATTTATATTGACAAGCCGGTTCTCGCCTCCTCCTTGCCCATCCTAACCCCGTGTTACATTGGTACCGAAACCCGGGAAGGAAGAGGGATGCGCCGTAGCGGAGATCTCGCCACTGCTCAGCGGAGCAGCCGCGGCCATCTGCCGGGGGACGAAGGAGCCCAGCCACCTGGACGCGGAGGAATGGCCGCCGACCGCGAGGGGAGGAGGGGCTCCTGGCCGACCGCCTGGAGTGGTTAGGGCCGCTGCCAGGGGCGGGGGAGTCCCCTACTAGCCGCTGGAACGCGGCGGGGTTGGAGACTGCCGACCGCGTGTGGGGAGGGGCTCGCCGCCGACCGCCTGGAGTGGGAGAACCGCTGCCAGGGGCTGAGGACTGCCTCCGATCTGCCCGGAGAGGCGCGGCTGTCGTCCTGTACAGGGTGGAGAAGTGGCTGAGGAACGAGCTATGGCGTATCAGGGAACCGGCGAGTACGTTTTTTTCCTTTAATCTCTCTCTCCTCTTTCTCTCGCTACCGCTCTGCATTGGCCTTTTCCCTCTTTTTTAAATTATGGTGTTCGTGGGAGGAGAGGTACCGCCCAGTGCAGGAACCTCCCTCCCCTATTTTTAATTGTTGTTGTTTCCCTCCCCTTGCCCCTCCCTTGTCCAGGTTGATGGGGATGACCCACCGGCAGACCGCGCGGGAGGCGCCCCCCTCCCCCGGGGATGTACGTCAGGCCGGGGGTCCCCAGCCTGAAAGAACGGGGGAGGAATTTGGCACGGTGGAGGGCGGGACCGGGGTGTGATTACGCACGCCCGGTCCCGTATTAGGCTAATTAAGCCGTCAAGAGGGATAAAGGCCACTCGCGGACGGCGATTGAGAGAGAGAGAGCTTAATCACGGACTTGTCCGTTGTCCTATGTGTTTGTTTATGCTTTTGTTTTAAGTTCTTCATTAAAATATTATTTATATTGACAAGCCGGTTCTCGCCTCTTCCTTGCCCATCCTAACCCCGTGTTACAGCATCATCTATTGGCGATCATACTGAACATTGTCGATCGGCACAACCCTAACTCAGTACTTTGGTTATCAATTCAGATGAAATATAACAAGTAACTGGTTTTCAAATCTGTCGTTTAATAATTTTTACTGCTTGTTCAGTTCATCAAAATGAGGGCCTAAACGCACATTTAACACCTCTTTTAATCTCATTTAACACATATTTTTACATCAATCCATATTTATATATCTTATGTTTAGTTACAAATCGATAATTAGGCACACTACATGCTTTAATGATGAATTCAGAAGGAAACAAACTTACTGGTGTTTTCTGAACAAATTACCCAAAGTAATGGTTTCTTTTCTCACCAGTCCTCTGACCAAAAACACTCTTAACACTTTTCTATGGTGGTCGTGAAGTGCAAAACTAAACAATAAATCTAAAAACACAACACCATATCCAAAGACAAAATAATAATTCAGAAACTCATTAATAAATCAGAAACAAACCAACAAGTTAGAAAACACAACAGAAAATCAGAAAACACAACAGCAATTCAGTAGAAACTGAAATTGTAGGTACCATAGCTTCTCACCCTATTGGCTGTGTGGAGAATATCTAGTCCTTCCCTAAGGACTTGTTCTCTGGGCACTTGCACGATTATTTCAAAATTATTTCCACATGCACAATTACTGAAAATTGTGAGTGGGTTGTCACTCAGCAAAACAGTAATGGGACACTTTATAACACAGAGCAAAAAGCGAGCGGGAAACGTTTTAGCTATAATGTACATTTAAGGTGTGTAAGGGACCGTCTAAAAACTCCACAAACTGCGCTAAAACACCGGTGTCCAAGTGTTCATTCAATTGACTTGCATATTCTAACATAACTAACACTGTTATTATTCTAAAGGTTGCATTAGACTGCAGGCGTGATGGCTCACTTTCTACACTTGAAGTCAGCTTATCCAATAATGAGCACACTGTTCAATTACTGAAAAAAAATGCTGAAATTTTACCAAGATATTATATTCATATTGTAAATGTTGCAGAAGGCTGCTATTAGATATGTTGATTTACTCTAGGTTATGGAATTATACATATACAATATTCAATATTTTTTAAATAATAATAACACAAAAAAATATACATTTAAGTCAGTCATTCACACCACTGGCAGCCTGCTACACCCTTTGTAATGTCAAAATTATGTCTTGATGAATTTAAGTGGTGTTTTTTCTAAAATAATTGAAAACGGAATCCATATAATTACATATACTTGGAAAATCTATCCATTGACAGCAACCGGAACCTTTTTATTTTTTGTATTTTATATTTTACGCAACAGTGTTTTTTTAAAGTTAGAATATGCCAACTGAATGTACACTTGAATGCTACCAACGTTTTACCTCAGTTTGTGGACTTTTAGATGGTCCTTTATGTACTAGATTAACTGTGACATCATAGATGAACATCCTACCTAAAACTTTTCCCGCTCACTGATTGTACTCTTTGTGTTCTAAAGTTTACTGTTACTATTTTCCGAGAGAAAACACTCCAAATTATTTCGTTTTTCAGTCAGTGACCATTTGGCATGGATTTTGATATAATCAGTGAACCAATCCAGAAGAAAGGACTAGGTCTCATTCACACAGCCAATCGGGTGAGAAGCTATGTTACCTACCCTTTCCGTTTTGACTGAATAGCTGTTGTGATTTCTGTTTTGATGTTGTGCTTTATGATTTGCTCTTTTGTTTTATGATTGCCATTGTGTTTTATGATTTGTTGATGTGTTTCTGAATTGTTATTTTGTCTTTGGATTTGCAGTTGTTTTTTTTAGATTTGTTGTTTTCCACTTCATGGCCACCATGCTTTTCAGTTGTTTTACACTTAAATTGTTTCACTTTGATTAAGTGCAGTTTTCAGCATAGCTTTTCACTCTCTGCAAGATGGAAATCAACTGAATGTGAACAACTAATGCATGCTCAGGTGAAGACAAAAGACCTCTAGAGGGCAATAATGCTGCTACATTATTTTCACCCATTTAACTTATCTTCAGTACCCTTTTAATTTTAAAAGGGTTACACATGTCCACACAAAGATGTCCTTGACATCTGGTGAATGTGTGTTTAGATTCTTTTAAAAATCCTTCTGTCCATCTTAGCCCTCAGTGGTTCCTGTCATTTGAACCTCATGTGTCAAGCTTGTGTCCTTCACTGTCAGCTATTTAAACTGAAGATGGCCCAGGTTTGAGCCCTGAGGTACATCGTCCAGCATTTATTTTGAAACTCTGTTGCTTCTTCCATTAACATACTGCTCACAGAGTGGGAATCATCATTGTCATAGACGTAAAGCTTGAGGGCTCTGTGTAAGTCACCTTTCCATTTACATTCTTATGTTTTTTCTCAATCTCTTGCCATGTTTACATTTGGTTTTAATATTTATGTTTGGTGATCTAAATACAGAATGCTAAATACTGGTGGAAATGAGGACTGATGCATCTTTTTGCCAGACAGCACATCAAAATCAGGTCTAATGACATCTGATTCACAAAGCCACATTGTTTACACTTTTGAGGGAGAGATAAAGCCACAAATAGCTAACTTATAGTTGTCACTACATATCAGACTGGGATAGGAGAAAGTATTATGACAAAATGACATAGACTACTGCACCTTTATCCAAACCTACACCCTTGCTCCATGCTACATTTTTGACAAGCCTGACATCAACATCCAGAAACATAGTAAGTCATGTATGTAGTCTCAAAATTAGAGAACCTTCCCTCGAAATCTGATCACTGCACTAGAGACATATGTTAACATCAGGTGTAAATGACAATGTCAGTGTGTCTCAGCTGACAACTTGTGATCTGAGTACCTGAAACAAATGTTAATACTAGGTGTAAACAGGGCTTTTATTTCTGTCTCTCTCTGTTTTATTGTTTCTCTTTCTCCACACTGCATGCTTTTCAACTCATTTCATTTCATGTCATATTCCAATCTGTTTGTCATTCTTGTCATCTGCAACTTCTGGTTTTAACAAAGATGTGTCATCACAGCTCCTGGTGCAAGATGGAAGCTAAGTTAAGAATGGCCTTTGACAACACAGGAGTTTCCGAGGTTTTTCAGCAATTAGAGACTTTCATGATGGTTTTTTAGACTGGTTTAGAATTGCTGTGTGTTTTTTATGCACATCTAAGTGGCTGCTGTTAAACCCTTTTTTCCTGGACTGGACTGTAATGTAGCCTACAGGTTACCCTGAGATGACAGAGCTGATGAGAGAAACTACAGTGGAGAGACAGACTGGCATATATGAATAAATTAATACCTCTGTGTTAATTCTTAATTTTATTTTAAACCAGGAGACAGACACATCTCACACGCACTATTAATCACGCCATTAACAACTAGTTGTTCAGTTCGGTTCATTACACACTACGTGGAATTCATGAAAATGCGATTGTCACTACCTGAATTTTTCTGGAGTTTATTTGGTTGTAGAATGTGGTTGTCACACCTGTATATTACTGAACTGTGTGTGTACATTTAAGGATTAAGGTGAACTGACAACCATATTTAGCTGCAGTGTGTATGGCCTTTATTACAGACGTGACAGTTGTAAAAGTGGCACTTTTCATGAAACCCATCCAAAACACTTTGAAACCTGCAGTTTTGACATCTAAGACATCCATTTTGTATACATTTAGGCTGCACAGTTTATTGAATTAAGAAGAATTTGATTACTTAACTGCCAAAGTCTGCATTCAGTGCTTCATTCAGCAATACGTGATCAAGCATTGCCCACTTGCTGGACAGTGAAAGATGCATTTGATAGGTCCCAGTTTCCTTCTGTGCCAAACATAGCTGATTGTCAAACCATACTTTCCTTACAAGCCTTATCGGTGTGGTAGAGCAAAGTGAAGGTGCATTCATAATTATCTCCAGGCTGGCTCAATAAAACAGGGCTGATGAACTCAGGAGTCTCTCTTTGTTTTTTTGTTTTGTTTTTGTAGCGCTTTACAATTGATTCAAAGATGCTATTGCCTGAATTGATTAAGTTATGTTTTGTGATGTGACAGTATAAAAGTCTCAGAATGTCTCGACAGCAAAGTAGGTGCATCAATATACAGTAAAAATGGTGATTAAAACTGACTGGAACTACCTGTGCATTACACAGTTTCAACATATGCATGCCAGCCAATCAAAATCTAGTATTTAAGACCATAGTATAATTAGTCTGGGTGAAGTGCTCAAGGTAGAGATGCGTCGCTAGGCGTGTCTTGAAATTTGTAAGGTAATCTGCTCCTTGGGTTGAGTTGGGAACATCAACCAGCTAGAAACGATATAAGGGAAAGTTTGCAAAAGTGACTTTGTGTTGGTACAGTACCACATGATGCCGCTCGCCATATAGCTTGTTTTTATTTATTTTGGAACCACTTTTTATTTGGTGTTTTGAACTACTATTTACTTACATGATAAAATTCAAGCATTTGACATATGTACTTACAGTTTTGAACTTAATTTTAAGTACCTGCAGGTAACAACATCTGTGATTATACAGTTGAAATGACCCCTAACTCTAACCCTAAACACAAAACCATTAACCTAATAGCAGCTAATACAAATCTCATGAGTTTTTCAGAACAACATCTATCTAGCAAAAGTAGTCTTTATCAAATACTTTATGTAAAAAAAAAATCATAATAATTCAATACACCTAACATATACAGTGTTATACCAAACATAATATGTGTGATATCAGTGTATCTTCCACTAGTTGCTCTTATTTTTCGTGTTTCCACAGAACTCTGGGAACGAAGAGCTACCGAACCCAGCTGACTATGTGAGCTACCATCAACCAGGCAACCAGGAACAATTTGTTGAGCTTCCGCCTCCCTCTGCCTACCCTCCTGTTACCCTCCTGCCCCAAAACCTTTACACCCAGCATCCTACAAATACCCCCATGTACACCTTCCAGCCCAATGCTGCCCTTCCCTGCCCCTCACCCACCATTTGACTACCCCAAAGAGCAGTCTGTCTAGAGCCACGGCCCTCCAATCTGGTAGAAGCCCCGTTGACAGCAATGTTGCCCCAATGAGTCACAACTGGAGACAATGACACTTCCTTCCTTTTTGCTGTTGTCCTGCGATGGCCACATCAGGATGCGGGCAGTCTCTCGGAACAATGAAATAAAGTGTCAGTAGTTTGTGGACCTGAAACCTTATGTTGTGCACTGCATGTTTCACTATGAGGCTGTGGTTAGGATCCCTTAGTCTTATGCTGTAATTATAGAGACACCACACCACCAAATAGAGACACCACACCACCTCTCCCCTCACAACAGCACACCTCACTTCTGCTGAAGCCTTCGCTTTGACAAAACCTTACCTTAGATTATCTCTTCCTTTGATTCCACTCTGCCAAGTATCATTTACCATAATTAAATTAATAGTTCACCAAAAAATATTTACAAAAAAAAATCTGTCTTTATTTGCTTACATATTGTAGTTCCAAACTTATGTTTTATTTAAATTATTATTTTTTTGTTTTTGTTTTTTAACACAAAAGAAGAAATAATAATAATAATAAAAAATGCAGAGCTCTTTTGCATAGAAGGACAGAACTTGGCTATCAAACTCCAAAAGCTAAACAAAAACAAAATAACACCATAGTAGTGTCATGTAGTCAATACGACACATGCTATATTACAAGTCCACCAAAAGCTTTTATGTGGGGAACAAACCAAAAGTCATTATTCACTGAACATCTTCCCATCCAACAAAGCTCTGAAATGTTATTTGTTTTCACAGTCAGATTCAAAAGGCATCTGCATGCCATTTTTGCAAATTGATGCATATGATACGGAGACGTGCAATTTTTCGCCGCTTTGAACATGCGTAATGGAGAATGAGATGCAGCACAGGTAGATTTTGAATAAATAATATCTTAAGCTCAATCAACAGCATATGTGGCATAATGTTGATTACCACAATATTATGTTTACTTGTCACTTTTTTTTTTCTTTAAAAAAAGCTAAAGTTCCTCTTGCTCTAAACAAAAAAACTAAAGGGCTCTATTTCACATCTGCTCATAAGAACATTTGAACATTTTTTTTCATCTTCATCTTATTTATCTTAATAAATAGAGCAGTCCACATTTGTTTTCACTCAAATGTTTACATTTGGTATTATCAAAGTATTAGAGGGAAAATATGATCCATGGCGCAGATAATCACATGCATACGTTTAATTCCTTTATAATTTTATGTTAAAAGAAAAAGTGTTTAGGTTATTTTATTGCTGCAATTATAAGTGTAGGTTGTCCTTGAAAAAAAAACTGTTTTCATACAGTCCAAGTCTTTCATTATAATCTCATAGTCAAAATGAATTTCAGTTAAAACTAATAATCTGGTTTAGTTTGACTCATTGACCTCTAAACAAAACCTTTTCATGGACAACCAACATATGTTCTCTGTATTAAGCTATTTTTGAAAGAAATACATATTTGTATGTATTTTTTAGAGAATGAACCTTAACAGCATAACCTTCTCCTATAACATATTCATCATCATAATCAGTCCAGTGAAGGGCCAATAGAAAACACTGTTGCCCTCTTAACAACCTCAACCAGTCCTTTTCAAAGAATGACACCATGTGACAAGAATGATGCTCGTGTTGTTAGGCCATGTACATGCCGGAAAAGAAAGAAAATCTTGAAAAAAAATATTTGTGCTCAATGTTTGTGCTCAATATTAAAGTTAAAATTGAAAAAGAGAAACCCTTAAGAGTTGTTTGGGATTGGTTTTCAAAATGTATCTTTTGCAGTGGTTTTTGGGCTAGGGTACAATATGTAAAACTAACTATTGTGCACATCTTTTTGTCTGGCATTTCTGTGTGTGTACTAGTGTAGGATTAGAGTCATCTGTGGTTCCTGGGTCGCATTGCTGGAAAAAAAAATCCTGTCCCCATGTCACATTTTTTTATTATTGCTGCCACTTGTATTATTATAATAATTATTATTATTATTATGACCACAGAATCTCAAGCATTTCTTGTCATTTTTTTGTTGTCCTACTGCCTCTGATAATTTGAAATTGTAAATTGTTTTTCTTTTGAAATTGTGATATTATTTGACTTCATTTATATGTTTGTAATCCTGCCGATTTTGTTTTATATACGTAAACTGTAGCGTTTTGTTAATATTTTCTAACACATGCGATGTATGCAATATATCTTCGTTTGTAAAAGGAAAATCATCCTCCGAGTCATTGTGAAAACATGAACTCTGACTCATTGTATGTGTCACTTCCATATGTGCAATTTGAATTTCTTGTATTTTTTTACATGGGGATTATGTTTGGTGTAAAGATAAACTTTATGTAACAGATGTGTGAAACAAAACTCATGCAGATGAACATTAAACCTCACAAAATCTACATGGCCATGTTTTTTCCCACTGATGTGTTATAGTATTGGCAGAGCTTCTTTAAAATCTACATGCAAATATATCATGCAAATCTACAAGCTACTCAAAAGGTAGTAAAAGCTAACTAAATGAAAGTTAATTAACGTACACATACCTGTGGTGATGTGGATGTGGCTGAGCGACATCTGTGGAGAGCAAGACTCAGAGAGGAAGAACGGAGAGGATTGACACCTTGGGAAATGCTCTCAGGAGTAGTGGTTCCAGGCACTCTTCCAGGCTCAAGCAGAGGACCGGTAGGTACTACGGAGCTTAGTACACCAGGAGGGGTCTCCAGCCGCGACCTCGGACACACCTATGGCTGTGGCGCATGTCATGCTTTGCAAGATGGCAGGCTGACGCATGGAAGTGGCCGAGGTCCTAGTTGGCAGCCCGCCTACTGCCGCTGTTGTCCGGGGAAGCACAACTTCAGCCACACTTCCGCTCGCGGATGCTTGGCGAGCGTGGTCACCCGTTCGCATTCACCCAACAGCTCTGTAACACCTGCCAAAGGTGGCTGGTGGCTAAAGACTGTGATGCAGAGGGAGTGCTCGATCTGGTGGTACTGGAGCAGTTCATCACCCAGCTACCAAAAGGATTGGCGGAGTGGGTCCAATGCCACCGCTTGGCATAGCCGGATGAGGCCTTCCAGCTGGCTGAGGACAATATGTTGGCATATTCCCTCTTCCTCTTCTCTCTCTCCTCTCTATCCCCCTCTCTCCTCCGGTCCCCTCCCCTTACTCCATCCTGTTTCGCTTCCCCGGAAATGGGGAATAATTTCCCCAAAAACCTATTCCCCAGTCCCGTGAACCGTTCAACCCGCCAGATTGTCCTAACCCTCTCCGTTCTCCCCCACAGGCAGGTGAATCCGCTGCTGTGGGGGTGGGCATGAAGTCTACTGGAGCTGTGGGGAACCTGGACACTTCCAGGACCGGTGCCCCATGATGGAGGTGGAGACACTGGTCCGGATCTCCAAAATGCCACAGGCCACCTCCGAAGGAGCAGGAGTGTACCAGATACCTGTGAGTATTAAGGGGTACATACCAAGCCTTGGTGAATGGAGGTTGTAATCAAACCTTCATTCACCAAAGCATGGTTAAGTCTGAGGCTTTGGATACAAACCAATGGGTCAAAGTAAGGTGTGTGCATGGGGATATAAAAAATTGCCCTTTATTGACAGTCATTATTCAGATTTGGGGACAAAAGCATGTTGTCGAGGCTGCGCTTACTTCACGCCTCTCCCATCAACTAATTTTGGGTTCGAATTCGCCGACATTTACAAGATTATTGAGGGGATTATTGATTGATTGTCTACATCAGCTCCACATCAGGAAGACTAAGGGAGGGGGAAGTCTCAGCTTCCCCAGCCCTTTGGGGATTCCCTGCAGGGGATTTCCCTCTGGAGCAGATGTGAGACGACACCCTTAGGTATGCCTTTGACCAAGTGAGTGTGATTGATGGTCAACACCTCCATCAAGACATTGCGCTCGCATATCTGTATTTTTCAATTGTCAAGGATTGGTTGTATCGAGTGATGCAGTACACTCAAGACAAAATTGACATGCAGGACAAAAGAGAATATGAAACAATTGTTGGTACCAAAGAGCCATCAGGAACAGTTCCTTGTAATCCGATGGCTGGTCACTTGAACCATCTAATTGCCCATTTCTATTGGCTGGACAGTCACGAGGATGTTCGCAGGTGGTGTGTGAAATGCCATGATTGTCAGCTGCTGAATCTGCCAGCCACCCCAAGAGTGCAATTGTGCCCCCTTCCTTTAATTGAGGTCCCCTTCGAAAGAATTGATATGGACCTCGTCGGCTATTAGAGCAGACGGCACTTGGGCATTTCTTTGTGTTGGTTCTGGTCGACTACACAACATGATATCCTGAAGCACTGCCTCTGTGAAACATTCTGTGTTGTGTAGGTAGTCTTCAGAATAATCTCCTGAGTGGGGATTCCAAAAGAAATCCTCACAGATCAGGGCAGTACGTTTATGTCATGTACACTACGTGAACTGTATGGATTATTGGTGATTAAATAGATTCAGACGGCTTGGTCGAACTATTTAATCTGACACTGAAGAATATGATTTGTACGTTTGTGCACGAAGATGCTCGAAATTGGGACAAGTGTCTTGAGCCCCTATTATTTGAACTATGAGAGGTCCCGCAAGCCTCAACGGGGTTCTCCCCATTTTAATTATTGTATGGGCGTCGACCGCACAGTTGGACCTTCAAACAGCATACACTACATACACTAGAATAAAGTTCTTGACCTGAGAGTGAAACTCTGCACACTGGGGCAATTAACACAGGAGAATTTGCTCCAGGCTCAAGAATGTCAAAGCTGTCGTGACTTTGGTGATGGTGGTTCTGGAGAGGGAGGAGCTCGGATTAGAGGTGAACTTAAAAGCCACCGATTGAGTCAACCCTCATCACTTGTGGAGACCACCTCTCACCATACCAAGTCACAGAAGTTGCCAGGTTGCAACTCAAAGGTTCGGGAAGAATTAAAGGCCATGCTGGATATGTGGGTAATAGATGAATACCACAGTGACTGGCCCATTCCGGTGGTTTTGTTTCCTAAGAGCAATAGCTCGGTCCGATTCTGTGTGAATTATGGAAAAGTCAATGCGGTGTCTAAATTTGATGCATACCCGATGCCTCGGATTGATGAGCTGCTTGATCGGTTATCTGCGGCTTGCTTTTATTCGACACTGGATATGTCGAAGGGATATTGGTAGATCCCCTTAACTCCCATGTCCCTTGAAAATCTGCAATTTTCGACACTGTTCGGATTACACATCCATTTGGTTTGTTTGGGGCCCCGGCTACGTTTTAGCGGCTCATGGACAGAATCCTCGTTCTGCACACTGGTTATGCTGCTGCCTGGATGACATCATTATTTTCAGTAATAATTGGTAACGGCATCTGCAGCATCTGAGGGCTGTCCTGAGATCGTTGAGATTGGTGGGACTCAAACCCAAAGAAGTGCACAATTGGGCTGGTGGTAGTATGGTATCTGGGCTTCCACTTGAGTCATGGACAGGTGTGGCCCCAAATTGATGAGACTGCAGTGATTGCAGACTGTCTGAGACCTAAGACCAAAAAGGAGGTGGGACAGTTCCTGGGGTTGGCTGGCCATTATCGCAGGTTTTTGCCTAATTAAACTATGCAACACAACATTTGTTCCTGGGTAGTAAATGTTATTTCCTAATTGCTTATGCCTCAAAAGTATAGAAAATGGCTATTATTCCCCACAAACTTTGCTTTTGTGACCAGGACAGTGATATTAGGAGAACATGGGAGCGTACTCTGAGGAGCAAGGCGAGTGCTTCCATCATGATATACTGGACTTTGAACGCCGCTACCAAGGACATATAATCGTAAATCTAGAAAAATAACTTGCTTCTAAATCTTTTGGAGTCATTTTTGTATTACTTTAATATAAATACGTGTTCATTTGGATTCATATGTTGTTTTTTCTGACTTTATGTGAACGAAAAGACACACATTTGCCCGTTTTAACATCGGAAATAGGTACATTTTAAAATATCACTGTCTTGGTCACAAAAACAAAGTTTGTAGGGAATAATAGCCATTTTCTATACTTTTCAGGCATAAGCAATTAGGAAATAGCACTTACTACCCAGGAACCAAAAAAAAATTATAAAAAAAAATTGTTACACAGTGTTATTTGACTATCACCAACCTTTTTAGTTAGATCAGTGACTGATCTAACTAAAAAGGGGGCACCAGATCTGGTCCAGTGGACGGAGCCGAGTCAGCAGGTGAAAGCTGCACTTTGCGGCTAGCCATTATTGCACTCTCCTTACTTCACTCTCCGTTTATCTTGCAGATGGATACAGCGAACAGGGGGTTGGGAGCAGTACTGTCCCAGATGTTGGAGGGGGAGGAGCGTCCCATGCTGTACATTAGTCGCAATTCTCACTGAGGGAGACTAGGTACAGCACAAGAGAGAATGAGTGTTTGGCCATCAAGTGGGCAGTCCTCACCATCTGGTGCTATATGTTGGGGCGTACGTTCACCCTCTGTTCAGACCACACCCTGCTCCAGTGGCTCCATCATATGAAGGATGTCAATGCGTGGATTACCTGTTGGTATCTGGCTCTCCAGCCTTTTAGTTCGAGGTGGTCCACAGGCAGGGGGCGCAGAAGGGTGGTTGCGGATTTCCTCTCCAGAAATGGGGGGTGGAGTAAGTGACAGGCTGGATGGTCCCCGGCCTGAGTTGGGCAATGGGGGTATGTGGTGATGTGGCCGAGTGACATCTGTGGAGAGTGAGGCCGGGAAAGGAAGAATTGTAAGGATTGGCATCTGTGGGAAATATTCTCTAACAGTTTTTCTGTGTTGCAGTGAGAGCTGGAGAGGGATAAAAGAGGTAATCCAGACCACCGGAGGGAGGAGGGAGATGCACGCAGCAGTGATTGTGTGTGCACGCATTTATGTTGTGCTGAATAGAAAACTGTGGTGCAAAGCTAAAAAGTGTAAAAATAAAAGAAGTTGTGTCCGGCTCCCACTTCCTCCTTTTGTAAATGAGCTAGAAATGTGTCACAATACCATTTATGTATAGTATGAATTAGGAAAATCTTAGGACAGGTCTAAAAGGGAAAGCATCAAACACATACATTTATCCTAAATACAGCAAAAATATTTATTGTATATAGAATATATTTTATATAAGAAATTGTAATATGGTGATAAATAGCAGTATTTGAGAAATTATTTATTTTGTTACAAAAAAATAAGCCTTAAATGTCACACAGGGAACAAAATGATGACCATTAGGAACTGATTTTCTATAATGAATCAGACTTCCCAAACTGACCTGGTAGAGAGAGATGACATTCTAGATAATTGTGTATGATTATTGCATCGATTATATGGCTCGGTGTACATTAGAAACACTGATTTAGAATTGTGTCGCTCTGCACTGTATATTATTGGAAAAGTAGCTGAATCTTTGAATCTAACTCTCCATCATGATTCATTTTCTCAGTTTGAATAGAAATCCTGCCCAAAGAAAAGATGCTGTTTAAGATAACTTGCATATTCAGATCACTGGGTATATGTACCATGAACACTGCTTGATAAGTAGCCAATATATTTGCAGCGACATGTCTAAAAAATATTTTGGAAGTTAACAGCTTTGGAAATTAATTTGGATTTTATGGCTCACAAGGCATGATTTCTCATTAGATTGGAATGGCAGGGTAATTTTCTCTGTGGATGTGATGTGTCATTAAATCCATCACAAAGCTGTTTTATCCCCTGTGTCTAGTGTGCCAGGCATAGCCAGACATCTTTTCTCACTGATTGGGCATTTGGTTGCACTGCTAAATCCTACCCAGTCTAAATTGTTTCCTGTCCCAAATGGCCTGTCCTGTTTTAGTCCCTTTTGATAGCTAAATATTATGTTTCCCCCATATTGATACACAATATATCATCAACACATTTTTGTCTTCAACAAATGTTTGTCACTATATGGCTCTGTTTCAAAACCTAGTGAGCTGTCTTGCTGAGAGGTGCAGCAGGGACCCCCTGTTGAAACTTTAGTTAAATTTGTTAAATTTTAAGCCTGGCCTATAAAAACATGCATGTAGTACCATTTTGATGTATTAATATTAAGACTGCCAATTTAATGTGTTAATTCTGTGTGAAGAATTATGTGAAAAATTAAGTATAAAAACAATTACTTCACATGTATTCTATAATTTTCCTACCAAAGGAGCAATTCAAACAAGAATTGCCACAATGTTTTTGCAAGTTTAGTCAACAAGGGACAGTCAGCGCAACTCCAGCTGTATATGCAACAAACTATTAAAGACAGCTTGACAGTGTAGAGTGCAGGGGTCTCTAAACTTTTTTTTTTTCAAACTACATTAAACGACAGCCTAAAAATGTGGAATTTACACCTTGAGATGCTGAAAACCAGTGAAACAACACAACCATACTGTACACCAAAAGCATCAGTCTGATGCATGTGTACAAATGGAACACAAGAACACATCTTCTGCAAATGTATCATAAGTGTATATCAGACAGCCTGATGAGCTTTATTGTAAAATGGATTGCTGTGGACAGTGGTAGGTTTCTAAATGTATCAAATTATTTTATATATGTATAAACCTATCACTATGAACGAATGAAAATCATTACACTTATATAGTGCTTTTCTGACTCTACACTCAAAGTGCTTTACATAGTGAACAGGGGGTTCTCCTCAACCTCCACCAGCGTGCACAATCAACTTGGATGATGTGACGGCAGCCATACTGTGCTAGTACATGCACAACACACCAGCTGTTAGTGGAGAGGAGATAGTGGACATAGGAGGCCATAAATGGTAAGGGCCTGTATACAGTATACACTCACCTAAAGGATTATTAGGAACACCATACTAATACTGTGTTTGACCCCCTTTCGCCTTCAGAACTGCCTTAATTCTATGTGGCATTGATTCAACAAGGTGCTGAAAGCATTCTTTAGAAATGTTGGCCCATATTGATAGGATAGCATCTTGCAGTTGATGGAGATTTGTGGGATACACATCCAGGGCACGAAGCTCCCGTTCCACCACATCCCAAAGATGCTCTATTGGGTTGAGATCTGGTGACTGTGGGGGCCATTTTAGTACAGTGAACTCATTGTCATGTTCAAGAAACCAATTTGAAATGATTCGAGCTTTGTGACATGGTGCATTATCCTGCTGGAAGTAGCCATCAGAGGATGGGTACATGGTGGCCATAAAGGGGTGGACATGGTCAGAAACAATGCTCAGGTAGGCCGTGGCATTTAAACGATGCCCAATTGGCACTAAGGGGCCTAAAGTCTGCCAAGAAAACATTCCCCACACCATTACACCACCACCACCACCAGCCTACACAGTGGTAACAAGGCATGATGGATCCATGTTCTCATTCTGTTTACGCCAAATTCTGACTCTACCATCTGAATGTCTCAACAGAAATCGAGACTCATCAGACCAGGCAACATTTTTCCAGTCTTCAACTGTCCAATTTTGGTGAGCTCTTGCAAATTGTAGCCTCTTTTTCCTATTTGTAGTGGAGATGAGTGGTACCCGGTGGGGTCTTCTGCTGTTGTAGCCCATCCGCCTCAAGGTTGTGCGTGTTGTGGCTTCACAAATGCTTTGCTGCATACCTCGGTTGTAACGAGTGGTTATTTCAGTCAAAGTTGCTCTTCTATCAGCTTGAATCAGTCGGCCCATTCTCCTCTGACCTCTAGCATCAACAAGGCATTTTCGCCCACAGGACTACCGCAAACTGGATGTTTTTCCCTTTTCACACCATTCTTTGTAAACCCTAGAAATGGTTGTGCGTGAAAATCCCAGTAACTGAGCAGATTGTGAAATACTCAGACCGGCCCGTCTGGCACCAACAACCATGACACGCTCAAAATTGCTTAAATCACCTTTCTTTCCCATTCTTACATTCAGTTTGGAGTTCAGGAGATTGTCTTGACCAGGACCACACCCCTAAATGCATTGAAGCAACTGCCATGTGATTGGTTGATTAGATAATTGCATTAATGAGAAATTGAACAGGTGTTCCTAATAATCCTTTAGGTGAGTGTATATACAGTTTGTAACGTTGTAAGGAAAACATCTAGGATTCTACTGTAACCCTGGTTCCCTGAAGGAGGGAACGATAATTTACGTGGATGATTGACACCAGGGGTCTCTTCCGAATGCCCTGAGCTGAGTGGTTTTCCAATTTCATTGACAGATATCTTTCGAAGTCTCACATTCCAAGCTCATCTAACATATAAAAGATGGACCGAAAGACAGCCTCCTTATGGTACATCGCCACAATACTGATTTGGCTATGCTTTCTACCAAAAAACGTGGTAGAAAGTTCAGAGAAATCCACTTCCACCTCAGTGACACTTTCCATAGTCCGAGGGTAGCCAGTTCTCTCCACAGAACTCAGGTCAGGTAAGGTGATGAACTTTTTAGAGGGAGGACTGAATTCACAGTCCTTTCAACATGGTTAAAAAAGGGGCTGCCAGCGGGGGCACCTTGAGCCAACTGAAGGAAGAATTAAATCTTCCCATATCAAGGAGGAATTCGCTAGATTCAATAATCCCAGTAATTTGCTTTGACCAGTCCGGAAGAAGTTAATGTTATAAAGGATAAAACCAATGTGAAAACTGCCTTACCTTTCTGGGAGACAGGTACAAATTTTTTAGGGACCAACTGTCTTATAGACACAAGACTGCTGCATGACTCGAGATAGAATTGACCTCTTACAATATGCAGAGAGAGTAAAAATTATTATACATTTTTAATAATTAAAAATTACCTGAAGTTGGGCTAGTTCCATAACAAGACATGTTAGTCAGACAGTAACGCTCTTGTGCGGGCAAAAAAGGGGTTAACCTTCAGATGTGTCATCTTAGTGTATCTAGCCGTGTGGGTAGTATACAAAAAGACTGATGCAACCTAAACAGTATTAATACTGCTGTTGTGCTTTGCAACCCAGAGAGAGGTGTTCATCCAGCAGGGAAACATCCTTCTATGCAGATTAAGTGGAAATTTAACAGACATTCCCAGTTTTAACTAGCCGCTATGGGGAGTATGCAAAAGGATTTTTTGTCAAAAGAGCAGTGAAAAGCTGCTATTGTGATGAATAACCCAGAGAGAGGTGTTTTATCGATCGGGAAACAACCTTCAGTGTGTTTTAATAGCAAAGATTTAACAGACATTTCATTTGTAACTAACCGCAAAATTACAAAAAAATAAGTTACAAAATTTTTGTCTTCATGAAATTGCTTCAGTGCTACTAATTCATGATGAGAGCTCAATACCAATAACAATGACAAGACAGAGGTCATTGTATTTGGCAACAAAGGTGAAATTCCAAAGGAGAATACATTCCTTGAATCCAAGGGCCTAAAGACAAAAAATCAAATAAAAAATATTGGTGTTATTTTGGAGTCAGACCTTAGTACATCAAAGCAATAACAAAATCAGCCTACTGTCATCTAATATATATAGCCAGAATTAGATGTTTAGACTTAGAAGACTAAGAGAAACGTGTTCATGCATTCATCACCAGTAGGGTAGACTACTGCAATGGAATCCTAACCGGCATTCCCAAAAAGACCATTAGACACCTGCAGCTCATTCAGAATGCCGCTGCCAGGATTCTCACCGGAACCAAACATTTGGAGCATATTACTCAAGTCCTCAGGTCATTACATTGGCTTCCAGTAACACTTAGAATTGATTTTAAAGTACTATTACTTGTTTATAAATCGCTCAATATCCTAGGACCTAAATACATTTCGAATATGCTAGTTGAATATAAATCTAACAGACCTCTCAGATCATTAGGATCAAGTCAGTAAGACATACAGAGGTTTCATTCAAAACAAGGTGAGATAGCTTTTAGCTATCATGCCACCCACAGCTGGAAACATCTTCCAGAAGAGGTTAGATGTGCCCCAGCAGTAGCCACAATTAAATCCAGACTAAAAACACTTCTGTTTAGCTGTGAATTTTCTGACTGAGCATTGTGCTGCACTTATTGATTTCACTGAATCATTTTGCATTTGTCTTTCTTTCATTTTAATTATTTTGTATCTCATCAATTTGTGATGCCTATTGAACCTACAGAGAACAATCAGTATACTCTCTCTCATTTTATTGTTGCAAAACCTGACTCTGAGTTTTTATTCTTATATATCCATATTGATAACCCATCTGTCACCCCCAAACACTTATGGTGGAAGAATGTTGGCAGTACACAGTCGGTGTAAACTTGATCAACCAACAAAAATAACACAGGTATATTTAATTATTTTGTTAGGGACTGTCTGGTGGAGAGATTGAGTGAGGCGCTGCTGTTAGAACCTAAATAAATTAGGCCTAAGACACCCCGCAATCTTTACCGAAAGTGGGTGGGAGTGGATCTTACAGTCCATGCTTATGTTCTAGTCCTCACTTGGAGTCTTTATTAAGAATCTGGCAGTGGCTAGAGATCACACCTGGATGTAGTGGTATCTTGATTAGAATGTGAGGATGTCCTTGTGACATTGCAGACATCCGCAGAAGGATTGCACAAATAACAGTCTGCAGACTTTGAATGAGAAAACCTTGTCTCTCTTGGAGTATCCACTCAGACCAGAGTTTAGGAAAAGATAGATAGCAGATTCTTTTATTTCAGATTAGATATTATTTTTCTTTTAATTTCTTGTTTTATGTACACAGTGTAGACATTGGTTGATCATGGGTACACTAAGATCTGCCTTTGAGACTAAAATGAAAGGAAATTTTGATTTGGATCATTTCATGTTCTCTGCTTTTTCCAATTCTAAAAGTTGTGCTATTTTATTCTTTTTATTTCATTTTTATATCACTTTTTGTTAATGTGTGTATTAATAAATTGTTTAAAAAAAATCATGTATTTTCTTTAAAATTTATATTTAAAGCACTTTGAATTGCCATTGTGTATGAAATGTGCTATATAAATAAACTTGCCTTGCCTAGGCTAATGGCACCATATTCCGTTTCACTCCTGAAATGTGCATGCGAACCGAGTAGGGTGCATGCCATGTTCTTTGGAGAAAAAGTACAATATGAACATAAAACTCCCCAATTCCCTTTTGAAACAAAAACAGTTTGTGTGTGTCTGTTTTTTTCACACCAGTTTCCTTAGACTTTTCCATCTTAAACAATATTTAAATCACGCAATATAGGTACGTTTATGTATAACAAACTTTCAGATTTATGTCTTGATTTAAGACTTTTTTTTTGTCTAATTTAGGTCTCTCACTGATGCTGTTCCTGCAAGTTCTGTGAACAATCTAACTTTTTCTCTGAAATGGGTGAGGCAGATTAACAACAGGATTAACTTGAATGATCATTTAACATCTGCAGTGCAATTCTTCTATTTCTTCTGAAATATAATTATAGGCCTTTTTCAGCAAATATTGATTCTTGTGATTAATTCATCTGAATTAAAATACGTAATTGTAATTATTTACATAAATTGTCATGATGCTTACACTGTATAGTCATTAAAGAAAAATCACTATTCATGTAGTCATTCATGTGTTTTTATGATGAGTCATATACATGTACATAAAATTATAATTTCTTACAGTAATACTGTACATTTCATTGTTGGAGGAGCAATGACAACTGAATTTTAGCTTCTCAACTTTAGCTTTATTTGAAGTTAAAATAATATTGTACTTTCAGTACAAGCATATATATATATATATATATATATATATATATATATATATATATATAAATAATAATAATTATATAAAAATATATATAAATTATTTTTTTCCTCCACAAAAATTTGACAACTAATAGAAGTTAACATATTGCAAAGTAAATAGTAATGACACTACTTAATAAACAAATACAAAACACAATTTGGATAAAAACAGATTAAATTTTTTACTTTCAAGATTTAAATATTAAAATGATATTAGACTAATATAATTAATGATGCTTCAAATTAAGGATTTTTTTCATGGACATAATGGGATTGTCTTCTGCATGAAAGATAAATGTATTGCTGCATCCATTTTCAACAGTTTTGTGTTCAGCTTTCATGCCAGTGCTGTCTTAAAATGCTGCCCACATAGGCAGCTCACTAGGTTTTGAAACAAAGCTTTTCATGACAAACAATTGAATACAAATGTATATCAGGCCTTACATAGTGACCAAAACATAAACAAATGCCTGACTGATTATTGCCCAGCCATCGAAAGTACTTATGCCCTGGATTAACCTAAATTCCCATACTGCTCATAGAGATTTATTGACTCAATCTGTGTGTGTTTGTGTTGTGTTGTGTTGTGTTGTGCTGGGGTGCTGGCACCGCCTGCCGGCAGATTTTTCCACACCTCTAGAGCTGGGGAGGGGGACAAGGGGAGGGTAAAACAAAAAAAAGAGGAGAGGGAAAGGGCAAGGCCACTGCATGTGGCTCTCACTCTCGAACTGCTGCATTGAACTTATCCCTCTCCACGGCCGATTGCCCAATTGGGGGCAGGGCGTGTGTAGTCATGGCCCAGTCCCTCCCTCCTCCTCGTCACACCCACCAAAAGTGAGATACGTGTGTCAATATATCAATAAGCCTTTCTTTAAAAATGTTCAGGACAGTTCAGGACTTCGTTTGAAACATCTCACTCATGTCTATATTACAGTAACTGCAACAGTATTATGACTGCTCAGAATGGCACAGCAACAATCGCATCAACAAAATTGGTGATGACACCACACTAATTAGTTTAATCAACAACAATAAAACAGCGCACAGAGAGCAGGTGGCACATTTGACAAAGCGCTGCAGCAGAAACGACCTGACCGTGAACATTGGCAAAACAATTCAGCTCATCATAGACTTCAGGATACACAGATGTACAAAGGTGTCTGAGCTGAGAATTACAAAAATCTCAATCCACACCAAGGACAACACAGCATTAGACCTTCTTTCTTATACTATGATACATGCTACTACAATAATGTTCATTCATACAGCATGTCTGAAGTTAAGTAGTAGCCTGCAGTTATATAGCATTAAGAGTAGGGCTTTCAAAGCTTTCAATAGAAGCCTAGGACTGCAAAGTTTCATGTTTATCATCAGTTTTTGAAGCTTAACTCTTTCAATGTTGTGACCTGATTTGAAGTAAAATGAGAAATACGTATTTTCATGATTACAAGACATTGTGTAAAAACAAAACTTGGCTTGGACTTTCAAAAACTTAAATATCTTTAATGGCAGCTATTAAGTTTAGGATCATTGTTTTACTGCTTGACTCACATCATTTAATTTGCTGCTCACCTTAACATTTTCCTGTTTAATTTTAGGGAAAATTAATAGTTGTGGTATTTATTGGGCACATGGATGAGTGTTGAGTGTATTCTTGGATGCAGGCCTGGTCACGAGAGTTTGCTAAGTAGCTGAAACCTACATCGAAATCTGCCTTGAAATCCTCCTTCCATGATCCTGTAGCTGTTCTCTGTCAGTAGCTGCCTAATGTTCTGCTAAATTGTAATGATTTTGGAAGTATAATATAATGAGGGTTGTGCCCCGGATTACTAATTACCACAATTAATGCTTATTAAAAGGTGTCAGGATGAAAAGTGAACTAGTGGTGCGCTGGACTGATTGAGATACATCGAAGCATTCTGGAGCCAGTGAAATATATCTGTTTGCTATCATCCAACGGTGTGATAGTTAGATCTGCTGTTATGTTTGGCTTACAAAATTGCATTAATGTGCACAAATAATATTCTGAATGTTTCAAGAAGACAACAGAAAAGGAACATTTTCTACCTTAAAATCCAGATTGTATTGACGGTTACCCCAAGATCAGACTTTGAATCAGCATATAACGGTGATTTTCATGAAACATGTCAAGAAAATGTTCTGGTCACATTTAATCCCAAATCAATACACACAATATTAAATTCTATTTTGTAGTGAATGAAGGACCTTTAAGATTGTTTTTTTTTTTCTTTTTTGCATTACTTATTTTTTTTTATGACTATTTACATAACACTTTAAAGTTTATAGAATTTATGTATGTTTGATTGTTTGTTTTAAATCAGTGATAAAGGAAGGAAGAACCAAGGGAGTATTGCTATATATATATATATATATATATATATATATATATATATATATATATATATATATATAGTATATATTTAGCAGTTATTTGTGTTGATATATGTGAATCTTTGCAGTTCTAGGCCTCTATTGCAAGACTATGCTTTGAAAGCCCTACACTTAATGCTTTATAAGTGCAGGCTACTACTTAGTAAAGGGTTGTGGGGCATGGCATGGTGAGGCAGACGTGGGATGGCAAGGCTGAGGAGGAAGCATGGCATGCCTGAGGTAGATGCAGCAGCATGGCATGCCTGAGGCTGATGTGGCAACATAGGACTACCGAGGCGTCAGGCACTGCTCCGGGACAGCCGAAGCTTCATTCACTGGCTAGTGGACCATGGTATGATGAGGCAGATGTGGTAGCATGGCATGGCCGAGGCTTCAGGTGCTGGCTCTGGTATGGCTGAGGCTTTGGGCATTTCTTCTGGGATGGCTGAGGCTTCAGGCTCTGGGATGACAGAGCTTCAGATGCTGGTTCTGGGATCTACAAGGCTTCAGGCACTGGCTCAGAGATGTCCGAGGCTTCAGGCACTTGCTTGTGGATGGCGCATGACGAGGCAGATGTGGCAGCATGGTAGGCAGGGTGGCCATGATGGGGGACCCTGATGTGGTGCCTATGGAAGCAGACTCTGGTGAGGTGGCCACTGTGGGAGTGCCGAGTTCCTCACCAGCCACTACCACTGTGAAAGATGAACCACTCGATATACTGCTGAAGAGTCCAGATGACTAAACTTCCAGGTATGTGGAAAGGGCTCTTTGAAGCCCACATGAAAATGTCCTTAAGTGTGACATCATTAAAGTTCACCCGGTTACAGATTCCACAAAACTCCACAACTAATTCTTAAATGGAAAGAGTCTGTGAGGATGGGAGCGTGGTCGTGTGTCTGTTTGCAGGAGAGAGGGAGTGGTGTGGTTTGTCAAGCTGGTTGGCATAATTTCTAACACCAGAGAAGACAGAAAGAGAACAAATGTGCAGCATTGGTATCTGTTATATTGAGTGTTTGTAATATTGAGTATTTTGAGAGTGAAAAGTCTGAAAAGAGTGCATCTGCTGCACATGATGGAAAATAGAATAAAAGCCTACCTCCCACGTGTCACAGACTCCCTTGACATAAATGTTTTTAAAAAGTATGACATAACGAAGCCTCCTTTGCTGTAATCATGTGACTTGGCCAGTGTGGCTTGGGGTCATGTGTCAGTCTGCGGGAGTGGGAGAGTGGTAAGGCTCGTCACCTGGGTCATTATAATCTCTAACACCTGTTAGTCATTATAGTGATGGTGGACAGAGGAGAGGGAAAGAACAACGTGGAGCGACAGTGAGAGAGAGAGAGAGACGAGAGAGAGGAAAAACTTACTTGCTGATTCCCAGACATGCCATCACCTGGTCCTCGATCGCTCCCTCCGCCCTCTGGTGGACAACAGCCACTCCGCCCCTGGTGGACCGGAGTCAGTCCTCTGCATTTCGGCGTCTGGTAGGGAACTCCTCTGCCCCTGGCAGCAGCTCTATGGCTCCAAGCAGTAGGTATTGAACCCCTCCTTCGCTTGTGGGTGGCGGCCATTCCTCTGCATCCAAGCGACCAGTAGCAACTCCTCCATCCCCCAGTGGATGGCCGGCACCAAAGTAATAGGGTTCAATGGAAAGGAGGAGGTGGGTACCGGAAGGGCAGGGGTTCCCCGGCCTGAGGCAAAGGACGGAGGAGTGTGAAAACAAGGAGGAAATCGGGCTAATCAGCCAAGGAGAGGGACAATTGCAATAAGATGTGGCAGTTCGGGAGAGCTGGAGGCAGCAGCCCTGTATGTATTTACGTTTGTGTGTCTTTGAGTTTAAGTTTATTAAAAACATTATTTTGATGCTACGTCCGGTTTCCACCTCCTCCTTTCCACTGAACCCTGTTACAACCACTTTGATACATGCTCCAAAAAATTGGTTGGAAACAAATTATTTGTAAAGGTTTCAACCTTTAAGGGGATTCAATCATCCAATGCTCTTAGTCTCCATCCAAGAGACAGAAGAAGATCAACCAAGTACCAAGTCTCACTACAAGAGTCTATTGCAACGGCAAGTTCAGAATCCCTATAACAGGTAGATAACTACAAGAGCCTATTGCAATGGCAAGTTCAGAATCCCATACCAGGTAGATAACTACAGCGACAAGGTTTAGCTCTAGCGAGCAAAACTTCTTTTCAGGTTTTGTGCATCTGCGTGTTCCAGATGATAAATCTTGCACCAACATACAGAATGTAAATATCACTACTAAGCCTCTTTGCAGAGACCTTGGTATTAGCGTATACTATCAGTTTATGATTTTCTAATATTCTTTTGATTGCATAACCTGTGTATCAAATGTTTTGCAAATAATCTTTTAGTTATTTGTTTAAATAGAAATAAGGTTTTCACCTTATTTATTAACAGAGAAAATGTAACTTATCTTCCATAAGATAATAGTCATACTTTGCCATTACTACACCCTATTCAATCACTTGCATGTTCCCATCCTATGTACTATATTTACCTATTAATTTATTTGATCTTTTAGCATATTAGTACCATTTTATTGTTTTTGTTAGTTATTCTTGTTTCTCTTTTTGTGAATAAAAGTCATTTTTATTACATCTGTATGTTCCTTGTGTGGATGATACAAAGAGCTCTAAAGGGTTAGGCTCCTCTCAAATCTTCAGATTATTCAGATGACCAACTCCCTCCAATTTCCATAATTTAAATTGACTGAATGATCCATTTGGATATTTTTTTTTACAGTTAAGGTGAAACTATGATCCATTTGGATAATTTTTTACTGTTAAGGTGAAACTTAGCTGGTGACCTGAGGATGGAGGAAGGGGCCATCTAATATTAATAAACACAAACACATATACCTTAAGTGAAGTGTGATGACAAATCACCACATACTTTGAAATCTTGTGTGAGGCCCAGTTCATTTCAGTTGGTGCTAGGGTGATACTCACTAAACCAGACAGCCGGAGGGGAGAGAGAGAGACGCACAACCCTGACAGAATATAATTCTGTTTTGGCAAAAAAGCCAATTGTTTGTGTATTGCACTGAAAGAGTGTTGTAAATAAAAGACTCACATTGGATTGTTCAACTGGTTCCCGGTTACTCCTTCAGAGTTTTAAAGTTTTAAAGCGACAGTTGAATTTTGTAACTCAAACAAAAGTATTTTTTATAGTTTAGATCAAGTAGAAACAGATCCATGAGGTAACAGTTGCAGGTAATATAAGTAAATGATAATAAAAAAATAAAAAATAAATACTGTGTGTGTGTGTATATATATATATATATATATATATATATATATGCGGCCAAAAGTTTGGAATAATGTACAGATTTTGTTGTTTCGGAAAGTAATTGCTGCTTTAATTCACCAAAAGTGGTATTAAACTGATCACAACGTATGTAAGACATTACTGATGTAAAAAACAGCACCATCACTATTAGAAAAAGTAATTTTTGATTAAACCTAGACAGTCCACATTTCCAGCAGCCATCACTCCAACACCTTATCCTTGAGTAATCATTATAAATTGCTAATTTGGTACTAGAAAGTCAATTGCCATTATATCAAACACTGCTAAAAGCTAATTGGTTTGTTAAATTAATCGTAACATTGTCTTTGTGTTTGTTTTTGAGTTTCCACAGTATACAATAGACTGGCATGTCTTAAGGTCAATATTAGGTAAAAATGGCAAAAAAAGAAACAGCTTTCTCCTGAAACTCATCAGTCAATCCTTGTTTTGAGGAATGAAGGCTATACAATGCTTAAAATTTACCAAAATCTCAAGATTCCAATCAAAGTGTACATTACAGTCTTTGAAGACAAAGGACAACTGACTCTATCAAGGACAGAAAGAGATGTGGAAGACCAGATGTACAACTAAACAACAGGATAAGTACATCATAGTCACCAGTTTGAGAAATAGATCTCACATGTCCTCAATTGACAGCTTCATTGAATTCTACCTACTCAACACCAGTTTCATGCTCAAATAGTTTAAAAAATAAAATTTTAATATTAATTTTTCATGTTATTAATGTCAATATTAATGTATATACTATACGTAAATATATACAGTGTTGGGAGGGTTACTTTTGCAATGTATTCCACTATAGATTACAGATTACATGCTTTAAAATGTAATTTGTAACATAATCCATTGGATTACTCAAGGTCAGTAACATATTCTAAATACTTTGGATTACATCTTCAGCACTGGTTGATTTTTTTCACTTGTTTTGACTATAAAAACGCTGTCAGTACAGTAAGACTGTAATGTTGTTGCTGCTGGCAATGACAAAGATGATGATGATGGAGTGAAGAACCCAAGTGCAGTTTTATTTACAGATGTTCAATCCAAAAACCCGAACTATAAGCATGAGCATAAACATAAACTTGACAAAAACTAGACTTGATATAAACATAACATGACTAGAATTGACTATGGCTCGACTTGACTAAAACAACAAAGTTACATTCGCATTCAATACTTGACTAAGGACAATGGTAAATATGAGGGCTTATATACATAGACATGGGAGAACAATGACAAGGGCACCAATAAACAGATAGAACTGATAACAAGATAATTAAACATTTAACCAATGAAAACAAGACAAATTAACATGGAGGGAACAGGAATCACATGACTAGGGCATGAAACATGAAATAAACTTCAAAATAAAAAACATGAAATACATGAACCAACAAAATACACATGACATACCCTTCCCACTATGGGGCGGCTCCCGGCTTGCGACACCCCAACAAATGAAAAAAACACAAAAAACATGACATCAATTTTTAATTACAATATGGAGCTGGGGGGGTCTTGAGGCTTGACAAGGCATGGAGCATAGGATCAGGGTGGACCCCATGATGGGTGGAGCCATGAGAGGTTTGATGGGCGGAGCCTTGGAAGGCGGAGCTTGAGAGAATGGAGTCATGGAGAACTAGATACCCGTATAGTAGCCGAAGATTCAAAGGGCCAGGGTGGAGCCAGGATCGGAGAGCCAAGGCGGAGCCAGGTGACAACATACCAAGGAGGAGACTGTGACGTAGCATGGTATGGAGCAGGCTCAGGCATGGCTTTGATGAGGTATGGAGCAGGCTGAGGATCCGGGGCAAAAGATGGTGCTAACTCAGCGACCATGACGAGGAACTCTGGCTCCGAGGCCATGAAAAGGAACTCTGGCTCAGCAGCCATGATGTGGATCTCTGGCTCGGTGGCCATGACGTGGAACTCTGGCTCGGCGGCCATGACGTAGAACTCTGGCTAGCCGGCCATGACATGGAACTCTGGCTCGCTGGCCATGTCGTCATTGGCTAACTCAATCCAAACCAGAAACAGTGTTTGAGAGCGACCTCATTAAAGTCCACCCGGCTGGCCAGATTGCAGAAGTCCTCTACATAGCTCTCCAGGGGATGACTCTCTGACGTAGGCGAAGAAGTCGAATTGCTGGGTTTATTATGGGCGGTCAGGTATTTCTGTAACGATGCTTTGCAACGGCAGTGATGAAGACGATGACGATGGAGTGAAGAACCAAATTCACCAATTTGAATGCAATCCAAAAACTCAAACTATAAATGTGAACATAAACATGAACTTTACTTGACAAAAACTAGACTTGACAAAAACTTGATACTTGTTATATACATAACATGACTAGACTTGACTATGGATTGACTAAAACAACAAAGTTACATTGACATTCAGTATATGACAAAGGACAATGATAAACATGAGGGTTTAAATACCTAGACATGGTAGAACAATGACGAGGGCATCACTGAACAGACAGAACTGATAACAAGATATATAAACAATAAACCAATGAAAACAAGACACATGAACATAGAGTGAACAGGAATAACATGACTAGGGACACACAACATGAAACAGGAAATAAACTTCAGAATAAAATACATGAAATACTTGAACAACAAAATACACATGACAAAGACAAAATACACATTAAAAATACATTCTCTGAAAAACCTAAATATTTTATGCATTGTTTCTAAAACAAGATACATTTTTTTATGTATTTTTTTTTTTTACAGGAAAACAATAAAAAAAATCATTATCAAGAATACCATTTTTGCCCTAATATCAAAGGCCTTACAAGAAAGTAAGAAATTGTTTTACCCCTGTTAAAATGCACTTTGGATCACATCATTTATATACATACATGTTTTCTATCTGAATGGACTAACTAACTGTATTCTAATTACCAGTTATTTAAATTGTAACTTTAGTGGAATACAGCTGCATATATTTGGAATTTTAAATACATAAATCCATTACATGCATTATGTTACTCCCCAACCACATACATATTAGGTCTGCTCCTCAACAGCAAAATTAATTGGTGAAGCTGGTCCATCAAGGAAGCCTTCTGGTAAGATAGCTTTCCAGGGCCAGCATCCACAACACAACATACTGTATTCTGTAACATAATGGATACTAGCTGTGTTGTTTTTATTTAACTAGCTATCCAGATACACACTGTGTTCCTTCCTTAATTTGTCAACTGCATTTAGGCTCAAAAGTAACCAGTTACATTAAAAGTATTGACGAAATGTTGGGTTCATCACAGCCTAGCTCAAAGAGATTTTGTGCAAAATCCTCCTATAGATAAGAGACTTATTTTCAAACATTGGAAGAGAAAAAGGGGAAAGAAACATGAAATCGCATTAGCTCAGTTCAAGCTGAAATTCTTTGTTATGAATTGCTTGTCTGGTGAGGTGAAATATCTGGCCTTGTTAAACACAGGTTTTAATAGAATTATCCCCAGCTAAAGAAAGTGGGGAGAAGGGGGGACTTGGTGACATGTCTCAAGGACACAGTGTTCTGTGTTCAGACTATTTGCAGCTTTAGTCCCACAAATTGTAAGTAGAAGAAAAGCATTAAACTCAAGCTAAAGGTAAGTCAATATTGGATGCATTGTCTGCATATTGTTAATCTCATTAAACCAAAGTAAATTAAAACTCAAGTTGCTTCATGGCATTCCATCAAGAATGTGCAGGAATCTTCAGTTCCCTTTACAAAAAGCTACACTATGATGCTGCGCTGCTAAGCGCTTTGGGGAACAATCTTGCATTGTGACCAGCTGTGAATATGTGTGTAACACGTCAATGTAACATTGACCGGAAATTTATAGCCTCGGTTGGTGAGATCATTGGGCGCACCTGTGACCAGGCTATAAATAGAGGCGTCACCAGTGTGTTCGTCAGATCTCTTTTCTTCAGATCATACTGTGCTGTGTTTCACAAGACTGCTGATAAAAAAAAAAACTTTTCTTCCCTTTGTTAGGAGTTAGAAACTGTTAGGCAGTGCACAGAAATTTCCTTCTTCTTTCTCTGTTCTTTAAAAAAAAAAAAAAAAGAGAAAAAGAGAATATATATATATATATATATATATATATATATATATATATATATATATATAAGGAGAAGTGAAAAATATGTCAGAGAAACAAGGCAAACGCTGCGTGTTTCCTTGCCAGCGGTCTATGACCACAAGGACATGCATGAGTTCTGCTTTGTTTGTTTGGGGGAAGAGCACGCTGCTCACGCGTTGGGGCAGGGCGGGTGCGCGCATTGTGACCTACTTTCGGTCGGAATGCTTCGCGCTCGCCTTGCTTACTTTCGCGAGTCAGCACCCACACTTCACTCGTGGGGCTCTCGCATGGATCTGGCTGAGGAGCGAGAGACGGGTTCGTCCCTTTCGCTCGCTCTCTACCCAGACCCAGCCGGTCCTTCACGCGATCTCGAAGCACGCTCCGGTGCATCTTCGTTTCGCGGGGAGGACCTTATATCTCTTGGTTCGGAGTGTGAGTTATCCGCGTCAGAGCACTCCAAATACGTTTTTAAATCTTCTGAGGAGTTGCTCGACGTGATCACTCGTGCAGTGGCCAGGCTTCAATTAGACTGGCCACGCGGACCAAGAAACCCCCAAACACTCCAAATTAGAGGACAGATTTCTGTCTGGTGGTCAAGGGAAGGGAACGCCTCATCAGTCCCTTCCCTTCTTTGATGATCTCCACGACGAGCTTGCTCATCAAAGGAGGTATAAGGAAACCTTATACCTCACGCGTTCACGTGCCCTCAACGTCGTTATACTCAACTATTGTGGGCGCTGACGCAAAAGGCTATTCAATGTTGCCACCGGTTGAAGAGACGCTTGCGAGATCTCTCACCGGGTTCGGCGTCATCACTAAAAAGCCCCGCCTTCCCCTCTAAGCCATGCAGAACTACCTCCATGCTAGTGGGAAGGGCTTATTAAGCAGCAGGTCAGGCTGATGCAGCGCTGCACACCATGGCTGTGTTACAGGCTTACCAGGCTGATCTGCTAAAAGACCTGAGTGCTGGTGAAACGCTCGATGAGGAAGCATATTTAGAGCTTCGTCGAGCCACAAATCTGTCTCTCCATGCGACCAAGCAGTCAGCCCGTGCCATTGGCCGGTCTGTGTCTGCTTTAGTCAGCATGGAGAGACATTTATGGCTTAACGTTTCGGGCATCAGAGACAAGGACCGGCTGTTCCTGCTCGATGCCCCGGTCTCGCCTTCTGGTCTCTTTGGAGACGCCATGAACATGGATATCTCCAGATTTCAGGAGGCAAAAAGCCACGAGGCAGTTTTTTCCTCGCCGCACTCAGGGGGCGGGCCGTCGGCCACCCGGTCTCGCCCTGAGGCTGTTAGGAGGGAAGCTCAAAAACAGAGTGTGGCGTGTCATGCTCCCCCTCGCAGAGACAGGGGACAGGCTTGTCGTCCTCAGCAGCCCCCTAAGCAAGACCTCAGGGCTATAATTTCCAAAAGGAAAAAACCCTGATGGTCTTGTACCCAACCTTTTGGGGGTAGTTCCCTTCAGGAAGGGGCACGTGTTTTATTCACTTCGGCCCTCCTGATACCCTCAAGAAAACCCTTCACTCCCGCCACCCTTGGTGTTTCGGGTGACAGAGTTTTCCGACAAAAAGTTGGGTGTACCGTTGCTTCCTGCCTTAGTCCAGGACACGGAACACTCAACACCCCCTCAATAGGAAGCTTTGCCCGGTGTTTCTATGTGGGTCCTAAAAACAGTAGAAAAGGGTTACAAAATTCAATTTTCCCGCCGCCCTCCTCGTTTCAACGCCGTGGTTCCCACTACCGTGAAACCGGGGCAGGCATGTCTACTGTGGAGAGAATTACAAAATCTCTTGGTAAAAGGGGCCATAGAACATGTTCCCCTTCCAGAGAAAAATTCAGGCTATTACAGCAGATACTTCCTGGTTCCCAAGAAGGGTGGGTGGTTGCGTCCCATTCTAGAACTTCTAGGCTTGAACCGCTCGATCAGGGCGATCGTGTCTCAGATCCAACATGGCGATTGGCTGATCACGATTGACCTTATGGACGCATACTTCCATATCGGAATTCTGCCACAGCACAGGAAGTTCCTAAGGTTTGCTTTCGGGGACGAAGCCTTCCAACATCGGGTTCTTCCAATCGGCCTAGCCTTATCACCCCGCACATTCACGAAATGCATGGATGCAGCACTGGCTCCTTTGCGACTCCAGGGCATCCGCATTCTGAATTATCTAGACGACTGGCTGATACTAGCTCAGTCCCAGGAACTAGCAGTTCAGCACAGGGATATCGTCTTGGCTCATCCGGTTTCTCTGGGTCTGAGACTCAACGCCGAAAAGAGCGTTCTCTTTCCGACCCAAGAGATTACAGGGACTGTATGATTATATGATTACAGGGATTATATGGAACTCGATCACGATGCGGGCACGACTGTCTCCCGCTTGTATCATGTCCATACAAAACTCCCTGAGCACTCTCAGGCTAGGTCAAGGTTGCACTGTTTACCAGTACCAACAAATACTAGGTCTCATGGCGTCTGCTTCCACGGTGATTCCTTTGGGCCTGCTAATAAGGGTTACGCGCCGAGCACTTCATTCCCTTTCTATGTGGTTCAGACCCCGGTTTCTTACCTTGGGTCCCACTCTTGGTGCGTCATGCCGTCGCAAAATGCTAATGACAGGCGCCTCTCTGACAGGCTGGGGTGTGGTCTTAAGTGGTCGTCCAGCCCAAGGAGAATGGGAGGGTAACCAACTCGATTGGCACATCAATTGCCTTGAGTTGATGGTGGTATTTCTGGCCCTGAAATACTTCCTCCAGCACCTAGAAGGCTGCCATGTCCTTGTGCGGGTGGACAACACATCAGCAGTCTCCTACATAAATCGCCAAGGAGGTCTACGCTCTTGCCACCTGAATTTTCTGGCACGTCGGATTCTCCTTTGGGCCCAGGGCAAGCTCCTGTCACTCAGGGCTATCTATATCCCTGGACGCCTAAACATGGGAGCAGATTTTCTGTCCAGACACAAACTACCGATGGGAGAGTGGAAACTCCACCCCGAGGTAGTGGAACAAATTTGGGAGAAATTTTACAGTGCAGAAGTGGACCTCTTCGCCTCTCAAGAGACTGTGCAATGTCCCCTCTACTTCTCTCTGAGTCACCCAGCCCCCCTGGGTCTGGACACAATGGCACATACATGGCCCAAAATGCGCCTGTATGCATTTCCCCAGGTTTCTCTGCTCCCGGGGGTCTTAGCCAGAATTCGCCAACAAGGGTCTTGCCTCTTGCTGATAGCGCCTTATTGGCCGAACAGGACTTGGTTCTCAGAACTGATGCTCCTCCTCGACAGCTTGCCTTGGGCGATTCCGATCAGGAAGGACCTTCTGTCTCAGGCACAGGGGATGATACTTCATCCCCGTCCCGAACTGTGGAATCTTCATGTTTGGCCCCTGAAGGGTACCAACTGAGGAACACAGGGCTGTCGCCTGAGGTTATCGAGACCATTCTTAGTGCTAGGGCCCCTTCCACTAGAAGAATTTACGCCAATAAGTGGGGTGTCTTTGAAAAGTGGTGCAGTTCACATGATGCAGATCCAGTTAACTGCCAAATTGTTTCAGTTCTGGATTTTCTGCAAGAAAAACTGTCAGCAGGCATATGCCCCGCCACACTCAGGGTCTATGTGGCCGCCATTTCGGCTTGCCACGCCTTGATCGATGGGGCGCCTGTAGGGAGACATCCTCTGCTCGCTCGCTTCATTCGTGGAGCCATGCGGTTGAGGCCCCCTTTCAGGACTAGAAAGCTAATCTATATTCTTATCCAGACTATCTCCCCAAGGTGCCTTTTTCGACAGTACATCCTGTCACTCTGGAAGCCTTCTGCTCACCGCCATTTTTAACGCCGGAGCAAGAAAAACTTCACCGACTCTGTCCTGTCCGTGCCCTTCAGACTTATGTCCACCGCACTAGCCAGTGGCGTAAGTCAGGGCAGTTGTTTGTCTGTATTTGGGGGCTGCAACAAAGGGGCGGCTGCTACCAAACCGACTATGTCACATTGGGTGAGGGATGCTATCGCCCTGTCCTACGAGGCGTGCGGTCAAGCTTCACCAGTAGGTATCAGGGCTCACTCCACCAGAGGTGTCGCTTCCTCTAAGGCCTTGGCGAGAGGTGTCCCTCCGCAGCAAGTTTGTGATGCGGCAGGCTGGCCCTCTCCGCACACATTCCTGTGTTCTCATGGTCTAGATGTTCAAGCTAACCCGGGCCCTGAGGTCCGGAGGTAGGAGTTTTAATTGGGTTTGTGTTGCAGCAGGCTAGTTCCTTTCCGCGCACAGTCTCAGACTTTATTGGCTAAACTCTTTTTATGCCTGAACAAGTTTGTGATGCGGCAGGCTGGTCCTTTCCGCACACATTCTTCAGGCCCTACGTCTGGGCTCCCATGCCCCTGAGTTCATTTCTGATCTCAAGTTTAAGATGGTCTGTGATGCGACAGGCTGGTCCTTCCCGCACACATTCTTCAGGCCCCATATCTGGATTCCCTTGTGTTCATTTATGATCTCAAGTCTAAGAAGGTTTGTGTACGGCAGGCGGGTCCTTTTCGTACACATTCCTAAATCTTACGATTTAGATCCTTATGCCTGAACAAGTTTGTGATGCGGCAGGTTACTCCTTTCCGCACGCATTCTTCAGGATCTATGGTTTGGATGTTTATGGTACTCCGGGCCTACGCCCTTGAGTCGACATCTGAAGCCAAGTCTCAAGTAAGTCTGTGATGCGGCAGGCTAGTCCTTTCCGCTCACATTCTACGATTCTTATGAGTAGGATTTTTGCTACTCCGGGTCTTTCGCCCTTGAGTCCACATCTCGAGCTCATGTCTGAGACCTCTCGCGTCCTTGTGAACACACCTCACAACCGCGGGGGTCCGGACAGCCCCAGTGCGGATGCGTGGGTATTTCGTTCCCAAAGCGCTTAGCAGCGCAGCATCATAGTGTAGCTTTTTGTAAAGGGAACGTCTCGGGTTACGTATGTAACCCTTGTTCCCTGAAAAAAGCGGAACGAGATGCTGCGCTTGTTTTCCGCACTGGGTCGTCCCAGGACTGCTCTTCAGAAAAGACAAGTAGTATCTGACTAACATGCTGGTGACGCCTCTATTTATAGCCTGGTCACAGGTGCGTCCAATGATCTCACCAACCGAGGCATTTCCATTTACATTTCCAGTCAATGTTACATTGACGTGTTACACACATATTCACAGCTGGTCACAATGCAAGATTGTTCCCCAAAGCGCTTAGCAGCGCAGCATCTCGTTCCGCTTTTTTCAGGGAACAAGGGTTACATACGTAATCCGAGGCGTTCTTATTTGTTAAAAAAAAAAAAACATTCAGGCTTGTGCGCATCTTTTTAAAAAAAAAAAAAAGAAATGAAAAGATCCTGATCTCTGGCCTAAGAATTTAGTTTCATGTTCAAATGCGTTTAAAAAAACATATGACAGTTCTTAGATTTCCCAAATTTTTAATCTACTTGTTCTTTGAACTGTTGTATAAAAGCAATATCCCGCTCTCAATTGTGCTGTATGGCACTGCTGTGTTTACCTGCAGCACTCGGCCTGCGGCTAAATCACAGACGTGCTGATGTGGGGCAATACAGCACTCTTGATCGTGTGATATTAGTATTGAGTATTTTAACATAGAAAAAAAACATTACTCAATTGAATAATATTAAATACAGGATAGCATAACATTTTCATAAAACTCTTAAGTACAGATAAAACTAGACAGAGCTCCTTATCTTCATAGTGTTCTTTCAGGGATCTCCACTCAAGCACAGAGAACCTGTCTCTGACCTGCACATTGACTATATTAATTTATTTAACAATCGATAAATGCACAATGCATCAGCAGCACCAGGCTGGGAACACCCATGTGAGCCAAGGTCTGCTCATTCAAACTAATTTGCTTTTCAATATCTCACTGTGACCAGAGGTGTGGGGTTTCAGATCTGTTGTCTAAATGTCATTGAAAAGGAAAACAAATATATGTGTGAGCTTGTCACACAAACCGACGTGGCGAAAAATTGCTATCTAGGGCACAAACTGTAACAAGGGCAATAGGCAGGGTAGAGAGAGACTACTCTTGTTTAAATTTTCTCACTTTATTAAGTAACATCAATCGTAATTGAAAACAGGGGCTCTGTAAGCATCCTGTGTAGATGCAAAACCTTTTGTAAGATGGCATGATAAAAACTGGCCTGTGTGAATTATGATGACTGTTCTCATTATAGAGGGAATTTTGAATTTAGAAGTCAATTGGAACCAATTGCGCCAATTCATTAATCGGCAGAGGTTCTAAAAGGGAAGTTACATTTGTTTATATCTTGCAAAAACAGACATTGGTCAAGCAGAGGACATAAATAATTTCATAAGAATGAAAATAAGGCTGTGAGGAATAGAACAATCTGTTGAAAATGTTGTACTGCTTTGTACCTGTATGCTGATTGGCCGATGAAACATTGAAATATGCCTTACTACATATATAGTGAACAATACAAATTAGACATCACTGTTACGTCCTGCATGTGTCTTGTGTTCTGCCTGTGCCATTTCTCTCTCTTTCTCCATCTCTTTGTGAAGGTGTGTTCTGGTTTACCCACTTCTAAGAATGGGATTGGCTGATCAATAAGTGCATGCTTTTAAAAAGACTTCACTAAATAGGGAGCTCACACCAGATGTATGCTGCTTGTCTGAGAGCGCTACAGATTTGGCCCCAAGTCTTTGGTCACACCATTAGAGGTCCAATAAAAATGAAGGAAAGCTGGTTATTGGAGTCTAAACCCAGATATAATGTTTTTGATTATGCCAGTTAGTTTAATGATCATTTACATTGTGCATGTGAATTAGCTTGTTCTATTCTGTCTAACTCTCAGTAAAAATTAAAACTTGATTTGGCAATAATGCTGTTTTTTGCTCATTCACCAACGGTGATAGAGTATTAAACTTTCTACAGATTATTTGTTCAGCCTTACAAGCAAAATTCTCACGCCCATATGTGGACATCTAAGACAGAACATCTAAGCAACATGCCTATCGAGTAAAATGAATTCTAGGTAAAGTACATTTTTGATAATGGTTTAACAGTTCCTAGTTAGATTGCCATGGATTTTTCCTCCAGTCAGCATACCAAATGTGCTTTCTGTATCATGCCAATATTTGATGCCTAATGTGTTCTTTTAATCTACTATTGCAATTCCATTAGAGAATCTGGCATGAAGAGGTGTCCTGCCGTTCATTTGGCTGAGCTTGGTTTGTGATTCGTTTAAGTTAGGTAGTGAGGAAAGGCCTTTGTATTTGTACATGAATTTGCTCTAGGTTATTTATATAGTTTTTTTTTGGCCTTTTGAAGGCATTAAACTCTGTATCTATCTATCTGGTGAGTAATGAAATACAAGTAACGGGAATATGTACAGTTACAATTTAAATCATAGGCATTTAGAATACAGTTACATTCAACAAGTATTTTGATTACTGAAGAGATTACTTTGCATTGTATTGTCATTTGTTTCATTTAATATTTAGTCCTTTCAGATGGAAAACATTTATACATGTAAATGATGCGATCCAAAGTTCATTTGAACAGCAGTGAAACACTTTCTTATGATGCATTTCATTCCTACGAGAAGACAGAGGAGTAAGTAGAAGTAAGTTAGAAGTAAGTTTGGAGCAGGAAAAATAGAAATAAACCTTTTGTAAATTTTCAGCTTTACACTAAGCTAAAATGCTTTTTCTTGCCATTTTACATGTTACCAGACATGATCATATTTTTTATCAAGAAAATTCACATTGGATCATAATTTCAAATATCAAAGACCTTTTCATATTCTTGATAATAATTTTTGTATTGCTTTCCTGTAAAAATATCTAAAAATGTATCTTATTTTTGAAAAAACACTGTATAAGATATTTACGTTTTTCAGAGAATGCATTTTTAACATGTGAATTTTGTCTTACTGTACTGGCACTTGTAATTAATTTTTCTTGATTTAAAGTTTAATGTAAAGGTAACAAATCAGACATTCAGACATCCACTAAAAACTGTATTTTGCACCCTGTCTATTGGTCCTTCTCTTCCTATCTGTCTAATTAAACTTATTGAGTGTGAAAATGCTAAATCTGGCCTATCAGGAAGAATTATTGTCAAACATTTTCAAGGGGAAGAAAGGTTAGGGATAGAGTTCCTTCTCATGCACCTGAAAAAATATATTTGTCCATCTTTATTGATTTAGATGACATTAATACAGTTTATAATCTGCTGATATCAATCAGAGTTCTGGTAGGTGCTCAGCCTTGAAATTAATTGTTGCTCTCAAAGCTTTTTATATATATATATATATATATATATATATATATATATATATATATTTATTTCTGAAACTGCTCCTAAAATCATTCAAATGATGTCTGAACTATGGCCTCACACTTGAGTGGTAATCAGATAGCTTATCATGTTGAAAGAACTGCAGATTAAGTAAATATAACCAAGCAATTTATAAGTCAATGAAGCAGGCTGATTTACATTTCAGAGATGGGGTTTATTAAAACGTGTTAGAGTGCAACTGCAGTTTGTGATACAGACTTTCCTTCTGTTTGATTTAACACCCTACGCAAAGGTTCAAGCACATAACTCTATAGAATCTATACCAAAATATAAATCCTATTTTCTCCTCACCAGAATACTATTCACATTGGGGAATTGTGTTAGAAGCATCGGAAGTTATTTTAGAACTGCATGCATGTTTATCACGCTCATATTTCTCCTGTATTGCATACATGAATCTCAAGCAAGTGCAATCGCCTGTGTAACAGTGATGTATTGCATTTACACTGAGAGCTCCATATATACAAGCTCTGGATAAAAATTAAGAGATCACTGAAAAATTATCAGTTTCTCTGGATTTATTTATTTATAGGTATGTGTTTGAGTAAAATAAAAAAAAATGGTTTTATTCTATAATGTACTGACATAATTTTTCCCAAATTCCAAATAAAAATATTGACATTTAGAGCATTTATTTGCAGAAAATGACAACTGATCAAAATAACAAAAAATATGTAGTGTTTTCAGACCTCGAATAATGCAAAGAAAAGTTCATATTCATTTTTAAACAACACAGTACTAATATTTTAACTTAGGAAGTGTTCAGAAATCAATATTTGGTGTAACCCTTGTTCCCTGAAAAAAGCGGAAACGAGATGCTGCTCTGAAAAGCTCTTTGGGATCACATCTCAGTTGTGACCAGCTGTGAATATGTATGCAGCAAGCCAATGAACACTGACCGGACTCTTTAGCCTCTGCCGGTGTAATCATTGGACGCACCTGGTGCAGTGGCTATAAATAGATGCGTCACCGGAGCATCATCAGGTATTTTGTCTGAAGAGCTGTCCCGGCATCCCAGTTACGAGATGAAACCAGCTAGCCTCTCAAAAAAACTGAGGCCGATGCAGAGCTGACCGCTATGCTTGCCCAAGCCGCTGCGAGTATTGGGTTGGACTGGAACCCTCCGTCCTCCCTTGAGCCCTCGCAGCAAAATGATTGGTTCCTTGGTTAAGGGCACCACTCCGGGCCATAGACCCCCCCAGGTCCCTTTCTTCCCAAAAGTGCATGACGATCTGTCATGTCATGAAGGTCACCTTTTTCTGCCTGAACCTCAAGGGCGGGGCGGTGGAAAGGTTGTCATGGTACACCTGTGCCCGCAAAACGCCACCACCATGTGCTGCAGGTGCTGTGCTTGGTGACAGACCTCACCCTCCGGGCGGCGAAGGTCACGGCACGAGCACTCAGGGAGGCGATGTCTGCCTTGGTGATCCAGGAGAGCCACCTGTGGCTAAATCTGGTCGATATGAGGGACGCAAACAAAGTTTGCTTACTCAACGCGCCCATTTCAAAGATTGGACTATTCGGCGACACCGTTGAGGACTTTGCCCAGCAGTTTTCGGCGGTGAAAAAGCAACTGAGGCTATAGAGCACATCTTCCCCAGGTCGGCTTGAGATCCATACCCCGAAAGCCCGCCATGGCCGCAGCGTAGAGCCCCCCGCAGAAAGCATACACCCCTGCCTCACAGCCTGGCACTAGGACCTGGAAGGCTCCTAAACACCCCTGAGATGGACAACCCATGGAGAGAGATGTCTGCTATGGAACTGGTACCCAGACCACTCCATCCTCGAGTGGAGGGCCAGAAGGTAAACCATTTTCATTTTGTGTTGTGTTCGCCGCACCCCCAAATGGTCTACAGTACCCACATTGTCAAAAAAGGGTGGCTTCCTCACTCCTTGGGTAACTTAATCGTTGTTACGTCTGCCAGACGCCAAGCCAGATGCCCGCCGCGGTTAAGCGGCATCCGCTTCATTTCAGTGCAGGGCGAGAACACCGCCACCCTGCATGAGGAGATTGCGAACCTTCTTTGCAAGTAAGTACAAAGGCCTCCCCTTCAGCCTGTTCCCTCGCATCTTCATGAAAGTCGCAGAGGTAGCGCTTGCCCCGTTAAGGAGAAGTGGTTGTCCGCATACTCAACTACCTCGATGACGGGGGGGACCTGGTGCTCTCGCACCTCAGCCGTCTAGGGCTTGGTTCAACTGGGAAAAGAGCAAGCTCTACCCGGTTCAGAGCATCTCTTTTCTCAGCATGGAGTTAGACTCGATGTCAATGATTATGCGACTCACAAGCAAGAGTGCGCAGTCAGTGCTGAACTGCCTAAATTCTTTCAGGTGGAGGAGAGTGGTTCCACTGAAACACATTCAGAGGTTCAGTATTACGCCCCTCTGCCACCACTTATTCAGCCCTTGGACAGACCTTGTTTTTCTACAGGCAGGAGTTCCCCTACAGCAAGTTGTGTCATGGTCAAAACAGATGCCTTCAGGTTGGGCTGGGGCGCCGAGAGCAACAGGCACGCAGTCATTGGTTCCTGGACAGGACCACGGCTGTGTTGGCACATGAACTGAAGAGTTACTGGCTTTACTTCTTGCCCTGAGGAGGCTGTTGCCATTGATACAGGGCAAGCACATGTTGGTCTGGTCATGATCACTCAGGCCAGTGCATTCCTTCCTGCCGGAGTAGCTGGAGAGGCAGCTGTCACCCTCCAACCTGAAGATGTATGTAGCTGCTATAGCAGCGCACCACAATGCAGTTGAAGGTAAGTTCCTTGGTAAGCACGACCTGATCATCAGGTTCCTGAGAGGCACCAGGAGGCTGAACCCTCCTAGGACGTGCCTCTTTCCCTCATGGGACCTCTCCATGGTCCTGCTGGGTCCTTTGGAGAGCCCCGTTTGAGCCCCTAGAGTCAGTCGAGTTAAAGGCTGTCTCTTTAAAGTGCACCCCCCTGACCTCGCTCACTTCCATCAAGAGCGTCGGGGACCTGCTTTCTCTGTCAGTGAAATGTGCCTGGATTTTGGTCCAGAAGACTCTCATGTGATCCTGAGACCCCAACCACGCTATGTGCCCAAGGTTCCCATCAGGTGGTGAGCCTGCAAGTGCTGCCACGGAAGGAGGTAGACACAGTCTTATCGCTGTCTACTTGGATCACACGCAGCGCTTTAGACTCACTGTGCAGCTCTTTGTCTGCTTTGGTGGACAGCAGAAAGGGAACACTGTCTCCAAACAGATGCTTGCCCACTGGATCGTGGACGCCATAGCATTGGCCAACCAGAACCAGGCCGTGCCCACCCCCTTTTCGGTTCAAGCACACTCTACAAGGAGTATGGCATACTCATGGGCACTGGCCAATGGCACCTCTCTAGCAGACAGCTGCAGAGCAGCAGCTGGGCAACACCCAGTACCTTCGCAAGATTTTACAATCTCCGGGTTGAGCCGGTTTTGTCCCGTGTTCTTTCAGGTACAAACAGATAGAGTTTGGAAAAGGAAAGAACATCTTCCCCGATGCATATAATAGTGTTAGATGGCCCCAGCTGAATATAATACTCTGTTGAGAGAAAACATAGAGAGAAAAACCCAAGGCTGGCATATCCTGCTCCCATGCTAGTTACGTAGCTTCACCCCCTCAGGGATGTGGGTAACTACATCATGTCTTTTGGGGCATTGGGGAGGTTATGTGCAGTCTGATTTACCTGCTATTACGCACTCAGCAGCTTGTTTGGACCTGCATCAGCGGTTCACATAACACAGTTCAGCTGTTTTTCTATAGGGACCCCTAGTGTCACTACATCAACACAGTTGAGTGAGTGACAGAAGGGGAACATCTCGGTTACTGTCATAACCTCCATTCCCTGATGGAGGGAACAGAACTTTGTGTCCCTCTTGCCACAACGCTGTACTAGCCGCTGAAACCTGCATCAGCGGTTCACAGTTCAGCTTTTGTGGCGTTTTTCTATAATGACCCCTAGTCTCACTACATTGACACAACGTCTCGTTCCCTCCATCAGGTTATGACAGTAACTGTGACTTTTTCTTCCAGTATAAGCTTGTATGTTGCTTCATTCATGTGTCCTTTACAAAGACAAATCTGCCTGATTCCAGCCTTGTTAGAGCACCCCCAGATCATCACGATCCTCCACCTGGTCATGTTACGGTTAGACAGAGACCCGGAGAGGCCTACAAGCTAGAGTGTCTCGCACCATTGTGAAATTTGGTGGTGGATCGGTGATTATCTGGGGTGATGATCTTTTTCCCAGAGCTGTATATACAGTATCTAAATAAATATAAACATTTATATGTCACAGTAAGTGCTTGGTGAATTTTTGTGCTCTCCCTTTAGAGTCTTATGATTTAATTGTCCTCATATGAATTGAAAAATTACACATATGGCACAGATATAAATCTTTAAAACCCTCTTCTGAGCATCTCTTTGCTTTTTGGTTTTACAGCCAGAATGAGAGGGTAAAATACTTATATTATTTGTCAGTATGTCACTCTTGTTAAGTGACATTTTGCAACTATAAATTTGTGTCTTTCATCGAGTAGCTTGGAGGTTAACGGAAGACCCAGAGGCCATCAGAGTCCCATCACCTCACACTACACTGCCCCTCTAATTGGCACATCAAATTGGTTATGTCAAAAGGCTGGAGAAAGAGGAGTGCCACATCTTTCATCGCAGCTTTGACTGACAGGGTCCTTTAAGAGTTCTGATGATAGATCACAGGAATACAGGGCTGAAATCTCTGCTGTCTCTTTTCCTTCTCAATAAATATTATTTATTTACTCCAACAAATTATGAAATGTTTGTTTGGTTCAAAGTCAACTTATCTTTGACCTACTAACACTAGTAGGCATCATATGACTTGAAGTTTGACAGGACAGATTGTATGGGTCCACAGAGATGGTGGTGTTTGAGTCATGAAGATGGAAGACTGGAGATAGACTGATAAAAAAATGACATTATATATGTAACAGTTTAACACATTTTTATAAATTGTCCATAGAGACTCGACTGAGTGGCCTATGGGTGTGCCGGCCCAGTCTGAGGCCGACAGCGAGCTGTCCGCTATGCTTACCCAGGCCGCCATGAGTGTCAGGCTGGACTGGAACCCTCCGTCCTCCCCTCAGCCCTTGCGGCTAGACGACTGCCCTCACCACCTCCCCCCGGAGGTGCATGATGAGATGCAAGTCCACCAGGCCAAGGTGCTAAGAGATCTGCACTTGGGTAGTCCTGATTCTGATGTGCTGCAGGAACTATGTGCTGCCTATTTAGTGACACCGTAGAGGGCTTTGTCCAGCAGTCAAAGGTGAAGAAACAGACAGAGGCCATTCAACACACCTTGCCCCACCATGGCTCAAGATCCTGCATTCTGTCTGCTCGCCAAAGGCGTCCCCCTGTGGTGGTGAAGCCCCAGGCAGCTCCGCCCCATCCCGGACCCAGCTCTCAGCCTGAGCGTAGAGCTCCCCGCAGGAACCGGATGTCCCCCGGTCTCACGGACCACCTCCTGGACCCAGAAGGCTCCCAAGCGCTCCAGAGAACCCAGGGAGAGAGATGTCTGCCACGGAGCTGGTATACAGACCACTCCATTCCCCAGTGGAGGGTCAGGTAGAGAATCTTTTGTTTCCTTTGCTTGCAGCACCCCGAAAGGGCTGCGGTACCCACGTTGACGCAAAGGAAGCAGTTTCCTCACTCCCAGGGTCACTTAGCCAGTGCCCAGAACTGCCATTCTCACGGCAATCGGACACCTGACTCAGAAGAGAGACCCCTAGTGTCACTACATTGACACAACGTGTCGTTCCCTCCATCAGGGAACGGAGGTTACGAAAGTAACCAAGATGTTTTTATTGCTTGTCATTTTCAATCAAGCCCTAATTTTGCAAAATTATGTAAAATTTTTTAAAATAATACTTAAATTAATTGTATATTATTAATTATTGTATATTAATTAATTATATTATTAATATTAATTGTTTGTATTATGGATACAAAAATATGTTAGCTATGACTTTGGCCTTACCAAGACCAAAGAGTATTTTTAGTTATTTCAAAAACATGAAATATGAAATGATTGTCATTTCCACCATTCAAATTCTATTACACAAAAATAGTAAGCATCGTAGGGAATTACATATATAATTTAGAGATGTGGATGGGGTCAGTTATGTAGAGTATTTAGGAAATGCGAAATTTAGGAGGGAATTTAGGGTCTCGATATATGTGAGCTATGGACTTGATTAAACTGTCCTTGTTGTACCTTATTAGGTAATGAAATGTATAATGGAATTAGTTGCGCTTGACAACCATTATAAATTAAGTAAATGACAAATAAATAGATGATTTGTCTTTAATAGATTCTCCACCATTGAAATCGTAATACAACATCTAGTTGTATCAGCTCACAATTTCTACTGTAAGGAATTAGCTTTAATAAGTGAATTATGCTTAATTCACTTATTGGAGTGATATTTTTCTCATGGCTTGTTGAAAATAATATCACATATATTTAGGTACAGCTTTGAAGCAAAATCTTTCAGAAACAGGGATGAGATTATTTATCAAAATATACCACAGTCAAGTTGTCTTTGAACACAGACAAACTTTATTACTATTCTAAACATAAATCTAATCTAATATATATATATATATATATATATATATATATATATATATATATATATATATATATATATATATATATATATATATATATATATACATGAGACAGGTTGGTGAAAAGTGACAGAATGTGAAATAACTGATCAGTACACTGAATATTAACTTTACCGAGTCTGTTGACAATACCTTAAGAACCATTTCATCCTTCTTTGAGTCTACATCGATTTGCTATCGATTTGTTTTGATCTCTTTGTGACCTAATGTATTGTCTGTATGAATGGTGAGGTTAGCTGTGAAGCGAGGCCTTCTCACTCCTTCTCGGGATGTCGAGTCCCGAGCTCCCGTGGATCTCACATGGCGTGTACAGGCAGAAGTGCGAAGAGCCGAAGAGATAAAATGAAGAAGCTGAAGAGCAGAGAGCAAAAGCTGCTGAAGAGCAAGAGGGTGAAGAGAAAAGTTCTTCCTGTTTGGAACTATTTGAACTGAGATTGGCCGCATCCCCCAAAGGTGTCCTGCACCAATCAGAAGTGACTTTTCAGAGTCACATGGTCAACTGGGCTTTCCGACAGTTATGAGTTATGGTCCTTTGTTTCAGACTCTTAAAAATGTCCCACTCAAAAACAGTGCATATATAATCATGAGAATTTATATATTGAGAATGGTACAAGAGGCATGATATTCATTTTCACCAGATTTCTCTTCATAGACGCTTACATACTAAACGTTAATTTTTTTTATGGATGTTATACATGTAGGTAATAAAACATGAAAATCCCTGGTTACAAATTCATATTTGATTTACACATCATTGTATTTTATCAAGTTAAGCCTTATAGTTACCATTTTTAGTAGAATGAGATGAATCATACAAAATTAAAGATGATATTTATCAATTCTAGGTGATTGCACATCGCTACACACATTTTAAAGAGTTCCATCAGTCTATAATCATTCATTTGTCAGGTACAAACGTTACCAAAGTTCAAAGTGACTTTCAGCATTATTTAGCAAGGCTAAATTAAGATGAAATGTCTTAGAGTTGTGCAAATCTGGCATTCCTTGTAACCTTACAAAAGAGAAATCTGCTTTAACTCTGTGTGGAAGATCAGGTCGCAGAGGGGCCTTTCTGACCAATCAAGATGCCTGGGCTGTTTGATTTATGACGGTGAAGAATTCCAGGACTGCAAAGTTTGAAAACTCTAGATTCAAGTCATATCATTTCAATTCTTCTGCGTGTATAATCCAATAGCATGTTAAAAATCATTTAACAAGATATTACTTTCTAGAAGTCCAAAGTCTCAAAGTTAAAGAACACCAATATACATCTGCATTATATCTGCCATCTTGCTGTCTTGTTGTAGGTATCGCATGGACCACTGAAAACCCCATAGAGTTCTACCACTATCATGGACCTATTGTTTTAGACAACATGATCACACTGGAAGTCGGCAAGTTGTTTCAGAAAGTTACAATACTTTAGGACTGCCCACATAATGGAGAAAAGTGGTGTCTCCTATCAGATATTTTAACATCAGCTCTGATGTGTTTACCTTCCCTTGTTTTGGGACTGGAAGTGTGTTGTGTTAGCAGGGTGGGAAACCTAGGTTTGAATCCCATATTGAAAACAGGTAGTAATCACAGTTGCATAATCAGTGATGTATCCGAATTTGCAATGTTAGGTTGCTAGTTAAAAACATAGTGGAGACACAAGCATGCCACCATCATCTAAAACACAATATATACCGTCAACCAGCAATGGTCTTTTCTAAAGGGTAGGAGTCATTACCTTCTGGTCTTAACCACAACACCACCCAACCCTTCATTGGGAAGAGAGAGCAGAGTACGCCTTAAACTCACTGTCCTTTTGGTGAATGCTGAGAAGCAGGTTAAGAACTGCATTTGTTTCACCAAGACACAGGATTGCTTGAGAACTCATCTGGAAAAGCCCAAGTTGATTGGGTTTGGGTGAATTGTTCTGGAAAGGATCCTCCATATAACTTTTATATAAGTGACCACTCTCTTTCTTTGTCACTTTCACTCTGCATTGTTGTGTTATCACTTCACACGTGTTATCAAATCAAATCAAATCAAATCACTTTATTGTCACACTACTGTGTACACGAGTGCAACAGTAGGTGAAATTCTTGTGTGCAGTTCTGAGCAACATTGCAGTAATGACAGTGACGAGACATAAACCACTTTACAATAACAACATATTTACACAACACAATTTACATAACAAATGTACACATACCTACACAACAATTTACATATCAAATGTACACAATACACACAATGTAGAATACACATACACTAGATAAGGGTATAAATATATATATACACTAACTGAATTGGGAGCGAGAATATATTGACAGAATGAGGATTAATAAAGTGCAGTGCTGATTGTAGATCGTGAGAGATCATGTGTTCAAAAGTCTTATTGCTTGTGGGAAGAAGCTGTCATGTAGTCGGGTGGTGCGGGTCCTGATGCTGCGATACCGCCTGCCTGATGGAAGCAGTGAGAGCAGCCCATGACTCGGGTGGCTGGAGTCTTTGATAATCCTCGAGCTTTATTCACACACCGTCTGTTATATATATCCTGGAGGGAGGGAAGCTCACCTCCGATGATGTTTCTGGCCGTTCGCACCACCCTTTGCAGGTCTTTGCGGTTGTGGGCGGTGCTATTGCCGTACCAGGCGGTGATGCAGCCAGTCAGGATGCTCTCTACAGTGCTGGTGTAGAACCGTGTGAGGATGTGTTGGTTCATTCCAAACTTCCTCAGCCGTCTCAGGAAGAAGAGGCGCTGGTGAGCCTTCTTCACAACGGCCTCAGTGTGGACGGACCATGTGAGTTCCTCAGTAATGTGGACACCGAGGAACTGCCGACTCTCTCCACCGGTGCTCCATTAATGGTGATGGGGCTGTGTTCTCTGTCTTTCTTCCTGAAGTCCACCACAAGCTCCTTGGTTTTACTGACGTTGAGGGAGAGGTTGTGCTCCTGACACCAGCGTGTCAGAGTGTGAACCTCCTCTCTGTAGGCTGTTTCATCATTGTCAGTGATCAGACCTACCACCGTCGTATCGTCAGCAAACTTAATGATGGCATTGGAGCTATGTGTCGCCACACAGTCATGTGTGTAAAGGGAATACAGGAGTGGGCTGAGAATACAGCTCTGCGGGGCTCCAGTGTTGAGGGTCAGTGATGAGGAGATGTTGCTGCCCATTCTAACCACCTGACGTCTGCCTGACAGGAAATCCAGGATCCAGCTGCACAGCGAGCTGTTTAAGCCCAGAGCCCGGAGTTTCACATCAAGCTTGGAGGGCATTATGGTGTTAAATGCTGAGCTGTAGTCTACAAACAGCATTCTCACATACGTGTTCCTTTTTTCCAGGTGGGATAGAGCAGTGTGTATTGTAGATGCAATAGCATCATCAGTGGAGCGGTTGTTACGGTAGGCAAACTGCAATGGGTCCAAAGAGGTGGGCAGAACAGAGCAGATGTAATCTCTGATCAACCTCTCAAAGCATTTGCTGATGATGGGGGTGAGGGCAACAGGACTTAGTTATTGTCAACAAGTT